>JAJTUV010000268.1:872500-2114815 GCA_021653895.1 Mastomys natalensis
GATATACTTATACAAGAATTCTATAGAGCCTTCAAACAAGCAATACTTTTTGAGTTATGTTTAAAAAAATTCAGAACCACAATAAGCTCCTTCACAAAGCAAATAATATTGAAATAGTGAAATCAAGTGTAAACCCAACAAAAATATATAAATTATAGTCCAGTATCCCTCATGAGTATACATACAAAAATTCTCAATGAAGTAGTTGCAAACTGAATACAAGAGATATAAAAAAATAATATTCCATGAATAACTGAACAACTGTTTTTTTTTTTTTGTTTTGTTTTGTTTTTTGTTTTTTTTTTTTTTTTTTTTTTTTTTCAGAAGACCATACTCCATATACAAACGGCATGTTTTGGGATAGCCCCCACTCCAGATGTTTGAGACCTACATGAAAACCAACCTGCACATTTACAACATATGTGCAGGGAGGCCTAGGTTCAGCCCATGGAGGTAGATCTGTGTAGACTAGGTATGCTCCACGGTTGGTGATTCAGTCTCTGAGAGCTCCAAGGGTTCAGGTTCGTTTACTCTGTTGATCTTCCTGTGCAGTTCCTATCTCCTTAGGGCCCACAATCCTTCCACCTATTCTTCTTTAAGAGTCCTCAAGCTCCATCCACTGTTTGGCTCTGCATGTCTGTATCTGTCTGAGTCAGCTGCTAGTTAGAGCCTCTGAGAGGACAGCTTGCCCCTGTCTGTTCTCAGGCTGGAGGTTTAGATCCTGGGAGCTCTGGTTGAATCTTTTGATACTCGTTCTAAAAAGGACAAAAGCACCCTCACTTTGGTCTTCCTCCTTCTTCTTGAGTTTCATGAGGTTTATGCGTTGCATCTTAGGTATTGTGTGTTTTGGGGCTAATATCCGCTTATCAGTGAGTGCATACCATGTGTGTTCTTTTGTGATTGGGTCATCTCACTCAGGATGATATTTTTGAGCTCCATCCATTTGTCTAAGAATTTCATGAGCTCATTATTTTTAATGGCTGAGTAGTACTCCATTGTGTAAATGTACCACATTTTCTGTACCCATTCTTCTGTTGAAGGACATCTGGGTTCTTTCCAGCTTCTGGCTATTATGAATAAGGCCGCTATAAACATAGTGGAACATGTGGCCCTGTTGCATGTTGAAATATCTTCTGGGTATATACCCAGGAGGGGTATAGCTGGGTCCTCAGGTGTGGGTCCCCGGTTCTGGAGGGTGTCCCACGATGATCTCCCGGCTGAGGACAGAGTGAGAGCAGGAGGGTCCTCTACCCACGTCTCCGCTGTCTGTCGGTCTTCAGCCCAGCCTGGTGTGAGAGGTCCGGGCCAAAAGGGTGCAAGTGCAAGCAGGGAGGAGAGATTGCCTGCCTCCGCTGCTGCCTCTGCTCAAGTCTCCGCTGTCACAGCTCGGTCACTCCCAGGTGCTGCACCTGTCTCTCCACGCTGAGCCGCCTGGGCTGGGCCGATAGAAGCCGGCTAGGAGGCAAGGAAGCAGCTTGGTGCCCCAGGAAGGTTCCGGGAGAGCGGATCTCTCCCCAAGTGTTACAGCTCTTGAGACAAAAACTCCCGGACACCAAGATGATTCTCGAACACACACCTTTTACTTCTCCCGAATAGAGCCTTTATATACAGTTTCAGGGTGGGTTAGGGTCTGAGAGCAGATAACGCTTATTGGCTTGGTTGGAGAGCTTGGAGATACCTCATCTGCATGTGGGTTAGGGTCTGGCAGATAATTCCTATTGGCTTGGTCGGAGAGCTTAGAGATACCTCATCTACATGTGGGAGGGCCTGAGGCACTGTTCCTCGTGACTGATAGTCACCTCTCTTTGGGAGAGGCTGTGGAGGGCCGAAGCTGAATGAAAAGAACCAGGGCCTGGGGGCAGCGCCGAACACCTGCCATCCTGGTAAAGGTCCGGGGTTCAAGGCTTGCTCAACCAGGCACCCAGCTGCTTCCCACAGCCCACTGCCCCACACTCAGGTAACACCATGTTCAATTTTCTGAGGTATCGCCAGACTTCTTTCCATAGTGGTTGTACCAGCTTGCAATCCCACCAACAATGGAGGAGTGTTCCTCTTTCTCCACATCCTCGCCAACATCTGCTGTCACCTGTGGTTTGGATCTTAGCCAATCTGACTGGTGTGAGGTGGAATCTCAGTGTTGTTTTCATTCGCATTTCCCTGATGACTAGGGATGCTGAGCACTTCTTTAGATGTTTCTCAATCATTGGAGTTTCCTCAGTTGAGAGTTCTTTGTTCAACTCTCTACCCCACTTTTTAATAGGGTTATTTGATGGTCTGGAATCTAGTTTCTTCAGTTCTTTGTATACCTTGGATATTAGCCCTCTATCAGATGTAAGGTTGGTGAAGATCTTTTCCCAATCTGTTGGTTCCCGATTTGTCCTGTTGACCGTATCCTTTGCTTTACAGAAGATTTGCAGTTTTATGAGATCCCATTTGTCAATTCTTGATTTTAGAGCATACGCCATTGGTGTTCTGTTCAGGAACTTTTCCCCTGTGCCCATGTGATCAAAGCTTTTCCCTATTTTCTCTTCTATTAGTTTCAGTGTAGCTGGTTTTATGTGGAGGTCCTTGATCCACTTGGAATTGAGCTTTGTACAAGGAGATAAGTATGGATCAATTTGCATTCTTCTACAAGTTGACCTCCAGTTGGACCAGCACCATTTGTTGAAAATACTGTCTTTTTTCCACTGGATAGTTTGAGCTCCTTTGTCGAAGATCAAGTGACCATAGGTATGGGGGTTCATTTCTGGGTCTTCTATTCTATTCCACTGATCCTCCTGACTGTCTCTGTTCCAATACCATGCCGTTTTTATCACTATTGCTTTGTAGTACAGCTTGAAATCGGGGATGGAGATTCCCCAGAATTTCTTTTATTTGAGTGTAATTTTCGCTATCCTGGGTTTTTTGTTATTCCAAATGAATTTTAAGATTGCTCTTTCTATCTCTGTAAAGAATTGAGTGGGAATTTTGATAGGGATTGCATTAAATCTGTAGATTGCTTTCGGCAAGATAGCCATTTTTACTATATTAATCCTTCCAATCCATGAGCATGGGCGATCTTTCCATCTACTGAGATCTCCTTCGATTTCTTTCTTCAGGGGGTTGAAGTTCTTGTCATACAGGTCTTTTACTTGCTTGGTTAGATTCACACCAAGATATTTTATACTATTTGTGACTATTGTGAATGGTGTCGTTTCCATAATTTCTTTCTCAGCCAGTTTATCCTTTGTGTAGAGGAATGCTACTGATTTGTTTGAGTTAATTTTATACCCAGCCACTTTGCTAAAGTTGTTTATCAGGTTTAGGAGCTCTCTGGTGGAAGTTTTGGGGTCTCTTAAGTATACTAACATGTCATCTGCAAATAGTGAAACTTTGACTTCTTCCTTTCCAATTTGTATCCCTTTGATCTCTTTCTGTTGCCTAATTGCTCTGGCTAGGACTTCCAGAACTATATTGAACACGTAGGGGGAGAGTGGGTAGCCTTGTCTAGTCCCTGATTTTAATGGGATTGCTTCAAGTTTCTCTCCATTTAGTTTGATGTTGGCTACTGGCTTGCTGTATATTGCTTTTACTATGTTTAGGTATGGACCTTGAATTCCTGATCTTTCCAAGACTTTTATCATGAAGGGGTATTGAATTTTGTCAAATGCTTTCTCAGCATCAAGAGATATGATCATGTGGTTTTTTTCTTTGAGTTTATTTATGTAGTGGATTACGTTGATGGATTTCTGTATATTGAACCAACCCTGCATTCCTGGGATAAAGCCTACTTGATCATGGTGGATAAGTGTTTTGATGTGTTCTTGGATTCGGTTCGAGAGAATTTTATTCAGTATTTTTGCATCGATATTCATAAGGGAGATTGGTCTGAAGTTCTCTTTTCTTGTTGGATCTTTGTGTGGTTTAGGTATAAGCATAATTGTGGCTTCATAGAATGAATTAGGTAGTGTTCCTTCTGTTTCTATTTTGTGGAATAGTTTGAAGAGAATTGGTATTAGATCTTCCTTGAAGGTTTGATAGAATTCTGCACTAAAACCATCTGGACCTGGACTTTTTTTGGTGGGGAGACTTTTAATGACTGCTTCTATTTCTTTCGCAGTTATGGGACTGTTAAGATGGTTTATCTGATCCTGATTTAACATTGGTAACTGATACTTGTCTAGAAAATTGTCCATTTCATCCAGATTTTCCAATTTTGTTGAGTATAGGCTTTTGTAGTAGGATCTGATGATTTGTTGAATTTCCTCGGTTTCTGTTGTTATGTCACCCTTTTCATTTTGGATTTTATTGATTTGGATACTGTCTCTCTGCCCTCTGATTAGTCTGGCTAAGGGTTTATCTATTTTGTTGATTTTCTCAAAGAACCAGCTCCTGGTTTTATTGATTCTTTGTATAGTTCTCTTTGTTTCTATTTGGTTGATTTCAGCCCTGAGTTTAATTATTTCCTGCCGTCTACTCCTCTTGGGTGTTTTTGCTTCTTTTTGTTCTAGAGCTTTCAGGTGTGTTGTCAAGCTGCTTGTGTGTTCTCTCTCCAGTTTCTTTTTGTATGCACTTAGAGCTGTGAGCTTTCCTCTTAGCACTGCCTTCAGTGTGTCCCATAGGTTTTGGTATGATGTGTCTTCATTTTCATTAAATTCTAAAAAGTCTTTAATTTCTTTCTTTATTTCTTCCCTGACCCCATTATCAACGAGTAGAGTATTGTTCAGTTTCCATGTGAGTGTGGGCTTTCCATTGTCTTTGTTATTATTGAAGACCAGCTTTAGACCATGGTGATCTGATAGGATGCATGGGATTATTTCAATTTTTTTATATCTGTTGAGGCCTGTCTTGTGACCAATAATATGGTCTATTTTGGAGAAGGTACCATGAGGTGCAGAGAAAAAGGTATATTCTTTTGTTTTTGGGTGAAATGTTCTATAGATATCTGTTAAGTCCATTTGGTTTAAAACTTCTGTTAGTTTCACTGTACTTCTGTCTAGTTTCCATTTCCATGATCTGTCCAGTGCTGAGAGTGGGGTATTGAAGTCTCCCACAATTATTGTGTGAGGTGCAATATGTGCTTTGAGCTTTAGTAAGGCTTCTTTTATGAAAGTGGGTGCTCTTGCATTTGGTGCATAGATGTTCAGAATTGAGAGTTCATGTTGGTTGACTTTTCCTTTGACAAATATGAAATGAACTTCCTTATCCTTTTTTATATCTTTAAGTTGAAAGTCAATTTTACTCGATATTAGAATGGCTACTCCAGCTTGTTTCCTAGGACCATTTGCTTGAAAAATTGTTTTCCAGCCTTTTACTCTAAGGTAGTGTCTGTCCTTGTCACTGAGGTGGGTTTCCTGTATGCAGCAAAATGTCGGATCCTGTTTGCGTATCCAGTCTGTTAGTCTATGTCTTTTTATTGGGGAATTGAGTCCATTGACATTAAGAGATATTAAGGAGAGGAGACTGTTGCTTCCTGTTATTTTTGCTAAAAGGGGAGGCATTGTTTGTGTGGCTATCTTCTTTTGGGTTTGTTGGAGGTGGATTACTTTCTTGCTCTTTCTAGGGTATGATTGCTCTCCTTGTAATGGGTCTTTCCTGCTATTATTCTTTGTAGTGCTGGGTTTGTGGAAAGATATTGTGTAAATTTGGCTTTGTCATGGAATATCTTGGTTTCTCCATCTATGGTAATAGAGAGTTTTGCTGGGTATAGTAGCCTGGGCTGGCATTTGTGTTCTCTTAGGGTCTGCATGACATCTGACCAGGATCTTCTGGCTTTCATAGTCTCTGGTGAGAAGTCTGGTGTAATTCTGATAGGTCTGCCTTTATATGTTACTTGGCCTTTTTCTCTTACTGCTTTTAAAATTCTTTCTTTGTTTTGTGCATTTTGTGTTTTGATTATTATGTGACGGGAGGTATTTCTTTTCTGGTCTAGTCTATTTGGTGTTCTGTAGGCTTCTTGAATGATTATGGGCATCTCGTTCCTTAGGTTAGGGAAGTTTTCTTCTATGATTTTGTTGAAGATATTTACTGGCCCTTTAAGTTGTGAATCTTCACTCTCTTCTATACCTATTATCCTTAGGTTTGGTCTTCTCATTGTGTCCTGGATTTCCTGGATGTTTTGTGTTAAGAGTTTTTTGCATTTTTCGTTTTCCTTGACAGTTGTGTCAATATTTTCTATGGTATCTTCTGCCCTGAGATTCTCTCTTCTATCTCTTGTATTCTGTTGGTAATGCTTGCGTCTGTGACTCCTGATTTCTTTCTTAGGTTTTCTATCTCCAGAGTAGTCTCCCTTTGTGATTTCTTTATTGTTTCTATTTCCATTTTTATGTCCTGGATGGTTTTGTATAAATCCTTCACCTGTTTGGTTGTGTTCTCTTGTGATTCTTTAAGGGCTTTTACCTGTTTACCTGTGTTCTCCTTGGATTCTTTGAGAATGTTATTTATGTCCTTCTTAAAGTCCTCCATCATCATCATTAAAAGTGATTTTAGGTCTGACTCTTGCTTTCCTGGTGATATGGGGAGTTCAGGACTTAATGTGGGAGAACTAGGTTCTGATGATGACGTGTTCCGGGTTGCTGGTCCTTGTATTCTTGCACTTGCCTTTTGCCATCTGGTTCTCCTTGGTGCTACCTGTGCTGTCTCTGGCTGGAACCTGTCTTTCCTGTTCTCTTGGTTGTGTCAGAACTGTTTAGGTTGGGTGTCACTGCTGAGATTAGAGCTAGGGCCCAGGATCTGCTCAGTGCTTTAGTCCGGACCGGAAGGAATCAGTGCTCTGGGCCAGGAGTGTGTTCCTGGATCCCTGTGGGACCTGGTTACTCCCTGTTTGGGGCAGGTGTTGCTGCCTCCTTGCTTAAGAAGCTGCTTGAGTTAGAGCTCCTGGGAGCCACACTTCCTCTGGGTTCTGTGAGATTGGGTGCAGAGTTGCCGCCCGAGATCTGCTGAGTGCCCAGGCCCAAACCAGAAGAAACCAGTGCTCCGGGCCAGGAGTTTGTACTTGGGTCCCAGTGGGTCCCGGTTACTCCCTATTTGGGGCAAGTGTTGCTGCCTCCTTGCTTAAGGAGCTGCTCGAGTTGGAGTTCCTTGGAGCTACGCTTCCTCTGGGTTCTGTGAGATTGTGTGCAAGATTGCTGCCCGAGATCTGCTGCGTGCTCAGGTCCAAACCGGAGGGAACCAGTGCTGGGGCCAGGAGTGAGTACCTGGGTCCCGGTGGGTCCCAGTTACTCCCGGTTTGGGGTAAGTGTTGCTGCCTCCTTGAGTAGGAAGCTGCTTGGGTTAGAGCTCCTAGGAGCCTTGCTTCCCCTGGGTTCTGTGGGATTTGGTGTAGAGCTCCCGCCTGGGATCTGCTGGGAGCTCCGACCCAGACCGGAAGGAGCCGGTGCTCTGGGCCAGGAGTAAATCCCTGGGTCTCAGTGGGTCCCGGTGGGTCCCAGTTACTCCCTGTTTGGGGTGGGTGTTGCTGTCTCCTTACCAGAGATACTGCCTGGGTCAGAGCTGCTGGGTGCCCCACTTCTGCCGGGTTTTGTGAGGTTCAGTGCAGAGCTGCCTCCAGGGATCTGCTGCCTGGGCCCAGACCGGAAGCGGAAGTAAATTCAATGTCTTATCTAACACTCTTCATGCTTTTATTTTTACCCTCTTTAATCTCTGACATTTGTCCCATTTCCACTTGATACCTTGGTTTAAGTGACTTCCTTCCCTGGGGTTTCCTGTCAACTGCAAACAACCTCTCTTGATTCTGGATTCCCCATAGAGGTAGACATACCCTGTGAGAGGGTCACCCTCTAAATGTAACGTAGATGATTTTGAGCAAATGTCGTTAGTGCCTTCACTGTTGAACTATGATTTTTAAAATTCTCTGGCATTCTTCAATCAATATTTTGCATATAGTAGATCTGTAGGACTTAATTTTTGAATCAAGACAATGATTAACTAAAAAAAGCTACCAATACAAGGCAGGAGGAAGCAGTTATGAGCTCACACTGCTTTAACAGAGAACCCAATTTGCTCCTGAGCATGCAAGAGGCAGCTTGCAAACACTAGGAATTCCACTGCAGAGGACTCAGGCAGCCTCTTCTGGACTCCAGTGCTACTGCATATACAAGATGCACATGAACTTATTCATTCACAAATACATAGACTAAAAATTAATAAATGAATGTTTTTTTTTTCCAAAAAACTATGTTTTAAACACTTTTAAGGCTTTTATACTACTTCATTAAAAAATATGTTTCACCTTGTACCTGTACAAGTATGTTCAAGAGGTGAAGTGTGTGTGCACATATATGTGTGTATGCATGTGGGGGCCAAAGTCCAACATCGGTTGCGTTTCTGAATTGCCCCCTACCTTATTTGTTGAGATAGGTTCTCTTGCTGAAGTTGGAGGTGAACAATTTGACTAGAGAGGCTGGCCAGTAAGTCCTGGGTCCTGTGTCTCCATCTCCACAGCAACTGAGTTTCAGGTGAGATAGTCCACATTACTTAGTTGCTGGGTTTGGAACTCACATCCCCATGTTTGTTGTAAGTCAATTTCACTAACTGAGCCATATCCCCAGTAGTAAATATCTTACCTCACTCTTCTTTTGCCATTAAATGGAGTAAAAATTGAAATGTAGCGATTTCCCTGGTGCTTTGGAGTTTCCCCTCTTCTAAGCTTCTCTTTCGACCATGGCGCTTGATTCCCCGGCCTTGTTTGGAAATGTCAGGCATGAGTTTACTCCTGGAAGGATAACAGAGGCTTCTGACAGGAAATCCATGAAGTTTCTAGTAGCAAGACCACACTTACTTTGGTCTGTAAACAGATATATATACAACTTGAATATACAATGCTTCTAGATTACAGTGTGAAAGCACACTCGAAGATTCGATACCAAAGAAGCAAAGGGGTGCTTCAGTGGATACTACTTACAGATTATTATCTTATTGAAAGGTTTGGCTTTTTTAATGACTGCTCAGGATTCTATTTATTTACATTGTTATCTAAACAACATATATTTATCATTCTGGAAGAGATGGAGTGATCAAATTTGACAGCTGTAGATTCGGAGTAAGAATCTTCCATTTAGGTGACAATAGAGCTGTCTAAAATATGTAAACTTGGTGTAAATTTTGGAACTCTCAATAGGAAACCAAGACCAAAATTTGCAGAAGGTTAGTGGTGGTGGTGGAGGTGGTAGTGTGTGTGTGTGTGTGTGTGTGTGTGTGTGTGTGTTTGTGTGTGTGTGTGATGGGAATTGCTTTTGAAAATAAGTGTGCATGATAGGAAGATTATAATTTATCTCAAATACTTGTACTAGCACATTTGCCAAATTTCATTTAAAATAAATCTTTTTAACTGTAATTTCATAATAAATAGTATATATATATTACATATATAGAGAGAGACTATGATATACATATTATATAATATAATTTTATAGTATCTTCTATAACTCTAGTATTCATTATGATTGAATATCCAGAAGAATCACTTAGCATTCAATTCATATTAACAGCCAGAGGTGGCAGAAAAGCAGAATTTCATATTTATGAGACCCTAGATGACAACCTATGGGGGGAATGGAAGGTATAGTGTATACTACATAGGTTTAAATTCTGAGTGTTCCCTTGAGGAAATAACTACTGCATCATCTGCTCTAAGAGGAAACAAAACCATAGTTAAAAAGCTAAACCTACTTCCAGAATAGCACTCAGAGAATGTTTAAATAGAAATTATGTCATTAATGTCCTGTGGCTACCCGGGCTTAATGAAATTATTTCAAGAGAAAGCAATATTTTAATCATTAAATCGAAAGGTATTTTCTATATAAAAATATTTGCCTTGTATTTCTAATACCTAATAAACCGGTCTTTCTTGTAGCTCTGCGGCTATTCTGTTTGTGACATTGCTTTTAATTTATAGGAAAACATGCACAGAGACTTTTGCATCACAACTGTTCATTATACTTTTATGGTACCTCACTGGCTGTCCTTGTTACCTATGGCTCACCTTGACATAAGCCTAGAGTCATCTGAGGGAAAGTTGAAGGATCGCCTAGATAAAGTTGGCCTGTGGGCATGTCTGTGAGGCATTTTCTTGATTGATAATTTATGTGAAATGTCCAAACCTACCACAGATGGTACAATTCCCTAGGAAGGTGATCCTGTGCTATATGTACAAGCAAGCCAGCTGGGCATGATCCCACAAATGAGCCAATTAATAGCATTTTTCCCACAGTTCCTGCTTAAGTTCCTGTTCAAATGTCCTCCCCGAATTCCTTCAAAGACAGATTGTGATATGGGCATATAAGCTAAATCAACCCTTCCCTTTATGATTTACTTATGGTCATATAGCTGCATCATAAAAAATAAATAACAAAAGCAAACTATAACATGGCATAACATGAAATCCAAATGAGTAACTCAACAAGCACTGGATATCTAACTGCATTAGAGGGACAAGAATATCTTTCATTATTTTTAATAGGGGTTATTACAAATTACATTTAATTGTTTGTATTTGCATGTATGCAAGCCTTGGTGTATGCATGGAGGTTCAGAGGTCAATCTTGAAGGTCTCTGTTCAAACACCAGGCTCCACATGGTAGAAAGAGACAACCGACTCCCACAGTTTTCCTTCTCAGGTTAACACATATGCCCTTAATTGCAAGAACATGACACATACATTAATAAAATAATTTCATAAATGTCAAGCAAAACATTTTAAAAAAAGAATTGGTATTTTTCTTCTGGTTAACTTTTAAGATATAGTCCATATATATATTCAAGCTCTTTACATAGGAGATCAGAAACTTAACTTTTATACCTTTAAGAAGATTAAGAATGTACTCTGAGATCCAAGAAGAAGCATTACATGGTCTAGGTTTTATAACTGATTCTAGCCTCCTTCTGATTCGTTTTTTTTCTTAGTCTCAGGTTGAAACTTTAGAGTCATAGAAATGCTTTCTCGGTGAGGGATATGAATATTGAAATTTATATTGGCATTCTTACAAGAGCCTAGAAAAATACCAATTCTCACACCTTGGGCTTAAACACGAGATCATCTACAATGTAACCTGTGACTCTGCCTACAATTTCAAATCAATGGACTTCTGTCCTGAGGGAACCAGCTTCAGGCTTGTTGTATAATCTTCTTCTAGAAACTGTTCTTGTAAAGCTATTTTGGATGAAATTAAATGAAGAGTTCATCATGTGAACATTTCTAATCTCAAGGGTCTACTGAGCTTCTCTGAGCAAGTTCAACAAATGAGATTTCTGTTCTCTGAGGAAACAATAATTACGCTTGCTTCCCTCAGATAAAGCTTCCTCACAATTAACCTTCTGATTGACCTCCTCTCAGAAGCTCTAGGGGGATCCTCTCCAAAGCTCTAGGGGGATCTAGAGAGAGGGGAAGAGAGGGGGGAAGGGGAGGGGGAGGAAGATGGGGAAGGGGAGAGGAAGATGAGAGAAGGAGAGGGAGAGGGAGAGGGGGAGGGAGAGGAAGAGGGAGAGGGAGAGCTCTAAACTGTAATCATTGTGGAGAGAGTTTAATGACTCAAAGCTTAGAGCCTGCCCAAGCTGCCAGTGGAGCAAGGAGGTAAAAGTTGGGTAAAACATATATAAGCGACTTTAAGATTTACACTTTTCAGCTAACTAGAATCTCATGTGTAAACACTTCAGTACAGCTTGTATGATTTTTATTCAGCTAAGCTGTCATAGTTTATTTTTCAATGATTAATTTCATTTTTAACTGAGTGTGTGTGTGTGTGTGTGTGTGTGTGTGTGTGTGTGTGTGTTGATGTTTGGTCTTTTTCTGTGTATTGCGATGCTAAATACCGATATCCCCCAATGCCTGGTTGCCCAAGGACAAGAGAATCTGCCCATATACCCAAGCGATGCTATGTGACCTTGGCCCCACCCCCCAAGGTATCACTGATTGTTGAATAAAGATGCCTACAGCCTATAGCTGGGCAGAATTGAGACAGGCAGTGTTTTTTGGCTCCCAGGCTTGGTATTTGAGGAGAACCATGAAGGGAGAGAGAGAAAGTAGAGAGAAGGAAGACTCCATGAGTTAGGTGTGTCATGAAAGCATAGCCAAGAGGGCTGGCTAATGGAAATTATGAGCAGCCCAGAGAGGACATGGCAAATGATAATTCGGAGTTAATGATGGGGAAATAGACTCTAATAGCATAGAAGGGTAGATATAGTTGCCCAGTTCTAGTATTGATTAAGACTTATTATAATAATAAAAGTTATGTGTCTTTTATCCAGGAACAATCTAAGGCAGGGTAGAAGCCCCAGTAAGATTAAATAATTTCTACAATGTGCATGCGTATGTACATGTGTGTGTGTGTGTGTGTGTGTGTGTGTGTGAATGTATAGATATATGCACATAAATAAAGTGCTCTCAGAGATCATAAAATGGCATTGGATTCCCTGGAGCTAGAGTTACAGATGTTCTGTAAGCTGTCTGACTTAGGAGCTGAGAACCAAACACCAGTTCTTGACAAAAACATCAAGTGCTCTTAGCTGCTGAGACTTCTCTCCACCCCCATAATCCTACAATCTATAGAAAATATGAAAGTATAAGAAATCTATGTATTTACCTTTGCACTTTAAACATTCATAAACTCATAACCCAGAATGTTAATATTTTTAAAAAATAGATTTATCCTATCTTGATGAAATGTAAAAGATAGAAAGTACATTAAGAATTTTTCCATAGACTGGCCGGTTAGCTCAGTTGGTTAGAGCGTGGTGCTAATAACGCCAAGGTCGCGGGTTCGATCCCTGTACGGGCCAGCTAGAAGGTGTAGGTTTTGTTGCCGGGCGGTGGTGGCGCACGCCTTTAATCCCAGCACTTGGGAGGCAGAGGCAGGCGGATTTCTGAGTTCAAGGCCAGCCTGGTCTACCAAGTGAGTTCCAGGACAGCCAGGGTATACAGAGAAACCCTGTCTCGAAAAACCAAAAAAAAAAAAAAAAAAAAAAAAAAAGAATTTTTCCTTCAGTGTATTAAATGTACATTGCTCTGAGAAGGAATCTGCCCATCCTTTTTTAAGCCTTTGTTAATTGTCTGGCACAAAAGTCATAATTACTAGGTATAATTATCTAAAAATACTTAACGTTGGACATTTTAAACTCGTATAATTTTGAATGTGATTACAATTTAATTCATGCTAAGCTGACATTTTATGAAATAATCTAATTTTTATAAAAATGCGATTGTGACAACCAAATAGCCCTGAGCAGATGCGAAATGATAATGCAGAAATAAACATGTGTGCCCTTTGTCTGTTTCCCAAGCAGTGACCTCTGTCAAACCTATCACACAAATGAGTTCTAAGAACTTCTCCTGTGCCCTGTTCCTTTCAGGGATTCCTGGCTTCATTTGCACTGGCCTCCTGCACGTAGGTGTTTTAGTTCCACGCAATATTATTTGTTCCACAGGCTCACTGTCACCAAGATGTATAGTCCTATGTGGGTCCTGTGATGGAAACACAGGGAAGCTTTCCATGGCAGCAGACCCCAATGACATGAGAAAGTCCAAGGGGTTCCAAGAGCTTTATTGCCATGGTGTATGATAGCTGGTCTAGATGTGCACCCCCCAGTTAAGACAGGGGAGAGCTGGCTTAAATAGAGAGGAGGAAAAGAGGGACTGGGAAAAGGAATAACTTAATTAGCTACACCCTCTGACCTTTAGGTAACTCATTAATATGGAAATTTCTTGAGACTGAATCCTGTAGTCAGGCCCTCTCACTGTGTTAGGTTACACCCCTTTGGGAGGGGCTGCATAGCCAAACATGACTGCGAGGCACAGGTTAAATGGCGGTCTAGACCTTGTGTAGGTGCTTGGATTCTGGGGGCATGGCTGAACACCTGCCGTTTCTCCACTGGAGTCGGGGTTCAAGGCCCATGCCCAGCCAAGAACCGAGATATCCTTGCACAGTTCGACAGTCCTATCTCCACATAATGTCACATGATGATTTTTAGCGACAACATTCCATCTGTCTACTTTCGTCACAAATATGTTTCGGTATTTTAAAGTTTTCTCTATTTAATCTAACTTTAAGAACTGTTTCTTGATATTAACATCTCATAAACAACCACGAGTAAATCTTTCTTCATGCAAATCAAATAGGACACAAATATAATTTTAAGTGACTAGTCAGTGTAACAGTAACAAACTATTTCCATCAGAAGTCCTATTTCTGTATTTATACCATATCCATAGAGAAGGGCCATTTTAGAGCCTCTCACGGACTAAATAAATGTTCTGCTGGGATACAACCTTACCCACGCCTTCACCTCAGGTTTAAATAAATACTCTTTTTATGTGTTCTTGCTTCAGGACTCGGGCAGAAAGGATGTGGGATAACCTGAAACAAGAAGTTGCATCTCTGCCAAAGTGTTTCCAGCATCCAGCTTGATGGTAACTCAGGAACAGTTCGAGGTTAGCTGTCGTTTTTGTTAGCTTTAATATCTTTATTCACCCGCCTCACTTAACACTAGACTGTTGATTAGTTTTCTAGTAACACTGATCGTAAATAAGACAATACTATTCTCAATAAAAGATGCTTTATAAATTAAAGGTAAAACTTCAAGATGGCATCCATGCTTGCAAAGTTTAATGATAGCAACACTCAAAATATATTTTGGTTACATTTGGTTAAGCACCTACCAAAATTATCCTGAAGCTCATTGAAGACTTACAAGTTTTGTCTGGATAAAACAGTAAGGTAATTAATCTTACTATTAAAACATTAGGTCACTATAATTTAAATTTTCTAGAACCCTTTCTGAGCTTTGGGTTTCAACACTCCATTTGATGTTTTTTCCCTGTTCTGTTTACCTGTAAATGAGAATATGAGAGGGCTTTGTTCAGGTTAGCAATAATAATGAGTTCTACATACAGTTCAACAGAACCTGGTTACGCCTATTCTTAACATACTTAGACGTAGGGTATACATTGTAGAGAAGGTGATAAATCGAGGGGAAAAGGCTAAGAACATATCACTTAGGCCGTCACACTTTTCTTGTCCACTAGAAAAAAATTAGTTCCTCACCTTTATACCAAAAGATCTTGACTCAGAGGCAGTAAAAAGAATGCAAATCCTAGATCCAAAACGATATTGAACTAAGCCTGAACTTCCTGGACCCACTAAGATGGGGACACTGATTCTTAGACTTCCTGAATCTAGTACAGTGATTCCCTAGCTTGACTGACAGAAATAGACTGAATCTATTTGACAAAGTCAAATATAGAGAGAGACTGTGATAGATAGTTTAATGTCAACTTGACATGGGCTAAAGTTATCTGAAAAAAGGAAATCTCAATTAAGAAACTATCTCCCTACAATCAGGATGAAGGGATTTCCTTAATTAGTGATTGATGGAGGAAGGACAAGTCCGTATGGTTGGTGTCATCCCTGGGCTGGTTGTCCTGGGTTCTATAAGAAAGAACAATAAGTAAACGGAGAGGAGCAAGCTAGCAAGCAATAACCCTCCATGACCTCCGCATCAGTGTCTGCCTCCAGGTTCCAGCCCTGTTTGAGTTTCTGTCCTGAATTCATTCAATAATAAACAGTAATATGGAAGCAGAAGCCAAATAAACCCCTCCACTACAATTTGCTGTTGGTCACAGTGTTTCCTGACAACAATAGACTAAGAAACCTTTTTTGTTTTTGTTTTTTTGTAATGTTGGTTTACTGTAGTCAAAAGTTTCTGCTTCTTCTAATATTGATTCTTAATTTTGGCCTCCAGAGATTTATTTTCCATTTCTCCATGTTTACTAGACTATTTCCTCCCTTGAAAACAGTGATGTAATTCAAGAAGAAAACAGACTTATTCTGAGAAGGTCACTGAGAACGGCTCTCTTCATTTACACATCTAGGTCATGAAGAAATATATCATTAATTAAAGAAACATTTCTTAATATATTCATGCTTTCCCACTGGCTTTTATTATGTTTGAAATTAAGTATGAATTTTAAATATGACCATAAAACATATTGATACATAGATACGCGTGCATCTATATTTGTATTTCCTTTTCCCTGCATGGTAGTTCAATTCTGCTTCTTGATATTCTCCAATTGTGCAGTGATATTTAAATCAGTACAACAAAGAAAAGTCTGAGTATAGCTTCTATATTTGAATATTTATTCAGAAAAATTAAATGATTTCCATTACAGATTGAATGATGTGTGCTCTGTGAAAATAATTTGAAATCAGGACCCTAGTACCCAAGGAAACAAACATTTTTGGAATAGAATAGTTGCAGGTTTAATTTGAAGGTGTGTCAGAGAAAAGGTTCCTAATCCAGTATGACTGGTATCCATATACAAAGGAGGCTTGTAAAGACACTAACACGGTAAGAACGAGCTGTGGAGACGGAGACAGATTGAATCAGCACACCTACAAACACAGAAAGCAAACGATTGCACCTGTCACCATAGAGACATGTGGAACAGATCCCACCTCAGAATTCCAAGGAGGAACCTCTGTCATTACTCCTTGGTCTCATCTTTCTATTTTCCAAAATAGAGATTTTTACGGCTTTAAACCACACAGGGATTATGTTGAAACAGCCTAGGAAACTTGTCAGGTAAATGTAAAATTTGATCTTTCCTCAAAACTTTCCTTTAGGGGCTGAAATAGTAGCTCACTCAGTGGGGTACTTGCTAGATACTCAGAGACCCAGACTCGATCCCCAGTACCACATAAAACAGAGATAACTGGCCATGGATATTGAAGTAGACAGATTAGAAGTTCAAGCTCATACTCAGCAATAAGGTGGTTTTGAAGGTATCCTAGATTCCATGGGACTCTAACTGAAAAAAAAAATTCTCTGGCATTTTTAGCACATGGAAAATGAAAAATAAGACAAACCAAAATATGAACATTTAAAGGAGTTACAAATGAAATATAGATCAAAAAAGGCAATGGATGTACTGTCACTGCTTCTTTTATTTGCTTTGGAAAGGTAGTCTACTTGAGGACACCAGAGGCAAAAACTATTTCAGCATTTTACATTTGCCTGACAGTACCAGTGTGTAGGGTCAGGATAATCTTTAAGGATTGATCCACTGTACAGACAAAATTCGATACTTCATTTGAATGTGACAATGGTTTTAATGTTCTATGTTATAAATAAACTCATACACATTTATTTCAAACATAGTGTCTTAGCCAGTGATCTATTGTTGCGGAAGATACCATGACCAAGACAATTCTTACGAATGAAAACATTTAACTGGCTACTTGCTTACAGTTTTATCTGTCTAGTCCATGGTCATCGTAGAAGGGATGCAGGCAGGTGCTGAGGTAAAAGAAAGAGCTACATCATAATAATTCTTAGGCAGAGAAAGAGATTTGGCAAAGTCTTTTGAAAACTCAAAAACCACTCCAATGACTCACTTTCTCCAGCAATGCCATGCCTACTCCAAGAAGCCCACAGCTATTCCAACAAGGCTGTAACTCCTGATCCTTCTAATCTTTTCAAACCATTCTACTCCCCGGTGACTAAGCATTTAAATATATGAGGCTATGGAGCCATTCTAATTCCAACCACTACCCATAGGTTGGGTCTTTTGTATTAGAAGATTTTCTTCCATTCTCCTCAGAAGTAATTTGAACGTGAGTTGCAGGCACAAGGCTATTCTTTTCTTTTCTTTTTCTTTATCAAGATTTTTAATTTAATTTGAGAGTATATTGCTAAGGATTAAACCCAGAATCTTGCCCTTTCTAGGCAGGTGCTCTATAACTAAGTTTATATATATAAACCTCAACATAGCTTAATGTCTGTGTGAACTAAGATGTGACATGAGGAGCTATCCTTTTTACATGGAAGCTAAAATCACAAATGATTAGAATGCACAAAATGCAGAATGTGGGCTATTCTTTAGATCTTTCTACATTATCCTTTAAGATTAAGGCTGTTGTCCTATGGTGATAGTTTGAATCTGATATGTTCCCTGAAGGATCTTGTGTTAAAGAACTAATAGTAGGTGACAGGATTGGGGAACCAATTGGATCATGAGTGCTCTGATTTCACCGGTGGATTAACCTTTGATAGATCCTTAATTTCATAATATTATTAGGAAAAAGGAGATGGAAACTAGTCATGAAATGGAGGCTACAACACTGTTTCCACAGAAAGGGATCTTCACCCTTCACTTATACTCAGCTTCCTGATTGTCCTGAGGTGAGCAGTTTTGCTGAGCCGTGACATCCTTCACATGATGTTACGATTCTACATAAACCTGTAAGAGTTGCATCTGGATTATGTCTGCTTCCATCTCAGAACTTGTGATAAACCTACTTAGGCAGACTCTATTCTTTTGGTTCAGTTTTGGAAGGTCATGTGCGTCTATAAAGTTACCTGTTTGATCTTCAGCTTATCTAATTTATTGGAACATAGTCTTAGAAAGAATTCACTAATAGCCATATGACTTTCTTAATGGCTGTTTGAAAATCTCTTGTTTGTCTCTCGTTTTTAATTAGCTTCGGTCTTCTTTTTCTTTTGCTTACCTGGCATACAATTATGACAAGTTGCTTTACTTTTTCAAAAAAAAAAAATTACCTCTTCATATCATTGACAATTTTTATTTTTTTTCTTCTTTAAATCTCATTAAGTTTTGCATTACTGTTTGTGATTGCTTCCCACTGATTAGTTCAGAATTTGGCTTGTTCCTGTTTAACTGAGACATGGAGAATTTATAAACCTATTTATTAGATGTACTTTGGTTAATGTCAGAATTTATTAAGTAAGTTTCTTTCATCCTTGAACCTTTTTCATTTTACATCTCACAGGTTCTAGTGTGTTTTCATTTCCATTTGATTCTAGTAATCTTAAAGTTTGACTGATGATCCATTCACCATGTAGTAGTGTATGGTTCTCTCTCCATGAGCTGCATTTTCTGCAGGTCCCCCGAGGCTGATTTCTAAACAAATTCCACTGTAATTAAAAGTAGAATACAAGAAGTTGTCTTCATGTTTCTACACTTGTGAAGATTTGCTTTATGTGATAAAATATGGCTCATTTTTGAGGACATTCCATGGACTGCTGAGAACAATTATTGTATTCTGAGTTTATGCCTTGATATCACAGCTGAAACCCCTTGCTTCTCGCATGGCTTTGATAATTCATTTACCTGACTGTTCTTTCATTTTAGATTCCTGTTCCTTGGGAACCGTGAGCACCCCTATTAAATATTCTTTTATTTCAGTCCTCACTTTTCTTCTCCTTTGGAAAAAAAGTAACATTTATTTTATGCTGTTAACATTGTTACTGTTATTTTCATGCTGAGAGTTATGCTTTTTATTTGTGAGCATATTTATTTCATAATTTGTCTTTTTATGGCATCATTTTCTTGGACTAAAGATACCACTGGTTTTTCTTTTTCTTCAGATATCAATACTAATATTATCATAGTCTTTTATTTTCCTTTTAGGATATCTCCAAGGTAACAAGAGAGGTACAAGGGGTATCACTCTTAAATATATAATTTCATTTACATTTCTTTTTATTTATAAGTATATTTATTTTCTAATTTGTCTTTTTATAGTATCATTTTTTTTTCTGTGCCATTTCATTTTTTTTTCTTCTTTCCTCCAGAGATAGATAATAGAAAGCAATTAGTTTTACTTTCAGGATTTCTACAGGGTAACAAAAGAGTGTTGTGTGATGGGTATCAGTCCTAAATGTATAATTTTATGTAAGTTTCTTCTTCTCAGCCCAAAATCTTACAACTTAATACTTCTGGGTTTGATGCTAGCCACCGATGTCCTCAGGTAAACCCTGATAGACTCCAAGCTGCTTAAAAATTTGCATGTATCTCAATAGGTGAAATTTAATTGGTACCTAAGATGATGCAGGATTCAAAGAATCAGGTTTTGTGGAGTAACATTCATATCTATGTCCTTTTTGTGGTCTACTAAGTAATTATCATATGTAGAATCATATCATCCCACCAATTAAAATTTGCTGATACTTTGTAAAACTCTGAGGGGTATACAAACTCTAAGGAAAGAGAAGACAGAGATGACTAAAACTCATTGGTTTCACTCTGTTTCATGTTGCAAGTCATATCTGCTTATAGGAAACTCCCAAGTGTTCTTAGAAACTTTGTGTAAATAGAACTACGATTATTGAATTTATTGGCTTACTTTGTGGAAAAGACATCACTACCCTCTTGGTTTATTCTCTTGTCACCCCTCTCTTATATTTACCATGGGTGTCATTGCTATATCCCATTCATAACTGTCTTTTCTCCAATTAAATTTGGTAAGAATTTATAAGGCACTTGACAAGACCACCCACTATTAAGTAAAATTAAGTATACTTAATAGTATTTTAAACTAAGCTTGTGATGTTGTACCTAGCTTTGTTTGTATCTTTTTTACTCCCAGGATTTCCTCTTTCTGAAACACAACAGGTAGTCTGACAACCCCTAATATCTGTGGATTTCTATCTCTCACTTTATCCCTTGTCTTTCACGATGCAACAAGATAATGTATTGATTTTCAACTTATCTCAGCCTTTTCTCATAATGTTTTTGTGGCTCTGATTAAGTCATATTAACTTTCTGGTCAGCCAGCTAAAGATTAAGGTTCTAGAATGGCCCTCCAGGGCCATTCATATGTTTTATAATGTCATTTGTACAAATGCAGGGATCCTGGGCTTAAACAGTATTTCTGTATTTCTGCATGATTCTTTCAGCACTCTGTAAATCGTTAGGCCATTGTTAGAGAGTTTCAGCAAATTTAATCTTCAATAATCTCACACTTTAGCCATGGAAATAAAAGCAATTATGGTCAGACATTTGTAATCACTGAAGCTTTCAAGATTCATTTGTGGGAACTGAAACTCATTACTTTCCCTAATCAGCATTCCAACTTAACTGCCTCAAATGTTACCTGAAAAACTAAAGAGATAGAATACATCATGTCCAAAGTGCTACATCAAATTTAATAAATACACCATTACGGGAATTTTTATTAATCCAAAAATTAGATAATAATGGGAGATTCTTAGGCATAGAGAATAATAATTGAGAATAGTTTCATACACTATAGCTGTGTCTAAGAGGTTAAATGAGACAATAATTTTGTTCCTAGTTTTCTGAGGAAAGGTGAAACGCGGTGCCCAGTATTTTCAAAGTAGCTGTATATTCAGTGTGTTTTCTGCTTCTCTTTTCATTAATATGGCAATCAGATTCCCCTGTGTATTTTTGAATAGTTACTTAGATTCTCTGGGATTAGTCCAATAATTCCTATATGCATGAAATCTGCATCCAAGCACTATTTGTACAAGAGATAGTACAAATAGATTTGTAGATAGATTTGTAGATAGATAGATAGATTTGTACAGATAGATTTGTACAGATAGATTTGTACAGATAGATTTGTACACTAGATTGTACAAGATAGATAGATAGATAGATAGATAGATAGATAGATAGATAGATTTGATTGAGTGAAATTAAAAATCAGTGAAACAAAACAAGACATACAAAACAACTTAGAATACATCCAGAACATTGTCTTCTCTGCTCTAGTCATTGTTGTTTTGAAGGGAAAGTGCTAAAGTCTCATTGCCAAATAAAAATCAACCCAACCCCTCCCATTCCTCAGGGCTCTTGTGAAGTGAAACTGGATATGTGTGAGTGTTATAAACCTGAAAAGAGGTGTTGCTACAAGACTCATTCTTTTGTCAAGTGACTTACATCAGGTTTGAGTACAGGTGAACTGATGTGTAGATAGAAGCATATGTAGTTTTTGTGTTTTATTTAAATAAGAAGTAAAAAGATTATATTCTTTACTTTTATATATTTTCAATACAGGGTTTCACCACCATTTAGCCAAGACTTGCATTAACCCACAACTCACCTCACCCAACACTTGGTAGGGCTTTGATTGCAGTGTTCTACCCTTAGCCCAACTTATGTACAAATTTTTACTCACCATCAATATGCTCAAAACATTGCATATTCAACCATCTTTACAGGAAGAAAATGGATAGATGAATTTTAAAAGAACTCCATTAAGATTAGATAAGTTGTCAAAATTTAATATGCAAATCCATGCAAAATAATTTCAATAAAATATCACTCTCCATATCTCAGATTCTATATCTGTGTGTTGGGGGTAAAACTATCCTTAGCCTGTGGTTGCTTCCTTTCACCACACAGTGTTTGTATAGTAATGGGTAAAGAGTTGTGGTGTTTATTTCATTGGCCGTGTAATATACATGGACACTTTTTTGATTGACAACCTCAGAAGAATTGAAAAGGGGCATTCTAAACTGTCTTTCATATGTCAGTAACTGACATCAATTTGACATTGTCAATCACTGGAGATAGTTATTGGCTTATCTAACTTCTTTTGTATGGGTTTAAGGAATTAAGTAATCAGACGACTCCAACAAAAAGTTCCAACTTGATTAAAGATAATTGTTCATATTTTCATTATCCCATATACGTTTCAAATACAGCTTTACATTGACATGAAGTATAAGAAGACATGCATGGTAGCAATATGTTTTAAACATGAAATCAAGACATAAGACCACTGACCACCAGGGAACATCCTATCTGGTATTATTGGACATTTGCCTCGTTGTTATGTTGTCCGAGTTAGTCCTTGTTGTGTGAAGAGGATGATCAGAGCTGAAATTTTTCCTATTGATATTTGAAATGTTTACAACTATACATTCACCTTAGGGGTGAAGATATAGCTCAGTGGTAGACTGCTTTTTTCTTTTGTATATAAGTCCATGAGTTTAACTCCCAGCAATGAAAAAACAATGAAGAAACAAAAAATTCTGACAAAAGGCATAATTATGTTTTACTGTTAATATTAGGTTATCTCGTATGATTTCTATTATGTATTTTATACCTTAGAAGATTTTAATAATTATGAAACAACGATTTTTGTCTGGCAGGATTTAGTGATGAAATGGTAGAGTTGCAGAAATAACACAAGAAGGGACTAAGCTCCTAAGATGTCTCTGCTTAGAGGATCCTTATCTTCATAAAACCTTTCTGTCTCTCTCGACCTGGTTTTGAAATCTTGAAATGAATGAGCTCTAAGTTATTTTGAGTCCTGTTCCTCTGACTACTCACTGAAAAACTCAGCACAATTTGAGAAATTAGCAAAACCAAACTTCATTAAACTACAGCATATCCCAAACCCCATTCTAATAACATGAAATAGTTCTGCATTAGTCTATGTTGTCAGAGGTTTCTAAGACATTAAGATCACAAATTTGAGCATTCATTACACATTGGGGAATGCAGCCTCTACTTAGCTATAAAACAGATTCATCACTGACATTTGAGAGGTGCAGCTTACATTTTAGGGAATTCACTAAAAATTATGCTATAATTTATTACTAACAAGACATGGCAACCTATAGGATACAAACATATAAACAGGAGTATTCAGCTCTCCCTCCTTCTTTTATATTAAAATACTCTTTTATTGAAAATGAAACATATATTTGTGTCTTTTATTGATTTTAATTCTAATTTATGTGTATGTGCATATGCCTATTTGTAGATGTGCCAGATGCATGAAGTGTCCAAAGAAGCAATAAAAGCATTTGAAATTCCTTAGGTCTGGAGCTACAGGCAGTGGTACGTTACCATGTATGTTCAGGGAATTAAATCCATGTCCTCTACAAGAGCAACAAGTATTCATAGCCACTGGATCATCTCTGCACCACATATTTGTTTCTTCTATGATACTCAAAGACAACAAGAGAAATAAAACAGGAAGCACATGATCAGAAAGGTTCACATTTTACACCATGAAATAATTATATATCCATGGTAGAACTGTGTAAGCAGAACAAGCCTTTATCAAAGGTTGAGATGCTGTGGTGGCTCTCAAATGTTCATGTTCTTCTTGAAGGAATACAAGTTCAACAATGGACCCATGTGTTTTACATCCTTAAACTAATTCAAACAGTACAGAGAAATTACAGATATTTATTGGGTTGAGAACACGTACATATTTTAGTTTTAGAGATAATCTGTTTTTGTTATTTTCAGAACTCTGTTTGGGCAAATTATAATAATGGCAATAAATGAATTATCAACATTCTAATATAACTGCTTGGTTTGTAAAAATTACTTAATCATGCAAAGACTGTAAGTCGTGTTGAGAATAAGTATGCCTAAATCATATTAGCATCAAAGTCATTTAAATCAACTCTGGAGAGGAACAGGCACTTGGTAGTTCTGAATTTGATTACCAACATCATTAGTTGAAGTTTCACTTTTTATGAGGAATATCTTTTATTTTGAATACAGAAAGAGCATTTCTATGGGATGCTGATAACAGTTGGGGTACTGATAAGAGATGAAGGTTCATTGTGAGGATTGTGTTAGGAAATGCACTAGGATCCCAGGCTATTAACCTCACAGGGTAATATAGTGGACTCTAGTTGAAAGTAAGTGTGGAAACCATGATCTTGCATTGAATCCATGTCTAAGAGCCAGGCAGGGCATCACCTCAGCTTATGGAGGCTAGAGAAACCTATTTCTATGTCCAGTACACATAGAAATGACTACCAGTGTAATTATCTTTCCCCATGTCTTTAGGAGCTTTAGCTTCAGGAGGAAGCCAGCGCTGAACACTGTATAAAAGCTTAACAAACAGTTCAAAGTTAAGCAATATCTTCACTGCAGAATTAATTGAAATAGATTATTTTATTGCCATTGCAATTAAGGAAAGCATTTGAGTACTATGTTAAACAAATAAAGACCATTTGATAAGCTGGCTTGTCCATAGAAAAGTTAATTGGATGCATGGAAAACAAAGTTTCAGTCTGAAATTACAAAGGCTTAATTTTGGTGAATGTCTTTGGCATGTTGATTGAGCATTTCAAATACAACATTTAAATCTATAAACACACACCAGGTTTCTCTTTTACTACAGACATTTAAAATCATTGTGAATTTTTAATGTCTAAAATTCTTTATCTTATATCCCAAGTCTCTAACAAATGTCTTTGCTGAAATTTAATACTCTATGTTGTTCTGAATCTCTAACATAAAAATCCATTCTATTATGTAGGTCCCAGCCATTATTATACTTTTAATTAATAGGTACTTGATTGAGACAAGAATAATATACTGATTTTGAAACATCATACCTGATAAACAAACTAATGGATTATTGAAAATGTGTGTAGAAATGACAATAGTTCTTAAGAAACTTTATCACATTTGCAAATTAAATACATTTGCAAAAAAAATATCTATGCATAAAATACTCTAACAAGTAAGGTGAGGAAACTTTACAGAAGAGAACCAGAGGATCTGGAACTTTGCTGTGAGATTGTGTCTCCTAGAAACACCAGAAGCTATGCCTATAAAGTCTTGCCAACCTGACTACCCAAACATGAAGTGAATAAGAATGACTCCCCTCACAAGAACAAGCCAGACTGGATGGGGAAAAAACAAAAAGAGTACATGCACACATAAAGAACTACAGTCAACTGAGTGAAGCCCCAAAGAACTACAGTAAAGCTGGGGGCAGAAGAGGTGGTATTCTCAAGGAAAGAGCAGAACAATTGGTTTTCCTGTGCCATGTGGTCAGTTCTGACATACACACAAGTAGCAATGTATTACTTGAACAGATGGGAGAGATGGGAGGGGTATATGAGAAGATTTAGAGAGGAAAGCAAAGGGAGAAATGTTGTAATTAAAATAAAATCTTAAAAGCAAGCTAGCAAACAAAGACCATAGTCTGATAGCACCTACTGTGTGCCAGAGAGCTTCCTTGAACTCACCACAAGTATCTGCAATGCAACAACAATGTTTATTGCCCTGGCAAAGAAACCAAAAAAAGAATGAATGAATAGAAATGAAGATGATTTATCACTTTATTGTACAGATGTGTGATGACACATTCAGTTTGACTCCCAACTGCTTGGCTTCAACAATGCTACAGAAACAGTATTTATTAAGAAACAACTGAACTTGATATTTTTTTTTTTTGAAATTTGATCCTTTTGCAGGCTAAGAGTATGCTATAGGAAGTGCTCTCATGACATGCACTGTAGGCTGATACAGATATTCTAAGCATGCTAACTTTGGCTAGTTTAAATATTGACATAGGTTAGCTATATTAAATGCAGAATTGACTTAAAGGTATTTGAATTTACAGTAATTATTAAAACTTAAGGACAAAACACATGCTCAGTATTTGGTATTTATAGAAATAGACTACAGTTTAACAAATGACTGAATCCAAGAGACCAGATTCAATCGAGCCTATCTATTGGCACCTTCTAATCTCCATACTATTCCCATGGTATCTGTATTCTAAATCATCCTAATAGATTGGTAAGGGTATCAGTAGCTGCTTTCTTGTCGCATCCTCCTTAGCTGGCAAGTAAGACACTACACGCCTGGATTCTTCTCTGACAGCTCTTTATTCCAGGAACAATCTTCATTCATCAAAGGGGAACCCCAAGCAGCAGAAATGCACTGCTTATATACCCTTCCAAGGGGGCGGGCCAGGAGGCCTGTTCTCTCAGGATTGGTTAGGGCCCATGCCTTATTAGCATAAGCCCTCTGATTGGTTAGGGCTCATGCCTCATTAGCATAAGCCCCATGATTGGTTAGGACTCATGCCTCATTAGCATAAGCCCTCTCGGGAGGGGCTGGAGGCGGACACATGCGCAACAGGCTTGTTTACACAGGAAGCTGAGCTGGCCATGTCAGAAACCGGCGCCATCTTAATTCGGCTACCTACACTTTCTGTTTCCATTTCCTTGTTTGATGGTTAAGATGTCATCTTTAGCAATCAAATCCATGAATAAAATTCATAAACTCCCTTAGCATTTACCCTTTTAGTATAAACTTGCATAATGCCTATAAGTTGAGCTTTGCAAACAAACGTAAAACAATAATATCCACAAATGAAATCCTTAAAGCTCTCTTCGCATTTAGCCTTTTAATATAAACTTGTATCAGGTCTATAAATTGAAGTTTGCAAATAAGTAAAAGTTAGTATAAGACTTCTCAACGGTAAGTGCCTTGGGTTATAGTTTCAAATTGAAGGTATCTAAAATAATAATCGGCATTGTTTCTGTATTATTAGAATGTGACAGGAACCCTGGTGAGTGCTTTATTATATACCGCTGACTGTAATTTCTCATGACAGACTTCTGAGATAAACATTATGATGCCAAATTTTATATCAGAGAATTCAGAGCCAGAAACAATACCTGGCGCCCTTATATTAAAGCTGAGCAGGGAATTTGATTCAAACCTGACCACAACTGGAATGACTCAAGGCCTCTACTTATTAGTCTCCACTCAGAGTTGCTACAATAATCAAAAACCAAGATGGCAGTTCAGGAGGAGTGGCTCATGTCCCCTTCACAGGCATAGATATATCAGTAACAAGACTTTAGCAATAGATAATCTTGTGAATGAAACAAATGTTCAGTGACATTAGTAACAGCGGCATGTTTTGGAAGATATCCTGCAGAGGCTCAGAGTTGTTATTTGATTGTAAAACTGTTGAGTTTTATTCTCCTGGCCCGTTCAGTTGTTGGTGAATGGACTTCTGAATCCCTGCTGAAATGAGCCATTAGCTCTCCCAAGGAAGATCTATTTCAGTTCTGTCTATCCTTATTGGAAATTCCAGTCTCAGCGACAGCTTCTGCACCTCCATTGGATACCAGTGGTCTTTCCTGTACTCTAAGATCTCTCCCTACAGTTCTTTTGTCTTGAGTTCCTAGGAGCCACTCATGGTATTTGTAATGTAGGATCAATCCAAGTTCCTTCTAGAGAGTATGCGTGGAATCAGAGGGAGGACTCCATTCCATGACTGTTTTGGCATCCCCAAACTCTGGCCTCTATTTCTCCATCTGAAGAGACTTCGCCTTTACTTTTCTCTATCAGCATATTTGAAGAACTGCTTTAGCAATAATAACTGACACTATGAAGTTTACATGTTATGACATCCTCCTTTACTCATTCTAGTGTTCTGCTTTCCAATGTCCAATATATTTATTATATATCAATATATATCATATACCATATATTATATATCATAAATTACATATCATATATATCATATACATCACACATATCATATATCATTCATTGTATACTGTATATTGTATTTATTCTCCTGGCCCATTCAGTTATTTGGTGAACAATTATTATCATACATTAATAATATATTATATTATATAGTATACATTATACATTTATACATTATACATTGTATGTTATATATTATAACACACATAAGAAATAGGAATTACTCCCTCTTTTATAGGATTTGATGGAAAATCCTACACCTAATTTTAAGAACCAAATAGTTTATCCACACAAACAACTCCAGAAACGATGGTTTTGATTATTAAAAGGGTTTATATAGGATGCTAGATATGTATAACTAGACAGACGTGAATACCCTCATTATTTTGATGCATATCTTCAATTTTGAAAGCACATGCCTTATATTTGAATAGGTGTTTGGATTTCTTTTGTATTAACATACCAGTTATTCATTAACAAAGCTTATAATTTTTTTTAAAAATCAACTGAAGTTGTCAGTATATAAAAGAGAATAAAGAAGGAAAGAATGATGAAAAGAAGGAAAGAAGGAAGGAAGGAAGGGAGAAAGAAGAATAGGAGAGAAAGGAAGAAGAAAAAGAACAAAAAATGGACAAATTTCTATCTTACACTGAAAATTTTATCAGAGGCATTCTATGTCTCAACATCAGGAAGTAAGAACTACCAATTCCAGCTAGCTGTGGTCAATTCTCTTTCCCTTTAACTCTTCCATATCCTCCACCTCTTCCTTCTCTTCCCTTCTCTTCTCCCCCTCCTCTTTGTTCATTGATTTCATCAGGCTTTAGAAAGTAAGTGAGTTATTTGTTCTGTTTGCATTTAGTATATTTAAATAAAATTTAGTAATTAGCAATTTCCATGAAAAAATATGCACACTTTAGCAAGGAGTGGAAGATTATTTTTTTCATTCTACCCCTTCCATTTCTTACCTGCTATACCTGTGGTGTCAAGATGCAACAGCTCATGAAATAGGGAGGTTTCCTGAAAGGAAAAGTCTATACACCGTGACAGTTTCTTGGTTGGGAAACATGAGCTATGCTGCACTGTCTCAAGAGAGAATAAACTCATAAGCATTTTTCTTTTGCTAAAGCTTGAACACAGTCAAGATACATCTCACATGATTTGTATAACTATTTATAGCTGAAAATGAGGAGATAGTTGCAAGTTTCCACAGATCCACTTCTTTATTTAAATATATACATCCCTTGCCCTAATATTGACCAAGTTCACCAGTATTTTCAGTAATTGGCTGACCAGGAAATCAACTCAAAATTAAAAACCTTTATTTCATAATAGATAGAATTACACACTGTCTCTTTTAACTTAAATTAAATGGATGATAATTTCTCATTTCTCCACTATACTTTTAGGTGAGCCAGTAAATATCTTTGTGCATAGATATGTGATAATCTTTTACACACAAAGACAATAACTCTTGTGCCACATTATATTAAATTCTATAATATAACATTACAAATTATATCCCAAACATGAGTTAAGATTGCAATTTTCACACATTTACAACTCTGTGTCTACTTTTAGGAACCTTTGAAAGGCAACTGATAGTCAAGGCTCAGCTGGGCTAGATTAATTAAACTCATGGCTTCCTGCATGTTAGGCAAGCACGCTATTGACTGAACTACATCTCTAGCCCCACAATACAAATTCTCCATACTAAGATAATTGAGGGTGGCAGGGAGCTTGGTATAAGTTCTCGCTTTTCACAAGCCTATTAATGTGTTGGTTCAAACTGTCTCACCACACAGTAGTCTTCATAGTCACTGATTACACAACACCTATCTTTGCCCAGATTGAGTATATCCAAATACCTCTAAGCAGGAGCCTCTAGGATTCTGAACACTCAATGGTACATTGGATTCCACAAAGGATTAATGCCACTTAATTTTACCATTAAATTCATGGTGTCAAAGCAGAGGCAAAAAAGGTAAATTAAACAAAGTCATAAATACTACAAGAGGTTATATTATTAGGATGCCTGCTGGACAGTTCACACAGAGGTACCAAAGGCAGCAAACCCCACAGGGATTTATTAAAGGTTATTGGATAGTCAGTAATTGATTGCAGGAATGAAGAAATTGAAACCAAGGCGAACTAGTAAAGATAAACAGTCAAATTGTGTTCTAGGGCAGGTAGTAGTTTTATAGCTTCCAGCTAAAATCTATTGACAGTTGACAGTTGCTTTGAGGACAACTCTTCATTGGGGGAGTTTGGCATTTGGTGGCGCCCATGCTCCAATTCATGGCCCCACACCATGCATAACTAGGCAGCACAAATTGGACTCAGGGTTACAAAAAAAAAGACAAAGAAAAAGAAAGAAAAATGATATGAAGGTCGGTGGGAGATGATGTGTTGAGGAGAAGTCCAGTGAAATATGGAGGAGTGTGTGTGTGTGTGTGTGTGTGTGTGTGTAAAAAGAGAGAAAAGAGAGAGAGAGAGAGAGAGAGAGAGAGAGAGAGAGAGAGAGAGCATGATACATTCTACCCATGCATAAGATTTTCAGAGAATAATAACAAGTCCTATTTTAAAACTCAAAGAACATTTTGTCTAATTTTCATAGCTTGTTAATGAACATCCTGTTTATGCAACTGATTAATTGCACTTAGTCTTCTTGTTTGTGTCTTCGTTTCAAGAAAGGGAAATAAAATTTAAATGAAAAATGTTCCCAGTAGCTCCCATGTCTGAACACTGATCCCAGTTGACAGTCTTGTTGAAACTTCTTGAATGGTTGGAGGTGGAGTCTAACTGGAGGAAGAAGGTCCCTGTGCAGATGGACCATGATGTTCATTACTAAACTTAGTTCCTTCCCCTTCTCTGCCTTCTTATCTTTGAAAATGCAATGAACTGTGACTTTGTGAAAGTTGTACAATACTAAGTCTGCAAGTATTATTTCCTTTTTCAAGTTCAGTGCTCACACTGCATGGAAAGCCTTCAAGTAGCATCCTGATAAGTATTTGGAGGAGGAGGAGGAGAAGAGGAGGAGGAGGAAGAGGAATGAAAGGCCGCTCAAGTCTTCCAAATTACATGGTAGTCAGTGGTAGTCATCCTATCTAATTACCTCATGTTTTATGTATTTTCAATGTGTTCTATAAATCTACTGACAGCCATGTATTCTCAAACACAATTTTACATCTATTCTCCTGTGATTGTAAAAATAAATAAAATAAATAAATAAATAAATAAATAATGTAGAGCATTCTTTGTTTAATCTTCATAGCATAAACAAACCACTTCAGTAAAATTGAGATATTCATATTCAGTGGTTGACTGATTTTCAGTATGTATCTAACAAATATCTCCAGTATGTATCTAACAAATATCTCCAGTGTGATAGCTGAGAAACAAGCTATCAACTTTTGTAACATCCAGATCTGACTTTTCCAGTCTTATGGATGACAATGGAAACCAACATTAATTTTCAGTACGCTCAGGCCTAAAATGTTTTCGGTCAGTTCTCACATAACTATTTGTGTTTGTAACTCTCACACAAAATACATAAATATCTAGATAATATCTAGCCTGCAGTTCTTGCTCCAAGAATTGAATGCCTGTACAAGTTATCATACTATATTCAAATTTGATAGCTTTGTAATTGATCTGAAAATCTCCCATTGTTTTGTTTATATTGTCTGTTTTCATTCCAGAAGCCAGATAGAGTACATAAGTGATATTTTTAAGTGCTAATCCTTCTCCAAAGGGAAAGACATTAAGTCAAAACCTCTACTCCAAACTTTCCTTAGAGCAAGCTACAAGAGTCTTGTGTTCTTTGCAGGGTTGCTCATCATTTGACATTCCATCTTCTTTCTAGGCTCTGGAATGTCCTTCATCCTGGCTTGTCCAAGTGACCAGCCATTTTTGTAGCCCAGAAAGTGTTCTACCACAGAGATATTATGCAGGGAGTTTCTGTAAACTGAGACATTCTCTAGTCAAATATCCACATTAGTAACTTTGACTTTAGAAGCCAGATGTACTCAAATGTTCCTCCTCCTTCTCCTCCTTCTTCTTCTGAGATTAGGATCTTCAGAAAACTACATGAGAAAGCATATATAAAATATATATATATATATATATATATATATATATATAATAACTACAAGCCAAATGATTACAAGCTAAAGAGTGTTCCCCTTTGAGTTGGACCATGTATAATTTTCATAGATGTAACTATCTGAAAACCACAGAAAGTAAGTAGTATGTTAAAACTGAAGGAGTATATTATAAGTTACTGTGATTCCAATCACTTAACTGGTGGGATTTGATTGATAGATCTAGTGACATGATATGTGTTAGTAGGCTTAGCAAGGTGGTTTAAGCAACACTGAAGACTTATTGTCATAGTTCGGGACTTAGACATATACAATTTCTTCTTCATCTTCCTCCTCCTCCTTCTCTTCCTCCTCGTCCTCCTCCTGCTCCTCCTTCATCTTCTTCACTGCAGTCATGGAGTGGAGAATTAACATAATCGCACTGAGTGTAGAATATTACAGTTCAGAGAAACTACCTGTATAGTATATCTGAGGTTGACCACAAGAAAAATATGTATCAGCAGATATTAGACATGTTCCATGATATGAGAAAATGAAAGACATTGGCTACAGACAACCTGATAGCTAGGGGGGAAATAGCCTTCTTAAGAGTAAGATAATGATATGCTTGCACAGTAATGGGGATATTTCGAAGAAGTAATGGTGTTGGGAAGAGAGAAGAGAATGTTAGGACATCATGGATTAGTTGAGTGAGAATGGATTCATGTTTATGACATGTGGGAATAGCTTTGAAGTATTACATCATCTATCGCAAGAAAGGAAAGTCAAGCATTCAAGGCTGATTGGAGATTGATACAGTGGTTACGACATAACTATTGGTTTCTGATATCTGTAATTTTCTCAGAGAGCAGACAGCAAGAATCTCAAGTAAGTGACAATCAGCAAATAGACGGTTGAGATCTGAGAATGAAAGATGAGAATGTAAAGAAAATTACCTGGAAAAGTAAGAACATGTCAACGAACTGAAGTGTGAACTGGAAATGAGAGGCATCTATGACCATGCTCAGCAGAGTGGCCACAGTAACTCAGTAGCTGGTGTCTGAGTCTAACCAAGAACAATTCACCTTCTGCAATGGCTTCAAGCATAGAATGATGGAGCTTGCCACCATGTCAGGTACAGAGATGGGAGCCTGGAGACCTCTGAAAACATATCAGTGAGACAAAAACTAGAGGCATGCGCAATTATGAATTTTGTAACATATGTTAATATTAAAGCTATTGAGGAAGATAGTGAAATGGAACTGAAGTATTTCTACTTGAAATAGAGTACTCACATGGATCAATACACAGTGTTCCCATTTTTAGGTTTAAAGCCATTAGACTAAACAACAGGTCACAACACAATGGCTATAAGTGAAATGTAAAATTTGTTTCACACATGAAATACTAAAGATAAGACTTCTTATCAAGGTGTATAACAGTAGTCTCGGTTTCAGCAGCATTATGTAGCATTTCATACCATTCAAATGCATGTACAAGCAAGTAAATATCAAGATTCAGACATGACAATGGAGATTAATTCCCGGTAGGTCACTTACCAAACCCAAATGAGAAGAGAGAAGACCTGTACAGTTAATGGATCACCAAAGAACAATACCTGGACTGAATTTATAGAAACAGGCTCTGAGTATCTTCAGGAAGGGCTATTTGACAATTAGTGTCTGCTAAGAAGAGAAATTTCACCTTCCTTCATAGATTTGACCTTTTGTAGATTACCCACTCTCCAGTGGGCATCCCTATGCCCTTGTGCATATAAACAACACTAATTTGACTTAGGGATTTAAAAAGAGAATATTCTATTGGAAGAGGGATATGGTGAGGTGGATATAAGACATGTTGTATACATGTATGAAATTATCAAATAGTAAATAAATATAAATATATTTAGAAATAATAATGTATTATATGCTTGAGATTGGCCAGTAGGATGAACCTAAATATTCTCACATATATAAAAGAAAGAACACCCATGGGCACTCCACATTATGAGTTTGATGGTCCTGAAGTTGAGATAACATAAAAATTATATGACTCTATCAAGTCATGATCCAGGCTTTAAGTATATATAAAATTTTTGCTGACTGGTTGTATCTTAGTAGGGCTAAAAACTATTATATGTTGAGCATTTATTTTAATATGTATGTATTCTGAAATCTTTCATTGCATTTAATTAAAGATAGAAACTCTCTTTAGGTTTAAACTCAATATATAAGCAACTGCACTGGAAAATCTAAAGGCAAGAAAATAATTGAAGGCTAACCATTTTGAGCTTCAGAGATATTATTATAGATATAAAGTGTAAGGTCAGACTTAACAAATTTAGTGGGAGAAAAAAATCAATCCGTTATATCAGATGACCTGGAAAAAAAACAGAGATAAATCCTCTGGCATTACAAAGGACTCTGTGAGTTTAGAAAATGCCAAAGTAATGCAAGTTAAATGAGTCAACCCAGTTATTTCTCATCACACTCTACGAGAGCAATTGTTTTAAGAGCAGGGTTGTAAGCTTCATGCTTCTCATAAGTAACTTTATGAATTATCTGACATGAAGGAAGGTAAAATATACAGAGGATCACAGAATAGATTATGTCTTATATCTCTTCACAGACATGAGTTCATTCATGATAGTTAATGGTGAGGCTACTGGAGTATTAAGTTCTAACTCTTCCCAAAACTGTGACTTCTCACACAATCTAGACTCTACTGATTGTCTGGAAATGAGCTCAGGGTTAGGAAACAGGCCTGAGAACTGATATGGACAAGGACATTTACATAGAAAAAGAACTAATAACAGAATATCTTTTTTATATATATTAGTGTGTCTTTAGTTCCAATGTGGCTAGGTTTATTTTCATTTATTTTAAATTTACTTTGAACTCTGAGGTTGAATATTTGTAAAAGAAAAAGATTTATCTTACTTATCTTACAAGGCCTAAAATTGGCCAAATGTGAGAAAATTAAAACAAACAAACAAGCAATCATGACATTTTTTTGGTAACATCTAATCATTTTTGGTTGGTTGTTGGTTGGTTGGTTGGTTGGTTGGTTGGTTGGATGGTTGGATGGTTGGTTTGTTGGTTAGTTGCATAGCTGGTTGATTTTCTCTCTCATTGGTTCTTCCCATCAGGATTTTAACAGACTTTTCTTGGGCACAGTCTGTATACCTCATTCTATAACAGATGTTCATGGCACACAGGAACTGAGTGTCCTGGGTACACTCTGGATCTTTACAGTCTCCCATGAACCTTGTGTTAAAGGATACTGGATATTCAATGTTCTTTGTAGACCTTTGCATCTTTAAGAAGTGGGCAAGTGGGACATCTCTGTGCCACTGGCAGATGGATTGTGGGACCTAAATATATTTCAGTCTTTTCATCTCAGCTATGAGAGAACCCTATACCCCCTATTATTACAATGAACACTCTCAACAGAGAGCAAAAATCCAGAACTGAGTTCTTTTTCTCAGACATTTGTTGCAGTAACAGAAAGTCAACTATCCAGGTGCACTGCTATGTTGGAGTGTCTCCTCATCATTCTTAATTAAGTGAATGGTGGCATTAGGGATATAAAGTTGACATACCAGACTATCAAGGTAATAGAATTTTACATTTTTAACATCAAAACTGAAAATATCTTGCTTGGTTTCCATATGGATCTCATGGGAAGAGCATGCATTGATACAGACATTTATAGTCGACTTCACCCTTCCATACGTTTCCTAGCTTGGCTTGCTGAAGGTTGTGTATTTCTGAAGGTGATACTTTTCTCGGTTCTAATTCCTCACTCCCTTTTGAGTGAATAACAACACTCTTGTTATTTTTATAAATAGGATATTTGCAAGTGTTTTCCATCAGTCCAGTTATATATTACATTGCTGTGGCAACTGACTCACTATTTAAGCGTCATTTCCTCTTGTGTAGGTTGTTGAGTTGAGTCAACAGGATGATGTGTCCCATGATTCATCTCTGTGTGGCTGACGTTCTCCCGAGCTGGTTTTAATCAATCTTTATTTTTGACTATAAGAACACCCACTCTCTGTTCCCAGTACATTTTATCTCATTTTCTCTAACATTTTTTTTCCTTTTGCCTTGTAGAGAATAGAGTGGTTTTTCCTGAAACTGCTCAAGATGGGAGGATTTGAAGAGCTTCACTGGGAAGCAACGTGACATGCTGTGCTCTTTTCAGAAAGAACGACAAGTTTCCCTTCACAATAAACATGTTAATTAGCTAATTTAAACAATCTACAGGTGTAGTCCTTCTAGGCAGCTTTAATAAAACTAGTCTGAACAAATTAGTGAGTCCATATCTCAAAAGAAAAATAACAAAGGGCCAAGGATGTGGCTCGGTAGCAGAGCACATGACTAACATGTACATAGCTTTGGGTTTAATCCCCAGTACTTTCAAGGAAAAACCTGTTAATGACTTTATTCAAATCACAAAAGGTTAGAGCATACAAAAAAAGGACATTAAACATAAGCAATATAAACATTTATTCACTTGATGATATGCATCAATTTATATGATGCAAAACTCATCAGCTCTTAGAGCTCAGCTGTCTACAAACAATGTAAGAATGTTCATTACTCCAGGCACAACAATAAAGTAGAAAAAGCAGATAGTAGGTATGTGAGGGGATAAACACCTTAACATAACAAACACACTAAAATTAACATTGAAGCACTGTGCCCACAAACACAACTTTCTTTTTAAATGCATACATTTTAAAGGCCTGAAAAATCACTAGGCAGTGAAGGAGATCTCAGTATTTAAAACCAACATTCAAAAGGTCTTCACATTTCTACATACAATAAATGAACTATGTAAAGGCTAATCATAAAAGGATACCATTTAAATAACATCAAAATGACAGTATAATTCAGAATTAAGCAAACTTGAACAATAAGACTCCCACAAGTCTTCTGTTGGCTGCAGGCATCACAATGGTGCAGGAAGGAGGTTACACCCTTGAGGACCAGAGGCTTTAATCAATGGATATCTTAGGATTAATCTCAGCATCCTCATCATGTACTTGAGTGAGCCACTTACAGAAACTCTAATCACACACCCAGCTCTTCCTCAGTTATTATGGTTACTCTGAAGAATCAATAAATTGGGGTGGGTGGTGATGGTGTAGATTTGATGGTGATAGCTTCTAGTTTTGAAGCCCTTTGTCATAGTGGATTGGGATAGGCCCTTCAGGTGGGCGGGAATTCTCACCTAACTGACTGCTCTATTCCACTCACTCATGTAGCTACAGAACTGAGCCTGCTCTCTGGGAGCTCTTAATAGAAGGCTCTCAAAAAGAAGAAATTATGGTAAAATGGTTTACTAACTTTCCAGATCTTCACAAACTAGCTACAAGCTTTTTCTATTGTTTCTTTTTTTTTTTTTTTTGATTTCTTATTGTTTCCTCTTATTGAAAAGAGATTTATTATTCTTATATAATATATCCTGATTACAGTTTACTCTTCCTACACACCACCCAGTTCTTCTCTACTTCCCCTCCCACCTGGATCCATGCCCTTTCTGTCTCTCCTCAGAAAACAAACAGGCTTCTAAATTGATAGTGATATGATGTGATTGATATGATATGATACAATATAATTAACATAATATGGTAGAAGAAAAATGAACACGTTGAAATATGACAAAACAAACAGAAGGAAAAGAGCCCAAGAAAATGTACCTGAAATAAATGTAGACACAGAAATCCACTGGTAAACACAGGAATTCCATAAGAACACTAACAAACACTAGAAGTCACGATAGTGTGTGTGGTGTGTGTGTGTGTGTGTGTGTGTGTGTGTGTGTGTGCAAGTAGTTATCAATTGGAGATAGCTTCTGGGTTAGGGATGGGGCATGTACCACTTCTTCCAACTCTATGACCCTTTCTAGTACAGATCTGGGCAGACTCTAGGCATGCTGCCTCACTCTGTAAATTCATATGTCCATTGATCCTGTTGACTTAGAGAGCCTTGTTTGCTTGTTGTCCTACATTCCCTCTGTGTCTTACACTCTTTCCACATTCTGTCCTACAAGGTTCCCTGAGCACCGAGGGGAGAGATTTTTGTAGAGCATCTCTTTTAGGTCGGACTACAAAAGTTCTAATGTAGGAACAGCTTGACTTCTCCATGTTTAGTGAATTGCATAGGTGCTGTATTCAACAGCAAGGCTGTTGCCATCAGTACGTGGTGAGCGACCTATAATCTTCTAATAGCCTTGATTGTTTGGAGGTTTCACTTTGACTCCTTTGACCAACAACCCTAATAGATGTAAACCATTCCTGATTCTGGAAGCTTCATTTGGTGACGAGAGATATCCAGTTGCGGCTCTTTCATCCCTATTATTTTATGATTTCATTTAGATTATTCTCATATATACATATATTTTAAGAACCTTCTACTGTATTAGGTTCCCATTATGCCCTCAAATGACCCCTAAGTTAGTTGTCTCTTTCCACATTCCCTCTTTCATTCCTTGTCTCCCTTCCATTCTCCATCTGATTCTATCATTCCAGTCTCCCCATCCATCTGTAACTATCCTATTTCATTTTCCTAGAGACATCTATCAACCCCCTTTGTTACTCTTTACCTAGCCTCTGTGGTTCTATAGATTGGAGTTTGGTTATTATTTCCTTAACAGCTAACATCCTAATATAAGTAAATACATAACTTTGCCAGTTGTTCTATTTTAATTTAGAAAGATTAATATTTAATAACATGCTATTTCAGGTTAATAACTAATGTTTCATCTTTAAGAAAACATAAATTAACTTAAATATCCTATGGAGAAAAATCTAAGAACTATAAATTACAGAGATGAGCAAATAGAGCAGGGATTCTATATCAAATACATGTGGTCTCATGGCTGCTTAGCATTAAAGGAGATGGTACAGAGTTAACTAAGCCAGGACAATGGGCACTGACAGAGACTAAAGCACCAGCCAAAGAGTATGCATGGGCTGCGCCTAGACCCTGTGCACATTCATAGTAGATGTGCAGGTTGGTCTTCATTTGGTTCTCCTAACAATTAGGATGGGGATTGTCTTTGACTCTGTTGTCTGCCTTTGGATTCCCTTCCATTGTCTACCTTTGGATCCCCTTCCACGACCTGGGTGCCTTGTTCAGTCTCAGTTAGAAAAGACTTGCTTAGTTAGTCTTGCTGTGACTTCACAAGTTGTTATTCATGGGGGGCTCCCCCTTCTCTGAGGAAAAAGGAAGGGGTAAAGGGGAAAAGGTAGGACAGTGGGAGGGAGGCTGAGATCTGGATGATAAATAGATAGATAGATAGATAGATAGATATAGATAGATTAGATAGATAGATAGAAGGTAGTTTTGAGCTATGTGCAATCTCAAGAGTTTCACCTTGAAGCCCAATGAAGAACGCCATTTGAAAGATAGGATGTAATGTGGCTTTTAAGTTATGAGAAGCAGGCAAAATAAAATGTTCTGTCTATCAGAGACTTAGAATACAACCCAGCCATGTCTTTTCCTAATCCAGTCAATTGCTGCTTGTTGGGCCCCATTTTGGCTCTGGTTTGGGCCTTGTGGACAAACCCGAGTTTCTGCAGCCTTGTGGAAAGCCTAAGCCTGGCAAGAGTTTTGAGATCTATCTCAATCTCTTCCCTACGGGGTGATTCAACAACACCCGTTTGGCCCCTGCCTTTCCTCTGCTGTTGCTGATGTAGGCCATTGACCCTGTCAGTCACCCCATACCCTCCATCACCCTTCCATGCCCCCTATGTCATCTTACCCCACCAAAACTCCTCCTCCCTATGCTCTGAGTTTATATAAGCGAGAAGCTGATACATTAAAGTTGAGTTCCTGCTTCGACAAGACTCCTGGTGTGGTTTTTTTTGGGGGGGGGAGGGCTGTCGACACTCACCATCCAGCTCAGCCAGAGAGAGAGAGAGAGAGAGAGAAGAGAGAGAGAGAGAGAGAGAGACCTGGCAGGACCAGGACTGGGACCATTCTCCTCTGGCCTGGACCTACCAGCAAGGAGCCAGCACCTACTTAGTTACCAATCTACATCAATTATGAAGACAGTTATGTATTACAGCCATATGTAACCATGTGGTTGTTTATTATTTTTTCATGGGTAGACAGGTGGACAGGAAAACGTAACAGAAATTGTACAGCTAGATTCCCAGATGTCCTATGAATTGGCCTCAAGGCAGTCTCCTGTATATGTTAATCATTTGTCCTCCTCTACTGAAGATACAAGAAGTAAACAGGAACACAAATAACAGTTTCTCTAAGTATGATAGGTTTCAGAAATTTCAATTGTATTAAGTGCAGTTCAGGTACTGAGTTCTGTAATATCACTAATGACCTAATGACCTGGGTACCTGTTCTCATCAAACGTATTGATACTTTTAATCAAAACCAAAAGTAGAAGCAAGGACAATGAATAATGTTAGACAGCCCTTTAAAGCAAGTTTTGTCTCCAAGAGATGTGTCAAAATTGGTTTTAATATTTTTTTAATTTCAAAATTTAACTTTTGAATTTAACTTTGGTGAAAAAACTCATAGTCTTAATATAGTTGCTATTTCTCCTTTTATTAATAATAACTATAATTTTCATGTAAGAGAAGTAATACTACAACCATAAGCTTAGAATCCTACAGCTAACATGCTGTTATGGAAGATTATATCGAGACATATGGCACAAACAATTAAATTACACTCTTCAGCAATTCCACTGAGACATGAATATATTTAATGAAAATTAAAGCCCAATGCTGACTCTAGGATATTGATATTCACCTTCAGCAGAATTATTCTGCTCCTGGATAAATATTAGCAGACATAATGATTTATTATGCTCTACTAATTTCTTGGCCAACACATACCATAGTTATCAAAGGCCATGCAAACATATTCTTAGTTTATCTTCGTATTCTTGTGCCTTAAAGTGGATTATAGGAATCAGAAGAAGTTCCCTGGTATAACAAAGTAGAGCTATGAAAAGAGATAGAAGACTAATAGATTGTTACTTTATTAGAAATCATTGTCAACAAATATCCATAACTATGACAACTAAGTTAACTGGGAAAGGGAAAAAGAAGGGGAGGTACTCAGTTTTTTTATACTGTGCCAAAATACCTGAATTGAATGTTCAAACTAAAAAAGACTTATTGTAGCTTAATTCAGAGTTTCCAGTCCAAGGTCAACTGACTCTATGTCTTTGGTTCTATGATAGGACAGAACACTGTAAAGATAGAAATGAGATAATGTAGTCTGCACAACTCACTTCAAGGAGGAAGTGGGTAGGATGGTGCAGAGAGCAGAATTTACCCTTTCAAGACACACACATAGAGATGGTGACCCCCTCTTCTTCCACTAAGACTCTGAGTAGACCATTATACTATGACTCAACTGAAGTGGAAGTTTCTGGTTATGTGATGCAGACTCATGTGGTGTTTTGTTAAGGCAGCCTCACATGATGTTTTGCTGAGGCAAGACCTATGAGAGGACACATGATGTTTGGAAAGAGTATAAATAGACTCAATGACTCAATGGACAGTGAGGGAGTACTTTCATAGCTAACCTTGAACACTTCATTGGTCTTGAATCTTTGCTGATCTTCACTTCATTGAGAGAGACACAGAAGAGAACTACTCCTGGCATCTCAGCTGGTTCTGGTTGCTCCTCTTGTGTGCCAATTCGGAAGAGGCCTGGCTTTTTCTGTTGGATCGTGCCACCATTTCAAATTTGTGTTTAGTGACACTTTTGAACTTGATTCTTAGTATCCTGACACTACTGTACTGAACTGCTGGTATCCTGACAGCAGAGATTAGAGTTGCCCCAAATAACTACTTTTAAAACAGGTCCATATACCCTTTCTTATTTATCATATTTTCTCCCCTACCTTTGGACAGTGGACTAGAAGGGGTTTCGAAGTGTTCAAGAACCATTATTAAAGCAAGTTTTGAAAAATCTAAGACTACACTCAACCTGATGATTAACTTAAAGCCTGCATGATCTAATCACCTCTTCAGGCCTGCCTCTGTACACTGCTTGATTGCTTCATTACAGCCTGGGTCTACTTTGAATGAAACTGTTCATATCCCTTTCATAGCAGTAAGGGATGTTAAACTGGATTGAACCTTATGGAGTTTTGTTTGTTTTTGTATATGTTTTTAAACTACTTTTCAGTTGATTCCAGAAATAATTTTATTGTTTATCAAATAGTTGTCAAGAGGTGTATGTCTTCCCACAGGAACTTGAGTGTACAGGCATGGAAATAAAACTCTTCAAGACTGTACATTCTGATCATTTACACATTTTCAAAAGTAGGTATACATTTTGAAAAAATGCTCCACATATATTAATATACTTTCAGGTATTTTTATAGTCTTTTCAGTATCCTAGTAAATAACTTCATTTGACCACAGTTGAGTTCACTGAATTGTCACAATGATGAAAAAGGGTCATGTGTAGAAACTTGGGATCATGCCATTAGCAAGATGTTACAGGGCTCTCATAGAAATTTGACTTGGTTGTTTGAGAATGGCTATAGAAAGCCACCCTTATCCTTATAATGGATTCTTTCAGAAGATGGGGATAATCCATGACTGTATTTAATAAGACTTATATCTCATTGTGGCTGTAGAACCTGACACCCCAATCATTAATGTAAGCTGGGGCAGGGGGATGTGTCTATGCTATGAGCAACTCACTTGCTTCCTGCATTTGGTTGAGACTGCAGAACATATTTGTTCTTCATTAGTTTTGTGCAGAATAACATGTGCTGAGTAGTTGAGACTGTTCATGTTTAATGAAAACCAAAGAATAGCTAAGCACACATCAAGCAAGAAGAGTTGTGCCAAGCTATTTTCATATCACTATGCATTGATAATCTATACCAAGAGATGAGAAAACACCTTGATTTATTGGGGAGGAGACATGAGCCCCACCATCAGCAAAAGAGTAAGAATGAGTGTGCTTCTTTTACTTACTATGAGTATTTCTAAAGACCAACACAAGAACACCAGTTTATAAAATAATGTGTGTAAGGGAGATCTCACACAATCTTAACCCTAGAAGAATGGTTATAGGCTGCGAAGAGGGAGAATGATTCCTCTCCAGGGACAAGCCCCTGATCAGTTATTAAAATCCAACTAGTTGGTGCTAAACAAATACATATGTGAGAAATACTAAATTAATGTAATGGCTTCTATTTATACATATGTGTGTATGTGTGTGTGTAACAATAATAATAATAGGCAATTATTCGAGAAGAAACGGGAGACATGGGAGCAGGTAGAGTAGAAGAAGGGGATGGAAATAATGTAAATGCAGTGTGTATATAAAATATCAAAAGAATAAATAAAAAATACAGAGCAAAATGGACTTTTTGTTTCTGAATTCAGAAGCCAGATTATGCTGCCAAAGGGCTGGATGGTAGCTTACAATCTAAGAGATGTAAGACACTGTGTTATACATTTTGTTCTATTTTGTAATTTATTACTTTTCCACAAAAAGGCACTTGGATGACTTTTATGTTTATTTCTGCTTTGCATCTCAATGCGGCATCAGATAAAGGCAGTGCATACTAATAGAAAATGAGTTTTTTCAATAGATTTCTCAAGTTATATGAAAACTCCCCACAATACATTAACTATATGAGTTATATAAGCCAGCCCTGGTATCTTAGTTAAGGTTTCCATTGCTGTGAACAGACACCATGACCAAGACAACTCTTAGAAGCACAACATTTAATTGGGGCTGGCTTACAGATTCAGAGATTCAGCCCATTATCATCAAGGCAGGAGCATGGTAACATCCAGGCAGATGTAAGGCCAGCAGAGTTGAAAGTTCCACACCTTGATTCAAAGACAGGCAGGAGAAGACTGAATCTCTAAGGTAGTTATGAGGAGGGTCTCAAAGTCTACCTTACCCTTACAGTGACACATTTTTTCCCAAAAGGCCACACCTACGCCAGCAAGGCTACATCTCCTAATAGTCCCACTCCCTGGGCCAAGCATATTCAGCCCATTACACACTTGGTTATATGAGCACACATAAATGGACTTGGACATAAACAGAGATGAATACATGTATGTGCACATTTGTGTATTTATAGCAATAATACTTAGAGGAAAAAGTCATGAATTTAGGAGAAGGACAGAGGAGTTAAAGAGAGAAGAGGGAGTGACATAGATGCAAAACTTACATGTTAAATTTTCAAGAAAATAAAATCATTAAACAAAAATGTAAATTTAAAATTTGCCCATATTGTGATATTTGAAATGTGTTAATATTAATCACAACCATGATTGATAGCCTAGGTTTAATTTCAGGAATAATGCAGCCTTAAATATACTTGAAGTGATTAATCTTGTATAATTTTCCTTTAGTTATATTCACAATTAACAAGAAAAGTAACACTAATACTCACCTTCTCTTTTATTTGTATCTTAAAACAGAGACTCCAAGAGATAAAAGGTAATATTTACATCACTTTGCTATTGATGAGGATTAAAAACAAAAAGTAACATCAACCTTCAACAACATCACTTGACCCCTGATTCAATACTAATCAAAATCATGGTAGACCTGTGGCTTCCTAACCATATGATTTATAGGTCCATTTGTACCCAGGGAAGATGGGGCTACATGCAATTCAGGTTATTTTTACCATTTCCCATTTCACACAAAGTTACTTCACTATCATAAGAAAACCATAGAGAGTCTCTCCTGACAATTTCTTCCAAATTCAGATTTCAGAGAACTGAGGACTTCAAAGGATAGCAACAGGCTATCAAACCAAATCATGAGTCTAAAGACTTGAGAACTTCATAAAAATTTATATTCAAGGGAAGTTCATAAGAATTATCCTGAAATTGACAATCAAATCTATGTACCATAAACAACAGCAAACCTTGAAGGCATTCCCAGAAATGTCTGTACACATGGAAGGCAATTTGTGACAGCTGGGTACACTGCTTGATGACAAAAATATTAAAAAGTGTTAATGATCAATTTTGGGGGGAGGGGAGAATAATAATAAATTGATTTTGGCATAGTCACAAATAGTACTCATATGTGAACTGATAAAATGAACCTGACAGTGTTGGGGTAGTACTGAATAAATCAAGTTCAAATAAATGGGATGAATAGATGATAAATCTTAGGGAAGAAAGATTTTCTTCTTTCATTTTAAACTTTCTTAGACAAAAGATCTCCCCTCCAAAAAAGCAATACAAAAATGTATTTTTAAATGGCAGAGTGGAGAGGAACTGGAAATTTTAAGTAGGTAAAAAGAACTAAATCCCAGCCCCAGATGCCTCCTTCCCATCCTTCAGACTTTCTCAGAGATAGTCTTGAAATAGCACATTTCCCTGATTGAATGCCCTCAGAGCCATTGCATCTCTAAGCTTACTGGCTTCAATTTCTTTCCTTTTCAGTGAAGGTCACTGTAGGAGATTGTCTTAAATATACTGCATACAAATCTTGTCCCTTGTCCAAATTTGCAACATCTTTCTAGTTTCTCTGCCCATCATACTGGCTTTTTTTTCCCACTCAGACCAAAGTAGGCCAACACAATGAATAAAACATGACCCCATATCTAGTTTCTATTTCTGTCAATACTCAGATGAGAGTTGGATAGCGATAAAGAAGCAACTGGTGAATCCCTGAGGGCCCACCCTCTGAGCCTGATTCCCCTCCAGGGACTTTTGATCAGTAGATTACACTTTCTGTCCTCTTCTTACTCAAGTTTGATGCACTGATGTCATTCTTAAAAGTTTAACTTGTGTTCTATTATTCTCTTCCTCAAAACACACTCATGAACGTTTTTTGTCACCTAAAGTCTATTATGTGACCTCATTGCTTGAAGAACTATAGATGAACTGCTCTTGTCCTTGTGACTTCAAGTCTCCTTATCCTCAAGTCATCTCCTCCTCAAACAACTCTACCTCCCATGGGATTCAAACTTTCCTTGGGATCTTTGCATTTTCTTTCACTTATACCAGATTGTGTACTTTCTGCTATTTTTTTCTAACAGACCACCTTATTCATTCAAAAATACTGTTTTGCATCATGTTATTCCAATAGCAAGGTTTTAAAAACAGAAACCTCTTTTCTTTCCTTATAAAGAAGCTTATGAAAGATATGCAATGAAGGATGCTAGTAAATCTTTAATAACTGATGCCGAAGCAAGAGAGAAAGCTCTCTAAGGATAGTTTCTAATCCTAGAGTCACCTACAAAAATGGTATCACTTACACGGTGTTGAGAAGAAATGCAAAGAACCACCTTGCAAGTTAGTCTGAGTCAGCTCTGATGCAGAAAGGAGCAAAATACCATAGCCCCTTGACTGACTTACAGCTACGAAGAAGCCCACAGAGATCCTCTTCACAAGATGAAGAAAAGAAACTACAATATTATCTTATTAATTTCTTAGATGGTAATATTTCTGTTACAAATGCTGTATCGTAGCTTGTCTTCATTTCATGTATACAAACATCCGAGGGATGATTCACGGTACTAACACAAATAGCATATTTTTTATAAGCCACCTGATCTGGAACCAGAAATGCCAGTGGCTCAGCCACAATACCTTATGTGATAATGAAACCAGGGAAAGTTCTCTGAAAAGTCCAGGATGCTAAGTCAATGTGTAATATCATGGAACAATGAGCAAGCCGTCACATGCTCATCATTATGAGCTGGCATCTGTCCTAAGCAGATTCTCTCTTGGTTATCATCATCTCCAGGAACAACTTTGTCTGCCTCTAAAACAAAGACTGAAAATAGGTAAGAATTTCACCAATGTTCAAGCAGCTAGAAGAGAGCTAAAGAATTTTGCTCATTTATTCTAAGAGTTTCATTTTGCTATGGGGGAAAAAGGGAACACAAAATGAATATAATGTCTTTCTTCAATCAATATACTTTAAATTTCAAAATCAAGGGAACCACATTAAAGAAAAGTATAAAATGAGTCACTTGGGCTTTGACTGCATTGTTCTCGAAGCCTCATTTTATAAAGAGATTTATTTCTGATAAAAGAGGATAACAATACTACATATTTATGACTAAAATTGTAAAATAATGGAATTACCTGCAAGTTTATCAGAGTAGAAATAAATCAAAGTAATTTAATCACTTCATACATAACAAATTTCTCTGCCTCTCCCTGAAACTGCAGAGAATTACATAATGCAAAAACATTTTTAAATCCGAAATACGCTTTTAAGTCTTAGAATGCATTTTAATCATAGTCCTTTCTTATAAACATCACCAAACATTATTTACAGTTTTATCCATGTGCTTAATTTTTAAATGTCACTGTTATGATAGCATGTGCTCATGTAGTAGAGAGTGTGACATTAATTCAAGCCGGGCCATTTTCTGTGATTGAGTATTCTGCTTCCTCCATTCTGTCTTCAAGTCCTGACATTCTGTCTTCTATTCAATCCATTCTATTGAAAAACTTTGCTCTGAATTTTCTAAGCATGTCTTGAAATCCTTCAGCTATATCCTGTTTTCAGTTTTCAGTTTCTTTCTATTTTTTTGTTGAATTCAGCTGTCAAGTTATGTATTCTTTTTGTAATTTCATTCAGCCATTTGTGCTTTCTTGGACTTCGGGAAAGAGTTTATTTCTTATGGCTTTTTGCCAACATCCTTCCTACAAGATATCTTATTAAATATCTACCTATAATGCCTCTAATACACCTAAGTTTACATATACATACACATTATACATGTACATGTAGATGTGCTACATGTACATATACTACATATACTACATGTACATATTCTACATATATATTACATATATATACATATATAGATTCAGTGAAAATTTCCCATCTGGAGTGACACCCCCAGTCATAGATTATCTAACAAAAACCCCAACACCAGACATAAGAAGCCCCACTTTGAGCAGTTGCTTAGGGTTCTCCAAGAGAATCTGAAACCATTATAGGCTATTATTGTTGTCCTTTAGTTATCCCTCAAGAAGTGGAAAGTAAGTTCCCATTGATGAAGACACCATGCACATTGGACATAGGGACCAGAGAACCTGTGCTAGAAATGACACAAAACTCTCCTATGACAACTAGCTCTCAGGGTACCAGAAGACATCATGCGAGCTTCCAAAGAGGAAAGTTACCAATAACCTCACCCAGCTATGACTCCTTTGGATCACAACCATGGCCAGCATGACAAGTTAATCCTAAGGGTACAGTAGTGGCATGCACACCTTTGTGATACCACAAGTTTTCTCTGAATGGACTTAAGCCAAACTCAAAAGATGGAATCAAGCCTGGTACTGGAAACCTCAAATATACTGGAGCTAATGATGTCATGGTTTTGAAAGAGAATTTATAATAGCCATTTTATTCAACCAGACTTATTCCCTAGCTACTTTATAAATATTTTTCCTTATGCCCACTGGTGAGTGTAGTCCTCACCCTTCCTAAAGGAATCTTCTCATTGCAATAGACAGAAACCATTACAGAAAACTAAAACCAATTACCATGCAGAAGTATGGAGCCCAGTTGAAACTGATACATCTACAAAACAACTCTCAGGTATTATTTCAGAAGAGGGGAAGAAAGATTGTAAGAGTCAGGGAAACAGGAAGTTTGGTGTAGGATTATGTTTCTTAGAAATGGCAGAGAATATAAACCTACTAAAGTCTCATCAACATAGTTGCCCTAAAAGGTACATGGTCAGTAGATAGGCTAGTGTGGGGTGCTTAGGAGGTCTCAACCCTAGTCAAAGAACTACAGGCAACTGAAGAACAGTGAGGGTGGGAAAAATGATCTACAACAGGGATGAATATCAATCAGATAACGTAATTATTCAATTCCAAGTGGTAAGTCCTTAAAACACATCCATACAAGTAACACTATATACAATGAACAGATTGTGTTTATATATTTAGAAACACATACACACAAGTACACACATATACATGCAGGAATAATTAAAGAAAAAGAGACCATGAATTTGAAAGAGAGGAAGGCAGGAAGTTTGCATTGGGAAATTTGGAGAGAAGAAAAGAAAGGGGGAATATTGTAATTACATTATAATATCAAAAGAATTAAAAACCTGCAGCAACATAGGATTCATTTCTGTCTTTCGTACTTCCATTCAGGTGTTTGCTCTTATCCTCTCTGAATCCCTTGAATAATTTGATCACATTTAAATTTTTATTTTAATTGCATATAAACATTTTATCCATTTTTCTTTTAATTTTGTTTACTGATTTTCTTATAGGTAATTCTCATTAAAGAACTTGAGGGTGGATGAGTACAGTGTCTAGTTCTTTCATATATTCGTGTATGAAATTCTCAAAATAATTTAAAAATTGAGACATTGTCAAAAAGCTCTAGTTATTCCTACACACGCCAGACTAATGGATTGGGATCCTGATTCCCTCTGGGATTTCTTGTAGCCAAGGAGATAAAAGTCATGAGAGAAGACCAACCTGCCTGCTTGCCTCTCTGTAGTCTTTCATGATTAATATTTTCTCTCACTATTAATACGTGTGCATATAATCATCTTATGGTGATAAGATACAGAAAATAGTAAAACTTGTTACTGAGCTCCAGTTATAAATAATGCAAAATTATGTTTTGCCTATGGTAGACTTAGTAGTTCTTATTACTAATGTCATTGCTTCATAGTGTAACTGACTTGCTGTATGGAAAAGGAGGGCCATCAAGGTCAAGTTAACGTCTCTATTTCCCAACTCTCATCTCAACTCCAGCAGAGACAATTCAGCAATTCCAATGACTAATGAGTCATTTGGCAGAAAGTCCTTTCTTGCTATTTGTCGTAAGCTGTTTTACCACAAGATGTATTGTTTCAGCCTCGACTCTATAGTTTTTCTGTGATAAATGCCAATTCTGTGTAAATCAGCCCCAATTATAATTTAATTCAATAAAGGATTAGAAGGGGGAAAGACCCACATCATATTCTTCTATTTTCCCTCTGGCTGTTTGCTTGTGAATACAAATAATGTTCTTACAAAGCCAGGAAGAGATTTAGAAAGGAATTTAAAAGAAACAGAAAATAAAATTGTGTTGTAGACACGAGTCAGAAAAGTTATTTATTACAGAGCCGTGTGTGAGTATTTGTGTCATAGGACAGATACAGAGGTTACAAGTCTCCGTGTTGAGACTGCAGCAGATTCTAGTCAGGCAAATTCTGAAGGGCTTACAGGAGAGTTCTGTTGGAGAGCATAGCAAACCCCTGCTCAGTATGGCCATTAATTGTGCAGACAGTTCTTGAAGATCACTGCTTAGCGACATTGCAGACTGACCATACAGAACCTGCAAGGAATTGGCTCCCTGCCATAGGCTTAGTACATGGAAAGAGTATTAAAATGGTCACTAAAGATGTCTTCCAACAGTAGATAAATCAATCTCTAATGTATCCTTTCTGTACAAGTGACTTTTGGAAAAAGAAAAGAAAAGGAAACTAAACCAAACAGAAAGCAGGGGATCAAACTTTCCACTTTCACATTCCTTTCAGGCAACAATAATCTAATCTGAACATTAAAGCCTGTACCGTGCCTAATGTCAACTGTATAATGTTGCCCTCATAAAAAGTTCACAGTTAATGTATTTTGACAAGGCTGTCTTTCTACCACATGACAGAGATGAATAGGAGAGTCCTCAAATGTCATGTTCCAAGTGAGTTTCTGAACCATGTCAGCCACAAAGTGTTTCCTTGTATGAAAAGCCAGCTACCTCAGGAGGATAGAATGGACGGAAGAGGAAACAGTATCTTTACAGTGTAAGCACCTAGATCCTCACACATGGAACAACGTTGCCTACGACTGGAAGGAGGTGGCCATACCCCATCTACCCCTTTCTATGGGAAAAGTATTTTCATAGGATATTAAATCAGAGGAATTCATTCAGCTCCATATGGCATAAGAAATCATGGCAATGGGAGATCCTCATGACTATAGGAACTAGATGAGACGGTCGATTATATAACTCAGAGAACAAGGATTGGAATCAGGTTAAGGTGATAACCCTCCATCTCTGTGCCCTCAAAACTATTTCTACCAGCTTGATCTAATCTCCTAAGCTTTCCAAATTTCTCCAAATAGCACTATCGCGGCTAACAATATGATTTAAAAGTCCAAAGACCCTTCGAAGACTCTGAGATACTATAAAACACAGGTCACATATATCAAATACGTAACAACACTTAGTAAACACTCTCATTCGAAAAGGAAAGGCAAGAAAATCAAACCAGTAACCCCGAAGTTCTGCATCTGAAATCAGGGTGCTTGGTAGCATCATACAGGCTCCAGTAAGCTGGGCAATCCTTTTCGTACAACTCTCATACCTGCAGCATATGGTGCGGTTGTTTTTTTTTTTTTTTTGTCGAGTCTTTTTCCTTGACAGACATCCTATATTCTTAGCCCTATGCTATCTTCTGATGCTCACTGTAAGTTAAGCTTCATCTTCAATGGAACGCTCAGGAGTTCCACTCAGGGAAATGGATGCTGCAATTACAAATTGCCTGGCTTCACTGGTTGTTCTGGAAGCTTGGTTTAAGCCTCCACGGCTGTGTAGCTCTTGCATTGGCACGACTGCAAATCGGGCATTCCATGGGTGCCACCTGCATATCTGGTATTCCATAAATACCACGCCCAAGTTATGTTGCCAGCTGCAGACATGAGTTGGCCCACTTGAAACACAGGTACAATGGCCAAGTGGCTGGGGTGCTGGACCTGGGCGAACAATTCCCCAAAGAGTCCTATTGCAGAGAGGATCTGTATCTGGAATATCTTCTTTCTGGGCACACTGCCCCCTTGTGGAAAGAGTAGACATTGTAAGTGTATCTTCATACAGTCTTTAAAGGTCGTCACGGAAAGGGCATTTCATAAGTGTTAAGCATGCTAATTATTTCACACGAGTTTTTTCTTCGTGTCATTTATCTGAAAACCTTTATCATGGTTCAGTTTAGTCCCTTTCAGGGGCAATACTCCTCAATTAGCACTTTCTTTTCTGGAGAAAGTCCTGCCAGTTAAAGTTCAGTGACTTCCAAAGCAAACCAGCTCACTGTGTTTTCTCTCCGTGAGAAATGTCTTTCAGACTGCCTCAACTCCCACCCCCCCCCCCCCCCCCCCCGTATTTTTTCTCTTCCAAACAACATTCTGGTTTTCATGGTCCTTTAAAACAGTGTGTTTTCCTGGAATATGCTTTTTCTACCCCACCTGGGTTCTTTCTTCATTTGAACTTTTTATACGTCTATCTGCTGTTTTTTTGTTTGTTGGTTTGTTTGTTTTTGTCTTTTGTTAAATGTTCTTATTGTTGAAAGATCAAGTTGTTTCTCATTACCGCATTCTAGTCTGTCATCTCTTACAGATGCTCAGTCATAGGAAACAGGATAAGAAGAAGCTGATTTCTGACACACATCCTCAAATTCCTTCTGTGTCGTAAAAACACTGTCAAAACACTCATGTCATACTTACTGATATCATAACTGCCTTTTGCAAATGCTGTACTTTCCTTAACATCTCTACAAGGTTTCCTCTGGTAATACTAAATTATAAAAGGTGAATAGAACGTTTATTTAATTAAATGGTCAAGGAGAACAAAAACTGCAAAACTCTGAAGCTTTAGACACAGTATCATCCCATAGCCTAACAACCAAAAGAAGAACTTTCCTTTCATGATTTTAAGTTTGATTTCGTCTGTCCCCCACTTATTTATATGTATAAATAATTTGATGCCCTACCATACATGAAAACACCTATCATATAACACTGTTAAATCTACATACTGTCTCATGGCACTTTTCAGTTGTTACAAAATTTCTCACATCCTAGGAAACTTTCCTTATATAAATTACCCCTTTGGTAAAATCTGAATGGCACTTAAATATTCCTTCATTTCCCACTATTGATTCCGTGGTCTGCCTAATCATAAACTTTACCCTTAAGAAGATCAATGCTGCAGGAAGAGCTAATAAACACAAAGGATTTTGCAAAGGGCCTGCACTACAAACAGAGAAGTATCTCTGTTTTTAATCTATCAGTTCCGTTCTTGAAAATGGGTTAAGCTACCACGTGGGTATCTTCCCTTAAATAACTTTTCCTTGATCCTTTATTTACCTTATTGACTTAATGAAGATAAAATCAGAGCTCCATTAAAGACTTTTCTTTATCCACCTTCTCTAATAAAGATATTAAAAATAATTAAAATGTTTGAGCATAAAGTACTCAAATGTTTGAGAAGGCATGTCCTTTGATCTCAGCAAAACAGGGCAGTATAGTAGCTGTCTTTATGGCCATGGAAATTTGTCATCTAATACACAGTGCTTTGATGATCTGCCATCTGCCTGATATACGCCAGGTACCAGCTATGTAAGTCATGATTTATCTTTCAGGAGGACGGCTGTGTATGAGGGATGGAGATGAGAAAAAGTACACAATATGGTGATGACTAAGCTATGTATTCAAGAAGACTAGAGATTTGACAGGAAGGTGAGCTAAGAACATCTTGTCCCAAAGTGTTTTGCAGGGAGATTTTCAAAGTTACATTTATAAACACACTTCTGTTCTTTTTGTAGGTTTCGAAATTTCCCAGATCAGGACTTCATAACTATGCCTAGTAAATATTTATCATGCACGCCTTATGATAAGCATTTGTTTTTATTCCCCAGTTGTGTTTAGGCAAAGCAGACAGCTAGTCTGAATCCAACACAGTATCAGGGCTGTGACTGGTGTTATGGAAGAAAATTTTCACATGGATTTTACTCACAAATTCTGGTTCATATTAAGTTTTATGTCATTCTTCTTGATGTCTCTTTTAATTGCTAATATACAAGAGTGTCTTGATGCAATGCTAAAAAATAGCATGCAAATACATTCAACACTAGGATGTGTGCTCATAATATTATTTTAAATTAAAAAAATATGCACTAATGCTAGGTTATAGTATGAATCTTCTAAAATCATTTTAGACTGTCTTGTTAATAATAGACACATTTCCTAAATGTCCTTCAACTTCCAGAATTCATAATAATGCTGTCTTGATAATGCCTAATTTGCATTAGAAAAGTCCTACAGCCCAGGCCCGGCAAGATTAGCCCCAGTAGGAAATCATTCTTCCTTAAAATTCCATGAAGCATAGAGTATAGGCTGCCTATAGAGATAAAAAGTTTGAGTCCCAATTTATCTAATATTAACCAACTTTGAGAGCCAGCTCTAAGAAACAAGACTTCTAGCCTGTCTTTTAAGTTACTTCTTTATCACTGTGACAAATTCCTGAGATAAATAAATGTAAATGCAAGAATTAGCAGTTTCTGTCTCAGATTTAGAGGTACTTGGATCCTTTGGGGACCACCTCAAGGCCAAACCTCACAGGAGAGTAGATGGGTGTTGGAAGTTAGCAACTTACCTCACTGTGGCTGGGAATCAGAGAGAGATGGGAAGTGGGGGAGGTCTTAAATCCTTCAGTGGAATACCTCCAGGGGCCAACTTCCTTCCACATGGCTCACATCCAACAAGGATGCAACAAAGCCTTAATGCATAGGATTTGGAACATACTGAAGATCCAAGCAATAATAGTTAACTGATGATGTAAAACCCCAACTCTCGTCTTAAAAGGAAGAAGAGATCATTTAATATGGAGCCATTTTGAGGGATCATGGCCTGAGAACATAGATATAGATTATCCTAAATATCATGTTCCAATATGGAATCAGTTTCATGCAGTTTTATAGTTTTTGCAGAAAGCCAAGACAAGTTTAAAATACGTGGGAGGGCACATCAGAGAGGCAGGGAAAACAAACTGGAGGAAGCTTTGTGATAGGTTTAGGATGCTATGCAAGATGTTGAGTTGGTGGTAGATAGTGGTCTGCTCAGTTAAGAGATTCCATAAGGCTTTTATCCCCTAGTCATAGTTCTGACAGAGGTGGACAAGGAATGGCTGTTCTGGAGGGCTGGAACTAGTCTCGATTCAGATAATTAGCATCTGGTCCTGCAACATTCCAATGTCTCCACAGTACTGGAATTCTAATCAGGCATCTAGTCTCTGTAGTTACAGCTGATTTTCAGTTTTTTTTTCCTTCACATAGTCTACAACTCTGATAGTAACCGACAAAATGGAAGGAAGATATGAACATAAAAACTGTATGTCCTTAGGAGAACCCATTCCAACTTTCTTAGTGCATAGTTAAATAGTTCCAATAAAAGCTAGCAATATCAAAAACCATAAAGACGTATCCTTTTACTAAGTGAATGGAAACAAACGAACAAACAGACAAACAAAGCCAGATACCTGAAAACATCTGATACTCTGACCCTGAACTTTCAGTGTGTTGTTGGCTATATTTTATACTCAGTTCTGTGCTCTCTGAAGCTCATTCCCTCAGCCTTGGGTCTCACATGCACTCATTTAATTTTTAATTATGTGCTCACATTTGGACACACCAGTCCCTTTTTCCTATATTACATGAATATTGATGTACACCAATAGTTCATTTATTTTCTTCATTCTATATTTGCTTCATTCTGCTTAAATTGCCTTCAGCAACCCTGAGATAGACAAGCTCCTATACCAACCTTTGGCAGAGTCTTCATTGAAAGACCCATGAGAAATTCCAAATGCTACATTCAGTATGTGACATTGAGACAGAAAGTACATTGGGATATGACACAGTAAGTGGAACAAAGCAAAAAGGCAACAATCTTCCCACAGGTCTATACAGGCTTGAGTTCATGAACAGTGTGTTTCCTGTCCTTCCTCCCTATAGACATCAACCTCCAACTAGAAGTCAGGGGTTTGTTCTCACGTCTACATGTTTTAAAAGCTCACGGGATTTGATATTTGATAACTTTTTCTTAACTACGATACCCATGTGTTTCTTAATTTGTCCTTGATTAAAAAGAAAAGAAAAAAAAAAAAGAAATAAAGGGAACTTTTGCTTCTCTGGTGGGACAATAAAGTGACTATCTTTAGTTATGCACAAAGCTCAGCTCGAAAATGAGAATCCTGATAGGTGACATTCAGGGGTGGAGGAATGAACATCATTGTCATCTCTACTCTTTGTGCCATTTTAACGGATGTAAGAGAAGTACTTGAAGATCCTTCTGACAACCCTATTCTTGTTAGCAGGAAAAAAGACCCTGGGCACTTAAGACAAGATATTATGTGATCACATTTGTCATCTCTAAGCAATAACCAGAGTCAGGAAAAGTGGCTGCCAGACAACGGTGGGGCCCGGTTCTCCCCATCACTTTTTGAGTTCTGTGCTTTTCCAACTCAAAGCTGTTGCCAAAGCCAGTTGTCACTGTTCCATTCTTTACATTGTCATTTATCTGCAAGAGTTGCTGAGCTCTCTTGGTCAGGATGGCAGATAAATGACGATACATGATTAGAAAACACTGCCTGCTCAATGCTGGAGGAAAGAGAAAGCTATGGCATTGGAGGTACAATAAACAGAGGAAACTTAGCATACCATTTATATAACCAAGCACAGAGAGCTCAGGCTACACAGTGTTGACTGAAACACAGCACTAGAGGCATTTAGTCCCTTCTTATAAACTTCTGTCTGAAGATTGTCAAGCCCTGATCTCTATGCAGGTCCACTGTGAGACTTTGTATCACCAAATTTTCTATTTGGAATTGTGGCGGTCCACACTTGGAATTTCAGGGCTTGTGTGACTGAGGCATGAAGATGACCATGAGTTTGAGGCCAACATAGGCTGTATAAGCTCTGGGCGAGCCAAAGCCACAGAGCAAAAATATTTGAAACAAAACACTACAAACATCAACAACAACAAACAAATCCAAATCAACATTCTTGTGAAAGCAACATCTCTCAGTGAGCTGAAAGTGCAGCCTACATCTCAATTAGCTTCCCTTTTCCTGTTGTGCAGAGTAAAGAAAAAGATTGTTTCTATTATTGATTGAAAAAATACACAACCCAGGAAAAATATTGTCTCTACAAATGGGTAGGAGGACAACAGATCATATAGAACTATCCAAACTGTTCACCGATTTTTTTTTAGATTTGATTGGACATGAGTTAAGTCACTAGGAAAACAAGCAAGTTGCCCTTCTTATCAGCATCATGCTTTATTTAACCTGATTGGCTTCCGTTATAGAAGTCCTTTATTTTTCTTACTTAGTTTGTAACGTAGGTTTGACTTTTATTTAGTCAAACCATGGCTAGTGTGATGACGTTCCATTTAACTATCAGATATGGGCTTTACTAAACAATAAATTTTAATATGAGCTTGAATATTTATCCTTAGCTTAAAGTCAAAACCAAAGTACACAATTAATGAAATCTGTTTACTTTGATGTTGACCGATGTTAGCAGATCTATAGCTGCAGTGGTTTTATTAGATATGACACTCATAGACTCACAGACTCATGTGTTTGATTGCTTGGCAATAGGGTATGACAGTATTAGGAGGCTTGGCCTTGATGAAGGAAGTAGATCACTATGGAGGTGGGCTTATATATACTCAAGCTACACCCAGTGTGGCACACAGTTTCTTTCTGCTGCCTACGGATCAAGATATACAGAACTCTTGGCTCCACAAGCACCACGTCTGAAAACATGCTGCCTTGTTTCTTGCCAGGGTGATAATGGATTGAATCTCTAAAACTGTGAGCTAGCCCCAATGAAATGTTTTCCTTTATAAGAGATGCCCATGATTATGGTGTCTCTTCACAGCAATAGAAGCCGCAACTAAGGCAATGCTTAACTTCTCTGAATTGTACTGTAAAATTGAGTGAGTGGAGACTGGTAAGAGCAATCAATGGTGAAAAGCAAGATTTTTATATATGAAACCAGGGAGAGATGAGCCTAGGAGGGAATTCTTCTGCTTCCGCGTGGTAAAAGTCAAGCATCGACATCCAGATAGTGATGGGGGGGTCACTGGAAAATATCGTTATGATCTATACTGTGAAAACCACAGCATGAAGAGGGAGGATTTGGAATGTTCCAATGGCATGATCCAGAACCAGAGCACAACGGTCCTCAACCTTCCTAATGCTGTAGCCCTTTAATACAGTTCCTTATGTTGTGTTGACTCCCAACCTTACTAACACATTTTCATTGCTACTTCACAACTGGAATTTTGCTACTGTCATAAAGGGTAATGTAAATATCCATTTTCTGATGATCTTAGGCCACCCCTGTGAAATGATTCTTTGACACCCACAAAGGGATCTAGACCTACCGGTTGAGAACCACTCAGTGAACTAGGTTCATCCTTACAAATGCGAAGTAAAATGGGTGTTTGGATTGTAGAGATATAAAACATCTCCCTGCAGATTTCTTATTAGCTATGAATGTAAAAATAGTAACTGCATAATAGCCAAGCCAAGTCACCTTTATACTGATACCTTAACATTAAGCAAAGTGCCAGCACCAGGAATACGCAACCTAATGACATTTGTTTCTTTCTTAAGTGGGGAAAAAAATTCTATAATTGAGAAAAACATTACATAAAACATATTGGTACGGGATAGTTGTAATTGGGTGTTGTTTCTTTCTATTAAGATTTAAAATTTAACTCATACTTGCATGAGAATGTAAAAGAATAAGATCAAACTATCAAAAAGCAAGGTAGATCTGCCTTATCCTTTCTTATGTGCTAAAGACCTTACTCAAAATATATGAGTATCACATTTCAGAACACATAACTTTAAATGTTGACACTGTAGCAGAATGTGTTTTCTGTCCCTAGTGGACAAAACAATGACATCCCAGTGCTGTCCACATCATTATCCCCAGGATCTGTGATGACATTAAATGACAAAAGATTCCATTCAAGGCTCATAGTTAAGAGTTTAAAATAATGAAAGTGTTCTGGGCCAACTAAACCATAAGCATCATTGAATGTTGAAGACAAAGGGTGGAATAAGAAGGTTGTGATGCAAAGCTTGAGAGGTGGTTGCTGGTTTTTGAAGAAGAAGGTGTGAGAACATCGTGGTCAGAATCTACAGGACTGTAATGGCTCAAGGAAGACTTTCAAGAGATCATCAGGTCAGAAGGCATCCCTATTGACATCTGACTTCTTACACAGTGAGATCATGTTCTAGGACTAAAGAATGATAAATTTGCATCGATAGAGAGGTGTCCGATCATTGGACATTACCACACAGCATTGTCATCTACAAAATCCACAATCTAGAAGCACACAATTGGGCTACAAAAAAAAGCAGTCACCCCTAAAAAAACCCTTACATAAAAGAATATGCCATATATTTTTGAGTAATTACCATTCAGTGTTGGGTAACATGTATACGATCCTTAGCCTATTTTATTTGTTTACAGCAGCAGAGCTATGCAGATACAGACAGTATTACCGTATGTGAGGTCCAAAACCCGACTATGAAATTTGTGGGAAGACTTATTTTTATATACATATTGAGATTACAATTATATACATTTCATTGAAGTACTTCTATAGCACACAAGGATATTTTTTTCAAATTCATTTGAAATTGTTTCCAGGAAACACTTCGAGGGTACAGTGAATAAATGGAGATAAAGAGGGCGTGGTAAGTATGGGTAAGAGGCAACCTTAGGAATCTTCACTTTGTATATGTCTAGACCAGCGGTCATCATTCAAAGTCTTGTAGTTAATTGTGTCTTTACCTAGTTTATCAATAAAAAGAAAAGATGACAGTGATGATGTACTTGAATGTTGTAATAAACAAAAAACCAAATTTTTGTTCCTAAACTATTTTTTTTTCAAATATGCTCCCATCATCCTATTATTTACTCCCTAGTGTAACCAGAGGCTACAGGTTAGCGTAGGACCACATGGGGTTTTTAATGAATTATGGAATCTAATATCTGTGCCTCATAATCTCATAATTAGTCCTAAATTCTGAACCATCTCTCTCATCTAGAAGAAAATTTAAATCTATTTTTCTTGCTCATTTTTCCTTACTAATTCATTTCAAAAGTACCGATATATATGACAAATATTTAAAAGGAATAAACACAAATTAAATGATTGAAAAGGAAACTAAAAGTGTTCATATGAAGTTCAGGAATTTTTTTTTCTGAAATCCATTACAACACACATGGAAACTCTGATGATGTTGTGTTTGAAAAAGAAAGGGTAATCTGTGTGTGAATAGCTACCCATGATACCATGATACATTTCTGAACCTCATCAGATTCTGTGGTGTTATTATATTCACGGTAGCCTGATGTAACATTGTATATATTCATAAAAAAGATTTCACTAGAGGTTTAACAGAAAATGACATTTTTCCCTTCAGTCTGTGCTACTGTAAAAAGGTGGCTCATTAATGTGATGGGTACAAGTGTCAGAACTCCCTGCAGATCCACACTGCCCAGTTATTAATGACCAAGGAGATAAAGTAGCCACTCAGGACTGAATGCTCAGGAAGAGGAGAGGGGCTGTCATGACAGACAGTCAAATTAGCTCAAATTGGCACTCAAGATAATAGGCACCATTTTACAAGAGCTTGCTTAACTAGGTAGGCATAATGGCCCTACCCTGACACTTGATTCTCATAGCTTGGGTAAGCCTGAACTGGTTGTCTTATAAAAGACATTTCTGTGATTAAATATGAGACAAGACTGATTTCTTATGACACAGGGTTAATCTGATTGCTGATTGGCACTTGATACCTGACACCAGGCAGATCCGTGCTTGAATTACATCTATTATTTATTCACTAACTTTGAATTTGAATGACTTGAATGAATTTGAATTTGATACAAAGTATCCAGACTTTGGCTCTCTTTATGAATCATGATCATTGAGAATAACTTCCCTTTGGGTTTCATTCAGTTAACATGTTAATTAAATGAATATATATTGAGTAACTTGTCAGTAATATGAGCGGTATAGTCAAGGGGTTCTACTGCAGGTTACATTTGAATACCAAGGAGAGGGATTATTAGGAATATGTCTTCATCATGCAATATGTGCTCCTAGTGAAATAAGACCCTGCAATAGCAAAGGAAAGCAAACCATTTATGCAGCTGTCAGGGAACAATCTCTGAGGTCTATGTATTTAGTGACCTCCAAAAGCCTCATGCTCTCAAGTCTCTGTCCCAACTAGTGGAAATTAAGGAGTGTTCAACTCACAGTGATTCTAATTTTATCAATGAGTGGTTTAATTCACCAATGAGTTCATGTTACACAGACTACATTTGGTACCTACTATTTAGAGTCTTCGGGTCACTAGGTGCATGCCTTTGAAGGGTATATTTTGTGATCTCCCTCCCTCTTCTCTCCTTCCCTCTCTCTTCTCCCCTCCCTCCCTCCCTGCCTCCCTCCCTCCCTCCCTCCCTCCCTTTCTTTAGCTGTTTTCAAATGAACTACTTTGTCTGATCCCACATGAGATTAAAGGCAAAAAAGCCAAATGACCATGGTCTTGAGAACCCCAGAAAATGTGAGCCCAAAAGGCTTCATCCCTCTGTGATGTTTCCTCAAGACATTTTTCTCCTAATGATAAAACAGTGTCTAACTTAGGGGCATTTGATAAAAATAAGTCTGATAGACGAAAAACTAGGGAAAAGATTAAAGCGGTAGCATAATAAAATAGTCCTAAAGTACCATAGAAAAAAATTACAATCAAAAAGAGTGTGATGGCAGTAATATGAAAATGGTTGATATTTGTGTTCTAATATAAAATTCAGTGTGGCTTCCAGTGGGAAATCAGAATGCCACGAGTTTGGCAAGTACAAACTCCTAGATAAGTAATCATATAACCATGACAAAGAATTAAAGAGAAAGCAGTGAACAGAATAATCTAACCCACAGACTCTAAACTCATAAAAACCGTTTGAGAGCATAAGTACAGCTTAAGTCTGCATGGGCTTCACATCACGGTGACCCAACAGCAGGAACTGATAGGTTGTCTACGCGGCATGCACAGGTATCTGCAATTTATTTGTCAGTTACCAACAATCAGGACACTCGTTCTATGTCTGATTCCTTGGTTTCTCTAGTTTTCTCTGAATTCTCTGCCCACATATGGTCCTTATTTCTCTGTCTTGAATGTAAGATTATTTTCTTGAGGTTCTGTTTAGTTTTCAACTCTCATTTGCAAAACAAGAGATTCTTGGATTGAAAAATTATTAACTAGAATGCCCAGGCTCATCTCAGCTTCTGTGTGAAATTTGTCACTATGGCTGAACATTTTCCAATTGGGATATGCTTATTCTTGGTTAATTTTTATAGTGAACATTAGTATAGTGAACTATCAATGCTTCCTATATATTTTTATTATTTTTTCCTTTATCTGTGCTCATTATGTATGAAATATACCCTCCTTGCTATGATTTCCTAATCAACCAACTCTTCACATACAACTAAGAACATGGTGCTTGGCCCACTTTACTGAAGTTGGAGCAGAGCAGACAGAATGGATGTGATATTACAGCAAACAGACTGAGAACAAACTAAATGTTGGCTATGTCTTCTCACCACTAGATGGTCTGAACTGTTTCTTCAGGGCCACAGGCTCCTTGTTCTTCCCCCTCTCTCTTCAATGTTTCCCCTCTCAGATACTTGTTCTCTTATATTTTTGAAAGATGAGTTTCAATTTCAGAGTTCAGATCCTGATTCTTCTGTGCATATTAAAAAGTCAATATGATGGTCTACATTTGTAATTCCAGAATTGATAGTGGACATAGGAGAATCAAAGGTTCAAGGTCAGCCTAGGCTACATGAAATCTCTCCCCTCTCTTTACTCTCTCTCTCACTTTCTCTCTCTCTCGCACACATACACACAAAAACACACACAGACAGACATATACACATTCAATCTTTAATATTTCTAGCAATTTTAGGTTTACTACTGTCTTAGTTAGGCTTTCTATTGTTGTGAAGAGACACCATGACCTAGGCAACTCTTATAAAGGAAAACATTTAATTGGGGCTGCCTTACCTACCGCTTTCAAGGTTTAGTCCATTATCATCATGGAGGGCCACATGGTGGCACGCAGGCAGACCTGGCACTAGGCAAGGCGCTGAGAATTCTACATCTGGACCTGAACAGAAACTGTAGGCCACTAGGCCTAGTTTGAACATCTAAGATCTCAAAGCCCAGCCCCCAGTGATGTACTAACTCCAACAAAGTCACACCCACCCAACAAGCCACACCTCCTAATAATGTCACTTCCTATGAGCCCATGGGGGCCATTTTAATTCGAACCATCACAATTACCACAGGAGCAGTGAGACCCACAGCTGACTCAGGTCTTTCTCAGCACACCATGCTGAAATAGCTTCATGTGTTTTTTTGTTCTCCATGGCACATCACAATGACACAGCCCCATTGGTATTAATTTTCACACTTCCTTGAGATGACAGTGAAAGTTACGATAAGTACGGACAGCATAAGAATTAGTCAGCTTTGATTTGAGCTCTTAATTTCCATTGTGTCGTGCTAACCTCGATTTTAATCTTACATTCTCTCTCATCTTCTAACATGCTCTGTGATACCATCTCATCTGTTCCCAAAGCAGAATAAATATCCTCAGCAAAACATCGCCTGTGTTTGTAACTCTCAAATGCTACAGATCAGTGTTTATTTCTTGAAGAATAGTCCGTGTGTGTGTGTGTGTGTGTGTGTGTGTGTGTGTGTGTTTTCACTCTGCTCACCAGGCCGCTTCTCTATCTCTAAATGTAGATTTGCTGAGATGACTTCCTTTCTTATAGCTCCTTCTCCCTGTGTTAAATTTCCTCCTTCTTTTTAAATATGGAAAATTGGCTCTTTGCTTCAAATATTATCTCATTCAGAAAGCCATCTTTGCTTCCTCTAGAGAGTCATAATTTATTGCTTTATTACCATGAAGCTGCTGAGTCATGTTCCTGTTGGTAAGGGTCTGGTGGTAAACAGGTAATGACCTGCTCTTCTTCTGTCTCACCTCTCCAGCATTCTAACCTCCTGTCCTCTAGTGCCACATCCACTTCATGGGTCCAGTAGGTGTTCTTTCCAGAAAGTTTAAAGAGAGCCTCAACTACGAGGGATCAGGCCTCAAATAATATCCACAGAAAATAACAGACCTCTAGGGTGTAGAACCCTAACCATGTATATGCTATAGAGATCAATCTCTAAAGAAATCATTCTACTGGCTCTGGAAAACTCTAGAAAGCTGGATAGAGAAGGAAATGAAACAGTTCAATGCCTCTCACCTTGTATTCACTGTAATGACGCAAAGTATATGGATTCTGCTGCACAAACAGCCTGGGATCTACACAGGGAATCCCAAGGAAAAGGGGCCAGAATGATTGTAGGAATAAGAAGGGACAAGAGACAGAACATAGCACACTGAATCAACTAAGAAAAATGCATACGAGCTCACAGAGACTAACGTCAAAAGCATGGGGCCTGCAGAGGTTTGCACCAGATCCTCTGTGGATGTTATAGATATTAGCTTGGTGTTTTTGATGGACTTCTAACTACAAGAGCAGGTGTGTCTTTGACTCTTTTCCCTGCTCTTGGGACCCTTTTCTTTCCATTGTGTTCCCTTGTCCAGTTTTGATGTAAGGTCTTTTACCTTGTCATCTTGTGTTTTGTTTTGTCCTGTTTGGTTGCTGTCTTTTAGAGGCCTGCTGCTTTCAGAAGGGAGACCAAGTGGAGGTGGATTGGAGGAGGAATCAAGGGAGAGGAGACTGTGGTTAGCATGTATTGTGTGGGAGAAGAATCAAATTTTTAATAATAATCAAAATGACATGTGTCCTTTCCATTTGTCATATCAACTAGAGCACATGCCTACCAAGTAACCAAACAGAGGTAGAGAAGGAACCACATACAAAGCAGGTTGCAGGCAAACTTCTCCTGAAGGTGTCTTTGCTTCATAAAAGACAGTGGTACACAGAGCAACTTGAGAAAACTGGTAAATGGAAATATTTCACACAACATAATCTATACTATACATCACGTGCTTACTTTGTATCTTCTAAGTAGATGCCGACCTGTGTCAAATGTCTACCTTGCTGCTTGCAAACCCCATGCCTGATTTCCTCTGCTCTACACTTTCATCCCTTGATAGCTTCAACTACAACACACTTCTTTGCTCAGCTTGTCAAATGCACTAGACTCTCAAATCTCTGTCCTTTGAACTTCTGAGTCAAACTGAATGGTGCTTCTTTGACTCTGGCAACAAGGACAGGCAACACATTAATAGATGTTGAATGAACTCAGGCCTGCATGGATGTCTTGGAATATTTCTGTGAGGAACACACTCCCACCCTACCTTCTGCATCTTCCTAAAGAGAAATGTTGATTTAAGAAATTAACAGAGACTGTAAAATTCTGTCTGTTCTCTAATGTTATGTTCTAATTTTATGACAGGAATCAACGTGGAGAGTCCCAGAAGAGACAAACTAATGAGATTCTTGTTCAGGAAATAAGGTATTTCCGGAAGAAAAGAGTCCTATAAGCAGCAGGTGTGTCTGTTAGAAGCATAAACTCTGGGTTTTAATTACACATTATTCCCCCACGGAGTGCACACATATGTTGTTTACTCAAGGTTTTTTAAAGGTTCATTAACACATCCCTTACCTCCTTCTTCCCATCACACAGGTTAAAATATTTCTTTTAACTAATTCTCCTTATAAAACTTGTTCTCCTTGAGGAAGGTATATATAATAAACATAGCCTCTGGCAAATTTTTATTCTTTACAGAATGGTTGGCTTAGGAATTCTGCTAAAACAGCCCATAGTCTTCCAAACATTGTTTAATCCAAGTTATGTATTTTACTGTGATGTTTTAATGAATAGAAGTGTGCTTTCTAGTTATAAGCACACACATAAAAAGTACTTGGAGATTTTTCTTTCTCTAATGACTATAACCAGAGAAATATTCACACCTATCTGCAGTTTTCTGGCATTCTTCTAGGGAAATGACAAAGAGGAAATGATGACTCAGGTAGTACACTGTGTGTGCTAACACACACACACACACACAGACACACACAGATCATGCACATGCATGCATACATGCAGGCACATGAACACACATGTGTTAAACCAATGCCTTCACACATTTTAGACTAGTGCTCCACCATTGACTGTTCCCCACAGTTCCCCTTTTCCTTTTTAATTTGGATGTAAGATCCCTCTAAGTCCTTCTCAACCTTTGGGTCACTATCCCTTTAAAAAGCCTCTACCTCCAAAACATTTATATTAGGATTCATAACAGTAGCAAAATCAGAGTTATGAGGTAGCAACAAAAATAATTTTATGTTTGGCGGTCGCCACAACACGAGAAACTGTATTAAAGGATCATAGGATTAGGAAGGCTGAGAATCACTACTCTAAATTATCCACACTGTCCTAGAATGCCCCCCTCCCTGTAGCCTAGGCAGGTCTAGAGCATGTGATCTTTCTACCTCAGATTTCCTTTCCCAACTCATGAAGATTATAGATATATGTCACAAGGCCTGGCTGTTGTCCTGGATTTTGAACTAAATAGTTGTTGACCTACTTTTTTCAGATTCTACAAGGATGCAAGGACATGTCCTTGGAGAAGAATCAATTGTGAGTTTACCATCATGCCTATGGACCTATCCCTGGGATTCGTAAAGTGTGCTGGGTTTTGGTGACACTAAATAACTTAGCTCAAGGGGAGAGTACATGTGATCCTGTAATAGTTAATGATAATTGTCAAACCTCCTTGGATTTAGAATCATTGTGGAAACGTATCTCTCCCTGTGCCTATGAGAGTATCCCTAAGAATATTCACTAGGGAAGGAGGACCCTTGCTGATGAGGCTGGCCCATCCCATGGCTTCTCTGCTCCCTGACTTTCGATGTGATTGATAAGCACCTCCTATTCCTGCAGCCCTGTCTCTCCCAAGGATGGACTGTGACCTCAGAAGGTGAGCAAAATGCACCTTTCTTTCCTTACGTTGCTCCTGCCAGATACTTCGTCAGAACGTGAAAAGCAATGGAGGTCTCTTGGAGTCACAAACCCAGAGCACTTTGTGAAAATATATAACATGTCTCTTGAGAGACAGGCTGCTTGTTGGACAAGGCTAACTAACCCATATTTGGGAGCCACGAACAGAATATCTCAGAATTGTGAAAAAACCTACTTTGACTTCAAAGTGTTGAAATGCTGACTCCGAAAAGCCAATTAGACAGGGGTGTTAGTGTTTTGGGGAGAGTTGTTCTATATTACGGTAGTGACGTCACAGTGCGTTGGCAGTATTCTCATGCAGTAGAGCAGGGATCCCAAGGAAAGAGGAGGCATTTGGTTAATTGGATGAGATGATAAAGAACCCATCTGTGCCTGACATTTCACTGCCTGTCAGGACGTCAACAACTGAGGAATCTAGAGTCATCATGGATATGTGTGAGCACTGGGTACGCATACACATCCTTGATATTTCTGTTGACAAGAATAATGCTATGGAAACGCTGCCTGGGATCTTCATAATGAGGTCGTCTAAGCCAGACGCTCAAAGGGCACTGCATCCAAATTCACACATGGATTTAAAAAAAAAAAAAAAAAAAAGTCCAAAGGCAGTACTCACGTCAACACACAGCTATGTTTTCTCAAGTCTGATGAAAGCCTTCTACCCAAGTAGTCTAGAAGGCAATTAAAAGCACTGAAGTCTAGATCATACGCTGTTAGGACAAACGTAGTGCAGATTTCACAGCAGAAATCAGCATTGTTTGTGGTTTTTTTTCCTCATGTAGCTTCCTCCACTGTCCAAGCACCCAGACTTCCTCTACTGTCAAATAAGAAGATCTTTTTTTTTTTTTAATTTAAATTACTGCTACTTATGCTTCCAAACTGTACAGCTAGACTCTCTGGGAGGCCTTTGGTAAACATAACTTTTCTCTTCTGTGAAATAAGAGAAATGCCATTTACATTTTGAAAGACGGTGAGCGAAGGGAAAGTACCGTCTTCAGTTGTCATTTCGAGAAATTCCTAATTTTCAAAGAATGAAGAATATGAAATTACACTTTTCCTTATCCATATAAAACTAATCTCTTTTGTAAGACTTGAAATATGCAAAATCTAAGTCAACACTGAACTTTATGCGAAAAAAAATTCTTCAGTTTCAAGTAACAGACATCTAATCCAGTACTTGACAGTCTGGGGCAAGAAACTAACACACATTTGAGAACATTCCTGGAACATTCCAAATCCATCCTGGGCTCCAAGGCAAGATTCTGTCTTAAACTCAAATATGATAAAACAAAACAAAACAAAACTGTAAGCTGAGTGCAGGTATTTTGCTATAAAACCTTTTCCTGAAGCAAGCAAGGAAATAATCAATCCAGTTGATATTTCTTTGTGTCTGATATTTACAAGTGTCATGATTTTAAGACGTCAGGCTTCACCAATGTATCCTATAAACACAAACATACAGACACCATTCAAGGAGTCTCTATCTTTGCTCTAAAGACTTACATGTATTTGTGACCTGTGATCATACATTTATTTATGATTGGGATCTTAATTGCATTGCTGGGATTTTCATACTCAAGGTTTTCAAAAAGGAAGACCAATGAATGTTTTATCATGTCCTGGTACATTTCCTGTACCCAAGGAAGATGGTAATGAACTATGCCACCCTGTAACTAGGAAACAGTGCCACTGGTCTCTTTGACAAATTTTTATTCTTGAGAATTGTGAATATATTATTTACCTTCTGTGTACCAGTTATAGCTGAACCTCTACAAAGGCTGATGGAATTCAACAGAAGTGGCATGGCTTAAGCATCAGTAACTATCACTTATAATAAGGCTTAAATTTTTAGTAGCCATTTCTTTTTTATTTAAATACCATAGATGAGAAATTTACTTGTGCTGCGCGTGCACGCCTGCACACACACACACACACACACACACACACACACACGCACGCACGCACACACACGAAGACAGAAAGAATTTAAGCCATAGGAAGTTGCTATTCTTGAAAAAAAGACCCGACATCATGTAGAACTCAGTGTGAATAATTAATTGTGAACAGACTAATTATCTAGTAAATCCTAGTGGTAGTTAGTCCTTCAGAATAATTAAGACAGAATTCATGCATGATGATTCCTCGACCTCATATTTTCTCCTCTTATTTCAAGACACATTATAATATATCCAAAGCCTGCACTTTAGCTTGTCAAAAATGAAATGTCAAGACCAAAGTGTTTCCTGGGTTATAATGGAATTTTAATAAAACTTTGAAAAATAACTAAAGCAGTAACATTAAAATGATTTCAGGTTATGTGTTCAGTAATATTTTATTCACTTAATGCTTTTTTAACCCTCTAAATTTTATTCCAAGTAAATCTAGTTTAATGTACCCGCCCTATGCCTTATTTTGTGGAAAAGTAAGTAAAATGTATTTGGAAGTGACAATATGTTTCCATCCACTTTGCTTTAATTCATGTTTGCTTCATCCTTTTAAGTATAGTAGCCTAGATTGCATTATTCAGGGGACAGTAATTTATTTTTATACTCTGGTTTATTATATAAAATTACTTACAGAATTTCATCTAAATACTTTCTTAGAGTTGCTGAATTGAAAAATTAAAATCTGATTTATGGGTTAAACAACTAGAACACATTGCCAATAAATTAAAAAAAAATAAAAGGAAAGGTTATCATTGCTTCACAAAACTGATTGAGAGAGTCCCAGTGGAGGGCATCATGTCACAGGCCAGCATTTTCCTCCAAAAAGAAGAAATGATGCAAATCATGTTAATCCACTTCCCAGTCTCCTGGATCTACTGAGGGGGAAGGGGTTTATTTTTCTTCTGGATTTCAAAGGCCTCTGTGTAGAGTTCCCTGATTTCATTGCTCTAATGTTAAAATGAGGCAAGGCAAGAAGGTAGTGGGAGCCTGTGGTGGCAGAGCTATTCACAGGACAGCACCAGAAAGCAGACCAAACAAAAGAGAACAAGAGAGGTCTGCTGCCTTGACCTCAGGCCCACCTCCCATTCTTCCCATCATCTGTCATCTGCCACTCACCGATAAATCTTCCGAGGGAAAAAAATGAAAGAAAGAAAAAAAAAAAAAAAGAAAAGAAGCCCCTGATCTAGCCAGCTCCTGAAATCCCAGTCTGAGAACACCACTGTGAGAGGATTTGAATCATCAGCTCATTTCTCTCTGAGCAACTTTTCAAATGCACACGATAACAGATATATTAACTTGTTCCTAATTCATCTCAAAAAAATTTAATTAACACATCCTCATAATACTTGCTTATGGGGTATGAGGTGATGTCTCAATACAAGTAACAAATTATGTAATTAACAAGACAGGTAATTAGCATCTTCATTATCTCATACATTTATCACTTTCTTGTGTAAGAAACATTAAAAGATGGATCTCTTAGTTATTTTGCAATCTACATCATTGCAAACTATGTTGTGAAACAGAGCTTTGAGATTATTATCTACTTACATTGTTCATCAAATTCCCTTCGCCCTCCCCCCCGCCCCCCACTTCCTCCCATCCATCCTTACCAGGATCTGGTAACCATCACCGAAAGCAATATGAATCCCATCCTGTGGTCCATGACCTTGCCCCTATCTTATTTCCCTGGACACAATGCACTAATGGTCTCACTGCTATATCAGAGGACAGGAAGTTATCTTGTCACATGGCTGAGTATTCCATCATCTTATTTTCGTTCGATCAGCTTTAATGAGGCTTGAAGTCTCTCAGGAGGAAAACACATCTTTGACAAGTTTGGATTCAGATTGAGATTCTAAGAAATGCTTTCACTTCTGATTGAAAGACCTGAGGGCCATAGTAAGGAACCGGAAACAAGACTAAGAGATGACACAGCCATGAATTGCAAAAAGATCAACACCTCAGCCTTATAAATGACAATGCCTTCTGTGAGGGAAATTTTCTTAACAACAGTAGTCATTCATATGCAGAGGCTCTTTGCACGTCACACAAGGAGTGGTCCTCAGAGTTAAAAAGTCATGCCTTGCACACTGGTCTTTATTTTCAAAATCATTCCTATGATCCTATAGCCTAAGAGATAATTAAAAGTATGTCAGACGTCTACATGAGTTGAATGTGTGGTGTAATTTATTGTTGTATGGTTGAAAAATTTTAGGCATCACAGTGTTCCCTTGAACCTGAGTTTAGAAGGTGCTTTGGATGATGCTGTAGATGACTGGTCAGTTTGAACCCTGAGTTTCAAAGATGCTATGGCCGACGGTACAGACAAGGCTGTGGATGATGCTTTGGATGATGCCATGGATGATTATATAGTTGATACTATGGATGATGCTATGATGACTCTACAGATGATTCTTTGGATACTCCTATGAACAATTCTATGGACAATGGTATGGATGGTTCTGTGAACAATGCTACGGACTAGTCCATGGAAGGTTGGTCAGTTTTTCCAAAAGAAAATTTTAGAAGAAGGCGACTGGAAAAGCAATAGAAATTAGCTTTAAGTTTACTAATAGGTGGGTTTTGACAATTGTAGATACATACTTATAAGAGAAAGACAGAAGCATGCTTTTTAGACCATCCTCAAAACAGACTTAAAGTAATAATAAGTTATTGTGCTCGTCAATGAGCCTACAAGAATATATCATTGTATAACTTATCAGCTCCTCACTGGACGCCATGTTACATTATAAACACAATGAGAAGTCCAGCTTCCTTGGTAAAATATGACTGACCACTAGTGCCATGATTGTTACTGAGTAACCAACTGCCCTCTGATTGGATTTAAACTCTCATGCATGGGAGGGAACGTATGCCTTATACTATATACATGGTACTGTAAAACTATGCCTTGAGAAGATGTATGTACATTGGGAAAACTTACTGTTCTATTCAACTAAACTGACAGAGCATGTAATGTCTTTCATGTCTATTTGTATCTATATCCATATACAAAATTATGCATCCTTATTCAGAGAAACATCTCTTCATACTCATTTGGTTTGAATTCAGAGGCCCATGACTGTCCATGAGTTAAAAACAAGTGCCAGTTGATAGCATACCCCAAAACAAGACATCTCTTCTACCCTCTCTAAGGTTCTGGGAAAATTACAGAAAAAGACTAAACATATGAAAGAGCCTTAAGGTAGGGTTAAGGGCAGAGAAATGCCATTCTCTAGACGCAGAACAGCAATTCTAATATTGCAATTGTGAATTCAGAACCTCTGCAATTACTTGCACCAGATTCCCATGTTTGGGGTGCTATGGTGCTGCTATGTATTCAAATGCTAAATTCTGGACCCCTAGATCTGGCTGTCCCAAGACAAAAAATTCTCACTCATACCAGCTCTTGTTGTGATAACCTGGCTCCCAAGTTAATTGGTCAATAAAAGGCTAAAGTCCGTGATTGGCAGTAGAAAGAGACAGGTGGGATTTTCATGAGAGGGAGAAAGGAAGTCTGGGAAGAAGAAAGAAGAAGGCTCTTTCACTAGTGGACATAAGAGGAGATGGATGTGCCTATAGTCCTGGAAGGTATAGCTAGCCATACTGGATGGGTTTAGGTGGTCAGGTCAACTTAGATGCTGCCCTTAAAGTCTGCCAGCTAAGGCCTAAATTTTGAAATATGAAAAGGCCCCTGTGTGATTAGTTGGAGAAGTAGATGGTTAGGAAATAACTGCCACCATATTAATATCCAGAATTAATAATAATAATAATAATAATAATAATAATAATAATTCTTTTTCTATATTCTCAAAAGACTGACTCTGTCAGTAATCAATCAAGAAAGGGCTGAAAAATCTTACTGTTGAGCTATTGGCTAATGATGGATTCAAGAAGAGAGAGGAAACTCTCTGCTTTTAGACGGGTATCATCTGCTGAGCCCACCAAGCTCCAACAGATAGTCCCACAGACAGCCCTGGTAAATTCTGATGAGTCACAAAATGAGTAGACATGAAATTGAGAATTTACAGAGTATAGAACCAGAATCTGTACTCAGCAACCACATGGTGGCTCAAATTTGTCTCTAGCTCCAATTCAAGTGCATATGATGCATTCTTCACAACATCATGGGCACTGTACATTATAGACATATACATATAAAGGCAAATATTCATACACAGAATTTTTTAAATGTTTCTTTGCTACTTAAGCAAATGACATAGTTACTGATTAATATTTGTTTACTTAGTATGTTAATATGTTATGGGTACATGTATATTTATCAAGAGTTTACTCTGTGTTCTAAAATATGTAGTCAAGTTTCTGTAATTGACACAGGATATAACACCTTTATAGTTTATTGAGTTCAAAAAGAGAATAAACATTTTAAAATTCTAGGTTGGATTTTGACCCAATTTCAGAAGAACTTTAATGAAGAATAATTCTCTCAAACATAAAATTATATAAACCACTATGCAATTTGTGTAATTAAAAACATTTGTCCACTTACTGTGTATGGTATACATGCCCAAGTCTGTGTGTGTGTGTGTGTGTGTGTGTGCATGTGTACAGTTTTTCTTCCTTCTTTTGGGTCCTAGCAACTATCATCTTTACTCTTTGAGCCATCTCAGCCAACTCCAAATAAACATTTAAGAATTCTAGAAAACTTTTATAAATACATAATTTCTAATAATTGTAACCCCATTATGTGCACGTATATATGATTGTATTCATTTGTGTGTGAAGGCTTACATATCTGTGTGTATGTGTGTGCATAAACACATCTACTTTCCCAATTTTCTCATTATCACTAAACTTGAGATAGTCTGGTTTCTTCCTATAGATCCTTAAAATTATCTCCTAGAGATTTTTAGAGAATTTCTGGGAGAAATTGTATGATTACAAATGATTCCCTTTGAGATGTAATTTTTTAATGCCCTATTAACTATACAATCAAACAAAGACTTCCTCAACACTCTAAAGCTGTCGTTTTGAAAAGCATCCTTTCTTTTAGCCTCCTCGGGAGTTTAGGAGTCTTCAGTTTGATGAGTGCACATCCAAGCCATAAAACATCCCTTTGTTAGGAAAATGAGAAGATACCCCTTTTCTTTAAGAAAGAGTAGTTAGTTGATGTAGGAGGCCTATGATCTCCTGTCCTTCTATATCTGCTTTGAGAATCAATCTCCTCTTTATTCATTAAAATTCAGTTTATGATGATGTCTGGCCTCAGCTCCTTCTGACAAAGCTTCACGTTGAGCTAAGAGCATGGTAAAGGGAGCGAAGCCTGTGGTGGTAAGCTACATTCAGGAATTACCTTTTTCAGTTTCAAGTCCAAGTGGATTTCAAATACCCACTATTTCTTTAGATATTTGAGGCCTCAATGACTGTCCCTAAGTGCCACTATCCCTGACAAAAGGCTAAAGAGACCCTTAATTCTGACAAGGGTTAGGATACATTCATATGAGATCACCTGACAAGATTAGGTGTGAAAATACTCAGGTAGTAAAAGTTAATACAATATTTGGAAACTTTCACACCTTGAAAAATTAGCAAAATCGCACTTTCGTGTCTTTCTGATTCCACTTTACAACAGGAAAATGCAGGCATGTATTTCTTCCATCAGTGTTGGCTCCCCAGGTACAATCTGAAATGGAAACTAATGTTAATTTCCTGGCATGACACATGTGATGCTTAGTCTGGTTAACCTGATTGTATTGAAATATCTAAAACATTGGTGAAGTACACATCTTGGTATGTTTGTGAGGGTGATTTCAGAATGGGTAAATCCATTGATAAATACAGAATTCATCTGTTATAATGAAGTAGAAATGCGGAGGGTAGAGTCCAGTTGGAGGACAGTGCACCCTTGAAGAGTAAATCATCTTTCTCCTCTCTGTGCTTACTAGCTGTCATAACGGTAACAGCTCTACTGGGCCTGAAGATACCAGGATCTTTACTGTCAACACAGGTCTTAGAAACAGAGCCAGTTGACCATGGGACAAAATCTTGGAGGCATTATTCGATATCAATACTACTGAACTTACCTCTTCCATTATGCTCACTTGACATAAAAGTTGGTAAGTTCATATGTGTTAACAATAGCAATGACAACATTATTTACATGTAGAAAGCAGGACATCAGAGGACGTCAGGTTAGGAGGGAAACATTTAGACTCTCTGAATTCACAATCCAGTCTTTGTTCACTTGAAAACCTAGGGAATATTGGGCATGAATTTTTTCAATGCTTGTTCATTGCCAATTTTTAAAAGTCAGGTTTAGTAGCCATATCATTTGGATCAACTATGACAATACATGAAATATTTCTCCACCCTGCCCAATATGTGAAAATCATTCAGTAAATTACCATAATTATCCCAGATGAAGCAGCATTAAGAGAAAGAAACGAGAAACCCAATATACCTATCACAAAAATCGTTGTTCCTGCTGATAGTTTGAACTCATTAACAGAAGGACAGGTTAAACCTAAAAATATTTAAAGTATTTCAGAGAAAGATGAGGATAAGTGAAATCCTAGGACAGAGAAAGGTGTATAGTGACTATTTACATGACAGCCATCCAACCCACAGAAAACTCCACATCATTTCAGAAGGAAGTAGTTTGAGGGTAGGAAGTTTAATCAATAGAAAGCTTACTCTAACCAAGGCTATCTTCATGTTTATTCTTATTCTTGACAATAAGAATGACCTAGCACAGTAAACAGGAGTTCTCAAGAAAATGTGAATACCAAATCCTAAATACAAGCACAAATATGTTTAAGACCAGTTCCTGGTACCATTGGAAGTGAAAAGAGGGCATCGAATCTCCTGAAATCAGAGTTACTGATGTAGGCCACCATGTGCTGGAAACTGAACCCAAGTCGTCTGCAAGAGCAGTCAATACTCCTTTAACTGCTCTGCCATGACTCTCTCGTCCTTCAAATAACAACTTTATCCAATATAAAATGGTTTACTGAAAAAGTGCCCTTATAACATTGTTTATTTAAAGGGAATTAGGTACCATCCTGACTATTAAACTGAAAATCTCAAATCCCGCTCTTGACCTTGAATTCAAACAAGCTCATTGGTACAGTTTCTTTGACTCCACATAGTTAGCGGACAGGGCCAAGGTTGTGATTTATTATTTTCCTTTTCTTTGTTGAGATATTTGGGAGGAGTTAGAGGGTGGAAATAGGTAATGGAAATGATCAAGTTTCATAGTTACATTATGAAATTATCGAAAATATCAAAATGTACCATAATGGGAATTAGGCATTAGAATTAAATGACTACCTTTGTTTAACAAATGAACATAGTGAGCCATATATTTGATCTTTTCCATTTTCTAGAATTTACTGGATTTTCTCTCTGATGCTTTCCTTTCAAAGATCTGGGGAATGCACAAATAAAAATAAACATAAACTACTATTTATAGTTTCTAACTGACCAAATTCCTCTAACATATCCCACTTCCCAGTTACTTTATTATTCACGTGTGACACCTAAATGATGAATAGAACAGAGGCAGACAAAATGTTGAAACATTTGCTACAGAAAAATATTACTTCAGGATACAAATATCTTACTTGTTCCATGATACCTTGTCACTTGGGTAATAATTTAATTTACCTACTTAGTCCCACTTGGGTAATAATTTAATTTACCTACTCAGTCCCATAAATAAACTAGAGAAATTCAGCCATAGTTCACATACAGCTGTGATGCTCACATCTGTCATTTGCATAAGTCGACACATCTTGTAGCCATTAGCAAAGGCTTAATAAGAACTTGTTTAATGTCATGCACTAAGTCCGTATAGAAAATTAAAAGTACAGTCCCCGATGTTACTATCTATTGGATCCTATTTATTTTCTCACAGGGATGCAATCTAAAATTTGGCATAAATTAACAACCATAATTGATGGTCTCTTTGAGTTCTGGATTATAATAATGAATTAGAGTTAAAGACCCCAAGAATATCCAATTCATACTGAGAAACCCATCCTATACAGATAAGTAATAGCTTTCAGGCATCTGGACATGCTCATATTTGTTATTGAGAGGCCGATCCTGATGTCTGATCAGCATCCATCCAACGGAGCTTTCATGGGCCCTGGTGATGTATAGGATCCTTACCGACCTGATTGTTGTGTTCATGGCCATAGTCAGCAGTTGTGCTAGGGAAAGAATGAAATGGTTCATTTGCCACCTAGGTGAATATTACCGAAAGGCCTTGCTTGAAATTAACACTTTAAGTTATTGTAGGGTCAAAGAATAACTTAAAGTTACAAGCAAATATTGGGGATATTACGTCCAATTAGCTTTTGATTTTCCCACATAATAGACACATTACTGAAGGATTCAAAATTACATCTCAATGAATTAAATATAGGGAGGTTGTAAATCAGGCGTAACCCTCACCTTCCTATTGGTCTTGATGAGAATGAGAAGTGCTGCCTCAACAGTCAATGGTTATTTATTTTGAAAGCATGAAGCATGAACTCACAGCATTTGTTGAAACTTTATCCAAGGAATAATTCCTTGGATAAAGTTAATGGGCACTGTAGTCTTCTGTGGTTTCGGGGATAGCTTAAAGCATGATCTCTGGATTCTATAAGACTTGACCTTTGAGCAGGCGACATGCACAAAGTAAGAATATGAGAACAACAAAACCTGGCATACAATAGGGCTCACAATTTCCACCTAGTCGTTTTCTTACGAATAAGTGAGGGAGGTCAAAGAATGCATCAAAAGACTGAAAAGTTCACACTGAAAACTTGTCTGAAAGGGACCAGAAATTGTAACAGAAGATTCATTAGGAGACTGGAAGCAGACGATTGAAATTACAAATGTACAAAGTTACCCATGAGGATATTGCTAATATAAAGCATGTACTGCCCTTTTTATAGGCGAGCTGAAATAGTTATATTCAACTAAAGGACTTAAATGTTTCTTTTTTTTTTTTCCTTTGGTTTTTCGAGACAAGGTTTCTGGGTGTAGCCCTGGCTGTCCTGGAACTCACTCTGTAGACCAGGCTGGCCTTGAACTCAGAAATCCACCTGCCTCTGCCTCCCAAGTGCTGGGATTAAAGGCGTGCACCACCACTGCCCAGCGACTTAAATATTTCTTGAGTTCACTGTCTATAAGTATTTCCATCCAGAACTTTATACCAATGAACACTGTCTGGACCTGCTTAACCAAAAGAGAAATGAAGGCTGGGGAGCTATCCTCATAGTAAACGAAGTCTCAAGTTCAAATCCCAAGACCCAAGTGGAAAAAAAAAAAAAAACGAGACAAGCCAAATTTTAAAAATGGAGGGATGGTGATATATGCTTGTCATCTCCTCACTGGGGAGGTGAGGACAGTTAACCCTCTGGGGCTCACTGGTCAGCCAGCCTGATCTTGGTTAAGTCTTCTGCCAATGAGAAATTCTCTTTCCAAAACTAAGGTGGATGACAAAAGAGAACAATCTCTGACATGGTACTCTGGCTTCTGTATTTGCACACACATAAACACACAAACACACATGCATACATACACATGCTTGTGAACACATTTAAATACATGTGTGCACACTCATGCACACATACAAACATGTATACACACATAAACACACATACATACACACACATACACACATGTATATATACACACATTTGTGTACATACATAAATACACGTGTGCACACATGTACACATACATACATGTACACACACATAAACACACATACACACATGCATACATACACATGCTTGTGTACACACATAAATACTATGTGCACACACATGCACACTTATACACATGTATACACATATAAACACACATACATACACATACACACATGTATATACACACACACTTGTGTACATACAGAAATACACATGTGCACACACATGCATACATACACACATATATACACACATAAACACACATACACACATGCGTACATACACGTGCTTTTGTACACACATAAATACACATGTACACACACATGCACACACACATACACGCGCACATATACATTGAAATAGAAACCTCCTTTATCACTGGTCCCTGTACTGATGCCAGTTATATTGCACTGACAACAAGTCTGGGGCTAGGGAACTCTGGAACTGGGAGGAGCAGGCCTGGAGTGAGAGTGGGGCTTAGGTGTGTTCAAACCTCTGAAATCTCTCCTGAGATTGGCAGGAGTACTATTACTTCACCCCTGTAACTGGCCTAAATATCCGAGAGGAGCATCCTGCATATCCCAGAGGAACACGTAGCCCTGTGCCCTCCACATTTACCTCACCAGAGACGGCCACATAGCCTAACAAGGATAAACTTCTTTTCCCCTCATAAGGTCACCTCGAGTAGCACCGGAAATTCCTCCTCATGCAAATGAGGTATCTCCAGCCTTCTAGTCTAGGCCAATGAGGTACAGTCACCCTCCCCCTCTAGCTCCTCCTACTCATCCTGGAAAGATTTAAATAGCCTTTGTCCCCCACCCCAAATAAACTGGACTAGTTCTCTGAAACTGTCTTGTGTATGTGTTCTTTACCACCCCATGTGCTCACCACAGCCAACAAAGGGGCTGCCTGCAGGCATCACTATGGAGGGTTAAGCTTCCCTCTCCAGTCCAGCATGGTGCACGACTGTGTAACTGCACAGGGGGAAGAAGCAAACACAGAGCAGTAAAGGAGAGTTATTTGACTTTTTGAAATTGGGTTTTTAATTAAGGATAAGGAATTCTAGCAGAATGTATAACACGGGGTTGTTTTGACTTTCAAACAGATGCAGTATTGAAAGATACTGAACACAATCCTGGGAACAAAGCCTCTTCTTACTGTTATTACTATATTCAAGCCCGGGAAACTGAAGGGTTCTTGCATTTTTATAAACCTGTTCTCTGCTTCATCAAGATCAATGGTTTTCCAGCAAGTCTTTTTTTTTTTTTTTTTTTTTAATCAATGAGCATCTGGAAGTAGACACTCAGTAAATCGGTTTGATTTTATTTGGCTTGGTTTTTTTTGAGTCAGAATTTCTCTATGTAGTCTTGGCTGTCCTGGGTCAGGCTGATTTCCAACTCACAGAGACCTACCTGCCTCTGCCTCCTAAGTACTGGGATTAAAGTCATGTGCCACCATGTCCAGTTAAATCAGTGATGTTTTATTTTTTATTTATTTTTTAATTTTTTTTTTAGCAAAGAATCTCTCTCTCTCTCTGTCTCTGTCTCTCTCTGTGCCTGTCTCTCTGTCTCTCTCTGTCTCTCTCCTCTGACCTCGCTGTCTCTCTCTCTCTCTGTCTCTCTCTCTGTCTCTCTCTCTGTCTCTCTCTCTCTCTCTCTCTCTCTCTCTCTCTCTTTCTCTCCCCCTCCTGTGACTCATCTCAGAGTTTCACTGATGTTAGAGAAATGCCCTTTCAAAAGAAAGCTTCTTATTTCCTCTTCCTCTTCTCAGCGAATCCTTTCAGATTATGATGCTTATGATCCCACGTAACCCACGTACAGGTGCATTAAACACTTCTAAACTACTCTCATTGGAAATGTGTGCCTCAAACCAAACTATTTCTACAGTTTGGAGAAGGTCTTTTAGCAGAATTTTTTTCCAAAGATGTCTTAAATATATATTCTTATTATGCATATTCTTACAACAGAATCTCCATGTTCTGCCAATTGAGTGTTGGATTTTTGTGTAACTTTGTAATGACCTCAATCTTTAAAGCATGGGACATGTCACACTTTATTTGTGACTTGTGCAGTTAGAATAAGCCACGGTTTTTGGTTCTCTATAAAGAAGCCCACGGTTATGCAAGCTATTCTCTTTCCTTGAGGTTGTTGTACTGTGAGGAACCTCAAGCAAGCACACAGAGACAGGCAATCAGAAAATGCATTGGAACTACAGGAAAAGAGAAGCCCTGGACCACTGTCTACCTGCTCCCATCTTCTGCCTTGTACCGTTTTAAGCCATAGAGTTTGTTGATGGTTTGTTATATTAAAAGTTCTGACTGAAAAGTTAGGACTTGTGCTTGAACAGTAAGCATTTACCCACTGAGCCATCTCTAGCCCTGATAAATAATTACATATACAGATCTTGGTGATGACTTTAGAGAGATACCAGAGGGAAGCTGGAAGGCCCTTGAGGAGAGCAGGCACACAATAGTGGTAGAGGGTATTATGGGTGAGATCACAAAAGCAAGAAAGTAAGAGATGATAAAAAATTAAGATCTTTGCTACACAACAGCAGGTAACGTTTGTCACACAGACTTTTAAATAATGTGGCTGCTAGAAATTCTATCTAACTAATTTATTGATCTAGCAATGGAAATTTCTAGCTTGCAACAGATTGTAGAGGTCCCAAAAGAAATAAGAAAATTCTTAAAAGTGACAAGATTGGATAACAGAAGCAGCAAAGGTATGCATGATAAAAAGGGGAAATCTGCTAATGTTTCTAGGCTTAAAGTTAGCACCACAGAATTAGAAAATATAAAATGCATGCTTGTGTCAAATCTGCTAGTTATTCTAGGGGGGAAAAAGGAACATGAACTAGGAAACTTGACAAATATGAGGAGAAAGGGGGAGGGTTGTTAAGAATCTTGTCAAATTTTCAAAGGGAAGAAGTATCCCCAGTGAAGTTAACTAAGTGAATGAAGCTCAATTTGAAATGCATAAAATTTCCAACCCAAAGCAGAAATGCATACTAAAATTGGTGTCTCTCCCACAACAGCTGATAGCAGAAAAGAAAGCATGGGAGAAGAAAGAGTTGAAACTGTCAGAAATGGTTAAAAAAAGTACACACAAAGAGCTTTTGAAATGGTTGGAAATTTACATAAAACAAGGACCTCCTATAAAATTTAGGATGAAATTCTGAGATTCTGAGACAAATATATTCTCACCAATTTTATTTTCTTTAATAATCAAGAAAAATGTAGGAGATTCTGAATCAATTAGCCACACTCTAGTTAAAATCTGGTCATGTAGATCAAGAAGAAACCTGAAATAATCATGAAAATAGTTCAGTTGATATTTATACTGGCCATTCCATCTTCCTTGTGCTGAAAATAGAGTTTTTCATTTTTTTTTTTAAAGAAAAATAATGTAAGCTCTCAGTTCATGAAAAATACTAAGAAACCAAAATTAAAAGATTTTAGTACTTCAAAGAATGGACTGTCTTTTCAAAGTTGCTTTAAAAAGATTTTTTTAAAAAAATCTTTCTTCTGTTCTTCAAATTAAGAGACAGGGTTGCTAATATTTATTGCTTTGAAACATGAAGTGAGAGCTACTTAATGAGAATGCTGGGTAGGTTTATCTGCTTCATCATATTTTAGCCACATAAACATCAAACAATTAATAATCATATAAATATCAGCTGAACTATTTTCATGATTATTTCAGGTTTCTTCTTGATCTACATGACCACTTTTAACTAGAGTGTGGTTAATTGATTCAGAATCTCATACATTTTTCCTTGATTATTAAAGAAAATAAAATTGGTCAGAATGTATTTGTTGTAGAATCTCAGGGATGTTTCTCAAACATTAAAGACAATAAATTGGCATAGTCAACAAACACATATTGATATTAAGAAAAACAAAGAGAAAACACAACAATCGTAACAACAAACTAGAAATGCCAGGGGACATTGCAGCTGACCCACAGAGGTAAAATTATCATAAAGGGGTTATAGTGGTTTAAATGAGAAATGGTTGTCATACTCTCTGGCTTTTGAGCAGTTGGTCCCCAGTTGGTAGCATGACTTGCAGAGCTTTAGGCAGAATAATATCTCTAGAGGGAGTCTGTGATGGGGGAGGGGCAGACTCAGAGACTAGGAGGCTAGCACCAGTTGCAGTTTGCTCTTTGCTTTGTGCTTTGCTTCTGTGTGAGTTCTCAGCTTCCTGCTCTGTGTGTCATGCATGGCTCCTCCCTGACAGACCCTTCACCCCGCTGGACTGTAAGCCTAAATTAATTAGCCACCTTAGTCATGGTGGTTTTTCACCGCAACAAGAAAAAGTCCTAAGTACAGGATCACACACCAACAAATTGGATAATTTCAAAGTAACCGGAACTGTTCTAAAGTACTCAGTTTATCATAATAGAGACAAGAAATATAAAAACCAAACAGGCAAACTCAAAATGAAAAGTAATAAAACTGAAAGAACCCATTAAAGGAAATCTCAGAACTATGTTGCTTCATGGGTGAATTCTACCAAATGTTTATGGAAAAACTTTTAGCCATTTTTTTTCTCATACTCTTTCAAAATGTAGCCAGAGCCAGAGAACCAATAAGCTCATTTTGTGAGCTGAGCACCAATCCAGTACCCAAGTCAGCATAAGAAAACTACAAAATAATTTTCCTGATTGATCATAAATCCTCTGCACAATGCTAACAAATACCCTGCCATAGCAAAATAATCACACACCATGACAAGTAAGGTTTGTCCTTATGATGTAAAGACCCATCCACAAACAAAATTTATCTGCTGTGTATATCAACAAATTAATATGAGGCATGATTGAAATCCCACGATCTTTTCAATAGATACTGAAAAAATATGATTTTATGAAATTCAGTTGTAATTTCATGAGAACGTCGGAATTGGATGAAAAGAAAATTGCTTTTACACGACACAGATGATTCATGCTAAACTTGCTAGTCCCCATCAATCAAATTCCAACTGCTCCTCCCCCGAGTGGTGACAACTACTTCTCTCTTCTCTGTACCTCTGAACATGCTATTTAAAGATAGCTCATCTCATACCAGTGGAATCATACAGTGTGCACCCTTATCTCAACATATCCATAGTAACTTAGTTTATGTATCTCTATTTTTGTTTTTGTAATGAATATAATAACATTTCTCTTCGTCCTTTCAAAAAATTCAGCTACCATTTTCCTGCTTTCCACCTCAGACTCATCAACTATGAAAGTTCCCTTCAGAGTGAAGCAGCAGACACGAAATATAAAGAGACATTTAATCACTTCCTTTAAAAACTTAGAGTGAAATGTAGGCCTTGTATATAGATTTCTTGGTCCCTTTACAGATATTTTCAAGCAACTAATCATGAAATAGTCTTATAAACAGCACCAACTCCTGTTTCTTTGAGAAATTTGCACTCCCAGATACAGTGTGCTGAAACTCATCCTACCCACAGAATCATGATATGACCAAGTTGTTCAATAAATTGGTTTTTAAACATCAAGACACCAAAAGGAATTCAAATCTCAAATCTTTACGCATTCCTGAAAACAGGGGTTATAAATAGCTCCAGAGCTTAAGGGTTAGCTTTGAAAATAGAGTTGTCAGGGATGTGATTGCACAGGCATTCATTTTACCATTTCTCCAATAACAACCTAACCTTTTCCTGTCACATAGATTCTTATTTAAACAAATAGATAAAGTCTGGAGAAATGAGTCAGCTGATAAAGTGCTGTGCAAGTTCCTTTTCTATTTCTGTGACAAAACACCATGATCAAACAGCTTATAAAGGAAAATGCTTAATTTAGTACTCATTCTTGCCGAGAGTAGAGTCTATTGAACATCACGATAGAAAGAGGACTACAGCAGCCAGACTGGCATCGTGCTGAAGCAATGATTGAGAGCCTGCTTCTTGATCCACAAGCATGAGGCAGAGAGCGGACTGGGAACGCCATGGGTTTCTTAAATCTCAAAGCCTGCCCCCAGTGATACACCTCTTTCAACAAGGCCACTCCTTCTGATGCTGCCCAAACCGTTCCACCAACTGGGGCGCAAGTATTCAAACATGTGATCCCATGGGGGCCATTCTCATTCAAACTCCACAAGCAAGGGCATGAGTTTGGAAGCCGACACCCTTGTAGAAAACATGATGGTGTGAAGTGGCTACCCCAGTTGAAGGAGAGAGATGAATCCTTGGAACATACTGCCAGCCAGCCTTACCAATTGAGGAACTTTGGTTGACTACTAGACCCCATCTCAAGAGATAGCTGTCAATAAATAGGAATTCCGAACATCAACGTTTGGCCTCTATCCACAGTGCACACAGGCACATGAATATATGTTCACATGGTTAATAAACTGTGCAGTATTCACAGAAAGGGACAAAACTAAAGACTAAGTACTAGCTTTTGCTGTTCTTGCCACTAAACAGATGACCATGAAATGACAGATGTCAGTTAGCCAATGAGACTTGTCTTTCTTTGTGCAGCCCATAACCACATGTTATATAAGTCACACATGGCCCAAAAGTTTGCTCTTGAAATATAAAGAAAAACTATGTGTAAGGCAAAGGTGGGTTTTGGAAGGCAACACTTCTTTCCAGAATTAAAACTACTTTTGTTTGTTGTTGAATAACAGGAGTATAGTTCTGCAAGATAATGTGCAAATGCAAAGACAAATGACCAAAAGAAAGGGAAGGACAAACAGAAGAGAAGATTAATGACCTGGGAGTTGGATAAATACTGGGAATTATAATAGTAGATAGACCTAAAAAAATAAATCACAGGAGAATAAGTGTATGAGCAACTAAAAATGGAGGAGATAGTATCTGTCGGACTTACAAAGCATGCTTGCCAATATTAGTATGAATAAGCCCTTTTAAAAAACCCACCAGTGTCTGTACCTGAAGACCAAGTTAATATTAAAACTTATTAAAACTTCGCAGTGAGTTAGAGGTAGGATGTCAGATAAAGGACTAGGATTCATCCACTTTTCTTTGTTATGAACCAGGGCTTAAAATAATGATTTTTCCTATTCATGGTTTGTGGTGATCTTTGGAGGTATTCTCCTTTAGAAAGAGTGTGCTCCTGAAATGGTATCTACTATCTTTAATATTTCAGTTGTGCTGCCCCCATCACACACTTCCTTCCTTGAGACGAGAAATAAAACCTCTTTCCCTTCTCAAGTGGTTATCTTTTATCAAATATGGCCTGGAAGGCAAGTTGAAAATACTAATTATCTGAGGTATTTGGTCAACTTTGTGTTAATATTAAAGTGAGACTCACAAAGACTTCAGAATGAGTCAGCGATCCATTGTCCCACCTTCTTATTTGTTCTTGATGCTTATTTGCATAGAAACGGAAGATGTTACCCCCCAAAAATGAGTGTGTTGAAGCTAAATCATGTAAAAGTATTTTAAGGTTTGAATATACTAATTAGTAGATTTCTTCATTGTCTAATTTTGATCATTTGGTGATCTTTCTGTGTCCCTGGAACTGTTGTAGAGAATAATAAATTAATACTCCCTTTCCATTAGGGATCTGCTTACTCTCTTCAGGACGAAGCAGACAGCTGTGTAGTTCTCAAGATTACAGATGAAAATAAGATGCTGAGATAATTCATATTGTGTAGATATATGAACTCTTGCTGCATGGAAGATGGAAAAATACATATGCAGGTCATTATTTGTGACAAAGACAGTGAATAACAACTGACTTCAATGTCTACTTACATAGCTGGCTCTCCATTTTTGAAATGGTGCGAGTAAGAGACTAAGATTCTGGGGAAAGAAGTACTTTTTAATTAAATATGATATGATAGATAGATAGGTAGAGAGAGAGAGAGAGAGAGAGAGAGGAGAGAGAGAGAGAGAGATAAATGGATGAATTTTTTTTCTTAGGGAACCATGAAGTACTTTTTTTCCTAATATCTAACTCTGTAGAATATATTCCATTTAGGAATGTTTCCCAGAATTCCAAATGTAAAGTTTTCTATATTTCTAGTGGTTGGGGATTGTCTTTAAATATTGATTTCATAATAATTTTTTTTTTTTACTCGTTTGCCTGGGGTGAAACAATCTCAGCACTAAATTTTAAGGAGATTTCAAATTTGGTTTAATATATTTGTTTCCTTGTAATTAAATTTCAATATCACAAAAAGATAACCAGAGCATGCTCTTTACTCTTTATTTATGTTCAGGTCATATTTCTTCGACAATAGTTATCAATATTGTGCAGGATATATCTACACTAACAGAATAAGTAGCAGTGTAGAAAACAATAAGGTGTTGCCTTCATAAGTAATTTATAAAGCACTGAGCAATGCACTAGAAAGTTCTTCCCCCTCCCTTCATCTTTATCTCTATTTTTTCTCGGACTCACACATTTTTTTCTTCATTTTGTGTATCATAAAATAATAACAGAAACTTCTAGAATAACCTGGCAATTTCATGGTTCTAGATATTTCAGATAAAACATCTGTAATTCTGGATCAGCAGCAGCCACCATCATTGTTATTACAGTGAGGACCCAGTGCCTCCCAATTCAACAAAGATAACACAAGGTTAATACTTGGGCATTCAAGGGATTAAGCTCACATCTGGTATTCTAAGTGCTTGACTTGCTAATGTCACTGCAAAAGGAGAACTTCAGATGTCTCAGCTATGGTCTTCATGTTGAAACATTGTGAGTCACTGGTTGTTTTTCTAGATTCCTACATACCCTCATTTAAACTATAGCTCTTGATAATTCAAAAAAATTGCAATCCTATTTATTCTAATGCACAAAGACTTCTACCACTATCTTCATAGATGTCATGAAGACATAAGTTTACATACTTAACTGGAAAGTTTAAGAAGTAAGTTGTAAACTATAATTTGAACATCTTTAGTATTTAAAAACCAGATAGACACTTTATTAGATGAAACTAAGAAAAATCAGGCACAATGGTTTATTGCTAGTCTGGGAAATTTACTTCAGTAAAATTTATCGAACTCTTAGAAACAGACATTTGAATGAGCACAGAATAATTTTTACCAGTTTCCCACCGTTTCCAAAGTAAATCCTGGGCTTAGATTTCCACCTTGAACATGCATTTATATTTTTGATTTAGTGAATAAACATCAACTGAGAACATACTTTCATGTGAAAAATTGGATTTTGATACAAATATTGTAGCTATCACAAATTAAGCACACATTAAAAATACTTCTGCCCAGAGTGGCAACATAAGCCTTTAATCCCAGCACTTGGGAGGCAGAGAAAAGCTGATTTTTGATCTGGGAATTCTAGGCAGAGCTAGTGCACAAAGTGAGTTCTAGGAAAGCCTGGTCTACAAAGTGAGTTCTATAACAGTGAGGGTTACACAGAGAAACCCGGCCTCAAAAAACTCTGTGTGTGTGTGTGTGTGTGTGTGTGTGTGTGTGTGTGTGTGTGTGTGTGTGTTAGAGATAGGGATAGGGATAGGGATAGAGATAGAGATAGAGATAGAGATAGAGATAGAAGAATAGAGATAGAGATAGAGATAGAGATAGGGATAGAGATATCTCACAAGTATTAAAAATACTTTATTGCTTTCAGTTTTATGCTGCTCGTGCATTTTAATGACAATAAGTAATTAAGAACACAGTAACAGGTTACTCCAGAAGTTTCTGTTATAATTTATTGATTCACATTATTGAGAAAATACCTAAACTGCATCAAAATGATAAAACTGTGTGTATCTGTATGGAAAGAAAGAGGTAAGGAGGACAGAGAATAAATCAATTCTCTTTAAGTGTCCAATCAGATTAACAAAACATATTTACTACTAGATGGGTATATTACCCATCAAAGGATATAGGGCATAGAACAATTCATACATTCTTAAAGAATTATTTATTTGTGTGAGTGTGTGTGTGTGTGTGTGTGTGTCTGTGTGTCTGTGTTTGAGTGTATATGTGTGCACCATGTGTCCACAAGTGGTCAAAGAAGCCAGAAAGAGCATCACCCTCCTGGATCTGAAGTTAAAGATGGTTTGTAAGCTTTGTGATATGTGAGAGAGGAAATCAAACACAGATCTCTTTGAAGCATAGCAAGTGCTTTTCATTGATGAGCTCTCTTTCCAGCCAAATCAATGTTTAAATAAAAATAAAATTAACTATGTTGCAGAAATAGGACTTGTGTAAAAAAAAAAAAAAAAAAAAAGCAAATTCTCCATGTAAAAATTCTGAAATTTGCGTATGTTTTTCATTTAAAACAAAACAAACAAAAACCCACTCTTTCTCAAAGGAGGTTTGGATGCTTTAATTTTACATATTAATCTTCATTTATTTTGATACAATTCTTAAGCTTTCACCCTGTCTAAATCTACAATTCACTTATTTTTAGTGTGTTCACAATAATTACAAGTTGGGCAATCATTACCTGTTGGCTTGGATTTTTCAAAACCTACTTTAAAAGGGTTCTTAAATACTTTAACCTCCCTTGTAACCCATCACCCACCAGAAGTAGTAGAAAGGAAATGTTAATATGGCAAAGGGGAATGTGGACCTGTTTAGAAATAGTTCTTTTGGGTAATTCCCATCTTCCTTATCAATATATCAGGAGTTCAGTTGACAGGAATCAGCAACAGTAGCTCGATCCACTCACAAACACCATTCATGAGTCAACAACATCAGTTCAATCCAGAAGAAACCTTGAGGCTCTGCCAGTCAGCCAGTCTGAGGAAGCAGCAAGAAGCCTCTGGAATATCACAAGAAATGATTTGTTGCATTCCTCTCTACTAACTCACAACAAAGGATGATCGGTGAAGAAGGCAAAGTGGACTAATGTCACAGCATCCTCAGCAAAGACCAGGGTCAGCAAAGCCCAAAGAAGACCAGAAAAGAAAGTCAAGGCAAACCAATGCTAAAACCTCATCTTTCTAAGGTCTGTTGGGTTATACTTACACCCTTTCCAAACATCACGTATACAATCTATACATATCTAAGTGTGAGAGTCTCTCTTATATTTCTATATATATTCTTATAGTCTATTAAATAAGTCAGACAGGACGTCAAAGCAGTCATAGGCCTTATTTGAAAAATTTCCTGTAAAATATTCCATCTCCTTTGAAGTAACAACAGCCTCACCTCTGTGGTTACATATTTTGAGGTCTTAAAGATTCAGTGGACTGTTATTACCTAAGGTTATGTGTTCTTGGTAGAGCCTGAAGCCTCAGAATCAATAATGCTTCAATATAACACAATGAATGATATAATAAATATATTATAATAGATAATTGATTAAACAGTATTATAGATTATTAAAAGTGTAACATTTGTTGAGCTAAAAATAAAAAAATAAAAGAACATACACATACTCATACATAGAAGTACACACATGGGGGAGTGAAAGGGAGAGAGCAGAGAGAGAATGAATGAAGAGACTGCCCTGGAGCTACCTGTGGTACAGAGGGGCATATTCTTATTTATTTTACTAAACAATTAAAATTATCCTGAAAGTAGGGTTATATAGCAACTTTGAACTTCACAAGTACTAATGTTTTTCTTGCTGTATTCTAAAGAATACTAAACATGAACAGAAGGTCATCTTACCAACCATTTACCAAGAAGGGAAGCACTATGATAAAGTAGTGGTTGTTCTTCTGAGATAAAGATGAAGAAATTTTAAGTGTGTATCCATCCATGAGAATCAACAGATGCCAAGAAGGGCAGAAATAAAAATCTCTTCTTGAAAATACAATGACTCTTTAAGATGAACGATGCTACTTTAATCACAATGTGTTATTTTGCTATATTTCTTATCTAGACATAGAAATAAACAAGACACATGAGCAACGTACAGGTTACTTTGCTTTCCAAACTCAATGATTCTGGAAGAATCAGGAAGGATTTTATTTTATTAAATAGCCAGGAAAATAGATATGGTGCTTTGAGAAACTGTTCTTTCATAACAAGTGGCTGAAGGTAATCTCTAAATGATCATCACTTTTAAAGTAGTTAATGGGGTTCTTTCAATCATAAAATCCCATAACCAGGAAAATTGGTCTCCATCCAAGCCAGCAAATACAATTCAAACCTGCCTGACAACAAGGAACTGGATCAGGCAAAGTTGATATTTAGCTATAGAAACCAGCTTAAAGCCTACAACCTCTGGAAAGAGAACATGAGGATAGATAATTTAAGTGTTTCTTTGTTCTTTTCTTTAAAGTTTTACTTATGATATAATTACATTTCTTCATTCCTTTACATCCCTCCAAATCCCCTATAAACCTTTCCTTGCTCTCTTTTGAAATCAAAGCTCCCTTTCTATTCATTGTTGTCACATGCATACATACATACATACATACATGCACTTATATATTACTAAATGTAATATGCTCACCTACATAATGTGTGCTTGCAGGGCTGGACATTTATTACTAAATAAAAAAAAAATGGTGTGTTCCTCTCTGGGAAGGCTACTCTTTGCACTCTCAAAATTCTGTAGTTGCCTGTAGTTCTTTGGGTAGGGTAGAGGTCTTGTGGATCCTGTCACTTTGGAAGGTCTATTAGTGTTGTCTTGTCCAGCTTGGATTTAGGCAGTCATGTCTGTTGTTGTTGTTATTGTTTTCTTTCTTTTTTTTCCCTTTTCTTGTATAGTGTTGGTTTATTCATCTAAAAATCAAAGGGCCCAGCCTCCTTGACAGCCGTTATCTCTTCTAGTACTACAATTTTCTGGCTTTATGATTCTTTTTAAAAAAATTTTTATTGGATATTTTATTTATATTTAGATGTAATCCCCTCTCCCCATCCACCCACCAGAGTCCCCTATCCCATCCCGCCTCCTCATGCTTCTGTGAGAATATGCCCCCACCTACCCTCCCACTCCCACCTCCTCACCCAGGATTTCCCCCACACTGGGGCATCCAGCCTTCACTGGACCAAGGACTTCCTCACCCACCTATGCCTGACAATGTCATCCTCCCCTACATATACAGCTGGAACCATGGGTTCCACCCTATGTGCTCCCAGGCTGATAGTTTAGACCCTGGGAGCTCTGGTGGGTTGGTATTTTTGCTCTCCCCATGGGGCCGCAAACCCTTTCAGCTCCTTCAGTCTTCTCTCTCACTCCTCCATTGGGAACCCATGATCAGTTCCATAGTTAGCTGTGAGCATCCACCTCTGTATATTTCAGGCTCTGGCAGACCTCTAAGGAGACAGCTATATCAGGCTCCTGTCAGCATGCACTTCTGGCATCCACATCAGAGTCTGCCTTTGGTGACTGCACAAGGGATGGATACCCAGTTTTTCTTGCTTTGCAGAGTGCAGTGTACCACTCATTTGGTATGCATCAGTGTACATGATGCTTTAAAAACTAAGATCTCACATTGAAACGGGAGCAAGCTAGCTATAGTAGCAAGGTTCTCCAGGGTGCAATTAAAAAATGAAAGGAGAAGAAATCACAGGAAAACTTAACCATGAGCCTAAGGCTTTCCCACAAGCTTTGCGTTACTTTTTTATTTACATTAATACTTCTATTTTAATTTTACTACGTGAGTGTGATTCCTATATGGGTGTGATTGTCTGCTGCTTGTGTAAGCCAGAAGAAAGCATCAGATCCCCTAGAACTAGATTCGCAGACACTTCTGAGCTACCATGTGGGTGGTAGGAATCGAACCCAGGTCCTCTGTGAGAGCTGCCACTGCTTTCAACAGCTGAGCCATGTCAACGTTGCATTTCTTGTATGCTGCTTTTAATTTGCATGGGCATCGTAAGAATATTGGTATTTATATGCTTGTGTTAAAATTTCATGTTTTCTATATTTAGTTGTTTATCATTCCAGTCAAAATTTCCAACAGTTAATAAAATAAATAGCCCTGCATAAAAGTTTGGTATTTCATGCCTAGCAAAGCATGAATTTCTGGATCATGATTTCCTGATGTCACAGTGAAGCAAAAGGCTAATCTGCCAGAGGGATGACTGGGCGGTTAAGAGCTCCTGCTGTTTCTTGCAGAGAACTCAAGCTGGGTGACTCACAACTGCCTGTAGCTAACTCCCGGTCCAGGAGGTGTATCAACCTCTTCTGGCCTTCTTGGGTAAATATTCTTCATATACACATAATCAAAATGAAATAACTAATTTTAGAAAAGAAAGAAGGTTAAAAAATGAAAGCATCAATATAGTACTGTACTAGTTAGAGATTTTAGAGTCACAGAACTTCTGGAATAAATCTCTCTCATAATATAGATATATAATATACATACTTTATATGTATATTATACATTACTATACATATTTGTGTATAAAATACAAAATGTGTATTATGCATGTTATATATGCATATATAATATTATATATTATATATACATAGATCATATATAATGCACCAATATATTTTTACAAATATAATTTATAGTATATTATAATAATTAATTACATGTTATTATATTAATTATATATTCAATTATAATATATTTATGTATTATATATAGTAAATGTGTAAATATATTAAATTGATATGTTAATATAATAATTAATATAATATATAATAGATAGATAGATAGATAGATAGATAGATAGATAGTAGATAGATAGATATAATTTATTGGAACGACTTACAAACTACAGTTCAACTAACCCAACAATGGTTAGCTGTGAATGGAAAGTCCAAAAATCTGGTGGTAGCTCAGTACCAAGAGGCTGGATGTTTCAACTGGTGTTTTGTTTAAGCAGGAAACCTGAAGTAGACTCCAGTGGATGTGCTAACCATTTGAGTGAAAGCAGACAAGGAACCCTTCCTTCTTCCAGTGTTCTTATATAGGCCACCAGCAGAAGCTACGGTCCAAATTGAAGGTGTGCCTCAAGATTTGTATTAAATGCAGGCATTAAATTCCAGCCTCTAGATCCATATCAGAAGCAGGTTGCCTTCCTGTCTCAAGATCTGGATCACAGGTGTGCCACCAAGGCTTAATGGAAGACCTGTACATGAGACCCTACAATGAAGTGGCAAGTAGGTGTGTCTAAAAAAACATAGGAAATGTCCAATCAGGACTGAGCTGAATTGAAAATAATTCCATGTGAATTTTACATTGCTCACAAATGACATAGTTTCCCAGAGCTGATATCACATTATCTATCCTCAAGGGAAAAAAAATGGTCTTTGCTTTTGAAATGTCTAAGGAATTTTTCTTATTTTTGACATTATAATATAATGAAACCATTTCTCCCTCAAGCATCCCATATGCCCCTTCCTGCTTTCCTGCACACTCCTGGCCTCTTTTTGAACCAATTGTCATTACTTACATGCATGGTGCATATTTTAATTTATTTAATTTTAAGTGTATGCATATTTTGCCTGCATATGTAATTGCACCATGCATCCCATAGCCACTGCAAAAGCTCCTACCTTCCACTCCAACTCTCCTGCTCCGTATGCTGAGACCATCTTAATTCTTTATGTTCTGCATTAGTGTCCCTTCAGATAGTTGCAAAACCCAAAATAATATCAAAGGGATGGAAGACTAACATAGCGCTTCATTTCATCAGTGACAAGGACCAGTATTAAAAGTGGTTCATTCATTTTGAGAATTACATGTGTTAACACATAAAATACTTTATACAAGTTTGACCAGCTTCCCGTTGGACAGCTGTGGTTTTCTTAGTGAGAATGTCATGTGTAAAATTTGTGTGTAAAATTAGGTGACTTCTATGAACAAAGTTAAAAAACTTGATTACATCCTCTTCACTATTTTTAAGAGTAGATCTGTTCAAAATAGAGAATCTGAATGCTTTACTAAATAATGACTTTAGTTTTAAAGAAAATGCCAAGCTCCTATTTCCATGACATCAAGTATCCTTAAAATACTATTGAAATAATAGAATTGTATTTCTGTAAAATAATGTGGTTTCAATTCAGAAAAAAGCAACAGTTCTTGGCACTGTTCATTTATAAATGAAGTGATTGCTGAGAACAATAATACATTCATGTATTTTTAAAATTAATTTCTTTCATGTTTGAGATTCCAATATAATTATATCATTTACGCCTTCTCTTTCTTACCCCCAAACCTCCCATATATCTCTCATGCTCTCTTTAAAATTCATGACCTATTTTTTCATTAATTTTTGTTACATGCATAACACCTCCTACACACACACACACACAAACATACATCAGTTATGGAGGCCAGTCCTAATGGGAAGATCTTGTTTATATATTTTTAAACAGGCTAAACATATACTTTATAGAATAAAGAGACTTGTGTGGCTTCACAGATACACATTTGATTATTTGAACTAAAGTTTTAATCTATGCTTGTCCACTCCTAATACAGGGCAACATATCTGAAGTCAGGCCCCTAGTAGTTGTCAGTGGCTATGGAAAACAATGAATGAGCATTTGAATGGCTTGTCAGTCATTAATTTGTTCAAGACTAACTGCATTTGAAAATATGTACTGATAAGAAAGGAATACCATACTTATCTATAGGAATGAGGACAAATGCTCATAGATTATTGTTAGGGATTATGCAGGTTTAGTAAATCAGTAGTTGTAGATTCTCCTTCAATTTCCATGACTAGAAGCGATACCCTTAAAGTCTCATCAACAGTAGCATCCAAACATGAACTGAGCAAGGATAACCTCGATGAAAATGGCAAAGTGAAGGAGAAAAATCCCATGAAACCTCAACCCTACACAAAGAAATATAAGCAGTTGAGGAAAGCTCAGAGCAGGACATAAAAGCATAGCAATTGGTTGTCCAGTGCCAAATGGTCAGCCCTGAAAACCACATTCAAGGAGCATTATACAGACTGAGCAGTTATATTTAGGAATATATATATATGGATGGATATATAAGCATGCAGTAATAATTAATTTAAAAGAGGCCATGAACTTAAAGTAGAGTGGAGAGGTATGTAGGAGGATTTGGAGGGAGAAAAGGGAAGGGAGAGATGTAGTTTTATAGTGGAATCTCAAAAAATAATAATTACAAAGGCATACTGAAAGACGCTGTATAAGCAGGTAATATACAGTTATACGGTTTGGTAGGATTTAGGAAAACGGGGTTAAAGATATATAAATCGTTCTACATATAGAAAGATATAAAAATAGATATTTATATAGATATATAACTAGTTCTTCCTGATAAATAGGAAGAACTGAACCTCTATAAGGATATTAAAGGCTGAGCAAAGTAGGTGTAATTCACAGAAGAAAATGTCGTTAGACAAGCTAGAAGTCCTCTTTATTGCTTATAAATGGAGCTATCGGGAGAGTCTTCCTGGCTTCTTGGCTGGCATCCCCTAGAAGGCCCTTTTATACCATGCCCCTTGAACTAGAGCTGCCATCCAAGCATCTATTCTTTGATGACTCCATAGCTCCTGTGTCCATGTCATGAACACAATGAGAAGACCCCAGGCCACAGTGCCCATGGCTGCACCTAAAAGCCACATCTGTTGTTTCAATCACAGCTGAGACAGATAGTCCTCATTAGTCCAGGATCTCCCAGCCATGACAAAACTCAATGACTTCTAGAAGACCTCATCTACACTCACTTCAGATGTTCTTCCCCATATTACAGCTATCCCAAGAGAATAAAAGTTTAACCTTTCTCTCAGTGATTCAGCAAAGGCTAGCGATTGTCACATTGAAGACTAAACAGCCAGCCACCTGATCTGGCTACAGAAGCAGATTCCTTTTCTCATCCATAAATGTAATGCCGTAGGGTTCCCATTATACACCTCATTCTTCTTCATGACTTAGGCTACAACAAGAGCCCTCAAATAAAATCCTCTACTGACTATTGCTTACATGGAGCCTACTGCAGGTAGAATGACTAAGCTAGTCATACTAAGAACCCGCATAACCTTGGTCTTCCAGTTGCACATGCGTAGCCACAACAGGGACAACATGGATGAAGAACTTTCCCCAAAGCCAAGAGCCCATGAAATTCTACAGTCTATAAGTTTGCAGTTCAGTCAGCCTGTAGGAGATAATCTCTGCAGTTTCCCGGGATGACCAGAAGTATAGACTGTGGAGTCAACAAAGGATGGAGAAGGGAGAGAGAGAGTGAGAGTTGATTACAGAAATCAAAAATTTGCAGAGATCTGAGGCGATACGAGAAATAAGGGCAGAATACCAAAGGCTGCAAAGAGCTGAGGCTGAGGAAGGCAAGACTGAAAAACTCAGCATTATAACTGCAGACTATGGTTACTGGAGGAGTTTGTCACCAAGGGTTAAAAGCTGAGGGCTATGAAATCTGAAGGCTATGACAGTACTACCACTGACATTCAAAGTCCAGATCAGTAAGGATCTTGTTTAAGTACCTAGGTTCATAAGCCTCCATCTGTGTAAGCCTAGAGCTGTAAGCCCCTACTTATCAAGGCCTAGTGCCCAAGCTTCTGAGGTTGAGAGTCTATGGACAACAACCCCTAGTTATCAAGATCCTGGATTTAAAAGCCCAGAAAAGTCTCTGACTTTGAGATTTCTGGAGGACAAACTCTTTTCCCCTCTCATATCTTAGAGATATAAATACCTGGGTTCAAGCATCCCCCATAATTTTCTTATTTTAGGATTGCCAACAATAAAGAAGATGTTGCTTGGCTAGTCATGGAACGAAGGAAGTATGGACCATTTGTAATATCACCAGCAACTACATTAAAGGAGAATATCACATGTGACTCAGAAGCTTGAACCTCGAAAACCAATTCATCCTGACTGTTAGAGACTTGGTATCCGTCATTCTTTTGAGTCTGCTTTTTTCTCTTAATGAATAGTATGTGTGTTATACTCAAAATTTAGTTGCACATTGAATGCATTTATAATACTCGTTGAATACTTTTCTCGTTGTGCACGTAACTCCTTTGTACTATTGCTGATGGGCACTTGGAATGCTTCCAGTTCCAACCTCAGAAGGCTGAATAATTCAGTGCAGAAAATGAAGATATTTCCACTAATTTTTTGGGTAATTATTAGTTTCCTGTAAAGAGTATATTGGTAAAATTTTTAGGAAGCAAAACTTTTACTGACATTTTATTCCTTTTTATGTAAGACCTTTGATGCATATTTGATGATCTGTGTACACATTAAGTGTTGTAACATTTGTCAGTATGGAGAATGCTTCCGAGGGTTTGCTCTCATTTCTATATATTCCATATGTAACTGTGATCCAGACTTTGATATTTAGACGTTGTTTCATAATTTTCTATGTGTGGGGATAAAGAACAATATAGTACAAAACATAGATCATTATTTATTTAAAAAAAACTTTAATAGTTCATGTGTAACCTTGCACCTTACTTATATTTAAAACATATGTTGGTGGTGGTTGATAGGAGAGGTAGCTTTAAGATTGAGTATGTCTTGTTGCTGCAAAGGACCAGAACTTGATTCTGAGCACCCATGTCAGGAGGCTCACAACTGCCTATAACTCCAGCTTTAGAGGATCAATTCCCACGTCTGTCTTACTTACCTCCAGAGTCACCAGCCTTTGTGTGCAATACTCCAACACATACATGTACATATACATAAATGAAAATAAGATAAATCTTTAAAAATATATGTTGATGGGTAATAATATTTTACAGTCATATTTAGGTATTTTTACCTCCAGTTAAAATTTCCCTTTCCAAAGTCTTTTTATACTATGTTTGTACTAGAAAGTGTCAACTTTACCTCCAGCTTAATAAACTGTTATGAGATATATGGCTTCCCTAATTGGTAACATGAAATACAAAATACATCCAACTGTTTGATAAGAGTTCTAACAGTTTTCTGCAGCTAAACAAAATTATGTCAGGGATCACATAACTGTAGAAGACTTATCTAAAATGGGATGCAATAATCCATTGTCTGTTTGGCTCTAAATCTCTCCTTGCCTTAGACAAGGACATGGTGACTGTGAGCTCTGAAGATGACAGACTAGGTGTCTATTCAGCTGCAACAAATCAAGTCATATGATGGAGGCAAATCCTGAAGGATGACTATAGAGAGAATATCTTATGTATTGTACGTATGCATCACCTGTCAATTAAAAAGTCTATGGCTTATGGCTTAAGCAGGAAATAGACAAACACATGGTACTTGAGCATAGGTAACCAGCCACCTAGCAGAATGTAGATTAAAATAAATGAGCTATCTTAAGTTATAATTCTAGCCAGAGAAGTGGCTAACTATTTGTGTTGTAATGAAATTTAATCTGTAGGGGTTTTCTCCCCTACCTTGATCATTTAGTTCCCAGATAAAAGACATACACCATATATATTTATAATAAGCCCTAAAATACTAGAGTTGGGCAGATGTCTACACTCTATGCTATTATATTTACTTCCCTATCAATAACCCCGAGTTATAACTAGCTATGTTCCAACTAGGCAGCTCTTAACTCTAATTGGCCAGCCCTCAAGACCATGCCTTCATAACTCACCTACCCCATGGCATCTTTTCCTTTCTCCACTTTCTTCTATCTGCCCCTGTGGTCTTCCTCAGCCCAGAATCAAAACTCCACCTACCTCTCTTCTGCTCAGCTATAGGCTGTTGACATCTTTATTCAACCAATAGTTTTATATTAAGGAGCAAAGTTACATAGCATTACGTGTGTGTGTGTGTGTGTGTGTGTGTGTGTGTGTGTGTGTGTGTATGTGTGTGTGTGTGTGTGTGTGTATTCTCTCATCCCTGGGAGCAACCAGGCCTTGGGGATAAGTATGTAACATTATAAAACATAGAAAAAGACAAAACCTCAAAAATGGCCAAGGTATTTGGTTTTCCATAATTTATTGTTTTATTCACATTATATCCTAAGCACAGCCCACCTCCTTCCTCTCCTCCAAGTCTCAGCCTTACAAATTCCCCACTCCCCTTCCCTTCAGAGAAGGGGAATCCTCCCCCACTTGGATACCACCCCACGCTGGATCATCTAGTCCCAGGAAGATAAGCACCTCCTCTCCTACTGAGGCCGAATCAGGCAACAGACTCAGGGACAGCCCACAGCTCCAATTGTTAGGGGACCCACATGAAGATTAAGCTGCATATCTGAAAGGAAGCTGAGAGTTCTACATCTGGATTCAAAGGCATCCAGAAGAGAGTGATACAGAATCCAAGGACCATGTGTCATCAAAAGTCAGCATCTTGGGCTAGAATTATAATTCAATAGAGCACTTACCACAAGGACATCACAAGAAAACCTACCAAGTCAAATAACCTGGGCACAGGGGGCTTACCATGACTAAACCACCAACCAAACAGCATGCAGGGGCTGGACCTATACTTTGAGTCTGATTTCTATTTCTGGTAGCATAGGATGGGAGAAAGAACCAGGGCTTCAATTTACAGATGACAAACATCTTGAGTTCTGGCTACTGGCTCTGGGATTAGCATGCATTTTATGCTATTTTGCATATCATAGTATGGGATATAAGTGAGAATATTTTCATAGGTTTTAGAAGCAGGAATAATTTTGTTTTTTTTCTTAGAAATTGCTTATATTCTGCAATTATAATATAAAATTATTTCTGTTTTCTACTTTTATTGCTGGTAGATACTATATAATGAATTAGAAATTCTGGTTTCTTTGGAGACTCAGTTGTGTCATGTGCTGTTTTTCTGGAATGTGTCTTATAAGAGGATATTTTGCTGAGAACAGATACATGGTGTTTTTCTAGGAGCTACCTGGAAAAAGGACATGTGTTGTTTTGCCAGAGTAGATACTTGTGAGAATACATGATGTTAAAAAGGGTATAAATATAACCCAACAGAGAGTTGGTAATGCTGTGGCATTGGTTCACCTTGCCACTCTTTGCTGGTTTTCATTGGGCTATTCTGATGTTGATCTTCACTAAGGATGCTGTGACCTTGGTTCACCTTGCCTTTTTCACTGGCTGATCATCTTTCATTGTGACTTCATAGAGAGAAACACACCAAACCAGTTCTCATGATATTCTGGAGGCTTCTTGCCACTTTCATGGACTCATTGGCAGAGCCTCGAGGCTTCTTCTGGATTGAACTGTCATAGAGGTCTCATGAATAATGTTTGAGAATAGATTGAGCAACTGCTGCTGATTTCTGTGAACTGGACTGCAGATATTCTGACAACAAAGATTAGAATCACCCAAACAGGTCACATCCCTCTTTTCCCCTACTAATCTTTCCTTTTTACTACCTCTGATGGATGGTAGACTAGAAGGGACACTAAAGCATTTAAGAACCCTTATTAAAATAGATTGTAAAAAGTCTAAGCCCACAGTATAGGAAGTTTACATAAGCTACTATGTTACCTGATTTTTTGATGTGTCATTTGCTAATTAGTTAATTAGTGATAAAGACTGAGAAAGACATTTTTATTTGAGAATTTTGGTTTGTTTCTAACTTTCAAAGGCTTCAGGAAGAGTTTGGCTGGCTCCATTACTGTAGACCCAAGTCAAAACAAAATAGAACATCAGAAAGGGAAGACATGCTTTCTGGAGGTCAGATAATAGAGGTATGACTTCATGAAAAACAAATGATAATATGGTGGAGGCAAGCTTCATAGAACTTAAATTGTGGATGCATTCTTCATGGAAACCAGAAACTATAGGCTGTTATTTATTGGTATCATGTTGTGGAGGCATTCTTCATGAGACCAGAGAGTGAGGCAGTGTTTCATGGCTATCAGATGATAGAGGAATACTTCATGGATATAAGATGGTAGATGCATGTTTCATGGAGGTCAGATGGTAGAGGCATGATTCCTGGAGGTCAGATGGTGGAAGAGAGCTTCAAGGAGGTCAGATAATGGAGATGTGCTTTATGAAGGTCAAATGGTGGAGGTGAGCTTCATGGAGGTCAGATGGTGGAGGCATGTTTCATGGAGGTCAGCAAGTAGAGAATGTCTAGACAGACAGCCTTCCTCATCTTCTCATTTTTCTTATGTGATATCTCAACCTATAGGCTGGTACTGCCCACATTAAAAGAAAGTCTTTTCTTTCAACTACTGCCCCTCCTGCCATATGATGGCGATGATCATGTTAAGCCAGTTAAAAATACAGACAACCTACTCAATGAGATTACAGCAGAAAATTCCCCCATGAAGTGTATATCCAAGGACAGGAGGCATTCAGAGCTTTAAATAGAAATGAAAGGAAAGAAACTAAGTCATGGCATGTGTTAGTTAGATGCCAAATGTTAGGAACAAACAGGGAATACTGAGAACTAAAGGAGAGGAGAGGCAAACATGAGACTGGCAAGAGACTAGCATGGCAGGGGAGCATACGCCAGTGTATCTCTAGGATGGAGGCAAATTTACTGCAAAACAGTATTATCACATTCACAAAGTCATATGGTAAAATATAAAGGGAAGCAAGAGTCATCATCATGCCTTGGCCATTAAGCTATCATTATAGAAGACAGAAGGATGCCAACAGTGAAAAAAAATGTACAAACACAGCACCACGGGAGCTAGGGAAAGAATGAGTCTCACTAGGAAAAAATAAACAAATGAGCATTAAGACAGATTAAAATGGTATTAGTTTAGCAAGCCAGCAAATCTCTAAGATGAAGAAGAAGAAGTGTGAAAATCACTTGCAATATAAATGACCCCTGAAATGGGGCCCATTTCCTACTCCCATCTGCCCTGCCTCTAAAATTAGATATACTGACAGTTCACTAATATTTTCCCTTTTTCTTCATTGCAAACACTCATATCCCTTAGGAAATGAAAATCCCTGCTTCTGTTCTTTTCAAATGAGAGGCCTCAGGATTTTCTGATTTTTTTTTCCTTTTCCTTTGTGACCAAACTTTTGTTTTTTGTTTTTTGTTTTGTTTTGTTTTTGTTGTTGTTGTTTTTTAATGAAAATAGACTTTTTCCTCATACGATCTATCCTGATATTTCCCCTTCCCTCTATCCCTCCTAGTTCCTCCATATCTTCCCTCCATATCCACTCCATCCCTATCTCTCATTAGAAAACAAAAGGCTTCTAAGAAATAACAACCAAACATAATAAAGTAAAATATAATAAGATGAAGGAGAATCCATCATATCAAAGTTGGAAACAGCAACCCAACAGGAAGAATGAGTCCCTAGAACAGGCAGAAAAGTCAGAGACATGCTTATCATTGTGGTTATAATAGCTACATAATACTAATAGCTGTAATATATACACAGATGACCTGACATAGACCCATGGATGCCCTGTGCTTGCTGCTTAAGTCTCTGTGAGTTCACATGTGTCTTGTTTAGTTGATTCAGAAGACCTCATTGTTCTGGTGTCCTCCATTCTCTCTAGCATTTACAATCTTTTCAACTCCTCTTCCAAAAGCTTCCATGAGCTCTCGGGGGAGGGATTTGATGGCAACCTTTCTAAATAATGTCTGGCTGTGGGTCCCTGCATCTGTTCCTATCTGCTGCCAGAGGAAGTCTCTCTGGTGACCAGTGGATAAGACACTGATTTATGAGTGTAGCAGAATATCATTAGGAACTATTTTTATATTTTTATTTTATTATTTTTTAGACCAGTTGTGTTTGGCTTTACCCTAGGTCTCTGGGCTATCTAGTCTCTGGTTCTTGGTTACACAAGCAGTGTAAGGCTCTCATCAGGGAGTTGACCTTAAGTCAACTCAGACATTGATTGGCTATTCCCACAAGTTTTCGGTCACCATTACCTTAGCATATTCTTTCAGGCAAGACAGATGGTAGGTCAAAGGCTTTGTAGCTGGGTTGGTGCCCATGTTTCTCTTTCAGTAGCCTACAGAGAACCTCCCTGCAATGAAGACACTAGAACATATGGGTGAAGATTCCATGTAGGCACCAGCTCAGCTTCTTCATGTACAATGTGTTGTTTGGATGCTGTCCTTGACAATGGAGCCCCCACAAGTCAATTTGTGGAGAGCAGCCTTTTGTTTTCACATCAGTCTGCCATGTTTGGGGATTTCCATTAGATCCCCTTGTCCAACAATGCAATTGCATCCCAGTCCCACCACGGAAAGCCTGGATTTGCTATAAGAGATGGCCAGTTAAGAATCCATATCTCCCATCACTAGGAACCCTCATTAGTATCGTCTTCATAGATTCTAGGAAGCTTCCATTGCACTAGGTTTCAATACTATTCCTGAAATGTTCCCTGAGTTTCATTCAAAACTCAGGAGCAGAAATTTTCTTGGGTAGTTTGTCATGGAGGAGCACAGTGGAAGCTGAAATAGAGACCAGAGTGACGGTACAGCACCCAAGAGAACTTATTGCTCTCGAAGAGGACCCTGGTTCAGTTTCTCACATCTACATGGTGGCTCCCAACCATCTGTCACTCCAGTTCCTGGGATCTAATGTCATTTTCTGAGCTCTGAGTATACATGCAAACACTAAGACATATATCAGTACACAGGGGAAAAAAACATTTTCTAAATGAGAAAGCAGAAATGATTGTAACAGATCTACTCTGCCCTTTTGTTTTTGTTCATTCACAAGATTTCATGATAAGTTTTCAAATTCACATTCAAGATCAGCAGCATACATACACATGGTTGATATTAACATACATTTAGGGGTTTGTATGACTTTTTTAGGGTTAAGGATTATCACTTAGAGTTCATGTAGTAAGTCTCATTCAAACAACAGTTGAACTGTGCTGGGAATGTTAGAGTCACTGGTATCATCTATTAACTCATAGTGAGGTTACTGAGGTTCATTGAGTATTTGTATCCATCTTCACACAAGTTCACAGTAATCACAGAACAATGATTATATACAAACTATTCAGTCTGTTTGGGCATACAGTCCCACTTTAGAGGGTTCAGAGTTAAGCCAAACAGGCTACAGCTTTGGAGATGCATTTTTTTTTTTTTTTGCATTTAGTCCAAGAGCATCCTATTGAAAAGATGGCTTGCTGTAAGGGCAAAGAAGAGTGGTTTCCAGAGAGTAATGCATTTGAAGTTGGAAAGAATAATTATAGTCTACAGCAAAACCCATAGGAAAAAAAACACCATGAGCATAGGCAAGCTAATTATAGCTACCATACATTTGACCTATGTCTTTAATATTGTTGACAAGCTTAAGGAGAATTTAATTAATAAAACTTCCAAAGCAATTTCATATTAAAATGAGAAACATAACAATTTAGCCTTTAATTACTGTCACAAAAATAGAGTTATAGTTAATTTTGTCAACAATAAATCCATTCATGCTGAACTACTTCTGAAGGACTCTTTTGTGTATGGGATTGTTTCTTCTGAAGATTTCTGATGTAATGGGATATAATTAAAATCTCAAATGGACTTTCAAATATTAATATATCTAAATTTGGAAATAGACTTAAAAGAATACATTGAAAAAATGTGAACAAAAGAGCAGAAATGATTTTGCTTATCTTCATTTCAAATACCCAAAGATCTTTCCCTGGAACATTATAGAATTGAACAGAATAAAGTATTTAGTAACCTTGATGATAGATTTCTTACATATATGACAATTGTGGAAATGTTTAATTGACCTCATCTTTTTTCCCATTTGCTTTCTGTTATTAAAATGGGACTCTTAAACTTTATGAATACTGTCACTTGACATATGTGTTTAAAATTAGACTCTTAGATTCTCAGTACTAAATGTTTACCTGATGGATCTGATAACCTTCATTTTCCCTCCTATATAGCATTCTTTTTAATTTCTTTCAAATTACAGAGTACTGTCAGTAAGCACAAGGTTATACTTCAAATAACACAATGCAAATGTAGGTGAATTAATCCATTGTTCTAAGTCTATTAGATGCCTGCTTTTTAAAGAAATTAATGCTAACATATTTCTTGAGCTTTCTATATAAATATATTTATCATGGAAGTCTGTATGTGCACACAACACACACACACACACACACACATATGTATATATATGTGATACAGAAATTTTATCACACCAAGTTATTCCACATAGCTCTCCAGTGTGTTTCAGATAATCTTCATTTCTAACGAAAACTTTTTATTGGTTCTTTGTGAATTTTGCATGATTTATTTTAATCCAACTCATCTCACCCCTCCCCTCATACTTGCCTTTCAACCTTGCAACCTCCTCCCCTACAAAGAAAATATTATTGTGGAAGCTGGAGTGTGCCACACTGTGTCCCCCTCAGTAAACTCTTTCACTCACACCTCTTTGATTGCAAATGTTCATTTCAATGACTTGTTGGTCTAAGGCTTCTACTTCCAACTACTCTATCAATACTGGAACCTCATTAGGAGTCTCCTTGGATATCTTGTTGTTGTGCTGTGTCATGGAGATTCTGTAGTTTGGGATCTGTAGGTTGGGCCCCTTCATGTACTTTATCACTCAATCAATAGGATAGATGTTGGGGGTAGGTCAATTCAAAGCCCTGGTTCTGGGTCTGGGGCGGTATCAGAGTTGGTCAATCTACCAGCTCTTCTACTCTCATGCCTTGGACTGGCTCACCAGCAACCCCCCTACTAGGGGCAGCTCTACACTGTTTCCCAGGTTGCAGTGGTGAGTGATATTCCCAGTTTTCCCACTCTCATGACCACTGGGTCAGTTTCATATCATATATGTAAAATATTCAGTGCCCTATGTTGGACACTTTTTGATTCTGCATACTGTCCCTAATTAATCAATTTTTACTGAGCATTTCTCCCCAGCTCCTCTCCAATCTCAAGGCTATTTTATAACAGTCCTAGTCTCTCATCCACATGTAATGTTTGTAAGAATTTTCTAGTAGTCAAAATAACCCTTCTTTCCATTAAAGAATTCTAGGCAACCAGGGCCAATTAATTTAGTTACCTCGAAAAGTGGGTACCTAGTTTGTAGCTATAACCGAAAATACAACAGTCCTTACATTATAGCCTTCCTGGGTGTGATAAGAAGTTTTCCATTACTCTACGCCTTTTCTTTCTTCCATTAAAGTCTCATGTGACCATGTGACTACTTAGCCAAGTGTTTACTTCCAAAATGTCTCTTTTAGCTATAACTCTATACATCATAAAATATTCATCAATACACTATATGAAGCAGGTTTATTTACCTCAAATAAAGCAAGACTTCCTTATTTTGATGCTACCTTTCCATGTATTCTATAACTGAATGGTAATTGGCAACCTTCTGCTCTCATGATGATAGGGCCCTATGGTAGAGAAGGGAAGAGGAGCTTCAGTCCCACAAAGTGCCACTGGCCTATAGCTGCCCAGATTGGTCCTGCTGTTACTGGACATAGGGTTTCATGGGAATGGATCATGTTAAACATGCAAGCTGTAGGCAAGTCTTAAACTGACTGAAGAGAAGATGGGCAGATCTTCCTTGAATGAAGGGAGAAGCAAGTTTTGCTGATTTAATGAAGGTTGGGATAACAGGCTACTTTGCATTCCCTAGGTGACTTAAAGTACTGGAAATCACAGAGTTGGAATCCAAGAAAACATCACAATACAAGGGCTCCAATGTGTATCTGCTTTCCCACCTCTTGTGCCTCTTCTATCCCAGAGTCCCGTTACTCATCCCTGACATGCACTAAGAGAAAAAGAAACAACTGCTATAGTTTGGAGAATAGCATAGAAACTCCTTGTCTTCACTTCACCTAATACAGAATTCAAATCTAAAACAGAGTATGTGCTTCCCAATATGACAGACATGCAAAGAATGCCTTTGCATATCCACCCTCTTCTATCTGGCATCATGTAGAAGGATTTCAGCAAGACTTCATACAGAATGTTGTTCCATTGGATGATGCCTCAGCATCATGTGCTGTACATGATACTGATGGAGAGAAGCAGCCAGGCTGGACCACTGGGCCAAGATAAGCACATGTCCACTGCTGGAGTGCTTACTTGAAGTACATGATATTGGATGTTTACTACTTTTAGCTTCATTGCAACGACCATTCACTCACTATCTGGACTCCTCCTCAAATTGCTGGCACTGGTGACTTAAGCAACTTCTGTCACTTCCAAATTCTCAGTTGTCTCTGCCAGAAGAGGCTAAGTGGAAGAAAGCAGGAGATCCCACTAAGCTTTAACCTTCTAGACTCTTGAGGGCATAATTAATCTCAATGAGTGAGCTTTATATTGTCCTTTTGATGAGATGGGGAACTCTCAAGTGCTTAACTTTTAAGCTCTTTTACACAGAGAACGTCAATGTAGGATTCTGGTGCAACTAAGTCACCTGAGAACTGAGAATGAAAACTGTTTCCCTAAATGCTGGCCTCTTGGGTGAACAAACTGAATAGGTTGTGTCTTGGTTTTACATCTCCCCTAGCAGTTCCTGTCTTAGGAAACCGCACTCACAATCTGTTATGCCTACAGTGGTAGTTCATGTTTGTAATCCTAGTGTTGAGGAAGCAAATGGATTTCTTCCAATTATCTATGCATGGAAAATTTCTGAGTTATATATTCTTCTCTACCAGGCTTCGGATTTAGTCCAGGTCATACATTGGGTTCCTGAGGCAAATCGATTATGTGTCACAATTTTATTAAGAAAGCAAAGAATAAAGACAATGAATTAGGAACGACGGGTGAGGTGATGTAGTGTTTTGCCCAAGTACTTGCTTAACTCCATAGTGAGTTCTCAGACATTGTAAAATTGCATCACAGGATGGACTGTCTTTTTAAGGGGCTGCCATCTATCCTCAAGTTCCTTCCTCTCACCTCATATATTATAGATAAAGGTTAAACCTCAGGCTGGCAACAATGACTCACTTTGAGACTGCCGTGCAGCGCACACACTAAGTTCTTTCATCATTGCTCATCTGGTATTTCACAAGGAGGACCCAGAGGGGAGGCCAGAGGTTGTGTTGGATCAAATGAGAACTTAGCTACATCCCAGCAAGAAGAATCATTGCCTGTCAGGAAGATAACACGGCATCTACTTCCACTGCAGGTGCCTCTGGCTCTGCTAAATATTCCTGAGCATATGATCAAGGTTGAAGGGAAGCATCTAATACAGACTTACCTGCTGAAGAGCCCTCTAGCCCTTTAAAATGAGCAATCTTTTGAGTCAATAATGAACCTGAGTGAGACTCTCAAATTTGACACTTGTGCTGACAATTTCAAAAGGAGCCTTTCAAAAAATTTTTATATTAGACAGTATGACGTACAGTGAGCTGTATATTTTTTCACAACAGAAAACCATTATTCTAGGACAAGACAAAACCTTCATGACCATCACTAATAAAGAACCTGAGGCCAGGAGCCTCAGGTTTCTCCTTGACCCTCATGCCATACTTGATGAGTCAGAGAATCAATGTGAAGGCAACAATGCCTCTGTGGCATTTCATTTGCAGTGAAACAGACAGGAAGTGATCATTACTCCACTTTCTTGGAATCAATGAACAAGGGTCTGACAAATAGACCTTACCAAACATTCTTCATATCTTCATTTCCAAGTATCTTACAGCTTTGGCAAGGTTTCTGTTCCTTCAAATATATCTGGCATTCTCTACAAGAAATGCTCCATAAATGCTATAGATTTGTATTATTTTTAGAAAAGTCTACCAAAATTTAGGCCATCATCTATATATTTTAATGCTAGAGAAACCTAATTCTAAAAGTAGCCACCAAACAATATAGATTAAGGATTTGGGATGTCATATACTGGTTTGCTGTGTTATATTAAGGGTAGATACTTTAATTTTGTTTTAAAATTTTTGTGCTTATTTGTTTTATATGTGTGAATACTTGCCTATATATATCCATGTGTGCCATATCTGTTCCTGGAACCTAGAGAAGTGAGAAAAGGCATCTTATCCCCTGGAACTGGAGTAGTATGTGAGTTTCCATGGTTTTGCTGGATACCCAAGCTGGGTCCTCTGCAGGAGCAACAAGTGCTCTTAATCACTGAGTCATCTCTCCAGGCACCAACTTTACATCTTAAAGGAAGCTTGTCTTCTGGCATTCAACATTTTGTTTTGCCCAGACTTGTCAATTTTGCTGTCAATCCTGAACTACAGAGGAGATGAAGAAAAAGAAGCCCTTCCAGAAGGTATTGGGAGTGCTGACTGTGATATCTCTCGCATCACAGTACAGTAATTAAATTTTTACCTAAGCAATTCAAAAATTCTTATTTTCCTGTACTTGCTTAGGCTCTGTCAATATAAGATAGCGATAGATCTAACATTTCTCACAATATTCAGAATAAGCATTTAGTATTAATATGTATGAACCTAATCCAAAATGCCTATAAATATGGTTACAGAGGACCAGGAAAGAATATTGAAGGTCTAATACATGATGGTTAGTGTTCCTATCAACATGACAGAATCCAGGATCATCTAGAGAACTAGTTTCTTGACATCCTGGTGGAAAATTATCTTGAATAGTTAATTAGTAAAGGAAGATCTATGACTGGAAGACCTGGCCATTAGAACTCTCCTGCATGAAAGTTCTTCACACCTTCCTTACAAATAGGAAAGGTTGTTTCATCAATTTCTACCTCCTGTGTAATGCAGCTAAATAGCTTTTTTGTTTACCAACTACAGGCATGGACTTACTGAGGTCCCAGAAAGTGCAGATTGTAACTGATCGGCAACACTTTCCCTTCATGAGAACTAGAGACATGTTTCTTCTCCAACCCATATCATTCATAACTGGCAATGGTCTCTTAATGTATATATAGAATAAACAGCTCCAGTATTTTTGATACTCATGACTAGCCTGCATCTTCTGATACCTACCTCCAACCTGCATAATTCTACTACCTATTCTAGCTGACATCTAGATGACGCCCACCTTTATCTGGATCTTTCTGGTACACACCCCACCTTAATCACTCTGGTCCCTGCCTCCAGCCAGTATCATTCTGATGCCACTTCATCCTGTATCATCTGCAGTAACACAATTTCATATACTGTCAGGACTCAACAAGCTAATAACTAGGAGATGATCTTCCTGAGATGAGGCTTCCTTGGATTAATAATCTACAATAGATATGCTTCCATAGGCAAGACCCAGAAGAAATTCAATTTAGGAAAATTCCTGCTATTAATATACTTTTTTATTATTAAATATATATAATAATTTCTAGCTATTAGCCCATTTTTTGAGCATGGAGCTACAAAGATGTACTGTCTTGTAGTGATGCTTTATAGACAAATAGATGACTTCTTAATTCTTAATGATGATTCTATAAGAATTCCTAAAACTATGTGAGTATAAGTTCTTTTATAGCAGGACTACTATTATGTGCTTTCTGATAGTTAAAATTGCAATGAGAAATCTGCCAGCCTTTACTGTCACTTCTGAGATAGTAAAAGCATTCTACTACTGAGATCACATTCCAAAAGGCTCTAAATATTAACCAAATGTTATAAAAAGGGAACAAATGATTTATTATAGGTGCTAGAACAGAAGATAAAATAGTGCCTGAGTTTATCTATACAAAACTTCACTAATAACTTACCTATGGTTTTTAACTCTCCATGAACCTGCGGAGCTGTGACAGTGATGAATGTTTAGCTCGATAATTACTTCTAATGAATATGAATGTAAAAAAAAAAACAACACTCTCTGTTACAAACTTCTGATTCAACTTTTGATTTTAATTTATGTTAAACTTGTGATGAACTTTTTACCATGTGATCACGTATTCTGAAAGATGTATAAGTGCTGAAGAAAAAGAGATGATCATTCTGCTTTCCCTCCTTTTCTTAGAGAAAATACATGGTTACTTCAACGTGCTGCTGATGCCTGAAGGTTCATAATTAGCATTACACAGGTGTGGGTCACCTGATCAGGTACATCAACACTAAAAAGAGGACTCACAGTCATTCTAGACCACTGGAAATGTCCCATGGAAATTGTGAGTTGAGTATCTGCCAGATCAAGGCTAACTGTGTGTGTCTTCTTTTAAAATACATCAACTTGTTATAAATACAAATTTTCTTTAAAATCAATTTGGAAAAGTTGCTGGTTGAATGACCAGAACAACAGACTATTTCAGAAAATCATTTTGAGTTATCATTTGAAAATCAGTTTGAGTTACCTATTTATTTAGACATTAGAAACTGAGGATGATAGTTCAGGGAAGATCTTAAGAATGACCTCCATAGTCATCAGACCACTTAACAGGATTGATGACATTTAGAAGCTTTAGAGAGAGGGGGTTGTTATTGTAAAAATTGCCAAGTTAATCTATCAGCTTGGGTCCTTCAAGAAGACAGACATAGTCATAAATTCAAGAGCGCTTGGGAAGCTACGAGATGTCCATGAACAACATGGGAGAATGACTAGGAAACTCTAGAGAAAGACTTTAGAAAGCAATGCAGGTCTCAGTGTGGAGGGAAAAAAAAACAGTCTTACATTAAGGATATCTCTTTTAAAAATGTGAATCATCCATGGGAACTCCAGAGTAGTGTGTCTAGCTATAGCCACTTCTAGTCATTATTACACATGAAACAAGGTTCTGAAGACAGTTTCAAATTAGATAGAAGGTCTCAGGGATGTCAAAACAAAACTCAATAAAACAGAGCACATGCCCAGTGTGAAGCATCAAAAGGACCATGTTATATGTTCCTGCATTTCATTTGTGTGGGTATTAGGAGTGTGTTTATCATATGCATGTTTGACAATGACAGTTTTCTGCTTGTTCCCATTGCTGTGCACTTGATGGCATGCAGGTACTGTTATGAATTGCTAATATTAATATCTCTGTGTATATTTCTCATTTATCAGACATTTGCATGTCTGTTGGAGATATCTTAGTGGTAGAATTACCACAAATCATAGCCACAACAGTTGGATATGTTTTATTTTAATACCTGATGGTGACAACTTGCCGAAATGTTATACAAATTTATGCCTTGAACATACAACAGCAACAAAAGTTCCGGAGTTCGGTCTAAACCTCACACCATTCAGTTTTATTGTTGTTAACCACAGGCAAAAAGCTATACTGACTAATAGCTCTCAAGGGTATAGACCCCTTTCATGATTAGGAGGTGCTTCACTTCCCTAAGGCATGCTCAGCTTTGTCACAGGCTCCTTCTATCATAAAACTGATGGATGCCACTGACAGGTGAAAACCAAGAGTAAAATTCCAAACATCAACCAGCCTGAAAAGGATGATGTGGTCCTTCCCTGTAAAAATGAGAGCTTCAACTCAATAAATTATATTTTGAGATACAGACCAACAGTAAAGGTTAACTCCACACCACACATTCCCAAGTGTAGTGGTCAAGTGTTCTAATATTAGGCTTTTAAAATAGCTTCTGAAAATACCATTCTTTGTGATGTGATCACTCAGACTTTCTTTTATAACTTTTTAAAAATATGATTAATTGTTAAGTAAATTCTCCCTGTAGGTTTGCAGAACACCAGAGCTCTCCAGTGTCTGCCACGTTCCCCTTGTGGACCCGCCTCTCGGCTTCTTTATCCCCTAGCTTTAGAGCTGCTCTTGTATTCTCTGGTTCAAATGTAACACATTTTCTTAGATTCCACCTGAGTGAGAGATGTAGCATTTGCTTACTGCAGATGGCTTAATACTGTCTTTCATTAATCCATATTCCTGCGAAAGACGGTTTTGTCCTCTATACAGATGGAAAGGTAGACAAATGAGGTAAGGAATACGTTTGTACACTGCCATATGTAAACAACTAAAATGTTTCCATGAAAGAAAAAATTTAAAATTCAAACAGTGATTTGCCACCAATAAGGTTTTATATGTGAGAATCATAATTTGTCATTCTTAATCACTAAGTCTCACAGGTCTGAAACATTAGTAACAGACAAACCAACCTCCCAGAGGTAACTCTAAGAAGAAACACATAGGAAATGTCAGGAAAAAATGTATATAGTTTACATTTGAAGTCACAGAAATTTAGATCACACTTAAATGATTCATGAACAAATTTTAAAATGACCACTTTTGTGAGTCTAACAATTATGACATTTTTTACTAATGCACACATGCAAAATAATGACTAAGGTGCACATGTAACTATGTTACATCATTTTTAAATAAAAATATGCAAATCTAAGCACCCCTAACTTTATGAATTAATAAAAATATAAAAATTTAAACACTCAAAATATTCTGAAGAACAAAATCATTTTGAAGAAACAAATAGCTTTCTGTGGTATAAAAAATGGGTGTGTTTAGAATAGAGGGACACTATGAAGGTTGTATATATGTTTCAACCAGTTTTCAGTTTATAAGTCAATCTTTCTGCAGCAAAGCATGCTTCTTTACAAAACTTCAGGGTAAGCATCTTATTGACTGCACTATTGACCTAGCTCACTCTTGTTTTCTTTTCGGGTATCTATATGAAAATAACATAATTCCCTCCCTTCAAATCTACTTAGAGCACTGAGAAGTATGCCTTCATAATCACAATGGTATATGACTTTTATTCATTACTCAACATAAATATAGAAGAAACACAAAAATTCAAGCATATAATTGTTTAGTAATCCGTTATACAATGGTCATAATTGTATAAAATATCCTTCATAATAAAAAAAACTCTTACCAATAATTCATGATACTCAATAGATATCCTGTCTAATATCTGTCCAACCTAAGCAATAGTACACTCACTGATGATAAGTTCAGTTGAGAATTTTGGGTCAATGTCTGGGATCTGACAAGAGCCCAGCAAGCTATGCTCAGCTAATTGTCCATCCTCAATGTCCATCAAGCAACAAATAATAACAAAGCACAGAGAAGGGAAGATGTTTTCAGTTTGGTTGCACTGGGAAGAGGGAAACAGTCAAAGATACTGAATGACATACATCCCAGCCAGTCTTTAGAGTATTGGCTGTGTAGAGGAGCACAGGTATGCATATTTAAGCCAACCTGGTCAAGGTATGGTGTTGCTCATCAGTATCTGTGTTATAATCTCTCCTGAAAGGCAACCAGACAAATTGTCAAGACTCTCAAATCCCTTTTTGGGAAATATATGGATATCACCAGGACTTTCATTTCTCCTGCCAGAGAATAACTCAGGAAACTTTAATTTGGGACCCACAAATTAAACATTTAGAACAGTTCTCCTGTTATGGTCATTATAATGCTAACACATGAAATAATCATCATCCATCATAAATATTAAACAAAATGAAAAAAAAATATAAAAATTTTCCTATCTGCATGATAATTACTATAATTTTATATGCATTATTCAAACTTTATGTGATTTAATGTTCTAGTGAATTACATTCTTTAAAGAGATATCTTTCCTGGGCTTTAGAATTGATAGCCTTATTTAAATAAATTCATCCATGTTCCATCTTTAACTTATGTCTTTCTAAAGTGATCTTTACAATATACCATGGGGGAAAAACTATATCTACATTTTTATCTATATCTAATACCTATATCTATACCTTTACCTATAACTATACTTCTCTCATATATATTGATCCTAAAGCATATCATAAAACATATCATCAGAACAAACCATAAAAATGATTGGGAAATTTTTCTACCTCCGTTATGGATTATTTCACAATTACAGAGGACATAAACTTTATATAAGGACACACTTGCCCAAGATTATGAAGGCAACAGCAACCTGAGAATGTAATACCTGCCAACAAAGACAAGACCAGATATCAACAACAAGAAACACCTTAAATATTATAAATCCAGATGCCTTGATACCAGAACAAAACACAAACATGAACAGGTAAGATAACATGGCTCCAACAAGAATCCAGTATCTCTATGACAGAAGGCCCCAGGGAGATACGACTTAGCTGAAACACAAGAAGTGTTCAAAATAGTAATTATGAATATATTAAAGGACCTTAAAAGTATATGAATAAATCCCTTTAAGGAGACAATGAAAAGAATAACAAAAAATTAGTTGAAATAAATAGCAAAAGAGTTTAAGATGTGAAAATATAAGTGAAAAAGGAATTGCTAAAGAAAATCCAAAATAAAACTTGAAATGAAAATTTAAGAAGCCAAACAAAAACTTCAGAGGTAAGCCTCACCAGCAGATCCTAAACATAGAAGACAGAATTTCAGTTGTTGAAGACAAGGTAAAAGAAATAGATTGACTCAAGGTTAAAAATAATAGATAGATAGATAGATAGATAGATAGATAGATAGATAGATAGATAGATAGATGAGACAGACGACAGATAGGTAGAAGTAGATAGGTAGATAAGTAGATAGGTAGATAGGTAGATAAATGATGTTAACTCTAACATAATCCAGGCACAAAACATTCAGGAAATATGGGACACCATGAAAAAAAGTCCAAAATTCATAGCTATAGAGGAATGAAAAAAACCTCAGATCAGTGACAGAAAATATTTTTAATAAAAATCATAGAAAAATATTCTCCCAATATATCAAAAGCAATTTTTAATTTTAATGTAATCCTAATAAAAATTCCACCAATTCTTAGCAAAAAATTTTTTTAAAGAAATCAACTTCATCGCCTTCAACAAATGGTGCTGGTTTAACTGGATGTCTACATGTAGAAGAATGAAAATAGATCCTATTTATTGCCCTGCACAAAACTCAAGTCCAAGTACATCAAGGACCTTAACATAAAACTGGATACAATAAATCTCATAGAAAGAAAACAGGAAATAATCTTGAACACATTGGTACAGGAGACAATTTCCTAAACAGAACATCAAAGGCTCAGGCTCTAAGATCAACAATTGATAAATGGGATCTCATGAAACTACAGAGTTCCATAAGACAAAAGACACTGTCAAGAGAACAAAATGGCAGCCTATAGATTGGGAAAGGATCTTCACCAGTCCTACATCTAACAGAAGGCTATTATCCAAAATTTAGAAAGAGTTCAAGAAACTGAACACCAACAACCAAATAACCCAATTAAAAAATAAGGCACAGAGCTAAACTGAGGAATCTCGAATGGCTGAGAAGCACTTAAAAAATGTTCAAACTCCTTAGTCATCAGGGAAATGCAAATCAAAGCAACTCTGAGGTTCCATCTTACACAAACCAGAATGGTGTAAAAACTCAAGTGACAGCACATGCATCGGCCTCCATTGCTGCTGGAAGTGCAAACTTGTACAACCACTTTGGAAATCAATTTGGCAGTTTCTCAGAAAACTGGGATAGTCCTACCTGAAGACCCAAGTATACCACTCTTATGCATATACCCCAAAGATACCCACTATCCACAAAGACGCTTGCTCAACTGTGTTCACAGCAGCTTTATTCATAATATCCAGGAACTAGAAGCAACCTAGATGTCCTTCAACTAAAGAATGAAAAAAGAAAATGTGATACATCTAACAATGGAATACCTATTCAGCTATTAAAAACAAAGCTATTGTGAATTTTGCTAGGCCAATGGACGGATCTTGAAGACTATCATCCTGAGTGAGGTAACCCAGTCCCAAAAGGACATAGATAGTATATATTCACTTATAAGTAGATATTAGCCATAAAATACACGATGCCCATGCTACACTGCACAGACCCAAGGAGGCTGGACTAAAGAAGGGCACAAGCAAGGATGCTTGAGCCTCACTTGGAAGGGAGATGGTAGGAGGGAGCTGGGTGGAAGAGGGGATGGTGGGATCAAGTTCAAGTATGTGGAGGGAAAAGGGGATGGGCAGATGGCCATGAGAGTAAATGGAAATCTGCAATTGACAGAGAGAGGTGGGAGCATCTCCAGGAAGAGATGGAGAGCTGGGACTGGGAAGGCACCCAAGAATCAATGGAGGTGTTCTTAGCTGTGACTCACAGCATTGGGGATATTGAGCTTAGAGAGGATGCTCCTGTGGCCAGACAGGAAACCTGGTGGAGTGATAGGGACACCAACCCAACCACAAAAGTTCCTGTTCCAAACTTATCCTGTCTACAAGAACTGCAGGGATTGAAGATGGAACAGAGACTGAGAAAAAGCCCAACCAATAACCAGCCCAACTTGAGACCTATCCCATGGGCAAGCACCAATCCCTAATATATTATTGAACTCTCGTATACTAGAAGACAGGAATCTAGCATGGCTGTTCTCTGAAGTTCTCACTCACCAACTGACTTAGACAGATGCAGACACCCATAGCCAAACGGTGGATAAAGCATGGGGACTCTATCGAAGAATAAGAGGAAGGATTGCAGGCCATAAGGGGAAAGGAACTCCACAGAATCAACTAACCTGGACCTTGGGGCTTTCAGAGACTGAACCATCAACCAAGAACATACACAACTGGGCCAAGGCCTCCCCTCATATATGTAGCAGATGTGCAGCTTGGTCTTCATGTGGGCCCCAAATATCTGGAGTGGGGGCTCTCCCAAAGGCTGTTGCCTGTATGTGGGATATGTCCTAGCTGGGATGTCTTGTCTGTCCTCAGTGGGAAAGGAAGCGCCAAGCCTCAAAAAGACTTGAAGTGCCAGGGTCAGGGGATATTGGGGACAGCTACCTGCTAAGAGAAGGGGAATGGGGAATGAGGAGAGGATTGTAGAAGATGGTGACCAGGAGGGAGGCAGTGAGTAGGATGTAAAGTGAACAAATACAAAGTAAATAACTAAAAAACTAAATAAACTTCACATGTAAACAAATACAAATACAAGCACACACCAGAAAAAAATAAAGGTAAATAGAAGGAAAGAAGGAAATCAGAGTTAAAAGAATCCTGCATATTAAAAGAACTGCTGGATGTATCACCATCCCCGATTTCAAATTGTTTTGCATTACTATAGCAGTTAAAAACCAGTTTTATACTGGTATTAAAACAGACATACTGATCAATCAAATAGAATTTCAGATTCAGACATAAGTCCACATACCTATAAACACCTTATTATTATAAAGAAGCCAGAAATATACACAAGGGAAAATACAGCATCTCTATCACATGATACACTAGTCAAACTTTTGCTACACTTAGAAGAATGAGAATAGATCCATATTTATCATACTACATATAACTCAACTCCAAATGGATCAAGAGCATGAACATAAGACCATTATCCTGAATCTAATAGAAGAGAAAGTGAAAAATAGGCTAAACTCATTGCTCCAGGATAGGATTTTCTGAACAGAAGACTAATAACACAGGCACTAATATCAACAATTTCTAAATGGAACTTCGTGAAACCAAAAATCTTCTCTATGGCAAAGGACATCATCATTCAGGCAAAGTTACAGAAATCAAAATGGGAAAAGATCTTTTCAAATTATCCATCTGATAGATGGTTATACCTGAGATATATTAAGAACTAAAGAAATAAAACCAACTGAACATCAGAATACAAATAATCCATTTTAAAAATTAGGTATGGAACTAAGCAAAAACATCTAAAAAAAAAATGAGTCTACAAGTGTTTGAGAAATACTTAAAGATATGGTAACATCCTTAGTCACTAAGGAAATACAAATCAAACTTCTTTGAGATTTCATCTACCCCCTATTACAATGGAAAAGACCAGCAAAACAAATGACAGCCCGAGCTGAAAAGGATGAAGAGGGAAAGGAATAGTTATTCAGTGATGATGGCAGTACAAAATGGGATAGCCACCATGGAAATCAATGTGGAGACTTCTAAAAAAGCTAAAATTGAATCTTTCCTGTGATCCATGGCCAAAGACCTAGAATACTGCTCCTCAGATCCAAAGGCTCGGCCGTGAATATTACTACTCTATTCATAACAGCCATGAAGTGGAAACAACATACATGCCCTTCACCTGTTGAATAATAATGAAAATGCTGTACACGTACACAATGGAATACTATTCAACTGTAAAGAAAAATGACATCATGAGCTTTGTGGGTAAATGAATGGAACTAGAACAGATTGTACTGAGTGAAGCAACCCAGAATCAAAAAGAAAAACAACACAGGTTCTCTCTCTTCTGTGGCTCCTAGTTCCAAATATTCAGATGTGAGTACGTATCTCAGAGTAACCTTTAAAGCCAGAAAAGTAGCCACTGCTAAAGTATGGGCTTGTGGAGCAGTATAAAGGGGGAATACAAGGGTCCAAGCAATCTTAGAGAAATGAGAATGTGTGCTCTAATTAGTGAGGGGACAAAGGTAAATAGGGAATACATAGAGTGAGGATAAAATAACAGTAAATATATCTGAAAATGCCATACGAAATAATGTTATTAACTATTTACACTTAAAAACCCTATAATGCAAACAGGTTTGTGTGCAGATCTATATGGCTTATTTAAATGAAAATTTCTTAGGAAGTCCTGTTCCAATGGATATATCTACAAAGCTACTCATGTTTGCCCGGCTTTGAGAACATTCCTGAAAGATTGTGAGAGCCAGAAGCTTAGAGATTTGCTATGAAACTGTGTCTTCTAGTAACAATGGAGGCTACCCCCATAAAGCTTCACCGACATTACTGTCCAAGCATGAGCTGAACAGGGCAAATCTATATCCATGCCAAAATAAAATTGGGAAAAGTTCGGGAGGCTGCAGCTATCCACAATGAACCACAGGCAAACAAAGAATGCTGGGAGTAAGGGAAGTAGTGTTCCCAGGGAAGATCACTCCGGTTGGTTATCCAATACCAAATGGCCAGTCCAGACACAGACATATGAGTAACATACAGACTTAGCAGATTATATTTAGAAAAAATATATATATGTATGTATCTGTGTGTGTATGTATGTGTGTATATATATATGTGTGTGTGTGTGCATGTGTGTGTATGTGTGTGTATATATACATATGTGTGTGCGTGTGCATGCACATGCAAGTGTGTGTATGTGTGTGTGCATGTATGTGCGTGCATGTGTGTATGTATACATGTGTGTGCATGTGTATGTACACATGTGGTGTGGTTGATAACAATGAAAGAAGAGGCCATGTGATCTTGAGAGGAAGGAAGGGCAGGTGAAAATGTTTGAAGGGAAGAAAGAAAAGGGAAGAGAGCAATTATGCAATTATGTTGTAATCTCAAAACCAAAGGAAAAAAATGAAAAAAAAACCAAGGAATATCGACCGTAGAGATGAAGACTAGAAAACCTGTGCAGTGGTGGTGGCCACAGTCACAATAGTAGTTTAACTGTTTTAGTTTTCTCCTTTCTTATTTTCATAGGATTTTTAAAATAACCCCTGCATAGTTTTCTGATGTCCTTGATACTATCTTTACCTATAGAATAATGATGAATGTAGAATTAAAATAACTTTTCACCGTTCGTGTTCCAACAATGCATCAATAATGCTACAAGCTGAACAGCCGTAATCACCTTGCAATAAATATTGGAGTTTTCAGTTAATTAATTATTTTATTTTCTTGATATGTGAGAACTTCCCTGAATTCAATAATTTCATCAACATTATTTTAGAAATAAAATAACTATTGAAGTAAAAAGAATCATGCTTAAAACATTAAAAAAATCTATTTATTTTATTTACAAATATATAGCTTTCATTGTTTTATTTTTCATACGTGCATGTGTTTCGGGTTGTGTTTTTAATTAGGAATAATTTTCTGTATTAGTCAGATACTATTAACTGAAACTTAACTATTTGGAAACCTGGTTTTGTTATTGAAATTGGTACAGATGCATGTGAGAGGAACAACTTAAGGAGAGGGGACTCCAACTTCAGTGCCCTTTGAGAGAATCTGAGAAGGCTCAAAACTTCTGACGCCCAGGCACTAGTCCATACCAATCAAATGAAACAGTTGTAGGAAGAAACCAAGCAGTAGTCAGCTTGCAACAATCATCAGCTGGCCCCAACCATGAAGCCATCTATGAGAGCTACTATTTTAAGAGCTTGTTTTTTTTTTTTTTTTTATGGCTCAGCAGTTAATACATGCATACACACACCCCAGTCCTCTCCACACACCGTGGTATCTAAAATATTTTCAATTTTTACTGAAAGTGTTTTACTTTAATGGACATGATAGCGTAGGTCTTTTATGAGTGTAAAATGAAATAACGGTGTTCAGAATGTGACTTGATTTTTTTTTTTTGATTACCATTTTAGACAGAACATTTCTATGTAGCCTAGCATGACTAAGAACTTGCCCTGCCTCAGACTCCCTAATTCTGGAAGTACAGGTGTTCACCAAAATATCCAGTAAGAACAGTGACTGTAGAGACTTGAACATGAATTTCCTCAGTTTCTGTAAGCACACAAATACCAACCTAATCCATACATGCTAGAATTCAATGCACAGTTTCATTTCAAATGCAGATGAAATACAAGTAATTCCAAAGAAGAGGCTGGCTTTCAATTCCTTGCCCATGCGTATTCTTACATGGCAAAAGGCAGCATGGTTTGATACCCGAGATAGGAACTGTTTGGGGTGTCACGTTATTTTGTAGTCTTTCTTATGCATAGCCACGTACTGATAAAGAGAAGCGATATAAATGCATTTCTTCATTTTATGAGGGATATTAACTTTAATTCCTCACATTGAAAATTCATGCCAAAAAACCCATCATCAACAACAAAAAGAACTTGACATTGTGCATGGTTTTATATCCTTTGAATTCCACTTTAACCTTCCCTTAAAGCATAAACAGTCGGGCTGGAGAGATGGCTCAGCGGTTAAGAGCACCAACTGCTCTTCAGCAGGTCATGAATTCAAATCCCAGCAACCACATGGTGGCACACAACATAATGAGATCTGATGCCTTCATATGGGTGTCTGAAGACAGTTACAGTGTACTTCGGGACAGAGCGAGAAGGACCGAAGCGAGCAGGGACCGGAGGGCCCGGAGAGAAGGGAAGGGGGAGAAAAACAAAACAAAACATAAACAGTCATAAAATTTCTACCCAGATGAGTGCCTCGATTACCATCATTTCTTTCAGTGCTGTACTGTAAAATATTTATATCTTTCTTATGTTATTTGTTCCTGCCCTACATTTTATTATTATGAAGAAAACATTGCTTGGAATACCTATTCAGTGCAGAATCTTTTGATTTTCAAGAACAGAAGAACGTACCAAAGCCTTGGGCATGTGGGTGGCATCTCTCCTGAAAAGGTCTAGTGTCCCACAAATGCTTGACTGTGAAACCTTGAGGTGAGTATGTTTTCTGGAATGAGGTAGTTAACTGAGCTATGGCACCGCTTCTTAGAGACAATTACAATAATGCTGGTGGTGACTTCACCAGTGGGTTATTTATTAAATTGTTTCATTAAAGGTCATACTGAGTTTGATGAATCTTTCTGTCTCCGTGTTCTTCCTGTATCTCTTTTCCAAGTTAAGGATATTCAGAAACTTGACAGATGTCCCTCAGAGCGTCTGTTCACTTGTAATTGATTGTGCATAATTTTAGCTCCAGAGAGAAGGGGTGATAATGTCCAGAGGCATCATTCTTCTCTGATGAGTACCTACAAATGCACAACCTCAGGTCTCTACTGTTTGCTCCAGTAGTGCATCTTGACTAGATCTTCATCACTTACATGTGAGTATCAGAAACATTTTATGCTCGGGTATTAAAAGTTCCCAAACTATTGATGACCGCCATTTCTGTCAGTTGAGATAGTTTGCAAACTTGTTTCTGCTCTGGCTCATATCTGATCCATAAATCTACAGAGAAGCCTAAAGAAAGGCCCAGGTCTATTACCTACTCCTCTGTCTATTTTGTCTACTACTTGTGATTTCTGACCTTTACCAATTCCAAGGTAATTGTCTTTTGACTTTATCCAGTGTGTTAGAGTACATGAGACTTGACCTTTGATGACAGATAATAAACACAGGCAGTCTCTTAAATACACTTACTTTTGTGCATTTTACAGACATTGGGCACTTGAGACTCAGCCTGCTCACTCAGAAAGGATTTTACTTGACTCCCTCCACTTCTGTTCAGAGAGAATATATGGCAGGTATGATTTTGCTAGTCTTTGAAGTAATTATTTTAGCCTCATTTCTACTTGCGTTGTTGGATTTCTATTTGAGTGCACTGTCTCAAAAATATTCAGCCATAACTATCAACTCAAGGGCTCTCTTACTGTCCGCAAGATCCATGCAAAAATGTACACACGTGCCCAGTCAATCTTTGGACAGTTACACAATGTCCGTTATTGAACTTGTACCTTCTCTGCCATTACATGCCTGTTCTCCTATCCTTAGCCTTACGTAACTCTCTGAGCAGTTCCAAAAATCTCTTTCTTTAAAAATGATATCCCCCAATCTCTATCCTTAAAAAAAAAATGAGCAGAAATATATGTACTACACTCTCCCAGAATGCCTTGCCTTCATTTATGGAAATAAAGAATCTCCACCTTTCTGTAGCCTAAGTCTATCCAGAATATGTGCTTATATCTGAAGATTTGGAGTGGTAGCTACAATGCGAGAGAACATGAGAAGATTGTCTTTGGGGTCTAATATCTCTCACTTGATGTGATCTCTTCTAGGTCTATCAGTTTACCTGTAAATTTTATGATTTTTTTACAAACTGAATAGTATATTATGCTATGTTAAATATGTACTACATAATCATTGTCCATTCATATGTCAAAGGATGTTTAAATTGTTTCCATCCCCTAGATATTGTGAATGAAGCAGCAATGAACATGGATGAATAAATACATGTGAAGTAAGATGTCAAGTCCTTCAGGCAAATACTTCCCTGGGTCTTATGGTAGATAATTTTTAGCTTTTGGAGGTCCCTCCTTACTGATTTCCCAATGGGTTGGCAAAAAAAAAAAAAAAAAGATTCTCTCTCACTCTGTGGGCTTCCCCTTCAATAGAATGTTCATTTGCTTTCAGCTGTACAGCAGCTTTTTAGTTTTATGAGATCCAACCTGTCAATTGCTGACCTTCTTAGGAAAACAATGTTCTGATCAGAAATTCCTTTCTGACACTATGTCATGTAGGTGTGTTTATGTTTTCTTCTAGTAGTTCCAGAATTTCCGGTTTCACTTTAGGTCTTTGATCCCTTTGGAATTGTTTTTTTGGGCAACATGATTGATAGAGTTCTAATTGCATTATTTAACATGTGGCTGTCCAGTGATCCCTGTAGCAGTACCCAATTCAGCTACTCAAATTGATCCTGGCAGTGGGAGGGGTTTCCTCCCTACCTGCTCCAATGTTCTGGGATTCCAAATGAAAGACACATACACACAGACTTTTTATTTTGATATGCCTTAAACAGCTCAATGACTGGGCCACTTCCTAACCTCTACATGGCTAATCCACCTTCCTCCAATATTCCCAAGTCATTACTTACTAAAATCTATGTTCCATCTTTGCTGCCCCCAGACCCAGTTGGGCAGTCCCTCTGAGGGCCGCTCTCCCCTGGTTCCTCCACGCTGGCTATGCTTCTCAGACTTAGTATCTCCTCTCCTCCACTTTCTCCAACTCTTTCTCTCTTCCTCTTTCATCAGTCCCTTGCCCAGAAATCGAAAAGTCCTGCCTCTGTCTCCCTGCCCAGCCATTGGCTGCCAGAAACTTCATTTACCGATCAAAACCAACTGGGGCAGGGTCCCTCAGTGTCTTGCAGATTCACGTGCAATTTTGGGGACCCAGATTAACATAATACAAACAGCATTAGACCAAACCCAGTACATATCCCAAACACCATTCATTAAGAAACCTTTTATTTTGCATCTTATGTTTTGGCATCTTGTCAAATATTAAATGTTAGTGTTACAGTAATGGCTACTCATGCTTGGGTCTTGTTCCATTGTTTAGCTCCATTGTTCTACATGTCTTTTTTGTGTGTGTGCCAGTAATGTTTTCTTTTAAATACTAAGGCTTTGTAATGTATCCTTAGGTCTGGAATGATAATCCCTCCAGCAATGTTCTTTTGCTCAGTATTGTTTTGGCTACCTTGTATCGTTTATGGTTCCATATGCATTATAGTATAGTTCTTTTTCCCATTCTATGAAGAATAAGACGGAGTTTTTGACTGAGATTGCCTTGAGTCTCTAGATGACTTTTAGGAGAATGCTCATTCCATAATATCAATCCTACTAATCTACAGCATGGGGCGTCTCCTTTCTCTAGTGTCTTTCTCTTTTTACTTCAGTGATTTAAAGTTTTCCTCATAGAAATCTTTCACCTCCTTGATTACATTTATTCCTAGATATTGTATATCCTTTGGAGCTGCTGTGAATGGAAGTGTATCCACAATCTCATCCTCTCTACGCGTACTGTGGGTATATAGTAATGCTGTTGGGTTTTGTAAGTTGGTTCTGTATCCTGCAATTTGGCTAAAATTGTTGATCATTGTTAGACATTTTCTGATAGAGAAGTGGGGCTCACTTATGTATATCTGTCACATCATCTTCAAATAGGGATAGTTTGACTTATTCTTTTCCTATCTATGTTCCCATACTTTTTTTTCACTTGCCTTATTGTTTCCATTAGTACTTCAAGCACAATATTGAAAACCTGTGAATATAGGTGATAGGTCTGCCTTATAACTAATTTCAGTGGGATTGCTTTATTATAGCTTTTTTCTCTATTGAGGGTTATCTTAGCTTTGAAGTTTTCCCATGTGGCTTTTGTTGAAGATACCAGGATTATTGGATGTGAGACCAAAGAATGTAGATGAATCTAAGCTGAATGACTCCTCCCTGTAAACTAGTTTTCATGGAACCAGAAGATGACATGCAAACTTCCAGTAGAAGAGAGCAATTAACAGTTCCTTCCAATTATGATCTATATGAACTTCAACAAGAGCTAGAATAGCCTGATACACCTAAGTGTGTGAGAGTAGCACACCTATCATGGTAGTAACCAACAGCCCTCTAATTAGACACAAGTTTGGCTAAACGTGAGGGAAATCATTCCTGGTATTGGAAACGTAGCCAACTCTCTGGGGCTAGTGAGGTCATAATTCTTGGAGAAGTTATAATTGCCACCTTGTCAAGTCAGTATAATTTCTAACTGCATTTTAAATACGTATGTTTATATCCATAAATAACTGTAGTTCTTACCTCTCATTAAAGAAATGTCTCTTTGCAATGGACAGAGACCTTTACAGGAAACTACACATGATCAAAATGCAGAGAACACGTGATACTCTGTGGTTGCCAATCCCAACTGATATGTCTACAATACAACTTTTGCACTTAAAGCTCAGCGAACCTCACAAAGAGACAATGATCTAAGTGCCCGGGGAACAGGAGGCTGTTGTGAGAATGTTTTTGATACATGTCAGGGATGTGAAATAGATGAAGTCCCAACAACATAGCTATCTAAACAAGACCTGTTTAATAACTACATTTATGATAATATGGAAGAGAGAAATCTCACAAGGCTCCAACCCTAAACAAAGAACTAGGGCAACTAAGGAATTCTGAGAGTATGAGAAATAGCTTCCCCAGGGACCAGAGATCAAGCTGTTATCCAGAGATCAGCTGAAATATTGAATATATGCAAGTAACAGTACATGGACAGAGCAGTTTGTATGTATTATTTATATATAATTTATATATCAATGCATATTATATATATTACATATGCAATTATATTATAATATATATGCCATGAATTTAAGAGAGAGCAATAAGGGTACATGAGAAAGGGACTAGAGGATATGATATAATTATATTTAATTTCCAAAATAATATAATAATAATAATAATAGGATAAAGCATTCACATAATAGAACTACTTACTCAATAATGTACTAAACACAGTAAACATGACAGTTATTAAATCAGGATATTTTACTCATAGGATAGCTTCCAAAACATGGATTATTTTTGAGCTTGGAACACATGGGCTTTTAGAAATAATATATACAATGCAATATTCAAAATATTAATTTCAAAACTTGATGTCATTCTTTAAAACAGCACATAGACCAGTTTTCAATGGCACACTTCAACTTTTGCAAAGCTACAAAGGAGAAATATGTCACTCATGGAAGGACTCCAGTGACACTCTGTCCCAGTGCATCAAAGGTATAATGGGACTTTAATAATACATTGTCAAGTGTCACATTTCACTGAGCACTGGGGTAAGGAGACAAGGCACTTTAATCAATTATTGATGACATGGATCCTCACACGATCCTCAGCTCGCTTTCAAGAACACAAGACCACAGAGCAGGAGCTATTCTGCTGTTTCATTGGTAGAATTTTTGAAGGTGAGGTGATTAACACAAGATGGTTAAGGGGTACCTCAAAAGATAAGCACTTGCGGAAGCCTGCAGAACGTGCCACAATCCAACAGCACATCAAGTGTTACAAGTCTCTTTGGAATTTTCAGTTTTTGAAAATTCCTCTCACACAACTGTAACCTTTATCTGCTTAAAAGCACATGTGCCTGCCATGGTAGATCACATGTGTCATCTCCACAGGAAGGTCACCATGAGTGTGGACATTTAGTCTATCCAAGAGATCTGTCTCCAAGAAAAATGTATATAGTTATCATATATAATGGCTTCTTTAAAATTTGGGAGGGATAGACTTTTGCACACATACACAGTCATTAAGAGATAAAACTGTTAATTTCTCTTGCTCTATTTAGATTATATATTTCTACATATTCATATATCTATACATACTTATGCATAAATTTATTATCTATCACTATTGTATATTCAAAAGAATTATGACTATAGAAATTATCAAAGCAATACTGTTGGTCTGTGTATGTGTGAGAGAGAGAAGATGGAGGGGAGAAGAAAAGAAGAGAAGGGGAGGGAGAGAGAGACAGAGAGCAAGAGTGAAAGACAGACAGAGACAGAGATCAGAGACAATTGCATAAGTCAAATCAAACTCAGGCCATCATGCTTAGCAGCAGCATGGTTTACCTTATGAGCTACCTCAATATTTATCTTTTATAGCTTTAGAATGAAAAATATTAGATGTTCTTTTTGTGTTTTGGCAAAACACATCCCTATTCTAGCAGTGCAAATTCTCAAATTCTAAGCAAATGCTACCTGAAGCGTTTACTTTAAAAAAACAAAACCAAAAGAAAACAACAAAACAAAAAACAGGTTTTCAGAGTCACTGATTCCAATCAGAAGAGAAAATTGTGAGTATGGAGAAAGTTAGGGAGAAAGTAAAGGAAGGATGGAATACGAGGGGGAAGGGAGGAGGAGGGAGGGAAGAAGGGATAGAGGGAGGGAGGGAAGGAGAGGGGGAAAAGTGAGAGAGGAAGTGACATCTCTTCCATCAAATAACTCATAAGAAAATCTCATTATACAACCAACACCAAAACCTTCCTTTAACAAAATCGCGTGTCACTTTCTCTGTTGCCTCTAAGTTCAACAACTCAAAAAGCTAGATAATATCTGAAAGCGTATTGTTCATTCAATATTGCAAATACATGTACAAAATCTAATTGTTCCCCATTCACATTCTTGATCAAGTTATCTTCTGTCTCCCTCCTCCTCCTCCTCTGCCTATATGAAGTGTCTGCATGTGTCTCTAGGCTCCTAGTTACGTTGTTGCAATCTGAAGCCATTGCTCAGCATGTCTGTCTCTTTCTGTGAGACCCTGCCCAGGGAGAAGGCATTCATACAGAGAGACACACACTAAGTAAAAGACTTCAACCAGCATCCCTGCATGTGTTTCAACTTCCATATGGTCTCCAATCATTGCAGTTTACTGAACTTAGGGATTTTGTCTGTGGGTGTGGTAATCCCTTCGGTTACTAGTGTGTACAAATCCTTGCACTGATTAAATCTAGGCTGGTGTGTAAAATAGTTTAGACGGCAGTATTCAGGTCTAATGAGATATTTACTCTGTATATGTGGGTCGTGCAAGTTCTCAGGGAGAAGCTGGGGAACGAGAGGTATGAGAAAACAAGGACATTTCACCATGGCAGCCATTTACCAAGCAGCAAGAAAAGATCTTGAACATTCAATTATTACGATCATTCCTAGAATGATCCATACAGAAGTATGGGTGAATGTCACTTCTCTATCTTATCCCTTCTTGGGGCTTAGAAGTACTTCTATGACATTTCTTGAAGAGAGTCCAATTTTGATGTAGGTTGACTCATTTCCTGTCCTCTAACATAACATTATTTGTTTTGTTCTACAACTAAAACAGTAAATATTTATCCACTTTATTGTTAAATTCTTTCATTTTCTTCCCAGTTTTTTTCATGAATTTATTTAATTTTAATCCTTTACATTTCACATTCAAAGGCGATCAACATCACTTTCCTCCTTATTCATCAATAATATTTCTTTGTTTTTTTCTCAGTCTTGTTTTCTCTATTGAGCACATTTTAATGTAGTTTTGAAATAAAAATGAGACTCCTTATTCTCCAATGTCTTTTCTTGGCTATTTCCTCATAATACTTTTTATCAGTCTTCATTGAACTGACATCTATACACTCTCCCTCCCCAAGTACAAATTAATTTCCCCTGCATTTCTGAATAGACTCCTACATATCCACTATTTATAGGCTTTTAATTTTATACATATATATATAGAGAGAGAGAGAGAGAAAGAGAGAATGTATATTATATATATAGTGTGTGTGTGTGCGTGTGTGTGTGTGTGTGTGTGTGTGTGTGTAAGACCATTCTTCATCTTGCTGCTACTCTTTCTGTTTTCTATTTTCTTCTCTCCTCCTTGCCACTCTTGCCCATGGGTTTATCACCTGCATGTCAAACACTGCCAAAATCTTACTCCCAATTCTATCCCTCTCTAAAGACTCTTGTCATCTTGCTCTCTTGCTAAAGCTGTTATTTTTATGCCCTATACCTTGTCTCTCATCTACAGTTCAAATGGTCTTCTGCAGTAGCATGTCTTCGGCTCCTGAGATAGAGGACAGCTTTTAATTCTCTTCAGTTCATCTCAATCTCATTATTTCCTACATTTGATCTTATGTTCTTAGCTGCATATCTACTCATTCCAATTTCCTCCTAACAAGAGTAGGGATAAATATTTGTGCAATTATTTCTGGCCATAGAAGACTCTATAATTCAGATTGACTGTAATTTCTGAATTCTACTATCAGTCATGCATGGAACAGTAGTAGACTGTGGTTTCTGGAAATAGAGGAGAAAAAAGTTCCTTTTGCTGAGTTGCTTCATGATCCTTCTCCTTCACTCTAGGGCACAATAAAGATCATGCTGCTTCCCCAAAGCCTACGTGCTAACTGAGATCGTAACATCTCAGCGCTCCAGGGACACTTCAAAACCAAACACCTGCCTGCTCCTCAGAACCTGAGATACCCAGAGAGTTAACTAGCATTAATGCAATTAGAAGGTTTCTTAAAGTGTATCATGTGTGTTTCCAAACAAAAGGATTGCAATTCATGTTTTTTTTCACGTAATTATTTCAGTTCAGACACATTAGAGGAAACTAGGGAAAGAAAAAACTAATTTAATTTTAGGCTTACAAAATACCACGTGCCCAGTGCAAATGAAAGAAAATAACTTCAGGCTAAGCTGAATTGAGTTTGCAGTCTTTCCATAGCAGCAAAGTATGTTAGTCCATTTTAGGAAAGAAAAAATAAACAAAAAACAAAACTACTACACTATATAATAAATGGGCTTCCACTTGTATTACTTGTAGACTATTAGGATACGTACTTGCTACACTGAAGGAGCTAACCTAAGTTTTACAACCTGCATTTTCTGAAAAATAATAGAGATAAGAAATTATTTATCTACAGCTTATATTTAGGAATTTCTTTTGAATTAAACTGGATATTCATTCATTAAACATTATAAATTAGTATATGTAATTATGATAGAAAATATAGACATTATAAATGAGCAAACTAATAAATATTTAAACTACCCATAATCTTATACATCTTGAAATTAAGTATTTCTTCACCATCTTCATCTATTTGCATATGTGAATGAATAAGATACCTCATACTAAATATACACAACACTTGCTGTTTTATAGTACAGTTTTCTCAAGAAAATATAGAGACTGTGACAGCTGACACAGCAGAAGGTTTCATTTAGAAACTATGTAAATTCTTTAGTTTTTGAAAAGTGAGATTTATTTTTATATTTAAATAAAGACAAATAATGATATTACAACTTAGTAAAAGGTAACTGTGGATGGGTTTGGTAGCATTCAAGGTGTGCTAATAATTTTCTTTTCATTGAGCATAACTTTGTCCACAAATGATATCGACATGGAATCTACTCCAGCTGTGTCACTCCAAGAATCCACACTTCAATCTCCAGTACCCCTACAAGAAAGATGTCCTGACACCTTCACTGTTCTGGTGTTAGCTCATCTCCAATTTGGTGGTCAATAGTCAGTTGAGCACTGCTTTGACCTGTTGAAAATCTCAGCCATCCTTAGAGATTCCTGTACTCTGTCATTCAGAGTGCAGGCTAGAGAGCAGTTGTCAGAAAAATGTTTGCTCTGAGATGCACACACGCATACATACATGCACACACACATACATACAACACACAAACTGCATATACACAAGCAACACACATGCACATACACATACATACACACACACACAAACATGCACATACACAAGCACACACATACACACACACATGTGCATGCACACAAACACACACGCATGCATGCACACACACCCCAGAGAGAGAGAGATTTAAAATAATAAGACAGTACACTCATCAACCCACTTTTTAGTCATAACTCTACTATCTGCAGAAACTCTTTCATTGTAGCTCATCAAAGTTATGTATCTGAACACTATCTGGTTACTCTCCATAGGCAGCCTGGCCAATTCCATGAGTTAGTGATTAGGTGCTAAGTAATCACCTCAGTTAAAGTAACACAAATAGATGATTTGACTAGCAATCACACGGGGTTAAATGCATGTACATACTAAGGAGACCTATATGCATATAATTTAAGTTCATCTCTATTTGTCATTTTATCCCCAGTATGCATTTAGAACTCTGAAATTACTGAATTATTTTTAAAACTAAGATGATGGAAGAAGGTAAAATGTATTAGGTATAATATTGGCTTTTATTAACCTCCATTTTTCAATTTATACTCTCAGCATGTTGACACACTAACTATTCTATCTAAAGTTAATTATTCAACCACTTGTTCAAAGTATTTATTTGGTGTTTATATTAACACTTACTCTAGAAACTGATGAAGAAAATAAATAAAAATGCAGAAAATAAGGTTGGAGGGAGAAAGGACCTGGAACCTCAGGCTAGTAAATAAAAATGAAACATGGAAATAAGAACCAAAGCCAGGTGAGTCTAGGAGTCTGGTGCTGTGTCCTTTGTGGGAATAAAATATGGTCAGAAACAGAAAACACTGGAGATTAATATTTCAAGTACAAAACTGTCATGACTAGATCAAGATAGTTATCAAGAGGAAATAGGGATGAATGCGAGATACATTCTGACAAGAATTAATTTACTTGTAGGGAGGAGGTGGGAGATGGATAGAAAGGACACCAAGCTAGGTGCAAACCCTTGGATGTTTCCTAAATCTCTGGTTCAGAGAAGAGGTCAATGCTCAAGGTTTGTGGAATAGTGGAATTCAATGGGCTAGAGCTGAATCACCACAGAGAAAGTGAGGGGCAAAACCCAGATATGAGGTTGTCAAAATTGTGAGTCCACAAATAAAAGTGTCTGTGAAGTATCAAATTCAACTTCTTTCTTTCCTTTTTCCTTCTTTTCTCTCTCTTCTTTCTTCTTCTTCTTCTTCTTCTTTCGCTTCTCTCTCTTCTTCTTTCTTCTGCTTCTTTCTTTCTTTCTTCTTCTTCTTCTTTCTTCTTCTTCTTCTTCTTTCTTCTTCTCCTTCTCCTTCTCCTTCCTCCTTCTCCCTCCTCCTCCTCCTCTTCCTCCTCTCCTCCTCCTCTTCTCCTCTTCTCCTTCTCTCTCCCCCTCCTCCTCCTCCTTTCTTTCTCCTTTCTCTTTCTCTCTTTCCTTCCACTTTCTCTCCTCCTCCTCCTCCTCCTCCTCCTCCTCCTCCTCCTCCTCCTCCTCCTCCTTTTTGTTTAAAAGCAAAGAGGTTGTTTAACCTCATCCAGTCCACTGTACCTTAAGCTGCCTGTCCCAGGAAAGCCACAAAATGTGCTATGGGAAATGTTTGTGAATAGTAGAAGGCATTTTCTTTGACTACTGGCCTTACAGGATCTATTTTAATCCTAGGCCTAAGCAGATAAATTAAATTTTCAATATCCTCTCCCTTCCCAACTATTGCCTTAAGTGAGAAAACAGAACCATCAATCAACATTGACAGGTTGTATAGAAAGATGGGATTTCCTGTCCTGAAATTGTCAAATTGGTGTGGAACGTTTTTAAAAGGTTAACACAGCTATGTTATTTCAGATATGTTTATGAAAATGTGTGACTAAAAGTGACATCATGTATCTAGAGAGAAATATATATTCCTAAGTTGTTACATGTATGCCATGTTGCACACAGAAAACAACACAGCCAGTCAAACACATGCATGACACACATTTCACATAGATATCTAAATTTACACTTATTTTTTTTTTTACCCCTAAGTAAAATAGGTCAATGTAGCTAGAGAGGTCCAAACTTGAAAGCTGAATGCCCAGTTGAAATGTCACTTCTTTTCAGAAAAGCACGAAAGACCCCTACTATGTCACAGGTTTGCTAGAATGCAGGCCAAGTGGTTAGCCAGTACACCACATAGGGAAGTCCTGTCTTTTCTTTAGTATGTACCTCATGGTAAACAAAAGTACATAACCATTTATATCATGAATGCTCTCGGCTTCTCTATGGGTCTTGGGAGGATACTGAAAATTAAGGTTCAATTCATATCCAACTTCTCAAAGACATACTGTTTCCTTTTCAAAATTATTAATTATTAGTAAATATAAACAATGTTTGTGAGAAGTGATAAAATGCTGTTCATTTAACAATAGCTTTAAGTGTATTTGTAATGACTTGTCATTTAAAATTGCTACCAACTTCAAAGTGAACTAATTATTTCCAGCTAGCATTGTATGTGATAAATATGCAGTGTTGTATCCAAAATCTTCTAACCTTACTCGTATGATAAAATTTTGCACACCATTAAAGACACTGCAAGTAATCAGTATAATAGAAATTCTAGTGACATTTGGAATCCTGATAGTGGAATAATGCTTAGACAGTGCTTATTGTAGATTTGGAATACAGTTGACATAATCACAGGTAGCCCTGTCTGCATATACCAAGCACCCTGCCCTATCTTCAGAAATGTGAATATTTGCAGCAAAAGATGTTGAATGTGGGCAAATAGGGCATTGCCCAAGCTCTGAGTGAAGTAAGTGTTGTCTAACCCTTTCTGATGTACATATGGACCCCCCCCCCCTCTCTCTCTTTGTGTGTGTGTGTGTGTCTTGTGCATGTGCAAGAGAGGGGGTGGGAAGAAGTTGTTCAAAAGGTCAAAGGCAGCCTTAGATTGACAGGCAAAATGCTGCCCAATGATAGGAGCTGAGAACTGAACTTGGGTCCTCTTTGAAGATCAGCAAGGGCTTTTACCCACTGATCCCTCTCTCAAATACTCATGAAATGGAAAGATTTTTTTTTTCCATCTGTCATACCACATTTACAGTGTTGCACTGAGGAAGAAGAAAATAACCATTAATGTATTTGGAAAAATAAAGAAAATATATCTAATCATAAAACTAAGCAATATAGCTTAAAGTAAAATATATCTAATAAAATGGTATTTCTGGAGAATGGACATTTGGCTCAACAGTCAGGCATCCTTGTTATTCTTATAGAGGACCAAGATTGCATTCCTAGTACCAGCACGGTGGCTTCATAACCATCTGCAACTCTAGCTCTAGTGTAGTTGATGCCCTCTTATGGCCACATGGGCACTGCAGACAAACGGTGCACAGACTTGCAGGCAAAACATCCACAAACATAAAACTAAAATAAATAAATGAGAGGGAGGGACTGGGAAGAGAGAAGGGAGGGGAAGTTTCAATTGAGATGTAAAGTAAATAAATAACATAATCAATAAAAATTAAGATAAATGTTTTTAATTGTACTTATATTCTGCTTTCATCTACTCTGACATAAAACCTAATGTATCCCTGATTTTTTTGTGGAATTATCTACAGTCTGGTTCTATTTGTCTTCAATGTATAACCAAAGGAGCATTTCCATTCTTTTCATATTCTAAAAATTTAAAATATATCATATGAAACTTGCAGTTCTAATAGAGCACACAGCTTTGCATTTTATAGCTTGAATTCTATTTTCACTCATATTTATTGGAATATATTTATTGTGTATAGTGTTGGCTTACATAAAGACAATTTTAAACATTTATCATGATACTTTAACCATATTTATCCGTAATAGCCTTTCCATTCATGTTGCTCCCCCTTCCTTCTCCAGAATCTCTTTGCTTTCATGTGGTGTGTGCAAGTGTATACACACACACACCACACACACACATTCATGTATTCATATATAATCTAAGATCATAGATAAGAGAGAGCATGAAATATTGTTGTTCCTGAGCCTGGCTTTTTTCATTAACAGGATGATCTTAAGTCTTATCCTCTGATAATTTATCTAATTTTATTCCTTTTTATTTTGATGATCATCTTCAATGCTTATATTTCCCCCACTTTGGGGAAAACTCCTGTAAATGAAGTTACCTCTATAATAGACAATTAGTCAAGACAACGAGATTAACAAATTGTCAGTTTTGTTTCATACTCTTACTATCAAAAGCAGTATGCAGTTGGAAGAACTTCCTGATTCACTAAGAAAACTACACATCCAAATATTCCTATTTCTACATAGAATTCTATCACTGATTAAGTAAAGGTGGGAGAGACTTGGGAGGAAGATGGGGGAAGAGGGGAAGAAACAGTGATGGGAGGAGATGGAGGAGATATACAGAGGGTCAGGAAATGAACAGAGGTGTATAGCAATGGGGATGAGGAACTGGGGGTAGCAACCAGAAAGTCTCAGATGTTAAGAAAATAAGAGCCTCCCAGGACCCCACAGGAATGGTATTAGCTGAAATACCCCACAAAGGGGAGGGAGAACCTGTCGACACCATATCCAGAAGTTAGACACAGTCTCTGGGTTGAGGGATGGTGTCACCTACCCATCTCCAAAATTTTAACCCAGAATTGCTCCTGTCTAAAGGAAATACTGAGACAAAAGAGTGGAGCAGAGACTGAGGAAAAGCCATCCAGAGACTGCCCCACCTGGGGATCCAACCCACATGTAGACACCAAACCCAGACACTATTGAGGATGCCAAGAAGTGCTTGCTGACAGGAGCCTGATACAGCTGTCTTCTGAGAAGCTCTGCCAGATCCTGACTAATACAGATGCGGATGCTTGGAGTCAACTATTGGACTGAGCATGGGGACTCTAATGGAGGAGTTAGGGAAAGGACTGAAGGAGCTGAAGGGGCCTTATCTTGCATCAATGGGAGGGGAGGCCCTTGGTTTCATGAAGGCTTGATCTCCAATGTAGAGGAATGCTAGGGCAGTGAGGCAGGAGTAAGTAGGTGGGTGGGGGGCACCCTCATAGATGCAGGTAAGGGAGGATGGATAGGGGATTTGCAGAGGGGAAATCAGGAAAGGAGATAACATTAGAAATGTAAATAAATAAAATATCCAATTAAAAAATATTTTAGTGGCTATATCAATTGACATGCATTCAAATTTGAAAGCACCTCTTCTACAATAAGGTGGGTATTTCCACTGCAGAGTTTCAAGGTGGCTCCAAGGTGTGCTTCATTAAGGAAAAGCAACTGTGGCAAGGAACCACGGGTGAACCATATGATGCTAAGCATCTGTTCTCAACACCTCTCCAGCATTTCACATCTGCAGATGGTAGATGTAGCCACTGGTTCTACTTAAACGAAGTCTGTGTAAAGACCTTGCTCTTAAGAAAAAACTAATCTTCGTGAGAGATAAAAGCTTCACCAACTATGAAAAGAAAACAGTAAAAAATGATTATCATTTTATTTTCAGACCAAGAACAAGTTCAGGTTTTGCCTGATATAAACATGTAACTCCATACTCTGTCACCTTAAATTCCTCTATGATAACCTTGTCTGTCATGTATCATCATACAACTGGTTTGCTTTTTTCTTTGAAATGGTATCATGTATCAAAGCCTGGCCTTGAACTTGTTATGTAACAAAGACTGGGTACTTCTTCTTTCCATTTTTTCTTTTTCTTTTTCTTTCTTTTCTTCTCTCCTTCTCTCTTCTCTGTTGCCGTTGCTTCCCCCTCCTCCTCCTCCTCCTCCTCTCTTCCTCCTCCTCCTCCTCCTCCTCCTCCCTCCTCTCTCCTCCTCCTCCTTCCTCTCCTCCTCCTCCTTTCTCTCTCTCTCTTCTTCTTCTTGGCATTATGGTAACAATTTCTGTATTCCAAGTTTAGTATTTGTGCCGCCAAACCAAGACAAGCATTGGGAACTTAACTTCTAGTCACTTCAACTCTGAATTCTGAATGAGAGTTACGTACCTCCAAATTTCATACTTGTTTACTTTTAATTAATAACTATCTAATTCCTTGATAATACCATTTTGTATAAACATTCAACATCCCATATCCCAACTATTTGAAAATAACTCATTAAATTAAACCCATGAGCCCATTGTTACTGATTGTTCTGAATAGAGGACAAACTTGTTGGTTTGCTTCATTCTAGGTATAACATAATCAATTTAAAATGAGGGTAATTCTGTAAAAATCACAGTCTTCATTTGAACCAAGCAGGAAAAGGCTGACTCACCCTATGCTGGCATCAGAAACACCTCCAACGTTTTTCTATAGGAGTATGATTTGAATCAATGAATTTATTACTACCTGTTCCTGTCCATGAAGCTGGAGTGTCAGCTCCGTTCACCAGGGCACCCTCTTCTCGACAGGGAGCCCCAGGATCTAGAGGTTGCTATCTAGACTAATTGGATTCTCAGGTACACATGTCCGTTTGTTCACTCAGATCATCCTACATTTGCTATTATCTCCAACCTATACACTATTTCCTAGACCCCTCTTTGCTCTGCTTCCCTCTATACACCAAAAATAAAATAAATAATAAAAATAAAAATAAATAAATAAATCGTCACTCCTCACTTCTAATATATTTAAGATTATCTAAACACAGACTTTTAATTATCAACCCCATGTTACCAGTTTTGTCTTTTTTTTTTTTTTTTTTTACTTTATGAATTCCCTTTTCCCCCTCCTTCCAGTCCCAACCTCCTTTCCCTTATTACTCTCTCCCTTTCTCCTCAGAGAGAAGGGGATACCCCTCGTAGGTACCAACCCACCTCGGCACATCAAGTCACAGCAAGACTAAGTGCATTCTTTCTCACTGAAGCCAAACAGGACAGTCCAGTTGGGGGCAGGGATCCAAAGGCAGGCAACAGAGCTGGAGACAAGCTCCTGCTCCAATAGTTAGGGAACCCACAGGAAGACCAAGCAGCACATCTGCTACAAATACGTAGGGGGTCTAGGTCCAGCCCCTGTATGCTCTTTGGCTGGTGGCTCGGTTTCTGTGAGCCTCCTTGCACCCAGGTTAGTTGGCTCTATATGGTGTGTGACCTCTGCTCCCTCGATCTCCTCCCCACTGTTCTACAAGACACCCTGAGCTTCTAAGGTTTGGTTGTGGGTCTCCGCATCTCTTTCCATTGGCTGCTGGATGAATTTCAAGTTGAGCTGTCATTGGTTGGCATTCTCTCAATCTCTGCTCTATCTTTATCCCTACACGTCATTCAGGCAGGACAAACTCTGGGTCAAAGGTTTTGTGGGTGGGTTCTCCCTGGATACAGGAGGTGGGCACCTCAGGCTCCAATCCCAAGTTACTAGGAGTCTTAGCTAGGATCATTCCCATAGATTCCCAGTAGCCTTCTCTGTTCCAGGTCTTGGGCTCCTCCCAGAGATGCCCCCATATCTATTCTCTCTCCCAGCCTTCTCACCTCCACAACCACACTCTCCCCACACCTGATCCCCACCCTTATTCTCTTCTACACCCCCCTCTGCTACCCAGTTTCCTCCCTCCATCCATCTCTGATGTCTATTTTATTTTCCCTTCTGAGTGAGATTCAAGCATCTTTCCTTGGACCCTCCTTGTTATTTACCTTCCTTGGGTCTGTTGATTGTGGCGTGGTTATATTGTACTTTATGGCTAATATCCAATTATCAGTGAGTGCATTTTATTATAAGTGTTTCTTTCAGTGTCTGGGTTACCTCACTCAGGATGATATTTTCCAGCGGCATCCGTTTGCCTGCAAATTTGACTTCTTTATTTTCTTCAATCGCATCTTCTGCTCCTGAGATTCTCTCTTCCAGTTCCTGTATTCTATTGGTGATGCTTGCATGTTGTTCTTGTTCTCTTCCCTAAGTTTTCCATCTCCAGGGTTCCCTCAGTTTGTGTTTTCTTTATTGAGTCTATTTCTATAGCTTTGGCTATTTAGGATATCTGGGCTTGCTGTAGAATGATAGCTAGGCTAGTGCTGCTCTATTGCCCTGCTTCTTGTTGACTGTGTTATTACACTGGCCATAAGCCATCCGGTTGTCCTTGGTGTTGGCTGGATGTTTCTGATGCTGGCAGCTCTCCATCCTCAGGGAGGCAGGCAATATTCTAGGTCTGACAATGGATCTCAGGGAAGAGCATGCTGCACACCTCTGCTTGCTATACCCCAGGTGGACCTGAATGTTCCTAGAGCCCTTGGAAGTCTCCTTGGGAAGGCATGCAGAGTCATGGGCCAGACAATGGAGGTAAGGAGCCAATGTGCAACTGAACTCTGCTAGCTGTGCTCTGGGTCAAACTCAGCTGACAGGGTATTAGCTGGGAGGGTTTAACCTGGAAGATTTTGGAGCCCTATAGGCCTCCTCAGGAAGGCAAGCAGAGTCCTTCCTCGACCAGACAATGGAGGTCCCACTCCTTATCCTTAAGAGGGATTTCTTTCCCTCGTTTGATGAACACTTGTTTCTGTATACATTAGAAGATCCTGCACACAATCTGAATCCTATAAAGCTTTATCAAACTTATAGTAAGTTTGAGCTGTAGAGCAGCTTAATGGAGTTTGAAAATGTGAGAAACTATGGACAGAGGTATTAAAAAGCAAACAGAGTGAGAAAGAATACTAATCAGTTAAGGAAAGCGATCGCTGCACTGTTAGCTTGTTGTTTTTACAGACACCGTCTCAATGAATCACTCTTGGTACTTCATTGGCGATCAGGCACTGAAAGACGATTTTAGTATGCCTCAACAGTTGCAGCCTAAGAAATGATCGGAGCTCTCATTTTATCTGTGACAATGTGGCATTAAGAAATATCACAAATCTATGCTTGTCACCACCACCGTCTCTTTGAAAATCTGTGCTACAGAAGAAACTGAAATGATGGCTCATAGCTATACTCAGGGCACCCCGTCGTGTCTCTCATGCAGAAGATCTTTTCCTATGGTGATTTAAAGGAATTTAAGTTGTAACCTCTGCCCTGAAGGGCATAGATTCCAGTAGCCGAGACTGAAATATGCATACTTATCTGTGACAGAGACTGTGAATGTTCAAAGGAAAGAGTTGATTATAAGTCTCAGTCTACATGTAGATTCATGAGAGTCATGTAGATTCAGTCACATAGAGTCATTAAAGAATAATAAGAATTAATGCTTAATCTGTGTCTCCATAGCTGATGACCATTTGGGGACTACACATAGAGAGAAGTCCAAACTGTAAAAAGCACAAAGGAAAATTAATAAAGTGGATGCACGAAGCATCTTATACAACATAATAAACACTTTGGTAAAAATGGATTACAGTAAACCACGGGTTCAAGTTAGCTTGGATGTGAGTGAGTCTGCCCATGATATCACGTCATTCACCAAGACCAGCTGACAAAGGTTTTCTTCATTTATGTTTTGTTTAATTTTTCATGTATATTTTAAGCTGACTTCTGTTCTGTTTTCGACAGCGGAACAATTCAGAAAAAAAAGTTAATATACTTACCTATAGAACAATTATTTTTTTTCTACCTGAAATCCAAAAGCCTTGAACCTCATAGGGGAAGCATTGGGCATTCTGCTACCACTTGTTAGCATGAATACATACGAAAAGGCCCGTTCTGGAGCCCATAGATTTAAAGCTACATTTTGTTTTTAAAATACAAGATTTCCCTCTGGAAATTTACAAAAGATCTACATGAGCACATCATTGTAAATAATTTAAGAAATTTTCACGTGAGTTGATCAATTATGACAATATTTCTTTCCCACTAACTGATTTCTGTTCCATGTATACCCAGAGGCGACAAAGTTTGGAATATGCTCTAGTTTATGTAGTGAACATTATACGACACATTTTCACTATGTAAATTAGTCATCTAAACCCATTGCTCTGCGCCTTTGAAATTTCTTTTTGCTTAATGTTACTCCATTATTCAGCTCTCGTGCATTACAACAATCCCCAGTGGACCTTATTTTTGGCATGTCTTTCAATGCACAAGGGCAAGCTTTAGCTTCAGATTAAAAAATATATATATATTCACGACATGCGAACAGCAGATTTTAATGAGGAATACCAATATCTAGCTTTAAATAATCATGTGCTTCTTTTCGTTCTGATAATTATCTTTAAAATGAATTTATACTAGCCTATTGTAACACGCTGTTTCATTCGTGCAGGATTCTTTTCTGACTCTCCCAAATTCTTTGTCTGCCGTTAAATAGCCTTTAAACATTTTATATAACCTCCAAGATTATGTTTTTGCACGCTCACACAATAGTAATATTTAAAATAGATACACGTTCAAGTCAGATGTGGTGGCACGCATCTTTAGACCCTGCGTTATCCAACACTCAGACCTTGCAATAAGAGGAGCCATAACATTTTCAATTTTAAGCCAGTCTCGCATACAAGTTAAGATTAAGCCAAGTAGGGTTACACAGAGGTAACTTGTATACATACATGCATACATACATACATACATACATACATACAACATACATAACATCTTTATGTACACAGACAATATTTATGTTCATTCCCCCCTTATGTACAGTTAAACATTTAGGTCATTGTGTCATCCAAGTGTTTATATTTAAAATAATTTAGGTGCGAAACTTCATAAGCTCTCACACATCCATAGTAGGATTTGGGCAGTGTCTTCTAGTGTAGTTCTTGCATGATTGATAGGCACTGGGGAACCAAGAGAGCATGTGGTTGGTCACCTGTGCTCCAGTAGAAAGCCCTAAGCCTATTTACAAACTGTGAAATACTAAGTGGACCCGGTAGTTTTTAAAAAGTTTTTCCTCAGTAGTTGAGAGGGAAAAGTGAGAAGGGTGGAGAGAAGAGGAATGGAGGGCAAGCAAAGCAAGTGGGTTTGATTAAGAGGTTATGTGTATGAAATTCTCCAACAGGAAAAAGCGCTTCGAGTATTCTGCTTCGCTATGCACCAGGTACACTGTATAAGCCCTTCAAGGCTCAGTGCTTGGCCTCCTGAATCCTTACAGTCTTACTATTCTCTCGTCTTTACTTTTACCCGTCAAGGGCAGACTTGATATCTCAATGAATCTGTGACATAGTAACACCTTTCGCTCGAGTTTTCACAAAAGGTTGAGCTTCCACTTCCGTACGAAGTTCAGCGTGATCCTAGAAAGGTTAAAAAAAAAAAAGTGAGTATATGTGTTTTCAACACATCTCCTCCAGTTTCGCTGGCAACCTTCTTTTGTGACTGTAAAATGAATGGTATATATGATACAGTTTGTAAAATCGTAAAAGTCAATTCCTTGTCATTTTGGTGTCATAATTCAATCACATAGGCATAATCTCATAACAAACAGGTAAATCGAATGCTGTCAATCCAAAGTAAAAGATTCCTCCGCCTAACCAAGGATGCACCCGTTCCGTTTGCTGCGTAATCCAACACCCAGGCAGTTTATTTGTTTTGTCTTTAACTCTACTGAAAACCACCCATAATTGTCCATCCTTTAAAGTGTTTTTGATGTGTGTAATTTATTCTCCAAATACCTAAGCGAACAATTCACATTTGTTCTTTGATTTCAACAAAGACACCATGTTTAAATTATCACTTTCCATTTGTTTGTTAATGGAGATACTCTATAGTCATTTGCTTTGCAAAATTTAGGTAGCAGCAAAAGGTGCTCTGTGGTTTTATTTTTTTGTTGTTTTGTTTGTTTTTAAAAACATAATTCTAGTTTATCTCCATGCAGGTGATGTTCTATGTTCTTTTTATTCAAAGATTTTTATTTATTTATTTATTTATTTATTTATTCATTTATTTATTTAATGTGAATACACTGTAGCTGTCTTCAGACACAACAGAAGAGGGCATCGGATCCCATTACAGACAGTTGTGAGCTACCATGTGGTTACTGGGAATTGAACTCAGGACCTCTGGACGAGCAGTCAGTGCTCTTAACCACTGAGCCACCTCTCCAGCGCCCTGTTTTATTTTCTTGATGAGAGGTCACAGATGCTTAGCTTGTCCTCTTTGGTCTTCGGTGTACTGCAAGTTTTGTGACATATTATTTTCTATATACTGTGATTAAGAATGAGTCTGCCACTTATTTTCTGAAAGTTATCAAATATATCCGAGTCTATTTTTCCAGTGTGTGTAATTTTTTCTTTTACGACATTTATTATGGGTATTTTATCCCATTCATTGTGGGTTTTGGTGTGTTCATCATATTCTAAGACTGAAGTCAATCAGGATTGTTCTCAATAACACCTTTCTATCATTAATAAATAAACTGATTTTTCTCACACCCTTCTCTCTCTTTTTTTAATTTAACATAAATGGTATTGCTACCTGTTTTGGATTTTCCATGGAAATTTCACTTTAATTAATGTCCCTGTGTGTGCATTGGTACAACCCGTTAAAAGCACTGGCATTACTTTCTTCACACATGGATCCATCTAGAAGCCACAAATTCCAAACAACACGGACAAAACTACTTCAGCTGAAATTCTATGATGAGCCAGATAAAAACTGTGGGAAGCGATTCACCTATTGATCAGCAGTACGATGAAACCATGACAGAGAAAAATGAAATTAAACGAAATCTGTCAATGATATTTAATTTTAGGCGTTGTGAAAGTCGAGGAGTCTAGGCAAAAAGAAAATTGAATTGAGGGGTACTATACAATAAACAACAGGGTTAAAGGTCAGCTGTGAATAAAGAGATTAAAGTTATGTGGGGATGGACTCTAAGGTAGGAAGCCAATGATTTTAAGCTAGCATTCAATTCCATTTTTCTTTATCTTTTCTTAAAACTCTTCATTGATTCTCTGTGAATCTCACACCATGCACCTGATTCCACTCATCTCCCCCTCCCCTCATACCCACCTCCACCCTTTCAACCTCCCCCACACAGGGGGAAAAAATCTCATGGGGAAGTCATAGGTTGTTACAGTGTGTCCCACAGTATAGTCTTTAGACCACAATTCTTTTCTTACAAATGGTCACTGCAATGACCGTTGTTGGTCTGCTCTATCAGTACTGGAATCCTCACTGGGACTCCTCTCTGATATCTTGTTGCTCTGTGTCATGGAGATCCTGTAGTTTTGGATTTGTAGGTCCGGCCACTTCATGTACTCCAACAGTTCATTCAGTGGAGTAGATGTTGGGGTGGGCCAGTTCAAAGCCCTGGATCTGGGCTTGAGAGGTATCTGAGATGGTCAACCCACTGGCTTTCCTGTCCTCAGAGCTGGCTTGCTAACAACCCTGACCAGCTACCATGCTGCCCAGTGGAGGTTCATGGTCCTTTCACCCCAGGGTTACAGGCTGCGAGGGACACAGCCAGTTTTCCCACACTTGTGACCTGAGGGCTAACTCTCCTGTCTGCCATATGTGGCAAAGAGCAAGAGTGGGAGAGGGCATCTCCTTCTTGCCCATGCTGCCACAAGTCAGACAGGTTGAGACACTCAATTTTTAATATCAAAATGAGAAGCATGCTTAACTTCTGGAAAGAGTGAAATAGCAAACTGTAAAGAGAGACATTCAAGAGCAATTGCAGGTTATGTTGGGACTGCTCTGCTGCTGAGGGACTGCATGAGATCTTTGCCTCAGAATTGTCACTAGGCACTAGCTTCTACATACAGTATGTACATATATATGTGTGTGTGTGTGTTTGTGTGTGTATATATGTGTGTGTGTGTATATACACACACACGTACATATATGTATGTATGCACATATACGTATGCACATATTCACATGTATATATGTATATATGTAGAGATGTATATATAGAGAGATGTAAAGATGTAGAGATGTATACACGTATACACATATATACATGTGCACACGTGTACAAGTGTATATACATGTATATGTGCACATGTGTATATGTATATATGTGTATATGTGTATATATATTGTGTACATACAGTATATATAGTATGCATATATATGTATATCTTTATATGTATGTATATACGTATACTTCTACAATCTGTATATATGTATATATGTATGCTTAATGAATGCATGAATGTTGACATATGTTCATTAATGTTTTCCTCAAGGTGAGGCAGGGCACCCAAGATAAGATTGCAGGTTCTTCTATCTCAGGCAGCATGTGTACTTTACATTTCAAATCTTCATAAAGCATTAAGTTGATTGTGTGCTCAGAAGATACTGGAAGGAGAACCTGCTTTCCTCAAACTTTCCTATTCAATTTTAAGATCTCCTCTCAACGTTTCAACATTAATTGACTGTGGTCCCCTTGTTAGTTAAGATAGTTGAAAAGGTCGAAGTTTATTCAGTCGGGATATAATGTAATGGTCAATTTAAACCACATCTTAACCTAATCATGTTTCTACAATATTTCACTGAGCTTAGAAGCACAACTTGACAAAAGCCTTTAAAGGGAACCGTTTAAATTGCCACTTTAAAAAAAAAAAAGATCCCTTCTGAGTTGCTGTAGTGGTTCCGTGATGATTGAGCATTTGCCGCATAATTAATGTAAATAATAAAAGGCAGTTCTTCCTGAAAGGACCCTGTGCATTGGAAACACTGCTCATTAAAATACTGATGTGGCACTTCCTAGTGAATTTCTAAGGCTTTTCAAAAAGGGGGGGGGTAACTACTTCATGTAGCTTTGCTTTTGTTTATCTGTTTATTTCTTTTGAGGGTACATCTCTCTATTTGTAGTTCAGGCTGACTTCAAACTAATTGTATGACCCTCACTGAAAGTTGAGATTCTCTTGCCTCTGTTCCCTGAATGTTGGGATTCTGTGGTTAGTTATGTACCACCTCATCCAACTGACATGCCAGGAACCGAGATACTTCTGTTCAATGTGAATTAAACTGCCCAATAGGTCTGCATTCAAGAGCATTTGGGATTTTGCACATGTGTAAAAATAACAAAATCAATGAACCAAATGCCACTAAATGAGTTAGGATGTCACCGTAGCTAGTTAATGACTAAGAAGTAGCTATGTCTTTTCATTAGTGTTAGCCCCAAAATTCATTTTAACCGTTTAAAGGTGTTTCATTCATTTGCACTTTTCCCTCTATCTTTAGTTCGGAGGGTAAGACTGTAATTTTCATCTTTGTGTAGGAAAATTAACATTAAAGATACTTAAAGATTCATAGACAGTGCTTTTCCTTGATAAAAACATTTGTTCCTAACAATGAAACTTAAATTACTTGTATAAAAAAAAATCCTCAGTATATATAATTTTGAAACTGTACTTTCAAGGACATTTCTATACTTTATTATTACACAAACAGAGAGAGATTTTCCTGAACTGTTGAAATTGTGATTTTTTTTTTATTTCCTTACATTAGAGTTTGACTGAGTTTATCCTAGAATTTCGACTAAGGATGTGACACAACCCCAAGACCTCAGACATAGGCTGTCTTGTGGTGACAACCAGACAATGTAGATAGTCTGGGAGCTGCAGATTTCTATAGATCATGTCTGGAATGAATAAGGCTGAAGGTGACAGGAAAGCCCCAATCCTCCTCTGACTTCTACACATGCTCATGTGCACATGTACAGGCATACACACCCATGTACAGACACATGCATACACACACATCACACATGTCTACACACACATCACACATGTCTACACACACATCATACATGCATACATACATCACACATAAATACACACAAATATCATACATGCATACACACATTATATGCATACACAGACATCACACATGTATGCACACACATCACACATGCATGCACACATCACACATGCAAACATATATACAAATATCATGCATGCATACATATCACACATGTATGCACACACATCACACATGCATCACACACAACACATCATACTATGCATACAAATCAACTACATCACGCACACACGCATACACACATACATACACCTCTTTTCCTCATGCAACCTTAACTACTAGAAATAGTTAAAATATTAATTTACTCAGAAAGCATAGACTATCCTGATTATACTGTGAAGCATCACACATTGCAGAGATTTATATGGCATATTATTTAAGCCTTATTAACATTATTGATTCCTCTGGTCATAAAAAATGCTTAAAGTTTAATGGGTAAATGAGGTAATTACATAAACGAACAGTATCTTTAACATAAGTTGAAATAGGCACTCTTTGCTATTAGCAATGGCCTGTGATTTTAGTACTACAGTGTTGTAGTTACAGATTCTAGTCTGTTATGTTATAAAGTCATTATGACTTTATCTAAGGCTTAATGAATTGAAATTAAGATGAATGGCTTTACATTGGTTTCTTTGCCTAGATGATTAAACATCAAGAGGAAAAAACACAATATATTCTTTTCTAAAGATACAGTTTAAATTCTGTACTTGTCACTAAAACTCAAGATGTGTCAGTGAGATTATCTTGCTAAGAGTGAGAAAGGTCAGGCCTTGACACCTCCAAAACAGAAATCCTTCAACAAAGATATCCACTAGTTAAAGGTGGTTATCTTGCACATAAAAAGACAGTCAGATATGACGGCCCCTCCCCATTATCCCAGCACTGAAGAAGAAGATAGGGGATCTGTGGAGGAGGCTGGGTAGCTAGAGTAGCCATACACCCTGTGCTTCTAATTGGTGAGAGACCCTGCTTCAAAAATAAAGTAGACAGTAGTTGAGAAAGACACTTAGCATCAACCTCTACCCTCTATTCTTATGCACGCACGTATGTGAGCATGAACACTTGAACACACACATCACAATCACAGAGGGAAAAAAAAGTTATAATGGGAGAGGGATCCATGTTTAAAACAAGAAAGGCTTAAACACATTCAGTAATTTATTAAATTTGGCCTTCCCTTTAATAGTGGCAACTCAGCAAGCTGAACTATTGACGAGCATCATCAAAAACAGATTATTTTTCTGCATTAAAATCGTGTTATCTTTAGGAATGAAAACCACGAAGTGTGGAAATGTGTTTCAAAAGCTTGGTTTTTATTTCTTAATCAAATTATTTTATGTATTTATATTCCAAATGTTGCCCCCCCTTCCTGGTCCCCATCCTTGAGTTCTTCATCCCATTCCCTCTCCCCTTAAGAATGAACAGTTCCCCTGAAATTCTGAGGCTTAGGAACTGCAGCCACTGCATGTCCCTTAAGAATAGTTTAGAGATTATGCTAGCTTAGTAAGTTAGAGCTCATGATTCTCCTCCTATAGCCATGACTTCACTAGCACTAAGTTGTTACCTAGGTTCCTATATCAGGCATGATTTCCAGCTTTTTGAGTGGGTCTTAAGTCCAATTAGAGAGTCACTGGTTACCTTCCAGATAGATATACCATTACTACACCCTCAAGGTTTGGAGTTCCATAATAGTTATGGATATGGTTCATGGGTATCGTCACATGGCAGAACTGTTCATTCTGCCTTCCTTCAGAAACTCGCAATGATAGCTGGGGGCCGGAGAGATGGAAGAGCAAACCAATTAGGTGTACAGAGCCAGTTCAGGTCAGTCCTGGCACCAGGGGAGATGGAAGGAAGTGGGGGAGGTTGAAGGAAGTAAAGAAAGAGAAAATGTACTTATAACCTCAAGAAAGAAAATACTTTAGATGGAGAAAAGAATTTTGAAAGAACAAAAATTATTTTTTAAAAGCTTGTTATTTTCAGTAATCCACTACTTTATCAAATTCTTATTTTCAGATGCCATCTTATAATTTATTCAGAAAATGTTAACTCCTGTCTTAAAATAGACAGGGGGAATTTTGCAAATTGAATTAGAGTATTCGACTGATTGTGCTCCTAATCCCTTGATCATACTGTAGGTTTCCTGTTTCTCCCCAGGAGTGTGGTAGGAATTATTTCAACTTGGCAATTCATACAGAGGTGTAGAATTTAAAGATTTTACCACAGAAGTGTCTATTCTATCCACCCATTAATGATTCAACAATTAGTTATTCATTGCCTCATCAGACTTGTTCTTACTTCGTTGTAACTTTTACATAGTTCAGAAATATGGATCTTTCATCCTACACTGCCATAAGTTTCAATTATTAAACAGTGGACTATCCAGAACCACAATGGCTAAAAACACTTAGCCTCTACTCTGTTTAATTATTGTACTTACCTTTCTCCATCTCAAAATTTAACTGTATAAAACCCAGACGTAGAGACTTTTAAATATGAGAAGCATGGCCTTAATATCTAAGCTTACTGTACTTTGTAGATCTCCAAATCTAAATTAATGGGCTCTTGTCTTTCCAGAATACAGATTTTTGCTAAAGATTTATTTTTAGTGTTCACATGTGTGCCTGTGCATGTGATGTGTGTGTGTGTATGTGTGTGTGTGTGTGTGTGTGTGTATGTGTGTGTGTGTACAAATGCAGTTTCTCTGGAGACCAGAAGAGTTTGACTCTCTGGAGCTGGAAGTTACAGGTTGTTCTGAGCTGCCTGACAAGGGTGTTGGAAATTGAATTCTTGTCTTCTGGAAGATAAGCAGGTGCTCTTAACCAATAAGTATCTCTCCAGCCTCCGGGAATCAGCTTTTAACATGTATGCTGCCACTGGAGAATTAATAAGTTACAAAGAATGAACATAAAAGACCATTAGGCAAAAGGATACCTACAACGCACCACTTAGTTATGAAACAATCCAAATGACTCATTAGCACTAACCAACACACTTATTAATTCTTGCTTTGGGGCTATTGATAGTCCAGCTCCAATTTAAGTAAACAGAGACAAACTATTTCTTTGATCAGATTTAAATGGTGTAAAATTATGAGGACATATTAAGTTTACCTGTGGGAAATTATGCAACTGTGAGGATTCAGTCTGCAAAGTGTATCAAACTCTTAACATATCTCTATGTCTGTTGCTTACCCACTGATCCACCTTTGCATTCTCTATTCATTGTTTCTAGTTGTTCTATTAACAAATGGTTTTCTGGGTTTGGTGTCTGTGTATGTCCCATATACAGACACATGCAGACACTATTATGGATGCCAAGAGGTGCTTGCGATAGGAACCTAATATGGCTGTCATCCTAAGGCTCTGCCAGAGTCTGACAAATACAGAGGCGGATGCTCGCAGAGCAACCTTTGGACTGAGCATGGGGTCCCCAATGGAGGACTTAGAAAAAGGACCGAAGGAGCTGAAGGGGTTTGCAACCCCATAGAAAAAACAACAGTATCAACCAATCAGATTCCCCTCCCCCAGAGCTCCCAGGGACTAAACCACCAACAAAGAGTACACATGGAGGGACCCATGGCTCCAGCTGCATATGTAGCAGAGGATGGCCTTGTGGGCATCAATGGGAGGAGAAGCCCTTAGCCCTGGGAAGGCTCAATTCCCTAGTATAGGAGAATGCTACAAGTGGGAGTGAGTGGGTGTGTGTGGGAGCACCCTCATAGAAGTAGGGGTAGGGGGGATGGGATAGGGAACTTGTGGATGGACAACCAGGAAATGTAAATAAATAAAATATCCAATAAAATAAAAAGAAATGGTTTCTTTGACTTGTAGGTTTCCCATTTCTACCAGTACAGATTCACCATTTTCTATCCCATACAATATTCTAATTCATTAATATCGTTATTTAAATAATGAGCCAACAGTTTTCACCATACTGGATATAATCATGGATTTCATATCTAAGGCTTGGACGTATCTCCATTTTCTCTCTGAAGTACACAATGGACTTCTCCCTGCTGATTGGAGGTGGAGAGCTGACACATGCATCTCTCCTTCTGCCTAAGCAATCTTGTCATTATTTTTATAAAATTGCATTGAGGTACCCTGGTCTTTTATTATTTGGCAGAGATTCTCACACAGACATGCAGGGGAAGGGATGCACACAGAGGGGTGCACACATGGATGTACATGAAGGGGTACACACAGAGGGGTGAACATGGAGGAGTGCACTTAAATTAATCAATGTGGAGAGAAGCATACACCATCTTCTTCATATGTACAAGCATACATCCCACCAATAAATGAAGGTCAAAATTAACCCATATAAGAAAAATAGAAAAAAAAAGTAATAAAATTCAACATTCCTAATCCCCTTTATAATAAAAGCTCTGAACAAACTAAGCTAGTAACACGTTTCAACATAACAAATACTGCACATGTCATACTAGTAGCCAGCATAAACCATAGCTAACATCCTGAATAAAGAAAAGCTGAAGACATTTGCATTAAGGTATGGGACACCAGAAGGGTACTCACTGCCACCCTGTAATTAGCTCAGGGTTGAAGTCCAACTAAAACTATGAATTAATGACACAAGTCAGAAAAACTAACTCTGCATGGAGAAATTGCTGAACATTCTCAAAAGGCCATACAACTAATGAACAAATTCAATAAAGTCATGATACATTGTTAATCTTCTGTGAAGATACGAGTAAGAGAAAACGAAAAATCACTGAGAACCACAGTTGATTCTTTATCTTCCACCATCTATTATTATTTCATATTACTTTTACCTTAATTATATATTAAGAAATGAGCTCAGAGAGTTTAATATTATGTGACTTATAGGACGGCACATTAAATATAGAGAAAATATATGAATTTGCAAATTTTATCATCAAGATTAAGTTCTACTCAATAAATTCTTAGAACAAACTTTCAGAGTATGGATATATAACAATCAGGCTATCTTGGTAACATCAGCCTGTTCCATCATTCCCAATTACCTACCTGATGTACACATTATGTAAACTATAATTCCATTTTCAGACCAACATTCATTGTATCAATGTATGAAACTGTCAAATAAAGAGTTTTATAAGTATGTTCAATATGTAATGGCATGTTTATGGTATTAGAAATAGGCTATGAATAGTTTCTCATAAAACTAAGAAACACTGTGAAATACATTTTTCACATTCATCCATTCTCACTATATGATGTTGTAGGTTATGCATTCAGAAATGACATTCAGGACAACATGCCTGTCTTGTAAACTGCAAAACTGGCAATTGGATAAAAGTGTCTATTTGGAGACTGAGAAAATGGCTCAGTAGTTAAGAACTCATGCTGCTTTTTGCAGGGAATGTGAGGTAAGTTCCAGCATCTGTATCCAGTGGCTCACAGCCACTCACAACTCCAGCTACAGGGGGTATAATGATCTCTTCTGGACTCCATGAGTACCTGCACTCACATGCACATATCTGGTCCCATGTAGAGATGTAATTTAAAACCCATAAGAAATCTTTTGTAAAAGAGACTCTTGAAGAAGTCATATGTAATGTTCTATTACTGTAGAATATATACATACTCATTCAAATTGTTTCATTTAAAGGAAAGAATTACCAGGCAGGTGTCCCTAGAAAAGGCATATTTTCAGGTATATGAGGTACATTTGATTAGGAACTTATTAATTAATAATATTTACTAGTAAGAGACCTGAAAATGAGATTTGTAAAAAGCTGTTAGTACTACATACAAAAATACAACTGAATATGTACAGAGTTTGTGTCACATATTCAGAAGGAATGGATAGAACAACTTACCATTCTTCCCCCTACATTGAATACATGACATTCAATTAAGAGTCTATTGACACATTCTTGCTTGTTTAACTAAAATGTTCTTCTGAACCAAACGTAACCTAAAATTGTCTTCCAATTCCTACCTTTACAGGGGAGTGAAAAAGATTATTACTATTTGATCTTTTAATTAATTCAGTCTGGATTTTAGTTTCATCATCAACTGAACAGCTCTCTGACACAACTTTGTGTGAGTCACTGGGAATTTCAGATGAAACACATTGCTTTCACTAAAGTTAGTAGCATTGTATGCTGTTTGCCCACATGCCAAGATGAAAACCACCCCATGGTGCTCAGAAACTTTTTCTCCGCTTCGATTCCTCACCACAAAAGGCTAACAATCAAATTACTACAACTTTTATCAGTTCATGTTTATAAGAGAGCAAAAAGAAAGATAATCCACCAGAGAATCTATTCTTCTAAAGGGACTTGAATCCATACATGGTTTTGAACACACAGATCATGACATGCTCTGCCAATATCAAGTTACTATACTGAAGTCAATATCCTACAAGATAACTCTAGGAGACTCATAACCAACACTGGATGCTGTATGTTTTAATTTTGGACAACATTCTGTATAACAAAGATAAACCTCCCACTAAAGTCCTAATATGGATTTTCATATCATATATAAAAATTCATCTTTCTCACTATCTTATACTCTCCCTTCCCCTTGTAAAATTTAGAGATGATTTCTTTCTTGAAACCCCGGAAAAATGGAGTGTATGCTTTGAACGATTGTTTTGAGTTTTACAAGACTTAAACATGATTTTGATGCTATGGAGAAATAAGTTGAAAGGATGAGGAAATTTTAAAGAAAATGTGTTTCCTATTCTCAGGAACATATAGAAATCCCTACACGATGCTCTGCCCAGCATGATGGAGTCCATACCCTTCGAATCATCTGTGAATAATTTCCCATGTGGACATCATGAAAACTATTCTTCTGTATTCCTACCCTCCAACATGGCGGTTGGAAACACATGCAGACTGGTGTTTACCCAGCAGAGGGTCTATGTGCTAACTAGACCTGTTAGGACGTACAGAGACACTATCGATCTACCTAAAAACTACAAGCTAAAATATTGTAAATAGGTTTATAAAAAAAATCTGTGTCATAATAGTTGAAATCTGTGTCATAATAGTTGAAGCCCTCCAAAAATTAAGAGAATTCCTCTCTAATCCTTTCCTACTGAAATGTTTGTTGTGTGGGTGCTTAACATACCTCTGCCAGATACAATCCTGATTTTGTGATAAAAGGTGGTTGAATGTTGAGACACTGATTTCCCATTGTGGTTATTGATTGAAGTCTTATCCATAAGCAGAACATTATTTGTGAACAGGAGCTCAGCACTCTGAGATGGAACGCATTAATTTTCTTCTTTCTGTTAGCACAAACTGTAAGCTCTCTGCATGATTAGTGGGGTCACTGGTTGTGGATTCTCTTGCAAAATACAATTAGAGCGAAGGCTGAAGCGTAAGACAGGGGTGGAATATTTGCAAAGCTTGAACAAGGCCCTGGTTCAATCCCCAGTACCATAAAAAAATATCGTAAAATATAGTTGTAGTTGTAGGTAATTCATGGATATATATATTTGCATGTATTTGTTAGTTTTATTGACACCAGGTATGACAGTCTGTAGCCTGGTAATTTATTCACTAAATTTAACCAGACCAAATGGAAACCTCTAGGTCTATTCTGCCAGGTTCTTATTAGGTCATTTATTAAACCTGATGAATTGAGTTGAGAAGGAATTTAAATCTACCCTTGTATCTTCCTGCTAAGAACTGAGGGACCTGCTGGGAGCCTGGCCCGGCTTGGTGGGAGGAGAAGGTGATCTTCTTTCTTCTCCTCTGGTTGGTTCTTCTTGAGGCAGCCCCCGGAGGAAGGGGACAAGACCTAGAGTTAGGCTATTGTAGCTGGCCCGCCCTCTAGTATCCTTGGTCCAGAAACTGCCAGAAACTGTTTCTGGTACTTAACACCTCAGCCAGGGACAGCAGAGGATTAGGCAAATGACCTTTGTACTCTCTCTGCAGGCGCTGCCAGGCTCTAACTTAGATCTGTTAGTTTGAAGTCGCAGGAAGAAAAGACACTTAAAGAAGTTATCACAGTTTATTACTAAGTGTAAAAAGTTTCCTATGAAAGCTATCTAAGGGAAAAAGTGGAAATGTCCTAAATGGAGAGATTCTAAGCAGACAGAAGAGAGGGAGAAGAGAGGAGCAGAGAGAGAAGAAGAGAAGAGAGGAGGAAAAAGAGAGCTATTAATGAACGTCCCTTTGTCTTATACATCATTCAGAGTACATGATCACATGTTACAAAGTTCATCACAAGTTCACACCAAAATTCAAATCATAAATTGAAATAGAAGTTTACAACAGAAAATGTTTACGTGCATATCCATTAGGAGTAATTATCTGACTAAACATCCATCACCTGTCTAGCTCCACAGGTTCACTGAAGGTTTAAAACTATAACTTAAGAAATTAGTGAAGTTTTGTATTGATAAACCCAGGCAATATTTTCTCTTCTGTCCTAGCACCTATAATAAATTGTGAGTTCCCTTTTAGTGACCCTTGGTTAATTGCTTTACAACCACACTGGAATGTGCTCTGAGCAGGAGAAAGTCTGGTTTCTATCTCAAGGCTGTTAATTGATGACACTTGGGAGACTGGCAGAGTTCTCATAGCAGTATTGATTGTCAGAAAGAGACTTAATACCAGTCCCACTATAAAAGAGCTAAATAATCATTGATAAAATTTTAGGAATTCTTATAGGATCATCATTAAGACTTAAGAAGTCATCTATTTGTCTATATAGTATCACTACGAGACAGTACATCTTCGTGGGTCTGCAGAGATCTGCTCCAAAGGGCTGCGCTATTGCTTAGTGATTGTTACATATGTTTAATAATAATAATAATAGGAAAAGCATATTAATAGCAGGGATTTTTTCCTAAAACGTGTCCACACAGCCTTGCTAGTGTAGCACACTTGTCGCAGATTATAATCCAAGGCAAGTATTTCAGGATGATCACCTGCTAATTATTAGCTTTTCCCATTATGGCTCCCAACAGGGACCCTCTCCTTTTTTAGTATGCAGTGTCCCCTTACTGTTTACTGATGCCTCCCACTGATCTCCAAGCAGAACACATCCTTGCCTGAGCAAATTCCTTACAAAATGTACAATACATGTTTTTGGAGAGCTGGCCTTGACAATGAACTTTTGAAAACTGAAGCAATTCATGTGAGTGTATGAGATCTTTTGTGGAAAATGTTGGCTATACCTTTTAAGGCCCTTAGCAGGAAGAAAATATCGAACAATACCAATAATATTATGTTGGGTGCAGATTTTGAACTTCTGATACTCTTCAAGTATTCACATTCACTTGTACTTTTTTAATGCAAAAAAAAAATACTATAAAGAATCCATTTTGTTCCATTAAAAGGTAATAAAACCATGGGAGGTGGTGAGAAACAGGGCAAATGGTATTCATAGCTAGAAGCTAAAACTTTTCATTCAAGCTCACTTGCACTTGAGAATATAACACTTTAGTTTACCAATAAAAACATTGTATCTTCAGTGCTGGAGATGGACTCAGAGACCCATGTGTGAGGCCAAGTCTCTACCGAACATATTTGAAAGACACAGGTCTACTTCTTGACATGTTTTATATAGAAATTTCCCACAGAAATAGCAGGTATTTGGTGGGATCGGAATGCTATGGCAGCTCAATGAACTGAGACGAAGGAGAACGGACAGCTCTGGGGAAAGCAGGAGGAGGAAACAGTCCAATGCCAAGTTTACTGAGAATCATGAGCAGGACGAGAAAATCCTGGTGGCATTACCAGGCACAGACAGCCACAGTCACAGCAGAGACATTACCAACTACAGACAGCCACATTGACACTCTGACTAAGGCCATGCCAGCCATAGGACAGATGGCCACAGTGACACCCTGACCATGGAAGAGCCATCAATGGGCCAGATGGCCAGAGTGCACATAATGACCAATACAGTAGCAGTATGAATAGACTTTGCACTTAACTACCCAGGTGTTAAACCGTTTAGCTATTTGGAGCCATACTTGTTTTGCTTACTTGCATTTATTTTTTTCTCCTTCTATGCGAACAGTAAATATTTGTTTTTAAGGCGATCTAGGCATCTAGAAACCATCATCACAATCTTAATAAAAGCAGAAATTTGATAGTGAATAAATGCCAAGGGTTCATAGTACTTTATAATTACTTATAGCCATGTGATAAGGAAGAGGGAATTGAATCAATGTGAGAAAAATCTCTGACTACTGTGGGTAATTTTTCCAATTGATTCGTTGTAAATGGACAGGACCAGGATTGAAGAATCTCTCTAAGCAAGCTTGCAATGTGAAGCAAAGTTCACATTGGTCTTTAAACATGTGACAACTCAGACATAGCTGCTGAAGAAGGATGCAGTGGGGAGATCTTTTGCTCTGTGGAGGGGTCCTTTAACAACCAAAATCATTCATGTGATGAGAAGGAAAGGACAGAAAACAAAATAGTAAAACTTACAAGATGGATGTCCTGTGACTTCCTATGATCTGCAAACGAAGCAGAGGGATAGTGGTGTTCCGAGAGAAGCCATCAAATCTCTGGAATCCTTCACCTGTTTCTCATAATAAACATGTCTTTGTATCTTCTGTGGTATCTTTGTTTTATTGTCTCTATGCTTGAAGCCCAGTTGTTCCTTTATAAATGTTAGTGAAAATAAACTGTACCCACCTGTTTTTGTTTTTTTTCAGCATTAGTTATGTATGGGTAGATAATGGTGACATAAACTGAAGAGCTGGATATTGCATAACTTGAACTAGACATTGAACTCCTATAAAACACAAACACACACACACACACAAACACACAATATTGTTATGGTCCCACCACTGGGCAAGTTACTTTATAATTAGTAAATTCTCATCTCCCTGATGCTATTTGCCTTAGAATTCTATTTTAAATCATTTATTGTCGGACCACTGGAGTCAACACCCCTCTTCATAAGTGCATTTCACTAAAGGTGAACATCAATATTTCAGTCAACTAACTCCGGAATCACAATTCGTGTGGTGGCCCGGATTCTGCACAGGTAGTGCTTCCTAAGTGAATATTTGGAAAGAACCATCTGATTATTCTAATGTACAGCTAATTATTTCTCCCCAGTCCTTTATTGAACTTTCCTTCCCTGTGGTACTGATGTCATCTGATACAATTTAGATAATTACCAGCTAATATCTCTGTGAACTTGTGGGGGGAAAATAAGTTTGAAATGTTATTAATTCTAACAGGTCACGGAGGTCAAAATCTGGAAATGTTTGCTGGGGATTGGACTGACTTGGGACTGTTGCATTCTAAATAGTTAATGCAATTTCCTCACTTAAAATTTAATTAACACCGGGATTTAGCACACTGGACAGGCTTCCTGGCCTGTATCCACTTGGCAGTAAATCCTCTTGGCCTCCCTCCTGCTTAAGCAAACCCTGTCAGGATGAAGTACGTAGATGCTGAGTGCTCATTTCTTTTGTTTCTAACGGAGTGACTTTTGGTCCCAAGGTCACAAGGTCCAAGTATTTATCAGAGAACAAACATTGGGCAAACAATACAATAAACCAACAATACAAATAAATTTCAAAGCTAAATCGGGACAAGGTCCATTTTCTCTCATCCTCACAAGTAAATATGTTTTTCTGCTGGATTTCATCAAAAATTGGTTAATACTCAACGCTTACAATTTAATGTGCAATCTATGAATGATCCATGATTTGCTGAAACTAAATCACATGCTTGTTTAATACTCTAGCAATCCAGATCCTTCTCTTGTCTGTGCTACCTCTAGAATCTTTATCTTCTGTAGCCTTGGGAAGAAGACATGTTTTTAAAACACTAAATAGCTATAGAGAGGAGTCACAGATAGACACATATGTATATGTCACATGTCGAGGTGTATACAGAAGCCACAAGCAGATGTCCATATATGTACACATGTGCAGATATACACAATGGCTACTTGTACATAATATGCAAATGTATACATGTGCAGATAAGTATACTCACCACATGTAGATAGCTGTATATGTACACATGTACAAATACATAGAACAGGCACATAGAGACATGTGCAGACATGCAGCTCTATATGTATACATGTGTAGATATGTATACTAGCCACATGTAGATTGATATATATGTACACATGAGCAGATATGTATATGTGTATATGTACACAAGTACAAATACATAGAATAGGCCCATGTAGACATGTGTACATATATACGTACACATGTGCACACATATACATGTAGATACAGTAGCCTCATGCATATGAGTTCCTATATATACATAAGCACAGATATGTACAATAGCCACTCATGAATAAGCACATATGTGCAGATATGTACATACATTAGAGTACTGTGGGAACTCTCATGTCAAGTCATCATAACCATGCTCACTTTCACAGGGCCACTCAGACTCTCTGAAAGAATTACTGCATTGAGAATCTCCAGGTGACTGTTAAAAAGGGAGATTATTTTCTACAAAAACTGTTAAAGATATGGTTCTAGATCTAGTCGCTTTCTACATTATTTTATGTTTGATGTTTGCTAGTAATTTTGCAAACCTAAGATTTTTAAATTTTTACAAAACCAAAATGGCATGATGCTTGTTTATAACATGAGAAAAAAAGATAATTTTACAAGATTCACTTAAATTCCTGCTACTTCCCAGAGTTCACATTTCTGAAATATTATTCCTTCAAGATACAGTGAATATTAGAGAAGAAAATATTATACAGTTTTCTTAAAGTATCTAACTAAAATAGTGTAAACCATGTTTACAAAAAATAATATATTTTGTTTTTATATTGGCAAGTGAGGCAAGAGTAGCATTATTTTATAAACTTGAAATTCATAGAAATATGTTATGTATCAGCTTTCCTGGAGTGGACAGATGAAAGTCCTGCCTGTGGGAAGTGCCCTGACTCATGAAGAGGCAGCAGAGACAAGACTAGAGGGGTGGGGTGGGCAGAGCAGAATCAAAAGCTTTTGAAGTAGAGGGAAGAACTTCAAGTCTGGTGTGGTAGACTGTTTTGTGAAAGAAAATAATCCTCAGCATGTCCTAAGTTCCATGTAGACATCTTTCTTATTGCGATGATGCTAGCCCATGCAAACACAACTTTCTAGACAAGACTTTTCTTTAGCTTTTCCTCAGGCAGAAGGTTAAGATGTTGTGTGGTAGGAAATACATTTTGGAACAGCTCCATTAAATGGCAGATGTGGCAAAGTCCCTGACATAATCAATGGACCAGGGAGCAGAGAATAGGACCAGATCCAGGGCCAGCATAACCCTCAAAAGGCTTGCCCACAGTGGTCGTTCTCCACTACCCCAGGTCCACATCCCAAATGATCCATAACCTCTCAAAACAGTAGGAACCAAGTGCTCAAAAAAGTGAACATGTATAGGGTAGTCCAGATTCAAATACCATAGCATTCAGTAATTAATATATGTCAGATGTGCACATGGCTGTGGCAATGGAATCTAACTCACTCAAAACTCTTCATGAAGGAAAAACAGACATGTCAGAGTGAACATTTTATACAACCTATACTTGACTGAAGCTCTCCCTTTGAAGCTGACTCCTGGTTTCTTTGCAAAATTGGGGCAGATGAGTATCCCATTTTGATGTTATCTATTGAGTCTTAAGCAATACTCTTCATTATCTCTTCCCAATTTGTGATAAACTTTAGACTCCTAAGTGTCATCTCTCTGAGAATGGTATTTCTTCTACTATGTGAGAGACACACACACACGCGCACACATACATACACACACACACACACACATACACACACACACATACACACACACATACACACACACATACACACACATACACACACACATACACACATACACACACACACATACACACATACATATACACACATACACACACACATACACACATACACACACACACACATACAAACATACATATACACACATACACACACATACACACACATACACACACATACACACACACACATACATATAAATACACACACACATACACACACACACATACATGCACACACCCCACATACACACACCTAAAACTTATGTCAGGCGAGAGACAACAGATTGCATCACAGTTCTTCAAGCTCTCAACTAAAATAAAATTTAAAATTTTCAGTTGATAACAACCTAAACCACAAAATGTGAGTTTCTTTTGAATCACATTGGTAGCTTTCATTTAGCAAATGCCAGCCAAGCTGTGGGTGTTTGGGTTGAAGTTGATTTGATTCCCCCATAGAGATAACATTTGAAGTTTAACTTGCTGGTAAATGCCAGCATGCTTTGTTACTTTTCAATGTACATGATATTGTCAAAATTACAATGCTCTTAACTGTCTCCAAGTTGCATTTTGATTCAGCTTTGAGGGCAAATGTCTCTTAGGCAGAGAAACCTCTGGAAATGAACAGAAGTAGATTCAGAGTAGTTATTGTTCCCCTTTAATTCTTTTATGTTTGGACTTTTTTTTAACTTGATAAAGATAACTTTAAAAAGATAACTTGATAACATTGTTATGTAATAATGAACTACTTCAAATAGCATAAGATAAATTTTAAAACTGAGACTGGTATGTCTTTGTCCAACAAAGAGCATGGAACCTTACAAGAATGAAATGTCGTCAGTGTCACAATGAAGCAAGTTACGACAGGACTTGAAATGTTGATGGTGAGATCCACAGCCAAACATCAGGCAGACTGTAAAGAGTCATGAGGAAGAGTGAGTGATAGGACTTGGGAGCCGGAGAGGTCAAGGACACTACAAGAAGACCTACAAGGTCAACTAACCTGGGTCCATGGGGGCTCACAGACACTGAACCACCAATCAAAAAGCATGCAAGGGATGGACCTAGGACATATATGATGTACAGCTTAGTCTTCATGTGGGTCTCCTAACAATTGGAGTGGGAAATGTCTCAGACTTTGTTGCCTGCCATTGGACCGCACCCCCCCCACACACACACACACAACCTGGATTCTCTGGTCCAGCCCCAGTGGGAGAGGATGCACTTCGTCCTGCTGCAACTTGATGTCCCAGGGTGGGGTGGTATCCAAGGGGTCTTACCCTTCTCTGAGGAGAAGGGGCGGGGGTAATAAGGGTAGGGATTTGTGAATGGAACTGGAGGAGAGGAAGGAGGTAAGGGCTGTGCCCGAATGTAAAGCGAATAAATACATAAAATAAATAATAAAAAAAAAGAGAGTTGAAGTACAGAGACTTTGATGTGAATGACCAGAATCACATTGGAGAGTTGTTTGTTTGTTGCCTCCTGTATGTAGGCAAGTAAATAAGACAGACCAGTAGCACTTCAGTATATTTTCTATATCAAAATAATGAAAGTCCCTTTTGGCAAAACTATAAACCTACACATATGTTTTATATAGAAAGCAATTACTTCTATATTATTCAATAGAACTGACTCACTTTAAGCATCTTGACACCCCCAAGCTATCATGTGATCGGCAGTTGTTAAAACCAGAAACACTAAGATACAACATCCAAAAGCAACACCACAAGCCCATTTTTTTTTCCAGTCAGGAAAAGTCCCTGTATGTGGAAAATTCAATGTGTATTTTGAACACTATGTGTTACTATAAATTAAATCTACTCTTTTGTAACATTGGGGATTGAACTGAGGACCGTAGACAGTGTAGTTACTCCATCTCACAATTACATCTTCAGCTCATGTTGTTGTTATTGTTGTTGTTTGTTTGTTTTTAGAAAGAATCATGCTAAATCATCCATGCTAGCCTCAACCTCACCACCCTCCTTTCTCAGGTTTCCAGGTTCTGGGAATACATCTGCCCATCGCCACATGTATAAAATCACCAGTTTTAAGAGTCATGCTGTAATTTGTCAAAAGTCTACATTAGAGCTGCTTTTAAGACCATTTTAGTTTTATGAATTGAATTTGATTAAAGGCATAACGCCACGTATGCTTTGTAGATGTAAGCTATATTTTCCTACTTGTGTCTTCCTGATTTGGGCTTTCAGTCATAATAATCATTTAATAAGTAATAAATGGCAGTGACCGAGCCATTTGTAAACTCCTCTTTGGCCTTTTATATGCTTACCTCTGCTTTTTAATATGTAATCGATTATCACGTCTTTATAATTTATAACAAATTTAGTTACTAAATTGTTAATCTGCAGCCTCTATAACGAAAAGTTAAAGGCAGTAAGTTGTTTTCCACCGGAAAGGCTCTGGAGTACATTTTTCTAACTATAGACACTCTAAAAAAAAGATATGTGAATATATGTCTCTCTTAGTTGGACAGTTTCAAGTGTTAGAAGTCTGGAGAACTAGATATGAAAATTCAGCTTCTAAAAGCAAACTGAACCAAGACTTTGAACTTGATAATGCCATCATTGTAGATTCTAACAGTCCTCCCAGTATGTAAGGATTATACACTGTCACGGTGCTGTGTTCTTGGGCATCAGTGTGAATCTTCCTCTGACGGAGCATGCTCGAGTTTGTCTCTGTCAGTCAACTCCATCATGCATGCCTGGAACCAAGTCTTTCATTCTGTATGCTCTTTCATGCTGTCAGCTGAAAATAGACAGAGACCCTTGCTGTTGTTTTCTGGAGCACCAGGAATCTTTCCGTTTCTTTGATTTACAAACACCAGTCACACACTTTCTGCTTCAGGGTAGTAAGAAGTGAGTTCTTACGTTCTACTGTTCTATTTCCACACCTCTGAATATGCTGATTACGAAGGTTTAAACCAGTTACCTAGAGATTAAATCAGGCACAAAGGTGTGCCTGCTTCTCTCCTTGTCAGTACAATGGATGCAGGATTCTGTGCTTGTCAGCACAATGGATGTGGGATGCTGCACACAGTCTCCTTTGAGCACATATCTGGTATGAACACTATTTGTGGTATAACATGGCCGCACAGAATGCCCCAAAGATGTGTGGTGTGAGGCAAGACTTCCTGATTTACTTCTGATTTCAAATACATTCTCTATTTTCAAGTCATATGCTGAACAGCTTCCTGGGGAACCACAAAATACCGCTGAGTCAGAACCTACTTGCCTGCCACATAGTGGGTATTAAATGCCAGGAATTCAAAATTGTGTAAGGTGTGGCATATGCATTTACAACTCAATAACTCGGTGAGGAGTTGAAGGAGGAAAAATAAAAGGCAGAAAACACATGAAATGCTGAAAGCTGTTTTATAGTCGGTGATGGGGTAGAAGGTCAAAATAGGATGGAACATGAGTTATAATATTAGTAAGACTTTGCAGAAGCCAGTTGCTATGTCTAGGCTATTGGTAGATCTTAGGACTGTATCAAAGCAGTTATGGTTGCTTCAGTGCTCCAAGGGAGATGTCTGAAACTCTCTTGGGACAGATAAATTATAAATGAGATCCTTAGAAAGCTACTAAGAATGCCATAGCTTGGACCTCTCTCAATTTCAGGTCCAGATACAAAAGCTTGTATACATGTTGATTTGCCTAGAAATTGTCCCCAGGATGCAGGAATGAGGATATCCTAAATCTGAGAGAACAACAGAAGGAAAGCTAATTAGCTATGATTATCAAAGTATCCAGGACCTCATGGCACAAAATCTGGTGATTGATAGGTTAGGCTCTGAAGTACACAGACCTGTCATTGCAAATGATTACACTTCAATTATTAATTTTTTTATTGGAAATTTTATTTACATTTCAGATATTCTCCCCTTACCTCATTCCCCCTCCCCCCCAGGAACTCCCTATCCCTTCCCCCTCCTCTTGCTTCTATGATGGTGTACCCCCACCAACCCCCCTCCCCGTACCTCACCTCCCCACCTTTGAATACCCCCCCACGACATCTAGCCTTCATAGGACCAAGGATCTCTTCTCCCACTTATATATAGCTCCTTTGCATATATAGCTGGAGCCATGGGTCCCTCCCTAAGCGCTCCTAGGCTGGTGATTTAGACCCTGGGGGCTCAAAGTCCAAGTGGATAAAGGACCTTCACATAAAACCAGACACACTGAAACTAATAGAAGAGAAGATAGGGAAGACCCTCAAATACCTAGGCACAGGGGAAAAGTTCCTGAACAGAACACCAATGGCATATGCTCTAAGATCAAGAATTGACAAATGGGACTTCATAAAATTGCAAAGTTTCTGTAAGGCAAAGGACACTGTCAATAGGACAAAGCTGGAACCAACAGATTGGGAAAAGATCTTTACCAATCCCACATCTGATAGAGGACTAATACCCAATATATACAAAGAACTCAAGAAATTAGACTCTAGACAACCAAATAACCCTATTAAAAATGGGGTACCAAGCTAAACAAAGAATTCTCAACTGAGGAAATGCGAATGGCCAAGAAGCAACTAAAGAAATGTTCAACATCCTTAGTCATCAGGGAAATGCAAATCAAAACAACCCTGAGATTCCACTTCACACCAGTCAGAATGACTAAGATCAAAAACTCAGGTGATAGTAGATGCTGGCAAAGATATGGAGAAAGAGAAACACTCCTCCATTGTTGGTGATATTGCAAGATGGTGCAACCACTATCAATTATTAATTTTAAGTATTCAGTACACTTTACTCATTTGGAAAATATATTACAGACATTATGCTATTTTTAATTATATGATATAGTATAGTTAAATGCCAACACACTCTCTAGATCATGGTAAGAACCCAATATCAATGCTATTTCTCAAAGTAACATATCCCAGAAGGAGCAAAGAGCTAAACTATTGAAACACAGTTTTCATACAAAGACTAGTCACATAGCCTAAAATCATGGTATAATGAAGTGCTAAAGTGTACCTAGGAAGAATTTGAAGGCAAGTAGCTATTTCAGCAACAAGATAAGCTAAATATAAACACAAATTCACATGAATGCTCAACATGTTACATTTTTTTATTGTGCTAAAACTATAGATTTAATGTTAGACTGGATGTTTGTGTGACTCCAAAATTCATACATTAAAGCCCCAAGACTCAAAGTGATGGTGCTTTGAAGTAGGGCCTTTCAGAGCTAACCAGATGATGTCATATGTTTATAGTGCTTATGACTAAATAAGCAGAGACAAGTGCTGCCCTTCCATATCGTGAGGATGTGGCGAGAGAATGGCTGTGTACAATCAGGAGAGACTTCCAGAACTAGAAAACAGTTGCCTTCATTTTGAGCTTTCTGTACACCAGAACTTTGAGACCAATGAAGACTTTAACCACGACCTCAGTTATTCTGTTATGGCAATCCAAGATGAGTGTGAAAACTCAGACTATAAAATATACTCCTTTAGCTATTTAAAACATACAGGTAATTGACAGTGTGCTTGTTCTCAATAGAGTAGCCATGGCCATTGCCTATTGTCTGAGCTCTCTAATCACTCCAGCCCTGTGCCCACTAAACAATCTATTTCCACTGTTGTTTCCCCCAGTTTTTGGTAACTGTGGTTATCTTTTCGCCTTTGCCTGTTCAAGGTTACTAGCTCAAGCAAAAATCATGCAGTGTTTCTTCTTTTGTGCTTTACTCATTTATCATGTTTCTGAGGCTTGTCCATTCTGTAGCATCTCTGTGGATTTCATTTCTTAAAGATAATTCATATTTTATTGCGTACCCATAGCATATTCAGAGTGTCCAATAAGCTGCCAGTGCACAGATGGCCTCTTTCTATAGCCCCTCTAGCTATTAGGAAGGATGTTTCTGGGGAAGGGGAGTATTTGTGAGATGGTATCTGTTCGGCCTTTCTGCTTTTAGTTATTTTGCACATATCCCTAGAACTGGAATTTCTAAATCACAAGGTGAATCTGTTCTACTTGTTGCAAAGTGCCACTCTGCTTTACATGGTCACTACAAAAGGCATGTTCCCTCCAACAATAGCCAAGCTCCTGATACGATTGCATTCTGCCCAGTACTTATTATTGCTCCCTTTCATATAGGCTATCCTACTGGATATAAAGTGGCAACTTTCTGCGACTTTAATTGAATTTGCTGAGTAGTGACTCTGTGAAACCTTTCATACACTTGTGACTGTCCATTTATCTCTGAAAAAGACCTATTTATGTCTCTAATTAATTTTGAATGATGTTGCTTGGTTTTGCTATTGTTCAATTGTAAGGAGTCCTTAAATACTATGAATATTAAACTCAACAGGTTGTTTAATTTAAATTAATTAATTTAATTAATGCCATTCTGTAAGGCATACATTCACTCAGTTCATCTACTTCTTTGGCTCACAAAATATTCAGTTTTCATGATGTTCAGTTCATTCATGTTTTAAACTTTTGACTTTACTTTTGCTTTTTGCTTTTCTCTCACCCAAGTGCAAATATTCGATCCAGGCAGGCCCTTGTTCATGACAGGCTTACGCTCTACTGTAAGAGGAGCTAAGGTGGGAGGAGTTAGGAGAAGAAGAGGAAAAAGGAAGAGGAGGAGCTAGAGGAGCAGAGATGTAGGAGGATGGAGAACCACGCAGGTATGGAGAGCAGTCATGGGGAACAACTTATAATTAGGTTAGCTAATTGGGATACAACTCTCTTTGTATGGACATCTTGTTACGAATCATTACCAAACATATAAAGCCTTTGATTAATCTTTAAGCATTAGAGTCTCATTTTTTCTACCAGGCCTGCGTGGATGGTGAAATGGTCTGGGCAATGCCCAGCCTTGTGGAGACAGCATGGAAGATTGGCAGAGCTATCTCCCATACTGACGTCTCTTGGGTGGTAGGGTTGGTGTTTCTGGCTGGCCGGTTACAGCTGCTGTGCCCACTGTGGCCTCTGGCCAAGAAACATGGCATGGCAACTGGGCTAAGCAGAGCCACTGCAGCTTAGATAGTCGGCATGGCCAGCGGCTGCATTTAAAAATTAACACAACACTCTACAGAAGTATATCCCAGCCTGTGCTATTATATAATGTTATTCATGCTGGTATCTCTGTTTCCTTCCTCATGAACCCTTCCCCCTCTGGACTTACTTTATTATTTAACATCTAGTAACAGACATGGGGAACAGAGATTCCTTTGCCTTGAATTCTGTGTCCTTTTCTGGTGGTGGTGGTTGTGTGTGTGTGTGTAGTGTTCTTGTTTATATGCTTATATGTGCATATAAATGAATGCTTGTATGTCACAAGTATGAAAAAGAGATGGCAGCTTTTAGAGATATTACTTCTTATATATTGTCTACACTGTTTTCTGAGGCATGGCTTCTTAGTGGCACTAGAACGAACCAAGCAGCCTAGGCTAGGTAGCAAATAATATCCTGGAACCCACATGCTTTTCTTCTCCTTTCTCAGCATTGATATTATCAATATACACTATCACATCTGGCTTGTTCTTGAGGTCAAAGTCTCATCCTAATGCTTGCTTTACAAGCACTTTGTAACTGAGAAATCTCCTCAGGCCTGCAGTGATCTTTCTCTCCAAAAGGCTTCCCTTATGTGTCAGACTCTTCTGAGTAAACTTTAAGTGAACATTAATGAGAAAGGAAGAGATGGGGCCATTTCAATAGGCAAGCCACATTCAGTAATATTTATTCCAGAAGGAAAAGAGTATGAGAAAAAAAATGTCTGCGGTGGTCAGTGACATAATTTCACAGCTGGATGAAAACTTGTATAACTGGATTGTATTGATATTTTGAATTTCTCGGGCATTTAAGTGATAAATATGTCATGTGTAGAGTGACCATTTATTCAAACATTACCAGAAAAAAAAACTTCCTCCAAAGCCATTGGTTGATATTTTACATTTGCTAAAACATCTCACTTCTCAGCATCATCTGGGTAATGAGAAGCATCCAGTTGGTCATAATGTTTCCCAGAAGAGGTGATAACTCTCCTTCAGAAAGACAAACACATCAAGAGGAGTCATCAATTAATATTTCTTTTTCTCTTGCATGAATGAAGCCATCGCAAGGTTTAAAAACATACTCAGCAACAGAAATGGACGAAGATAAATGTTACATCATGTGCATCGGGATGCTAACGATGAGCAACATTTGTCATCAAGTGAATTGATTCATAATTTTTTCCTGTAGGGCTTCAAAAGGCAGCCAACCAATCAGAATTTATCCCTTTACCAGAGTCATCCACATAGGTAAAACCCAGTGGTTTCTTTCTATTCATTCCACTTCCATAATCCAGAATGTATGTGTTAAAAAAGGGTTGCAAAATCCATCCCTAGACCGTATCAGCATTTAATAAAATGATTAAAAATATCATCTCGATCAAGACCCTTTAGAGAGAGCCAGTGCTAATCTTCCACCCCTTTGAGGTCTCTGTAAGGATTTTCACAAAGCAGAAAATAGTACAGATATTTTATTTTATTTCCCTTTCTTTATCCAAGCTAAGAGCCTCATGAAGCATGAAGACTCTATAAAGCTCCCTGCTGTAGTTCCACAGAAGACAGCCAATGGATAATTCTTACTATTCTATGAATACCAGAGAAAAATCTAACACATTCTAAATGAAGGGAATATCTGTGAATTCTAAAAGACATCATACTTAATCTTTCACTTGCCATTAAAAGAATTACTTCTATATATTTGCTAAAGGCATAATAGTATAAAAATCTTATTGCAGGATACATTATATTTTGCCATAGGACATCATCATTGCGGGTGTAATTCTGATAGATTTTTAATTTAAAAAGTTAAAGATTGGAAGAATAATCTGCCTTAGAGAAATAAATATGCACCTGTGTGAATGAAATCATCACAAAATACAACCAATGGCTTTAAATGTCATTTAGCAAATGAGCACACCACATTTTATGTAGTAAATTTATATTTGCTTCAAGACACATGGTGAATATTTTATGCTGATTTCTAGGGAGGAAAAGATAGCACATTAATCAAAAATATTTTATTATCTAAGTGCCTCCAGAACAGACTGGATAGCATTGCACATATTCCCCTAAGCCATTTGAATGAGTAGAGTATTTCTGCAGTGGAATTCACAGAACATAAGAGATGCAATAAATAGCACTGAACGTCAAAGTCATCTGTAGGCTGCATGCCCATTCCTACTGAATGGCTTTTAATCAGCTACGTTTGTATTTTATGAGCATGGGCTTTGTGGTCTAAGTGACTTATCACACAGTTGTATCTCTGATAAATTTCTTTTAATCTGAGTAATAAGACCTGCTAGTATAAGTGATTGTTTATAGAATCATTCAACATTTTATTGAGAGCATATTGTTCCCAACATGCTGAAGTCTCATTATAAAATATATCATAAGCTTTAAAATGTTAAAGGAAGCAAAGAGGAAAAAAAAAAAGCTCTACCACTTGGGTGACAATATGCAGATGCAGTATTTATGGTCGAAGATAAGTAAGCTTGGGAAAAACATAGGAACATTTTTATTGACATTTACATATATGCTCTCCAATGAATGCAATCTTTAAGTCAGTCACTGGTTCAGGTAGAAGGTCTTAGGCATCACCTGTCTGCCCATTTATTCATATTATAAGAAATGAAGAAATAATCTCCATTATGATAGGAATACGAAATAGGAAAAGAATTTTCTCATGGCTACATATCTTTGGTTTTTCTTCTTGGGTAGAATGTTTTTTTTTTCAACAGATATGAGTCTATTTAATGTGGGTCATTATCATGGGATAATAAAATGAGTTTTATATATAGGAAAAAAAACCCACTAAGTGACCACAAATGGTACTATGAATGTTTCCTCTCCAAATACCTATTGATCTGTCCATCACCCTGTTCATGGTGTTGAATAGGATGCAGCTAGAAGATGTAGAGACAAGGAGGGCCACAAGCTTCCAATGACAAAAGAGAAGAACTTAGCCTTCAGGATGAAAATATAATCCATCCAATCAGTTTTTTCTCTCTTTCATGAGAGTTCAGATCAATAGACCAAAGGCATGTCTGTTCTTATATTTTCTACCACACAGTTAGAAACTAGTGCTTCTGAAAGGACAAATATGTGTACATTGAAATTAAACAAGAGGAAGGAAAAGAAGTGAAAGGTTGGGATTTGAATTAAAAGTGTCACATTTCCCTCCCTGTAGTGTTAGAATCCCACTATCATGTGACCTGAGAAGGTTTTACTATGTTTTAACTCTTGTACACCTTGCACCAAGCTATTATACATGATGTGATTAACCCAAGTTACAAATTAGCAGACTGTACTCATTTTTTTTCCAGACTAGCATTGAAATAATTTCAAAGATGTTGGGAAGTCAAAGAGAAGAACTATTTTATGATTATAGTAGTCTCTTGAATGTGCAGAACTGGAATCTCCCTACAAAACTGGGAAGTTCAGAGTTCATTTTATCTTTCATTTAGCATGGATTTGTCACCACAGTCTTGTTACTGAAAGATTATAATTCTTCATACAAACCTCCTTTTGTACAGAGCTGTGACATACACAACTCTAATCATGACCTGCATCATATAGACCATGTCAACGAGGATCAAACTACAACTTAAACCAATTTATAACCAATTTAATGTTATTTCTTTGGGTGGGAACAGCTTTAAAGAGTTACAGTACTTATTACTTAATATTATTCATATATGACTGCATGTACATATGTGTAGAAATATATGCTTGTGATTCCATAACTATATATGATACACAAATTGCCAATATTCACAATAGAATATAGGAGTCAAAAAGATCACCTTCCTATCTATTTCACTCACAAGTATTTCTATGTTTGTTTTTGAGTGTGTGTGTGTATATATGATATATGATATATATATATTATACAAAAATGCTAATTAAACAAATGTAAAAATGGTAGATTAATTTCCCTTGGAAATGATGAATTAAAATAAAATAAGCAAATTTAGAAAATTCTTGCCTTTGCAGAATTTTTTATTCTTATCCAATTTAAAATTTACAACAGAGGCAATAAACATAATACTTTTTAAAAGAATTTGTTGGCTTTTGTTCTTTGTAGTTTGGATTTTTTCATAAAGAACCAACACATCATCTCACCATTTAAAAATGGTGAGCTTTTCAAAAAAGAATGGAATGGATCTCATTAAGTCAGGACTGACTGTTTACTTTAAACTTAAAGCCTGTGGAGAATCAAATCGAAGCAATCACAATCAATTTTTCAAGGAGATAATAGTCCAGTGATAGTCACAGACAAAAGCACTCTGAAATGTTCAATTTAATCAGAGAAATGCTCTCAAGAGGCCGTAATGAATAAAAATAATAGCAAATGTATGAGAAATTACTAAGACTTGAGGAAAATACTTTACACAACTTAAATACATTTAGGATGGGATAACTGGCCTCACTAAGTTAAACAGATGTGTTTGAATCATATTATCAGCTAACGCTGAAAAGGACTTGGCTAGTCAGAGTTTCCTAATGTGGACACAACTTGGTGTCAAAACTTTGTTTTCCGCTTTATGGAACCTCAAAAATAAACACTGTTTATATTTAAGGAAGCACATACAAGTTAATGGAAAGTTTCTTTCGAACTATGGTAAGCATGCTCTGGGGTTAGCTGAGATTTTTCTGCCACTTTTGGTCATGGCCTTGGCACATTTCCTGAACACTAGTTTGCCGTTTTCAAAATGATATCTGCACTTTTTGAAACCTTTACACACATAGAATTGATTATAGCTGTCCAGCACTCCCTCTCTTCTACTTCCCTTAGTGTCCTCTCTTTTTCCTTCCCAAATCCATCTTATTAATAATGTGGTAAATTACCATGGAGATGCTCAGTGGCTGAGAACACTTGTTCTTAATCTCTTCCAGAGAACCCAAGTTTGGTTCCCAGTAACCACTTCAGGCAGTCACAATCATCTGTAACTTAAGCTCCAGGCATCCAAATCACTCTTTTGGCCTTCTTGAGAATAAACACACACACACACACACACACACACACACACCACGAGAGAGAGAGAGAGAGAGAGAGAGAGAGAGAGAGAGAGAGAGAGAGAGACAGAGAGAGAGAGACAGAGAGAGAGCAGAGAGAGAGAGAGACAGAGAGAGAAGAGAGACTGAGGACAGAGAGACAGAGATAGACAAGAGAAAGACAGACTCAAAAATTACAGAGACTTCTTGACTAGAATTCATGATGCTTATATACAATGAGCAAGGTTATCCAGGCCATGAACAAACTACTGGCACCCACATTTCCAAGAAAAGTGTCTCTCTGTCCTCCTGACCCAATGTCAGCAGCAATCAGCTCCCAGTATCTCCACCAATAGAGGTGGTTCCTCAGAGGTCCCTCAATATCCATGCAGACATTCTGGCTTGACCTTGTCCAGGTAATCAGAGCTACTTGTGTTGACTCACCCACCACCATGGTATATCCAGAATTCCAAGTTCAGTGAGTGTTTCCAAAATGAGTGCAGATTTAAAATCTAGTAAATAACTTGTCATTCTGTGGCTGTCCTTTCTGTTCGATTTCAGAAATGGGAAATCAAATCTGTTCATCTTTCATAGCTCAGTTTTCTTTTGCTCTCCTGTTGATTAATGTAAGATCTGCACAAAACTGATATCCAATGTGAAAAAAAAATACAAAAAAAAAAAACAATTTTTATGGCATTTTTTAAGCATTCTTTGGCATAACCTGTATATTTGGACCTTATTATCATTTCTTATTCTTTTACATATTTAGTTCATCAATATAGTTGTCATGATCTCGTAATAGGCAGGAGGTAGTCCTTGCAAGTAGACCACCTAAGACATCTTTAGTTTTTCATAGAAGTTGTCATGCTTAGATGAAAATAATTTGAATCTTGCTTGCTTTTGGAATAAAACCTCCACAGTCAGGTCTATGCCTCATCAGTGTGTAATTCTGGGAAGATGACATATTAGTTTAAGGGCAAAACAGTCAATGCAGAAGAAGCAAAGATAATAATTAGAGAAGCTCATGTACCCATTATGTAGGTTCCCATCCTTTCTGTTTATCTCTTCTCTAAGATCTAACTCCACAGGTGATGGAGCTTAAGAAAATAAATAATAAAACAAAACAAAAACAAAACAGGAATGGACCACTCTTCAGAACCATACATGAAAATTTTAGCATAAAATAAAAAAGTGATAGATAAAAATTAGGAAAACCATTTCCTAACAAAGTCAGAGTTTTTAAAAAAGACACAATTAAACTGTTCATGTTAAGACTGATGAATATTCAAATGTTCCACTCTAACTAATATTGAATAAAAGATACAGGCATCTATTTGAATATCTATCTGGTTTGTAGACTGGTAGTACTGTAGGATCTGAAGTCTTTATGCCAGGAGACATAGGAGACCTGTTTACTGCTGATTTCCCTCCCACCACTCTGTTACTCTGTTTACTCAATTAATATGAACATTTCCTCTTTAAATTCTCTTTAGTTCAAATCTTATATCATTGTCTAGCTACTGTTTTATTCATATATATATATATAGAAATAGAGATATGCCATATCTGTATATGTTACTCACTGTTAACTCCTATTTTTATACATAAGAACATGCAAGCCACATCTGTATATTTTATACAATATTGTATTTTATTTTGGCTTTGAAATAGTAAATTATTCATATTTATGGGAAGGATAAAGAACTAATAACCGTAGGAAACTTGAACATCACAGAGCCTATTAACTTAATCTATATAGAAAACAACCAGAAAAATAAGTCTTTTAATTAAAGAAAACGAGTTATTTTAATATCTTATCTGAATCAAAGGTTCTTTCCAATGACATTAAAACTGAAATCTGAGGAAATAAAACCCCTTGAAGAAAATAGAGCCTAAGAGAAGCTGCCCTATGTGGTGGGTGACAACAGGCAAACACAAATACCAATAGCAAAGGGAAAAAGGAAATTGTAGAGAGTGGAACAGGAGAATCCACAGGCCACTCTTGGGCTCAGTCCTGATTGACAGGTGCCCCTCTACCAGTAAGTACAATCTAGAGATTCATAACACTAGCTCAAAAGAAGAACCCAGAAGTCCACGATGCACTTTTCATACTAGATAGTTTAAAATGGAGAGAGACAAGGAGTGAAGGACAACTCTCCCATTGTCACATGACAGATAAAATGCTTAGCAGATGGAGAAACCATGTTGAAAGCTACATGGAAGAGGCACCTTCTCAAATAAACATACCAGAATACTAGCAGATTTCTTAACAGAAAATAAAAAGAAAAAAGAAAACAATATGGTACGAACAATACATTTCAAACTCACGGCCCAGATTAATTTTTCTTAATACTGTTATCCATCATAGAAAAAGAACCAAACCTTTTCATGATAGACACAAAGTAAAGGAACTCCTGACCATTGAGCCAGCACTCCAGAAGATTCAAGGAATCTGATACTCTAAAAGAAGAAGTAAGTACTGCATATTCCACCGTGAAAATCACAAGAGCATTAAACAAGAAAACCAACAAACATTTTCTTTAAATGACTGGAATTAATACACATCTTCCAATAATTTGGAATGTTAATGTTATTCATTGCTAATCAAAAGGTGAAAACTGGCAGCTGGATTCAACCCTGGAGCCATCTCTGTTGCCAGCAAGAAGTATACCCCTGGTAAATACCAAACACTGTGTTACAGGGAAAGGACTTTGACTGACACTCCCCAAGAAAAATAGAAGAAGAAATCAAGCAGCTGAAAGCTATACCAACATTTGGCAAAATAGACTCCAAGACAAATTTTACAAGAAGAGAAAAAGGATGGGCATATTGATAGGAAGATATCCATCAAGAGATACTACAATTCTTAACAAACATTCAGAAAACACTGCTGCCCACCATTTCAATAACAAATGTTGCTTGGGTATGAAGGTAAAGAATAGACTTTTTAAAAGAAAGATAGTGGGTAATTTCTATACCCATTCTCACCAACTGATGGGTCACCAAAACCCTCTGACCACCCAAAAAAAAATCATGGAAAAATTATGAAAGTAAAAGAGCATCATATATCAAAATATCTTAACTTTGCAAACACTCTAATAATACACATCCTTCTAATCAGGGCATGGAATTTTCTCTAATGTAGAAAATATAATAGGATGCAAAGCAAGTCTTAGCTGATATAAGAAAATTGACAAAATTTCTTGTCTTCTATCTGATCATAATGGAATAAACTAGAAATCAACAGGAAGAGGAACTAGAGAAAGTACAAGAACCCCATGGTGACTGAACAAACACTTCTTCATCTTGGCGGAGTTAGGGAAGAACTCAGCGGTGAAATTGAAAACATTCCAGAACTGAATACAAATGAAAACACAACCCACCAGAACTTGTTGGATTAAAAAAAAAAAGCAGTTATGAGATGGGAGCTGATACCTTTTAAATGATGACATAAAAGAATCAAGTGAAACTCAAATCGATAATTCAGACCTTAGAAAAACAAAAAGCAGCTCAACCCAAGATTAATGATTAGAAAAAAGACTAGATATCAGGAAAGCCATCTATAAAATGAAAAGTAAAAGAATATTGCAAGGGATTTATGAAACCACTGATTTTTAGAGATAAGGGAGATTGATAAAGTACTTGAGTACATTAAACAAAAGATAGGAAAGACATAAAATAATAAAAGGAAAGATGGAAGGGGATTTCACAAGAAACCAATGAAATTCAGGGACTATCGGGCATACCTCCAAAATTTATGTTACTATAATTGAAAAATACAATGCTGATACATTTCTAATGCAGTGATCACCAAGGAAAAGTCATAATAACCATCAATGTGGTCCAAAGAGGAAAAAATAATGTCTCCCAATGAAAGAAGTCCAGGGAGATTCATCCTCACTGCTAAATATTAACAGACATTTAATGAGTAAGCACCAAAGTCCCTCAAAGTATCCCATGAAATGAAAAGGGCAAAATACTACAAAATTCATCTTATTTATTTATTCATTTTATTGAAAACATTTTTTTTCATATAATATATTCTGACCACAGTTTCCCCTTCCTTATTCCTCAGATTCTTTCTACCTTCCCAACCCTTCAACTCCAAATCTTCTTTCTGTCGTTAGAATACAAACAGGCAAAAAGCAAACAAACAAAACAGAATTTAAAAGCAAATGGAAGAAAGCATGCAAAACACACACAGCAAAAACCACAAAATTGGAAACCACAATATACAAGCAAAAATCAGTAAGATGAAAATGCCCAAACAAAGCTATATGAGACCAGAAGAGTCTCCAAAATCACTACAGAGTTCATTTTGTGTCAGTTGTCTACTTCTGGGCATGTTGTCTGTCCTGAAGTGTGGTTTCTATACCCAGTGCCAAACTCATTTTATAAACCCAGCATTAACACGATTCCAAAACAAGTTAAGCTCACAACAAAAAAAGGTAATTATGGCCAATGCTACTAATAAACGTATGCAAACATTCTAAAAAAAAAACAAAAACTGGTATATTGGTTTTTAAAATAATACACCAGAAAGATCATTTGGCATGACCAATGGGTTTCATTCCAGAGAACATATGAAAATCAACTAATGAAGGACATCACAGCAGGAAAAATGCATATAAAATGGTCATCCTAATAAAATAGTAAAGATTGTTGGCATCATCCAGCATCCTTTCATGATAAAATCTTTTTTTTTACCACCGAGATATAGTTTATTTGGAAAAAATTATATTTTCATGATTTTTTTATTCACTATATTCTGAGGATGGATTGTGATTCCCCCATTCCTCTGAGATCTTCCCCATTTCCCCTCCCATTTTAATCCACACGCTTTCTGTATTTCCTTATAAAATAAGAAAAGCCTTAAACCAGGGCTGGTGAATTGGCTCAGGGGTAAAGGTGTTCACCACCAACGTTGGTGATCTGAATTTATTCCCCAGGGACCACATCATGCATAAAAAAAAATTGACTGTGGTAGTAGCCAATTATGGGTACTCAAATCAAACAATCTGGCAGTGGTAGCAGCCCAAGCTCCCGGTACCCACGCCAGTGTTCTGGGTTCCCAAATGAAAGACATATACATGCAGCCTTATATTTTAATATGCCTTAAACAGTTCAATGGATGGTCTATGTACTTTCCTATAATCACAACTCTTCACTTAACTAAACCTATTTTTCCACCTTGCTTTCTCTGGACCCCGACCTACAGCTCTCCTGGATCATGAATCCTGATTGCTACATGATTGTTATGTTTACTCTTCTGTACCGTCAGGCCTGGTCTTTACCCCTTTCCCTGTCTTGATAGCTCCCTCTCGCATCCGCTTCCATAGTTCTTGCCCAGGAATTCTAAAAGTCCACCTCTGTCTCTCTGTCCAGCCATTGCCACCAGCAACTTTATTTACCAATAAAACCAACTAGGGAGCAGGGACTCAGCATCTTACATGCAGACATGCATATTCCCATGTAATTTTGGGGGATCCAATTAACATAACACTATATTAACCAAATGTGTAACAACTGATTCTTGTAAGCTTGTACTCTGACCTTCAAACATGAATATGCCATGGTTATTATAGGAGAGTTTCTCAGTTTCACACTTACTATGTTTCTGAGGCTGGCTTATAGATCCCGATATCCTGTCTCTACCTCCCGAGTGTTAGAATTACCAACATCACTATGCCCATCTCCTGATACTATTAAAATAGACGTGGAAGCAAATGTTATCAACTACACAATATGGTATGCAACACAGAAACAGCCAGACAATGGCAGAGTTCACTGGAACAAACTAAGAAACCCAGATAATTACTGGTGCCCCAAAGGGGAAACAGGGCAGGTGGTTCCCTTTAACCACCATCTGTTTTCTGGGATACTATAATGGTCAATCTATATGTTCTTTTCATACTAAATTTTTGTGAACATAAACTAAGTTTAGATCAGCTCTTGTTAATTTAACAATTATTTTCTTCCTCTTTTTGGAGATAAAAGCCCTTTCTTTTAAACTACAAAAGCTGTGTGACTATTTATATATTATATATTATATTCTGAAACCTAACCTACATTCTAAATATTTCATCTAAATGGTCACTTATAGTTTCTGAAATGTACGGCAAAAAGTCAGACATGTCTTTAATATGACTTTATCACAGGCCTCCCTCTCTGCATTAAGGTCTTTCAACCATTCTTCCCTTGAAGGGCACATCATCCACATCTGAGTCCCATCTATCTGTAAAGCCTTTCTTAAACTGCCCCATTTTAGATTGGCTAGTTAGATGTATTTCAACATTGCCTCTCTCAACAGTAGAGTTACAAAAATAAATGTTTCTAGCCCAATATTCTTTAAATCATTAATTCATTTTTGGTTGGACTTAGCTAGGAAATCATCCTTTCTGGGTGGGATGTTTCATCTGTCCCAGGGAACTGTCAGTCAGAGGGAACTGGCTTCTAGAAGAGAACCTGAGCACATATCTGGACCATCTGATTTTCAACACTCTAGAAGAGGGGCTTAACTTATTCATACAATGGGAAAGTAGGAAAAAGAGAGAGATAGGGAGAGGGTCACACACATACATACACATACACACTATACAGGTAGACATAACACACACACACACACACACACACACACACCACGGGGAGGGGGTGGCAATAATATAACCACTGCAATACACAGTAGATTTTTTTCAATGTAAATTGAAGGACAGCTCAGCAGTCACATAAGAGATGAGATAGACTGGTACATAGTAAAGATGCTATGGGGTTGTTATGAGGGGACAGGGACAGAAGAATTGTGCTAGCCTATCAAGACAATCACTTACAAAGTGTTTCCTGCTATTTCTCTTCATCCTATGTGGGTCACCAGCTTGATGTCTGCTGAAGTTTTGCCTGTAACTCCCTTATAACAATGAACCATAAGAGTAGACTATTTTTAAAAATAACACAGTCATGCCTTGCATATTGTTAGGTGTATGGGAGGCACTTCATACAAGTTTTAACATAAAACACTTAAAAAAAACAAAATAAGGATATTGTCTAAGAATTTATTCGATACTATTTATAAGTGTGATGATCTCTATTAAAGCATGTGTATTTGTTCATCTACTCCTATCCAAATAACTAAGAATAATATTAAAATTTATAACAGCAATAGAAAAAAGTTATAGCATGTTTTGGGATTGGACAAGAGGGTTACAGAGTTAGAATGTGTTGCCTCATTAGCAGAAGGTAGATAACTCAAGTGTTCTCTGTATGTTCAGTGCATTAGGCTCTATGTTAATTACTTTATTTACGCTATCATGTGAAGGCCAAACTAATGAAAGAAGAGATGTGCGGTCATCTAGTTAAATGGCACATTTCTCCTGAGGGGGATGGCTGTTATAGTTATCAGGAATCTGGGGAAAACTAACATAAATACAGTTTTGGGAAAATATATTAGGAATTAAGACCTGTGTGTGATTATTACCTACAAGCACTCAGCGGAACAAAGGCAGTTATGAAGAATTTCCATTAGTATAATTCCAAAGTTTCTTCAATGTTAGCTCTTCCCAAATATTGAGGGTTTCTTTCAGAAAATGTAAGTATGTAAACAATTATGTTGCTTGAGATTTTGTGCAATGTGGTTTTTAAGATGAGCCCATTAGACAGATCTAACAATTCAATATTATTGTATAGCAACTCCCAGAAATATGCATGTCATTAATCTAGCAACCTTTTTTGCCTTTAACATTGGCAATAACAGGCCTGAACATAAAATAAGAATCATTTTGCTTAATCTAAAAAAAGAAAGTATAATAGGCAAAAGGAACTTATTTTAGAAAAGAAAATAATCATCCTAATGATAATATCATGTCTGTGAAGTACTGTGTGTTTTCATAACTCCTATGCATTCATTTTGCAATAAAATTAAGTACTAGAAAGAGTCAACAGTGGCTGGTGAGATGGGTCTGTGTGTGTGCTTTAAAATCTACTAATGTTTGATACTTGAGTATAGTCTATCAAACTCAGAGAAAAGATAAATTCTAGTTTTTAACTTAAGGTCTGATATTTGTATGCCACACTGCTTTCTGACTGAATACTAAGGTTTAAGATAATAAATAAAACCCATGCACTTAATTCACATACTGCTTATCAAATTGCCTATTCCATAAGGATACATATATCAATTTATCAATGTATATAGGATAGATATATAAAAATGTATATATACATATATATGGCAATTTTTAGACAAAACATACAAATATTCTATTTCTTTTTTAATAGCATTTTTCTTTGAAACTTGCATACATTTAGATAATGTATATTATTATACCTATCACTACTCTCAGAATCCCATGATCCCCTGCTTGGTCTCCATTAGAAAGTAATAAGCCACTGTCAACAGTGGAAAAGCATAAACGTTCTTCCAAGTCAACTAATTATATAATGTGGATGGGCTCTCTATTCAGTCCTCTTGACTCCTGCTGTGGCCTCAGAATTTCTCATTCTGTAACTTCTGTGTCACCCACACTCTTTCTCAAGAATAAAATCATCTTTGCTTAAAAATTGCAGTCTTTCAAGGAGACATTCAACATGCTTCCCAGGATTGTATTTGTAAAACAAACATGTCAATAGCTTAGTAAGCAAAATTCTTTCATGCATCTTGCAGGACCATTTAGTTTTCCAGATTCTACTATGGCTGTCTTCCTTTGATGAAGGAGAAAGGCTCCCCTCCACTTGGTTGTGGACACACTAGTTGTGTCAATTGTTAGGAACTGGATCTGCATCCACTTAAAATATTATGGACATGATTTTATTTGGAGATGGGCCTTGAGAAGTGTTCCTCAGATGGACTGCAATCCAACTGGATGGTTAGGTTACATCTTGCTACATAACAAGAGGGATATTAACTAGTGACACCAAGGAGAGTCCATACGAGGAAAAGATTAGAACATCCAGGCTCTAAAATTGTAGATGATGCTTTCTATCATGGAGTCCACCCATCCAGATGTGTATGGTGGCCCTAGCAAAGGGACACATCTAACTACAAGCATCTCATTCTTATTGTTGTTTGAAATAAAATCTCATTAGCAAGTTTGCTTCCAGTGGTCTAAATAGCTGAGGATGACCAAGCAATCCCGATCTACTGCCTTTAACTACCAAATGTGTTCACCACTATCTTTAACTATCTTATTTAAAAGTAGAATAATGGTATCTTCCTTCACTTCTATGAGAATAGCCCATGTTATCTGACTATATACCATGGGTCTAACAGTTTGCAATGTGGCCAACCTCTCTGGGACCTACTTCTCCCTTGCCCTTTTCCTTGGCAATGATTATTCAAGGTTTGTCGGCAACGTCAAGATACCATGCTGACTCCCCACTCACAATATTGGGCATGAGGTCTTTGGCAATTGTCCCAGAGGTGAGCCATACATATTAGGTTTCATCATCAGTCCCAAGAGAGTCATTAAAGGTGTGAGAGACTTGAGTGCCCCCTATCTTTCTCAAGACCGCTTCTGTTAATGGAGGCTGCAAGACATCTGGGTCAAAATTAATATTTGGCTACATATAATATACAGTGAAGATGATAGATCACCAAACTCACTTCAAAAGTTACAAGAGTGAGAAGTGTTTTCACAGAGGAGAAGGAAACCTCAATAATGTTAATTCACGAGTAAAATATCTTTAAACTAGCCAAGTTTCTGATTCAGACGAAGGTGTACAGAGCTTCCTGCTGTAGAGCCATTATCACCGTGGGCTTCACAGACTGTAAATGGGTGAGGATAACTGAAGCAAAGAAACTACTTCGAAGAACGAGATAAGGCAATAGATGTTTTTACAGGAGTTTAACAGCTTTACATCAATCAAATCATAGCATCACTTTCTCGGGTTATCACATTTCACAGTGTCTGAATTCTTCCCTACTACCCAACAACGCCATCTTGATTTTATCAGCTTCTACCTATCAAAATCATACTCATTTGTACACAAGTATGATTTATAGGGAATATGTGTTCCTTTGTTCACACTTTCCTGCTAAGATCAAGGGACACCAATAAAGAGCCCAATTCACTTCCTTATTCTTGCACCCCCATGTCTCATGTTAATCACATTTAAATTAAGATAGGAACATTTATCCCTTTGCAAATTATAAGTCAATACTGGAATACTGTGATGGATGAAACATGTAGGCAGCCTGTGGTCAATGCTGGTCACCATTTTCTGTGTCTCTGGTTAAAATTCTCTCAGATGGAAAGTCTCCAGGTTCCATCTAAAAACGACTATCAACAAATAATTTCTTTGCCGTAAGCTACCATGGGGAAGTCATATTTACCTAAGAGAGGTCTCTGAAAATTCAGAGCCTTTGGGAATTGTGGCTTTCAAATAAGGATGAGATTCAACTTACAATGACTCTTTGTTTTCTAGTAACTTACTATGATGTGAAAGCAACATACATGGAAATGGAACCATACTTCAAATCTGAAATTTGATATTTTCCCCTGAGCAAATCTGTATAAATCAAAGTCATATTGATTTTGTGTAAATTATAAAAATCTCTCCTATTCTGGACACTGGCAGGTAGTCTTTGATCTCAGACAGTCATAAGATCATGAAGTAAAACACATGTTATGGTATAGTTAGCTTTGCTTCTAAGGTAAGGTTTAGGTTGAGGTGCTTATGTTAACTGAATTTTTGATCTTCAATATGTTCAAGTCATTATGGGATTATCAGGGCTGTTGTGATTTGAATGTGAAACTATTCCTGATGGTATCATGTGTTTGAACATTTGTTTACCAGCAAATGGTACTATTTTAGGAGACTGTGGAACTTTGGGGTAAGAGTGTTTCTTGCTATCATAACTGAGCCATTAGAGTTAGTTCTCAACTTCTGGTTTGCTATCCAACCTGACCAGACACCTAGGGTTTTGACAACCAGTCCAGTTACCTGTTCCCATTGGAACAGTCTCACTGTGATGGACCATATCCTTTAATCTATGAGCCAAAATAACCCCCCTTAAAGTTGATTCTGTAGGATAGTTTGTCATGGAGACTAGAAAAGAACCTGAAACAAGGATGTCAGTACATTTTAGGGTGAGGTTTATAAACTAGCAACTTACAAACCCTTGTCCTTTGCTCACTAGAGAGAAATGGGTACATTACTAAAATATAAGTATTTAATGTTTTTAACTAAAAATGCTTCATAAAGCATTAACTACTATCATTTCTGTGACATGTTCACAGCTTAATTCAATAATAACTCTACAGATGGTGCATTTTTTCTTCTCCATTGCAGCAACCACATTGGTTTTTGTTGTTGCTCTTTGATTCCTATTGGCTTGAGCTTGAACATCCAAAGAGGGGATTGAGTGATAGGTGAGGAATGATAAGCAGTGTGCTTTACTGAGGTCAAGACAGAGTGTCAAAGTCTGCATGGGGAAGGCAATAGACAAGAACTATACGTTAGTCGTACTAATTTTAATTTTAAAGAATCACTTACTTCTATTTTAAGTATACAAGTGTCTTGCCAGTACATATGTAAGATTGCTTGTAGGGCCAGGGGAACTAAATGAGGCCATTAGACTCTATGGAACTGGGGTTAAAGATGGTTGTATATACTGGAAACAGAACCTAGGTAGGTCCTCTGCAGGAGCAATTACGTGGTTTAAACCACGTAGTGATCCTTCCATGACCCAGATTTAATTTTATAGAACTGATAGACTTGATGTTTGGTTAGTCAGGGTGTATTTTATAAACTCATAGACACACACACACACACACATACATGCACATGTACACACACAGGCACACACACATACTACACACACAGTAACACACACTTTTATTGTATTGTTGCTTTCTCTGCCTCCTTCTCGATGATTCTTTGTTCTTGTCCTCTCTCTGCATTTGTTCTTTTCTCCTTTCCTTTCTCTCTTCTTTTCTTCGGTCCTTCTTATTCTTGTTTATGTCCCTATTCCTTAGTTGTTATTTTTATGGCTATTAAGGCATTCATTGTTTAAATGGATTGATTTCCTTGATATCCCCATAAGTGTATAGTACACTAATTGTGCCCATCTACTCTTTGGTATTTGTATAGTAATGTTTTACATTAAGACTTTAGTACATTTTAATTGATTATTAAATTGTACAACAAAGACACTCTAATATGTGGATATACAGCTGTCACTGCTCTAGTTACCAAAGCAGCTATTCCTTCTGTTTTTCTTCCAACATGCATTTTTGGAACCTTCAGTGGTTTGAATATGCCTGGCTCAGGGAGTGGCACTATTAGGGAGTGGCCTTGTTGGGGTAGGTATGGCCTTGTTGGAGGAAGTATGTCATTGTGGGGGTGGGTTTGAGGTTCCTATGCTCAAGCCAGTGCAGAATAGTCTTCCCTCTGGCTGCCTTCTGATAAAGATGTTGAACTCTAGGCTCTTCCAGCCTCATGTCTGTCTGCATGATGTCACACTTCCTACCATGATGACAATGGACTGAACCTCTGAAATTGTAAGCCAGCCCCAGTGAAATGTTCCCTTGTATAAGAGTTGTCTTGGTCATGGTGTCTCTTCACAGCAGTCAAAACCCTAACTAAGAAAGTATCTATGTTGAGAGTTAGCTGGTTGAAGATGTAGAAATGTATTATTTCTGGGCCCTCTGGTCCATTGGTCTGTAAGTGCTTAATTCCCAGGGTCAAACACCATGATGTCTTCAAATTAGGCATGATGACACTTCCAGTTTTGCTTCTATGTTCAGGATTGAATTGTTTTATCTTTCCAGACTGAACTCTGTTCTCTTTTCCCCTTTTCCTCTCCTCTCCTCACTCCCCTCCTCTCCTTATACCTCTCCCTCTTCCTCTTCTCTCTTTTTTGTCCTCTCCTCTGAAGAATTCTGTTGGCATTCTAATGGGTAGTCCTCAGATAATATTTGATTAGTACGGGCATTTTGCCATTGTTTATTATCCAGATCTATAAATGTGAGAGACTTTGTCATGTTTTAGTTTCTTTCTCTGTTTTCATTTCAAATGTTTCTCTCTCTTCCTCCTTTGTTTACTCTATATCTATGTACTATACGTTTGGTTGGAGAAGTTCTATAGAAAGTTGATCTGGATTTTTAAGTTTTGTATACAACCTTGATTTACATAAAAGTATAGCTAAGTATATACGTCTCCTTCAGTCAGAAATCCTATATTAATAAAAATAAGTGTATTTAGAAAAAATGCTATATGCTGATTACTTCTTCCAGTGATCCTTCTGCAGTGTTATCCAGCCAGGAAATGTTGGAGGTTTAAAGTCTGCAAAGTAGCCAAAGCTTACATATTAAGCCACTACATTTGTCTCATCAATGTAGACACAGTAAATTAAAACAGGGATCAGAATTACGTAACTTGTAACTTCAAACAATGTTTTTAAATGAATATAAGAATTCTCTCTATCAGCTTGTTCTACAGTTAGCAAATTTGGTGTTCAAAACATAATTCTAGTTATTAAGATAATACCAGAATAAAAATTATTAACTGTACCAAACATTCAAAAAGCTAACTTGAATCTTTGTTCTCTGTATCAAATGTGATGCTTTGCACACTCTCTTGGTTGCGTTCTCTTTGTGTTAAAATATGTATCTAGATTTTTAATATTTTATCTTATATGTAAACAAAATTGGTGCTTTTAAGAAAACCTCAAATTTAAATGTAGAGTTGATCTGGAATATTCAAAACCTCAAAGCCAGAGCTAAACAATTGAGACTTCATTTCACAGATGGGGAGACTAAAATGAACAGTCTTCTGTTTCCCAAACCTAAGGAAGAGAATCTGCCCACCACACCAATCTTTCTTTTCTTTCTTTCTAAAACAAGAAACAGCTTTGTAACAGAGTCTGTGTTCTCAGGCAGGGACAATCTTAAGATTAGGGAGTTTTCTAGTAAGATAAAAGTTTTGGAGCTCTGATCATTTTGAACAATTCAGAGGAATGAAGAACAGTAAGAAAACCACTGGGTACGAGGATGTAAATGGTCTCATGTTAGTTTGAACTTACTGACAGTCATTGGTTTTAAATTATACATGTGGTTCCATTGCTTGCTGCTATTTTTCCCTTTGCACATATACATTATTTAGAGTAGAATCCTTGTATGGTTGTTTTATGGCTTGTTCTGTTGCTGTATAACAGTTATTTAATTAAGAATATTTTTGTATATGAGATGTGACTTGCATGTGTCCAGAGCTTGTTCACTTTCCACACATCATGTCTGTCCCTGAGAAAATATTTCAAAACTGTCGACATGGCACCATTGTATACCATTCCCCTACAATGTCCAGCGACCTGCTTGCTCTAAAAATTCCAATCTAGAATTCTTGAGAAAGGAAATAGAAGATACCAGTAGAGGGTGATGAAATTTAAATTAATATGTCATTGATTTATGATAGGTTTTCAAAAATCTCTCATAGAACCTGAAGAAAACAGATATTTTAACCCCTTTATTTGGAGACAGAATAATTAAAGCTGAGAAAGAATGAGCAACATTTCTGAGGTCACAACATGTCCTCTGCATGTAAGATGAAGCAGACATTCAGGTCCATCTGACATTAAAATTCAATGATCAGGATGGGCCAAGGTGTGCTTCACTAATAAGTGTTTCTCCAAAACTAAATAGAAAAATTACACACTCTCATCCATCCAGAATCCATAGCCATGTCAATAAATGAAGTCACCCTGGATCACAGCAACAACATCTGTACCCCAGTACAAACAAGTGTCCTTTGAGTATAGGCTCAGTCCTTGGCCCATTTTTTTCTGAAATCCAGACTAGCAGGGTACACTGTTTTCCAAGCAAGAATTTTTTTTTCCTAATAAAAAGAGAGACAGCAGCTGCAGGGAGCCAAGTTCAAGTTCCTTGGAAGTGATGGAACTCACACCTGATCCCTGCTGTTGCAAAGTTCCAGTGTCCAGAAGTAGATGCCAGGCAGGACGAAGTGAGACCCTCCATTCACACAGGGCAACGAATCCTGTGTGCTCCCTGGCTGAGTCTTCTGCCTTTCCTTTCTGCATATTTCTTTGCTTCCACTCCTCAAGACAAATTGTGAGCATTCTCTACCATCAGGCACCTGACAGAAACAATAATTGGTAAGACGGGTCACAGGAGTTGTGAAATGGATGTGCAGTGTGTAGTGCTAAGGGCAGCATGCCTGGCAGCTCCCAGGTGAGATCTTCAAGTGCAAGTGCAATTTCCTAAAAGCATGCCAGTAGATAGGGTCAGACAGAAAGGGCTCTGCTGAGATGATGTGACATCAGTGAAGATGCTAGTGGTTATTATGTGACCGATGTTACTTTAAACCTCAAGTCAGTGAGCCCTAAGAACCTTACCCAGCACTAAAGGAATTTAAAATTTAAATAATCAGTCATCAAGAGAACCACTTCACTGTGCTGCTGCATTGCGTTTCATTCGGTTAGAAGTAGTCTCTGGTGGGAAATATCTGAGAGAAGACTATCAATTTATATTTTGCAAATAACAAACCATGCAACCCTAACCTTGAGTTACTGGCTCCACATTCGAGATGCAGTGTGTTCTTGGAAGTCAGCTTACCACTGGACATCCAAAGCCTAGGGTTTAAGACTGTGAATCAAAACCATTAGTCTTGGCCCTTTACTAGTCTGACAGCGGAGGAATGAATGCTGTCAAATATGATTGGGGAAAAAGGCTTGAATCATGAAATACACATAACAAAAAGGGCATTTTATACAACACATGGTATTGAGACTGCTTCTTGTTTAATAAGCGTTCTTAGTGTTTTTACCAACTAAAACAGGCATAGTGAGTCTTAAGAAAGTATTTATCCACACTTCATCTTTTAATTATGCAATTAGTTTTTAATATTTTCTCTGAAGTCTGCATGCTGCACTTAGAAAGATTGGAGATGCTATTTGCTTTGTCTTGTCCTAAAGTTGTGGGTACACATTCTAATGGTTTCTTTGCTTGGAAGTCCTTAAAGTACCTCTCCAACCACTCCCCACTCTCGACTGTCCACAGGAAACATTAACATTTGAAATAACTACTTCTCTAGCATACAATGAGATGCATCAGTATGTTAAATTATAACTGTTACTTATTACTAATTTTTAACACTATACTATGTCTCTGAATGTTTGTTTGTTCTTTTATGAGTGACTAGTCTTTCCTATTCACAACTACATTTGCCCACAGCTTTCCTGTGAATGCAAATCCACTATTTGGACAATTGGTATAAACCTTGGACAAGATATGCATTAAACTATTTTATACTGAACATTAGTTTTTCACTGCTATAACCAAACAATTTAATCGGGCTACCTATAGAAAGGGTAAAGTTAATTTAGACATGTTTTTGGTGTTTTGAGTTTCACAGGCCATATCTGGTCTTGGCTCCTAACTACTAGACTCCAAGGCTACTATACAGCAAGAGACAGAGGCATGCACACACATGTCTATTTGCCTTGTCTCTTTCCATCATGTTATAAGCCACTAAGACTCAATCATGAAGCTCTACCCAGTGAATCCATATAATCTATGTAATAATATAGATCACTTCTTAAAAGCCCTACTTCCAAACACCATTATTCAAACATAATATCTCACAATGAAAATTCAATTAAAAATCAGAAAGTCCTGGAGATACTGCAACCACATTCAAGCCATTGCACTCAATCTATGATTTATATTTTCCAATTTTTAAAAAGCAAATCTGTCAACATCTAAGTATATAGCCCCTGGAATGGATGGTATGAAAGTTTTCAAAGTCTTCTAGACAGTTCAGTCAAATTGAGAGAAGCCCAAGCTCTGATATGTCTGAAAGACAGAGTGATCTTAAACTATAATTTCTAGTGTAGAAGACACTCTTGTGTCCTGAGGAGGGATCTGTGACAACTGTTAAGATAATGACTTAACTTTATTCTTTACTGAACAACTTAAAGGTGGCAAACCAATTGCTAATTTTATTTATTCACTGTGGTTGCCTTTGTTTTCATTGCTAATCAGCAATGTATATATGCATCAAATTCGTATGCATATATAAACATAAATTTTATTAACATCTAGTAACACATGCAATTCTTTTTTAAGGAGCTTTTAAAAACTTTTATGTGTTTGTGTACGTGTGCTTGCTTAGATAATATATAACAAATGAATACAGAGTCTAAAGAGGTCAAAGGGGAGCATCAGCTCCCTTGGAACTGGAGTTACAGATGCTTGTGAGCTACATGTAGGTGTGGGAACTGAACCTGAGCTCTATACAAGAATGATACATGTTCTTAACCACGGGGCCATCTTGCCAGCCTCTTTAATGATTTTAAAAGAATGTTCTAGATACTTTTGGTGACTTATCATTTGGCCTATGTATCTCATATCCATGTAGAAAATGAAAATAGAAAGTGAAAAATTCACTATCACAGACTATAATATCTTTTAATGATATTATATGGTTTTTCCTACAATTGCATGTGGAATGTGTAGTCTGATGTCAAAACCTCCCATTAAGTATTTGCTATTAGTTCAGCTGACTAGACATACCCTAATACATATATTATTATATATTTTCATTGTATACATATGTGTAAACTTATCCAGTCTTCATAATTCTGTTACCTACCTCTATTCAGTGTTTTGCTGCTGTGTACCATGCTGTGGGAAATACGCTGACAGATATACTATTGGTTACTTGTTTCTGTGCATCCTGAGAAACCCAAGCCCTGTAATTTGGGGTTCTAAAGTAAACATGATCTGCGATTCTTTTTAACCATTGGCCCTCCTGGATTCCTCAAATTATTTCTTCCATATTACAAGGAGGTCAAAAATGTAATAAGTATAACATAGATATACTACCCATTTAAATTCTACATTGTTAAAGTAACCAAGGAAAGGTTATAGACTTTAACCTGAAGTGAGAATTCGTTGATTTTGAAGAAACTTTTTTTATTTTTAATTTTTAAATGTGTATTTACATTTAAATGTCCAGGCATGTGTGACTAGTATGAGCATATTCACATGTGTGTGTAGATACCCACAGAGGCATGAAGAGGACAGCAGAGCTTCTGGAGGTAGAGTTACAGGCATTGTGAGTTGCTAGTATGGCCACTGGGAGTCAACTCAGTCCTCTTGAAAAAACAGTAAATATTCCTGATTACTGAGCGATCTCTTCCTCCACTGAAGAACCTTTTAAATATATTTGAACTTCAATGAAGAAAAATAATTGTGTAAGACACCAGCTAAAGAAACAAGTACTTGCAGCTTTAACTTGTCATATAGTTATAAAAGCAAATGCATATATCTCCTGCATTTTATTATTAAAAGTTTATAAGTTTTTCAACATTCTTAACATTATATATATATATATATATATATATATTAGTGTGTGTGTGTGTGTGTGTGTGTGTATAATATATATATATATATATATATATATATATATATATATATATATAATCTATCCCAAAGTTATGCAAACAAGTATTAAGTGTCACTATTGATGTTTTATAAATATAGGTGCTGATGTGAAGAGTATTTCTGTGTCTTACTAAAGTCAAACTTGAATATATCCATGCAACTAATATATCAAATATTTCTTTGGGGCACTGAATATGCCAAATTGATTTCAACATTGGGACAAGAGATAGAAGTAAATTAATAAAGATAATGTTGTTAGGTAATGTGTACATTATATGTATTTTTAACATAGAGTGATTAGGTATAAATCTACTGTGCTGATTCTAGATATTTTGGAGTGTTTGGGGGAATCAGATTAAAACAGAATAAAAACAACTAAGTGATTTTCAGGCTGTAAATTCATGTGGAGTGTTCAGAAGAGTCTTCATGAGAAATCTAAACTTTGGAAAAACTTAGAAGAATAAGATGTAGAATATTCATAAATACAAGGTCTCCTTGAAGAAGCTCAGGCACTAGGGTAGCCTGTGAACTAGCATTGGGTTGGGACTTTCTATCTTCTTGAGTGATAACAAGAACTCAGCATAGTAAGAGGAAAGCGCATTGTTACAAAAGTAATTTTAGACAAGGAGGGCAAAAGGAGATGAACACAAGATGCTAACTGAGATCAAACTATGTAGAACCTACTGACTACTTAAAAGAAATTTCATTATTTTAGCATCAGTGACTATATTCCCAATTTGAGTTCTTATATAAAAGAGAGTGTATCACAGCCAGACTCAGCTGAATCTACAGGTTCAAATGTCATCATCAGTATTGTGTTTATTACCATCTCTCTCTCAGGATAACAAATCAACTGTTTATGCTACTTGTGTTACTCCAGAAAATTTTCCTGTCAACTGTTAAAGGCTAGGGTACAAACTTAGCAACTTCAATGACATCGTCGTGGTGACATTGTATCAACAACACAATATAGAAACTTGTATATACCTGATCCTTCCCTCCTGCTCAGGAACATTGTTGCCCTCAGTAAATGTAGTACCGAGGGCTATGGAGATAGGGAACCCTGAAAGTTTGACAACCCGAGTTTGAGCCCATAACCTACATAGAAATTGGATGTGATGGTGTATATTGGTTATTGTGGCACTTTTATGACAAGACAGGAGGCAGAGACATGAGAAATGTCTGGAAACTCAAGGAAAAGCCAAGACAAGGTGCACAGCACAGAGGTTTAAGGCATAAGAGATATTGGGTCTCCACTAGGTAGAAGGAAAGAAACATTTTTCATTATATGCTATGGCATACATGTATGGTGACATGCACACACACACACACACACCAACACACACACCACACCACACCACACCATAAATAAACAATAAACCTTTAAAGCAAAATAAAATGTAATGCAATACTGAAATTTGAGATCTTCACCATTTCAACCGAGGCAAAAAGTAGACACTGATCATTTCCCAGTCCCACGTTGATAAGAACAAAATAATAATTACATGAAGAGGAGCACTGAGCAGTCCGGATGCATAGCAAATGCCTTCTTTATTCCTAGCAAATAGAGTGAAGTCATACACGTATTTGGACACCACACTCTGTTCTCTTTCCTCAGAAAATACATTGGAAGGGAGAATACAGACATTAACTCCAGCAGTCACGAGAACTGTAGTTATTGATCTCTCTGTTTTGTTTGGTGCGTCCCTCTTGCTCACCACGGCACATCCCCACAGTCTCCTTGTATCTCTGCTCCTCATGAAATCACTCTCCACTGGCGTTGGGGGGGGGGCTTTTCTGACAAGAGAGTTCTTACTTTGGAGACTATCAATATCAGGAGCATTCTTCAACTTCTGGACGTATCAGACAAGTTCTTAGTATTACAACCTAGAGCACAATATGGAATTCTTAGCAATATGTAGCAAATTCCTGAACAACACAATACTGGAAATGTACATCCTATTACAGGCACAGCACATTAAAAAAAAAAAAATGAACCTGGTGAAGTCTATCTGCTGTCGATGGACAAAGACAGAACTGAAGCCAAGTTTTATGTGCTAATAAGCAAAGTATAAACAGACAGAACTGGAATCCTGCAGTATTTGTGTTTCAAGACCTGCATGGGTCCTGGAATATGAACTATTAGACGTCAATGTTCTAGAAGAGCATTGCAATAACCACAACAGTGACTGTAGCTGGAGAGGTGATGCCCAGATCCAACTCTAGATGGCGCTGCAAGATTCCACCCCTCAAATGCATTCCAGTCATCTCTCCCTCTGTCCCTCCTTCACCTGATCTCCTCTGCTCCCATCCCCACCTGCCCCCGGGTCACCATTTGCTTTCTTGTAAAAGTTTGGAAGTTATTTTTATATGTTTATTTGTGTCTTACTTAAGGAATGTAAGGAAGGATATAGAAGTGATCTAAAGGCTAATTACTTACGTTTTAAGCATCACACCGTAGCAAGAATTATATTCCACAACACTCACTCATAGAACTAAGCAATCGTAGTAGCTTGGTTAATTTTTTGAAATGTATGGGCTTTTCTGTCAGATGGATGAGGTAGAAAGGTTTATCCTCTGTGATGAATGCTCCTATAAATTCTGTTCGGCAAACATTCCTGCTTCCTAAGATTTTAATGCTCTTATTTACCTGTGGATGCAATAAATTCCCAGTGAGCTCTCATATTTTGTGGAAAAACAATGTGTCCTCTTGCTCTTTTCCTCAGGCACAGCTCAGGCTGAATATCAATTCAACAGTTTTATATTTCTTTCTGCCTTGGAACTCAAGTATTTATAATTCTTTAATTTGGTTTCAATGTCTTAGGAAATTACGATTTCAGGGAAAGTTATGCCTTAAACCATATTACTTAAAATTTGTTGCACATTACCTTCTTTTTTGAGAAAACAGACCTTTAGCAGTCCTTGAAGATAAGTTGTGTTGGATCCCAGATAGTATACTAGGAACCTAAAGACCACACACCAGAGTTTATATCGCAGACAGCAAACCATCCCAGGAGAGACTGTTAGAAAACGAACCAAGACTGTAATTTGCAATTTTATAAGTTACTAAAATACCATGGAATTGCTCAGTACATTTTGGCAGTGATCCAGTTATTCTGAACCATGAGCCAGTTCGTGACACAATGAGCAAAGAGCTCGTCACTAAGTCTATGTGAGGACAAGGTAATTAATATTCAATATATCATTAATGGAACACGTAGTCACTGTTCATATGTCATGTAAAGACATGGAAGACCAACCTGGAGACCAAAGAAAGAGAAAAAAAACATTATGAATACAGTTTTGGTTCATTTAATACAGTTCACTCACACAAAACTGTTGTGGACCCCTGAGATAGCTCACAGGTTTAATGCTAAATCACAGTAACCTGAGTTTAAAGAACAGAGTCAGGTCCTAAAGTTGTCCTGTGACTACATACCTATGCTGTGGCATCCATACATACACATACACACACACAGGCACACGCACATGTCCACGCCCATGTACAGGCACACTCATAATAATAGAAATCATGTCAATTTTGATTTAAAATAAAAAGAAACTACCATGAATCATTGTTAGTTATAGCCATATTTCAGTGAACTAAAATAACATATCTGACTAGACGAATTCAAATTTAACATTTTATCTACTACGATTTCCAAGGAGAATCAAACTGTCATATACTGGTTGGTTAAAAAAAATGTTAAGTGAGTTGACCTAAAATGTATGTTACTTCTGTTGCCCGTGTCTGCATGTCTACATACAGTTTTTTTTTCTTCTGCACACAATAATTTACTACATTCAGATAAATCCAAAAATGATTTCAATACTTTCATTTAATCTTTGATTGGTCAGTAACTTTGTTGTTTCTGTTCTTTATAGATCCTCCTGTGTGTGATGTACTATCATGAGCAAGAAACGTACAATAAGGATAAGAATGAACGGCCTCTGACCACTGCTTTCAGAGTTTTACCTATCAGTGTTATACTAAAAATGGCCCAAATCAAAGAAAGTGCATTTCTAGGGGTTAGAGCGATGAATCGGTGATTAAGAGGACTAACCGTTCTTGCAGAGGATCCAGGTTTATCACTCAGCATCCACATAGCAGCTCACTACATCTGTAACTTCAGTTCCAGGGAATCTGACGCCCCCTTCTGGGCACCATGGACACTGCACTCATGTGCTACACAGCCATCTATGTGGGCAAAATACTCGTGCACATAAAATAACATTTTAAAACAATGAAATAGGCATTTCAGGATGTAATCGAGACTTTCAAAACATGTAAACATTTCTGTGAGCAGTTGTAGAAAATGAGGGGACAGATGGGATGGGAACCTCTTTAGAGTTGACATTTAACTTAATATCTAAGTACTGAGAGTATTCAGACTTACAAAAGTAAGGAGGTATAATATATAGGGATGAGATAGTATCTGTCTGATAGTGATGGGTGGATACATGCATGCATACACACATTTTATGTATTATATATTGCGTATTTTATGTGTATACATGTATATGCCATGATGAAATTAGCTTGTTTCAGTCTTTCATGCATTGAGAGCTACTTCTCTAAATATACCTACCTTTCCACAGGTCTTAGCAGCCTAGGCATCAGGCTTTGCTGAAGGCCATCTACAAGAATATCTTGTAGAGGGTGCTGGAACAGAGCTAGCCATGTTTCATCTAAACAAGGTTCTATTGTCTATAACCTGGGGCCCAATTTTCCAGTTTTGTGTCTTTCCCTTCAGTATCTTGATACTCTTTTTTTTTTTTAGTTATTTTTTCCCAATCTTCTTTTATAACATTTTAATCACATGCAAGTATTAAGGTCAGTTCTAGGTTGAGGAACTAGCAATACAATAGATTCAAATAGTCAAGGAGCAAGCAAGACAATAAACAAAATAGTGATATTATTATCCCCTGAGTATAATTTAATAAGACACAAAACCATCATCCTACCTTATAATCCTTCCTATGTGAAATAATTAAAGTTTAACTTGTGCAAGTTCAGGCTCGGAGCAGGTTATATCCGCAGAAGCAAAGCGCCTATGGGAGGCAAGGCATAAAGTTTCTAATTCCTTTTGCTTCTGTGATTAAATCCTATCAGTTCATAAACTGCTCCTGGTTTCTGTTGGCTGGAGTTAGCTGAGGGCCATGTTTCTAAGGAGTGGCTGCCCCCTCCTTTGGGAAATGTATCATGAATAAGATGGACAGCTTGACCAATCATGTAAGTACAATGATGGATAACGTGAAAGCTAGGGACTTAGCCTTGCCTGCAGATGTGCTTCAGCTGCCAGACATGATGTAGGATCAGTCTAAGACACTTGAGGGGCTTTAACATACAGCTCATGCATTTCGGTATTCTGAAAGTATTGCATGTGGCCAGCCTAGACCACTGCTTCCCATTACAGCAACAGGCTCTCTGAAGACAGCTAGAATCCATCAGATGGGACATAGACTCCCTAGCTGTCTTCAGCCTTTATTGGTTCATACTTTTATTTTTTTCCTACCAGAGTATTGCAATTAGTGACTTAGTGAGCCATGCTGTGATTTCTAGTCTTCTATTCGTACTCTTCTATTTGCATTTACCAATCCGATTTATATCCATCTTCCTCTCTCAAAAAGAAAATAGCTCAACGTCTTGAATTGTCCTGAGAAAGTACTTTTAGCCTTACTGGGGTCCACATCCAAGGATGTCTTGCTACTTTTCATGTGCTGTGATAAAATACCCTTGGGAGGATGGAAACTTTAGGGAAAAAGGTTTATGTTGACTCTACTCTTGAGATTATAGTAGTCTATTGTAGCAGGATGTCCCCGTGGCAGGAGCTCCATACAGCTGGTGGGGTTGCAGAAACAGAGAGTGACACTGGACCAATCATACTCAGACATCTTTCCCCTTTCTATGCCATTCTGGCCTCCATGCTGAGAAAGGGACCCAAGACCAGAGTGACCTTCCCAAATCAAGCAATCCAATCAAAATAATCCTTCACGGGGATGCCTAGAGGCTATGCTGTTCCAAATTATCCATGAAAATCTCCTGGAGATTGGTCTCTTAGATGCATTTAGATTCCGTCAAGTTGACAGTCAACACTAACCCCTCATGAGCCTTGCTTTACTTCAGAGCGCTTTTCTTCTCCTTTTCCTGCATTTATCCTGAACACCTTCTCAGTTTCTCGTGCTGTTTCTCAAGTTAGTCCTTATCAATGAGACACACAGAGAGTACACCTCTTACCCAGTGAACTCTCAGACCCCTCACAATCCTCTCCCTTTAATAGATGCTTATTTCCTATTATAAAATAATCCCTAACATACAAGTAAACATCTAACCAAAGTGGTTTAGATCCTGTAAGATTTTTCCACAAATAGTATCCTCTGTCAGTGTGACACAAAGCTGGTCTAGTACAAATCCAAATTCAGCCAGTACTCTCATCCTCTATTCCCTCTCTGCCTTGAGCCCTAGTGGTGCACCAGATTCTCTTCATTATATCTGCTAGGTCAGCATTTCCATACCTAGACTTGTTGCCTTGATCTGAACTTCTGCTCAAACCAAAGTCAAATTATCATTCCCAATCAAGAGATGCATAGTTGATTGTGCCCTGTTGTGTAGTGTTACAAAGCTTTGCTAGTGCCCCGGCAAAATACACTTAATGGTACAATAATGGCATCAATGACATGAAAATGACCAGCCACTTTCTGGTTGGACTTAAGCCTTGCTCCACAAAGGGAAACCCATATGTGGTACTATCAACATAGCTAGACAGGTCATGGACGTTAGTGGAAAATCTAGTCCTGTTATTCTGCTAAACTTAATATTAAACCAATTCTGAATGACTTGATATTAGGTCCATAGATTAATGGTCTCTTGGACCTCATCAGTGAAGCTTTTCTTGCAGCACATGGTGATTAACAGAGAAACTCACAACTGATCAAGGGATAAAGAATGAGACTTTTGGATGCTCAGTCCTAAATGGTACCTCTGTATCCTATACACTCATTCCAAGGCTATGGGTTCATTAGAAAAAGGGTAAGGAAAGATTATAAGAGCCTAAGCCAGTGAATAACTACAAGGAACCAGCCTGGACCTGACAGAACAGCTCCATAGACCCACAATGACTGGCAGCATCCACAAAATGTGAACAGCTGAAACAAGACAAAATCTCAGAATGGATATTGGAGAAGTTCCCCCTATATCTGAGAGCTACTGAAATTAATTGCTATGACATGAGGGAAGGTCAGCTTTCTTTAGGGCTCTGAACTTTTAGGTTGAACATGCCCAGTGGAAGCCACACATTTAAGAGCTTGTGGCTGTAATACTGGACTGGATGTATTTTAAAAATTAAAAAAACTACATGTACATGTGTATGCAGTTTATATATGTATAAGGAGGTAGGTGTGGATCTGAGAGGAGATGATGTGATTGAAATTCATTGCACAAAGTTCTCAAAGAACTAATAAATGAGAAAGAAAAATAAAATAGAAAATAAAATGTCATATCATGCATACTGTTTAAAGAATTCCCCAAGGAGTTATGAGTTCACTTAAAGTGAAAAATGTGCTCTATCTTTATTTGCAATATGCTCTTGACATGTTCATGACAGTCAAGTCGGGAAACCATGAAGTTCACATATTAATGGTTATCATGGAAATTTCACCAGAACAAAGCTTACATGTCTTAAGATCAGTTGTATACCCCCTTATATGGTATATGGATTTAATGTCCAGGAACATTGGACTCTGATTGGTTTAGATTCCAGATATATCTATATAAGGTCTACTAAGGACTAAAATATCTGTGTATCATGTCTTGACTTCTTCATGTCTATAACACAGGACAATAAGACAACTGAAATTCTTCTCCATCAACCTGCCCACTGTATGTATAGACCACGGCAAAAGCATAACTTGATCTTTACTGGTTGAATAAAACCATTGTGCTTCAAGACCAAGCAGGGATACTCCTGTTTGCCTCAGCAACAATCAAAACAAATCTGAGCTTTATGTTTGAATAGTTTTTCTACACTCTACATATCAAGAGATGGTAGAGGAGGGCTATATGTCTTGGGTCTGTGACATGTCTGAAGAAATAGGACTTTAAGAAGTACAGATCCTTTATAACTGCCTGCAAGAAATCTCGCAAAGCTTTTGTCCAGAGAGTCCTACAGAAAGTTCACTGGGGACACTCTAAAGAAAGACGCTGTCATTGGAGTTTTCTCATATTATGTCACATACGTTACAAAATTCAGAATAATAATATTGAAAAAATTAAGGCCAGCAAGATGCCTCACTGGGTAAAGGCACTTGCTACAAAGCTGATGACCTGAGTTAGATCCACAGAACCAACGCAACAGAATGAAAGAAACTTGCAACTAGCATTGGAGGGTAGGATGAGTTAGTGAAATACAACAGGAAAGTTTGTAAGTGATTCCATTTTTAAAGAATGTAGTGAACAATAAAGTGTATCCGTCCATCCAAACCAAGTGAGTGGTGGATAAATAGAAACCTTCCCTATAGTGGGTTGGCCTAATGCTGCTTGTATTCTAATGCTAATTTCAATCCCTCAAAAATGTTTGCCCAAAGTCGAGAGAGTCAGACATAAGACACTGAGGGATCCTGCTTCACTTAATTCTGATTGGTAAATAAGATGCAGTGAAGCCAATGCTGGGGAAAGGAGATAGAGGCAGGTTTTGGTTTCTGGAACTTGAGACCATGAGAAGGAGAGAGAAGCTACCATAGGATAGAAGAAGAACATGCAGGAGAGGAGAGCCACCAGGGCTAGGGACCAAGAGAATGTGGCCCAGAGGCCTGCCTGTTTGTAGCTAAGAGCAGACCAAATGAAACATAATAAGTAATAACTTGGATTATAGACAGGAGGTAGATTCTAATTGCATAGAAGGTAGGCAGCTGTCTAGCTATTCTGCTCCCTAAGGCATATTAAAATGTAAGGCTCTATGTGTATCTTTCATCTGTGAACATAAATGGTCTAAGACAGGAAGAAATCCTATGCTGGGATTTTTAATATATATATATATACACTTTCCTGTTCTTAACAGACCATATTATATATATTGAACTAAAAGAACTAAATGCAATTGTCTTTTTTATACAATGCTGATTCCATACAATCTCCCTCAGGGTAGTGATCATAGGAATGACAAAACCAGTTTTGCAGTCCATGGTTGGCGACCAGCAGTACTAAAACATGTGTCGAGGGAAAGATGTGAGTGCAAACATGAAAGACTGCCAATGGCTCAGCCACTGACTTCAGGTCAAGCAGGGTGAGTTCTCCAGCTTTGTCTCATCACTGAGCCCTGTGAGTCCTCCTCTCCCTCCTCTTCCTGCTTCTCATCCTCATCCTTCTCCTTCCCCCTCCTCCTCCTCTTCCTTTTCCTTCTCCTTTGTTCCTCTTCCTCCTCCTCCTCCTCCTGCTCCCCCTCTTTCTCCTCCTGCTCCTCCTCCTCCTCCTCCTTTTTCTTCTTTTGTTATTGTTGTTTGATTTTGGTTTCTTGGTATTGTTTGTTCTCTGAGGCAGGTTTCTCTATGTCTCTATGGCTTTCCCACAACTCATCATGTTGACCACGTTGAGCTCAACTTCACAGAGATTCATGGGCCTCAACCTGCAGAGCACTGGGATTTAAGGCTGTGCCACCATGTCTGTCACAGCTCTGGCTTCTCTGCCATCGTGGTGGGTAAAAAGATGAGACTGGAGACTTGATTTAATATTTTGACTCTCAGTCACGTGCCTCTATATTCATAATATGTTATTTGTTATGGACATTATTGTGTTTGCATCTCAACATTCTCATTATTGCATCTATCATGCATGCCTGTCATTCTGTTTGGAAAAATTAATTCCTCAATTTGTCATTTATCAATTCATCAATAAATACATGGGTTTTCCAGTATCTTTCTTAGGTTGTTTCTGATATCTGTTGTAGTCTCTCATATAGGTATCATCTGTGTTTCTCACAATACTTTCTTATCTTTGAAAAATTAAAATTTAAAAAGGAAGAGAAAATAAATTCAGAAATTATAATTTGATTTTGATCCTAATTTGATTTTGATCTCTATTAAATATTTGCCACGTGTCCACATGCTACTATTTTGATGAACACATTTATGAGACTAAGATAGGCATACCTTCGATAGTTTACCATCAGTGACCTTAGTTCTACATTTTACCCCTCAGTGGTTACCTTTGTCTCACTACATACTGTACAAGTTCTGCTATCTCTCTGGTTGCAAACGATAGGGCTTTATGATACCATATAATTTGTCAGATTTGCCTTAATAGTTCTCAAAAGAAATTTTGAAAACAAACTTTTCATGAATAAACATTGAGAGAAATCTCCCCCACCCTCTCTTTTTAAACAACCATATAGATCTGTCTTTTTCCTAGTAGCATGGTAATTGTTGGCAATATGTTTCCTACTTACCACACTGAGATGGGAGTTCATATGACTTAGCACTTTCCAATCAGAATCATTCTGACAAAAATATAGAAAAATCAATATGCAAATATAGACGAGAAAGTATAAGACTGGCGAGCGTTCACATGTGCTACTCTAAGATTGACACCACAACATGATATCATATCTTGGATGTTTGATCATAAAACTGAAGACCGTTAGTTAAGTCTCACACAGGACACAGGTGGCAGATTTTGTAAGTAAACATTCCTCAAACCTCTAATTCTAGGCCACCCAGGCAGATCACCCTGGCTTAGATATTTGAACATTAGCTGCAGCTGTGTCTTTAAAAAAAAAGTTTATGCAGTCTACCTAAGAAAACTGTAATTCTACTGTTAATGTGAAGCATTTCGCCGAATACTATAGCTAATTCAACTAAGAAGAAATGGCAGAATATACAATGATCGTCTACTGAATTAACTGCTTTGTTGACTTAGAGGACTCTGGAGATATTTAGAGAGAAAAAGAAGTAAATAAGTGAAACTAAACTTTGAAAATAAATAAATATGAAGGTAAATGAACCATTACCCCATGGACTTAAATTCAGAACCACTCTTGCTTCCAGTGCTCAGTTGAACCTGTGTGCAAACAGGACTCAATGTTACATGAAAGGAGCGTCCCCAGGGTGCGATGCTGTGGAGCTGACAGGGCAAGCTTGAGCTTTGGACAGTCAGGTTAGGAAGTGCCAGCAGCCAGCTTTCACCAGTGCCCTGAGATCTGACAGCCTCTGTGTCAATAATCTCCAGAGCAAGCTTTCAAAGTCAAAAATAATCAAATGATGTGTGGCCATTTCTGGAGGACCTGGGTCTCCTTTCATTCCTGCCTTCATTCGCATTTATATGAATCTTAATGAAATAATTCAGTTCCTCTTTGATCATCTACTAATGCAGAGAATGTTAATACAGTAGGTTCTTCCCCAGTCTGGATAAGACCTGTATGGGTGCTTAAAACACTGGTACTCCACTTCCTCCATCTTCATCTCCCCTTGGTAGGTAAGAATAGCATGTATATGCGTATGTACATTTATATGCATATGTACAGATACTCACATATGCATACACAATTAATATGCAGAGACTTGTATACACACATATATGTACACGTGTGCACACATGCATGCACACCTATCATGCACACACATAAACCTTTGAATTGTAAGTATTCCTTCAGTAAACATATGCTAAGACCAGTTCCTATTCTGGACACAAGCTGAGGTTCTGTAATATTAAATAAACAGAAAAAACTAAAAACTGAAAACAAAAAGAAAAACAAAGAAAATAAAACACTCGAGTAAAGCAGACCCATCTCTAAGGATGAATCACACCCTATTTTCTATTAGAAGATAATTCACTGAAACAACCACATATTCACATCCTAAAATATGGTTTATCACCCTTTGTGGAGTATATTTGCTTATAACATGGGCATTTTCACATTTTTTGCTTAGTAAAATACCATAAGAAAAATATATCTTGCAACATCACAGGACCAGAATAAAATGGGAAAGCTTTGTCTAGAGAGAACCTGTTCGTTTAGCAAACACTTATCTCCCTCTATTCTGTAGTAGGAATCCATTGCTGATGGCTAGGAATTCTTATCAATTTTCCAACAGGAAAAACTATGGCACCTTTCCCCAATCAAGGCAAAGTCCTATCTCCTCTAAATCTAAGGAAGTTCTGCCTTCCTTTCTCCTAGACTAAGTACCGAACTACGCAAAGGTAAAGTGTGTGAGAACCTTGGGATTCCAGAAAGCCCCAGTGAGAATTCTCTCCCCTTGTCTAAAGCCACCCAGGAACCTGAGAAAAACCTATAAAAAAATTAATTTTTTTACACTGCATATTGATTCCTCTTGAGCCATTCTTTGCAGAGAAGTGTGTATATACATTTTTGTTGCTTTCTTCTCCTTTAAAATAATTTCATATATTCTTAAAATAGAAAAAAGTTTTTTTTTCATTTCCCTGAATTTAAGAACAAATTTTACTCCTCAGCACTTGTCTCCAAAATGCAATTTATATTCACTAAGACACAAACATTAGCCTTTATAGGCCTCATACCAGTATAGGAATAAGATTAAATTGATTGTAACAATCATACTTTCTTTAAGTCTCCAAGCAGGAAATTCTATGTTTTTTTTCTTTTGGAATATTTCATCATTTTTTGGGAACTAGGGAAATGGCTCGGTGTATAAGAACCCTTGTAGAACAAGCATAAAATCCTGAGTTTGAACCCCAGAAATCATTTTAAACAATTATATATGTCTTTATACCCCATGCTGTGAGACAGGACATGGAAGGATCTCTTGAGCCAGCTGGTTTCCCAGCTTCAGGTTATGTCTCAGAAGAATAAGGCAAAAAGTGACACTATAGAGCACCCAGTGTCATCCTATGACCTATGAACATACAGGCACGTATGTCCATGAACACACTACACAAATATGTCACACACACACAACATTGTTGTGTGACAAACCTTGTCCTGGGGAGATGCAACACACACATCTACTCACCTCATATAGAGAATCCTCAAGTCAAACTATGAACACTATCAATGTCCAACTTGGTTAATCAATGAGTTTTATTGGGGTTACTTAACTAGAAAATAGGTCAGGGTTTTTTTTTTTTTTTTTACAGGAGCAGAAACTAAGAGAGCTGCATCAGCAAAGTTCACCTCAGCATGGTTGACAGCTCACGAATATGAAACCTATGAACAACCTGCAAGCAGCTCAACAGATTGGACAGTTTCATTTCCATGTGCCTGTTTTGGTCTACACCTCTTAGCCGAAGTTTGATTGGTTTCTGCTTCTTCTAGACAGTTATCTTTTAAGGATAACTACAAGAGTCCTTGTAACTTAGTTCTGCGCAGTATTAGAGAGACTCTCAGCTTTTATTACTTACTCTGACAGGAAGGTGCCTAGTTAGTCTGGTCAGTTTCAGGGACTTCCTGAAGCTATTCTGAGGTGTTTGCCTTCCTGCTTAAAGAACTTCCTGCAAGTTGAAATGTTTCAATCTGAGAGGAAACTGTTACACAACACACACACACATAAAATACACAATCTAACTGCTCAAAAGTTTATTTAAAGTACAAAGAGTTCTTGAACTTAGTAATAAAGCAGAAATGCAGCAAAAATTTGAAGCATTACAAGATAGTGTGCAGCTAAGTTACTCACTCTGTGCTACCAAAGACTTATAGAATGTGCAAGGTCCTGATGCTGAGATTATAGAGAAATCATTTTACAAATTCAGAGTGTCAGCTTGAGCAAGGCTATATTGAAAGATTCCCAATGGAGACTCTGTGGAAACAATGGAATTTTTCTAGGGAAACTTTGACGGACAGGATTCTGCCTGGTGTAAGAACTAGTATGAGGTAGTACAATCTAGAATGAGCTCTTAAAATAAAGGGAAACTTGATTGTGTATGCATAGCATACTCTCCTATTAGAGAACTGTCTGGAATCTCCCTCACCCTGAGGAGGCAGGTAAGGCCAGATGGCTGAGTCAATCTTTCTGTTGCCAAAGGGCCAAACTGTCCTGAGGCACCAGATGTTGTTAGGAAGAGAGCAGGTGCTCACCACACAGCCCTAGGTGGAGGCAAAAAGAGACGGATTGTATCTCAGACTGTTATTTTTGCTTCATATGTTAAATGCATATTAAGAAATCACATGATGGGTCCTGCTACAGCACTTCTCACAGAAACAGCTGACAGAGAAAAGCTTACCCTGAAAATCTTCTCAGACAGTAACAGTGAATGATACCTTGCCCTTTACAGGTATAGTTAGCATGTAGATTATACCTTACTCTGCCATTGCTAGATGGGCTGACAATACAGGGTTTTGTTTTGGTTTTGGTTTTTTGGGGGCTTGGGGGGGCAATGTCATTTCAAATGTAAGAAAGCCATTCATATAGCTCCTATTCATTCGTGTGATTACTCACAGGGCACTGCTAAAGATTTCCTGAATAAGATAAAATTGGTAGGTTATATAAAATCCTCATGAATATTAAATGCCATGTTTCACAATGGGAAAATACTGAACTACTGTTAGATACAAAACCTCAACCAAAACAAATGAGCAAGCAAATGAAAACAAAATACCTAAGCAAGTAAAAATGGCTGCCCCTAATGTCAGAAAAAACAAAAGGCTAAAAAGAAAGATAAAGAAGGAGACGTGACTAATGCCTGGCCCAGTTCTGCACTCTCTCATGTAGTCACAATATGTCAAACATGAATATTCATTTAATCAAAATTATGATTTACTATTTAAAGAAGATGAGAGCTCAGAAGTAAGCACGTGTGTGATAAGGACCGGAAAGTGAAAGAAAGCTGAATTATCATATTCCACAGTGAACAGCCAACAGATAATGCCTATTAATAAAACCCTCAGAAACAGCAATGTAGGCATGCTATTCAGAGATGCAGAGAGATATTAGGAGAACCAGCTGATACAGTCGGAAATGGTCACATCTGTGCAACAGGAAAGGGGCTGCGAAAGGCACACAGGAAATTGCTGTTTTGGCGGCAAACCTGATAAAACTGCTTAGTGCTTTACATGCACGTGTGACATTAAGACAATAGGTAACTTGAAACCTATGATGACAAATCTTGTGAAATGTAAGCATGCCTATGTGTGTTCCTCTCTGAGCACATTTTTTTTTAATTACTCAGAGTTGAGTTCTTTTGTTCAAGAAACTGATTTGCTCACAGTCCGCTTAAATCCGGAATAATATAGAAGGAAAAGTAAGTACTCATCTTCTCTTAGTTAAAACATATATATTGAAATCTATCAAAATAAAAGTTTCCATTAGAAGTGGAGACTACAGCCACTTTCAGTGGCTGATATTTTTGCTTTAAGGAAAGAAACTTCGTTGCAAAGAATCCAAAGGGTCAAAAAGCAATGGCTCCTTCAGTTATGTATGTGTGCTCCAGCATGAGAGTCTGAGACCAGATCCCAGCACCACAAAATAACTGGCCATGTCAGCTGTAACTGTAACTCTAGTGCTGAGATTGAAGACTGGCAGAAACAAACAAATAAACACACACACACACACACACACACACACATAGCCACATATGGAATACTGGAAGAATATGCCTACAGGAAAGTGTCACAAAAGGCTTACTGTCTCCCCTCAAATTACATTAATTTGAGTCCCTCCACATGCCATATCTCACAAGGCTTCAAAATTTCGACATGCATAGCAAAACCAGGAGTGACAATATCATCCATCATCAGCAACTTCAGCAAGTCTATCCACGGTGGCAGGACATTTTATTACTCCCTGTTAGAAACTACTTTGGGTGCTTTAATCAGTGTTGGAACAATGGTTCCCAAATACAGATGTTGCTGTATCAAAGAATTGTAGTCTTCTGTGACTCATTACAGACTTGTTATGGATGCCTGGTTTCTTTGGTGATGGAGCAGTAAGTCACATGTCAGTGTATCCTGACTCAGACATCTATTGTGTATCTGCAGAAAGGAGGCTGGTAAGCCACTGAGCAGCAGAGGTCTAGGTCTCAATTTGCTCCAATGTGACGTGGTCCTAAAATATGGAAATCATGGGATGAATGGCATTCCTGAAAAGCAAGCTTGGTGTTCTTTGGCTGTTTTAACTAAACTCTATTTATTGTTAGCATTTCGACAGGTCTTTCCCCAAACTAACAATCCTCCAGTCTAAGAGACCCAAATGTTAAGACTGTAAGGACACAATTCACTGACTCTTTGGGAAAGATCCATCTCATCGTTCAGAAAATTTAACAAATGCATATAAAGATCTGGGCACAGTTTGCCGAGGTCACCTGGGTATCCCACACTATGTGATCTTACCTGTATGGCATAAAGCGTGCACACACACACACACACACACACACACAGACACACACACACACACAAGGCTGTTCACATACTTCTCTGACTTTAACTCACGTAACCAGTGATGTTAAAATTCCCCTTTCAGGTCTGTACCTTAAATTCAGAAATCTAGCCAAACATAGAGTTCAAATGTTGGAGTAGACAAAACAAGGTGTGTGAGCCTTTCTGTTTTCATTGTACCAAGTGAAATACACATGAGAATTTCTCTAATTTTCCTGTTGGCCACAGCTGAGCCAATACAGCACCATAGACCTAAGAATCCCTGGCATTTATTATGGAAAATGAAAATGGTACAGGAACGATTTGTCCACAACTTTCTTTCAAGAACACAGAGCTGCAAGGTCTGCAGAATCTACTTGAAACTGTTTAAGGAAGAAAATGATTGAACCAAAAGCAGAGTAGCTCACAGAGTTTGCATAAATATTTATACAGGCAGATAATAATGATAGATGATAGACAGGTACGTAGATACCTAGATAGATGATTGATAGATATACATAGATATACAATAGGCTCATAGATAGATAGATAATAGATACTTAGATAAATAAATAGATAGACAGATAGATGAGTAGATAGATAAGAGATAGATAGATAGATAGATAGATAGATACATACATACATACATACATACATACATACATAATATGTAAGAATAATAATTAAGGATCACGAAGAGAGCACAGGAGGAGTTGAGAGAGAAAGGCCAGGAGTCATGTAAATCCAGTGTTCATGAATGGTACTCTAAAAATAAATGTTTAATTCTGATCAAATGTTCAATCTACCAAATAGACTACAGTCCATTCTTTCTTGTAATCTTCCTTATAATAAAATCTTCATGAACTATACCTGGCATTCCATAGCTACACATGCTTTGAACAAAGCAAATCCTAAATGTGATCATACATGTGTGCAAACACACACACACACACACACACACACACTGCAGGGTTCAAAATAGGTGCTTGAATATAAAGATGCCAAGTTATAAGAAAGTTACCTAGAAGTGGGATTTTAAACAATTTATTTGAAATCGTAATTAATCTGACAGTTGCAATGCTAACTAGGTGAATCTTTATCCCTGATGTAAAGGCAAAGAAAGTGAAGCCAGACAGCATTAAATAAACTCACATGGACACAGGAACCAGTGAGGGCTCTCCTTCAGTGTGCTTCCTATTGTGCAGGACTGAACTCGGACACTCAGGCAGCTGTATTTAAACAGCCAATATCTCCTTAAGCATGGAAGGGCTAACAGATGATTAGAAAGATATAATTGCTCACAGCACGTAATTTGAAGTGTATTAGCAGCTGCTCCCATTAACACGACCTCCAATTTTTCTGCTTCCGGATCTGAGAATTTATTAACATCGAGATAGAAATATGATAGAAGGGTACTATCATTTAGATGTTTATCTGATGACCGAGTGAGCCAGGGCATCAGGCATCAGCATCAGCAGGATGCTGACGGGAATAACAAGAAGAGCAAACCTTGAAAATAACCCGAGATCGCATTCCACCTACTTTGGAAACTACCCCCATGTGGCTTAAGGAGAATCGCAGTTTACTCTTTCCTATTAGCTACTGGAGTATCTGAAAGTCTGACCAAGGAAGGCTAGAGAGTTCAAAATACTATCAGAGTTAATAAAAGTGTTTAGAACTTCTAATAGCTAACAGAAACTCACTCAGCTCTGAGAAATTGTGGAAGGGGCGAAGCTGGCCATTCAAAACCAAAGAATTAAAACATGGTAAATTTCACTCCGGATAAGTAGTAGTGGCTATTTAGAAGCCAGATACAGTTCCTTAGAGTCCCGGAAGGAATAAAGGGGCAACAAGAAGAGAAGAGAACAAGCTATAGAATTCCGTCCTTCAACAGGGCACATGCAGCTGCTTCCACAGGCAGCACAGTCTAGAGCTAAAATCCTCCCTCCTCAAACAGGAAAAAAAAATGACACTGTAATATGCATAAAGCATCAGGGGAATTTTGAGAATTAAAGAAAAGAATTTATTCCAAACCCAACCTAAGGAGAAGTCTAGACTTTGTCGTTGTTATTGTTGTTGTTGTGGGGGTTGGGGAGGTAGGGTTAGAGACAGGGTTTCTTCATGTAGCCTTGGATGTCCCAGAACTCACACTATAGACCAGGCTGCCCTTGAACTCTGAGATCTGTCTTCCTGTGCCTCCTAAATGCTAGATTAAAAGTTTGCCTGGACACCACCCTGCTAAAAGTTTAGTGGAGTTTGTTTTGTCTTGTTTTGTTTTGTCTTGTTTTGTAAGTCTGGACTTACAGACTTAGAAGAACCAACACATTAACTGAAAAAAAATTATTAAAGCGACTACGTTGAATTATCAACTTGACAAAGTTATGCCAAGTAAACAATGCAGTGGATTGCTGATTTATACTGCTCGTGTGTAAAGGCATTTCCAGTGAGGGTTAACAGAGGATGACCACCCATCCTGGATGTGAGTGGCACCATTCAGTAGATGGGCATTCTGAACCAAATAAAATGGGAAAGCAGAAATGTACACTAAATCCTAGCATTTCCTTGCTTTGAGATCCACCCAGAGAAAGAAGCCTCACCCTTGGCCGTCATCCCTAAGAGCCTTCCTGGCAGCCATACTTTCCCTGAGGTGAGGGACTATAGCTGCAACCTCTTAGTCAAAATAACCCCTAGTTTCCTCAAGGTGTTTCTCACAAAAGAAAGCACTGAATACAATACTAATTAGTAATAGTGATGGTGATTAATAATAAGACCAAACTTGACCAGTGTGTTTCTTGCTTCAGATACTGTAATACTTGATCTAGGACGCTCACCATGTGTAATACTCCCCACGAGCTATGATAGAGCCCCAAACTGCGTTTTACATATGGCGAAGCTGAAAATGGAAGTTATGTCAATTACATGAAAGAGTCCAGGTACAAAGTCCATGATTCAGATTGCCTTTAAAAGCAAACCTTCCACTCTCCACCACTCTGAATGTTAGCGTTTTGAATTTAAGTGAGAAGTGTTATTTTGCTGTTGACAAATGAGGTCATGGCTGTCAGTTCCCAGATGGTATTTGTGAACAAGCCTCCTCTCTCAGTCTGTATCTGTCTGTCTGTCTTTCTGTCTGTCTCTCTATTTCTCTTTTTCTGTGTGTCTATATATGTATAGATAGTTATAGATATGATAGATATAGATAGATGATAGACAGATAGACAGATAGATAGATAGACAGACAGACAGACAGATAGATAGATAAGTAGATAGGTAGATATAAATATTTCTATATATCTTATTGAATAGACAGAAATGAATATATACACTCAATCTAGAAATTGATATGTTTAGTGCATAGATCCTCTCTGTAAGTGAACTGAAGCATGCTAAATTCCATTTATTTTGAAACAGCACAAAAAAAAATTGCACCTAAAATTTATCATTAGGAAATGGGGGATATAGAACATTATGGCTAAAAAAAGATCTCCTTGAACGCCTAATTTCAGAAGTGCTATTTTGTGAACAAGATTATGAATGATAAAATTTCACCTTGTGTTTGGCTTAGTAAAAGCATTTATTAGGTCAGAGCAGATGCTGGCATGCTCATAAAATGTCCTTCTCCTTAAAGCCACAGTACAAGAAAATAGCTAAATATAATGGCTTATAAAAACCGTCTACTCAAAGACAACCCAAAAACTGTGTTTCCAGCTCAGGTGATTGTCTGGGAGGTAAACCTCAGAGCAGAACTGAGGTTGTTGAGTAATCGTCAGAGTTGCTAGGTGGACAATGCTTAGCTATCACAGAATAATGACAATAGGTCCCAAAAACCTAGGTGGTGATAAAAAACAGGGTGTCCTGGCTCGGAGGGAGAGTGAAAGTGTGGTCTCCAACTCCAAAAGAAAGGAGACAGCATAGCTATGGCAAGTACCCTGGGTACCTGTGAGAGGATTCTACTACCGGGACAAGTCACTCCTGTCTTGTTTATCTGTGCAATGAAGATATGAATAGCCTCATCCTTCTGGCACTGTTAATCTCTGAAAGCATTTGCTGGACTATAGTGTATATACGCATCCCATTTGATATTTTATATCCCCTCAGACACCCCAAGTTTGTGATGCTGAGGCCCCTGAGCTAAAGGGCCTCTGTGATCACCCCAAGTCTCTCACACTTTCATCTTTCTTTTCCTAATACAATAGCAAAGGTATTTTTAACAGAATTGCAGGACTAGATCTACTCCTTATGATTATTCCCAAGTTTAGATATCACAGCTAAATAGCTAAAAATGAAAATGATACTGAGGGCACACATGTGTATTTTATGTATGTTAATAAGCACTTTACTTCATACACATATATACATACATAATACATACACACATACTACACATATATATGTGTGTGTATGTGTGTGTGTGTGTGTAGTCAGAGGTCAATGCCTGAGGTATTGTTCCCTTCTTTTAGAGACAGGTTTTCTCAGTGTCCTGAAACACACTACTTAGGCCAGGCTTGCTGGACAGGGAACATAAGAGATCACCCTGTCTCTGCTTGCCCAGTAGTGAGATTGCACGTACATGATGCCATGCTTGGCTTTTTCACATGAGTTCTAAGGTTTAAACACAGCTAGGTAAGCACTTTCCTGACTGAGCTACCTCAGCAGTCCTAACATTCCCCCCCACCCACCACCCCCTTGGGATAGTTTCCCATGATGTAACCCAGAATACCCTCACATTCAGGACTTGATTGCCTAAGTGCTAGAATTATAGGTATTATTGGAAGCTATTGTCTTTTGCATCTGACATTCCTGTTATTTGAGGATTTTCTTGCTCACTATTTTAGTAACTCCTCAGTAACGCCCATCAGGAGGCTTCAGAATAGCCCAGTCATGATCAGTGTATGGGAAAGTTTGTGTGGACTTGTAGCTCTGGAGGTTTTGGTCACATGACTTTGCTGATGTTTCTTCAAAAATGAGGTGTCATGGTGTGAGTGCTTGGTGGATCAAAACTGCTCATCACATAGCCAAAGAACTAAGAAAAGAGAAAGAAGTTGGAACCGTCCAAAGGACACTCTTCAGGGCTTGCTCCATTGACATGGAGACTTACCATTAGGCTACACCACCTAAAGGCTTCTCTGTCTTCTAATAGTACAACAGGAGACCAAGCCTCCAGCATGGGGACCATTGGGGAGACACATTCAAACAATTAATATCATAGCTCCAATAATATTATGTATGGAAGGACACTGCCTGAGGTTGGCTTCAGTTCCCTGGTAATAATACCTTGCTTACAAATACTGACTCAGATTATTAAAAACAGTAGGTGAGGTAATTTCATGGAAATCAAGTCATCATAAAAGGTCATGGCATGGAATATTATTTTGAACTTTTGAGTTTTATGGCCAAATAATAGCTTTTCCCTTTAACATGTGAGCAAATTTCATCAGCAGAATGAAATAAATGATTACCTTAAGCCTATAGCGCTTATGGATTACAAAACATTAATCCATTAGACTGTGGAGCCTTTGAAATCTTAGTGTTACATCATATTCCCACAATAGTCCTTTCTGTGTGTGTAATCTGAACAGATAGACAGTAGTGGATAAATCACCTTGATGACATTTTTCAGAAAATTGTCCTCTTTGGAGAAGTCTAAGGTCATAAAAATTAAAGAATATATACAATACCACTTTAAAAGATTCTTTTAATCTTTTATGTGCTGACTGGGACAATCTACACATGAATGTGGATGTTTATGACAGCCAGAAGATGACATTGGATGCCCTGGAGCTGGAGTTACAGGTTTTGTGAGCCACTGTCTGAATGCTGGAAACTGAACTCTGCTTCTAGGTAAGAGAAGCAGAGGTTGTTAACCACAGAGCCATCTCTCCAGCCCTGCATTATCATTCTGAAATCTGAACTGGAAGGCCTGGTTTATTTTCATTTGTGGGGAATCTTGGGTGTTATTGAATACAGAAAGGTCCAAGTACCTCTTAAAGTAATAGCTGGAATTAGAAGACAGCCCTATTTTCTTGTTAGAGGAAACACCCCTCTGTTCCTCTCTGCCCACAAAGAGCGTGCTTTTGCCAGAAGCATAGGATATAACTGGTGACTGAGGACACTGTAATTGTAATACTTGTAAAAGTCTTTGATAAATTGCCCTTGGTCCAGATAGCACTTGACTCTCATGAAACGAAGACTGTGCAAGGCCAGTGAAACATTTTAAACTTTACTGTGTAAGCATTCTCTGTCTCACCTTCCACATAATATGTTTTCTTGGCCCAATTCTTACTGGAAAAATAAAATGCCAATATAGTTCACAGTAGATTAAAAACAAACATTGGAGAAGCCGGGTACATGGCTTACTGGGTAAAGTGCCCATCATGCAAGCATGATCACCTCACGTTGGATGCCCAACACCCATATAAAAATTCAGATCTAGTCATATGAGTTCATAAACCCAGGCCTAGGAAAACCAAGCTAGGAGCCTCTACAGAGCTTGCTAGCAGCCAGGCAACCAACCAATGAACGCCAAGTTGGGTGGAAGTGTGTCTCAAAATCAAAGCAGAGAATAATCAACGAAGATACAAACATTCGGCTCTGGCATCCAGTCCTCAAGTACACACACACACACACACACACACACACACACACCTGTGCGTGCGCACCGTCATTATCATAAAATTTAAAAGCCACTGATTTTTCCCTGAATGTATTCAAATGAGAATCTTTCTACGTGACGTGATTGGTTTGACTCTATATGAGGAAACCTAAGAATGAATAGATGGATACCAGTGTTGTCACAGGACCAGCTTACATCCTAATGACCTATCCATCTTCCTAATGATAAACTCAGCAGTTAGCTGGGTATCTACTGTGGCAGATGCAAAATGACCTTAGCTGAGTTTTTTCCTCCCTCATCTTTTCTCCCCACTGTGAAATAGCTACCAAACTATCTATTATTTTTCCAGATCTGTCATGATTAACAAAACTAATCTCATGAACCTGACATTTAAAACAAACACGGGTTTAGATCCCCCAACCCTGTCAGTCAGAAATGTATCAACCAAGCCTCCAAGAAGTTTACATTCCTTCAGAGAGGCTCTACAAAACAATCCATTTTCTGCTCACCCGGGATCTTTAGGTAACTATTGAGCTGAGCTTAATTTTCAGTTTCTAAAGACCACCACAGTTCTTCGTCCATGAACCTCTTCTCTGCATTTACAGAAGGCAACAAGTCATGTCCCTCCCTTACAGTGGGAAGAAAAAAAAACCATGGTGAATTTCCTCTCACTCAACCATTCCCTCGGAATAGGTTGGTGTTTTGTGTAATTCCTGTTTTGAAATAGCAATGCATTTTGGAAAATAAATTAATAATGGCGAAACCCTTTTGAGCATGGCTAGGCTACCTGGGAACTCAGAATTCATTCAATTCTTCCGCATTGCCTCTAGAAAATTCACCATCAGAACTTTAAAGAATGTGATGATGATGTACAAATGAAAATCACTCCATTCCAGACAGGGGAAAATAAATTAACTGTCTGCAGTGGGAAAGCCTGGTCCCCAAAGCAATAGCCTTGAGTCTATAAAGGACCACATGCTTGGAGTAAGAGTGGCTATAAACCAAAGGACAAGGTCTTAGTCTCATCATGAATTTTGCTGGTGCAGTATAGCTTATACTGTTTAGTTAACTTCACATTCATCCATCTAGTGATGGCTTTTATTCAGGACCGAAATATATGAAAATGCACAATAACTAGATTGCCGATACCATGTGGCACAGGCATGGTCTGCAGGGGGACAATGCAATTATACAGAGGTTTATCTTCCTCCTTGCTTTTCACACTGATTTCAATGAAACACACCATAAGTTGGAAACTTACAGTTCCATGGGAATCCTGGAAAACATACTCATATAACCATGCAAGGTGACAGTTGACCTGCAGGCTTTCAGGAAAAAGGAATATTCAAGAGATTCAGTTTTCACATTATTATTCAACCAAAAGTAAAATACAACAAAAAGCGAGGCAAAAGACTGCTTTTAAACTAAAAGTGAGCTTATTTAAAAGTCTGTTAGACAAAAGGGGAAATAAGAAGAAATGTGGACTTAGACTATACTGTGTTTACATGAGGAATCTCCTATAATCTATTGTATAGACATTGAAATCTAGAGATGACTATTTTCAAACACTGCAGTTGTCAGAGTAAAGCTGCTTTATGATGATACTTAGGCACTTATGTGTTACACAGAGACAAAAGTGTGCACACAATGTCTTCGAGTTCTTTGACTCCTCAAATGGATCTGTGTAACTAATCCCTGTGCTTCCACAAACTCCCAACCAATCAGAGTGTTTTCAGAGAGTAAATGACTACTATGTTCTACAACCTGTCATCAGTTCTTTCTCTCCTCCCAGTTCCCCCTCATGTAAGTCCTCTCCCCACTCCTCTTAGAAGGGAAAACCCCTTCTGGGTTTCAATACCCCTTCAACTACACCCATCCCACTCCTTGCTCTCCCATCCCACACATCAAGTTGCTACAGGACTCGGCACATCTTCTCCCGGGACCAGCAGCCAGTGCTCTTCATCACTGAGTCACAGACTCTATTTTGTTTTATGTTCTATTTCCCTTAGCTTTCCATCTCTCTGCCATATGCATAACACTTAAACAAGTTAGCCAGGCCTAAGATTTAGCTCAGTTGAAGGAATACTTGCCCACCGTGCATAAAGACCTGAGTAAGATCCGCAGCAGCACACAAACCACTAGCTGTGGCTTATGCCTGTAATCCCAGCAGGATCCCCTAGGAGACCAGGGCATCAGAAGTTGTAAGCCATCTAGAGTCATTCAAGTAGAGGGAAGCTTCATTAAGAAAAATGTCTCAAGTGGATTGGCCTGTAGGCAAGCCTAAAGGTCATTTTCTTGATTAACGTGTGGTATGGGTGGGGTCAGCTCACATGCATTAGTGCTATCCCCTGGAAGTAATAAGAAACTGGTTTGTTTAAGAAAGGTATAAGAAGGGAGCAATCCAACAATCATCATTCTTCCGAGACTCAGTTGCTGCCTGGAGGTTTTCTTGCCTTGTGTTCCTGTCCTGAGTCTCCCCGAAGATGGACTAAAAGCTGTAAGATGAAATAAACCCTTTTCTTTACATGTTGCTTTTGGTCCTGGTGTTTTATCACAGCAATTGAAACATGAACTGAAACAAACACATTCCAAGCCTGAGGCCACCCTGGACTACATTAAACCTGTCTCAAGATAATAATAATAATAATAATAATAATAATAATATTAAACAATAATAATAATAACTTGACCTAGTCAGCAGCAGGGCATGGTACGAGGCTAGGACTGTAAGACCCTGTGTCTTCTTAGGGACATTGCATACAATTATTTCTGCTAAGGACAAAGATAAATTACTTGATAATATTCAGAGAGTGAATCTCTCTGTCTCCTGGGTAGGTTTTGTCTGCTTGCTTGTTTCAGGATACACAGAGTTGGCTATACTCTCTGCTTATTATAATGAATAATGAGTAATAAGCCTATGAGGTCCCTGCCCATGAGCCTGTACTCCATTAGATGATTCATAATTAACGGATATTTCTCTTACGCTATCATAGTTTAACTCAATCACAATCATGGGGGTCTCAAATATGAAGATGAACATATTCTAAGATATGCAAAGCATTATTGTATTAATGATCTTCAGAGAAACGGAACCAGTGCTGTGTGAGGGCAGCAAGAGAAGGGGGGCATATACATTTTTGAAAGAAAGAGGAGAGACAGACAAGATTGACTGAGGAGACTGTCTTAGTCAGGGTTTCTATTCCTGCACAAAACATCATGACCAAGAAGCAAGTTGGGGAGGAAAGGGTTTATTCAGCTTACACTTCCACGTTGCTGTTCATCACCAAAGGACGTCAGGACTGGAACTCAAGCAGGTCAGGAAGTAGGAGCCAATGTAGACGCAATAGAGTGATGTTACTTACTGGCTTGCTTCCCCTGGCTTGCTCAGCTTGCTTTCTTATAGCACCCAGAACCGCCAGCCCAGGGATGGCACCACCCACAATGAGCCCTTCCACCCTTGATCACTAATTGAGAAAATGCCTTACAGTTGAACTCATGGAGGCATTTCCTCAAGTTCTCTGTGATAACTCCAGCTTGTATCAAGTTGACACACAAAACCAGCCAGTATACTGAGATTATAGCAATTCACTCATGCAATTCCCTAGACAGATAAATCCAATGCAGTGGCCTCTCCAGGCTGGAGAACCAGCAAGGTTATGATGTAACTCAATCCAAAATTGTAGGTCTAAGGACCTGGGTATACCTCTATTGAGTTAAGTTCCAAGCTCCCAAGGCCTGAGAACCTTCATCTCTGATGTCAAAGCTCATGATATGATGGATATCTCAACTCAAGAATAGTAAGAAGAAAAACCCACTTCTCTCCCTATTTCTCTTCTATTGACACCTGCAGTGGATTGGAAGACATCACCCCACATTGGTGATCATGAGTCTTCATCATAAGATCTGTTGACTCAAATCTGTGAACACTCTCATAGGCACACTTAACCTTTTAAGCAACTATCCAAATCTAGTCAATTCATGTAAACTCGGTCACCACTTTACGAAGGCAAAGGCAACAGTGTTCAGCACTGAGATTCCTAGCAAGGCATGCTCGCTAAACCCAAATAGGGAAAGTTTCCATGGTGGCACAGTTATTTTTTGTTCTGTCACAGAACGGAAAGCAGCAAGAAGAATCAAGTGTCTGCTACTGTGGAATGTGGAAGAAGTAAGCTCACAGGTTTTGGGTGAGTCACTCGACTCACACATTGATGGGTTTTACCCATCATCTGCAAACTAAGTGATGTTTTCCCAGCAGGCAGTAGTCTTTACTTTAGGATCTACAGCCAATGGGCACATTTTCTGCCAGGCTGTTATATTCTGAGGACTTATTAACATGTGGAGGATTTTTTTTTTTAAAGCTTGTGCCAAGTATCTCTCCCATGTCCTGATTTGGTCAATTTTTATCTATTTTGTGGTTCACAGAGATGTTTTACAAGCTGGATTTATATTCGGTTCTAAGCTCCCCCGTCACAGCCTCTTTGCCAGGAAGGTCATTTTTCACAGCATCAGCAATTAGTCTAGAGACTTCCAGTGGATCTGGAGAGAAATAATTGTGGCTTGTAGAAAGATATTGTAAATGGAAATGGAAATAAATGGCTGAACCCAAGGAATATTTATGAGGTACCACTGCAGCTTGAGTGATTGATTACATGCCAGGGCCGAAAGGAAAGAAGTATCAAGGATGCCTGTCGGTTGCCTCAGTCCTCAAAATATTTAGCTGATATGCATCCATATACACAGAGAGGATAAACATGTCGGCACGTTAATATTAAAGAGAATGCAAAACCAAATAATCCTATAAATGTTACATACCCATCAAACATCTTCTGTATCATTAAGATGACTTCAATGTCAAGTAGGGAAATAATTTTAAAAGAAAACAACAATAATTAGGTTTTTTAAAAAAATATATCTAGCTGAGAAATCATACCTATTTTTACAAGAAATTTAGATTTCCATAGTAATATTTTATTTGGGCTTTGATGCAATGATCTGAGTGCAGATGTTTTATTTAACATTTTATTTAACATTTAGCAACCCCATTGCATGTGATCACTCAGCAGTGCGGCTCTTAAGAATTCATCGATTCTATTCATGTAAAAGTTATTCCTCTTCTCCAAGTAGTTTCTCCACTGCTCGCTCATCCTAATGCCTGTTCATTCATGCACAAGAGAACATTTTAAGTAACACTCGAATATGGCCTATGTTTTATGATATTCACACATGCACGGGGACTGTGGGAAATCACAGGATCCTGGTTGTAAGCATCCAGGAAAGCAATAGACAAGAAGTAAGCAAAGCTTCAAATGAAGATGCTATGCACAGTCCTGAAAAATCTAGACAATAATTACACATAGTGCAGGTGCTAGGATGATGTAAGAATAATACAGTAGGAAACATCTGTGAAATCTGTGCCCTCGGGAGGAGCATACATAGCACTGTCCTGCATTGCCTGATCTAGTAACATAAGAAATCCACAATACAGATTTCCCTAATGCAACCTGAGAATGTGAATCAGTGCTTCAGGAAGGGTTCAGTCAGTAAAATGCTTGCCTGGCAGACTTAAAGGCCTGCGTTGAATACCTAGAGCCCATCTGAAAAACTCTGGGCATGGCAAATGCTTGAAATCCCAGCACTGGAGAGGCAGAAGCAAGCAGATGTCTTGGGCTTTTTGCCTCACTTCATGCCAAGGAGACAGTGTGTCTCAAAAACCAAGTATATGGCAGTGCAGGAGAAACAAGCCTATGCTCTCAAACAAAACAAAGGCTCTTTCCCTAGAGACATTTAGAAAACATTTAACATAAGCCACTAATTATGTTTTTCAAATTACCTAGTTAGGATGATTACTCTAGCTAAACAATGCATGCATTGACCTTCCTGAATCTTCTTCACTTCATAGTAAGGCTTTCAACTCCTTATGTATTACAAAGAAGCCATATTAGAGGCAGGAGATTATTTGTTTAACCCAGGGTACATTTAGGATACTCTAGTGACTCATTTTTACTTAACCCGAAAGTATCACAAGAGAACTAAAAATAAACCTTAAGCTATCACTAACATAAAATCTTTGAGGCATAGTATGAGTTAGCAATAATTAGAATTTACAGAGTGGTAATCAAATGTTACATAAGCCCAGCATTTCTGGCTTTTCAAGGATGCTTGAGATTTACAATAAATGTATAAGAAGGGTTGGCTAAAATGTAAGCCCCCATCCAATTCCTACATCATAACCCCATCCAATTCCTACATCACTTAATACTGGATATTAAAAGAAAAAAAAAAAAAAAACCTTCTCCAATGCTGGACTTAAGAATATGCTCAGAATCCCAACATAAATTTCACAGAGCACATGAAGCCTAAGAAGAAAGAAGACCAAAGTGTGGGTGCTTTGGTCCTTCTTAGAAGGGAAAACAAAATACTCATGGGAGCAAATACGAGACAAAGTGTGAAACAGAGACTGAAAGAAAGGCAATCCAGAGACTGTCTCACCTGGGGATCCATCCATATACAGTCACCAAACACAGACACTATTGTGGATGCCAAGAAGTGCATGCTGACAGGAGCCTGATATAACTGTCTCCTGAGAGGCTTTGCCAGAGCTTGACAAATACAGAGGTGGATGCTCACAGTCAACCATTGGACTGAGCATGGGGTCCCTAATAGAGGAGTTAGAGAAAGGACTGAAGGAGCTGAAGGGGTGTGCAACCCTACAGAAGAACAACAATATCAACCAACAAGACCCTTCAGAGCTCCCAGGGACTAAACCACCAACCAAAGTGCACACATGAAGGCACCCATCGCTCCAGCCACAATGTACGAAAGGATGGCCTTGTCAGGCATCAATGAGAGGAGATGGTCCTGGGAAAGCTCAATGCCCCAGTATAGGGGAATTCGAGGGTGGGGAGTGGGGAGTGCATGGGTGGGTGGGGGAATACCCTCATAGAAGCAGGGGGAGGGAGGATGGGATAGGGAGTTTCTGGGGGAGGAAGGAAACCAGAAAAGGGGATAACATTTGAAATGAAAATGAAGAATATATCAAAAAAAGAATAAAAAGAATGTGCTCTGCAGATCTTCAGAACTGCAACATAAAAATGCACCAAGAGATCACCAGGTTAACAGTGACATCCCATGTCATTCTCCACAAAGTCACACCCCATTTTGCACACTGCTGCCATCCTGAGAGTACACCACAGCCTTTAAAGGGTAAATGGAGCTATGGCAATGGCATCTTGCCTGAAGTCTCACAGGCAAAGTTGATCCATTTTCAGAAAGTTTTACCAAGGACATGTAATGCCTCATGTCTCCCAATAGTTACCTTCTGAAATTGCAAATGTTTGTACCGGAGATAGGAATACCACTATAGAATCACATAACTTCAATTACAGACAGCATGAACATAGAGAAGAAAAGACAGCTCTATAGACTCACAGGATACAGTACAGAACTATCATTGCCGGGTTTGATTCATGCATACCATTGTTACCAGATTACAATGAAAATATTTGCTTGTTAGCTAATTGTAGATGCACTGGAGAATTATTTTTTGCTAGTAAAAGCAATTTGTGGCAGAGTGTCATTTGCATACTGAGTCTCACACATGTGGTATAGACACAGCAAAGGGCTTCTCCCTTGGGAATCTCTATAAGCAAGCAAATATGAATGACTGCCATTAGGTAAATCTGCTCTCCCTGTGCAAGTCTCAGCTGAACAGCTGTCAAAATTTTTGAATACCTGGTCCTTTATCCACTCTAAGCTGCACTTTCTAGAACACATTCTGTGTTTTCCAAAATTGTCCCATAACTCAGTCATTGGCTTCATTCTCTATCCAGCTTCTTGGAGTAGGTATCATCAAGTAAACTCGCTAGAACTGTGATCTCTATTAATAGAAACCACATGTGTCTATACTAGATGATGAGATAAATCTGTCTGAATTATATGATGCTTTGCTCCATCTTGGGATAGGAGTGTGCAAATGTATTCATGCAGGTACTTGGTTTCTTTTTAAACTAAATTATATGTTTATCTGTGGGCACCAGATTCTCCTTCAACTATGGTTATAGATGGTTATGAACTGGGAACTAAACTCAGCTTCTCTGCAAAAAATAGTATAGTCCTTTAACCAGTGAGCCATGTCGCCACTATTATTTCTCAATACTATAATCTGATCCACTAGTCTGTGCTTGGATCATTCCTGTCTATGGCTTTTCATGTAAAAGGTAAGTTTTTCAGAATAAATAGTCTGACTTTATAGTTTGAGGATTTATGGTTGTTTGATTTTTTTTAGAATCTATAAATATTTCCATTACTCTCTTTTAAAATATTGTGTTTCAATGTGCATAATCATTTCTATTATTTGTGAAACTCAGGGACCATTATTCTATAACTTTAAAATTGCTTCTCTGTTTTCAGTTCTGCAGGGAGTTGATTTCAGAATCCTCCCGTATAGATTAATTACTCTTGTTTTTCACAAATTTGTCATTTGTGTTCCTGTCCTCTGTGTGAATCTTGATGATCAGCCTTTCCTTTCTATTTGTCAGGCTACAGAATTGCCCACACTACCTCAATAGACTGATAAACAAGGTCTTAAGCCAATTCCTCCAAAGCCCATCCCAACACAATCTGAGAATTGCTGCTCACTTAGGAGAGCCTTCTTGCTTTAATTCTCTGCTATTGTACTGCTGTACGCAATACTGATTTTACCTCCGACCTTATATTCAGTCAGTCCAATGTAGGAGCACCATGGAAAGGAAAAAGTTTAGCTGAGCAAAGGGTATGTGTGTAACCACCCCATCTCCTCCATGACACCCAGCACATAGGAAGCGTTCCTGACGCCTGTGGACACAGAGCTGCTGTGAGACACATTGAGACATTGTCCCAAAGCATTGAAAAATTATTTGTGGAACCTAATGGACTATTCATTGTGACCAGAACCACTGACAGGCCATACAATCTGTTCTATCCAAAACTTGGTTCAAAGAAATAAGGAGATGATGGGGTTCTTTTACAAATTAATATTTTCTTTATCCTCAAGAATTTCATGTATATATAAACAAAATACGATGCTGCCCACCCACCATTTCCCTCTATTATCCCTATATAACATGCCCTACCATCAACAACATGTATTTTAGTCCAGTTAGTGTTGTCCCCATTTGCATGGGTGTGAGTGTCCATATCCACTGGAACATGGAAAATACACAAGGGCACACGTCTTGGAAAAAGAAGGATTCTCTCTTCCCCAGAAACTCTCCACTACCCATAGTTTTTACATAAGGGGTAGAGCCTAGAGATCATACATTGCACCTTTGCTGGGTTTTCATCTGGCTTAATCCTGTGTATATATTCCTCAGGTTACTATGGTTGCTTTGAGTTCTTGATGGTGATAACCATGTCATGTTCTGAAGAAAGCATTTAACAAGACTCTAGTCAATCGTCCAGCTCTTACATTCTTTCAATTTCCTCTTCTACTTTCTTGGGTTTGAATTAGGGCTCCTGCTGAGTGAAATTGTGAACTCTCATTTTACCGTAAGAGCCTTCCCTGAAGGGAAGGTTAGGTAATCATCCAATGACTCTGTAGCTCAATCTATATACCCCATCTTCCGAGCTGTGAACTCAGTTCTGCCTACACAGGTGGTGCTTTTACACTGTAGGGTTCTGTAAGATTTGCTACTATTTTAATAATAATCAGAGATTATCATCTGTATTTATGTAATGCCACATGCTTGAGAAAACAGCCTCTCACCATAGACTAAAGAAAATAATATGGACCAGTAAGATGGCTCAGCTGATGGAAGTACTTGCCATTGAACCTTAAGATCTGAGTTTGTAGAAGAGACCTGACTCTTACAACTTGTCATCAGACATCACACACACACACACACAAATAAGTAAGTATAATAAACATTGAAATACAAAGACTTGTCCTTCAGCATTTACACAGCTTTCAGCTTCTGTAGATTAAGATACTTCCTGCTTTCACAGTTTTCCAATCAATGCTGTGTGTTTGGACTCACCAGTAGACAGAGGTCTCCACAAGACTCCTCATTAAGAAAAACAGGAGTGCATGTTTAAACCAATGGATTTAATACTGCACTAGACACTCTTTGTCATATGTATACCCTTTCTAAGAAAACATGAGATTATCAAGAAGGGAATTGTTTATTTTCAGGAATACCTGTCATTATCGATTAACCCATATTTGCTTTGCTCAGCTCATTCATCCACATTCAATTGGCTGTTGACCAATGCACAGTGCAGACCAGAACCGGTATGGACACAGCCCCACATGGCAATTGTCACCGACATGGAAGAAGTTTCCTCCATTGTCAGATCTTTTGAATTCAAATTTATGTCCTAGCCAATGATTATTACGCAGACATGAAGGGCTCTGTTCCCTCTATTTATGTCTTGGCAGCACGAAGTGATATTTTAATATACAAGGTAATAACTCCATGGTTCAAAAAATGAGGGACAGAGTAAACTAAATGGATATGAGTGGTGATGGTTTGTATACGCTTGGCCTAGGGAGTAGCATTATTAGGAGGTGTGGCCTTTTAGAGTGGGTGTGGCCTTTTGGGTGGGTTTGGCCTTGTTGGAGTGGGTGTGGCCTTGTTGGAGTAGGAATGGCCTTGTTGGAGTAGGTGTGGCCTTATTATGGTAAGTGGGGCCTTGTTGGAGTAGGTGGGGCCTGTTGGAGTAGGTGAGGCCTTGTTGAAAGAAGTGTGTCACTGTGGGTGTGGGCCTTAAGACCCTAGTCCTAGCTGCTTGGAAGCCAGTCTTCACTTTTTGTCTTTGGAACAATATGTAGAACTCTCAGCTCCTGGGCGCTGCCATGCTCCCACCTTGATGATAACAGACTGAACCTCTGAACCTGTAAGACAACTCCAATTAAATCTTGTACTTAAAAGAGTTGCCTTGGTCATGGTATCTGTTCACATCAGTTATGAAGCATAAAGATAGAATATTTCTCCAAAGATTATCCTACCTAAATCAAAGGAAAGCATTGTTAGTAATCCATTTCAGCTGGGGAAGTCAGTGAAATGTAAGGTTGAAAGAATGGCTCAGCACTTAAGACTGCTTGTTGCTCATCCATAGGACCTGAATTCCTAGTGCCCCACCAGAAGGTCACAAATAACTGTAAATTCACGTCCAGGTATCTGATCTCCACTGGGCTCTGTTGCCAGCTGCAATGTGTAATGCAGCATTAACTCACACATATACATACATACACACAAAAAACAAAAATAAAAATAATTGCTGAGATTCATATAAGATTTTCCTTAAACTGGCTGGCCCCAGAAGCACAACCAAAATACATCACTCTCTCTGTCTCTTTTTCATTTTTCAGGTGGAGATTTGAAGAAAGGAAACCAACAAATTTCTCTTCCTTAGCTTCCAAGATACAGATATTAAGTCCTTTAGGTTTCAACACTTGCAGCCCCAAAATGTTCAGAGGTGGCACTTGAGTTGGAACATTTGCGTTTCTAGAATGCCATCTCTTGTCCAATGCCATGTGTTTAGTGTCAAAGCGGACACAATGTAGTGGTGCAGCCTTTCAATTTCTGCAATAAAAGTATAACTGCCACTCTACGCAGTCAATATCAAAGAAGTGTCCAGGGACTCCATCAGTGTCTTGTTAGTGAATAAATTCTGGTTCTGCATCATGTAGCTGCCTCCAAAGCGGTATTGTGTTTTTCTCCTTCCCTGAGTATCTTCTATTGCATTCAATAGAGGCAAAGGACACATAACTTTAACATCTGTTGATTCATATAAATATGACCTGTGTAGATTTGTGTGACAGATATATATCTTTTTCATAGTGTCAAGGATACCTGTCTGGCCAGTCTTCTTTAAAAATATCTATTTAATAATAGAATAGAAAAACTTGAAACATATTGAGTCAGCATACATATTAGTTACATTGTATTTCTGTGTTACATACACACACACACACACGAGAGAGAGAGAGAGAGAGAGAGAGAGAGAGAGAGAGAGAGAGAGAGAGAGAGAGAGAGAAGGTAAGGATGGTAAGGACAACTTTTTCTTACCACAATATGGGACTCTGAGATTCAACTAAAGTTTTCGTGCTTAAAATCTGAACCATCTCCCTGGCAGCAACATGGAGTTGTATATGTAATTACACATATTAGTTCTAAATGATAGAGACACATTTTCTGAAGTGATACACAGAAACTATGCAAGTTTTGAATTTCGTGGTATTCACATGTGCACTGTAGGGAGTGCAAATCAATAATTTATTCCATATGTGTACAGTAGAAAACCGAGCCCATTCTGTCATATTTTGTTTTTCATTTTTATCTATTGTAGAATGCAGTACTTGGCACTCAACTTAAATACCTCTGACCCTAACACTCAGAAGGCAGAGACAGGGAGATGAGAGTTCAATTTAAGGCTAGCTTGAACAACACAGTAAGTTCTGGGCCAACCTAGATGATGACAGACACCAAATCTCAAAACAGGGAAGAGGGATTTCCTTTGCTTCTCATTAATATAATGATACTAATATAATTATCCTTTACTTTTTGTTACCATTACCACTATTCTTTTTCTTTACACAATGATGTGTTGCCAGGGCCTAATGTTCTCAGTGAGCAGTGGAAACCCCCCAATTTGTCATCTATTAAAGAACTGAGTACAGAAGACTTACATAAATTAAGAGAAGGAATAAATTCACAGGTGTAAATGGAAATGCTCCCAACTCAAGGCAAGTAATAATTCACAATGATCAGGAGGAAATTACCAGAATTAAAACTGGGTCCTAAGGCTAGGACTTTCTCATCCCGTTAGAACAGCAAGATGGAAGTGCTAACTAGTTCAAGAACACTTGCCAGCTTAAGAAATCCTGTCAAGACAGCTGTCCCTTATACCCTGCATAGGTCACTGCTTGATGCATCCATGTATATACCAGGCTTAGGATTTCTCTTCCATAGTGTGCTTCCTCAGCCATCAATGAATCAAGCCACATGGACTGAGGATTAAATTAAGATATGTGTAGGGCATTATTAAGCATATACCAAGGGAACAATCAACTTGCATACAAGGTCAAAAGTCAGCTTCAAGTTCTATGATCCAGTGCTGATATCAGATACAAGCTTCAAGAACAAATTGCTTTTCTAAGGCTTATTCCAGTTCTGTGAGGCTAGCATGAGGCGTGCACATTTGCCTGGGCAAATTGATACTTCAGAAGCAGCTCATGAGCAGATACTTGGCATCTGCTTGGTCCATCTGGAAGCATTTACAGTGGATGAAGGAGAGGCCAGACTCCCCATATTTATATGCTTGCTAATCCACATTGGTTCAAAGGTGGACAGTGAACCCAGGATGGATCCAGCAATCCAGACTGCGTTCTTGTGCTCATGAACAGCAATGATCTTGATTTTCATGATCTTGATCCATGATAGTTTCATGAATACCCTGGGCTCCCTGCCCAGGGAACAGGACTGGGAGACTACCTATGGACACTGGAATTATTCATGGGTCAATGGTGATCCCTGCCCATCCCTGCTACAGTCGTAGCTCTTCTCCAAGGAGAAGAAGATATCAGTGGCCATTTTTGCTCAAAATGCAGGGCAATATAATACAGCTTTAATGTAGGCCACTAATATCGGGTTCACCTATGGTGTGAGGATGTAGTCCCACTCAGTCGCGATCTTGATGAAATAGATAGCCAAGTCCAGAAACAAGGTAGTGTATGGAAGGATACCTTATGTGTGAAGCATGTCACCAGAATCCACAACAATATCAGTAATGCACCCATGGACATATAGAGACAGCACCACCCAAATGGCCATGCACATGATGGGCGTTGAAAGTGTCCAATATTATCTGCATCATCTACTCTCTGTTAGCCTTGGGGTCCAAAGAGCCCTAGGTTAGAAGCAATGGGTGTCTCCCAGGCACCATGACCAGTTCATAGAAGATGTGGTATCAGATCTTCTCCATGTCCTCCTAGTTGTTGACAATGCAGTGCTCAATAGATACTTCACGGTCAGGATATCCCTCTTGACTTGGCCTCTTGGGCTGCATCAGAGTCCTTCTGGCCCATGCCCACCATGATGCTTTGATGTCAGGGATAGGCCCAGGATGGAGCAGCACCTGGCTCTGAGGGCATCATTACAAATAAATCCAGCTTTGGAAGTGCAGGAGCCATTGGAAATGAGGATCTCCGTGTTTGCTTCTTCCAATGGCGTCAGTGGAGGACAGATCAGGGAGCAGTAAAAATATACACAGCACAGACCAACAGTGGAAAGTGGGCCCTAACTATCCTTCTTAACTTCAAACTCTTCCCCTACAAACTGGGCACAACAATTCATCGATACCATTATTTCAAAGAGGTAGTAAAAGCATAAGAATCTTCTGGCAGGTAGGTGAAAACATTTATGCCATCACACTTACAATTCAGAACCCAATGACAGTATACAAAGATATGCTTTAAAAACAAGAAGTGTCAAGGAGCAAGCAAGAAAGTAAACACAAATTGTCAGAGAACAAGCAAGGCAATAAACAAAGCCTCAAGATCACTCCTGTGATCACTATTTCTAAGGGCTTATCAGGATGACCAAAATATCTGAGCCTATTTCCCTGTCCTAGCCCAAAGTCATTTTCATGCCTGAAGCCTACTTCTTTGTTCTAGCCTAAGATTTAGATTCCTGCCTAAATTGCATCTATTGTATGGCTAGTTCCTCAACCTAGAACTGACCTTAATACTTGTGTGTAATTAAAATGGTTATAAAAGCAGATTGGGGGAAAAATAAGAATATATAATCCACAAAATAAAAAATAAAACAAGAAGTGTGACACTATCAGTATATGTTGAGTGAGTAATTAAAAATCATCAATATAGCTCTGGAGATATATCAGACCTAAGTTAAGGGTCTAAACAGTCAGAAATTAGAAGCATGGAGTAAAGCAAGATATTAAATAAGATGAAGAGAAGCCTCTGCTTTAGGTATAGCTCACCCGCCTCATTAACACTGGAAGAGTGGAGCCCATGCCTGGAGCCAGTGTTGATCATTTAGCATCATGCCTTATCAGTCTCATAGGAATCCTCCTTATATTGTAAATATGGGTTTACTCTGGGCACCAGATCTCATTCTCTCTGGTTATTGCACCCTTTCATGTTCTGCACAGTATGTACTACCCTTGCCTCTCCAACTGCCTCCTTGATGATTATTAGAACCTGAAGTGGCATGATTCTCTTCTCATACTCTTTTCTTGTGGAAGTAATTCTGTTGTTCTTGCAGCAAGATCACTCTAGTAGTTTGAATAAAAATGGCCCCCCTGGGTTCATATGTATGAATGTTTGGCAATAGGGAGTGGGACTATTTGATAAGGATTAGGAAGTGTGGCCTTGGTGGAGGACGTGTGTCACTGGGGATGGGCTTTGGTTTTCAGAATCATCAATGGCTTTTTCTGGGACCTATAGATCCATGAATAGAAGTATCAAACTACATCTCCAGCACCATGTCTGCCTGTATGCTGCCATGGGGATAAAGCCTTACCTCTGACACTGTAAACAAGCCTCAATTAAATACTTTCCTTTGAAAGAGTTACTATAGCCATAGTCTCTTCACAACAATAGAACACTGACTAAGACAATCACCATAAAAGGGAAAGTCTTCCTGGGATCAATCAGTAGACCTGGCTGGAATCGTGCCAAAGACAAAATGTGTACCTTGGTAAAACACTCAGAAAGTAAAATATGTAATGAATAAATAAATGCACTGCCTTTAAAAGGGGTTTTAGAGGGATCTAGGATATTTGTTTGATCTCAATCAAGTACTATAATATTACAGTCATAAAATGTAAGTATGAATGAATGTTTTCAAAGGCATATGGGTTGTGGGTAATTATTCCTAGATCTTTCACCCTGGGTTCAACCCTGGCAAAAGCTGCTAAACACAGCCATGTGTGTATTATTTCAGTTTATACAATCTCTTATTAAAAATGAAAATAGAATATGATTATCACACAACTAATGGATCTCTTAAACAATCACTTCAACGAACTGTTGCTAATTAAAGTGTGAAGACAAAGAAAAGAACACGAAAAGAAATGTGTTCAGATGTCAGAGGCAAAACACAACAGAATGCCTAAGGCTGTCCAGGGTGATGTCACATGGGAAAGTGGACTTGGCAGAGAAAGGATGTGAGACACAGAAGCAAAAGTGGGCAGGATAGAACTGAAATCCAGTTGTTTCAGCGACTTTCTGGGATGTCCCTTGCCCCTAAATCATCTTGAGAGGTAGATTTGATTTCCTCCTTTGCATGGGGGAGGATTAGACAATATCTTATGTTCTCTTGCTTTGTACAGCATGTGAAAACAGTTTCCACAGACTTTAAATCTTGGAAGCATGAGCTTTATTCACATAGTTAAGTTTCAATGACTTTATATGATTTTTGTTAATTTATGACAAGTGAAAATGCTTGCACATGAAGAGATTCCTTTGTTAAGAGGCTTTTAACTGTTTATTTGTTAGTAATATCATACCAGTTTTGACTCTGCCTAATGCTACTTTCTGCAAATATACAAATGGTTAAGTCCAGGCTAGGCAAGTCTGTTCTGCCATATGAATTTAAATGTTATGTAAACAGTCAACTTGAAGACTGTTGCAGGCTAAAGGGTTTGTTATTTGGCCTTTTAGAATAAAAAGGTTACTGACTAACTGTATGCATGTTACCCTCTCTTTTAAAAATCTCAAAGCCTGGGTGGCTTTTAAACAAAACAGGAACCTTCAGTAGCTGAACACTTCCATCTGGCTGACACAGGAACCGTAGCAGAGAAGGAAATGACAGTTAATCTCAGTTACTACATGGATTAAATACATATCAAGTAAATTGCTAACACACACTTCCACTTTGTCTGTGAGAGTAAAGCATGTAAGGAAGTGAGTGATATTAGTGAGTAAGTCCTGTCTTGAATATGAATAACACTATCCAGTAAGCTGGGAGCTAGATAGAACAGAACAATGGAAAGAGAGCAAGCTGTCAGACTGATGTATAATAGGTATGGGTTTTGCTACTCCCATGGCCTGTGGATTCCAGTATTTAAACACAGACTTAGACTAGTTGGTCCCAGGGTCTTCCAGGCTTTCATCCATAGACAGGGGCTTGGATAGACTTTGCATAGAAATCCATTGGATCCTTCACGCTGAGATGTGCAGCTCATAGATTGACTCTGTCTCTGCAACCTACAGACAGAACTTCTTAACTTCAGATCATTTGAGACACCCTGGCAAACCCCCCTATACCCACACACATGCCTTAGAGTTAACTACACTTTCTATATTTTCTGTTCTTCTGGAGAAGTCTGACTAATATAGGTGCTTTCCCCATTTTGAAATGTTAATGTAAAAGCTATCTTGACATCACAACTTTTCTCTTCCTGAATACAATTTTGGTATGATCATTGGCTTAAAAATATATCATGAAACTAACAATGGACTTCATGAACTTCTCAAAGGATTTTAAGATATGCTTATATATACAATTTGTGAGTCACTTAGTAAAGCCCAGTACTTATTAAATTCATTGTAGGTTAACTATAAGGAGTATTTACAATAGAATTTTTATTTTGATAAGCCACTGACACTATTGTGACATGTAGGTCAAGGTTTTAGTTAGCATAGTCCAAAAATCAAGACCAAAGAATCTAGACACAAGTGGTACTGCATCCCAAGGAGAGTGATTAGACTAAAAGACAGCACAATAGTAGAATATGCTTATGTGCCATTTAGTGATGATATGATCAAAGGGATCAGCTGCTGTATCTTGATGCTAGGGTAATAGGTGTGATTTTAAAAGGCAGACTTGAGGGAGTTAAAAAGCACATGTCTGGATTTAGAAAATCTAAAACTTCCGGATGGCATTAGCAAGTCTTCTTTCACCAGAACCATTCTGATCTTTGATTCCTTCCTGTGAAGTCTACAAAAACTCCCATACATGTCACGGCATCCTAGAGAACAAAGGGGTGACAGTACTGGGTGGCATGCTTAACAAGCTGACAGGGAACTTACGTTCACCACATCTTTTGCTGTTTCCAGAGCCAAGTAGAGACCTCAAAATTCACCTGCTGCTGTTGCAACCCTGGACAGTGATTGATGAGGTGTCGCTGTGAAGGTTGATTCTTACACAGAGGCTGACATACTAAGGCATTATCTGACTCAGACATAGCACCCACCGGATTCAACCAAACACACCTGAAGTATGGCTCAAGAATGACTGTAGAGTGGAGAAGTAGAGAGAAATGGAGTCAAGCGTGGGAAGGAGGGCTATTGTTTAGAGGCTCCATCAGAAATCTATCGCCTCCTCACACCCATATGTTCTTAACCACCTAGCGCAGACAGAAGCAAGATGTCGTCTATATGGTAGAACAGACTAAAAATACAATGACATTGAGGATAGACAAGGCAAAATTGACCCTTCAGATAACTTGTCCCATGGGTCACTCAGCGAGAGAAAGTCTCTCACTAAATAGCAGCAGCAAAAGACTTTTGGATGCCACTCCCTTTGTAAGAGAAGTTGGCCATCACTTCTCTGCCCTGCACACAGATGAAAGCAGAATGGGACGATCTCTGTGTCCCCTTGATCCCAGACTCTACATGAGGATAACACAATCATCAAAATTTGGAAAAACAAAGGTGAGAGCTCTTGGGAGAGAAACTCCAAAGTCCATGTGAGCTGTAAATAAGGTCAAACCATTCACTTACTGCTACTTATAGCTATTAGTAATAGCTGTGCTTCTATTCTGCCAAAAGAGATACCCTTGAACATACTATAGAGGAAACAACATGAGTGAATACACACACACATGTGCACACACACACACACACACACATTCATTCACACATGCATACACATGTGCATGTGCATACACATAACACACACATATATACATATATTGTGTGTATATATATACTCAAATTTCATTTATATATTATGTACTTTATATTACTGAATCTGGAGCAAGCTTTCTTTTTTTAAAGATTCATTTATTTTATGTATATGAGTACCCTGTCGCTCTCTTCAGACATACCAGAAGAGGGCATCAGATCCATTACAGATGGTTGTGAGCTACCATGTGGTTGCTGGGAATTGAACTCAGGACCTCTGGAAGAGCAGTCAGTGCTCTTAACTGCTGAGCCAACTCTCCAGCCCAAGGAGCAAGCTTTCTTTAAGTATTATAGAAAAAAATTACAAGCTGCTCCCACATTACAGTGAAAGCAGATGCTAGAGTTAAAGGGGGATATGGGAGTTAACATGGGGAAAACAGAAATACTAGTGATGAGAAATGAAGAGTTCCTAGTGGAGTATGTGATAGCCAACAGAACCAGAGGTAGCTAGACTCTGAGAAACAAAGGCAGCATTGATGAGCTGGCTAGCTAGCTAGCATCCATGAAACAATCCTCACTAATCCCACATGGGAAACATACGCTGTGCACTATTATTCTTTCATGTGTCCTTGTGACTACTGCAGGTAATTGTAACAGTTTCCAAGAAAGCTTCTACCTACTTCAAGAGACTCCAGCCAACCTAGTAGAGAAGAAGTGAATTGGAAACTAATGAGCCTGCTTCTTGGTATATCTGAGAGAAAAGATAAATTAGTATCTATAATGGTTTAAGTGGCAATGGCCACTATATACTCATATGTATGAATGCTTGGTTCTCAGCTAGTGGAACTATTTAGGAAGGATTAGGACACATAACCTTGTTGGAAGAGGTGTGTCACTGCTTAGCTTTGAAACTTCAACAAAGAGCTCTCCTCCTCCTCCTCTTCCTCCTCCTCCTCCTCCTCCTCCTCCTCCTCCTCCTCCTTCTCTCTCTCTCCTCTCTCCTCTCTCTCTCTCTCTCTCCTCTCTCTCTCTCTCTCTCTACTGGAACAGAATGTAAGCTCTCAGTCCCATGTCTGTCTGCCTACCTCCTCCTCCATGCCATGATAATAATAGACTCTGAAACTGTAAGCAAGCCTTTAATTAATGCTTTCTTTTAAAAGAGTTGCGTTGGCCTTGATGTCTCTTCATAGCAACAGAACAGGGACTAAGATAGGAGTGGTACCAGGTTTGGGGTATTGTCGTGACATTCCAGACCATGTTGTTATTTGGAAGAATATAGAAAATTTTAGGAGTTTGGACTTAAAAGGTAGTTGAATGCTTTAAGCAGGGTTTAATGGGCAATCTAGTAGGAGCATGGAAGACAGTAGAATTGAGGACAATGTAAACTGTGGGAGCCCAGCTCAAGAAGCCTCAGAGGAAAGTATTATTGGCTGACCTACAGCCCATTCTTGTGACATTTTGGCAAAGAATGTGACTGTCTTTTTTACCTTTTCAGAAGCTAAATTGAAGAGTTTTGAATTAATGACATTAGCCAGGAGATTTCAGAATAGCCTAGTATTAATTGTACTATGGATTTATTAGTGATCAGTCTTATGAGATCGCAGTGAAAGGGAACAAGCAAGGTAAAGAGATATGCAAAAGGTACAGCATGAGAAGAAAAAGAGAATTGGGAAATATAATGGAGAAAGTCCTGTGCTCAAGAAGGATAAATGTTTAAAGAAAGGCCTGTTTCAAATAGAATAAAAGTAGTGGTACTCTTAGAGCAAGTACCACCCAGCCAAGCTTCCAGCGTATGAAAGAGAGTTAAAGAAAAACTCAAGCAGCAAAGGAAACCATCAACAATCAAGGCTTATGCAAAATTAAGTCAAGGATAGGTCCAGGTTCCAGCTTCAATCGTATAGTTCTGGATTTAGATTCAAGTAGGTTACACAAGATAGTTGTAGACTCTCCCTCCACAGTTAAGGAAGCCACCAAGGTCATATATGTGGCAAGGAAGTCCCTGAATGGATACTCAGAGGGGACTAAGTCAGTAGCTAAGTATAATTAACATTAGTATTATTAATTATTAAGTATACCTGTAATTAATACAAGTTTAATTAATAGCACTTGTGATGTCTGCAATGCTTGAGGGTAATAATGCTAATTTTAATAAATTGTTAATAAAAGCCAATGCTTATATATCATTGTATTCAGATACCTCGGAGTCTAATTGAAGAAATCTATAGAGCTGTTATTGGGCCATACCTTTTCCCATTGCATTATATAGTATGTATCCACATGTAATCAAATTTTGAATTCAGTGATCATTTCTTGAAGCTCAGCTGTCACTGACCAGGAAAACAAAATGTCCCAAGTCCCAAAAATACTATTTTTGGAATATTGTTGTGTAGATAAAGACTGATGGAGCTCTGATGAGGATGAGAACATATATCTTTATGCTCTGGAAGTCATATATGCTGGTGGCCATAGGCAGCCCTCACATTTGGATTTATAAGCACACTACTACTTCAAAAAATTTGGCTGGAAGTTTGTCAACCTATTTCTCTATTGTTGGAGATGAGCTAATATTTCTCGTACAAACCATTCCATTTCCAGTGTTTCCCTGTCAAAGAAAAGTAGACCATCAACTTGACTGCCATACAGGAAAATAAAATATTATCCTAGTATGACAGAAGTGATTCTAAAGCTAGGCAGTAACTAAGTGGTAGAATGCATGTGCATACTTAGCACTTATTAGGCACTAAAGTAATAATAATAACCAATACAATAGAATGAAGACTCCCACTGGCATAATTATTATCATGATGATCTGGTAGGAAGAGTAAATAATTAATTGGAAGTGATGATGCTACTGAAAATGTTGAGGAAGTCCTAAACTGTAGCATAAACCAGCATAACTCAAAAATATTATTCAGACTTCTAATCTAATGCTGAATTTCATTTATTCTCTGCAGCCAGAACTCTTACACACACAGTTACTCAAACTCTGTGCTGATATATTTCTACCTATTAATTTATGTGCAGTTCCTGGAACATAGATGCCATATTGCTCATCCAAAAGATATAATGTATTACTTACGTAGTCTCACCGCATTTCATATTTGGGAGTGCTCCAGATTTGAATATAGATGGGCTTCTGATGGCTGTGTTCAGCAATACAGACCCAACAGAGTGACCCAAGAGCCATCAGCAGAATCTTCAAGCCAGACTTATTTTATACTAGGTAAGATTCTCTTGAAAAATAACAATGTAACAGTGAGTTTGTATAGAAGTGTTCACAGGAACCATTTGGGTAATTAAATACTTTATTATTTTAAAATTGATAGTTCATAATAAAGGACATGTTAAAAGGTAACAGTCAATTTATTATAAGTATTTGCAAGTAACTTTTAGACATTTTAAAATAACTAATCATAGGAGCTGGAGAGATGCCTTGGTTGTTAAGAGTGCTTACTCTTCTTACAGAGGACTCAGGTACAAGTTTCAGAATCTCATGGCCAGTAATTCCAGTTCTTGGGGATTTGATGCCCTCCTATGGTTTCTGTGGTTCCTGCATGTAAACAATTCATATAAATTAATACAGACAAACATACATGTACAAACAATATTAAATAAACCAATAAAACTTAACTTTAAAACCATTCAATTATAAGCATATTTCAATTTCACGGAGACATGTCTCATCTCTAAAGTTTGTTAAGTAACAATTCTTACAACTGGATGAGAGCAAAAAAAAAAATAAATGAACACTATTACCGGGTGACATGTGGTAATAAAACGTAGGAAAGATCTATGAAAGCACAATTTATAAAAATTGTAAAGATAGGCTTGGTTTCTGCCTCATATCTGAAAATTTTCCATCATGATATAACCCAATATTATAAAAACAAAATTACAAAGAGTTACCAAAGAATTAGAATTCGTAATCCCAATGCGATTGCAAGCAATCTACGTGTTCAACTTCAGGCAGGGCATTGAAAACAGTGAACACATGCACCGTACCCCTAAGGACAATACTTGATGATCAAGTGGTCTCTGGTCTGTAAAATTAAGTGAAATAAGCAAATTTTAATGAGATATTTATACTCTGTTCTTTTGTGTTAATGAGAAAGAAATCAAACGCACATGTGCACCCAAGAATAAAAGATACGTTGCTTACAGAGCTTGGGGGGTTGCAGCTGGATAGAAGAACTTGGAAGTAATAGAAAAAAAAAACGGGTAAAACTGGGATGCTTATAGACACACAGTGTAGTGGGCCACGTATCTTTTTAGAACGTATTAGCCAATTTATATGAAAATACAGCATAAACTGTATGTATCAAAATGGTAGGTAAAAGGCTTAGCCGAATGCTATTTGGGTTGATGCTACAATATCAAACGATAAAATATGATTATGAGTGAGAACTAGTAAATTTCTGTCTCTGTACCTTCCACTCCCTTTTGGGTATTGTGTTTGTTTAGGTGGGGAAGAAGTACAGCCACATGGCTATGGAATTCTTGAATTATTTTCTGCAAAATTTAGAGCTGATGAAAATGTTCAGTCTCTTCACAATTCTCTGGGGTGATTTATTTGATGTAAAATAGATATTGGGTATGTGATGCTACAGTATTATAAATATACCATCTGGCCAAAATCAAGCAATAGGAGCACCAGTTGATTTCAGAAGCCAGGAGAGCATAATTTCAAGTTAGAAAGTTAAAGTACAAAAATAAAGTAGAACAAGAAGTTGTCGTATGTTCCCTTTACCTATGAATAGAGTGTTCAGAGAGATCTTTGGGAACTATATCAAAATCCCCATGTGCTTTTCAGCTGAAGGTACGTCACATGGGCCTCCTGAGCATTTGCTTGTCCTGGAGTCGGCTAAAGGAGACATCAGCACACTGGCTCCAGCCGTCACACTCTATCTCAGTGGGTCACTGCTGAAAGTGTGTGATGACTGTGGACGCCACAACGAGGAATTATAAAGAGATCCTCTTAGCAGGCATTCAGCTCCCAAGCAAATTAGCACAAAAAAAAAAAAAATACAAAAGGAAGCATGTAAGTGATTTAATAATTTCTATCTAAATATCCGTTAAGCGTTTTTATTAAAATGACAAGACATTGTTCTCTGGGTGATTAATGAGGCCACTATAAATAAAATGCTTGGTCAAAATACGAACAGTTCAATTCTTTGGAGTGTTCACATTTCAGAGAACGGGGCTATTTATTACTGCTTCCATTACGCAACGATATCCTCTGCAGGGAGTCATTTTCAAATTGGTTTAATTACATTGTAACTAATTTTAATTTGATTAAGATTTGCAGTGTCTATACATTGCCTTTCAAGTGAAATAAAGGGATGAAGAATGTATAATTAGATATGAAGTCCTACTGCGGAGAAGGCTACGAACTGGAGAAGTGTGTTCTTCTACTTGAACCTATCTATTGACTTCCAAGGGAATGTGCCAAGGGACCAGGCAGAAATATTCCATCTTGCACGGCTATTGCAGATTTATTTTATGCAAGAGAGGCTTGCTTTCTTCTGTATGTGCCAAGGCAGAAGGCATGGGAAGTCTTATTTATATCGTATGTATCATCTTGTTCAAGGAGAATTTAAGTATGTATCCCATATCGTGTTTCTTGCACTTAAGTTGCTTCCTTTGCCAGCTTTGAAAAAATAATACGTTTACACAGAAATACCAAGGCTAAGAAATTCTCAAAAATGAATGTCATTTTATGTCACACTGAAAAGAGTCTGAGGCATCTGTACTCTCAGCATATGGCTGATAAATGCCTTTAAATTACAGTACCCAGCAGAAGACTCGGCCTCAGCAGTCGCTCCTGCAAATGACTAGGTCACTTGTAATGGCAAAGCCCATCTTACTGACCTAGCTGTGAAATACATAGACCTGTCTGTCACAGTGCGTTCAACTTTTGATGTATTTCTTTCTCAAGAGGACATTAGAACAAAGTGGCTGCCAATGATGGAATAAGTAACTACATGTTTGTTATGGATGCTACAATGTAGCCGACATTGGCAGTTGACAAAAGAGCTGAATGTTTGGTGCTTACTTCAACAGGTCTGTCTCCAGTTCTAGATCTTCTGATTCACCTCGTGTTAAGTTAGGGCTCCAGATCTGTCCATCACGAATGCACTTACCCAAAAGGACATAAATAAGTAATTAGAGTAAAGAAAACAATTATCACAACTCTTCTACCTATATACACTGGTGCTTGATACCGGAGAAACCAGAATCCTAAGACGTACCATTGTCAGTAGCTTTGACACATAATCAAGAAGACTTTTCTGTCCTAAAACCCATTTAAGCATGTACAGATTTGGCATGGGTTGCAATACATTTGCAAGGCTTTTCTGAGCATCTTATAACTCTACCCGTGGCAGAAGCATCAAGGAACTGTGTCAGACATCATAGCAAATGGAACTTCCCAGAACTCTGCATTACTTGACGCATCACTCCAGAATGTATGCTAGCTAAAGGACCCTTGAGGAAGATAAATTCTATCAATACATAGCAAAAGAACAGCCTAGAAAAAAAATGAATATTGAGTTTCCCTTTTTACATATTCTGGTGTTTCCTCTCCTGGTTTCAATAGATAAACTGGCTCTCTTGAGGCTGTGTTTTCCTTCGTTTCTGAAGCTTTTAGAGTAGGTCACCTCTGCCACTCGGGTGGTAAAAATGGAAATAGTGAATAAACATTAGTCCACAGAAGCAAATTGTTTCTTTCGCATTAAAAGTTTCTCCTCTTTATATGCCTTTTCTAAAGAGCCTTTTGAGTTTCCCCCTTTCTCCTATTTTTATGTAACCGAGTAGAAATGGAGTTCTCTAGAATGTGTTCTTCAGGAAGTTAGATGATATGCTCAGCAGAGGCATCCAAATTCTTACTAAAATCCTTCACCCAGCACCGAGTTATACTGTACTCCTTAACTCCCCATTTGTTCATTTGTAAGACTTTGCATATACTAAGTGGTCTATTATCTCAATGAAATAATTTATATTATAATAATTATCACTAAGTAGGTCTACTATCTCAATGAAATAATTTATATTATTGTAACTATCACTAAGTAGGTCTACTCTCTCAATGGAAAAATTTATATTATTATAAGTATCATTGTTATAATTTTAAGAGAGGTGGTTCGATTTATTTTGGTATGTTTTTTCCTATATTGTTGGCATAGTTTTCTCCTCTCATTCTTCAGAACTGTGGCTGCCCCTATGTATTCACAATTAAATCTCTCTCCTTTCTTGTATAGTAGTTTTATATACTCGACAGCTTTCTGTGTTTTCATAAGAGTGTCCAGTAGGCATCTCAAATTAATACATCTCAGCATCGCTTCATGCACTGCCTTTCTGTCTGCTAAGCTAGTGGTCCTCTGTCTAGGACAAACACTTCATCCCGCTGGCAGACCAAGAGCTTCCCTGAGTCTTTCATCTCACATGTTAATCATCAAGTCATTTTGGCTTCATCTTCAAAACAAATCCCAAGTCTGATCATTTCACCACTCTTGCTTTGCCAGGGACAGATGTCTGTCACCCCAAACCTTGACGGATGTGGCAGCTCTTAGAGGAGTGTCATGGCTTTCCCGTTAGCTCTCCCTATGGGACATTCTCTACATCAAATGCAAAATTGTCTTCTCAAATCAGAGGGTTATGCCATTGTGCTTTTTAAAATTCTGCAACAGCTTCCATGATGCACAGCTTACCAGGTCTTGCTTACACACATTCTGGTCCTAGCTTGACTATCGTCCACTCTCTCGTCTGCTCTTTTCTCTCTTCTTTTCTCTTCTCTTTCTGTCTGTTGTGTGTGTATGTTGGTGTGTTGTGTGTAAGTTGGCTCCAATCAAGCAGGACTACTTGTGGAGCACACTGAATTTGCTCTTGCCTTAAGGATGCTAATTCTTGAAGTGCATCTTGATTCTATCTCTTTTCCTAGGACAACCTTGACTGTATCTTCCACCTCTAGCATCAAGTCTTGCTCTAAAGTTTCTCATTCTGTTTTTTCTCTGTTATCTAGTACTTATCAATTTCTGAGTGCTTGTTTTATTGTCTGTTACTTATTGCCTTCTTTGCCCATATTAAATAAGATTGATAAGGAGATGGATTTGATTTTCTTGCTGGTACTCTGAAATTGCTTCCAGCCAGGAAGGCTCATCATGGCTTTGCTGACTTCCTTTGTGGTGAAGTGCTGCTGTCCCCTGCTCAGCAGATGTTTGTAGGTATCGTTCACTCACCTGCTGCTTTCATCTATTGCTCCAACCACTGTACAACATGTCATGAGAGACAAAATAACCACCAGAGAAGCAATATTCCACATCCTGCCACTAAGAACATACATTAGATTCTCCCTGTGCCTCCATCTCACCCTTATATATGGGGCCAAGAACATACAATGATATAGAAAACAATGGCCTCCAGCTTTTCAAAGGAAAGAGAAAGAGCTCCCAAACCCCAGTTATGCAAAATGTTGTCACATATAAGGCACGTAATAAAAGAGAAGGTATTTTGTGCTGCTAAATGACTGTGCTTTGTCCAGGGAAAGAGTCCAGCACCCATGTCCTCTGAGACTCACACTCCTGTTGAGCTGAATTGTCTTGAGACTCTGTCCATTCACACTCCAGCCAGCTGGATGGCTCCCAATCCAGTGAAATAACTGTTATCTCCTCACTAATGTCCATGTTCCTGGACATTCTGCCACATTCACCATGCATTCTGCTCTACGAAATGCCCAAACTGAAGAGCTCATTTTTTTCCTATTCTTTTTCTTTTCATCTTGCTCATATTCTGCTCCAGAAAGAATATATATAGCACTCCCCATCAACCTTTGGGCCGATGAAGCATTATCATAGTGTTGTTGCCACCTCAGAATACTGAATATTGTCATATATATATATATATATATAATATATATATAATCCTCCACCACCAATATTGATGGAGCCACCAGCTAGCCTGGAGCAGGTCTATACACCAAATCTTCATGACATAGGTATACTATCCTCTATCTATCACAACTCCAGGTTGTTTTAGGTAGGTTTTCTTGAGTTGATCGATCTGGAAAGTCCTGAGAAACAGGAAGCAGGCCTGCCTACCCACCATCAATGGATAATATCTCGGTGTCATAAGGTAAGACAGTTATTTCCTATTACACATACATCTTTCTGTAGCCCAGTGACATTAAAGATACCTCACTGAACACAAGTTGCCTCTGTGTAGATCTCGGGAACTAAGAGTTAACACACTGAATACTCCACTCAGTGCCATTTTCTGTCCACTTGACTCCCAACTGACATTCCACCTAGTACCTACTATGTCTCCCCTGTGTGGACATGCTAGAGATTGTAAGCTCCTGTGACGTCCAGATTCAGTCAGCCAGGAACTGGCAATAAAGGATGGGAGTAAGAGGAACACAGAGAAACTGATGAGTGGCAGAAAGGTATTGCTGTACAAAAGCAATAGATAGCATTTAGGACTCAATCATGTGACTGAGGTTGGCTTATAGCAGTTGTGTATTTTTGAATTGCTAATGGAGACCATCTTGAATATTCTTTAAAAACTGAAAAGAAAATTTCCAGGGTAAGGAATGTCAATCAATCTGATCTGATCACTATATGTGTTATTGAAATGTCACATCAGATTCCATGGGTGTGGAAAAGGCTTTAATCTTTAAATATCTTGAACAATGTAGTGTTTCCTGGTTTCTCCTCCATTAACATTCTCCCTGAAATTTCAATTCTCTTGTTATTTTCTTTCAAGCTTAAAAAAGTCACTATTGATCCTAACAAGATCAGATCACAACCAAAGCCTCTTTTGTGTAACTTTTGTTCCTGTTATAATATGTAAAGGGACAAGAAGCCATGACTTTTGTCCCTGGAAAAAAAACCCTTAGCAAACTTTTTCTTAGATCTCTTATGTTAGTAAAACTTCAAGACAAACCTGGGATGCCAATAAATCTGGAAAGTCACATCAAACAATTACCAAAAGGAAAAGCCAGAAGGGGAATAAATTAGGGTTACACTGAAGTAATTATTTTGATGCTCAACAGGAGGCTGGATGTGGCACTTGAGGACAGCCAATGTATTAAAGATATTTTCCTTTAGGCACCCTGGAGGGCATTATGATGCAAGTCCAGTAAGCATCTTATAGTCTAATCCTTGTGACATGTCTCCAGAGCATTATCCATAAAAACCTCCATCTCTGGGGAAAGGACTTTACAAAGGGTCATCACAAATTTAAAAGGGACATTTCTACAACTCTTACATCCCCAGAGAAGACGACTGGAGTTAAAGCACCAGAGAAACTCTTGCAAATGTCACAGCCCTAGGGTATAGACCTGCTCAAGGGCTTATATGCCCTTACAAGTATTATAGACTGCTTCCCAACACCAAATCTTATCACTACACAAACAGTGGGTGGCAAAGCTGCATAGCTACAGACAGGTTCTTTCTGACAAGGAATGGAGCTACTCAAACCAACAGAGAGGGACAGAATGAGGACATTAGAGGAATTTTAGGTCATTGGATCCTACAGCTGCAACAGAATTGTTGAGAAAAACATCACCACCAGTCTACTTCATCTGACCGAATGGACACTAAAGGCTCCAGAGAATTCTTAAAGATTATTCTCATTAAATTAAAACAATAAAATAAAATTTATTTAAAAATGCTCAGAATACAATGTGCTGAAGAGAAAGTGTGTAGCAATGCACCTATGTATTAGAGGATTAAAGTAGCTAAATTAATTATCCCAATTCAAACAAAAAAAACAAAACAAAGGAGGGGAAACTGGATCAGTAGGAGAGAGGAGAAAGAGGAGAAACAGAAGGCGGATGAGGGGCAGGAGAGGTACAACCTGTGTAGTTAAGTTACTATTGAATTGTGTCAAACATGAGGACAAGAAATGGTGGCAAGTCTCATGAACAAAACACAAGCAAAGAAAGTGGTTTTGGATCCACCCCATGGGTCCACCTCACAGCTAACATCAAAGCTAACAGAGACTTTATAAGAATGAGAGAACGACAGAGGTGCATCTCTCTAATGGCAATGCACTAACATCTTCAACACCAAAATAGCAAATAAAATCTAATATATAAATATGAGATGCACCCCTCCCAAATGGGATTTATCCCAGGTAGGGAGCACATTGTCCTCTACAATGATCCAGACCATCAATCATTTGGCAATAAAATTCAACACCCTCATTGCTAAAAGTCTATACCAAATTCAGATAAGACTACAATATTTTTAACTTCATGACTAACATGTACAAACCGATCTAACTGGCATCATACTCAATCATGAACGATACAGTGATACATTCTTCCATATTCCTATTCAATGTCACACTAAGGCCTAGCTATAAGACAAGAAAGCAAAAGCATAGATAAATGTGAAAGAGATGACAGAACTTTCTTGTGGAAAATCTCAAGATGTATCAAGACAAGAGAAGGAAAGAGGAGAAAGAAAGAGGACAGAGAAGAGGAGAGATAAAGAACCATGAGATGGCATAGTACAATGTCAGCTTAACAGAGGAACAACAAATAACTGGGAATTTAAATAGGAAAAAAAAAGTTTATGTCAGGCCCTAAGATCAAAATTGATAATGGGACCAATGGAACTGAAAACTTCTGTATGGCAAAGGAAAGTCAATAGGAAAATCAACAACCTACTATTTGGGAAAAAAACTCACTAACCCCCACATCTGATAGAGGGTAATATCCAAAATTATAAAGAATCAAGAGCTAACACCAAAACAAACAACTAATAAAAAATAAATTAACTAAACAGAGATTCACAGAGGAATCAAATGCTGAAAAAACTTAAGAAATATTCAAATCCGAGTGATCAGGAAATGCAAATCACCCTGAGTCCCTCACCAATCAGAATGGCTAGGGGGAGACATCCTCTTGGAGATGGGGGAGGAGATATGGGATGAGAAGCTGGTGGTGGGGGCTACTGGGAGGAGAATAACAACTGGACTGTAAAAAAAATTAAATAATAATAACAATAATGATAATAAAAGTAAAGTTTATGTTTGAATTAAATATGAAAGGGATTAATTTGTTTGCTAAGTTTGGTCTAGCATTAATCAAATTAGGTAAATGCCAAAGATAAAAATGGAATAATATATACCCTGACAGTCAATCTTTGCCTTGTTTACTAGCATCTTATTTCTAATAATGATCAGACTCTTAGTCTTTCTAAGACTAATATTTACAACATCCATGAAGAACAAATATGTCAAATACAATTGTCTTTTGTAGTGTTCCATTCTTGTAATCCCAGTACTTGGTATGGTGAGTCAGGGGATTGCTACTATATAAAGACTTCTGGGTCAGCTTGGGCTATATGGTAAGACCTCGTTTCAAAAGCAATAAACACTAGATACTTGAAAATTAGGTTACTGCCAAAGATGAAAGTGGAAAATTATACATACACTGACAGTCAATCTTTGCTTGGTTTAATTGCTATAGTTTTAGTAGTTTCACTACCAGTGTATGTTTGGACAGTAGATGAGATAGTCATCATCAATAGTACACAGATACAGCAAGGGCTAAGTGATTAATCACAAACACATACCAATCACTTGACTTAGGGACCTGGTTAAAGGTAAGTTAGCTCTTTCACTGGTCCCTTTAGGCAAAGCTTTAATGCAGAGAGTCCTCCCCTTTTCTACCACTTGTAAAAATACCTATACTATGGCAAGACAAATATCTCTGTGCAACTTTATCATCTCTTCCATTGCTTCTTATCATGGAGATTTAGAGAACTTACTAACTAACTGGGTTAAAAATAGATTTGGTAACTGCACATAGGATGGATATCCAGGTGGAATGGTCTGTAGATGGCCCCTCCTTCAGTTTCTGTCCTGTACTGTGTCTCCATATTTGCTCCCTTGAGTATTTTGTTACTCCTTCTAAGAAGGACTGAAGCCTCCCCTACTTGGTCATCATTCTTCATGAGCTTTATGTGGTCTGTGAGTTGAATCTTGGGTATTTCAGGCTTCTGGGCTAAAATCCAATAATCAGTGAGTGAATACCATGTATGTTCTTTTGTGATTGGGTTACTTCACTCAGGATGATATTTTCTAGTTCCTTCCATTTATATAAGAATTTATCAAATTCATTGTTTTTAATAGCTGAGTAATATTCCATTGTATAAATGTACCACATTTTTTGCGTTGATGTGGATGTCAGGATGTACATGCTGACAGGAGCCTGATATAGCTGTCTCCTTAGAAGTCTGCAAGAGTCTGACATACTCAAAGGCAGATGCTCACAGCTAACCATTAAACTGATCATGGGGTTCCCAATGGAGAAGATAGAGTGAAGGCTGAAGGAGATGAGAGGATTCGCGACACCATGAGGAAAGCAACAATACCAACCAACCAGAGCCCCCAGGGTCTAAACCACCAGCCTGGGAGCGCTTAGGGGGGGACCCATGGCTCCAGCTATATATGCAAGGGAGCTATATATAAATGGGAGAAGAGATCCTTGGTCCCATGAAGGCTGGACGTCATGTGGGGGGGGATATTCGAGGGTGGGGAGGTGAGGTACGGGGAGGGTGGGTGGGGGTACACCAACGTGGAGGCAGGAGGAGGGGGGAAGGGATAGTGAGTTCCTGGGAGGGGAAATGGGGTAAGGAGAGAACATCTGAAATGTAAATAAAATTTCCAATAAAAAAAGAAAAAACAAAACAAAAAAAAAACAAAACAAAAAAAAAAAGAAATAGATTTGGATTCTGTCAAGCAACAAGAAGAACCCTAAATAGGCCCTGTGGGATTGTTTATGAAAGAACCATGGAATTAGTATCTTAGTAAGAAGCAGAATGAACCTGGGGAACAAGTTGTTCTGGAAACACCGCTATGGTGCATTCAAATAATCTAATTACAGTCTAATTGGCAGTCGTTTTTACATAAATGAGATTTTTATCCTGTAAAGATGATCTTGGTTTTAGCAGATGACAATGAGAACTTATTAAGGATATTATGATGTTTGTAGTATTTAAGGCAGGTGAAGAAAAGAATAAATAAAGCTGGAGGAGGAAGGAGAAGTGGTATTTTGAATAAGAATCTATGCCCCGCCCACCAACAGGCCCATATGTTTGTGTAGTTGGTCTCCAGTTGATGGAACTACCCGGGAAGGATTAGAAAGTGCAATCTTGTTGCAAGAGGGGTGTGTAACTTGGAGGGCTGAGCTTTCAAAGGTCTGCATTATCTCCAGTTAGCTCTCTCTGCCTTGTGCTTATGAATAAAGATGTGAGCTCTCAGCTACTTCTCCAGTGCCATGCCTGCTTGCCTGCGACTGTGCTATTGGCTATGGTGACAATGGACTCTAACTTTCTGCAACTATTAACCCCAGATTAAATGCTGTCTCTGTGAGTTTTCATTTGTCATAGTGTTTTATCACAGCAATAGAAAACAAAACCAAGATGGAAGTCACATTAGGACACAAGACTGAGAAATTAGGTTGATGCAAGTCAATTGCTCAGACAGTGTTTCTGTTCTCTTCTTCATTACACAAAAAGCATAGAAGGGGGTTTCTTGAAGACACCACACACAAAAAGAAAAAATAAAGCTTGCAATGGGAGATGATAAGTATATTAAATTAGCTGCTCCATTCTGCTAATAATGCCACAGTGGCATACATGTGTCAAAATATCCCATTAGACAACTTAAATGTATACAATTTTGTTGTCAATTATAAACAAGTAAAGCTGAATTAAAAATGTTGCCTTGCTTCACTATAATATTGTAGATCCAAGGTAGAGATGTCATAGCATATAATCAGCTCCATATAAGCATTAATAATTGCATACATTGATGGCAGGAGAACATAAGTACATATGAGGATGTTTATAGTAGGCACATGATGTCATCTGTAAACATTAAGGATTGCACTCAACAATGGCAGGAGAATATAAGCATATAGAAGGACGTTATAGTGGATCCACGATGTCATCTGAAAACATTAATGATTGCATTCATCAACAGCAGAAGAACATAAGCTCATATGAAGATGTTTATAGTGGGCACACGATATCATCACCCAGACTGTAAAGGCAATGCCTTGGTGTGTGCTGTGATGTGTGCAACCCCAGTCATCATAAATCCATCATCTCATTTGAATACATTTTATAGAAACCACAATATGTGTAAGCCATCAATTGTTTATCATAAAACTCACAAGCTTGAGTTGAATGAGCACGTCTTGGACGATTTCTTTCCATTGAATTCTAATGATAGAATAATAACTTCTGGAAAATACACAGACTTCCATGACTCAGATTCAGATTCATGAATGGAATCACGGCTGTCAAGCCAGGATTCGTCTCCATCCCTCCATCTACAAACACCAAACAACTGTTCTTTATACAGCTTGAAATACAAAAGGGTGGAGCATAGCGATCGGATGTGTGTTCATTGCAGTCAGATTTGTAACATGTCATTGGGTTAACGTTTTTTTTTATATTATCCAGAATGTTAGAAACTTGATCATTTTAATGGTAAAGTATCTTCTCCTTGTGTAGTTAGATTACAATTTATTGTCTTGATGCACACCTGAATATTTGGTTTCTGGGTTATCATGAGAAAGTTATACGACCTGTTCTTTTAAAATTCCCTTTTAGGAATCTTAGTTTCCTGGAAATTCCCGATACTTTTTGGTGGATATTTAATGCTGTACACACTGATTTCATTATTCTGTTCCTTCCTGGATAATCATTGGTATCATCAGTCTTTTCAACATAATTATACTTTTGAAGAGTTTCTTGGTGCCTTTTTTCACTTTCTTTTTGACTAGTAATAATGTTCATTGTTCATGTGTACACCAGCCATTTATGTACACTGTAGCCATAAACCTTACCACCTTTTATAAATCATGCCATTTCATGATTATATTGTTAAAATATCAAAATTGCATCCAACTATTAGTTCTGGAAATATCTCAGTCTGTGGCTTGCCTATTTGCATACTGAAAAGCGTCTTCTAAGTAGATGCCAGAGAAACTACTCCTAACTGTGAAGTTTTCTACATTCTCATAATATCCTTCTTATTTTCTCTTTAAAAGTTTCAAATTTTTATTTACATGGAATTGCTTACATTTTGAAATATATTAGGCAGATGTTCAACTGAACATTATTTCAGATACAGATATTATATTTTAGTGTTTATTGAAAAGGTCATTTTCTCCCATTTTATGACTTTACCAGCAACAGAAAAACTTCCTACACAAGAGAGTTGGTCAAAGGGCCAGCTTTTCACTCTATGAACAAAGCTTTTGTAGCATGGGTATTTGTAAAGGAAAGAATAATATTTCCTAAGAAACATATATTCTAATATGTTTGTAGTCCATTTCTTAAAGACTTAAATAACAGGTTTTGTGTAAATATACCACATTTACTTTAACCATTCTTCAGTTGAGTGACATCTAAGTTTTTTCCAGTGTCTGGCTAATTGAATAAATGTAATTATTTAGCTATGAAAAAATAGTATCATGAAATTTGTAGGGAAGTAGGTAGAACTAGGAAAAAAAAAATCATCCTAGCTGAGGTATCCCAGACTCAGAAAGACAAATGCAGTATGTACCCTATGTACCCACTTATAAGTGGATTATAATAGCTGTAAAGAAAAAGATAGTCATACTATAATCCATAGACCCAGAGAAGCTAAGTAACAAGGAGGGCTCAAGTGTGTAGAAGACGAATCTCCCTGGGAAGGGGAAATAGAATAGATGTTGTGGATAAATTGGGGATGGGTAGGGATGGGAACAGGAAGCAATCACATGAGAGATGGAGAGAGAGAGTACAAGGAAATACTACTGGAACTGGGGGACATTTAGTAGGTTACCTAGTGCAATGGAAACCTCCAGGAATCCATAAGGGTGACCCTAGCAAAGACTCCTAGAACTTGGGGATACAGAGCCTGAACTGGCCACCTTCCAGTGGAGGAATTGGAACACCAACCAATCCACAAATCCTTAGACTTACAATCTGGCCTGCCTGCAAGACATGCAAAGGTAAAGGCGGCACAATACTTGTGGCACTGGTCAACAAATGACTGATCCAACTTAAGACTAATGGCACATGATGAAACCCGACACTACCTGGAGGGCTAGGAACCTGAGTCTGCATTGCCCAGAGACCTGGAATAGAACCAAACACAACTGGTGGGAAGAGTCAATGAAATGATATGAATTGACTCCACATGATATTCTGCTATCCTCATAGACCAGACCTTAGCATAATCATCTTTAGAAGGCTTCATCCAGAAACTGATGGAAGCAGATGCATAGACCCACAACCAAACATTAGACAGAACTCAGGAAATCCTATTAAATAGGAGAAGGATGGATTGTGAGAGTCAAAGGCATCAAAGACACCACAAATGGTCCAATAGAATCAACTAACCAGAGGTCCTAGGGGCTGTGCAGAGACTGAACGAAGGGAGCCTGTATGGGTCTACCTAAGTCTTCTGCATATATGTTTTGGTTGTATAACTTGTATTCTTGTGGGACTATCAGCAGTGGGATCTGGGGCCATCTATGACTCTTTTGCTTGTTTCAGAGACCCCTTTCCTTCTTCTGGGTTGCCTTGTCCAGCCCTATCATGAGGGAATATACCTACTCTTACTGCAACTTGATATGCCATATTTAGCTGATATCCCTGAAAGGCCTATCTGTTTCTGAAGGAAAAGGAGGAGGAGTGGATCTGGGGGAGAGGAGAGGTTGAAGTTGAGGTCTGGTAAGAGAGGGGGAAGGGGAAACAACACCCTTCACAATAGTCACAAATAATATAAAATATCTTGGTGTAACTCTAAACAAGTGAAAGATCTGTATGACAAGAACTTCAAGTCTCTCAAGAAAGAAATCAAAAAAGACCTCAAAAGATGGAAAGATCACCCATGCTCATGGATTGGTAGGGTTAATATAGTAAAATTGGCCATCCTACCAAAAGCAGTCTACAGATTCAACACAATCTCCATCAAAATTCCAACACAATTCTTCACAGACATGCAAAGAACAATTCTCAATTTCAGATGGAAAAACAACAATAAAACAAACCAGGATAGCAAAACAATTCTTAAAAGAACTTCTGGGGGAACCACCATCTCTAACCTCAAGCTGTACTACAGAACAATCGTGATAAAAAAAAACCTGCATGGTATTAATTGTGTTAAATTTTGTTTTGTACTTTGATATGAGAATGATATCATCTAGCAGTCATATCAAGGTACCATGTGAGTGAAAGGTCATAATTTCAACTTCTAATATTTGAGTGTCACTTCCCAATATGATGTATAAATGACACAGACCCTCAGACAATTTGAGGTAGATTTCTGGAGTGGGCCAAGGAAACATTCATATGGAACAGATCCAGTATTTTGAGCAAAAGGAAAGCATGCTAAAAATATTTTAAGCAACAGAGCTTTGTACATACAATGGTCCCACTTTGCCTGCCTAGTCCAAAACAAACAAGAAAACAAACCTAATGGGAAAATACAGCCCCAGTGTGCTGGTAGTCTTGGTGATATATGATGGGATGGAGTACAGGTAGGCAATGTGGAGACAGAAGTGTGGGACCAGTGGGTGAGAATGTTGTACAGGGGCAGTATGTAGTGATTCTCTGACTATAACAATGATGTACAAGAATGGAGTGTGGAAGTGGGAGGCTGAGGACAATCTGTGGTGTGATGTGAAAGAAACAGTGTGAGGAGACAATAACAAGGCGACTAAGAACCCACCTCAGCTTGATGCCAGACACTGGTTACTTTGTGCATTTTACCAAAGTTGGTCAGGCCTTCTGTAGGAAAAAGTGGATATAAATTAGGAAGTCAATGAAGTAGAATTACAGAAGAAGAAAATTTAGCATACATTTATCGGAAACTGGAGATCTACACTATAGGTAATCATGGCTTTTGAAGCCCATGTTAGAAATCAATAGCCATGTTCAAACCACACTGCAAAGAAAGCAGATCCTTGGGGCTGCAAGAATCTTCTGCCTTTTAACCAGGAGCTTTTAGTTTTGGCTTTTATTTACAATGTACTACTCCAGTCTCGATTGTCCGCAGAACCCTTTACTTTCTTAACAGCATAAAGACATTGATAATCACAAAGAATACTGTGCTGTATGTAGTTGGAAGGTTACAGTATTTATTATCCATATTATTGCTGTTTATTATATTATTATTATTATTATTATTATTATTATTACTTAGCAGACTCAAAGCATAGCTGAAATCACAGCAGAAGGAAGGAGAGTCATGGAGAATTCTCTAGCTTCAGTGCTGTTCTTAAACAGTATTCAAACTATCAGATGATGTTAGGATGATGACAGTTTCTTAGCTCCAGTCATATCCCTTTAAATATAGACTGTGAATGAAATGGTAAAGAGCCCTAGCTTCTACATGTGAGGCCAAGTGCTTCATCGAGTCTCCTGAGCATCTGCTTGGAACAGTAATTCTACAAAGCCATTATCTTAGAGATAAACAAATTTAACAGATATATCAGACATTATCATTACTTCTGGTTGACTCATGTATGCATAGGTATCATGTTTTTTTTATAGTCATCTGTTGACAGACACCTAGCCGATCCATACCTTAGACATTGTGATTAGTGCTGAAGTGGTCTTAGCTGTGCAGATACAAATATGAAAGAAGACAATCAACAATTGGCAGTTCAGTGACTTTGACCCTTCCCAAGAGCATAGGTCTTACCTGCATACTAATATCACCTATCTGTGTTTTAGGTCCAAATGCCACTTGTGCAGGAAAGGCTTTGGTGTTAGTGTCAGAAGAGGAAGGTATGGCTGGAGGAGTAGAATATAGAATTATATCTTAAGCTAAAGCAGGAATTCAAGTACATGGTTTTGATGTAAGTAAGTGCTGGCTCTGGTAGACACTGTTTTTCTTGACATCACATTATCGTGAACAGAACTGATGGAGTGACCTAGGTTTCATCCAACATTCGCCAGGCTGGGTTGGCTTCATAGACAACTGCTCATAGGTTTTGCTTTCTTGGAGCAGCTATTGTTATTTCATGCATAATAAATGAGAATAGAAAGGGATAAAATGTTTTTCTTTTATCGTATAGCCTAGTCTCACACACACAGAGAGAGAGACACACAGACACACATAGACATATACACATGTGTGAGTTTGTGTGTGTGGTGCACTCACGTGTGCGTGCATGTGAAGATTTCTGTAATTGGGGGTAAGATTATGGCCATATAGAAACTCAGGAGGCCAAGTGTGTGTCTAATGATGTTTGGAAGAATCTTACACAGAGTAGAAAGGGAGCAAATTGTCCAAGCAAAAGTGGGATTTCCCATTATAATATGATCCTTATCCTAAAGGAAGAGAAAATAGGGCCACATGGAATTTGTAAAATCATTAAGCATGAAATAAATAGCTATTTAATTAGTTCCCAGACTCTGGTCCTTATTTTAAGAACATGTAGCTTTTTTAACAAATGACTTACAAATTTAGTTGACTCCTGAATGATACCTTCAATTGGCACCTTGAAAATCTTCATCTAACATACAAATGAAAATAATTCAACATATCTGTTTTTATTGCTTTTAAATTTTTCTCTTACTTTAGTCATAGCTAGTTAGAGGAAACACGTAGCTTTTCCAGTATTTCATAATGCCCTTTGAGCACCAGCATGTCATCAGAGGCATGTCTGTCTTTCAGAATCCATGATTTGTCATGAAATTTTCTCTATCTAATGACCTGTAAATTAGTAAGAAAGTAAAGATGTAAGCATTCTCTCCTCTACCTCCTTCAGCTATTCCCTATGAGCTGAGCATTCCCCAGTGTTCATATGCTGAAAACATGAGCCCAGTTTGTAGATGTTAAGACCTGACCTTTAAGATGAGATGGTATCAGAAGAGTTCTGATCTCATGAAAACCTTATTCGATTAATACCAATAATGAAATAACCTCAGTCAGATAGAAGTTGAAGAGTAGATTTGCTATGAAGGTGAGTTTGGATCCATTGGTTCCCTCTGATGCATTCTCTCTTCCTTCGACCACATCTTCTGTCACAGGTTAGCTGATGGAGTAATTAGTGCCCCTCACCCCTACCACAGTTCCCTCATCTTCAACATCCCAGCTACCAAACCATGAGCCAAATTGCTTATAAACACCTGGTCTTTGTAGCATTCTAGAAGAGTTCTAACAAAGTGTCTATCCTTACAACACACCCAACAACCTTAGGGCTTTGTTTGACTTTCTCTGCATGCCTTTTACCCAAATATATTCATTTTCTTTGTCCTTATTTGCAATGACAGATACACTCTCCATGAAGACAAGAAATCAGAGGTATGCTCAATGTGCACATTGAGGAGGGAGATCAACTGCTGTATTGCAACTGCATATCATGGACACTTAACATTATTCATAGGGCAAAGTTCTAGATGGAAGATTCTAGAAAACAATACCTTAGGTTTGCTTTTTTACTTGTTTTTGTGCAGTTATTCTTTTATGTGCAATTATTCCATCACCTGGGAAGGGCACAGCACACCTACCCACTGTTCCTCATTATTTGGCAGTTAACTCATCTGCACAGACTCACTGATCATGCTGTAGTAGATGATGGGGTCAGATAGGTTATCACTTTCTTTGAATTTCATCGAGATTACATACTTAGAAACAGCTTTATAAAATTCAGTCTGTGTGAGGGAAACAGTGCTTTCCTTTCCGGATTTTAAAAGCTTACAATTTATTAATCTTGCAATTAATCAATATAAGGACAAATGGCAAAGCAGTCAGGACTCCCATTGCTTGATGACTTTTTAGACAAATCTCAAAATCCAATTGACATTTCGTGCTATTTAACTTCCACACTCAAACCTTATAATAACCTTTACTTTCAAGCATCCTGTCTATTTTTAGAATGTTGATTACATTATTGAATAGATCTAGTACACACCATACATCAGCTTATACACAGTCAAGCAGCTGTAATTTTTTAAAAGTAAAATTATTTTAATAGCATCATAATGGGATTCCTTTGAAGTATAGTTTTATGCTATCCCCTCACAGTTGCATCCATGTTTGCTCTTCTTTAGAGGACCATGAGATGACACGAGGGCATCCCACATTCAGTTATTATATCACTGGCCTTCCTGTTGGTCTCTGAGCATGACATGAGGCATTGATGCTTCCTAGTTCTGACATGGAGTAGTAACCTGCATGGAGTATCTTTATAAATTGTATACAGTTGGCAGGTGGGCATACAGAAGGACCACATTAGGGTGAATCTGCTGATTGTGACCATTATTCTCTGATTTGCAAACAAATGAAAAAGCACAGACCAAGGGATTTTGAAATATGTGAATCAGTTGTGTATCATACACATTTATTTGGATTAAATTCATAGAATGAATAATCTACATGGTGCTTTTTAACTTTTATTAAAATATATTTTCTTTAAAAATGATGTCATACTTGCCTTCTTTGCTCATACTCATGTGCAATAGGACACACATTGAAGTATATATGACAATATTTTTCTGTGTTGTAAGAACCATCTGTCATCATTGTTGCCAGATAGTATTTGCTAACCTGATATCTAATCAGTAGAATGGTTTTCACAATCTCGCTTCTGATATTTGCATATATAAGTAGCTGGAAAGAGTTTATTATTTTTAAATTTACTAAAAGCCAAAGGAGATATTATCTTCAGATACCAAGAATTAAAACACAAACACCATTGTTGAAAAAATTAACTGAGGCACTAATAAACCTACATTGAAAAAAATCCTCACTAGTAGTTATCAACTTCTAATACTTCCCTTGGCCAAAGTCAAACATGGGTGACAGAATGTAAGATATTAAATGATAAAATGACTGTATATAAAATAGTGACTGTTGCCTATTCTATACAGGTCTAAAAACACTACTATAAATGGACTTATTTTCAGAGAAATTTCAGAGACCAAATGGGAAGAAGATTCACATGAACGTTCAACTTACATATAATTGCTAAGGACATGGGTACCTGAATTCCAAGACTGTCATTAATAAGGAGGAAAGTAGCCTGTGAGAAATAACTATTAGGTGTAAAGAGCAAGGGTGACATTTTATACTGAGTCTACACAGGATCTTAAAGAGTCTGAAATAATTTAATAGAATGCATAGCAGTAAAAGTCTGCTTTGTGTTCTAAATTCCTCCCACAGATATTGCAAAGAAGTAATAGAAAGTCAGTAAGCATTCAGATGTGTTATGGGCTGGAGGTATATGCTCAGAATCCATGTGTTGAAGCCCTTAGGCTCCAGAGCTTCAGAATGTGAGACTGGGTTGAAGACAGGGTCTCTAAAAAGTGGCTTGGTTACAATTAAAATTATTAAGGTTGTAATCCATTCAGACTGGTCTCCTGAGAATAAAATGTAACACACAAACACCAGGCTACCTATGACAAGGATGAAAGCCATGGCCAAAATATAACCCACTTCATGCTAGAGAGAGAGGGAGTTCAAGAAAAAGTAATCATGACTGTGGGCAAGTGGAACCATGTCACCAGATAAAAACTGGGAAGGCTGAGCAATTCTCATATCTGAGGATGGTAGACATTTCATCTTCTCCTGACCCCGTTCCTGTCCTGAAGCGTGTGACCACAACACCCGTATGAGGATCATGAGCACTCATCACCTAGCACAGAGCACAGAGTTCTCCATACTAATGAGGCATCTAGATGGGCTTCCCCAAGGGTTTAGCCAATAAACTTTCCATCCCGCAAAGGTATCTCTTACTGCAGAATGTGTTTAATCTCTGGTCCACCCTGAGTAGGTTGACTGCATCCATTTTTCACTACCAATAAACAGTTTGGACATGTAAGGAACATCTCTCTCACCAGGAACCCTCACATGAGGGGAAGACTTCATCATATAGAGCTGCACCACCTAAGTCTCCGGACACAGACACTCAATCTTTAACTAAGTTGGATTCTCCCCTCTCCCACTTGCCCTTGCCTCATCACTGGCCTGTGGGCCCTCACTGTTTCCAACTCCTCACACTTGCCAGCAGTAGCTGGGTGTCCTGGAGTTACGGAATCCAAGCTTTGGTTCTAGCCTGCTTTGTTTCTCACTGGGGGTCCCATCTTAGGCTGTGTTTTACTACTCCTTCACCCCAGTGGTGGTAAGGATGAAAAACAGCCTAACTCCTCCCATTTAGTCTGCCCAAGCGGCGTTCACACACTGTGTCGAGGCTGAACATGGCACACACATTACTTGATAGCTGGCCCCCAGATAACTAGAAAAAAAGTCCATCCTGTGGTTAAACAGACGAGGAAAAGGAGATTCCGCTCAAGTTAATAAAACTGGAAACACCCGCGTGGTCTCCGGCAAGGGATTCGGCGAAGACAAACGGATGCACCCGTCTTTAGAACAAAATATTCTCTCACGATTTCATTCCTGTTCATATATATATATATATATATATATTATATGAATGGACAATCAGTCTCCTTCCTGTGTCAATGTCATGTTGTCTGTGCGGAGATGCTGTTTTTGTGTAGAGAATGTACATTTTCTGTAACCTTTTGCAATCCAGTTACTAATAAGCACTACTGTAATTTAGCACTGTTTTAACTCCACTCTTATTTTAAACCTCCTTTGATTCTTTCCAACCATGAAATAGTGCATAGTTTGCCTGGAGAATCCACTCACGTTTATAAAGGAAATGTTGATGGCACGGTGTAGAGCCCCTCTGTATCCATCCACGTGTGCAGAGCGGCCAGAGCCCACTGGGACTGGGAGTTCCTGACCCAGGCCCGACCATGTTGCACCCATCGTCCCCTGACTGGGATTCCCCCACCCCAACAGTGACGGATTTTGGAGAGATGAAAATTCTATTCATTTGTTGATCCACTAAGATCTGGGGAGCCCACATCTCAGTATTTCTGATCCTGGCTACTTTCCCTAGAGAAAATAAGCCCTCTTTTTCAGCCTTGCTCACAGCAGCAGAAGAAAGGGCTTCTCTGCCTGGTTCCCTGCTGGTAGGGGTGGGTGCCCGGGGGGCCCCCTGCCGGTGGCTCCCTGCTGAAGAACATGCTGTTTGTATTGTTTTAGGAGACCAGGCTGTTTTGTGAATAAAACTGAATGCATGTTTGTGTCAAAAAAAAAAAAAAAAAACAGACCATTAATATGGAATTAATATGGATTCTGCAGTAATTAGGATTGGGGAAGAATATGATGAACAACTGAGAAGAATTTGATTTCAAGAAACTGAAAATACCTAAACTTAAAGCAATTAGAAAAGCTAAGTAGGCCTGAAATTCATGTGAGACTGAATCAAATGTATAAGGTCAAATGAATTCTGCCAAACGTGTAAACAGTTAGCATCATTCTGTTTTCTCATTTGGTATATGTGTCCAGCATTGCCACAAGAAGACTAGAGAATGTTAAGCATTATGAAGAAATACTGATGCAAAGTCTTCACCAGAATAGGGCCAAGCCCACATTCATCAGTATGCCAAAAGAACAGTTTGATGAGTGAAGGCCAATATACCCCTAAAACAATACAATTCATGAATAAAATGTCTTTGGTTAATAACATACTCTAAGCTAAAAAAAATTGAGATTATTTTTTCTAAAATCAGAAACAAGATAAAGATGATTGTTTTTATGATTTTCCCTCGTCTCAGAGCTCGAATCCAGCCAAATTAATGAGGTAAGCAAAATAACTAGCATATATATGGACTGTAATTGGGTCAGTGAAATGGCTCAAGAGGTAAAGGCACTTGTACACATGCCTGAGGACCTGAGTTCAAAACCCAGAACCAATGTAGTAAAAGGAGAGAGCCAATCCCTGATAGTTCTCCGCTGTCTCCACAAATACACAAGGGCATTTATATGCAGCTACATACATAAACACAACTCAATGACTCCATCAATAAATAAATACATGAAAAAAAAAACTACTTAGGAATTAACCAAGAATGTCAGCAACTTGTACAAGTTAATCTATAAAATACTGCTGAAAGAATTTATATGTAAACAGAGACATATAATATGTTCAATTACTATATTGTTAAAATTAATATTATTAAAAATTCCAATTCTAGCCAAAGCTTTTTAGAAATTGAATATGGCCCATTTTAAAACACCAATGGGTTATTTTTGAAAAAGCCCATCCTAAAATCATATCTGCATAGTATACACTGCAATAGTAGAAAAACAAACATAGAAGACATGCTCGTTTCTTTTTTCCCCAAAGCTACAGTGATCAAGAGTCAGCACCATCATCAAGTACAGAAATATAGAGATGAAACACAATAGAGACCAGATATCAATCTTATATATGTGACCAAATGATTTTTTTTAAGCAATGAAGGGTTTTTGCTGGATAGCGAAGCAAAGGGGTCAGTTTACGACCACGAAGATGTGGAAATAGCAACAACAACTGGTGTTTGCTGGTCTTATTGCCTCTTCACTCAGGAAATCTAAGATCAAATGGCTTTTGACAAGTGTACCAAGAAGAAATGTTAAGCTATTGGAGCCTATGGGGAATATTTCTCATTCAAACCACCACCAGCATGATTTAAGGTTGAGCCAGATTCATAGCTAACTGGGCACATGCAGCCATGGGTCTCCATGTATACACTCCACTAGACTACACTCTTTTTACCTTTCATCTAGCATCATGCCCTAGTGACAACTCACTGTGTAATCTTCAAGGCTGCTCATGACCTGGTCTTGTCTGGGAAACCCCAACACTAAACTCTAGCATGTTCTGCAAACGCACATTAGCGATAACCCACATCTGTTTGTTTATATCAAACTTTTGCCTGTACTTTTGTTTAAATGGGGGGAGTAGCAAAAACGTTATTACCAAAGGCACTGGTTTACAAAAGTTTACCATGTGCCTTTACAGAAAAAAAAAACAATTCAATATGCATGCTCATTATTCATTTGTGAGATGTATATTACCTAAGAGAATTTTTAAGTAATTTTTGATTTATACATACAAAAAAAAAAAATGACTCTCTTTGAACTTGACAAAGGGCAGTTCCCAGTGGTCTCCAGAACTGCTGTTGACAACAGAAAATGTAGTTTAAAATTCACATTAGGTACACTATTAACACAGAGAATAATCACAATGAGACTGCTTTTTAATTTAGAAATATAATTGAAAGGGTTTGGTTTTATTAAAACAAAAGTCTCCTCAAATATCTAGAAGCTCAATTTGAAAGGATAAAACTTACATGAGAAGTTAGGGGAAGGACTGAAGGAGCTGAAGGGGTTTGCAACCCCATAGGAAGAACAACAATATCAACCAACCAGACCCCCTAGAGCTTCCAGAGACTAAACCACCAGCCAAGGAATACACATGGAGGGACCCATGGCTCCAGCTGCTTATGTAGCAGAGCATGGCCTTGTCTGGCATCAATGGGAGGGGAGGCTCTTGGTTCTGTGAAGGCCCCAGTGTAGGGGAATGCCAGAGCAGTGAGGCAGGAGTGAGTGGGTGGGTGGGTGGGTAGGGGAACAGCTTCATATAAGCAGGAGGAGGGGGGATGGGATAGGAGGTTTATGGAAGAGAAAGCAGGAAAGGGGATGAAATTTGAAATGTAAAAAAATAACCAATAAAAATAAATAAATAAACTTACATGAAACCCTGCTATAGCAAGACCGTCACAGGTTTCTATAATCCTTGTACTACACTAATTTTTCGTGCTATACAATTCTTTTCTTTTATAAGACATAATCATCCACATTAAAAATACTAAAGTACTAATTATGTCTACTGCCAAAGGGATTAAAATCATGTTCCTCATCTGATAGAAAAAAAAAAAAAAAAAAAAACAAGTCTAATACATGCCTTAAAAACTTGTTTTTAATGTGTTCAGTTCAGTTCTGTCCCTTCTGTGAGCACATAGAGTTGCAGAAGCATTCAGCACCGTGATCATCTATGCATGAATTCAGAACATTTTATCACCTCAAGAATATTCCCCTTTTCCTACTAAAAGACACCTTCTGCTCTTCTATTTCCAATCCCTGGCAATTACTGCCCGTTTTTCTTTCTCTGCACACTGGCTTAGTCTGGACATTTCAAATAAGTGGAGGTATACAAATGGATTTTTGTGTCTGGCTGCTTTCACTTAACACCATTGTGTAAAGGTCAAGACAAGTGTTTATGGAGGCAAATACACGAGGAAGCAAGGATGAAAGAAAGTCTAGAGTCAACCTTAATGAACATGGTCATCGTAAACGTTCCCTAGGACAGACATGTAAATCCTCTGACTCTTCCCATGGAGCAATGTGCAACCATGCTAGAAACCATATTCATCTCACCAGGCAATCCTGGATTCCTTTCAGAAAAAGAAACAAAATTTTCAGGATGACTTGTTAGAAACTGGATGGCCATTGTTCCTAGTGAAACATGGGAAAGGCTAGATCCAGTGACATTGCCCTTGGAGCAACTGACCTTCTGGGTAGTGAAGGAGCTTTCCCTGGTACTCACATCTATGAAGCCAGGCTCCTATTTCCACCTTTTGAATTGTGTCTTTGTTAGGAACTGTTGTTTGCTCTCTTTCTTGAATTAAAAATAAAACCTTTCTTTTGCCCTGGGAAGTCTCGATCAAACCCAAACCATTTGATCTGTATCTTTCATATGACCGTTTAAAAGATTCACCCTGGAAAATAAGGTACACTTTAATGGAAGATTACGTAATTTTTTTTCTTCCTGTCCCTTCAGGAAAATTTAGAAATTTCAGTTGTGATCTTCATATCGAATGATTTGTGCTTTGTGGTTCAAAAGAGACATCCGTGGCATCGCATTAGCTATGTCAACTTTATTATGTGCCATTTAGTTAAATGGGAATTTTCTTTTAAAGAAAGGCAGTGCGGGGGATGTGCATGACATTCTAGGAAGAGCATGGGATGCTTGACCTGAAACATCGGCTGTAGTGGAAAACTCTCTGGTAGTCCCTTGAGGACGTAGTCTTGATGGCTCCACTTACAAGAAACGATGAGCTCATGGATCTGAGAAAACAAATGACTGAGACATCTACTCACCCAGGCACAGTGTGTCCTGTGTGTTCTCCAACATGGGCACTGGGCCTTCCTAAAGCAATATAGGTGAAACTACTAGGTATGGAGAGAACCATTTCCTTTCCACTGTGAAATAAGGAAGATTACATTACCATCACCCAAATATGACCGCTACCCAACAGTTGGTGCAGATATTCTAAAGGAAGAAAACCAGAGGACAGGACAGGTGGTTCTAAGGTTGAGAGCACATACGTCTCTTTGCGTTCAGTTCTCAGCACTCACAACCACAAACTCACTCCAGCTCCAGTATATTTTGCACTGTAATCATTAATACAAATTTCATATATTATATTAATGAAATAATGAACTTTTTACCAACTTAATTGTTTGGGAAGGAACTAATAACCTTCCATTAGTCTAACCAGCAAATAATTGTTAGGAATCTATATGTCAGAAGTAAATCCCTTTCTATAAGGTCAGAGGCTGTGACACAAGCTATAGAAATGAGCTCACAGAATCCCTGGTTACAGATGTAATTAACTCAGAGCGTCCCTGGTTACAGGGGTGAGCTCATTCCTAGTTACGGAAATGACCTCACAGCATCCCTGGTTACAGGAGTGCGCTCAGAGCATCCCTGGTTACAGAAGCAAGCTCACGGTGGCGGCTGTTGAAGTGCAGGGCCGCGGTCGACATGTTCCAGGGCATGGACGGCCAAGCTGGCAGGTTGGGCTCCAGATACATGAAGCCCCCGGGAGGAGAATCGAGTGATCTCTTTGGAAGTCTAGAAGAACGGATTCCTTCAACATGCAAACCTAATAGGATGGCATCTAATATTTTTGGACCACCTGAAGAGCCTAAAAATATACCCAAGAGGACAAATCCTCCAGGGGGCAAAGGAAGTGGGATTTTTGATGAATCGACTCCTGTAAAAACTCACCAACGTCTGAATCCACCCGGTGGGAAGACCAGTGACATATTTGGGTCCCCAATCTCTGCCACTGCGCCTCTGGCACACCCAAACAAGCCCAAGGATCATGTTTTGCTGTGTGAAGACTCTAAATCTGACCTGAACGCTGCAACAAATGCCACACCCAGAGGAGGGCATGCAAAGAAAACAGAGCCAACACCTACAATTGACAGTCATGAGCCCAGACTGGGACCAAGACCTCGCTCCCACAACAAAGTCCTGAACCCACCAGGAGGCAAATCCAGCATCTCCTTCTATTGAGAGGCTTCTGCTCTGCCTGTCAGAGATAGGGTATTGAATGTTAGTGTTTCCTTTAACCCGAATGAGTTGGGGGTGGGGGAGGGTCCCTCATGCATGTGGGGTTGGCTGCTCATAGGACTTGTCATTGGAAGAGCTCCCCAGAGGATTGTGCCTTCTAGACTGCCAAGATATAAATCTGCGGTGATGAAAATGGGATGTTTCGGTTCCTCCTTCCTAGTAAGTTGCTCTCTGTGAAACACATTTGTAAAGTTGTGGGGAAGGCAGAAGAGATGGGACCCATGAGCAGAAGGATGCCAGGATCCATCTTGTCCTTGTATCAGCAGTTTGCTGGCTGTTGGGCATCTAAGAATGGTTTGGTTGAAAAAGAACCCAGACTACCTATTCTCTCCTATTCCTATTACATAGTAAAATTTACATTAAGCCTTTCCTTTCAGGAAATGCCTATCACTAAATGCTTCTACCTCTGAGATGCCTCTGAACTCCAGTGTCTTCCTCCTCCCAACATGTCACTCTATAGAACTGAAACATGATTGCTCCTTTTGGTAACAGTGAACAGGAAATCAACCCATTCTTTTCAGTCCTGTCCTGGGTGGAAGTGTGGGGGTTTTTTGTTTGTTTTTTATTTATTTTATTTTATTTTATTTTATTTTATTTTATTTATTTTATTTTATTTTTAATGCACCAATCCTCTGAATTGTCCCATACCTGCACCTAAAACCATGGCCAGGTCTGAGGTAGCAGCCTGTCTTCCTCTACAGTTGCCTTGGTTCCTGACATGTCAGATTTGCATATAGGGTATTCCTTTTGTTTGTCTCATCAGCCTAAAGCATAGGCCTTAATTCTGCACCTGTGAGGAGGGTTCTCCCTGTTCTTGGTTCTTCCTGTTCATAAGGTCTCTGGCCTCTGTAGGGCCATATATGTCCAGGTATCAGGTGGATTCCTCTTTTCCTGCCTTGCTTTGTTCCTGTAGTTGGGAGGAAAGCCAGCTGAAGGATGTTGGATTGGGTTGGCTTCTTTACCAATGTCTGGAAAAGTGTTCTTCCTATCAGCTTCTTATAAATATCCATGCACTGCTTCAACACTTAGAAAAGCGCTACTCTTGTACGCCAAAACAAAATAGCTGCCCATGCCGCCTTTAGAAAGCTTTAGACTTCCTGACCTTGCTCATAAACAGTGCTCCTTAGGCCAGGATTGTTTTACCATAAGGTCACAACTGTCATTTGACGACATTTTAAACCTGGCCCCACAGTCATGTCACTTCATCTGTTAGACAAATGTCCCTCCTGTTCAGCCCTTGAGGGGTTCTTTATTTTCCCCTCTGGTGTACATCTGTGAAAAGGGCATCCTAGTGGTGCTGTTTTTGTTTCTTCTGCCTACAGACAGCTTCATAGCAGGTGTCAAAAATGCCCTCAGTACATTTTGGAAAAGCAGCAGTCCTGTGGTCACACTCAAACCGACCTATAAGTGCCTGAAGGAGCCACCTGCCGAGCTGTGCTTCCTACAAGGGTCTGTTGAGGGGTCTGACCATGGCTTTGTCAACCAAAGAGTTGCCCCCTTCAACTGCCCTGAATCCTGAAGCCAAGTGACATGTCTAACATGTGTGTCATTCTGTAACAACTCAAAAGGGATTTGGTTCTGCCATTATGAGGATGCCATTTGGAACTCAGAGCCCTTTTCCTCTTAGGAATATGTCATACATGATGTTTGTTTTATTTAGCCCAGACACTAACTTCTTTAGCTTATAAGGAAATAATACAATGATAGAAATAAACTTTTTGTAACTGCTCTCCTAAGTAGAAAATGATTTGGGAACTCCAAATTGGATTGTCAAGAAGGAATCTAACATCACTGTGCTTATTCTGCCATTAACCAAGTGAGAGAAAAGCTCCAAGCTCCACCTGCTGGCCTGGATGGCTGGAAGGATAACCGGGACCTGCGACAGTGACCCATAGCAGAGACTGCCTTTATCTCTCTCCATCTTTGTATCTCTGCCACTACAGCCAGGCTCAAAATGTAAATCTGTCAATTAGTCCCCAGCTAAATCCAGTGGTATACAGTTATCACCTGCATTAAGCCTTAAAACTTTTTAAAGTGTATGTGAAAATGTGTCAACATTTTTCTATCACTATGCCAGAGCAAGAAACCTGTCCTTACATCATAATGCAATTTTGGTAGGAACATTATGATATTTTTATGAGGCAGAACTGGGTATAATGGTTGAATTAAACTTAGTAACTCCCCCCCCCTAAAAAAATTAAGTTCATAGAATCGGTGGTTGCAAGAGTGAGCTCAGAGCATTCCTAGATACAGAAGTGAGCTCAGAGCATCCCTGGCTATACAAGTGAACTGAAAGCAAAGGAGCAAAGATGCATTGACTCAGGCTATGTGCATCTTCAGGGACAGTGACAGTGCCACACTGAGACTGAATCCTAGTCTTCAGTTTCCCAGTGTGCACAGGGCTCTGGGCAGGATTGTCAATCCCAGGATAGTAGCTTAAAGGTTTTAAATATCTAGGTCAGGGGATACAGCTCACTGGGAAAGTGCTTGTCCACTGTGTCCATGCAAGACTTTGGGCTCTATCACCCACTAGAGAAGGAGAATCTTCCAAGCTCTCAAAACTGAATCAACTCAAAAAGCTCTACTCTGTTTTTATCAAGACTTAAGCTTTGCAGGATTTTTTTTTCTTATTCTCCTATCATAGTAATCAGAGATTAGCAAGCTTGTGGTCTATGAAGGGGTCAATATCAATACTTTCAGCCTTGCTGGCTCTGCTGTCAGGGTTGAAACATGAAAGCACAGACAGATCAGTCAATCAGTGTGCATATTTGTGTCCCCAAGGTTGTTATTTATAGGAACGTTTTCTTTAAAAGCTGCATCTTGCTGAGCCCCAGCAGAGAGCACATACAACTAGGTGAAGCAATGGTTTCCATGCAGGTCTTAACATAGCAGTCAAGGTAAACATCACTCTACTTAATTAAAAGGAACCCCCAACTTGCTAAAAATAAAAATAAAAACAATTCCCCTGTTTAGATGATTTTTATATACAAGTGAATGACTTCAGTTTTAAATTTGCACTTAGATAAAATAAGACTTTAAAAAGTTAGTGAAAAGCTTTAGAAATGTGCTCTTTTGTGTGCTAAACTCTGAAGAATTACCCGACACTATAAAAAAAAAGTTTTAGACTACAATTTGAACTATAAAATCAAAAGTAACTATAATCACATCGTGATTAAAACTGCAGGAGCTCAATGTTTGATTAGAATGAAATTATTTTTAGTCAGAATCCACAATATTTGTCAGCAGAAAAAAAAATCACATTTTCATATAGAAATTTAATGTCAAGCTAATTAACTTAGAGTTAGATTTCCCTTTAAAATTCAGACAAATTTGTATTTCAGAGCCTGGTTCAAAGACACACATGTGCACACACAATCCAGGGTTACTGCCAAAGGGTTTATTCTTATTGATCCAGCATCCACCTCTCACACTTTCTGAATAAAAAAAAAAATAGAGTGGAAATTAATTGAATAGCAACACACTACTAATGAAAAGGATAAGTTGTTGCCTTTTGTTGTCGTTTTGTTCTTTCATCTTAGGACTTGTTGAGGTCATTTTTATGCAGGTCAATGGCGTCTCTTCCGCTTCATGGAGGCATCAACGCTTTCCTCATATAGCTCTACCGTGTTTCTGGTTTGAATACCTTTCGCTTTCCTCACATCCTCGCTGTTTCTTTGAACAAGTTGTTGTTGAATTTGGGAGAGGGTTTTGTTGGTTAATGAACGAACGTTCTTAATGTTTTTGTTGAAAATGTTTTTTTTTCCCCCCACACACTGTATTCTGATTTTTCAGACACTATATTCATACACTAATTTTCCCCTCCCCAGCTCCTCACAGATCCTCCCTACTGCCTTCCACATGCATAGCCTTTCGGGTTCTCTCCATAGAAAATAAACAGGCATCTTGAAAGGAAATTAATAATAATAACAATAATAATAGTACTATAAAATAAAAACAAAACAAATAGAATAAAACAAACAAACAAACAAAACAAAGATCCAAAGAAAATGCATGTAGACATACACATTGGCGTGCAAAGAAATACCCTAAAAGCATAAAATTGAAAACCATAATATATACACAAAAGACTTGAAGAGTAAGAAAAAGAAAGAAAAACCCCAAACAGAGCATTTTGAGATAGAAAAATAAAAAAGTTCTCCCAAAATACCATTGAGATGATGTTATAGGTTTGTTTGTTTTTGTTTTTGTTTTTGTTTTTGTTTTTGTTTTTGTTTTGTTTTGTTTTGTGTTGGTTTTGGCCATGTGCTGCTGGACATGGGACCTGGCCTTAGGAGTGGTTTTATATAACTAGTGAGAGTCTGTTCTCTCTCTCTCTCTCTCTCTCTCTCTCTCCCTCCTCTTCTAAATGGTTGCCTAACTCTGAGAGGGAGAGAATTGATAGAGACACCTCTTTTAGGATTACACAGCATCCAGTTGTGGGTCTCTTGTATATATTCCCATCTACTTCAGGAGAAAGTGTCTCTGAGGATCACCGAGTAAGACATCAATCTTATCTATAAGTATAGCAGAATGTCATTAGGAGTCATCTTATTGCTACATTCCTTTAGTAGAACAGTAGTAGTTGGTAATTCCCCTGGGTCTCTAGCATCTCAGGTTCTTGGCTAGCTAAGCAGTGTCAGGTATAGGTTCCATCTCATGGACTAGGTCCCCAATCTGATCAGATTTTAATTTGTTAGTCCCACAATCTTTGTGCCACTATTACACTACTGTTGAATTAATATTTAATAAATAAACCCTATCAGTGGGTTCGCTACCTGCCTCAATGCTTTATGTTCCGGAATGAAAGCTACAACCACAGTCTTTATGTTTTGATATTCTTTAATCAGCATAATAGATGGGCTACTACCTCCACTACTAATAGAATCTACCTCCCACCAGTAATTCTGAGTTACAACTTGTTAAATTCTGTGTTCTCTCTTGGCTGCTCTGGACTGTGCTCTTCTGGCTCCTTTACATGGTGGCCATGCTTCTTTGTCCTGTACTCTTCTAAGGCATGGTATCTCTCCTCTCCTCCACACTCTCCCTGCATAGTAGCTCTCCCTTCCTTTCTCCCCTCTCCCAGTCCCAACCCCAGGAAAATCCAAAATCCTGCCTCTGTCTGTCTTTCCCTCTATTTATTGGCTGTTGGCATTTTCTTAAAACATAAAATTCCAAGATAACTTAACATGAAATTCATTCATAAATCAACCTAAAATAGAAGGTAATTTAATTGAAGTTAAATATATAGCAAAAGCAAATATGTTAATCCAAGTTACATAAAGAGAAAGGGGATATAAGTATATCCACAGATACTCATCTCTATAACAGGGAGGAATTAAAGAAATTCAGGCCTTTGATCTCAAATATAGAAACAAAGGCACAGAAATAGATAGAAACCCTGTCTCAACATACTAGCGCTTCTTGCAGACAGGTTGCCATTGTACATATAAAGGTTTGTAGCTGGTGGGTATTTAGCTTTCTCCTTTGGTGGCATGTAGAATACCATGTAGTATCATGAGTGGGTGAAGGCTCTAGGTAGGGAACAACTCCATGTTCAGTGAGTCAAGGAATGATTGACTTCAATAGGACCTTTCCATTGGTGTTTAGAGAGTTACCAATAGACTTGGAAATAGCCTGCATAATTTGTGTTTAGAGAGCTACCAATAGACTTGGAAATAGCCTGCATAATTTGGAAGTTCCCATGGAAACCCTTTGGTCAACAATTCAATTAGGTGTAACCATTTCAAAAACTGGTACCTTCAATTTACTCCAGCTGTGCCTCAGTTTCCTCCATTATCTAGTGATTGAACTTAGATCACCTGTGTGTGTGTGTGTGTGTGTGTGTGTGTGTGTGTGTGCTTCTACTATATTAAGATTCCATAAACCATCTCAAATGGCCCTTAGATTTAGCTGTCCCTCCTTAGGTTGCCCCCTTCACTCCCTTCTTCCCTCCCTTTCATTGTTTCATCCTCCAGTTCCAGATACTACCCCATCTATAACTGTTTTATTTCACCTTCCTAGGATGGTTGATTCCTCCCTCTAGTCTCTTACTCTCCACCTAACCTCTGGGAATGTATGGATTATAGTTAGCTTGTGAAAGACTTACATCATACATCTGTCCTGAAGTGAATACATATCAAATTTGTTTGGGGAGGGTCTGAACTACTTAACACAGGATGACTTCTTTCAGCTCTATCAAAGTACTTGCAAATTTCTTGATTTCATTTTTTTAAACAACTAAGTAATACCCCTTTTGTGTGAATGTACCCTATATTCCTTACCCATTCAGCTACTGAGAGACATGTAGGACGTTTCCATTTTCTGGTTACTATGGATATAGCTGCAATGAATATGAATGAGCATCGGTCTTTATAGTAGGATGTAGAATCCCTTAGGTAGATGCCCAAGAGTGGCATAGATAGATCTTGATGTAGATTTATTCCCAGCTTCCAGAAGACCCACAAACTGATTTCCATAGAGGCTGTATAAGTTTACAGTCCCACCAACCATGGATAAATATTGCTCTTACTCCACATTCCCACCAGCATGAGCTTGTTTTATTCATCTTGCCATTCTAACTGGTATAAGATGGACTCTCAAGGAGAGTTTGATTCATATGACTAAAGATATTGGTGATGTTAACCATTCCAGTAAGTGCTTCTCTGCCACCTATGTTTCATCTTTTGAGAATATTCTGTTTAGATATGTACCACATTTTTAATTGGTTTATTTGGTTTATTGATGCCCAAGATTTTTTTAATTTTTTTTACATATTTTAGATATTAGCCCTCCAGTGGATGTGTAGTTAGTAAAAATCTTCCCGATTCTATACCCTAATGTTTTGTCTGAATGACAGTGTCCTTTGCCATACAGAGGCATTTCAGTTTCATGAGGACCCATTTATTAATTTATATTCTTAGTGCCGGTACAAACAGTGCTGTATTCAGAAAGTCCTTTCCTGTACCAATGAGTTCACGATTCTTCCCGATTTTTTCTCTTATCAAGTTCACTGTATCTGGCCTTATGTTGAGGTCTTTGAACCATCTGCTAGTTCACAGGAGGGAAGAAAGTTGAGTCTTCCTGGAGGAGCTGAGGAAGAGAGGCCCCTGCATGTTGTCTGCTATAAGGGACAACAGAACAAACAGTTCTGCTATATGAAACTGGGGAATTGTAACTGAAGGATGGGAGGAGAAAAAAAAAAATCACCTCCATGATTCCTTGTTTATCATCTTGGGTGTGTTTCCAGGAAGAGACTACCTCTAAGTGTTGGTAGGTGAGCCAGAGGAATGGGGTGAGGAAGGAAGCGACTCTATTGAGTCACTTTGAAATATATACAGAGATGAAGAAGAGGGAGCAGCAGGTGATCTACTACCAAGCTTGGGATAAGATTGGGCAATGGGAATTGGAGGGTGGGAAAGAGAGTCAAAATGGCCTACCTGTTACCCTAGCTGTCATGCTACCAGGTTTTTAGGGAGAAAGTGCCTCTGGTGTTGCCTGGTGAGACAAGGAAATGGTGTAGGGAAAGAGGGCTTGTTCCCTGGCATGGGCCAATGAGGGTTCCAGGGAAAGACTACTTTGGTTGTTGGCAGGTGAGACCTTTTCTTAGTTTTTGAACTGTGTGTTTAGTTCCATAAATTCCATTTACTGTGTAATACTTATTTAGTAATATACAGAAATATTGATATATGGTATAGTGTAACATGCTACAAGTCCAATATGCCAACTCTGCCTCCATCCAACAGGTATCACACTAAAGTAGCAATAAATTACAATTATTCCGATGGTATCACTGATAACCTTGAAACTACAACTGGGACTCCAAACATTCCAGTCTTCCTCTTTTGTTTTCCATGTAACCATGTTTTCCAATAAACTTTCTCATGCAGCTGAAACATACAGAATAGAAAAGACAGGTTATCCGTCTATAATAAATATTTACGTGGAGAAATGAATGATTTTAAGTTGAGTTTTGAGTCCATGACTGCTTTTGGAGAGTCAAGTGATTTTGTGTGCTTCCAAGGGACAGAAATCAGCACTCAATACAATGTTATAGAGGAACAATTTTGAACTCAAATTTAAAAAGAAGTTTGTGTCTAGTATGATATTTCTTCATTGATTCATTTGGTACATTGTATAATATTCTTTCATGTAATATTCTAGCCACTTCATGACATACATAATATTCTTCCTAACAAGTAAAAACAAATAGTAACCTAAAAAGTTGCTTACTTGCCCAAGGTTAGCACAATTGTTTGAACAGAAAAGTCCTTGACAAACTCAACTTCTAAATGCTTAGATTTTGGAGGAATTTTGCAAGTTTCTAGAAACTATGAGAAATGAGGATCTACATGTAAGAATAGTCTGGTGGGTCAGATTTTGGGGGATTGTGTCACCCCTGGACACTCCTTGTCACCCTTCTTACTTTCCATAATGTGAGCCACTCTGCTCCTTTACCTGCTAATGGTGTCAATAATGTTTGGCTTAAATAATGGACATCTGTTGAGCAGGGGCTGAACCCTCTAAAGCCATCACCTAAATAAAATTTACCTCCCTTAAGTTTTGTTCTCCCAGGTAATTAAAACACAGTGAAAAAAAGTAAACACAGTACTAAGCTAGTCTACAAAAATAGGATCCTCTCTGTATGGAAGAATCTGAAGAGCCATAAAATGCCTAAGATGCTGCCACAGAGCTTAACATGCCATGATGATGAGCTCAAAGAAGACTAGAATGCCAAGAGGAACTCAGGCAATAAACACAGAACTCAAGAGTTCCCAATGAAAAAAAAGGTTCTACTGAGAACTGGACTCAAGCCTATTCATATTAGATTCTGTCAAGGAATCTGTTTTTTCTGTGTCCAGAGCATTGTTAAGAGGCTGAGCTTGAAGTTGGTAGATTAATTAATTTAGTCAAGTTTAAGATAACATAGAATTCTGGTTGTGCCATGACTCTCATGATGGTGGATTGATTAATTTGACCAAGTTGAAGATGACATACAATTCTAGTTGTGCCATGACTCCCATTGACTCCTTTAAATTAGATTTATACTGAGAATTAGGAGATTTAAAGGAACAGGGACAAAACTTTATAGTTTGAATCTAAACTTTTACCCATAGGCTAATGTTTTAAACACTTGGTCTTTGGGAACATGGGAAGTTGGGGTCCAACTGATAGGTCCCTCAGAGTGGGCCATTGAGGGTGCATAATTTCTACCTGCTTCCTGTTGCTCTACTGTTTCCTTCCTGTATCACACGATGTGTAACTAATGAATCAAACAAGTTTTGAAGCCATGATATAAATATGTACCTCTGATATCAAGGTCCAGGTTTAATTTCAGTATACCTCACTACTTCCAGGTAGACTTGATCTCTATTGTTTGAGAAATTAATCCATGAATGTTGTTGCTGTTTTGTTGTTGTTTGTTGCTGATCTATTTGCATAAATATATGTAAATAACAACTGCACAAAGGATCAATACTTAAAATACTTAATCCCTGTTTTAATTGCATCCAAAGAATACGTATTTATATGGTAATAATTAGTCTGAAAGAAAGATATACCTTCCTAAATTCCTCCAGTATATATGGCGACTACATCCTTTGCTATAGCAAATGAAGACATAGTTTGAAGTCACACTTTGTCTCTGGTAGAGAGTATACCTCTTTCACTTATGAACAAATGACTTTTTAATTTATTATTTATTTATTTACTTATTTATTTATATAACTTATTTACTTTACATACTACTCACTGCCCCCCTCTCAGTCACCCCTCCTAAATCCTTGTTCCCATCTCTCCTCCGTTTCTCTCTGAGTAGGTGGGACCCCCTGGATATCCCCCCACCCTGGCACATAAAATCTCTGTAAGGCTAGGTACATCCTCTCCTACTGAGGCCAGACAAGGCAGCCCAGTTAGAAGAACATATCCCATAGACAAGCAACAGCTTTTGGATAGCCCCCTGTTCCAGTTGTTTGGAACTCACATGAAGACCAAGCTGTACATCTGCTACATATGAAGAGGGATGCCTAGGTCCATCCAGTCCATGTATGTTCTTTGGTTAGTGGTTCAGACTCTGAGAACCCCAGTGGTCCAAGTTAGTTCACTCTGTTGGTCTTCCTGTGGAGTTCCTATTCCCTCTGAGGCCTGCAATCCTTCCTCCTATTCTTCCATAAGAGTCCCCAAGTTCTATCCACTGTTTGGCTGTGGATGGCTGCATCTGTCTGAGTCAGCTGATGGGTGTTGGCTACTCAGAGTACAGTCATGTTAGACTCCTGTCTATAAGTATCACAGAGTATTATTAATAGTGTCAGGGACTGGTGTTTGCCCATGGTAAAGGTCTCAAGTTGGGCCTGTTATTGATTGGCCATTCCTTCAGTCCCTGCTCCATTACCCAACTCCCTGCATTTCTTGTAGACATGATAAATTTGGGGTCAAAGTTTTGTGGGTAGATTGGCTTCCCTATCACTCCATAAACAAATGACTTTATAAAGAACTTCACTCAGGAAAATAACCAAGTCTCATTGGCTACACGTAATGAATTGCTGTTGGCTTCTAAAGTGGTACTGTTTTAAATAGACAGGTTGTCCATATTCCACTTTTCCTTCTCACAGTTTTTGTCTTGTAATAGTTCAAGTTCACCTTTTTGGTCAGACCAGTTCAAGTAAAACAGCCTCGTGCTCAGGAGCACCTAACTGCTGTCAGTGGTAAATCATGCTTCTGTAGCCACACCTCATCAAGTCACAAGGAGAAACAAAGCAACTCCAAAGTTTCAATGACTAGCCTCCAAAGGGGTCTCTCTTATACACAAATTATCAAAAACCCAGTGAATTGTCAAAAAATATTTTTATATCAATGCAAGTGTATAATTTCCTATAGAAATTTAAAGGAAGATAGAACCAAATCTTTAGAATTAAAAATATTTAAAATTAAAAATTCTCAGAGAACTAATAAATACATTAGGATGACGATATTGTTTGTGAGTTCATGCACTTATGGCCAAGCCTGATAACCTGAGATCCACCCCTATGACCCACAAGGTGGAAGGAGTGGGTCAATTCCAACAAACTGTCCTCTGATCTCTACATGGACACACACACACACACACATACACACACACACACATCATCATCATCATCATCACTCACCACCATCACCAACAATCGACAAATAATGTAATTAGAAAAATAAAGAACTAAGATCACCCTGTCCCACAATACCAGTCAGTCAATTTTGTTGTTGATTAAAGAGAGCAAAGAGAATTACTTGGCTTTGTTACCAAAGGATTACTTGTTTAAACATTTGAGTTTGCTGTGTATCACTTGTGCAACTCCAAACCCTCCTGAATGCAGGATGAGGTGCAAGCAACTCAATGTGAATCTGTGGAGGACTATCTTCAAATCTCCTCCTAGACCATAACATGGAAAACTTGTGAATGCCGTTACCCATCCATATTTACCAAGTCTTCTGGAAATCTATACAACTCAGCTCTAGGAAAAATACACACATCCAAACTAGAAATGAATTGCCCTAAAAACTGTAACTACATATTCAGTTTAGGTACGTTTGTATCAATTGCTCTAAATTTCTTATTTTTCTAGAGAATTACAACCATATGTACAACCAAGTAATAATGTTCTATTTATTAATTCTCACGGAATACTCCATTGTGTGGTAATCCTTATTTGAGGACATACCTGTTTATGATCATTAGCTATCATTTTGAATATTCATCTGTTTTAGTGAACATATAATACAGCAGACCAACATTAAATGCCAACATACTATGTATGCTACCTAAATTGATGTCCCTGATGTTAGAATCCCTGCTGGTAGAAGTACTAAGGAATGTCATATTGAATATGTAAATATATAATGTCCATGCAAAAGTCTTTCTAATTTAAGGAAGTGAGATGCATGAATATTAATTCATATATCTCCTAAACTTTTGTGAATCAAAAATAGTATGTAAAATACTAATTAGATAGACTGTACATAGCAAATGTTTATACTAGAGATTATTAAGAATCTTAGGTCTTGGATAAGTTGTCTCCAAAATTACTAAGCTTGTTATAATATCATGTACAAAACAGCAGTATATACCATATTTAAATTGGAGTCCATGACATATATTAAAGTAAGTACAATGAGAATGTATTTACAGAAAAGTTCCTTCAGAGAGAGAAATATAAAATATTCATTTATTTACATATATTGAACTGTTTCCACTCATCTGCCTGATGTGTTCTTGAATTAGGTTTGACATATTTCATTGAGAATTTGTATCAATGTTCATCAAAGATATTGGCCTATAATTTTCTCTTTCATTTGTTGAGTATTTGGTTTAGGTATCAGGGTAATAATACCTGCTGCATAAAAGAATTGGAAATGTTTTTCTTTAATCTATTTTGCAGAAAAAATTAAGATCTGTTGGTATTTGGTGTTGTTTGAAGGTTTGGTAGAATTCTGTGCTGAGTCTGTGTATGACCTTGGGATAGAATTTAGAGTAGAGCCTTGTAATTATTGCTTCTATTTCATTGGATGTATGAGTCTATTTAATTATATATTTCATCTCGATTTAGCTTTGGTAGACCATATATCTAGAAACTCATCCATTACTTTCAGATTTTTTAGTTTGGTCTGCTCCAGATTTTTAAAGTCTCTCTCTCTATATATATGATTTTCAGTACTTCCTCGATGTCTGTTATAATGTCTTCCTTTTGGTCACTAATTTTGTTAATCAAGGATTGCAGAAGGCACGTGAAGATTGTAATGAGTAGATGCAGTAGATGACTACGGTGCTATATACACTCACCAATGCAGCCACACATAGGAACTCACATTGGTCTGTGATAGCTTGCACAGTTTTCATGCAAGCTCAAGCCAGATCAAATTCCAGGAAGAAGGAACATGAGAACAAGGTCCCACCCATTTCCAAAAAACTACTGACAACTGATCATTTCTGGGAGAGGAAGGACGCCATCCCTGGTAAGTGGGTCACACTCCAGAGAACAGCTACACATCCACGGAAATAAGAAGGGCACAAATCAGAGTTGATGAATTAAAATAATTGAAACACAAAGTTGTGTGGGTAGGGAAACGGGAATAGATCTGAGAGGGCTGGGAAGGAATAACTACCCTGCTCTAAACTTCTCAACTAATAAAAAGTAAAATAAAATGTATTAGCTTCTGGTAAAATCAAAATGATATTTTCACAGAACTAATTGATGTTTTTATTTCCTAATAACTATAATTTTGCATCAAAATAATAAGCCTGCAAATCAGAATTAATGTCCATGATTAACTAAAATCATTTTAAAAAGAGCAGAAGTAGAAGTGATGTGTAGATCTAAGGCAATAAAATTCTACTCTCTTTTTTTTAAATAAAATCTAATCTAAGTTTCAACAAATGAAAGGGATGTTGACTAGCCAAATTGATCCTGAGGGAAGAAGAAAGTCAGAGCAGTCACATTTCTTAATTTCAAACTTACCTCAAGGCTTTATCAGTCAAAGTATTTTTCCAGCAGAAAACGAGACCTATCAGGCAGAACTGAGCTTTCACAAATTAATAGGTGTCTTCCTCTTTAAATCCCCATCTTGCATATTGAGTCAAGGTCTCTTGCCGAACCCAAGGCTTGCTATTTGGGCTAACTTAGCTATCCAGCATGTCCCAGGGATCTTGTCTCTGCCTTCCTCAGGCTAGGATTATAGGCGGTGTTATTTAATCTTAGTGGTTATGGTGATCTCAACTCTGGCCCCTTGCACTTTCATGTCAAGCACTTCACCTACATAGCCATGTATACAGCCTTACATATATTATTAATGTATAATATATATAACATTTTATTATAACTTCATTTACTGTATTATAATTTGATTGATAGGTAAGATAGATGATAGACAAGATAGATGATGATGGTAGATGAAGATAGATAGATATAGATAGATAATGATAGATATAGAAGTATAGATAGATAGATAGACTAGATAGTAGTAATAGATAGATAGATAGATAAGATAGCAAGCTCACATCTAATCCATAAGATATGGATAGATAGATATAGATAAATATAATCTAATTAGTACAGTTAAAGCACTCATCTCCTCAAATGTCAATAGTTTTTACTTGTGGGAACATTTTATGTCTTTCTACATACAATGATGTCTCTCGTATTGGTATGATACCTTTTGGGGAAATAAAGATGCCTTCTCTTCTTTGTGTACTAGAGTCCCTCACCTAGCATGTATGTGCCCCTTTTCTCTTCACTCTCAGCCTCTGAGGTTGACTGTTTCACTCTCTCCTCCTCAGAGGAGATTTAGTTTCCACAAATGAGTGAAAGCACATGACACCAGTCTGTGTCTGAATTACACTCTTAAATTTATTTTGTAATGGTGGCTTTTATGTGATGTGAATATCAGCTCAAAATTCAAATGCAGATAAGGCATAATTTTAGATTGTCATTTATTGGTTGTGAGACTTTAACAGCTGTGTCATGTCTCTAGCCTCAAGTGACACATATAGAAGATGTTTGCTTTCAGTTTCCCTTGCCCTTCCCTCTAGAGTTCCTTTTCTTGAATAAACTTCAAAATACCTTAATTTTAACTAATCTGTGACATGATTGTGGTGTGTTTAGTGACATTTTGTGTTTTTTATTTATGTTGTTTCTTCCACTGGGTTTTACATTTCCTAGCACATTCCTGAGATCCCTCTGTTTATGAGTCCTGTACATTTGAATGTTATTAACCAAGATGGGATCATTGTTGGCCCGTTGATCTATTTGATTCTTCTCTTCACTCTATCAGTTCATTGTTCTTACTCATGGCTCTTGCTCGGTTGACCTGTAAGCCTTGATTTGATGTTTCCGATCATAGACCCATGACTCCTTGATCAGAGAAGTGTTTGAAGCTCCTTACCAAAGCAATGTGCTAAAACTTGAGAGAAATACTTTGAATGCTCGAAGAGCACAGTGACTCTGGGGAATCTTGAGGCAGCAGACATTCCAGTATTGACTCAACATACTAGCCCAGAGCCAAGCATCAATCACTCAATGCCAAAGTGCCCAGCAAGCTGGTGAGGCAGAGAACATCCTAATTTCCCTCTGTGTCCCATTTTTCTCCACTGAATGGGACATGCATAGAGGTCCAAGTGGGTCAACACACCAGAGACATGGAGGAGACTGCCCTACAAGGAACAGCCAATGGGGAAGCTGTGGGAAGCTGTGGTGATTCCACCAGGTGAGGCTGGGAGACAAAGGTGTGACAAAGAATGGGCAAGTTCTCAGGATCTGAGCCAGGGTAAACGAGGAAGATTATCCTCAAGGTCCCTTTCATGTCCATACCAGACATGCTTTTTCCAACTCTCATGAGGAAGGCATCTCTTCTCAGAGCCTCAGGTAAATATGACTCCGGTGAGAACCTTGGGACTGGCATGCAGACCTCTCTGAGGACATGATTGACAGAGAGTCCTTAATTCTTAATGGTTCCCATCTTTAGATATAAGGGCAGTGACTGTATACATCATCTTGTAATCTCATGAAGTATGACTCCAATATTCTTAACTAGAAGCTCAAAAAAGAGGAGTATTCTCATATGCATAGCTATCAGAGAAACATGAGTCCACAGCTCAGGGAAGTACCAGTCCTCAGGGTTAGCTGTTTAAAGCAACACCCTATAGGAATCTTTCACCTTATAGAATGAGCATCCAAGAGAGACTTCAAGGAAAACATGAGAGGATTTTAGTGCCAGGAATTACAGGGAGAACCAGAAAGTCCTTCATAAAAATAGTTTTGGAAAACAAACATAATCTTTCATAGGCAGTGGCATCTCAGGAATCTGGAGAAATAATAAGCAAAGATGTCAAGCCAAGAAAGACTGAAGTGTCCAGGGAACAAAGTGAAATACAGAAGAGCAGCAGGAGGCTCTGACATGAGGGAGGGCATTTGTGACTTTCTTATTAAGCATGTCCAACAGCCAGTGCTGTCCAGTACTGAAAGAAATAGTGAGACTATTTTTTCAGACCGATTAAAGTTTAGCTAAAGAAAATTCCTCACACTTACCTCTATTCATTACATAATATAACCGGCTGTATTTTAAGTCACTTATTTCATTTTAAATTGCACAAGACTGTTCCAAACGCCTGATAAAGTCTAAGTCTATAAAAGATTGAGCATACACTCAACCCCTCTGTATAAAACAGGCAACCTGCAAAAAGCAACTGTCAGTTTTAACTCTGCGACTCCAAAACTGCCCTGTGCCTTACCAGAGAAGGCAATCGATCCGTGGTTCCTGATTAAATGCTATTCTGAAGTCCCGGCTCACCACAGTGCTGACATTCAATAAATGCACTTAACTCGGAAATGAAACGAAATCTATTTTACACCATTTTCCCCCTTTTATAAGCTTCTCAAAGCACTGCTAAAGTTTTAGGCTTATGGGCAATCAATATCAAGAATAATAGTCATGGCCAGTATATATAAACACCTTGGCTTATATAAAGTACCTGTTTTTCCTTCATTCTGAATTAACAGCATCCCGTGGTGACCTTATGATTGTGTGGCCTGGTATACACAAATAAACCATTGTTTAGGATTTTGTTGAAATTAGCAGTTTATATTTTGTTTGAATAAAAGTCTCGGGCCCCTCACATTTGGAATCCCTATTATAAACCCCTCTGCCTATTTTCCCTAAACACAATTGTGACTCCTGACCTGTCAGTAGATCAAAAGGCAGAAAGTCACTGTCCACTACTGTGTAAGATCAGGCAGGTCACCTCTTGCTTGACTGACTGTATGACACACAGGGTACTAGTCTAGAGCACACGACCATGATCAACACGTCACGAAATCATTTGATTCCCTGGTGCCTGTATAAAATCTACATTGGAAATGTTTAAATAGTTTTATGCTGGGAGAGATAGTGTTGTGTTTCTTCTTGACTCAGACGTTGTTGTTCTACATCGTTACATGATTTTTTTTTTAATATCAAAACAATCAGGTGAACAAAACATTTAAGTAGTTTTCATGTGCAGAGAGTTGTACTTGGTGAAGGGGGTGGGGCAAACTCACTGAAACATCAAAAGGAAAGCTTTGCTTTGTAGGTGTTTACCGTTGGTTTCAAAGAAATAGCTATAGGCTTGCCCTGAAATCAGAAAAAAGCAAGCCCGATTGATGTGGTGGGTCCTCCTATTCTGTTGCTCTCCTTTGGGGTCGGATCATGGAAAATGGAAAGAGTTAACTTCAGCTTTATGACATACAATTCATGGTTTTTTGGTTTTTCCAGACAGGGTTTCTCTGTATAGCCCTGGTTGCCTGGAACTCTGTACACCAGGCTGGCCTCGAACTCAGAAATCGCCTGCCTCTGCCTCCCAAGTGCTGGAATTAAAGGCATGCCTACCACTGCCTGGCACAATTCATGTTTTGACAGAACGGAAAAAGGAAAAGGCATGTAGGCAAAGGATGAACTAGGTGATTGGGTCTGTGTGCAATGGGCATGGGGTATTGAAGAACGGTGAAGGTAGCTTCCAAAGGCTTGTACGGGAATCAGTAGCAAGGCAAGGCAGGGTCTTCTACCTTTTATTACCAACTCATCTTACTGTGTGACACACATTGAGTCTTCTAAGACTCAATATCAGGTTAAAGTGTGGCTATGTTTTAGGATCTCATGAAGTCTGACAACCCCAGACTGCCTGCTGTGCGGTGCACTTGAAAAGGAAATAGGACACACACACACCACACACACACACGCACTGCACACGCAACACACGCCATGCACGCACATGCACAAGGTCCATTCTATAGCTGCACTGGCAAATTAAAAGTGACATTTCTCCAAAAACCACATCTAAAGAACTACACAAGCCGGGCTGTGGTGGCACACACCTTTAATCCCAGCACTTGGGAGGCAGAGGCAGATGGATTTCTGAGTTCGAGGCCGGTTGGTCTACAGAGTGAGTTCCAGGATAGCCAGGGCTATACAGAGAAACCCTCTCTCGAAAAACAAAAAAAAAAGAAAAAGAAAAAAAACTACACAGAGTACATACACAAGCCATGATGCAGTGGCACTGGGTCCAGAGCAGAAAGATCATGCGCAATCAGGCCATCAGGAGAAGAGAGAACTACTTCCTGTGAACCACAGAAGAGCAAACCAGCTGAGAGGACCACATTTCAGTGGGAAACACCGGTCGCCCATGCAATTACTCAGTCTGAACTTGATCAGTTTCATATTGTTGAAGGGCTATTCTCACCTTGCTTTGTGAGGCAGCAGAACCTGATATAAAGAGATGGTGACTTTCTAGACGGACTCACGTTCTTGAGCGATACGTTCAAGGGTGTTTTCCCCTCTACAGTCAGTCAGCATATGGAACTCACAGGATCCACCTAAACATATGGGAGAATGAAATATCAGTACTGCACTTGCAACCACTTTTTCCAAACCATTCATTCATTTTATTTCAATATTAATATTTTAATATTTAATTCTAATAAAATTAGAAATGTAGTATCAAGAACTGCTAACTACTCATCCAGAAGCCTGGAATCCAGTTTACAGCACACAGGTTAGGCAGTTCACAAGCAGTCTTTTGTACCTCCAGCTCCAAAGGATCCAATGCCCTCCTCTGGTCCCTGCATGCACCTGTACACATATGGCTTACTAGCACACAAACATAAAAATAAATATTTTAAAATACAAAGCTGAATATAGTTTCCTATTGTTCCCAACTTCTGTTTTCAGGCCAAGATCATCCATACTGAAAGAGGTGATGGAAATATTAAACACAAAACAGTGTCCTGGTTTCAAATAAAGGCTGTTCCTGCCAAAATCCTGCTGAGATGAATCTCCAACCCTCTGTCATTACCAGTACATACAGGGCAAGTTCTCTGTGTTGTTGGCTTAATTACTTGGATTTGTGGGCAGGAAGCAAACATGGTTGTTGGTCCAAAGCAGCATTATGAGAATTCCAAACAAACAAAAGCAAAAACAGGCTCAATCCCCATCAAAGAAGCTCTTCTGTTACTGCTTTGAAAATCATATCAGAAATACACAACTGTTCAAAATGCAGGAAACAACCAACCACAAAGTACCCAACCCAACTGGTTCATGTATGATGCAAACACTACACCTAAGGGTCAGGGAATACTACAGAAGACATAATATTGGTGGTAAGATTATAAGGGCCACAGAGCCATGATTCATGTTTGAGATGGTGTCTCCTATTCATGGCAGGGAAACTGTATGCATGAAATCTCAATAATGTGACTTCCTAATCAAGTCCTCTACAATAACAACACCAGCTGCTGGGTTAGTATAGATGGGGGAAATCTTGCAAGGGCCCACCCTGGATGGAAGACCTATCATCGAGAGAGAGAGAGAGAGAGAGAGAGAGAGAGAGAGAGAGAGAGAATATGAATCAGTCCAGGGATGAGTTCCCTGATAGATGATCCAATGAGTGGTCACCCCTAAACTCATGGACAAAGGAGCAACACTAATGGGCTCTGTGTGAATGTTTATGAGCCTGTGCCACAATAGTGAGTATAGAAGAAGGCATGAACTAGAGAGAGTGTGGGCACAGCGGAAGTTGGAGAAGGAAGAGAGCAGAGGGAGGAATTATGTAAATACAGTACTAATTATGAAATTGAAGCCCATCAGGAAGACATGCCTCACAATACACCATGACAACCCTCTGGAAAACATGTGCTCAGTGTTTTCAGAGGCATAGCATGCAATCGCATGTGTATCACATGACAATTACTTGCTTGATCTTATTTGAGATTTTTAATATTTTTAAATACATATATGTATGTGTTGTGTGTGTGTGTGTGTCTGACTGTCTGCTAGTCTGTCTGTCTCTGCATGTGAATACTACACTCGTGCAGGACAGAAAAGTACATCAGATCCTCATAAGCTGGAATTACCTGTGGTAATGTAAGATGCCTGTTGGGGTGCTGGGAATTGGACTCCAGTCCTCAGCAAAAAGAGGAAATACTATTATCCCTTGAGCTATCCCTCGAACTCTATCATTGATTCTATTATACAGGATTCTAACAGATACTTTGAAGTAGTACATCCTTTTATATAAACAAAGCAAACGTGGTCTATAGATCTATTACACAGTAGAGAAGCTTACTGACTCAACTACTACCCTTTCCATTTTACAGTGGGGATACAGAGACAGAGAAAGCTATACACTCAAGCCATGAACTCCAATTAATATTTAGATTATTTTGCCATTGCTGCCAAAAAAAAAATTACCAGGGCTTAAAACACACACTTGTGCTCTTATTGTTCAGTAGGTCGGGAGTGTGGCATCAACTCCTCTGCTCAAATCAAGGTGTTCGCAGGCACGAGCTTCTTACTGGAAAGTCTGGGAATGAGTCCAACTCCGATGCATTCAGTTGTCATCCTAATGCAGACAAGTGCAATTCTGCAAAGAGGTTCCTGTTTCCTGCCTGGTTGTCAGCCAGAAGGCGGTGCCTTCTCTTCCAGGCTGGCTGTGTGCTATCTCCTGCTCTCTGTGAGCTCTTAGGGGCCTTGGCCCCAGTCTTTATTTGGGGTCAGGAGGCTCTATAAGCATTAATGACATGTCACATCTTTCTCCACATCAAAATGCCATACTTCACTGACTGTAGACAGAGAAATTTCAGTACATAGGAGGCACCATCTAGGATAACTGCTGAACGAAGAGGCAAGAAGCTTTTTTTTCCTCCAGAGGCCTCTCTGCCAGTGGTGTTACACAATCCAGGTCTCATAACTTATCCAGGATCATGGCTGGAGAGGTCAATACTCATTCTGATGTAATATTGCCCAATTTTGATGTTAGTTTTGCGTAACCTTATAAATTACTTTAAGGCAATTTACTACAATAAAGCTATTGTTTCCACCTACTTAGGGTGAGAAGCCAGTGAAGGAGGTGAAGGTAGCATAGCATGGTGCTCCACACATAGGCAGCTTCCCTTCTGGATTGGGCTCATGAGGAGTAGGCTTGTTCACTTGCAGGATGAGCCACAAGTGGGATAGCTTGTGGAATGGAGAGCTGAAGGAAGGAGATAATGGTTCCTACTCAAGAAACTGTGCCCCTTCTTTCTGAAGCTCCCCGGTGTTTCTGTATCTTGCTAGAGCCTAAACAAAAAGGCTCCTCTCTCTCTCTCTCTCTCTCTCTCTCTCTCTCTCTCATTCCCTTCCTCTCTTCCTCCCTCCCCATCTCCCTCTCTGTCTCACACTACTAATAAATCAGGCAGTAACGTATTACTGAAGTGTAGAGTCATTTCTTTATGCATTAGTCATGGATAATGATGTACAAACCCACAGGAACTCATCCCATTTCATACTATCTATCCCTGGCTTATAAATTATTTACAAAAGGCACTCTAATTAATTTAACCTGAGTGATCATTAGACATATCTTGAGCTGGCTTTAGGGGCTCTTTCATATGTTTTATTTATTCTATTAACAATGGCTTAGTCGATATTAATAGAGTGAGAGAGAGAGAGAAAGAGAGAAAGAGAGAGAGAGAGAGAGAGATCTAATAGAAGGGGCATATCAAAATGAATAAAATACACAGTAGAAACAGAGAGGTGAAGGGCTGCTCAAAAAGTGATCAGTTTAAATCTATGTATCATCTGCTCATCTAAAAGGCTAACATTACACAGGCAGGGAGGAAATAGGCTGAACACATTACTTTCAGGACATGCTCCCCTATTTAATTAAGTTCTAATAGGAGAAGATTTTTCCACTGAATGAGTTTCATAGATGTCCTGTCTTCAGAAGAGATATTAAAGCATGTATTGTGCAAGTATAGAATCTCCAATGCAAACACTATCAGAGATACTAAGATTTGAGGATATTTCATATGCATTATGTTTACATCAAATAAACATAGATGTTAGTAAGCAAACATCCTGTTATGATATACTTAGTCTGGGAGCTTGGGAAGCTATGTCATTAGTATCATGCCTATGTCTCATCTACTGAGCGCCAGTCTTGCCTTGTCGGATCTACCTCATCAAGCTGCACGGTTCGCTCTTGTCTGATGAAGCTACCGTGTTCTGCTTTAAAATGATACATGATATATTTCAGAAGGTAGCCATCCAGTTTGCTGGTTAATAGTCCAGAAAACAAAGCTGTTCTCTGGAAGAGCACATGGAGTGTTTCACACTTTGCTGACATTGTTAAAAAGAATAATGGCCCACAGAAACCATGTCATGTCACAGATGCTCACAGGCTGGTGGGACTCGTGGCAAGTGCTGGCTCTAAACCAAAGATTGACAGAGCTCATCAGAGAGACCTCTGGAAACAAACAAGTCACAATTCAATTAGGGAGAGCTTATTAGGTTTTGTAGGAAGAAGATTTCTGGCCATGTGTGACCAAAGTGTTGAACTAAATAGGAAAATGTGCAGAGTATCCATGTTTTAGGATAAGAAATACATTTAATACTAGGCAACCCTTGTAAAATAGGCACTAATACTATACATCACCTTAAAGCCTGATACCCTTCATCTTTTTGTCTCATACAGACTGGAAGTCTAGAGAGAATAAGATTTGTTATGGGAATTAAAACAAGATCATTGGACTGCCCAGTCAGACTCACCTTGGTGCTGGTGATTTTCCAATTAGACATCCCAGAATTCCTTAGGAAAACACAGATTCCCTCCCATGAACATAGACTGAGCCTCTTGCTTTACTTTCTCTATAAACTGCAGGGGCATCCCAAGACTGGCCTTGAGAGTGGACAGTGCTTTGAAAGTGGCATTGGAAACCATTGTCCACTGCAGGTACCATTTCTTATCAATTAAATTGCAACAATGAGCTCAACTGTAGAAGACTGCCATAGAGATTTAAAAAGAAAGAGTATCTGATACATAGTGAAGACTTCTCCCCACCTCCCACCCCCCAAATAAGCACAATCAATAGAGTTCAAGGCCAGGCAAAGCCTGCTTAGTATTGTGGAAAGTGATTCTTCCTGGATGCTGACTGGTAACACATATCATTATGAAGTTGATAAACATTTGAGCACCTAATATATATACTAGATGAAGAAAAATCGTCTTTGAGGTACTTTAACAAAGAGGGAGTTCATAACTCTATTTTCCTATATTCCTGAGAATGTAAAAAGTGAACAGACTCATAGTTACTGATATAGCTGCATTTGATAGAACAGGACATGAGATCTGATGGGTAGACACTGGATACATACAGCAAGCCAAGCCGAGAGAAGAGTTCGCTGTTAAGTTCTACAACTGAGGGTGTTGTTCAAGGCAGTAGATGACACCTAAGGACTTTACTTGTAATCATGCAAAAAGAACAAAAATGAACTGCTTTACAAGAGAGATTAAAATTAAAGTTAGGAATTATGCCATAGAAATCATAATTTTATGTTTTGACTCATTTAAAAAAAAAAAAAGTAAGATCAAACTTCAGCTACAGCCTTTTCTTCTGCCAAAAAAAGAATTGCTGGGAGCAAGGCTGCAGAAATAATTGCATTACAGCACAGAGTAATTCTTAAACCTGACAATGAATACAATAAAAATGTAATAATCTCCATAATGATATTAGTGCTTCCCTTAGCTCTTACTGATTTGTGTACTGAACACATGTTACAATAAGCATTTCAGACCATCTAATGCATGGTTGGTGTTAGTGATGTCGTAACACTCAGATAGATTTTTTTTTCCCCTCAGAAAAGAATTTTTAAAGCAATTTCTTAGCTGTGTTCAAAGGCGAGGGGTATTTGTTATTTTGAGTCCTGAAGGAATCTTAACCTCTAACAGTGATTAAAAACAAAGCTTGTTTCTCCTTTCTACATTGTAATATACTTTCCAGGACAGTAATTACTCTTTAAAGAGCAAATACTCTAATGAGAATTAGAACTCCCCACAAAGTACCATTAGGAAGTTTAAATACACAGTGCTGAAGGTTATCTATGGCATGTAGTAAGCTCTTGGTATGAACTCAAGAAGTCTCCATGTGCCTAAAGTTGTGGCATATTCAGTAAAATCCAACAAACAGCCAAATGCACGTAAATGTGAGACATTTACTGCCCAGAGCACTTAACAGGAAAACTGTCAAAAGGTTAAATTAGTGAAAGAGGTTTTGGAATAGAAAATGGAACATCTGCAAATTTATCTGAAAATGACTCAGGGCATAGTATCATCCAAATATTGAGGAAATGATCATTGTTAATTTATTAAGCCAATGCAAATATTAGAAGTGAATTAGAAGGAAAAACACAAAAGCCAGAAGCAAAATAGTGGCCTTCGTGAGTTTTAAATCATATGAGAGGATTAGAAGCTAAGTATACATAATCTAAAGTCCATGAACTCCAGAATTAAAAAGTTGATTTTAAATTTTATTTTAATGCCAGTTTGTGATTGGAAGACTGAGAAAGGACCCTATTCCAACAGAATCTTAGGGACTTTAGAGTTTATAGAGAGAAATAGTCCATCAGAATGTATTTTATTTGAAGAACGCAGTGTATGTCAAGAAAGACCCTCTTTGTTTTAAACTACATAGATCTCAATCATTCATTTTTATCACTGCTACTTCTAGACCTTTCTTCCTCACTGCTAACCCTTTCAGGTTTGGATTCCATGTAACCCACCATATCACCTACTTAATGTCCCTTAACATGATCTATTCAGATCAAAGCTGGGGCTGTAGTTATGTCTCAGTTGGTCAAAGTGCTTGTTGCATAGCATCAACACATAAGTGTAATCTCCAGCACCTATGGATGAGCTGTGTGTGACCACCCATGCCCATAATCCCAATGCTAGGGAATCAGAGATGGAGGGATTTGCGAGATTTTAGTCACCTAGTGTAACCGAATCAGGTTCATTGAGAGAACCCCATCTCAAACTTAATGTGCAAAAATGTAGAGAAAGAGACTTGTTGTTGACTTCTGGCATCCATACACATGCTATGTGCATACACAGGCAAGTACACATGCCTTATATCACCATACACAGACAGTTAAGTTCACCCTTGGCTTGCTGTACATCTGTGCCTAAAAACCTGGCATATTCACTGCTCAATATACTAACACCAAGGAAAGGATTGTACAAAGGAAAGAAGCAAAGACATTCTGTTACTAGATGTTAGGGATGCATGGATCAATCAGCTAAATGGAGAATGGCTAGAAGGGTGGAGTTGTCACACCTGGCCAGCCTAACCGTTATGAGCTTGGCTCTGTTACTCTGTTTTCTCTATAAATTACTTATCCTCCTGGTTCTCATTCAGCTCTTCAAAGTCTATCCTCTTCCCTCCTCTGGTTCTGTTTTCTTGTCCAGTAGATGAGATTCCAGACATCAAACTTGTTCTATGTGTTTTAGTGAAGTCTCTTATACACATAAAACAGCTGGAAGGCTCACTGGAATGGAACAGGAGCCATTTGAAGAGACATTATCTTGTCTCCCACCAAAATTGTTTTCTTCCCCCTGTGTACACCATGGTCCTTACCTACATCTCAAAGCACCTCTGTATCCTCTTATAAGAAGGTGTCTTCCTTATACCCATATACCCATAGAATCATATCTCTTACTAATTCTAAAACTTCTCCCTGTGTTCATTCCTTTACTCCACACCTACCAGTCACTGTCAATTTGCTGCTGCTTGTAGGACCGTGAAAAGGATAATTTGGTCTCCCCAGTAGAGCACTGATTTTGAGATAGCCGGAGACCCAACAGGTGTCCATTGTCTGGGTAGGGATGGCACATATCTCGCCATGCATCCAGATTCCAGACTCCTGACACACGGTCTACATCTCCATTAACCTGCACCTTGCAGTCATGTTTGACTAAGCAGTCCGCCCCCCCCCCCAGAGGTTTGTGTCACCATCCACACCTACAGGTAGAGGGCTGTGACTACAGGCTTCAGCCTCTAGAGATTTCCATATTCATGAGTTACCTAAAGGTCGTGGGGAGTAGTTAAATTAAGTTGTTCCTTTTCCCAGTCCCTCCTCTTTTCCCCCTCCCTATTTAAGCCAGCTCTCCCCTGGCTTAACTGAGGGGTGCACATCTAGACCATCTATCACACACCATGGCAATAAAACTCTTGGAACTCCGGAATTTATCTTGTTTTTGTGACCTGCTGTTGTGGAAAGCGTCCCCGAGTTTCTGCCCCATGATCCCAGCATCTGCTCTGTTTTCTCTTCCTAATAGAATTTAACTATGTGGTGTCTGTCCTCATGTATCCCCTTCCACGCCCGTCTTTTGATCTCAGGCATCCTTCATATAGGTTTATTCCTGACATCTGCCATTTCTGATCTTAGTGAATCTCACATTGCAAAAGGTAACATTCATTTCTAAATTCTTGTTTAGTCATCCTGTGGTATTTGATAATGGTCCATTCAGTCCTCCCCAGAACACTTCCTTCATGTGACAGTAAGAGTAGCAAGCTCTTCTCACTACTTCCGCCCTCTGGCCCTTTATTTTTCTACACTGCCAACTCTTCCACAGTGATGGATGCCCTATATGCCTCCATCCTCTTGTCTTGTCTACCTCTTCTCCTCCCTGTGCTGGTTGTCTCTATTCTCCTAAGTTCCAGCATCAATAATTCACTGACTCTTTCAGTTGTACTTCTAATCTGGATGCCTTCTCCAAACTATAACCTGGTTATGAAACGAACCACATCTCTGACAACTTGTACAGGTACCAACTAGACACTTCATCTCCTTTCCAAGTGTTCCCGCCTTGCCCTCTTCTTTGTCACATCCTGTAAGTATTACCACCTCACTGCTGACAGATAGAAAGAAGTAGAGTCATTCTTAAATACTCTGTTCATATCTTTTCAACATTTCAATGTATATACACTGCATTAAGAGAATGGATCTTCCTCAGCACTTAAGACACTAGACACCCAGGCAAGTCTATCTTACCTCCATCACTTATAAAGTCTTTCAGTTCACTGCACTGCTTCACCTTTGTCAATCCACAGCTCACTGTCAATACATAAGCCACAGTGGTGCTCTTAAACCCTTGCTAATGGGCTTCCTGTGCTCTGAAGGGTTCTTGTCTCTTCAGTGTCACCTGTCTTGTTTAGAACTAGAGTTAATGTCTTCATGATAACCTCAAAGTCACAGGCACTTTTTTTAATTGTTCCTCCTCTCTTTCCACTTCCCCAGCAATACCAGCTTCTATGATTTTTCTCTAAAATCCTAGGCGCTCTCCCAGATGGGTGCTTCCAGATGCCTGCTACCTTCCATGTCAAGATTTTACAGCCTTACCTTTACCTTTCCTGCCTCCTTTTTAATGAAAATGCTGCTTGTTAGTTAACAACCCTCCTTTCTACATTCTGCTAATGTTTCTCCTTCTATCCTGTGCTTTTCCACATAATTTGGTCATTCATTATACTTAAAATACTGAATATTGTTTTTTTTGATCTAATTGTTTTATTCTCTAACTCTAGTGCAACCTTTCTATTGTAGATATTATACCAGCTCTGTTCTCTGGTACATCTCCAATATTCACTACAAAACCTGGCCTATAGCTGTTTCTCTACAAATATTTGTGAATAAATATCTGTAACAAATTGAAAATACAGATACAGAGCAATAGATACTGACATCACAGTCTGCTAATTAAAATATGTAAAGTAAGCACCACAGGTCCCAATTAGGAAATACTAATGCCAGTCTCCATGCCTTACATTACTGATAGTAGACCCGAGCCTACATATTCGATATCTGTGTCAGTTTTTGGAAAACACCGTTGCATTCCAGCTGCAGTAACAAGCATTTGAGTTTTTATAAAGTCTACTGGAAACGGGAAACTAAAATCAGTACAAATATATGTGCCTTATAAGGAGCCCTAGGATTGTCAAAAGCCAGAGCATCAGTATTTGCCACAGCAGTGCTAAAGTGTTTGGATCTGAAATAGAGAAATACAATCAGTTTGATTCATCCCCACAAATTAGTATAGTCATCCTAAGACTATAAATCCTGTTTAGGCATCATATCAAAGCAAAGACACCATAACCTGACCAACTACAGCATATGAAGAAAAGCTGTTCATGTTCTTGGGTGCTACTCAAACTTGAGAAGTTGGTGTCTGGCTTGTCACTAAGAGTCACAAGCTAGGCAGAAACAATTAAATGATAAATATTAAGAAAAGAACCAGAGAAGATGCCTCTCGATCCCTACCTCTAAGCAAAGAAATGAACACAGCTCTGCCAAGCAATTGCTAGGCATTGCTAGGTAATTCCTGCCTAGCATGGAAGATTTGGGAAGGAAGGGAGCTTCTGCGGTGTCTGTCTGTATACAAGTAAAATAAGCTATATGACAACCCCAGCTCACACATTTGGTATGAGGTATTCTCACAAACTGTGATCCTGGGTGAGGTACAGACTTCCCTTCTGGTATGTGGAATGCCAATGAAGCAACTGAGCACGGATGTTGAGTTGGCCAACACTGCAACCACATCTACTTAAATATTGGCTTCCATCCTTCAGAGTCTGTACTGTGCAACCCTTCAGCATTGGAGTCAAGAGAAGATCCATAAAATCCATGGTTAGAAATGGCTGCCCTAGAAAATCACCAATATCATGAAGAGATGGGCTTCTTTGATTGACAGCTTCTACCTGATGCTCTCATCAGTTACAGCCCCTCCAACCCCCATGGTGACAAAGTTCACCATGGAAAACTTCTCTATTCTGTTTCTTCCTGTCAGTTCTTTTATCCTGTCATGCTTATTTCTGTGGATCTGCCAGCTGGTACAGAGAGGTCCTGGAAGAAAGTCAAGACCCCATTTAAATAAATTCTGTCCAATGTGACAAGGTCACATCAGACTTTCAGTTCACTGGGGAGTTTTAATATGGCTAGAAGCATGCCTGGAACCTCTGAGAAGCACACCTTGTCACCTGTCCTCTCAAAACATATCTTTAACCTGATCCATCCTCCCTAGTTGCCTGATACCACAGTCACTCAAGTCCCTGTTGGGTCTCATGTAGACTGCTGCAGGGTTAAAAGCCTCTCAGTTCCAATTCATGCTGAGCTTCCCTGCACAGCATGCATCATGATATTTAAAATATGTCTTAGGCCATTTTGGTGTCTTGCTCAGCATGCCTGCATGGCTCCTTCTCACTACCATAAAATCCAGACACATCACCATGAACTAGAGAACTTACAATCCCTACGCTTGCTGCTACCTGACGTCCTTCTTTCCTTCCTCTTGTTTATTTTCTCTGCTGTAATCATCTCAGACTCGACACTGTGCCAAGGCCATAACCAATGTCTTATCCACTCTCCGTTCCTCTAGTTTCGAACATAACACAGTTAACATTTGGAAAACAGGAGAATGATTTTAGTAGAACTTTCTACTAAATGGAAAGGATGCAAAAACGTTCTTGCTTAGTAAAAGTCCTTTAAAACGAGAAATATCAAAAGCATGAAATGGTGCAGAAATGGAGAGGAAATAAAATGAAATTTTAGGGATGAAAGATGGATCAATGGACACAATTATTGTTCTGCAAGCATGAGGTCTAGTTATCAGAGTCCTCAGAAGGATAGACACAGCTGCAAAAGGGAAATAATTGAGCCCCAGGAAATGAACAGACAAAATGTGGTATACAGACACTAAAATACAAAACATGAAGGTTAGATTTTAAATTGTTTTGAAAATGAAAAGTGCTTCTGTCAAATAAAGCAACAATGAGAAATGTTTGTTCAAGAGCACATGAGTACTTGATTAAATTATGTAACATGTGCATACATTTCTGGTCGAGGGAAAAATTGGCATGTGACTCTACAAGTCCACTCTAGGTCTATCCATTGAGAAACATCCAGCAAACCTGATAGTGGCTGTATTGGGTGACAATGTGGCAGCACTTGGGGCGTGTGTGTGTGTGTGTGTGTGTGTGTGTGTGTGCATGTGCACAAACAGGAATGCATGCGTGTTTACACATGTGCATGAACATATATACAAACCATGTGTGTTCTTGTAGCATGAGACCTACCCACTGAATGAACACTTAGCTCTAGCATGCAACATGCAACAGTATGGAAAATATGGTCTCTAGCAGGCTCTCAAATCTGTTCATCATGGCTATTTCCTCTCTGATAATAAACCACTCCTCAGTGCTCCAATGTACCTTGCAACCTTCCTCCCTGACTCTTGAGTTTTACCAGTTTAGATGCGTCAACAGGTATTTTGTGTATAACTTTACAAAAGGCCACATATGTGTACACAGAACATCAAGCCCCGGTGACCTAAGTCTATCAAATACTAGACTTCAATAATTGGAATAAAAGGAAGAAAAAACTACTTCAACCTCAGGAAATAGTCCAGGGAGTAGAGGGGAGAGAGTGACTCCCTTTATGTGTATAATTGATGTGGACATTATTTTCTATTGTTAAGGAAGAAAAATTCTTTGTGCGTTGAGCAAATGGAAACATTGATCAAATGGAAAATCAAAACAGAAAACATCTGGTTGGGGAAGCAGCAATTCCTCATTCATTCTGAAATGCTTCTTGCACAGCACTGGGGAGACATCTCTGAAACTGAACTATGTATTCTACTAGCACTCCATCAGCCTACATCAGGAAGGCCGTGAACATCTTGGGGACAAATTCACTGGAGTGTCACAGAGCATTTCATGAACAAAAGTAATAAGATAAAGAATATCTCATAAAAGAAAAGAAATTTTTCCTTCACTACTTTCCTAAACACTTCATTTTGTATGTTGGATGACTGACTGCCAATTTTCTGGGCTGTACTAGAAATGGAACGCAAGAAATGAACTTCTAGGTTGCTGCGTGTTTCAAACCATCTTAAAGTGCTAGAAAGTAAAGCAAACAGCCATGTGATGTACATGTTAAATATATCAAAGATGGGATGTTATTAAAATATTAGTAAGCAGTGAATGTTTTTAATATTCTCTGCAATTACCCTGTTTGATATCTTATCCACACTGCTCACTATAAAGAATATTTGATTTTCATGCTTCGCTTATTTCCTTTCAGTTAGATGAACACAATTATATAAACATTGACAATTTAGCCAGATGTGGTGGCACATGCCTTTAATCCCAGTGCTTGGGAGGCAGAGGCAGGTGGATCTCTGGAGTTTGAGGCCAGCCTGGTCTACAGAGTGAGTTCCAGGATAGACAAGGTGGTTAGACAGAGAAACCCCGACTTGCAAAGAAAACAAAATTAAAATAAGTTAACAATTTTACCATATTAAGTCAAGATCTGTACTCACCAGTCCTCTTACCAGAGCTCAGGACTATGTTACATATTAGTGACCTTCCCTCTTCTCTCTTCCCTGCCATCTCCTTCCATCTCTGTCTCCTTCCATCACTCCATACCAAGATACCTATCTCTACTCACATGACAAACCCACCATCTGTGAATAGCATCTCCTATGGAGACAAAGGTGGGATTTGGTTCATGTGATCCATTCATTGACTCAAAGCATTCCTCCATAGCACAATAACTCAGTGGGAAGGAAAGAACTGACTGAAGCTGTGGTTGTGTAGAAGATCATGTGGGTGACAACACTGCTCACATGTGAATTTAAAAACGCCAATTGTCCTGTGTTAAGGAAATTTCTACATTCAGTTTAGAAAACGGAAGATTCACTAATAGAGAAAGGAATAAAGGGGGAACAGAAGAATTCCCTCTCCCCCATGATGGAAAACTGGCTCATACAATTCATGGCAATGCTTCCTACTATCAAGAACTAAATTTGTGTAAAATCTGTAATCAGAATCCTAATAACCAAATCATCTAACTTAATCAGCTGAATATGTCACTTGTAAAACACAGGAATATATCTAAACTATGGGCGATGATCTCAGAAAATATTTACTAAGTCAATTACTAATACAATTTCTTGAATTCTGAGGCCACAATTTTCCTGTTTATTGATGATGGCTGTTGTATAATTTTTCAGAGTTGGTAGAATTAAGAGAGTAGCATATCATCTGTTTAATACATAAAAGAATTTTCCATGTGATACATATTGTCTGATATTAAAATTAATATCCTGATATTATGAAGTTAATGTGATGTATAGAAGTTATAGCTTTAATCCTGCTTTTATATTAAGATATAACATTTGGAATATGAACACAGAATGTATCTGATCTGGATGAATTTATCACATAATGAACTTTCTTTGTAACTGAACAAATATATTATTATTTCATTATTCTTTTTATGGATGACTAAAGAGTATTCTGTTTTGTAAGTCTCCAGTATTTCATTCATTATCATCATCCTTTAATGATCACTGAAGTCTATTTCTTGGCCATTGGGAATAGCTCTGAGCTTAACATGGCTGCAATGCCAACTAAGCCTGTTGACATCACTTCGGCAGACAGATATCCAGGAAAGGAGTTGCTGGGATATATGATGGTTTTAAGACTGAGGGATCTCTATACCAGCTTCTGTGATGATTTCACTAATTTACATCCATATGAAGAGTGCACAGTGCACTCTTCTCCAACACCTATATCTTCTCCCTTACCTATATCGTTAATAGCTGTCTTTTTGAGACTCATCATTCTAATTGGAATAAGCTGGCAGCCTGTTATGTCTAGTTTATGGCTACTGGGCACACAGGACCATGGGCATTAGTAATGATGTCATCGAATGAACGTGTATTTTCAGTTTCCTTGGATAGATTCTTAGATGTCTGGATTTCTGAGTTGTACAACCATTTTTACCTTTGGATGACGACCATATGAAATGATCAATGACCTTCGAGAGGAATTTAGAGCAGTGAACCTCTTCTGTTAGGCTGCATTCCGGTACATCTAACCATTGAATATTTTTAGAACTCCACAGGATACACAGCATCAAACATAAGCCCTGCCAGCTATGATAAATGTGTAATAATGATGTCAGCATAGGTTCATCAGTTTTATCAAAAGCGCCATCCTGCTGGGAGTTGTGGATGATGGATGAGGCTATGCATGTCTACAGATAGCTACTCCAAGAGGTTCCATACCTTCTTGTCAGTTCTTTCAGCCTATATGTAATCTTTAATAAAGACAGGCAGGCTTATTGAAAAGAGAAACAGATGTTGTAGAGGCTCACTCTATCACACCTGGCTGGAAATACAGGAGTCAAAAGTCTTTAATTCTGGAACATACTATCAAAACGGGCCCTCCCTGGAAACACAGGATAGCACCTGTGAAGGTGTGGTTGCAATGTGGACTCTGCCTATGGATTACCTGATGTTTCATTGCTTAATGCTCCCTGACTAGGAGAGAGAAAAGTGATACACACTGGGATACCTCAGAAACCTCAGCAGGAAGTCTTGACTGTACTCTCTGGGTCACAACCTTTCACATGCAATATAGTTACAATGTACCTGCTTCTCATAAGATGGTTCCCTAATGTGGGCAAGTCTAACACACACTCCAATAGTCAGTGACAGCTATGTTACCTCAGTGATAACCTGCCTTCAAGGTGTGCAAGTCCAACAGTGACACAAAGTTTGTGGAAGCAACCAACCATTATCTGATTGGATGTAAAGCACACTACATGAGATGGAACCCATCTTTGACACTTTGCAATAGCCAAGAACCTGAGACTAAATAAACATAGGAAAAATCTAAATACTATTGTTCTGATAAAGGAATATAACAATAGAATTACTAATGGCATCTGCTATACTCAAAGATCAATACCTTAATTCAGCTGTTATCCAAGAAGATTCCTCCTACAATAAACAGGAATACAGAGACACACCCACAATTGGTACAGAGCCTGAGATATTTTGGAGTACTCATTCCTCAACGTAATGTCTTAAAAAAAATTGCTCCCCTCCAGACTCAGGGTGCTACACAGAAAAGGATACAGAAAGATTGTAAGAGCCAGGGGAAGATACCAAAGAAACAGTGACCTCCAGACAAACAGGACTGATACAAGTATAAAACCACAGAGACTGTGGCAGCATGCCTAGGGCCTGCATAGGTTCATGACAGATGTTGTCCCTGTACTGAGATGGGGAAACAGACACAAGCCCCTATCTCTAACCTGAACACTATCTCCAACTGACAACAGCTCACAAGGAAAAAGTTAGTTTCCTCCAGTGGATTCTCACTGGCTATACAAACCCCACTTCAGAGTAACCCTATGTCCAACATTAGATGGGCAACACAAAATGAACTCAATGATATTTTGGCCTGATGTTTTGTCTCATTATGCGTTCTTTGTTTGGACATTTTTAGTTTTACGTTTTTGTTGTTAATCTATTGTAGTTTACTATCTTGTGCTTTATGGGTTTTGTGAGTGTGTGCATGAGTGTGCTTCTTATGCTTTTTCTTTGTTTGTTTTCCCCCTCTGTCTTCATGCTGCTTGTTTCTTTGCTTGTTATACTGGCCTGTTTGTTTTCCAGAGAAAGAAGGTGTGGGCTTAGCCTGGTTTGGAAGTGGGGAGAATCTTGGAGGAGACATAGGAAGAAAACCGTGATCAGAATTACTATATAAAAATATTTTCAAGTGAAAAATAATAAAGTGCAAAGACAAACAACATCAGCCTTTGGTCCTCCACACACACATGTACTACACATGTACACATGTACTCCCACACACATGCATGTCTACACATGTACACATGTACCCATACACATGTACATCTACACATGTATACATGTACTTCCACACACATGTACTACATGTGTACACATGTATTCCAACACACACGTACTAAGCATGTATACATGTACTCCCACACACATGTACTTCTACACATGTATACATGTACTCCCACATACATGTATACCTATAAATGTACACATGTACTGACACACACTTGTACTACACCTGTATATTTGTACTTCCACACACATGCACATCTACACATGTACACATATACTTCCACACACATATGTACTACACATGTATACATGTACTCCAACACATGTATTCTTACACATGTACACATGTGCTTACACACATATAAATCTACACATATCATGTACTCCCACACATGTGTAAACACATGCACACACCATATAATCGTTCACAAACATATATCCACACAAGTGCTCACACATGCACACAGCCCACCCCTAAAATTATAATGGGAACCGACACTAATAGATCTCCAGTTACCTTAAGTGGAAACAATTTCTACAGTTTCACTTAAGATAAAATCTGTTTTTATAAGAGTATCATAAAAGTAGCTTTGAATGAAGTTTATTAAAAAAAATAATTGCAATCATCAAAACCCTCAGCATTTTAGCTCTGAGAAGTGATCCAGATGTGTGCCACATTCTGCACCTCAAGAGGCTATTGCAGTGACGCTCAAAGTAGACTTGCATACCCATTGTTTAAATTATCTCCAATCACAAGTGCCACTAGACACCTGGGGAGGGGAAGAAAAGTGTTATAGCCAATGTTACATTATTGCTTTCCACTGAGATTTCCTGGCTCCCTCATACTCTTACTCATGGTTTGCTAAAAGGAGAAGTCTTGAATCTCTCCTGTCCCTGAATGAGGTTTATTGAGTAATATAGCCTTGGTAACACACTTTCCCCTACACTAGACTCTGTCACCTCCTCTTTCACTGATATATTGAAGAAATGGATAACTATCCTTTTATATAATACCAAAATGGCCTTTAATGTTAAACCTTAATGCTATAATTATGTAAGAAAAAAGGTAAATTCACTACTTATCAAGAAAATGTCTTATAAACATGGTACATCAGAACCCTTTATTTTTTTAATTTTTACTTATGCTACAAAATTAAATTATGCTTATAAAACACAATGCATAGAATATGACTTCCTTTCTAATTGATTAAATTATGATTTAATGTCTCATTTCGGAGCAATAATTTTTATGCTGAGTCCATTAACATTTCTGGCTTTGAATAGTTTTCTAAGCCTTTGAAACAAATTTTATTACTGTCTTACCTGTCAAACATTGATGGATTTCAAAACTAGAGGAATTAGCAGACCACCGTAGATCATTTAAACAGGACTTCAAACCAGATACAATGCATATACTTCTGTAGATACATGAGTCTCTGTTTAGGCTGGCAACTCAGTAATAAGACTTACAAAAAATAACTATAAATTACAATTTTTAACCATAATAAAGTCTAGAAAATGATAGATATGAACAGTGAAATGGATTAAATATAGTGGCTAAAAAAGAATAATAGATCAATAGTTAAATTATCTGGAAGAATACTTTAATTCAAGGTATTCTAAAAATCAAACAAATGTAATAATTTCTTGGGAATGGCAAGATACTTAGCCTAACATGGCCTTTGAGCCTTCACTGGTTTTTGTTGTTGTTGTTTGTTTGTTTGTTTGTTTTGCTTTGTTTTGTTTTGAGATCACTTATGGAGCTACAGTTAACTTCCAATCTGCCCATCCTATTCTGGAGTCTCTCACAGATGTGGCAGAGACAAAAAGCCAACAGACTTGTGTACTGCCTGGTTTTGTGTGTCAACTTGACACAAGCTGGAGTTATCACAGAGAAAGGAGCTTCAGTTGAAGAAATGCCTCCATGAGATCCAGCTGTAAGGCATTTTCTCAATTAGTGATCAAGGAGGGAGGGCCCATGGTGGGTGGTGCCATCCCTGGGCTGGTAGTCTTGGGTTCTATAAGAAAGAAAGCTGACCAAGTCAGGGAAGCAAGCCAGTAAGTAACATTCCTCCATGGCCTCTGTATCAGCTCCTGCCTCCTGACCTTCCTGTCCTGACTTCCTTTGGTTATGAACATCAATGTGGAAATGTAAGCTGAATAAACCCTTTCCTCCCCAACTTGCTTCTTGGTCATGATGTTTGTGCAGGAGTGGAAACCCTAAGACACTCTGGTTGGCACATACGTAGGGTGGGACACAGTCATGGTCTTCCTAGACCTTTCAAGAAACAATCTCTCCTCTTTAAGAACAGTCTGATTCTATCTGAGGATATTTGTTAAGGCTTCTTATCCAGATTCCAGAAGGAAGTCTAATAGAAACAATCTCGCTTGACTATTTTAACTACTTGGGATCTCTGGGAAGTAGGTGCTGTCATCAGAAAGGCCGGCACTTTGTTGGAATTTAATCCCTACATCTGGAAAGAGAAAGGAAGAAGAATGGGAGTTGGAGCTGCTCTCAGATCTCCTGGGCCAGACTAGCATAGTGAAGAACTCCAAAGCAAAGGCTGCCTGTGTACAGAATCTCACCCTAGTCACAGGCTGGAGGTCACTACGGCAGCCCATGCCCACAGTGCAAAATCTGAAGCAAATGCTCTAATGACCTCAACCATTAGCAAACCATCAGTCTTTACAGCAGCAAGCGGGTTCTTTTCTAAAGGGAGATGCTGAGCTCATAGATCCACATGGGAAACACTCCCTCTAATGTATCATAAAGTAGTACAGTCCCAGATCAGTATTCAAAGCCCTGCTGTTTCAATGTATGGAGGGCAGGTTTGGCAAATCAGTTCTCTATATTATTTCATCCTTGAGAGACTTTGTGAAGCCTTTCCCATGCCCCAGATATGCCATGCCATCCACCACCTGTGACCATCTGTCTATGTGAAGGAAAGGAAGATAACTCTGATGGTACCTATTGCAATTATTTGGCAGTGTGTTTTGATGCTACAAGGCAAATCAATGAAGGGTATTCATTTTTATGTTCATGATTAATGACCTGTCGTTGGTACCCTTTGGGTCACATGAGGAGGCACTGCTTTGAGTAGCAGGGCCCTGTGTTCCAAGGGTTTTAGCACCTGTCCGCCTAGGATTCACAGTTCTCTCACAAATGCCAGAGATGCTCACCTGCTAGACTGAAGACCCCAGAGGAGAGAGCAGGACATCCTGGTTTGGAAGTAAGGAAAGGTCAACATTTTACATGATACCAAATGCAGCTTTGGGTATCATGCAGAGAGCTGGTTTGGCAGTGGACGGTTGCAGTTAAGCCAAAGGCTTTCGCAGCAGGAAAAATCAGGCATGGGTCAGTCTGAAGGACTGGAAAAGCTAGAAATATTTTGGCAGGTGCTTGTATCAACAATGTTTGCCAGGTAAATGAATGACATTTGATATATGTCTCGGGAATTCCTAAGAATTTCTGCTAACCATGGACAGACACTGCAAATCAGTTCTGACTCCCCTAAGATGCTGAGTTGACCTTACCTTATAAGACCATTAGTTTCCTATGGAGATAAAAGCCAAGGCAGACCATGCCATGTCACTGTGTTTTAACTAGAAATATTTTCTCCTTGGCAGTACAGTGTATTGCCTCATTTTTACTTAGAAAATTTACATGTGGATTTATTTCAAAACGAATATGGCTTTTAGTAAGTTTCTAATATAAAACTTCTGACATGAATTAGATGTAATGATTGGCTGGATAATCACTTGCAGACACGCCACGACATGGCTCACTTGGTTTCCAGGTAGAGAGTAGCAATGCCCTAAGAAAGAAACAAAGGGAGCCTGAGACCACTTATACCTTCCACTTAGTAATTACTTAATTACACTAAAGAAAATGACAACATTGTTCATTTTAAGGCTACTCTAATGCAGTCCACCAACTTTTTAACTGTAGTGATGTTTGAAAGCCGGCCTTAGCATGGATTTTCAGAGAAGAGAATATTAACACATGGCATACAGAGACTGTCACCAATAACTATGATGGGAATTTACTTCCTGATGAGTAACTAACTTTCTATCTGTAAATCAATTTCTAACAAGTAAAATCAGTCGGGGGTGAGATATTCATTCACAGAGAATGCTTTTCTCTAATCATAACCTTGTCACAAAAGCACACGTGTGTGTGTGTGTGTGTGTGTGTGTGTGTGTGTAAATGTATCTATCAGTGTGAGCACTGTTTCAATAGGTAGATGAATAAGAAAATGTTTTCAGTTTTGTTTGCCTGTGCACAGTTTATTAACGGTGATATCTCTATGGCAAAGTATTCATCTTAAGTTTGTAACCCTCTGAAATATTGATATATTGGCAAATGCAGATTATCACAGTTTGGATGTGCCACTCTTAAGAGAAATGAGCTTGTAGATCCAATTAAAAGCAGTTTATTGGAAGGGCTATCTACTTAGCCAATGCTCAGGGTCACTAATCTCCCCTTAATCATTACTGAATATAATTTATATACAGTTGAGAATAGAGATAAGATCAAATGGGTGAGATTAGTCTTAGTCCACATAGCTGATGTGATGGTTTGAATATGCTTGACCCATGGGGAGAGGTACTGTTAGGAGGTGTGGCCCTGTTGGAAAAAGTGTGTCACTGTGGGGTGGACGTTGAGACCTTTCTCCTAGCTACCCATGAGACAATCTGCTCCTGCTTCCTTTGGATGAAGATGTAGTCAGCTCCTCCAGCACCATGCCTGCCTGGATGCTGCCATACTTCTTGACTTGATGATAATAGACTGAACCTCTGAGCCTGTAAGCCAGCCCTAATTAAAGGGTGTTTTTTCTAAGAGTTGTGTTGGTCATGGTATTTCTTCACAACAATGTAAACCTTAACTAAGACACCAGCTATTGTTTTATTAAGTGTTACCTAAATTAACTTGGAAGGAATACCATAAAGAATATGCCAAATGTGCAGGATTCAGAAACTTGCTTCATTCTGAGTCTGGAGACTATGACTGAGCAGGCTTCAATTTTACTTCCCATTTTCTCTCCCTTAGCGTCTAAGTTAAAATATAAACAGAACCGGAAGAGTTACAGACATCTTAGCAGACTAGCCTACCATAGCAGAGCTCAAAAACAGTACAGATTGGCTTGTGATCTGAGGAACAGAGTTCTCCAAGGATTTGTTTCAAGCTTCATTAGGATTTTAGATTTACATTTCCTAATTTTCTTCCACTTTCAGTGCCTCTCGAGCTCATAAATGTGAATGCTAAATTTGGGGTTTTATGAAAACAACACCAAGAAGAAACTACTATTGGTAATAGCTTAACATTTATCCTTGGACTTGTATTGCTACATGAAATATATTGCTAAGAAGATGTGTAGCTTGGTCTTCATGTGGGTCCCCTGACAACTGTTGCCTGCCACTGGATCTCCTTCCCCTAAATGGACTCCTGGTTGGGCCTCAGTGAGAGAGGATGTGCTTAGTTCTGCTGGGACTAGATGTCCCAGGGCAGGATGGTACTCAAGACAGAGGCTCCCCTTCTCTGAGGAGAAGGGGGAGGGCAAATTGGGGGAGGGACTTGTACGCTGGGACTAGGAGGAGAGAAGAAGGTAATCAGGATGTAAAGTGAATAAAAAAAATTAATTATTGAAAAGGAAAGAAATATATTCTAAGAAGGACAGTTTACACTTCAATTTATCTCTAACAGCAATTGCGAGTTTAAGTCAAGTTGTCTATACTTTTAGGAAAGACCCTGTGTTAGCTAGCTGAGGAGCCAAATGGGAAAGAAAGGAAAATATTGCAGAGGGAGAGAGTTCTGCATCTTTGTCCATAATTTCCATCACTACATATATGTTCAAAAGTCATTGAGTATATGCATAAAATGGGCATAGTATTATATGTAAATGTGATCATAGTAACCTTTTAAACACACAAATTACCAATATGGGCAAACTGATGTCAAAAGGTAAATAAATGTTGAAACATTATTGCATATACTCTGTTGCTAAGTGTGTGTGTGTGTGTGTGTGTGTGTGTGTGTGTGTGCTTATTTCATTAAGAGACTGAAACTTTCCTGCTTAGTGTTATAATTGTATTTTTTAAAATGTGTGGCTCATTTCTGCCTCAGGACATATCTAAAGATTTACACTGTAAACTGAAGGTTGTAATGGTGTAGATTTAAAATTCACTCCTAGTTAACCTTTTTCTAGGTTTCTGTCTTGGTGTTTTGTGGGCTACTGGTGTGGGTAGGCATCATGTCTTGGGTTTCATTTTTGTATCTAAGTAAAACTTTCAGTGGGGTATAATACAGTCTTACATATAAAAACAAAACCCAACTGACAAACTAACTCCAAACCCCTATAATCCACCTTAAGAACGTTAATTTAACAGGACAGATGGTATTTAGTATTAAAAATAATTACTGAGCTGCTGGGTTACAAAGAAAGATTTGGCCTCAGCAAAAGTGCATAGGTAACTCCCTTCTGTCATAGAGTCTATGGTCAAGCAAAATGGGCAAAATATTATGGAATGACCTAAAACTTTAATTTGCTCATGTCATGTGATCAGAATGCAATAGTGAAGAACTTCTAACACCTTCCTTCTTTTGAATTTTATTAGTATATATCCTAGTCAGCTTTAACTGCCTACTCGATGCAGCCTGGATCACTTGAGACGGGAATCTTAATTGAAGAATTACCCATATCAGATTGGCTCATAGAGGGAGATTGTCTTCATTATCTTGACTGACAAGGCAGCAAGGCAGCACCATTCCCTAGACAGGTAGCCTGGGCTATGTATGCAGGCTATTTCATGATGAGCCTGCAAGCAGATATCCGCCAGGATGTCTGCTTCAGGCTTCTTCCTGAGTTCTACTTCCTACCATGATGGACTATAAACTGAGTGTGCAACCAAACTAACTGCTTTCTTCTCTTTGAGGCGTTAGGTCAGAGTGTTTACCTACCACAGCAACAGAAAACAAAGTTTACAGCCTAAGAAATCTATAAATCATTTGCATTCACATCGAGATTGATTCTCATTGTATCATGATTGAATTCTCCAACTGATACATAATCAAGGTCAAAAGACATAGATAGATGGCTATTCTATTGGATGTTTGACCACAATGCCTTTTGTATTTAATAATATGAAGGAAAATTGTGAAGCCTTTCAAATGCTTTACACTGTCCAGGGCTATAGCATAGATTCCTAGTTTCTATGAGATGTCCATTCCTCCCATAATGTTTTCCTATTTAAAATACTAAACAGACTGTAAAATGTATTTGATATTTGATTAGTATTTTGAAACAGAAGGTCAATACATACTATATGTTTAATAATATTTTCACCTACTCCCAAAACACATACTACAATAAAAACAAAAATATGAGTCTGAACTTGTAGGGTCATTCACAGCAAGATCTCAGAGTTAAATTATATAAATTTAATAATATGTGGACATGTTTACATTGCTGTTCTACCTTCCCGTCTTTAAAACAGCTTGGCTAACATACAAAACAGTCACTAAAGTGTACATTGCAGTAGGTTTTACCAACTGTGATCCACACCATACAGATATGAAGATGTTTATTATCCTCAAATGGTTTCTCACACAGCTTTGTGTTCATTTATAACTCAGTGGTTGGTGTCTGAATCCTTTTAAAGTGCTCACAAAAAAAAAACACCCTATAAACAGGTGTTGGTGTGATTTCAAGCTAGTGTGGCTACTCAGAAATCAGGATGGCAAATCCTGAAACACTTAAAAATAGATCTACCATCTGCTCAGCCGCATCACTACTTGGAGTATGTTGATATATAAAATATAACATTATATTATATTATACTATACTATACTATACTATACTATACTATATATATTATATGTGGGAGGAGAGCTATGAAATACTGTCTTCTGGAAGCAACATGACTATCATTGTCATGAAGGCACAGCAGCTGTGATTACTTGCACACGATAAAGCCAGCCAAACAGCCAGCACAGGTGAGATAAATAACCCCTAAGCCTCACCCCTTATCAAGAACCAATTCACCATGGACTGTTGCTGGGGAGGAAGAATTAGTCTTTCCTGAGTATAGTTTCCCATGGTAGATATGATACATATGTGATCCAAAACTTAGAATTCACAAATATATACACATAGCATATTATCATGCTATGACAAGTAGATAGAAAGAACAAATGATTGTAAGAATGGTAACTACTTCAAGTAGAATTTTATTTCTAAAGTTTTCTTTGAATGTTAGTTATGAAGCTAGGTGAAGTTTCATACACATGTAATACAGAGGCCAGAAGAGGGAGGTATGTCCCCTGGAGTTGGAGTTATGATCATTTTTAAGCAACCTGTAGATGCTGGAAACCAAAGTGGGACCTTTGCAGGAGCATCAGTCAGGTGCCTTAACCACTGAGCCACCTCTCCAACTCCTCAGGTAGACGTTTAGACCTAGAAAGATATTGATCTTTTGGGCTAAAAGAGTAATAGGATATTCAAAGCCTGACCAAGGCACACTGTTAGCCAATGAAAGTTCAAGCTATGAATGTTGACGTCCAAGTATTCTAACGTGGCATTCTCGGGCATTCAACATCCATGAAGCAATATGCAATCACCCTGACTGGTAGGTCAGGGGACAGTCCTCAGTCAATCAGTAAAGTTAAGCAGAATTCAGAGAAATGGTATTCACTGTTGAACTACAAGTGCTTATAAACGTCTCAGCATGACAAGTTAGTGAACACTTGTGAAATGGGCAAAATACACTTGATAACTTGCATGTCTTTATACTTGTGATTGTACATATTTTGGAATATATACAAATTCAATGAACTGTTCCCTTGAGACAGAGAAAGTGATGCCCATCAGATCCCACAGAGGTTGACAGAACAAAGCCACCAGCCACTCACTCAAGACACTCACAGGGGATGAGTTCCTGAGACACAAGAACAACTGTTCTCTGGCTTTTATAAGTCCTCTTTGATTGGCCAGAAATTCTTATCCTCAGTAATAAATTGGCCTCTGGATTAGTATCCTGATGTTAAAACCTTACCTTCTTATTATTTAATCTCTGTCAATGAATAGCTTCTCTCTATGATCTTCCATTCATCTCTTAACTCCTGCATTTAAATTTTGAGTTAGGACGAAGTTGTAATTTTCCATTCTCTCATTTATGGCATCTTATACTTCCTGACAACACCTCTACTTTTCTTTCTGAGGATTTTCACTTACAGTCACAAGATTTTTCTTCCAGCAGCACTGCAGAACTCTGGGAGCCTCTATTGCTCTGGACTATACTCAACTATGGGCTAAGAGAGGCGGAAATGACTCACACGGGTTTATTTTAAGCATTTAAAATATATGTCAGGCCTGGGGCTGATGTTCATAGATGTTATGGAAGACTGATTTCTGATCCCCCTACTTTACAGCCTTAGGGGTGACTTTGCTGCTGGAGACATCAAGACATCCACTTCCTGCCTTGTGTGTCTGCATCAGATACTTCTCTCGTTTCTGTGACCAAGTAGCTAATAAGAGGACACTTTAAAGAGAAAGATTTCATTCTGGCTTATAGTCCAAGGAGACCCCCCATCATGGCAGGGAATGTGTAGAGGAGGTGGCTGCTGGTCACATTGCAACTGCATTCAGAACATGGAAAGGAAAAGCAAGTGGGATTGGTCTTAAAACCTCAGGTCCACCTCCAAATGACTCTTTTCAAGCAACATGCCACTTTTTCTAGGTTCTAAATCTTCTCAATCAGAGCCATCATGCGCTTATAAGAATCATCTCATATTTGGATCACAACTGTATCATATCTGGGTTATAGCTGAAGAGAAAAACAAGTGGCTGTGTTAAAGAATGAACGGCAGTCTTAGATGATTCTATCCATTTTACGAAGCAACACTTCGGAAAGTCCATCTGGAAATGGTTTACTATATCTCATAAGACACAGCCAAGCCTCTGAGGCTGAACACTGAAGACTTTAGGGGAAATTGGCATCAGGTCCTTCCTTATGAAGTTTAGGAATAGATTTGGGGAGATTTCATCAGCATCAACAGAGAAAGAGTGTCTTACATGGCGAGTGTTTTCTGCATAATAACCATTTTCATTGAAGGAAGCCAATAAAGCTCTTGGAGGAGGTTATCATCTTCATCTGGGTTGAATTTAGGTACTAGACTCTTGAGAGAATGAGCAGGTGTGGGCATATCTGCTTTGTTGGATCCATTATTGTCCTGTCCTGCAGGACGTTAAACAGGGGTCCGGCGAGATCACCTGAAAGAAGGGGGGGGGGGGGGGAGGGAAAGCAGGGCTTATATACACAAAAAGAGCAGGATGTGGGGAAGGGGATGACGCAGGAATGTGGGTATTCAGGGGGAGTACAGATATCTTCCAGAACAGAGTATCAGGGGGATAGAGGTTCAGGGGACATGTCACTATGACTCTAACTATGATTCACTTGTCCTTATCTAAGTTGGTACTATCCACCAAGGTTACCTATCTGCAAGGTCCTTGGCTACTCAGGCTTGGTAGCCTTCCACCAAAGCTGCTTGTTTACAATAGCTTATAGCTATCTGTTTCAGTGTTTTTCCACAGACACACAAGACTTGGTGCCAGCAGGCACGTAAGTTAGGCTTATTGCTGATTTTAGGCCTTCAGTGTAAGCAGGGCTGCCCCCGACACATTATTAATATCAACAAATCTCTAGGACTGATCCATAAAGCAGAAAAGATGTTGTAATCTCCAAAAGGAAAAGCACAAAGTTGGTTGCCACAATTTCAGGACCTAACCTAATAACCTACATTACTTTCCAGTGTGCTGGCACCCTTGACGTCCTGCATAGTTTCAAGTGGAACCTTGCTCACACTAATGGCACAGTTGGCTGGCACCAGGAGGCACCTTAGGCAGAGCCTGGGAGTTTTTAAGATTTCACATTCATCTGGTGTTTGCAGAAGCCAAGTTCTGTTTATTGATGTCATTATTATTGTTTGTCGTCACTAAAAAATCAGCTGCCTGTGTTCTGCTCACTCTCTTTTCAACTGTCACGGTGCTGGTTAGCCGAGGAAGCCTGCTAGCATTGTTCTAGTACGCTCTCTTTTTCTACCCTCTGTCATTCTCAACTTTCCTCACTTCAGTTTTATTGCTGTCTTAATCATTTTTATAGCTTTCAATTTAGTATTTAGTGAAATTGAGAGTTTAACCCACTTTTCTTCCTCACGCAGCCTGCCACTAATACAGTCTCCTCCTGTTTCTCTCTACCTGAAGGATACTTCAGAGCAGAGTGAATCGGTTCATAAACAAAGATAGATCCAGCAACGTATCCCAGAAGGCTTCAGTGTCTTATATTATTGGAAATTACTCTCAAAATCAATTAGCTTTAAAGTGCTTTTCACCAAAGACTAAAATAAAAAATATATATATAAAAGGGTATACTGGAAGGTAAAGTTCACTTTATCACTGCATGAGGCAATTCGTTCCATTGTCTACTATATAACAGCAACTCAGTTTAATTAAACTCCACAGAGACTTTCCACGGTCCTTAACAACTCACAAGCTGCTGCATCAGAAACCTTATTTGGCTCTGAACATAAAGTTTGATTGTATCATAGTCTGTAAATACTCTATAGAAGCTAACAAACATACACGCAAACAGCCCAACACAGACACACACATATACACCCACCCCAAACACACGTGCATTGCATACAATCCATCCCTCAAACCCTCAAATACATACCTATATACATACATAATTACACAGTACGTACACACATACCTCTCCAAACACAGACACACACATGCATATATTCATACATACAAATACTCATACAAATTGCACACATACATCTCCAAACACAGACACATACATGTATTCATACATACAAATACTCATACAAATTATACACACACACACACACACATATGCATACACACAAATGTACACATACATATTGGAAATTCTCTACAGAAAGATATAATTTGCATTAGGAAAATGAGGCTCCTTGAGAAAACATGAGAGATATTGACAAGGATCTAAGGAATAAGAGTGACTTTGAAAACCTGACCCTGAAGAAGGAGTGTGCTTTATTAACTCCCATCTTTGCCCCATGTTTCTTTGCTGTTAAACAATGAATAGAAAAAAAAAACAACTCCATAATGATTTACAGTTTGTATTTTATAATTTTGAATAATTTAGTATCTAACAAGCCCCCTGGTGTGGTAAATACAGTCAACTTGATTGGGTTGAGAGACATCTCTAAGTTATATAAACTTACTTTGAGTGTATCCATGAGCATGTTTCTTAAAAATGATTCAATGTAATGAGTAAGTGGTAAAACTAACCAGACAGGGACCTGATGGAATGGTGGACATTGGAGTCTAAGGTAGTCAGGTGGATCCAGAAGCCCTGACTTCCCTGTTACTTAGCTTTCCAGCCAGCATGACGTCAGCACCTCTGTCCTATGGTGTCTTCTTGCCACAGCTCTGCCTCACTGTGGACTCACAGTAATGGAGACATGTAGCTAAGGACTGAACCAAGATGAATCCCTACAAATAAGGTGATTTTCTCAGGCTCATGCATATCATGCTTTTGTAAACAATCATTCCTGGGGTGATACCTCAGCATCCCTGTTCACTTAATTTTATTCTTCTACAACTATTAGTTTCTCACTTTGTCCTATGGTGATGAATCGAATTTAGTTTTCCTTTTAAGATAGATAGAATGTTCTTACCATAGATCCCTGCCCAGACAGGTGAAACACAAAAGAATAATAGTATTGGAATCTCTGGGGACTAGAATGATAGCTCAGCAGAGAAGAGCAACCAACGTCTTTTCAAGAAGACCCAAGTTCAGTTCCCAGTGCCCATATGGCCTCTCACAACAACAGTAGGCTTTAACTCTCAGTCCAAGGAAACTGACACTATCTTGTATCCTCCAGACATGGTATGTAAAAGGTCACATACAGACAGACAAACAAACATGTTAAATAAATATATATTTTTAGACCACATAGATATTTGTATAGGACCATAAAGTTTTATTAACTTTTCAATATTCAACTGTTATGTTATTTCACCAAATAAATAAAATTCTCAGCAGTGCAAAGAGAAGGCACTGGCGTTCGTGAGTCTACCCACTACACTCAACAATGCAGAGAGCTGCATACACAGAAAAGGAATTTACACATTCATTTACAAACCTAATACTTAAGAAAATAATCCATCTATGGCTTCTCTCTCCAGAAAAACAATTTACACTTTAAAAATGAATGCAATTCTTCCAATGTGAAGTAGGCCATCGAGTGAGGTTATTCTTCTCAAGGTAAAATTAATGTACTGAAGTTACCATGAGGACTGTTTTTGGCTCATACAGTGTGTGTTCTCCTGTGTTAGAATCTTTTCTCAAATGTAAATAGTATGTTGTTTTAGAGGACGCTAGGCATCTGTATTTCAAAATACCTAAAAGAGAAAAATAGTATGAAAATTATACAAAATCGGACTGTGGGATTTATGTGTTAACTTAGCAGGCTGTGAGGAATCAGATAAAACATCATTTCTAGTGTGTCTGTAAGGAAACGTCCAGTGGAGATTAGTTTTTTTGTTCTGCTTGTTTATTTCCATAAAATAAGTTATTTAATGTTCTAGATATTTGGACCAAAAATAGGTGTCAGTCTAATCTGTCTTAAGGTGTTTTTTGCCATTCCTGGTATGATCTGCCCTACAACCTCTATTCACCAATAGACAACAACTCAAAGCCAGAACAAAGTGTTATGGAGAACAGAAAAAAAAAAAAAAATAGCCAACTACCACAGAAAAGGGATGAAGCAGACACAGCCGTGCCCTCAAACATTCAAAAGTCTTGTTATTTGACAAAAAAAAAAAAAAAAAAAAAAAAAAGAGTGCTGGGTCTGTTTGGGAACTAGAAGAGGGTAAATAACAGGTCCTTTAGTAAGACCCTTCACCCTTCCCCCATTTTCTTTCCTTGCATAGTGCCAAAGCCTAACCAAGTTCCAATGGGACTTTATCATCAATCACAATGTCCCTTCTCCTCAGTGGAACAGTTATTTGGAGAATAAATGCAAAGACTGGGGAGAGACATTCTGTCTTTCTCACATAACACCAAATTCAGTGATGAGCTCTTACCAGATAAGGAAGGTGATGCCCTCAGATACCACTGTGATCTAGCCACCTGCTCACAGTAGGAAGACAATATCCACGACAACATGACCTTGCATTGCTATATCCTGCATCTTAATCAGAATAGGAAGATAAAGCTCTCACACCTCACAATGTTAATATATTTTGCATCGTTTAGATGAGGAAGATAACCCACCCCCAGGCACAATGACCTGGCTGAATCATCTATGCTGTTAACAGCAGGAAGAAGATGACCTGAGGTACCATGGCCTGGCTGTATCTTATCCTGGATTATACAGTCTGGATTTCCTTTGAAGAAATTGGTTTGATCCAGGGTGATGGATTCTATGAGGAGGTTCACTGCTACAGACTGTATTTGAAGTTCTCAAAACAAGTCTAAGAGGGCAAGCTTGAATGCCTTCATCCTGGATTCAATAAGCTGTTTTCTGTTATTCCTTGGTCTCCTGTGAGTTGTGTAATTTGGAGCTTACACACAATCCACTCCTTCCTGTGTTTACCTGAAGCCACAGGTCATTTAAGTCCCGGCTGATTGATCAGCCCTCCTCTGCTTCTGTTCTGATCACGTTTTTCCTTAAGTGTCACTCCAATTTGCATCTCTGATTCATCCTCATTTCAATACTTCATCTCCAGAACCTTCATGAAAGAAGCATATGGTATGAATCCTACAGATTCCTCATTCACACAGGGCTAGTATCAAGCTTTGGCCAATTAAATCAGTTTTCAACAGTATGACTGTAACCATAGAGGTCCTTGGTGGCAGAGAGTAATTTGAATCTGTGGACTAAGGGAAGTAGATTGTTTCAGCTGTGTTAACAAACCTCATCTAATCTGTGGAGGCCTGGACCCAGCAAAGGGCTAAGGAAAAGAGAAAATCTATTTTTTTCCCTTATTTGGGTTGGGTTATTTCACTTCATCTCTTGTTTTGTGCTCACCATGGGATTTATGCCTCAGAGTCTCATCACTTCTGGGCCTTTTAAATCAAAAGGAATTATATCACTGGCTGTTCTGGGCCTAGTAGCTTGTAGAAAACACACTGGAAAATGTTTTCCATGTACTCCTATAAGGCCATTTCTCATAAGAACTTCTCTCTCTCTCTCTCTCTCTCTCTCTCTCTCTCTCTCTCTCTCTCTCTTCCTCCCTCTCTCCTCACATACTCTTAAGATATCTACTTCTTTGGAGAACTCTGATATGCAAATATTAAACTGATGTAAGATGGAAATGTTTTTATATGTAGTCTGTCAGTTCATATTCCAAGAATACCAAGACAATTGTAAAATCTTGTACTTTGCAAGCTATGGAGCTGGCTCTGTCAGTAAAGGCTTTGATATACAAACACAAGGACTACTGTTCTATCCACAGAACACATGTTAAAACAAACAGAAAACAACACAAAACCAAAAACAAAACAAAACAACAACAACAACAATAAAACCAGCCCAGCAAGGCACACAGTTGCAACACCAGCACAGATGAGGCAAAACAAGGAAAATTCCTGGGGTTGGGTGACAGGAGATACACCTGAATCAGAGAGGTCCAGGCTCATCAAGAAACCCTGCTTCAGGAAACATGATAAAGACTGATTGAAAAAGACATTGGATGTTGACCTCTGGCCCCCATTCGTACACATATTTGTAAACACGTATGTACGTGCACACTCAAAAGCAACACCTGACCATAGGATTCACTTTACCTTCCTTGACTGCACAATCCAACTTTCCTCCAGTGCAAAATGAGAGAAGGAACCGCAATGACCTTGAGCTGGACCTTCAGGATGACCTTGAGAAAAACTGCAGGTTCTTAGAACTAACAATTCTATTTTTCTTGACTTCTCTCTTGTGGTGACAGCTTCTGCTTTGTAAGTTCAGAGTGTTCTACTGAGAATGTGACAGAAAACCTATTTAGATCAGCTGTGAATCACCTGTAGAAGGATCTCCCACTCAGGCCGAAGTTGTGAACTAATGAGGTGACCTCCCAGCAGTGTGGTCTTGGGTTTACTAGAGTGGGTGGCCTTCTTAGGAAAGCTTTTGTGTCCTTTGTATTTAACGGACACTGTTCTCCTAAAATTATTTCAAAGCCCAGGTAATGAACCAATTCGTGCAATTCAATTAATACCATAAACATCAATCATCTTTAAAAAAAACCAATACTGTCAGCAACAAGAACGATACAAATGACCTACTTGTGCTGGAGATAAATGAGAATTTTTCAAAAATAAAAGCATAACATGTAATACTCCATGCTTTGCAGCCTCTACAGGTTGTTCTTCATTTAATGGGAGACCTGTTATTATCTCTCCTTCCCAGAGAAATAGATAATGACAAAACAAAGTTGTCTGGTAGATTCTCATTCTTCCTCCAATGTCTTTTTTCTATTTTTATTTCTTTCCTCCTCCTGAAGTGCTCAGACAGAGATCTGGGCCAATGTTTCCATTACTAATCACAAAGGTTAAAGATTTTGTTTCTCAAGAGACTATTTTGTTCGCTGCTTTCCCATGGGCTTTCTTTCTAGATCCCAACATCTGTATTATGAGAAGCAAGTGACTACTACTCAGGACACCATTTAATTTGGAGCATAGCACAACTTGAAGTGCTACCTGTTGACCCTTCTTGAAGCAGGGGAAAGGGGAAAATGATATAAATCATTTTCCATACACAAGTCGTTACTGTGAAATACCAAAATTATTATTAACATATTTATAAGCAATGTAAGGTAAAGGTTACTTGCTATAAAAAAAAAAAAATCATCCTTGCCCCCTAGATTACTAGTGATGTCAAGCTTGGGCATGATTCCTGAATAAGATTCTTCCAAAGTCTCAGTTCTGAAAGAGGATAATGATTTGTCCAGGGAAAATGAACTACTAAGACCATCTTGTAAAGTATCACTTCATTTGATGAGGGCTTCTTCCTACAGGGACGACTGCATGTCAGGTCCCTCTCTGGCCAAGAAGGAAATGACATTAATTTCATGTTATGGAGTTAGGTGCTCTGAAATGTGCTAGGTACCCTTAATTTTAGCGATGCTATTTCATTATCTTTTGAATTATTTCTTCACCTACAAATTTTCTTTGACATAGAGAGCATTCACACTGGGCTCATTCTATTTTCTACCTGTGGCTAGGTTTTCCCAACTTCTCCTTTGGTGTTTAGGCTCCTTATGGTCCACATTACACCCATTATACCTTGTTCCAAACACTCAAGTTGACTTTCATGTAGCACCCTTAATGTGCTCACCATATTTTCATTACTCTGACAAACTCCAAAACAACCAGCATATCACAAAAGACAGGTTGCTATAGCTCACAGTTTAAGAAGTTTCAGTCTGTGGTTATTTGGCATATTGCTTTTGGCCCAGGGTAAACCCACAGACCCCAGAGAAAGGACATGGCAGAGGATGTAACATAGGAAGTGTGCAGCAGAGGAAACATGTGGAAGAAGAAGTGTCTTGTTTAGGGCTAGAAACCACAAGACACCCTAAGCAGCATCGCTGAGTTCCTCTGTTGATTTAGTTCCTCTATAATCATAACCACATATCTGCAGCCTGTCCCATACTATTCCTCCCACCATAGTCCAAATGGAGTAATACCGGGATTATTCTCAAGCCACTTCCTCTTCCTTATGACAATAAAAGTCAAAACACCAGAGAAACTAAAGGCCAGAATTGTTTACCTGAGCTAAAAGAGTAAGTATACTTTTACATCTATCCTAATTAAATTTCTATAATGGATTGAAATCCAGAAAAAGGTTGCTTTTGCTGGATTAGACTAAATAGTAAGACTCATCTAATTCATGTCATTTATTAAAATGAAGACCCTGCAGTTGGACTATAAAGACAAAGATGGATATAATGTAAAACTGGGTTTAAAAAAGGAAGAAGACATTCTGTAAGCTGGGAAAGACTTCTTCCAAAAACACAAACAAGCATGAGGCAAGCCTGCCTATACCATTCTCAACACATACTACAAAATCTACAATGTCTTCAACTAAAAAACTGAATTCTTTTGAACAGGATCATGGACATTTCCTCCTTCAATGAGGAGCAAGTCAGTCAGTCAGTCTGTCTGTCTGTCTGTCTGTCTGTCTGTCTGTCTCTCTCTCTCTCTCTCTTTCTCTGTCTGTCTCTCTGTATCTGTCTCTCTCTCTCTCTCTCTTTCTCTCTCTCTCTCTCACATACACACACACACACACATACACACACACACACACACACACACACACACACACACATTCATTCAGGCCTGGAAGCCACAACATGAAATCCCTCTGAGTGGGCTAAAATCAAGGTTTTGGTTGGGCTGAGTTGTCTGTCCAGCAGCCCAGTGAAAGGTTCTATGTCTTTGGTTTCTCCAGCTTGAAGCTTTGCTTCCTGTGCATCAGCTTCACTGGCCCATTTTTGTGTCTCACCACTCTGGCCCGACTCCTCCTTTCATTTTAAGGACCCTATGATTATTGAAGACCCATCATGGATTTGCAGACTAACAGTACAGCCGGGTCGCTTTACGACAGCCTCAAGTTAGCAAGCTCTGGCTCCTGCTGGAAAACAACTTATACAGAATGGTCTTTGTTCAGTACACTTATCACAGGCTACCAGTACCCTTTTAGCCCTCTTATTAGGTGTTCATGACTGAGCAAGACACTTCATGCCTCTGAGCTTCTCGTTTCAAAAAAAAAAAAAAAAATGGAAACACAGGATTAGACTGAAGTTGAATTTAGAAATTCCTAGATGCCACAGAACCAGAAGAGATTTTTTTGCTAGTTGGCTACATTTACTAATGAAAAAGGAAAACCTTGAAATGTCATACAGATGTCATCGGGCCTGTGAGATTCTGATGCAAAAAATGTCTTTGTCTTTGATGGTGGATTATCTAGGAATTCCTTTCAATGAAATGAGTATAGCTTTGCTCCCATCCCAGGTATCAGACCTGAAACTCTCCTACCACAGTAGGTGGCCAAGATCTCAGGTGCTTTCTTAGAAACAGACTCAGAGCAACTTCAACAAATGTAATATTACCGTTATTATAATTTACTATCAGAACTCTACTGCAGTTTCATAGAAGCAAACCTTAGCATCCATCACGTACCTTAAAAAAAGAGTGTCTAATTAAAAATATTCCATTACAATAGACCTTTATACACTAGTAAAAAGTGTATATTCTCTTATTTACTTCAAACAGTAGAACTGCAAATAAAAGCAAAAAATATTGTTAATATATTTTTGAGCTCTTACCTAGACACTCCTCTGATATTGGCTGTAGCTCCCTGGTAGAGAAAATTACAGGATGATTTTGAGTGTGGTAAGAATTTGTTGAATGAGATGAGAAGAGATCAGAAATTGCCTGAGAAATGCAAAGATGCAATTCTTACCCTGTTATACTCGAGGTATCTGTAAGTTATCTTACCTTAAGTTATTTGCAATTTTGTTGCTTGATGGGATAAAACTAAAGAAAGTGCCTATGATGAATGCCTTTGAAGCATTTTTAATGAGTCAAACTAAAACTCATTTCTGCCACATTTGCTGCATAAAAACACATAGTGTATACTTCAAAAACTATACTTGTAGTGTCTACTGTTACCAAGAAAATAATTACCTAACCCGTGAAAGAAAAAATATAATTACCTCCTCCGACTAAATTCTGTCACCTTTACATTTATTTTGGCCATCATTATTCCTATGAAGTTGCCTCTTAATTTTAAAGACACGGAGTAATGGACCAGGAAGTAAAATCTATCTATCAGAACTCTACTGCAGTTTCATAGCAGCAAACCTTAGCATCCATCACATACCTTAAAAGAAGAGTGTCTAATTTAAAAAATTCCATTGCAATAGACCTTGCAATGTGAGAGACTGTGATGGTGAACACTTACTAGTGGCCATTGATGGTGGTCAGACATGAGCAAAACTCTCTTACCTATGGCTACCGTTCTGAAGAACCACAACCAAGTTACCATACAGATAACATAAAATCAACTGCTTCACAGACATGAAACAAACAGCCAAAAAGTGCAAAAAGGAACCATCATATCGGCTAGAGAAATAGCTACCTACAATGGCAACAAGACACCAACCTATAATACGTTTTACTTCATGAAATCATGGCCAAAGGTTGGGGGGGTGAGGATAGGGATTTTGTGATGGTTAAGCGGGGCGCAGGGCACTGGACCCAAGGTAGTGTAGACGAAGCTACAAGCTCTGGATAGTTAAAATGATCCAACAATAGACATCTCTCCTATTTTATTTCTGTGGCTAAGATAAGATATCCTACAAATGACAAAAATCAACTTAGGGGAGAAAGGGTTTGTTTTAGTTCACACTTCCGGGTTACAACCGACCATTTCCAGGAAGTCATAATACAGGACCTTGAAGGAGCTGGTCATGTCGCGTCATCCACAGGAACAGAGAATGAACACTCCGATGTTCCTGCTCAGCTTGCTCTCTGTATTTTATATAGACCAGATCCCCAAACCAGCAAATACTGCTTCCCACTGTCAGGTTGAGTCTTCCCACGTTTTAAGTACCTCATCTCAATAAGGAAAGTCTGTGAAATCTCATCTCTTTCCACCTTGAAACTGGGATGTTAAAAAAAAAAAAAATGGAAACCAACCATCGGACTGAGCACAAGGACCCCAATGGAAGAGCTGTGGAAAGACTAGAGGAGCTGAAGGGGTTTGCAACCTAATAGGAAGAACAATATCAACTAACTGGACCACCCAGAGCTCCCAGGGACTAACCCACCAACCAAAGAGTATACATGGAGGGAGCCATGGCTCCAGATATGTATGTAGCGTAAGTTGGTCTTATCTGACATCGATAGAAGAGGAGGCCCTTGGTTCTGTGGAGGCTTTATGCCCCAGCATAGGGAGATGCTACAACAGTGAGCTGGAGTGAATAAGTGAGTAGAGGAGCACCCTCATAGAGGCAAAGAGGAGGCATGAGAGGGGAATGGGGTAGGGTGTCTGTGAGGGTAACAGGGAATGGGGGATATCATTTGATATGTAAACAAATAAAATGATAAATAAAAAATGAGTATGCTTGGAAAAATTCACTAAATTAAACATGATTTTTATACTACTAGGAGAGTGGTATTTGAATAACAATATCTAAATAGGCAGAAGAAACTCACTACTTACAGAGTAGCAAATCTCTTCACTTGTTCATGGAGTTCAGGGTCAGCAGCTTCATCAGTACCTGCACTCAGGAAATGCTCTTTAAAAACTGAACTAAGGTCTCCTACTCTTAGCTGTAAACAGACGAGACCCAGTTCTTGAAGAATTGCTATGTCTAGCCTTTAAAAGCGTGAATGTTTGCATTATCCTCTAGCGGATATCTAAACGTGCAATGCTTGCACTCTTAATGGGAAAAAAAATCAGCTGTTCAAATCATGTCAGACTTAGTGTCGGTGTGTTTTTATCCAACAACTAGAGTTCTTAGAAAGGCATCCAATCTAATCTGAGGGAGATGACAGTGCACTCTGGTGCTATCTCTGGCTGCTTGTTGGTATTCGATGATGCGACTCTCTAAGGAGAAACACAGTAATAAAGAGAAAGAGATAAGCTAGGAATTACAAGTGGATGAAAGATTGAGGTACCACTCAGATGTCCTCATATGCCAGGAGCATCTGAACCCAAATATATATATATGTGTGTGTGTGTGTGTGTGTATAATTTTTATTTCTTATTTCTTTTATTTTTTTACAGTATCTAATCATTGCTCCCCTCCCAGTTTGCCCTCCCACAGTTCGTCAACCCATTCCTCCTCCCACCCCACCCCATCCCTGTCTTCAAGAGGATGTTGTGCCTTCCCTTTGCCAGGCCTCTCCCCTCCCTGAAGCCTCAAGTCTCTTGAGGGTTGGGTGTATCTTCTCCCACTGAGGCCACAGCAGGCAGTCCTCTGCTGTATATGTGTCAGGGGCCTCTGACCAGCTCATGAAGACTGCTTGGTTGTTGGCTCAGTGTCTGAGAGATCTCAGGGATCTGGGTTAGTTGAGACTGCTATGACCAGACTATGTATAGACCCTATGAGACTATGGAGTCACCCTCCTCCGTCACCCTCCTCCTCAGCGTCTTCCAGCCTTTCCCTAATTCAACAACAAGAATCAAACGTTGGACTTCAGTCTAATGGTTGGGTATAAGTATCTGCATCTGTCTCAGTTAGCTGCTTGTTGGGCCTCTCAGGGACAGCCATGCTAGGCTCCTATCTGTAAGCACACCACAGCATCAGTAATAGTGTCAGGTCTTGGAGCCTCCCCTTAAGATGGATTCCAAGTTGGGCCAGTCCTTGGACCCCCTTTCCCTCAGTCTCATCTCCATTTTTTTCCCTGCAGTTCTTTTAGACAGAAACAATTCTGGGTCAGAGTTTTTGACTGTAGAATGGCAACTCCATCCCTCCACTTGATGCCCTGTCTTTCTACTGGAAGTGGACTCTATATGAGTTCCCTCTCCCCACTATTGGGCATTTCATCTAAGGCCCCTCCCTTTGATCCCCGAGAGTATCTCACCTCCTAGGTCTCTGACACTTTCAAGAGCCCCCCCCCACTTCCCACCCCTTCACTAGGTTGCATGGTATGTACTCACTGATTAGTAGATACTAGCCAAAAAAGTACAGAATACCTAGGATACAATCCACAGAACTCAAGGTTAACAAACAGAAGGGCTCAAGTAAAGATGCTTCAATCCCACTAGGAGGGAGAAGGAAACAACCATGGGAGGTGGGAGGGGGCAAGGATCTGGGTGGGAGTGGGAGGGCGAAGGGAAAAGGGGAACATGATCAGGTATAGGGAGGGGGACAGGAGAGAAGCCCCGAGGACCAGCAGAATGAATCTTTGCCATTTTAAATAAAAATGATCTCATCTTGGATAATAGTTGTATGCACATTCAAACTATATACAAAAATACAAAGACATTACATATCTCAAGAAATTACCTTGCCTCATAAGATTGCTTTGTTTTGCCTTAGGACATACAGAAATGTTAAATCTAGGATCAATTTGCCTAGCTTTGTATAGGGTAAAATTTAACTTCAATTAAAATGTCCTCTGTTTTTCACTTCAGCGTAAAGTGCTTGTGAATTTGCAGTAGTGTTTGGTTTGGGTTTTGTTTGTTTGTTTTCTTCATGGTAAAACATTACCTTGAAGTAACTACACTAGCAGTGACTTTGATATAGTATGTGACGATTCCCTTCAACAGTCTCTGATATTTAATGTCTCTGACATAATGCTGAAGAAGAAAACTAAACGACTCCAAAATCTGTCTCTTGGTACGTTTCTGACATCAAATTCATCTAGCAATGTTATTAACCCCTTCTCATTTTCAGACCTTGATTATTAACTAGGTATTGTCTGAAGTAATAAATATGGTTAAATTACTTTATTATTTTTACTACTGGGGATACATGTAGTACCTAGTTTAGAACAAAGAAAGTCTTTACATGTGTTTGTTGTGGTGAAGCAAGACCCATAAACCTGATTGGTATGGAGCACCAAGATGAAGGTTAAATGCAATCTGAGGCAATCCTTTGCTCTACCTCCATTAACATAAAATACCTGCAGACTGAGGCTGTCTTCATCCAACTACCAGTATTCTTTAAAAAAAAGAATCTCCAAGTAGTCTCCAGACTTTAAATTCTAGTAGTGTTTTATTGTTTCATCAAGGATCTGGACTCCATTCCATCTTGTGCTCCAAGCCATTCTCTCGCTAACTTTATCTCCTAAATAGCCCCATAAACAAAGGAAGGCCTAGGAATTTTATAGTCTAAGTTCAAGCACAGAGATATTGAGTGAACGAACATTCCTTTTCAGACCCACAATGCAAACCCCAGTGATGCATCTGGGAGAAGAATAACTAACCACTGCATTTGCTTCTGAATGCTCCTGTAACAAATTGATGGAAGGTAATTAGATTAAAAAAAAAAAATTTACTACCTTATAGACCCTTAAAAAGTCAGAGTCCATGATGAACAAAATAAAGATGCAGGGAAATGCATTACTGATTCTTTTCTAATGTTCAGAGACTGCTATCCTCTCTGGTTGTGGCCCCATCCTATGTCTTCAGACCCATGAAGCAGCATCCCACCTCTGTCTCTCTTCCTCCTTCTCTACCCCTCTTCCCATATTTCCCTTCTATCTGATCTCTCCTTCCAATCTTAGATCTCTGAATTCCTGCAAACTCTCTAAATCTGATGTTCCTTACACCTGTTGTGTGACAGATTTTTCCTGGGAAATGCACACACACACCACAGAAAGGAAGACCCATGCCGAACCAAAATATGAATAACACCTGTGCTTGCTAGTTTTATGTCAACTTGACACAAGCTGAAGCCATCTGAGAGGAGGGAGCCTCAATTAAGAAAATCCTTTTGATTGAGGGCCCTGTAGGAATTAGGAACTCCACAGAAAGATCAACAGAGTCAACTAACCTGGACCCTTGGGGGCTCTCAGAGACTGAGCGACCAACCAAAGAGCATACACAGGCTGGACCTAGGCCTCCAAGTACATATGTTACAGATGTATGTGTCAGTCTCCATGTGGGTTCCCCAACAAGGGGAGCAGAGGCTATCCCCAAAGCTGTTGCCTGTCTATAGAATCTGTTTCAAAATTGGGCTGCCTTGTCTGGCCTTGGTGGAAGAGGATGTGCCTAAACCTGCAGAGACTTGATTTGCCAAGGTGAGGTGTTGGGGAGCAGGCAACTTCACAGAGAAGATGGGATGAGGGAGGAACTCTGTGGGGGGAGCAGGAATAGAGACAGAGATCAGAATGTAAAATGAATGAATGAATGAATGGAAAATAAATAAAAAATGCTTCCATAAGATCAGGTTGTAGCAAGCCAGTAGGGGATTTTCTTAGTGATAGATGTGGGAGGGACCAGTCCATTGTGGGCAGGGCCACCCCTAAGATGGTAGTTCAAGCAAGGTGAGCAAGCCATGAGAAACAACCCAGTAAGCTTCCATGTCTCTGTACCAGCTCCTGCCTCCAGGTTCCTGCCCTGCTTGAGTTCCTGTCCTTACTTCCTTTGACAATAAACTATAATGTGGAAGTATAAGTCAAATAAATCCTTTCCTCCCCAGCTTGCTTTTTGGTCATGATATTTCACCACAGCAAAAGTAAACCCTAACTAAGCTATAACCAACAACCAATCTGTTGAACCAAAGAGTTTTATTGGGGTTAATTACATGAATGTGGGTGAGGGGTTATATACAGAAGCAGAAATGACTCAAAGGTAATTGCACCATCACAACCTGCCCTAGCACAGGTAACAATCCATGGAAGCTGTATGGTACACACTGCAGGGCCCGCAGGTAGCACAAGAGGCTGGAGTGTCCTTTCCCAGTGGCTCAGGGCCTGATCATCTTCCAGGTCTTTGTTTTTTCTCAACAGTTCTGCTGGTATCCCTTCTTTCAGGCTGCTTGGTTAGTCCCTGCTTCTTCCACTTGGTTGGGTTTACCTAAGAATGACATTCTGTAGTCTTTGCTACTCATATACTATTGAGGAATATATCTGGTCAGCTTTAGGGACTTCCTGAAGCTTTTTGAGTTGATCATTTCCTGTCTTAAGGAATTTCCCAGTAGGATGAAATGTTCTCATCTCAGAGGAATCTGCAGTGTGTCACCAGCACATCACTTCTTACCAAGGCCTGGAGTGTAATTACACAAAAAGTCTCCTTTGTCCCATAAGGTCACATGATTAGATTCTGACATTTAGGACATAGGCATAATTGAGAGATTTGTTTCATTGAAACTCAACACCAGTGTAAATAGTGAGTTTTGTCTAGCTTGAATATTACAGTTCACCATTAAATAAAGAGTAGTTTTCCTATAACTTACTTAACCCATGCTTTTAGACTCATTTTAGGGAATTACTTGTAATTAGAAACTAGTCACCAGAGCTTCCTCCCCGACAGGAGATCAATGTCCTAACACAGTAATGAATGTATGCTGAAAAATATTCAGACATGAACAAGCACTTTAGTTAGAAAAAAACCTATTTTAAGAAACATATCAATCAAAATCAGTCTCAGTCTGATAGTCTGGTACCATGCACATTTCAGCTTTGAGTCTTTTTTATACTGATGACCAATAGATGTCCTTTAGTTATAAAAAGGCTGCTAAGATTTTATCAGTACTTAATATTAATTTTTTTAACAGAACTACATTCTAAGAGCAAAAAAATATTATTTTAAATGCTTTAACTGAATGAAAAATCTAACTAGAAGGATTTTTGTCTTTTAACTATAAACATTTGCTCCATATATATATATATATATATATATATATATATATGCCTTGATTAGGGCTTTATTAAACCTGACCTACATGAAATCAAATCAATGCTGATATACACCGTATAATATTTTCATTGACTTAAGTTTTTCTGATGCAATCTGTAATTTAATATGTCACTGAATATTTTAACTTGCATGCCATGTTAAAATCAAATGAAATTATTAATTGACAACATCTCATTATATGCAAGTGGGCTTTCTGAACTCCCTTGCTTATTAAGTGGCTTCTCCTGATGAGTAGAAATGGGGAGTGGTGACTTGAGAAACAAATGAAGAAAATGTCAAATTCTCTCTGTAATTCACCCTCTCCTCTGGAGAGACATCTGCAAATTCCATGCCTTTCAGAGTCTGGCAATAACTCCTAAGGCAAATGCCATTTTGAGTACAAGCTGTGTGTGCTTCTGGAGCAGGCTTGAAACCACAGGTAACACAGGTAAGCCTTGCTCATGGTCCCTTACAACATGTGACTTCAGTGCAAAAGGACAAATGTTCTTCTTTCTATACTTTGGGTAATGAACTCCAGAACAACAAAATCATGGCAGAGAAAAATCAACCTTTTTCTCATGACTTGGACCAAACACTGAGCCTTCCAACAACTACTATTAAGGGAGTCATATCTTCATTTTCTTTTAAGGAAGATAAATCCTCACTTAGAGCTTCTCGGAAGATAGTAGTATGTAGATATGTTCTATGAAACCCTTCCTCCATGCTCCTATTCCAATACACATTGAACTAAAAATTGTTCTGTGGTTATTTTCTTGAGTTCCCTAATATATTCTTGTCATATGAGCCACTGGCAAAGGCATTCTCTGTTGCTATGGCCTGTTTCTTCACACTATCCATAGTTCATCTGAAAGGCCAGAAGCTTCAATGCGATGCGATCCTATGAGTCATTGCTTGCTATTATTCCTGAGATATTAGAGCTCTTTTTAACTTTAGTAATGTCTTCATTTTCTTTAAAATACCCATACACACACACACACACACACACACACACACACACACACACACAATGTATTCTGATCATATCTACCCACCATACCTCCCTCCAAATCCCTCCAATGTTCCTACTCTGTCTCCATCTTAACATCATGTCATTTTTTAGATTGCTATTTCTACTTTTACTCTAGAACTTTGTAGTAGTTACAGACATTTAAAAAGGGAATAACTAGGCTAAAACTTCTTCTTCTAAACTTCTTTTCTTTCCAGACTGAATGTCTGAATTGCCTCCATTTGGCTGTAAATTCCTTCCTGACCCTATAACCTTGAAATACTTGAAACCAACAACCCCTGGTGCTTTTTCATTGAACTTTGGGTCTACTTCCTGAGCCATCCTGTCTCTCTCAGTATTCTCTGTCTATGCCAAGCACTCAACTTTGGCTGTTACATATTATCCCAGGTCCTCCTTTGCTCCTATTGTCCAGCACTGGCATTCCTCCCAAGTCTGTTTGTTACTGGCCTTCCCTGCTCTATATGTGCCTTCACACACCACTGCTAAATTATCTGGGTCTTGGGAGACTGGTTTCGTATTTTCTAGTTGGATTGCTGCTCTCTACTTTCTGTCAAATCTGCCTGAAAGACTTTTGTGCAGGAAACCTTAAAAATCTTTACACGCTCCGGGCGGTGGTGGCGCACGCCTTTAATCCTAGCACTTGGGAGGCAGAGGCAGGCGGATTTCTGAGTTCGAGGCCACCCTGGTCTACCAAGTGAGATCCAGGATAGCCAGGGCTATACAGAGAAACCCTGTCTCGAAAAACTAAAAAAAAAAAAAAAAATCTTTACACGCCAGTGAAATAACCTGGTGGCCATATTTTCAGTATGCACTTGTAAGATCCTGGCTCGGTTCATATAAGCCCAGCTAACCATCGGCTGTGCTTTGGCATTTTCTGCATATTTTTTTTTTATTAATGAACTCTATAGATCCATGAATAACCCTAATTAAACATAATAAACCTTGTGAGCAGTTACCTGCTTGGATGAAACCAGCGACAGCTTTGCTGAGTACTTTGACTTTCTCTCCTATGGGTGGGCTTTTCAAGCTTGCATGTGAATATTGACTAAAGACCTGAGTCCCAAATCTGAATAGGTAGGTGCTGAGACCACAGACAGGAACACTTGGAAAACAACAGGAAAAGAGTGTAAATCTGTTTCTTTTTCACCCACAAGACTTCTACAGAAAGCATTTTAGGGTTGCTGCTGGGTGTTCTGTGTTTCATGCTATATGTGTACACATACATATACATTACATATATTTATACATATATACATCATGTACATCATAGAATTACAGCATATATGGCATATACATATAAATATGCATATATACATTGCTTGTGGTTTGAGGCAATGCCTGTGGACACCAGCAGTCTGAATGCATCAGAAGCAAAGGACAGCCAATAAAACCAAAGCCAGAAAGATTCATTTTCTTCAAAGCCAAACAATAACTAAAAGCTACTCTTTTCCTCAAGATAAAAATCTGTGCCCATATTTAGATACGCTTATCTACAGAATTTAATGTAGCGATTTAGGAAATTAAGGACATTATGATGAATTTTTGGTCTTCTTTTCTGTTTTTCAAGATTGTTCCATGGCTATTCCAACTAAAAATCATGCTATTCTGGAAGGATATAGATCACCACAGTTTACAGTGTCGCTTTGACTATGCATTTCCTTTAAGGGGGCAGTTAAGGGGGCAAGGAGGAGATTAATGTGAGAATCATCAGTGATCCAATGCATGACATCCAGGTGAAAACAAAGCAACTTACCCTGGCTGGAGAATTAAAAATGATCTCTTCAAGTGAAGAATTCTGCTATGCATAGTACTATCCAAAGTTACGTATTTTTTTATTTCCTTATTTGTTTTCTGTAACCTTCAAATAAAATGAAAGTGTCTGAAAGTGGAGATCTCTTCTACCTTGCTGATGGGGACATTATAGGTTAGAGTGGATTACTCATGAACTACTCAGTGATCCCCATCAGTCTGATCACTGTGACTTTTCCCTGGCAAAATCTGAACCCCATTAAAATAGTCTGAGAAGGAAAAAATGTTTAGTTTCTCTCCAGTGTAGGCAAGCACACAGTATACTGATTTTGCTTTGCACAGCCAATTAAAACTAAAAGTGGTATTAGCGACAGGCATGACTGCCAATAAAAATGAAGAGTCCTGTGTTCTTGGGCTTGACCCACAAGCTCTGATAATGTCATCCATACATGCTCCTTTATTTCAGAGTCCAGTTACAGACGTGGGGCCGAAATGAAGGCAAACTCATTTGAACTCAAGGCAGCCATTTTTGACAGCTCCATGTGGGAAGAGACACATCATTTTAATTATTTATTAAAGTTCTTAAAGTAACAAAATGGATACCTTTATCTTCCTATGTCAGTTCAATGCTGTTCACTTCTCTACATAGTACATTTCCTCATCCAACATTCACATAATTCTGAGAACTCTTTCAGATGGATAAATGTTCTCTCACTTTTTAATTTAACCACAGTGTGATACTATGGAAAAGATAGAGAAACATCATGGATTTGGGAGTTTAAAGCTTGCATTTTTTGTTGAAAGTCTACAATCAAAGCAATGACCTGCTGAGAAGTTAGCAAGGTATATGTTTTTACAAATCATTCGATGTATGTTTTGTTTTTTACAAAATATTATCTCTCAATCAACCAAGACATTATATTTGTAGTAATTGCAAATATGTATATATGTGGGGAAAAAAGCCGTGGCAGAGTCCCGGAGACTTTCCACGCAGCAGGTACCACAAATAGGAGAAAGGTCTGGAGTTCTAAAGGCTGGAGGCTTTGGTGATGGCAGGCCCCAAAGATGTGAGAAAGTCCATAGTTCCAAAAGGGTTTATTTTCATGGCAGATGGTAGATGAATCTGGATGTACCTCCCTGAAACTCAGGGCAGACCTGAGTTAAATAGGGTGGGAGAAAGGGGAGGATCTGGGGAAGAATGCTTAATTTGCTCTGCCCTCTGGCCTTCATTAGTATGTAAATATCTCTAGGGCCTGAGGCCTGTAGTCACACCCTCTACTTGTGCACTTTGAGAGGGGCTACAATGACCTATGTGACTGAACAATGTAGGTCCGTGGAGACTAGACTGCATGTCAGGACCCTGTGTTCTGGGGACGTGGCCGAACACCTGCTGTTTCTCCCTTGGAATCTTGGGGTTCCAGGCCCATGCCCAGACAAGAACCAAGATACCCTTATGCAGTCCCACATATATATTTATATATATTTAATGAACTATTTCTCTTTACTTATCCACTTTACACTTCCTTTGAAGTTCATGAGAATTTGTTTTTTACAGAAGTGTCTTTAATTTTTTCATTTAAACATTGATCATTCTTATCTACTTTTCAATTGTCTAAATCTACTAATAGTATTATTTCCCAAGAACAACAATTATAACCTATCTACTCTGTCTTTACAGTCATAAATCCCATGACACTTGTTCATAAGTATCCTATAATCAATGTATGGGAAATCTGGAATATGGCTATAATATAACTCAAATCACTATGTGACATCATGCTATGTAAACATTGGTGTCCAGGTGACTCCTGATAATGCTGGCTTGGTTTAAACAGCATTCTGGGAAAGCTTTCTAAGTTATTCACCAGTGTAATATCTGGAGATACTCCAGGTGCTTCTTGCTATAAAATAATCTGCTGTTTAAAAGCTTTATGAGACTTCACAAAACAAGCTTGACTTTCATCAAAAGATAAAAACTCCCCTTATGGTTCACTGCATCCAGCACATCATTTATTCTGACAAACCAAGACAAGAAGAATTGCTATGAATTTTGTGGTTTTAAGTGTGTGGATATGTTTTTTGCTTTTACAAATGTCAAGGTCATTAATTTTATTTAAAAGACCCTGTCTATGGCTTTCAAATTCTTTGTAGATAAATTAAGTATGTGCATCTTACAGCTAGACTTCCTTATGACCCTGAATCGCTGTGTCTTCCCTCATCCTTTGGATTATCCCACCTCTTCATTGCCCATACAGCAACTTGACGAAGGAGAAAGATTGGTTGATAATTTTCCTTGACGGGAAAATAATGACACAATGGAGAGACAGTGCTTGTCTTCATTTAAGCCACCATTAAGTGAATGGTATGAGCCTTCCAGTTACTCAGGCATCTCTCTTCTCTGAATGCGTACCATATACAAGTGTCTCTAGCATCTACACATAGACTATGTTATGGTTTATCCATTTCCTACTTGATGATGTCAACATTTGTGCCAGGGGAACTGTACTACTGTGCACAGTCATAGAGCAGTAAGTGAAGGATGTATGGCCCATTTTAGAACAATAATGAACAACACTGAGGTGAAGCTAAAAACTAAATAAGTTTATGACCACCCTGTCCACGGTAATAAAAATATGAACCCATCTTAGGATGGTGTATATTGATATTCATATTTTGAAATGTGATATGACACACAAATATTAAATTTTAAGAGAGGTAGATTCTATATTTTGAAAAACTGTAAGCAAAAGCTTTAAAATCCTATTTAAGAGTTACTCAAGAGAAGGACTCCTGGAGGACTAAGTTATCAGTGATCAAGAGTCAGGCTTAGTTTCTAAGGGAATTGTTGGCATGTAAGTCTGTGTGCTATAAATGGCACTTCGGCTGACAAAGTGTGGGCAGCATCTGGATGGTCCCTAAAAGTAACTTCCTGAATCTTTAAACACAATGTCTAGGATAACTTCCAAGAATATAACTATGGATCATGATAGGACCTGATCGTGTTCATGTTATAAGGTAACTGAACATTATGGCCCCACTTCTGAGTTAACCAAGTTAGGAGATCAACTTACACTAATGCCATTAGTTATGGGGGAAAACACAAAAGAAATGTAAAAGTGGGCAGAAAAATGTTCTTTGTAGGCTTCCCATTCAACAAAAATTGGAAGAGTCTTCAATCACTGTGTGAAAAAAGAATGGATGGATGGATGAATGGATGGAAAAATGGAAGAGGGAAGGAGGGAGGGAGGAAGGGAGGAAATGAAGGGAGAGAGCGAAGAAGCAAAGGAAGGAAGGAAGGAAGGAAGGAAGGAAGGAAGGAAGGAAGGAAGGAAGGAAGGAAGGAAGGACAGAAGGAAGGAAGAGAAGGAAGGAGTGGATTGAGAATGTCAGGACTGAACTTACCTATCAAAGAAACAAAGTACCCATGACAAGAATCTTTTCCAGCTGCTGATGGGTACTGAAATTTCAAGTGTCCAGGAGCCCAGTCTACTAACCATACCAGGAAGGACTTGAAATTTAGTGACTGAGATTGTGATGATTCCTCGTGATGAAGGTATAAAAATGAATAACTAAGAATCAATATCCCTGTGAGTTCTGTGAACTGACTTATTCACTGCGTGTTTGGTGGCATACAACACTGGGCATTTCGTCCTCTTGCTGTGGAAGAGAAATCGTTACAGACCAACCACTGAGAGGGGTAAGATGGGCATCAGTCAGGAAACTGAGAAGGTTTAGTTCAACGGAATCTTGGGAGACAGGTGATGGGTATCTCACCATGTTTGGGTGTGTCATACTGAAAGAGATTATTTCAAATGCAGTTTTAGCATTTAGGAAGCTAAAGCTAGAATCAATGGTTGGAAAGTCATAGAGAGGAATATTTCATCTCTTAGTTATAACACTTGAAAACGTATGTCATCCGTTCAGTAGGGGAATTGACGGCACTGGGACAGCCTTTCTCATCACTGCCACAATTAATCAGAAAATCCATATTGTCAATGAAACAATGCAGGAGATTTTCCTCTGGTTAAGAGGTTGAATCAAATGATGGTCTGCTTCACCTAGACCTAATTCCCCAGTCCCAGTAATATCATTCTCATTACAAAAAAATGTATGAGTACAAGTCGGTAAATACTTAGATAATGAGCAGTGTGAGTGAATAAGGGGGGAAATGCAATTAAGTAAGCGTGACATTTAATAAAACCAACTTGCTTTGTGTTAGTCATTGGCCAGGGGTTCTTGTTATATTATTTAGAACAAAGAAACAACCTTTCTTTTTAAATATGATTCAGTAGAGAACATAAAACAAAAGGAACCAGAGAGTACAACAGTAGCCACAGGGGAAATTGAGAGGAAGAAAGAGTAGATGCACAGGATTAATTAAATTACTAATGCAACTGCCTTGGGGGGGAAGCTTAGCACAGCAAAAGAACAAACAGTCATTCATCAATAATTTCATTTAATTAATCATTCCAGAAGTTTAAGAGATTGGCCCTCTAGAGCCAGACATAACTATATTTATAGATGGGTACCATCACTTCTAATTTTGTGCCTGTTTCCAATAGCAATAACATTCTAAGCCCAGGTTTTTTTTAGACAGTAAAAATAAATCATCATAATAAATCACTGCATTGCTATCAAGATTGTTTTAGGCAATTAGTATCCAGGTTTCAGAAGAAAGCCCAGCACAGAGAAGAATAGCCAACAAGATGCTACCACAGCAGCATTGGTATCACATCATCACTGTATCTAGTTAGCCATAGGAAAGGTGATTTAATTTAAAAGGTGACCTAAGAATGGGGTCTTAAGGAAGAGCTAAGTATTAGCTGGGACATAGTAAGAAGCAAACACCCAGGCAGGCAGCAAGCATGTCCTCGGTACAAGTATTTACATGTAGTTTGGGGCATGATAAAATTTAGTTGTTAATCATGACTAGCTCCATCAAAGCTAAATCAATAAAATTCTACTTTCCCATTGATCATATTTTTGAGAGATGATTTGATATTATCATTTACCCTGTCCTGAACACCCTGTATTTACCCAGTCACTCAATGATTTCAGCTAAGCATTAAACGGTTGTTCATGTTTACCACTTGTCCATCATCAACATTACTGCCATGAGTATGTCTCAGAAATATCTATTTTCAACCTATGTGCCATTTTTATTGAAATTATCTATGCTAAAAATAAATCCAAAACTTTTAAATTGCAAGTGAGGGCTATTTTCAGATAAACAGTCTTGCCCTAAGATGAGCTAACAAGACAGCGTTTCCTTACTTAAGGAAGATGCTCTTCTCTTTTGTTAGAGCATCTCCTTTAGATATTTTATGATTCTCAGTTCTTTCTCTGTTACTCTGAGTTATATTCACATCCTTTATAAAGAAAAAAATAACCTCCTATTGACAATGTTACAGCATGGTGTAATCTATCTCAAGATATTCCTGTTTTGAATCATAATAATATGGAGACAGGAATGCCATCCCTTAGTAGGCACTTATTATACAGGAAACTGTAGACCTTTAGAATCATGTTACTAAAGAATTCAAAATTGTGACCCGTGGTCAGCTGACAATGGAGAAGAAAAACCATTGCTATAATTTACGTTTAGAAACCATTCCAACTGGCAGAGAAGAAACAGACATGAAAACAAGACACAACCTGTATGGTAGAGATACCAGTGGGATTCATTTTAATATGGAAGAATCCATTAACTTTTTTTTTTTTTGACCAGGTCCAGCAAAACTGCAACATAGTTCCTGCCCCTGGAGCATTGCCAGGCTGTTGATTCTATGATCCCACATGTGCTGATGGTTGCTCTTTCCCCGAAGCTATACTTCTTCCCCCATTACGCAGAGCTAATCACACCATAGTCATTGAAACGGATGTTGTTTTCAGGAATGAGGAATGGAGATGGTCACGAGGCTGTGGAGAACAAAAGCAGACCTTCTGCTTGGCCTTTAGGGCCATGAGAAAGGATCTAGACACCATAACTATAAGGGTCATAAAAACCTACATGGTCCTTTGTAGAAATAGTTCATTACCAGACTTGGCCTTGAATGTGGAACCATGAGGAGACACATGTACCCTCTGGTCCAATGACTGCTGCATTAATTAGCCAGGGTGAACTTGGAGGACATCAAGGATAGGGAGATAAAGTGGTCTCAGGAAGAAAATGTATGGATAGAAAAATTAGGAATAAGTAGCATTAGAAGGAGAGTACATGAGGCTATGGAATGGCTAGGGTGAGGAAATGAAGATCAGAGAATTAAAATATGATGTAGAAGCATTTAAAAAGTTAGTACCCTGGTTTTTGTTTTTCTTTTGTTTTGTTTTAGCAAATTTCTTCAATTGGGGATGACAGTGCCTGAAAAATATTAGAAACTGCTAACTGTTTTACTTACGTAAGTTCAAAACTTTGTAAAGAATCACTTTAATTTTAGTAGTCTGCTATCTTTCTGTATTCATAGAATAGTTACTGAAGACTGCAGTCTACTATATCAGAAAGCCGCAGGAGCTGTGCCCAGCTACCTGTGAAGAACAGGCTGTGTGAACCTATAACGAATGTGCTTCTGCTTTGTGTTTAGTTCTGCTTTAAGGAAACGGGGATCGGGACTATTGATTCCCGGGACTCATGGAGTTTATGTAAATCTAAGAATTTTTGATGATTATTAACAATGATGAAAGCATTGATGATGTAGCCTTAGTAAATAAAAGACTGGGGTTAGGCTCTCTCTTAGCTATTGAGCTAAGAATAAAGAATACTGAGAATCATCAGGGACCACAGAGAGTACCTGAACTAGCAGTTTGCATGTACTACTGACTCCGAGTCATTACGGAATCAGCACCATTCCCGTCTTTCTTTTTGGTTTTTTCGAGACAGGGTTTCTCTGTATAGCCCTGGCTGTCCTGGAACTCACTCTGTAGACCTCGAATTCAGAAATCCGCCTGCCTCTGCCTCCCAAGTGCTGGGATTAAAGGCGTGCGCCACCACCGCCCGGCTATATGTTTTTGTTTCTTTGTTTGTTTGTTTGTTCCTGTCATTGATTGACAGGCACGGGTCGGGATTCAAACTCGGGAGAGACTGACTGACGGACAGCCGCCTCCGACTCCAGAGCACAGCGACTGCTAAGGTGTTATAGTAAGGAAAATAGAATGTAAGACAGTTCAGCAGGTTTGATCCCTGGAACCCATGTAAAGGTAGAAGGAGAGAATTGACTTTTTCAAGTTTTTCTCTAATCTGTACATTTGTGACACGGCGAGTACAAAGCCTCACACATATGACAATAATAAATAAGTAAATACAGAAGTAAGTATAAAGTAAGCTGTTACATTTGTCAAAGTATTTAAAGCAATGATTGGTTCTGTGGCTGCGAATGGTGTCCACACAAATCAGTCAGCATTTCTTCCCATCACACAATGAGACGCTATTGATCGCTGCATCTTCGCAAGTTGTCTGACTCAATTTGCTGCTGTTGGGTGCTTTGTGTCAATGCCTTATTCACAAGGAACTGGTTAATTTTCTCAGTGAACTCTGTGTCCTTGATGCTTCTGAAGTTCTAAATTGCAAAAGAGCTTGTGAGAGAGATAAGAAGTAGCTCTTGAATCTCTTGACAGATTTGGGATGAGTTTCAGAGGGGGCCACGTAGCATAGGCAACCATGACCCCTTTTGAATATTGACATAAGAATTGATTTTTCTCAGACAACAGCACCAAGAAGAGACCAAGGGAATTAGGCAGGCAAGAAGTGAGAATCTTCTTTGTGTATACAAATTCATTTATTAGGGACATAAAAAGTATATACTTGTTCAAAAAATTTAAACAATAAAAATAATATTTATAAAATTCTAGAGTCTGATCTCAGACCTAGCCTTATATCCTGAGAATCCTCTGTAGCATCAGGCGCACTTTGCAAAGAACAATGAGGAATCAATTTATTTCTGTTTGCTTCTAAATATATTTTTCTCAATTAGCACAGAACTGTATATATTCATAATACACAGTATGTTATTCTAATACATGCACTTTTTATCTAATGACCAAATTAGAGTATGCAGTTTACTCAACCTCAAAGATTTGTCATTTCTTTTTGGTAAGAATACTAAAATTTTCACTTATAGCTGATTGGAAATAGAAAACAAAAATATGATCCTATTTGCTATAGTCACTCTAATTATGACTTCCTTGTATGTCGGAAATATAAAACTAAATTATAAATGACATCATCATATCAATATTGATGTTAGTGAAAACATTAAAATATTATCAGTCACCTTCTGCATTTATCTTGTAGACTGGAAACAAACAGCTCTTAGCTTCTACCACTTGAGGACCACACTCCCAACATCACTGATCTTGGTAATACTGCTCAGTGTCTCTTTCATAAATAAACAATAATCTATATAGTTGAATATATATATAATATTATATATATATAGTTATATTTATATATTATATATATATATATATAATATATATATATTTCTTTTACTAAGAGGCCAAGAAACTTTGGCAGGCAGAAGGAATACTATTTTGTGTTACATAAAGCTAATTCTTAGAAACGAATGGGAAATGAGACATTTGTTCATAAATTTCAATAGCTGGCATGTACAGTTTTAAAAAACAGGCCAAAATAAAAAGGACCTAGACTCCCTGCACATATGTAGCAGATGGGCAGTTGGTCTTCATATGGGTCCCCCAACAATTGGAGCAAGGACTACCCTGAATTTGTTGCCTGCCTGTGGATTCTGTCCTCCTAACTGGGCCATCTTGTCTAGCCTCAGTGGGAAAGGATGTGTCTAGTTCTGCTATGACTTGATGTGTCAGGGTTTGAGGATATCCAGGGGGTACATAATTATTACTACGGCACATTGCTCCCCCTTCTCAGAGGAGAAGGGAAGGGTACAATGGGAGGAGAGTTGTGTGAGGGGACTGGGAGAAGGGGGAGGCTGATATTAGAATGTAAAGTGAATAAATTAATTAATGAATGAAAAAAATCAAAGAGTGTATAACTACAAACAGACAAACTATTTTGCCTAATTTTCAGTGCTACATCCTAAATGAACATATTAGCAATCCTTGGACATCACAGATCAAAATGGCCACTCACCTCATATGACAAGTCACATATGACTTACAACCTCCCAGAAACCTTACCAAAGCACTGTTGATAGAATACCTGGTTTTTCAAACAGTCAATTAGTGAATGGTGTGCAATTATATGTCCTCTGTGTAAACACAAAACCAGACAGACAAACTGCTCCTGGGAGACTAGTGTCAAGCAAATTTTCAAACAGAACAGAGAAGAATGTGAGCCCATTGCCACAGCAGCAAGAAGTGGACAAAATTAATACATTATTACAGTGATACTATTGGTAATCAAGACCCTGATTCAATATCATTGTGCTGATTATTACCATAGTACGATGTTACTATGGCTAATCATCATGTAACACACTGCTGTAACTGACTATCCATTATCATGGTACATTGTTATGATGGCCAGTCATTACCATGGTCCGCTAGTTGCTATAGCTAGACATAACCATAAGCACAGTGTTACTATGTCTAATAAAGACCATGGAAGAGTGTTACTATGGCTAATCATCATAACTATGATACATTGTCGCTAGGGTAATTATTATTATGGTTCAGGGTTACTATGAACAATCATTACTAAGTATAATATCCTTATGGAAGCATTATTAAGCATAGTGTCACCATGAATAATTATTACTACAGTACATTGTCACTATAGTAATCATCACTAGGGTTTGATTTCAGTGTGGCAATCATTACTATGGTGTATTATCAGTAAACCATTACTGTGGTCAGTATCACTATGATAATCATTTCCATGGTAGAGTGTTACTATAGAAGTCATTGCTATGATACAGTGTCACCGTGGCTAATCATTGTTATCGTACAGTGTTACTATGGCTAACAATTGTCATAGTACAATATTACTAGAGATAATCCCTACTGGATGACTGTGTCACTATGGCTCATCATTTCTACAGTACAGCGTTACTATGACAATTGTTACTATGGTACAATATTGCTATGGTAATCATTACCTTGTAACAGTGCTATTTGGTATAACCATTACTGTGATATGGTATTATTATTGCTATTATGCGGTTTTACAATGGATAACTATATGAGTTGTGATTTATCATTTCATCTTTATGTGTGTTTATAGTCCTCCAAGAGGCCTATAGCACCTGTGTTGTTATCTCTCTATGTATAAATTGTGATACAATATAAATTACTTATAATTTTTGGTACATGCATTATTGTAGGAAATGTTAGATATTTATCTGTCTGCATTTTAAATATTCAGTATTGTCTTATTGAGGGTTTTACTGCTGTGAACAGGCACCATGACCAAGGCAGCTCTTATAAGGACAACATTTAATTGTGGATGGTTTACTGTTTCAGAGGCTCAGTCCATTATCATCAAAGTGGGGCCATGGCAGCATCCAGGCAGGACATTGTACAGGAAGAGCCGAGAGTTCTACATCTTGATCTGATGGTCTCTAGAAGAAGACTGACTCCCACTGGCTAGGATGAGGAACTCCAAGGTTTAGTGACACACTTCCTCCAACAAGGCCATGCCTACCAACAAGACCACACCACCTAATTATGCCACTCCTTGGGCTCAGGCATATTCAAACCACCACAAGCATATAATGTGTTTATATTCCTAGCTCACCTGCTAGCTATTTCAGTCTTAAAAAAAAATCTTCAAAATCCACTTATTAAGTGACAATAATTATTTAAATGATATTGTTTAACTATACATGCCTGAGTTTAAGATCAAGAACAATTGTATTTGGATGAATTAGGTTACAAAAAAAAAAAACAAAAAACAAAAATGAAAATTCAGAAAAATACCTTATAAGGAGAAAATGCAACTAATACATCTGTCCTACTCAGCATCAACCTTTGACACACAGTATAGTATAAAGTCTGATGTGCCTGGAACCGGTGGCTAAGCCACTGACCAGTGCCTCATGACAGGGGCACAGCACATGTCCTTCATCCAGAAAATGTGTCCGTTTAAAAGATACAGTGTGGATTCCCCCAGAATTTCTTTTATTTTTGAGTGTAGTTTTCGCTATCCTGGGTTTTTGTTATTCCAAATGAATTTTAAGATTGCTCTTTCTATCTCTGTAAAGAATTGAGTGGGAATTTTGATAGGGATTGCATTAAATCTGTAGATTGCTTTCGGCAAGATAGCCATTTTTACTATATTAATCCTTCCAATCCATGAGCATGGGAGATCTTTCCATCTTCTGAGATCTCCTTCGATTTCTTTCTTCAGGGGATTGAATCCCCGATTTCAAGCTGTACTACAAAGCAATAGTGATAAAAACGGCATGGTATTGGAACAGAGACAGTCAGGAGGATCAATGGAATAGAATAGAAGACCCAGAAATGAACCCCCATACTTATGGTCACTTGATCTTCGACAAAGGAGCTCAAACTATCCAGTGGAAAAAAGACAGCATTTTCAACAAATGGTGCTGGTCCAACTGGAGGTCAACTTGTAGAAGAATGCAAATTGATCGATACTTATCTCCTTGTACAAAGCTCAATTCCAAGTGGATCAAGGACCTCCACATAAAACCAGCTACACTGAAACTAATAGAAGAGAAAATAGGGAAAAGCCTTGATCACATGGGCACAGGGGAAAAGTTCCTGAACAGAACACCAATGGTGTATGCTCTAAGATCAAGAATTGACAAATGGGATCTCATAAAACTGCAAAGCTTCTGTAAAGCAAAGGATACGGTCAACAGGACAAAGCGGGAACCAACAGACTGGGAAAAGATCTTCACCAACCTTACATCTGATAGAGGGCTAATATCCAAGGTATACAAAGAACTGAAGAAACTAGATTCCAGACCATCAAATAATCCTATTAAAAAATGGGGTAGAGAATTGAACAAAGAACTCTCAACTGAGGAAACTTGAATGATTGAGAAACATCTAAAGAAGTGTTCAGCATCCCTAGTCATCAGGGAAATGCAAATGAAAACAACACTGAGATTCCACCTCACACCAGTCAGATTGGCTAAGATCCAAAACACAGGTGACAGCAGATGTTGGCGAGGATGTGGAGAAAGAGGAACACTCCTCCATTGTTGGTGGGATTGCAAGCTGGTACAACCACTATGGAAAGCAGTCTGGCGATACCTCAGAAAATTGAACATAGTGTCACCTGAGGACCCAGCTATACCCCTCCTGGGTATATACCCAGAAGATATTTCAACAGGCAACAGGGCCACATACTCCACTATGTTTATAGCGGCCTTATTTATAATAGCCAGAAGCTGGAAAGAACCCAGATGTCCTTCAACAGAAGAATGGATACAGAAAATGTGGTACATTTACACAATGGAGTACTACTCAGCCATTAAAAATAATGAGCTCATGAAATTCTTAGACAAATGGATGGAGCTAGAAAATATCATCCTGAGTGAGATGACCCAATCACAAAAGAACACACATGGTATGCACTCACTGATAAGCGGATATTAGCCCCAAAACACACAATACCTGAGATGCAACGCATAAACCTCATGAAACTCAAGAAGAAGGAGGAAGACCAAAGTGAGGGTGCTTTTGTCCTTTTTAGAACAAGTATCAAAAGATTCAACCAGAGCTCCCAGGATCTAAACCTCCAGCCTGAGAACAGACAGGGGCAAGCTGTCCTCTGAGAGGCTCTAACCAGCAGCTGACTCAGACAGATACAGACATCCAGAGCCAAACAGTGGATGGAGCTTGAGGACTCTTATAGAAGAATAGGGGGAAGGATTGTGGGCCCTAAGGAGATAGGAACTGCACAGGAAGATCAACAGAGTAAACCAACCTGAACCCTTGGAGCTCTCAGAGACTGAATCACCAACCGTGGAGCATACCTAGTCTACACAGATCTACCTCCATGGGCTGGACCTAGGCCTCCCTGCACATATGTTGTAAATGTGCAGCTTGGTTTTCATGCAGGTCTCAAACATCTGGAGTGGGGGCTATCCCAAAACATGCAGCCTGTATATGGAGTATGGTCTTCTAGCTGGGTGCCTCATCTGGCCTCAATGGGAGAGGAAGCACCTAGCCTCTCAGAGACTTAAAGTGGCAGGGTGGGGGATACAGGAGGAGGGGGTACTCAGAAAACAAGAGATGGGGAAGGATTGTGGGAGGGGGTGACTAGGACGGGTTATAAAGTGAATAAGCAAAAAAAAATAAAATTAAAAAAAGGAAAAAAAAACTGGTACACCAACTAAAAAAAAAAAAAAAAGATACAGTGTGGTTTCTACTGAGTGTCATTTCATACGATGGTATGACAAAGTGAGTCAAAGCTTGCCTCTACGCATGCATAACACACTTCCACACATGCACACTATCTGTATATACCTCCTTCCTGGAGAACAAGCCACTTCTAATGAGAATGCCTCAGAGTTAGTTGCAGTTAACATATAACCTCTGGAGATCAACCTTAGCCTGGGGATGTGTCTTCAATTATCTGTATAGCCCCAGCAAAAAAGCTTGGGCATGCTAACCATAAACAAAGCAATAAAAACAACTGTCGTTTTTCTTTAATGATATAGAGGGCAAGACAAAATGAAAAGTGTTTCATTTAAATATTCAGAAATGAACAAAATTAACCCAGAGATTTACTGGGATGTATAGAAAAGAGAGCAACACAAATGTCATTTTGATCACATCTCAGAGATCTGGTCTTGTAATACCAGTTCCAGCCATTGTACATATTTTTCAACTCTTTATGTGTTCTTTAGGAATTTTGGATCATGCACCCCAATCCCATTCATGCCCCCTCCCTGGTACCCATCCTCCACCCTGTAACCTCCTTCCCAACGGAGAAAAAAAATCTCAATTGTAGAAGCTGTAGTGTGTCATAGTGTGTCCCACAGTGTGCCTACCCTTTTGTCTACACTTCTTTGCTTGCAAATGGTCATTTGAACGACTCATTTGTCTGGTTTAAGGCCTCTGCGTTCTGCTACACTATCAATACTGGAACCTCACGGGGACTCTCCTCTGCTATCCTGTTGTTGCCCTGTGTTATGGAGATCCTGTAGTTTTGGATCTGTAGGACTGACCCCTTCATGCACTCCAGCAGTTCATTAATGAGGTAGATGTTGGAGTGGGCCAACTCAAAGCCCTGGATCTCAGCCTGAGAGGTATCTGAGCTGGTCAGCCCACCAGCTGTTCCATTATCAAGCCCTCTGGCCAGCTCACTCAAGCTCTGCCACCAGAGCCAGCTACCCTGCTGCTCAGCGAAGGCACAGGGCTTGTTCTCCAAAGTGTTGCAGCTGATGACAGACATGGCCAATTCTCCCACTCTCATGACCCCAGAGCCAGCTCTCTTGCCTGCCATAGATGACAAGGGATGAGGGATGTCATGAGAGCATCTCTCCCTCATCTTCGACATTGCCCAGTAGACGAGAGACAGGGCCCGTTCTCTCACACTCACACCTTCAGGGCGCAACCTCCATACACGAGACAAGCTCTACTGTGCTGCCCAGGTGAGCTACGATGCCTGCTCTCCCAAGTGCTGGAGCTGGTGAGGAGCAGGGTGAGGTCTAAGGTGGTGAAGGGCAAGAGGGGTGGATGGTATCTCTCCCTCATCCGTGCCGTAGAGCAAGAGATGAGTGGTACAGCCTGGTCTCTCACACTGTCATCCTCGGGGACTAGTTCATCTACAACTCCTCCAATGTGCTGGTCACTCTTCCAAGTACTGCAGCTGGCTACAGTAGGGTCAGCTCTTCTGCTTTCATGTCCTCAGGGCCAGCTCTCCCATGATGCCCAGGTAAGGAGTAGGGCCAGTTCTGCACAGCCCTTAGACATTAACATGTCCCCAGGCGGCAAACTAGATTAGGAATATCTGCCTAGTCTTTGGTGGAAACAGATACCTGCTGCTGCAAGTCTATAAACCCAGACATGGGCCCTGGTGGCAGCACAGGCCAGGACCCCACCATGGTCCCAGGTGGCATCACTGGCTACTCACATCAGTCTATTCTTCACTACCGACAAGTCTCCAGTTCTCCTTCTCTTCATTGTACTCACATCCTTCTGATTCTTTCTTTTCCATTTCTCTACCATTTACTTGGTCCTCTTAGTGGCCCTGCAAGGTTTCTGAGTATCTGAGATCATCTCAGGAGTTGTCTCCAGAGTGCCATGCCTCACTCATGCATTATGGCACCAGACTGGGGTCACCACAGACATGGTCTCCCTTGCCCTAGGACTGTTCGGTGCCCTACTGATGATCATCTTGAGCTAGTTCCCTGTCCAGAACCCATGGCACTGGTCTGGTGGTCATCTCAGGCTTGCTTCTCACCAGGTCTGACCAAGTGGCCTCATATGGGGGTCCTCTATCTTGGAATCACTCCCATTCCAAGCCCTCACAGGATTTTTGTAGTCTTTTTGGCTTGATCCTAGTCCTGGGAACCATCAAGGCCTACCTACACAGTGCCAGATGCAGGGTCACTCAGAATAACTCCCTATCCGAGCCCCTGGGCACTGGACTGGTGGTCATCTTAGGCTCACACGTTTCAGGGAGTGTTAGGCTACCAATCATTCAGATGTTCTTATGTCAGAAAAATGAGCATAGATGTAGCCTTTCTCCTCTCTGCCACCTACTGGCACACATGTGACATAGCAGCCACACCCGCAATGCCTCTAGGAACAGGAGTTTTTGTATATTTTAATTCTAAGTAACGTAACATAACATTTTATTCCACAGTTTCATGATTATAGTTCCTCCAAGTAATACAGCTAACATTTAGAAGCATTGTTTTACTAAGGAATACGGACTCCACAGTTCACTAGACCTAACCATCACAGTGTAGATTTGGGTTGCCTGCCAGTCAAACCCTGTAGTTACAAGGTGAGAACTCTTTCATTACTAATTGTGGTTGGTTGCCGGATAATTTTGATAAGCAAGTGAATTACAAAGGGTGTGCTTCATGGTGCCAAATTCCTGAAAACATATCCAAGGGTGGTAATTAGAAGGAAAGCTAGCCAGAAAGGCTATTAGGCCTTTGCAAATAATTATCAGCTTTCCTTTGGAATCCATTCATATCTGGGCACTGCCTCTCCTTGCATTTTGAAGAGTAGTTACTATGCTGGACCCGTTGCTAGGTGAGTTTAGACCCAACTGCAGTTTTCTCTTAACTCCCTGTTACAAGGACTGTTCATTTCAGTTCCCAGAGATTTCCCTCCTTTAGAAGTACAACAGTCTAGTGTGGTCCACAGGGATGTGTGAGAAGACAGAGCAACCCGGGAGATGCTCCTCGTGTTTCTCAGCACCCTCTAGCCGCATCTTGCCAAGCACTGTGAAATCCTGAAAGCTGGTTGCTCAACTGTTTGCCATCCTGGAGCATAAATGTGATGTTAGTTGCGAACATGGAAGCAGGTACGGTGTTGGTGTGATCATTGTTGGTTTTCAGACTCAGAAAAATTCTCAGGACTAAGCTGGTTGAGAATTAGTGTGAGAATCACGGCTTACTGAAGCCATCAGGCAGGCATTTGCCCATGTCGTTCAAAATACAAGCTCGACACTGGAAACAAAGCACAACTGAAATTATTAAACACAGTACAAGTAGTCTTGAAATATAAGGCTTTAAAAGGCTGATATTATGTTTCCTTGTCCCATCTCTCTGTGGTCACATAAATACTACTGCCGTTTACTATCTACTAATTTCCAGTGGTAACGTTCACGGGAAGACTCGTCATCTCAACAGTTACTAATATCATTAAGATGTTCCTGAGATTATCTTTAATTGAGATATCTGTCTGAGATAGGTAAAAGCACAGAGATCAGGTTGCACATAGCATTATGGAAAGACATTTTAAATTAGCAGTAAAGACATTTGGAGCTTTAAGCCTGGATCATTAGCACACCATTGCCTGTTTTTCAAGCTAGGAATGCCAGGTCAGCCATTTTCCCCCCTTACAGTCATTTTAAATGTCTCACTAAATTATAGAAAACCATGAATAAAAAGGATGGAATATGAATTTCATAAAAATATGGTCCCAATCATATATAAAGACGCAACAGCATGGGCCTCTGCCCCTCTGTCAGTGTGGGTTTAGATCTACCATCTCCTTTTCTTGGTCTGTGTGTGGACGCAACCTTTTTTAATCCTAAGCACTGTGGTTTTATCATCATAGAACAAAACATAGTTCTCCACTTATTATGCCAATCTTGTTCTGGCTTTTAACATATTTGCCCCTGTAAGATCTAAGTCATTGAATAATCTTGGAGTCAGCTTGTCATCTTCCTGGGTCCTGTACTAAGTTGTTCAATAAGATTTTGGCTCATACTCATTTTGGATAAAAGTCATGTTGCTTTGTGGGGTGTGGCCAGCTGAATCAAGGCACTTGAACCAGTGCAGAGACACTAGTCTCACTTTGAAAAGCACACTTGTACTTTGGAAACTCAACAGCTTTATATAAAGTCAGACAAATTGCAGAAGAGCTGACAGGTTGCTATGAAAATTATGTCTTTGCATTCCCTTCTTGCCAAGCCCTAAGGTGATATAGGGAAGAAAAGGTAATATAGTGCCTCTCCACAGTCCCAAGGCTGACTTTGCCCATCTCTGAAATGGGTATAATTCTCTTGTCATGGATTTTTTCTATATTAGTAATCAGGTAAACCAGCTACAGAAGCTTTCTGAACCTTCTATTTGAGTGCTTGTATCCAGTGTTTTCTCGGGGACCCTAACAGCTCATTTCCCATGTCATTTTAATAGAGATGTCCCAATTTCAGCCAATCTTAAATATACTAAAGTAAAGAATTCTGTCACTCTCCTTGCTATGCCCTGCCCATTAGTGGACAAACCATCTCTCTCCATTTGTGGATAAACCCTCTCTCTCTCTCTCTCTCTCTCTCTCTCTCTCTCTCTCTCTCTCTCCCCTCTCTTTCTCTCTCTCTCTTCCCTCCCTTTCTCCTCTCTCTCTCTCCCTCTCTCTCTCCCCTATCTCTGTCTTTTTCTTGAATTTCAAAGGATGTTCTGGGAAAATGTGTGTGTGCTGAACAGAGACTGTTGCTGTGGCAATCGTTTGTAATTCACCAAAGAAAATCTCGATGGAAAAATAATAACTCATCTGCAGAGGACAGGATGAGCACAGTTCTGACCTGGACATCGGTGTTTGTTCGCAAGTAAATAGGTCATCTTGTCTTCTAGCCTCCTAAGACACAGTCATCTGTACTGCACAGAACTACCTGGACAGACGCTACTACACCGGCGTCCTGTGGCCATTCTCAGAGTATCTCAGTCTCAGTCTGTGTATTCAGTAGTTGCTCTAGTGAGCCCAGTAGTCAGTGCAGTTCCTTTCCATAGCCTTTGACACTGGAAGATTAAAATCACTTTCCCAACAGCTCATTTTATTCATTCATTTAACAGATATTAAGCCAGCTTTGAGCACTGTAGTATATATTACCTCAAAAGTCTTTGATAGCGGCCCCTGATACTCAGGCTGATGGACAAACCTGACTTATTCTAAAGCAGTGTCACCTGGGCTCCAGTGACTCTCGGGGCAGTGAGTGCCATCTTCGAGGCATCCCATTTTGCCACGGTGCAACTGTCACTGATGCTATCAGGACATCTTGATAAAGCCAACATCATGTTTTAAAATGATCTGCCATTATTATAACTATTACTAACTCATAGCAGATCGGCTTCCTCAGGGACATGGTCATCTTCTAAAGGAACAGTTTCTTCAGTTCACTGTTACACAAGCTTTCTCAGTAAACTGAAAGACAACTTGATTTTACTCACTTTCAATCAAAATGATTTACTACAGGGTTAGGCTGACCCAGTGAGTAAAGCGCTTGCCATGCAAGAAGTGGGAAGACCTCAGTCTAATTCTCAGAGCCTCTATGTAAAAATTAGAGTGGCGTGATATATGTTTGTAATCTCAGTGCTGGGAGGTAGAGACAAGAGCATCCCTGGGGCTCCCTGGCCAGTCGAAACAAATTGTTGAGATCCAGGTTCAGTGAGAAACTTTGCCTCAAAAATATAGATAGAGAGCAATTGAGGAAGACAACGAACTTGGAACTTTGGCCTCTACAGGTATCCGTGTGTGTGAGTGTGGTGTGTGTGTGTGTGTGTGTGTGTGTGTGTGTGTGTGTGTTTCAATGCACACACACACACACACATGCATGCAAGCATATACATACACACACATGCACACAGACACAAACATATGTGCACCTCCACACAGACATGCACATTCACACAGATACACACAAAGACACAAACATATGTGCACCTCCACACAGACATGCACATTCACACAGATACACACAAAGACACAAACACACACTGAGAGACACATACAGACAGACTGACACTCACACACATAGACATAGATACACACACATGCATCAAGATACAGACAGATACACATAGACACACAGTCACAGGCACACAGACATACATACATAAATATAGACACTTAGTATACCATAAGCCAAATCTATTAAGCTACCCTGAGTTTCCTTTATATCCTAAGAAGCTGGATCATATAGTTCCTGAGGAATACTTATTTGTTCCTCATTATTCTTAGCACATTTATTCTAGTACTGTGGCGCCCTAATAAATTCTACTGACTAGCATAATGCAATGCCCCATTTTGCATCTCAGACACTCCAGCTGCGTCATCAAACATTGCTTTAGTTTAAAAAAAAATAGCCAATTCACAACAGAAGAAGATTTCATTTAGCTTGTGTGTTCTAAAAAGACCAAGCTTTAGGGAGAAAGGGAAGTTAGCAGGAGAGAGAGAAGAGAGAGAGAGAGAAGAGAGAGAGAGAGAGAGAGAGAGAGAGAGAGAGAGAGAGAGAGAGAGAGCAAATGTACCTGAAAATCATTTAAACTTGATTCTCCTCCAAAGAACTATATTACTTTAGTCTCCTAAGACATGTTTTCAAAAAGCCTGGAGTTTGCTCCTTTTATATCCTGCTTTTATGTGTGCTTACAAGATCATCTCTAAGTAAGGAATACATTTTCTTTCAGGAAAACAACTCTTCAAGACAGCGTACTGAAGAAGGAAATTATTAACTAATTCTGTCATTTGAACAGATTGACAATGAGGCATGGAACACTAGTTCTGTGTGGTGGGCAAACCGTTTGCTTTCCTTGACAAAGATAAACACATCATCAGTTTATTTAAATGTCCCCACTACCATCTCTAGATTTTTTTTTTATACATTTTCAGAAAGTAGTGACTAGAGACAGAGAACAGCACAGCAGAAAGAAATGTTTTCCTGATTTTTTTTCTGTTTTTTTTTTTAAGCCAGTCAACTTAATCTTCCATTACCATAAAATCATGACGAATAACAAAACCAGCCCTCATACTTCCTTACTCTGCAGAAATAAAGTGGTCGACATGTGGTGCTATATAAGGCACTAATAATAAGATTTTTAAGCTCTGCTTTTAACCTAAACATATGCATTAAAATGCTAAAAAGTACTACCACTTTAATCTTAGGCACATATAAGCAGGGAATAAATACATTTTAACGTATTTTATCTACAGTATTGATGGTAGATGTTGGGGTTTAGTGGGTACCTGAGGAGAGGCTCTCAGCTCTGTGGCAGGAACAAAAAAAATTAGATAGAGACATGCAGATAGAAGTGGAAGCAGGGGTGGATTGTTAGATAAAAGTACGCTTGTAAGACAGAAGACTGGCCGAAGCAAAGAAGAGTTTCATCGGTTCAGTGGCTAGAGAGAGGGTTCAGTGGGTAAGAGTGCTCAGTGCTGTTCCTAAGGACCCAACACCCACATCTGTTCTGTTCCCAACACCCACATCTGTTCTGTTCCCAACACCCACATCTGCCTGTAACTCAAGCTCCAGGGGATTCATTACTTCTTCTGGCCTCTGAGGGCACCTGCTTATATCTTCCTCCTCCTCCTCTTCCTCTCTCCTCTCCTCCTCCCTCCTCTCCTCCTCCTCCTCCTCTTTAGAGTCCAGGATCAAGAATAGGTTTAGAATCTCCCTCCTGCCTAAAAGACATGCTGCTGAGATCAGGCATGGGCCAGGATGTCCCTGCATGGAGGCCAAGAGAGAGCATTGTTTGAAGCTGGGAAGATGAAGCCTGAATTATGGTGGAGATGCCAGAGTCATGAGAGACCTGCTGAGGAAAGCTGCGGACTCATATGGAACCAACCTAAGAGAGACAAGTATGCTGCAGCCCAGAGGAGTTGGAGACCTGAAGAGCATTTTGACATCAGATATGGAGCTTGCCCCCGCCCCCGGATTTCAGTCTTGTTTTGGCCCAGTATTTCCCCATTCTCTCTCTTACTTCCATTTCAGAATGGTAAGGTGTATTCTGTGCCATTGTATAATGGAAGTATGTGATCTGCTTTTTAAATTTATTTTTTATTCTCTCATATTTTGCATACTAACTACAGTTTCCTCACCTCCCCTAGTCTCTCTCCCCCATCTCCCTTGGTCCCCAGAACCACCTTCTCTCCCTCTGCCTCCCCTCAGAAAAGAGCAGGCCTACCAAAGACATCAACCAAACACAGGATAACAAGCTATATTAATACCAGGCACATACCTTCACATCAAGGCTGGACAAGGCAACCCAACAGGAGGAAAACTGTCCCACAAGTAGACAAAAGATTCAGGGACAGCCCCTGTTCCCACTATTAGGATTCTCACAAGAACACCAAGCTACTCTGCCATAACATATATATGCAGAGGACCTAGGTCAAACCCCTTATTTCTGTGAGTCCCCATAAGTCCCAGGTAATTGAATGTCTGTGGGCCAGGCTGTTGTTCTTGTGGTGTGGTCCTAAACCCTCTGGTTTCTCTGATCCTTCCTCCCTCTCCTCAGCAGGATTTCCCACCTCTGCCTAATGTTTGGCATGAGACTCTGAATCTGCTCCCACCAGTTGCTGGCTGAAGTCTCTCTGATCGCTTTGATGATGATTCTGCTACTCCTGGCCAAGAACACTCTGCAGGCAGGACAAACCATAGGCCAAAGTTTTTGTGGGTGGTTTGGTGTCTCAGTCCCTCCACTCGAGGTTTTACCTGGTTACAGAAGATGACGTGTTTGGGGTTATAGTTAAAAGGTTGTATTCAGTCTCAGAAGAAACTTTGAATGTTGGACTTTTAAATAGTATTCAAGGCCATGATAGATCAGTGGAACTTTTGAAATTGGACTAAATAAATTGGACTAATAGTTTTGCATTATAATATGGCCTATTGGAACCAGGGAATGGAACGTGGTGGTTTGAATAAGAATGGCCTCCATAAACTCGTATATCGGAATGTTTAGCCACCAGAGAGCTCTGTTTAAGAAGGATTGGGATGAACTATTTCACTATTTGTGGGCTTTGAGGTTTCAAAACCAAAGCCAAGATCAATATCTCTCCCTCCCCGCCCCTATCTCTCTCTACTTATGGATCAGGATGTAACTTTTGGCTGCTTCTCAGCAACATACCTGCCTGCTACCATGCTCCTCCCCATTATGATAATGGACTAAGCCCCCAATTAAATGCTTTCTTTAGGAAAGGAAAATGTCTTGGTCATGGTATCTCTTCATGTGATAGATAGAACAATGACTAAGACAAGCCTTAAAATCAAAAAGCTGAAATTGAGCAAGCCGTTCTTTTTCAATATGTCCCACCAAATACACCATGTTAAACATGATTAATCTCAAGCGTTGTGTATGTGCATTTGTGTGAGTATTTTTTGCTAAACCATGCAGACTAAATGTTTCGAAAGAAGTCATGGATATGGAAAACATGTCCTATAGGTGAAATGATCCTCCTAATTGATACACTTAAAGACATCATTTGGAGAATAAATAGCAAAAAATTAAACTTATTATCTTCTCCCCATTATATTAAACAATCAATTTGCTGACTCTATGCACAACACAGAAGACACTTGATCATGATTGCTCTCACAGTGGGCTGATGACTGTTTGTAAAAGCAATTGAGTTCATTCCTTGAGAATTAGCCCATTGCTTTTTCTAGGTATCCATCTGTTAGCCTCACTAAATGAGACTGGGAAACAATTAGAAAATTCGATCACAATAATTACCATAATTCTACAACACCTCCATTATTCTGCCCCATGCCAGCAGGCACAAATTACATGATTCATTTCAATTTAACAAAATCAGAAATGTTTGTGTGTGTGCTGCTTGCAATGTACGGGGTTAGTCACTGAGAACGATTCAAAGATAAAGAGAGTCACATATATTCATCCCAAGGACCAAGATCATCATTTGAAGCCCAAGAAAAAGAAAATTAAGCAGAAAAACAACAACAAAAAAATGCAATGAGGGTTATTTGTACAAACTCCTGTCCTTTGGATGCACAGTATAGAAGACCCCGCACTCAGGAAGCAAGACTCAGTACTCAGCAGTGGATAATGGAAGAGCAATTTCTGAGAAGGGGGATGGATAATCTGAGCCAGAGACAACAGTGCCAGCAAAAGCAGAGATGGGAGAAGCCAACTTGGACTCAGCCTGCAATCCCAAACCAACAGGAATAGAAAGGCTGAAAATGTATGCAAAATACTAGGAATCACCATCAGCTAAGAAAACCATAATAAATTCTCTTTAAGAGCTGGGGACACAGTCCAGTGGGAAATTGCTTGCCATGAGGGCATAAGTATCTGAGCTAGATACCCAGAACCCATGAAAGAGAAGCCAGCTATAGTGGTATAAGCATTTAATCGTAGCACCGGAGAGATGGAGACAGAAGATCCCTAGAGCTCTCTGGCTACTCATTCTTCCAAATCAAAGAGCACTAGGCCATGGAGAGACCCTGTCTCAAAAACAGGTATGCAGCAATTAAAGGAAACATCTGATGCCAACCTCTGGTTACGTGTACATGTGTGTACATGTACACACACAAACACACTCATACACACTTATATAAAAGAAAATACTAGGTTATGCTCAGAAAATAAAGATGTTATTGAACAGGCTGGGTTGATGACTAAGAGTTTAAAAATGCCTTCAGCTCATGACAAACAGAACTAGGAAAACAGCTCCTACCCCAACACACCCCCTCATTATTAGCATTTCAATTTAGTGTGGGAAGACAAGGAAAACCTTCTCATCATGAGGTTTTTTTTTTCCTCAAAACTTTACAACGGCTCCTCAATGGGCCTATCCTCTTTAACCCCGATGAGGTTTCCAAAGAAGCCTGTTCCACTTACTCAGAAGTGGTTCCTTAAGGGGGCTATGCCTCTTAGTGACTAACAAGGTTCTCAAAACTCCAATCCTTCTTAGTCCCCAATAAGGATCCTTAAGGGGTGTATCCTTGCTAGCCAGAGCCAAATTCAGAATACAGACTTACATCTTAGGAGCGTTAGAAAAACTCATCAGTTTTGGTGTCTGGGAACATAGCAATCATTCCAAACCTCTCTTGGCTCCATAGGAAGTACAGGGTCTGAGACATTTTCAGGGGTACCTCTCCTGAAGCCTCCAGTGGCTGGATGGGTTGAGAGTAAGGTTGAGTCCTATGGGAGAGGAAGGTAATCTCGCTGGGGCCTCCAGAAAATAGAATGCTCACATGAAAAATATACATGAAAACTATACTGATTTAGCCAATTGAAGGTACACGAACCCTTTATTCTTGGTTAGTGACCTAGAACAGCTCATGCCTTAGAGTATCTTGGCACCAAACCTTGAGAGCACAGTTTATGGTGTTGTTGGTTGGTTGGTTGGTTGGTTTGGTTGGTTGGTTGGTTGGTTGATTGGTCAGTCGGTTGGCTGGCTTTTCTTTGTTTGTTTGTTTGTTTGTTTGTTTGTTTGTTTGTTTTCAAATGGCAAAAAGGAGGGTCAGAGTAACCTTGCAACATTTGTTATTGGCAAAACATAGTAATCAAACTCAACATGATAATTAATTTTGACTAATACATTTTAGGTGTTTTATCTTATGTTTAGTTTGTATAAACATTAGCTTTTTTGTTAAGCTACCTGGACCAGGGTCAGGATCATAGAAATCCCAAATGTGTTGCCACGGACATGTGGCTATTGGGAATACAGGGATAGGAAGTATCTAGGCTGCACATTCCATGGTAGTCTTATGGCAAGCTGGCATTAGCTTAGTCATTTCAATGGAACTTTATGCAAGAAACATACCATTGAATATTCTTTCTCTGCCTCTTTGAAAGATATTTGTTGGGCCCCCGTTAATGGTGTCCCCATTCACAGATGTAGCCAACAGCAGATTGATAGTATTTGGAAAACATAATTGTATCAATATTGTGAATACACATTAAGCCATCATTCCCTAAAAAGATAGTATTCCTATTTATACAGCATTCACATTTTATTATATCATAAATAATAAATATGTACTTTAAAGGATATGGGGATGTACTGAATTTATATGTAAATAGATGCTACATGATTATTTGAAGCTCTTATATCCACTGACTTGTGGGGGGCTTCTGGCACTGGTACTCTTCATGGGATACTATGGGATGCATAATCACATTAAAAGCCTCTTCCTAGCTTAAGACTTAGACAATGTCTATTTGTCATGGAAACAGCAATTATTTATTTGATAGTATCATCATGAAAGATGGTACCTTCATCTCAAAATGTATGGAAGACTAGAAATTCAACTTTAGTGGGACATTGCTCTAAATGAATCATATATCTCTAATCATGAACAAACGAGACGTTTTCATTTCTTTTTGAGTAACAATAGATAATAAGCATGGTTAACCTAGGATCACCCACATCCTGCTCTCAAACTTCCCTTCTTTGGCATGTCAACACCAAAGCAACCTTTGTCCTTATTGCAATATTGTTGTTGTTGTCGCTGTACTCTTTGTTTTTTGTTGTTTGTTTGTTTGTTTGTTGGTTTTGGTTTTTGGTTTTTTGGTTTTCAGTAATCACAGTATCCAACATGGCTTGGTCTGGAAAACTGGATCAGGGTGAGGAAGGAATTAAGTAAAGACAAATACACAGACACATGCACAGAAATGCTGGGATCTGGTAGACTGTGCTAACTCTGATGGAGCATTATATGCAACAAGGAACTTGAGGGCATTTATTATTTATAACACAATGTGGAGGAGATATCTCATCTCTATAGGAGGATATTGCAGTTGATACTTTCTGTACACTCTGAACATTCACACACAAATCTTAGGAAGGCTTTGCCAGTTCCCAAAGCTGATTCAGGAAAGGCTTTTTTGGGTCCTTATAGATGATACACAGTCATTAGGACTTCATCGGCTCCCCACAAGTAATTAACATTGCCAGTGTAATTTTTCTCTGATAGTTTTAATAGCCAATACAACAATAAACATGAACAAGCTAGTTTTTACTAAAAACTCACTGTCTGAAGTTCTTTATTACCATGAGCCTTCATTTTTGCAATAACCTGCAGAACAGAACAGGAATGACTACTATGCTCTAACTGATGTTCCAACTACATGGCTTCTTTGGATAATTTATGATAGAGTCAGATTATGAGAAGCTTATCTTAAGGTCATTAAATTAAGTGGCAACAAATGTTTTTGAGAGTTTGACATTAAACTGTTAACCAAGACGATATCATTAGAAATTTCTGAAAAACACAAAACAAATAGCTGTGAGAAAAGTGTTAATATAGACAACCAGTATGCAAAGAGAGAATCACTGGATGAACCAGAGCGTTCCGAGTTTGTCTGTTATTTGTGCAGGTAGACAAGAGATAGCAGAAACACATACACTGTACTATTATAATGTGCATAGTAATGGAATTAACACCTAAAATAGATTGAGATGTTACAATAAGGGTTTGGTTGGAAAAATTTGCACATACTATCTCATGAAATCTGTATATAGATTTTTTTGTGGTGAATCTATCATTGCTTCTATCTGAATTGTCATAGATCAAGAACTGTGTCTATTTAATTTTATCTTACTACATCAGTGTATTACATAAACTAAGGGATATGATAATGGAAAGGAAAATTCCACCAGATCCCTCCCCTCCTGGAAAAGAAAGGTCAAAGAACAAGAATGCTTAGGCAGAGGGCTAATTAACATTCCTCAGACCACAGAGGGTGGGGACTGACCTGCTGGTGGGGAGGGAGCCCAGAGCACATGGACAATGGACCTTTGGCCACACACAAACAAGGGAGGTCCTTGTCACCTCATTCCCTAAAGAACAGTCAGTTTTAAAAGTCACTGTCTGCCAATCACATTGTCCCTAATGGCTGCTACCACCTAGAGACTGTATAAATATCCGCTGAACAAGCCATGCCGGGTCGCCTCTCCTTTGGGGATGCAGGATGGCCCCAGCATGCTGGAACATTAAAATTCCTCTTGCTTTTTGCAGCGATTTCTCATCTCCACGTGGTTCACTCAAGGGGTCTTCGGTAAACTAAGGCTCTGCTAACTGGAATCTTACATTGATCCTTTTACAAATGAGAAAGTGAAGCCCTCGTTGCCTCATACAGCCATATAGCAGGAAAGTGAGATATAATATTCAAATAATACCTTTGTGAGTCAAGAGTTTTGGTAAATTGAGAGAAATTATGTTGATCTTACTATATGCTCAGAATTTCTTTAAATCCTTTCAAATACCATATAAAAGGGACTAACAGCTAGAGAAATGACTTGCCAATTGAGTGTAGTTTATACCTTTGCAGAAGACCTGAATTCAATTTTAATCATCCATGTTGGCCAGAACACAAATGCTTGTAACTCCAGATGCAGAGGTTCTAATGTTCTCATCTGGTTTTGACAAAGACACACATACATGCACATGCACGCACACACACACACACACACACACACACACACACACTCACATGCACATGCAGACACATGTACACAAAGCAATAAATATTATTTTAAAAATAAATTTTAAAAGGAACCTAAAAGATATACCATTTAGCTCATTTTAAATCCAAGCCATTTGGGCCCTGCTGCTGAAGGTCACAGTCCGCTGTGTCTAGACAGCTCTCTTGAACTGGGCACAAGATGAAGGACTCCCTTTTCTTAGGTGGCTTCTTCTTCTTTGCCTGATCTGGGGAGGCAGAACCCCACCCCACATCCTCTTCCCGAGTAATGTCACCTAGTCTTGGTGAGATTAAAGGTTCACCTTCTGTTCTCCTGTCCAGAAGCACCTGGAATCCTGGAATGCCACTCCATGTCAAATGAGGCATTCCTCAGATCCTAAATTCTAGACAGACATGGTACATACTCACCCTGGAAACCCTGATTCTCTTCCCAAAGATAAAACCCCTGATTCACCCTGAATAAAGTTGAACTACCTCTCTGAAGCTTATCTGAGAAGTCTGTCATTGCCTTTGAATTCATGGGACTTCTGAACCTGTCTTTTGACTCTGCTCCATTTGTCCACAGGCTAGTGGTCAACAGCCCCTGAGGAGAAGGGAGTATTTTAAAACTTGATTATAATGACAGTAAACAAATATGGTCTTCCTGTGGGTCCTGAACAACTGGAACAGGAGCTATCCCAAAAGATGCTGCCTATATTGGGTTGCTCTGTCTGGCCTCAGTGGGAGAGTAAGTTCCTAGCCTCACAGAGATTTGAAGTGCCAGGAAGTGCCAGGGTGGGGAGGTACCCAATATATATAGACATAGACATAGACATATATATGTGTGTGTGTGTATTAATTTTATATGTATATATATATATATATATATATATTAGTGCTTATCACATGCCTTATAGAATTTTCTAATATTTGAGCATTGTTAAATATCATCATCATGAAAAGACTGAACACTCTTTGAATTGCTTCCAAAATTGAAACATTGTCATTTCCTATAGAGCCATATGCCATGTGTCACCCAAGAGCTCCCAAGAACTTAGGACTGATGAGTTCACTGGGGCAAATATTTCCAAAATGGAAGAAATAATTAGCTAACATGGTGCTATCTTTTTATTTTCTTAGTGGTAAAACACCATTTATCATTTAACCATTTCAGTTGTAGACGTATGACATTAAGGACACTCACCTCCCTGTGCAGAAGATGGGCACCATTTTGAGGCAGCAAATTAGTCTCCAAACTTGTACTTCTCAGGTAAGGCTACATGCATGTACTTTCTGAGTTAAAGCCACATGTGTGTACTTTCTCAGGTAAATCTGTATATATATTCCTCCTGTGGCTAAATCTACTTTTATGCACTTTCTGTGGATTTTTCTTTTACATAATCTGTAAGTTATAAAAGTGCTATAGGCAAAAAATAATTGAGAATCTCTCTCAAGTTCCAGTTAGTGATGAAAGTATAAATTTATTAATTCTTAAATATATTTCCCTTGAGTATAACATATAATACATAATACTACATTTTACATACATAATGAATAAATAAATACATAGAAATTTCTAAAAAGAAAAGGAAAGGCAGACAGACAGAATTCCATGAACTGAACTGTTCCAAATTCAACTGCTCTGCTCTGAACTGAACTGAGTACAACTGAACTGAATTCAATCAACTCTCCCTCATGACTGTTTTTAAGTAGCCTCTCTTTCCTGTCTGTCCTCACAGAGTTGGGCATATCCTATCTGTGATTCATTCTGTCAAATCTTTCTCTGATTCATCACTTTGTCTGCCTCTCAATAGATGTCATTGTGTGGGATTAAAGGTATGTACTAAAGAGACTCTGTATTCCAGCCAGAGGGATTAAAGCTATAAGTTCCAGCTGGATCATATCTTTGGATGTGATCCTTGCCATGGCAGCCGTGTTACTGGGATAAAATTTCTCTACAATGAAGAAAGTTTTTTTTATAAATTCCTTATATGTTTACTCAGAGAACTGAGAGAAAACATAAAATTGCCCAGTATATAGTGAAGATCTCAAAAATATAAGCTGCCATTTATATTACTACAACTACTGCCCGCAAGACTTTCCTTCTCGGGCAGCCAAGCTCACTTCTCATCAGCTGGTCTTCAGAATGGTGGCTCTGGTTGTAACACCTACATCTTTAGACAAGTCCTCAAACACTACACTGTGGAGAAAAAGTAGAGCCATGGGATTTTATATTAGCAAAAGAATTGTAGAATTATAAGATAACTAATAGATTTTAAGAAAATTACTTGGGATGTAGGGATGTAGCTTAGTTGGTAGAGAGCAGGCCTGGCTCAAATGAAGTCTCCTAATTCCTAGAATACTATAAAACCAAAGGAGGAGCTCATGCCTGTAAACCAAACACTTAGGAGGTAAAGGTAAGAGGGTTACTTGAGACTCTATCTCAAAATGAACAAGCAAAATCACTCAGCACTTCAGAACAGTAGTTTTAAGTGAAGTGCAAAATTGAAAGAGATTTGACTATGTTTTCCTGTTGCCTCTCTTTCAACCCCAGTCTTCAACCAAGGACCTTGCACTGCATTTACACACCACGTCTCCTCCATCTCCAATCCGTGACAGCCTTAGCCCTCTCTGATCTCCCACATCAATGTCTTTTATTACTTGGCACACATGGTTTTTTTCATTTAGGTTTATCTAATTCCTTTTAATCATTTCTTATGAAATTGTGTGATAGTAGAAAGATAGCCTCTTCTCAGAGACTATCACCAAGAGGCACACACTGATTCACATTGTCATTGTCAGGGGTGCTGACTTCAATTATTTAGTAAAAGTGGTATCAGGCAGGGCTCTCCTTTTTCTCTTTTAATTACTAAACATTTCAGAGAAGAAAATACAAGCTGTAGGCTTAGATAATTTTTTTTTAAAAAATCGACTTTAATAAGGACTCTTAAATGCTTCAACTTCCTTCATAGCTCACCTATCAAAAGTAAGGGAGGAAGATGGTTAACAGGACAAGGGGGACATGGACCTGTTTAGAAGTCGTTCCTTGGGGTGATTCCAATCTTCATTATCAGCAGTCCAGTCCAATAGCAAAACACAAAACATGAATCAGCAGCCATGGCTCAATCCAGAAGAAAACACAAGGCTCTAACAATCAGCCCAAGTCCACAGAAGCAACAAGAAACCACCAGAATATCACTAGAAGTTCTTTGGTACATTTATCTCTATGATGTCACGACAAGCAAAGATCAACCAAGGTAGCAAGGTAAACCAGTGCAAGAGGATTGTCCGACAAAGACCAGCATCTAGGAAGTCCAACAAAGACCAGCAAGTAGTAAGGTAAATCAATGAAACATTCACTGTCTGTTGGGTCATACTTATACCTTTCCAAATATCACATGTCCTCACAAGGGTCTGCTCCAGCAAAACATTCTCTCATAAGACAGCTTCCAGAAAAACATCACACGACACATCTGTGTCTCCAAAGAAACCAGAAATTTCTACTTCAACAAGCCTCTTCCTATAGTCTGCTTCTTTATAAGTTCCACTTCTTTCTTTTGTCTCTTTGTAGATTATGCTTGTGGCAATACGGAGTACTGAGAGTGTTCTTAACTTACTCATTACTTATAGTAACAGTTAGAGATTTATTAAAGGATTATATTTTTTAATTTCTCCAACAATGCAGTCATTGACATTACTATGATCTTGGGTATATTAATTTTATCTTTGCTTTATAAACCTCTAGTTACTTTATTGCTAATATTCCCTCAGCTTTGACTACTGGAAACTCTTTCCAGTTAACTTTGTGCCCTTTAGACATGTCTACATGTTTTGAATACTTCCTTATGTTCTGGTATTATGAGATGCTCCAAGAACACTGTTGTGTTTTGTCTACCTCAGCCATGGTAGACAAAATGCTTAAATGCTTCAACTTCCTTCATAGCTCACCTATCAAAGGTAAGGAGGAAGATGGTTAACAAGACAAGGGGGACGTGGACCTGTTTAGAAGTCGTTCCTTGGGGTGATTCCAATCTTCATTATCAGCAGTCCAGTCCAATAGCAAAACACAAAACATGAATCAGCAGCCATGGCTCAATCCAGAAGAAAACACAAGGCTCTAACAATCAGCCCAAGTCCCAAAATTCTAAGTCCCTTAATTATGTAAGAAAATTAGAAGCTATGATGTGAGGTCTAGCATGTATATTGCTACAGGTGAGTCATTATTAAGTCTGTCTCAAATACAGAGCCTAGAAGTGTATGTGTGCATCCAAGTTGGTGCATAGATGCACGTGTACACTTATTTCCAAACTGTTTCTACATAACTATTCATTTACTACCTGTGATCTCTTCAAAGAATTATACAGATCTCTCTAAGTTCACTCTAGTTTTCTTTCTGTAACTTCTTTCTCTAACAGTGAAAATGTTCTTGTTGTCATCTGTATTTACTAATTTGTTCAATCCTTGCACAGAAATGAACTTTTATATCTCCTAGACTATAGTTCTGAGAAAAATCAACCTATAAACTATAATTCATCATTTACATACATTTTTCTGTGTCTTTAGCCATGTAGTGCCCAAAGACTTGCTTTCTAAAGTCACTTAAGTTGGTTTCTTTCTGTTTATTTTAATGAGACTATGCAAGTATTTATAGTGAAATTAGGTCCATTTGTCACAGTCTGGCCTCTCCCTTGCCTTTCCTACGCACATACATCTTAGCTTTATCTTGCACTCTTTTTCCAATTAGTGAAATTCATATTTTGTCTTGGACAAGTTTGTTAGCTTTAACAAGTACACAGAGTCACATATCAACCAGCTAGAGCCATCACCCTCCTCAGATTTTTCAGTGACACATTACTATAGCAACTGGTATGGAAGATCTGGAAGCCAAATATCTATATTTCTGTCTATGGATTTCCTAACAGTGTTTCAGAAATGGAATTAGACAACAGGTAATCTTGTCAAACTGGCAGATACTAAGAAAAAAAATGTCATTGTGTGATAATATATGAAACAATAGCTTGTTCCATTTTCTTTCTAAGTCTTCATTGGTTGTTTGATACATACCGTACTAAGAAAGGTAAAAGGCATCCCCTGATCTAATGTGCTCAGCTGGTCCTTAAGGATATTACCAATGGAACTGGTTTTTAGACGTAAGCCATAGCACTGCATACTCACCAAAATTTGTTGCTGTATATCCTAACACTGACCACTATTCAGTCAAGGGTGAAAAGCTTGGTAAGTATGGTATCTGAGTACTATTGGGATATAGAAAAGGGTACCATGAGCCATGCTAGGCAGATAACAACTGAACCAGAGACTCACTATTGTAGCTGTGAGTATGGACAGGGTAGATGAAGATTCAGAAGTTGATCATACTTAATGAGAAAATGAAGGGTAGGTGGGAGAACTCAGTCCCTCAATGGGAAAGAGCATACTGGATCCAAGCACTCTGATACAGTAAAATGTACATTATTTGACTTCAACTGCTCAGATTTACAGAAACACTATTTTATGTGCAAACAGTTCATCCAATCCATTCTCTGAAATTGCTTAGGAGTATTTTTGCATAGCTCCCATCTTTGATCACTATATGTCTAATGAATACAGTGCTCATTTACTAGATGAAATCCTAATTTCATTAGCCTTAACACCCTTACCATATTTTGCCAAGCATGAATTTTGTAAGAAAAAGGGGCTTTGCTGCTTGTCACAATAGATAACTTAATTATGCAGGAAATAAAAACACATCATCTGTAAGACAAAAATACGACTCATATCAAACCTTGCTGATAGAACACTTCAAACCTGCATTCGAAGCACAGGTTATAAAAAGCACTTAAGGGCTACTCAATGCATAAAACATATTAGCACAGCTCTGAACGAGATAACTCAAGAAACTGAAAAGATGGGAGAAACTGTTCAATTCTTGCTGAGTTTTAAGACTAGAACTGCTGTGTACACCCTGACCCCATCATTATTGTAAAAGGGAGGCAAGGACCATTTGCTGAAGGCTACAGGGAATAGAGGAGGGAAATGGATTTGGTACAGAAAAGGAACAGTGCTCAAATGGATTTGTCTTATTTTTTTTTTAACTCAGTATACTGTTCTGACTTGGTCTCCCTTTGTTGTAAGTATGTGGAGTAACTGGAGGCCCCAAACCCCATAAGCGGTAAGAGAATGACCTGGGGTCTTCCTTGGTAATGAGAGATAATGACATAGGAAGGCAGAGTCGAGCCACTGGGTCTCAAGCAAGATATTTTTGGTAAAGAGAGATTTTTAAAGGGAAGTGAGAGTATGATTATATAACTGGATATATATCTCCTAAGACATATAGAACACATTCGGCATCAGAAATAGAAAATGCAGGCTGCTCATACTAGGAAAGTTGCTTCCATTTCTCTCCAGTAGATTGCTGAAAATGACATACCAGGGTAGGGTGCTGGGCTCTGGTGTTTGAGTTCATGCCAGGCCAGCATCCCCGGGCTGTAACTGGTATCAGATGGATGTGCTAGATCTTGCTGCTACAGTGGTGGGCTATCTCAGCAGGTGCTCTAAAAAGGTGTCATTATGGATGGACATGGTGACACTAGACAGTGGAAAAGGAGAGAGATTCTAACTATACCACACATGAGCTATTTGTCTTGGAGTAAGCCATCTCAATTCTGACATTTGCTGAGACACTGAAATGCAAAAGCCTATCTGGAGCTACAAGTCTATTATTAAATTTTAGGCCACAGACTGTACCTATTAGCTACCAAACACTAAGGTGGAAGTCCTGATTAAAACCACAGACTACAGCAATAGGTTGCCATGTGGCTTTTTGTTAAGGTCTTCTGTGTTAAACCCCCTCCCCCACCCCATATTCAGCCTACCTTCCCATCTCATTTGCTATTAGACCCTTTCTACATCATTATTCTCTTTAATCATTTATAACCACTGTGGTCTATCTCCCTTCCCTCAAATCCCTCCCTGTGGCCCCTCGGTATTTCCTACCCCTGAGAATATTCCAAAAGAAACATGCAGATCTGATCATTTAAATTTAATATTCACAAATAAAGAAACAGGTCTCGGGTTACCTCACTCATAATGGTTGTTTGTAGATCCATCCTGTGAATGTCATAATTTTGTTTTGCTTTGCAAGCTGAAAACTACAATCTGGCACCATTATCCAGACAAGGAACTGGTGGCTAGACAGGTCATCGACCCTCGGGGAGAGCCTACTACTATCCTATTAAATAGGTGTAATATTAAATTAATGCTTGGAAGATTTATCCTTATACTAAAGATTGCTGTATCTCTCAACCTTCATCATAAATGTATTTTATTGCAGTAGATGTCAATTTAAAACAGAAACTCACACCTGGTAAAGTGCAAATACTAAGAGACCACAGGATTCTTATCCCTAAAGTGGATCACCTAAATCATACCTACTCCTCTCAAAGCTCAGTAGACGATGGGAAGGAAAAGTTGTAAGAGCCAAAGTCAGGGCAGCTACGAGGAAACAGTGATTTCTGGACATTGCAGGACTTGAATATGCATTCATAACTGTTGAGACAGCAGTCATAAGACCTACAGAGGCTCAGGCCAGACCAAATTACACCATAGAAACTGGAGGTTAGCTAAGTGCAACCCTAGCTAAGGAGCTACTGACAGTGGATAGGTTCTGGAATGACAGTCAGTTTCTTTAAAGGCACACCCCTTGGAAGGTCATGAATCTAAGAATCTGAGTGGAATCAACTCTATTTGACATTAAAAAATAAAGAGAGAGAGACCAAGTTGCGTGAGTAGGTGTATATTAGCCAGGGTTCTCTAGTGGATCAGAGCTTAATATATATATATATATTCAATTACAATGGATTACAAGCTGTGGTTTGGCTAGTCCTGTCTCCAGATAAAAAGTCCAAGAGTCCAACAGTTTTTCATTCTACAAGGTTGGATAGCTTAGCTGGTCTTCAGAATACATTGAAATTCTAAAACACTAGGTTCTACTACCAATGAAAGAATTCCTCAACAACAGGATAAATGAACTTGCCATCACAAGCCTGGGCAAGCAGGTGAAAAGCAAACGATTCCTTCTTCCTTGTCATTTTTCATAGGTTAAGATCAGAAGATGTGCCCATTTGGGGGTGGGTCTTATGACCTCAAATGATCCAATCCAGAAAAATCTCTACTAAGTGTGTCCAACTACTTGGGTTTTAGTTAATTTAAATGTACTCATGTTGATAATAATGACCAATACAAGTCTAACCTTTATAAATTCCATATATAATCATATCTCTTTATGTCATGTTTAGTTTCCAATGAAAACAATAATCAAGTCATAATTACACCTAATGCGATATAACTCTCACATAAACCAGAAATGCATTATGTTTTCATATTCCAAGTGATTTGTGCATTAGGCAAGGCAAAAGTTCCAGGAGGAATGGAAACAGTGTGAATATGATCAATGTGTTATACGAAATTTCAGAGTAGTAAAAGAGAAAAAAGAAAACTGCAGACTAATTGCTTTAGAAGACATCACATTCCCTTTTTCTACTAAATAGATTGTTGGAGAAGAGAGTTGAAGGAAGAATGGACAAGTGACCCTGACTCATGATTTGATATAACAAAGCTGCCTTGTGGCAAATGATTTAATTGTCAGCGGGACTGTCTGACAGGCTGAGGAGAAAAATAATGAAAGCCCTCTGGTTCCAAAATTCCATCATCTCAAAAGATGGGATTTTCAGTGTTCAGTGAATTGAGCCTAGTTACAATTGAACAAGGCTGCAAAGACAGGTCTATCACAGGTATCCTCTCTGCTCATATCCACCCAGCATGAGGGCAGAGACAAGTGTGGAGCCCAGAACAAACAGGAACCTTTGACTTAGATGGTCAAGTGGGACATCTTTTGTCTGACAGTTTATCCTTCATACAAAATAACTGTTTCTCTCTCTCTCTCTCTCTCTCTCTCTCTCTCTCTTCTCTCTCTCTCTCTCTCTCTCTCTCTCTTCTCTCTCTCTTCTCTCTCTCCCTCTCCTCCTTCCTCCTTCCACTCCCCTCTCTCTCATTCTTACTTTCTCCAATTCATTGGTTCACCTTTCTAGTTACAGCAATTTGTTTTAAGTCAGTATTTTTATTTCACCACATATTCCTTTCTCATCATTTTCCTGCCAAGATTGTTTATTGTAAATGTTAAACATCTAAATATGTTTAACAATTAATCTGTGGCAATAGGATAGAGGTAGGGCATTGATTATTGTTCTTAAGGATGTCACAAACTCTTTGAGTACCTATCACATTAGATACCACGTGTGCTGTGTGCCTGAGCACACACAATGCACGTGTGTGACATGTGTGTGTGGCACCACACACCACACACACACACACCTTCCGTGCTTATAAAAGAAACAAGAGAAGGGAGGGGTAAGAAAGGGAAAAAGAAATGGAAAAGGAGAAAAAGTAGCCATGTGGCTTTGTTTAAGGCCCAATCCATAGCATTAAAGTCACTTCCTATACAGCTTTGGACCAATTAATGCTTAGATTTTTATACTTCATGTCAATAGCAATGTAGTCTGTCTTTAAACCCACCTTAAATGGCAACTTCTATTGAATGCATTCCTACAACCTAGTCATTCCACTAAGGTTCTATACAGAGAATATAATACAATTTATGGAGAAGCCTTTACATACAGGATGTTTACTTTAGTATTGTGTTTGTTAATGCAGACTGTTAGATTCAAAAAAGTATATCTTTCCATGTACAAAATGAAATCAATGACAAAATTAGATTTTCAAAGATGTTTTGCATTAAAGGATACTCATAGCGGTTACACTGAAATTAGTAACTAGGGGAAAAATTGTAAATAGAAATATGCAGTGGGGTTGGCACAGCCACACCTCCGAAAGTAGACATTGGTGGGTCATGAGTGTTTAAGAACAGCCTTGACATATTAATAGAATTGAGGGCACAGCCTATGCTAATGACACTCATCTCAAGAGAAACAGAACCAGCTAGAATCACCAGAAAGCTTACCCAGCACCACTGACAAGTGAAAAAAATAAAATGTCGCACTCTTATCTCATTACAATTAGAATTAGATTTGTGTGGCATCCCTGGGGATATTTTAACTATAAGGACTTATTGGGCTTCCTCAATAAGTGATGTGTGAAGGATGGCTCACAGGCTTCAGCTTACTCACTGGCAACTGAAGAACCAATCTGGCAGAAAGCTGGGATTGTACTTTGAGTTTCAAGTCTCCTGCAGGAACACTCTCAAACACTCTGTAGTTTATTATTCATAAGATGTGTCCATGTCAGACACAAGGAGAAATATGAAATCCTGATGTCTGGTCTCCAAGGCAAGAGTGTCAACAAACTCCATTCAGGAAAACAAAACAAAATACATGTTCCAGGTATTCTGTTATCTGTATCTCCTTGCCATGAGTTTCCCATATTTGATATTGTATTGGGGCAGTGTTCATGCACAGAACAAATAAAACACATAGCTAATAAATGCACCAGGTGCATATACTCCTAGTCATTGTATCTTCATGAAGAATTGAACGTTTTTATCTTGACAGTCTCTTTGTGCCTCACTTGAGACTATTTGGAGCTGAAATCTATTTTGTACAACGTATAACACACAGTCACATACTCAGAACTGAATTTTGCTGACATTGTGAACTTCATCTTCCAGCCCCCAGAGCTGTGGCAAAATACATGCATAGCAGAAGATACCCAGTGGATCCCTGGAGTTCTATTACATGTGGCAATCCAGTGGATACTTGTTATATTACATATAGTGACCTGAGAAAGATAACATAATGCTTAAAACTGTTTAGTGAATGTTAGAGCATTATAGACAGTATGTAAACTCCAAAGCAAAAAAATGAAACAGCCAGCATGCCAGCATCCAGAGACTCTACTCAATCCTTTATCTGATTGTCAGTTTAAATGCTGAAGTGTCTAGCATGCATCACACTAATTGAGAGAGATGTGGCCTCATCTGGAATGCTCTTACAGTGCAATGAGATACAAAGGGCTTGCGATTAAAATGATATGTTAAGTTAAAACAGAAGGCAAATATATACAGGAGGAGTAGCTGACCTTGACCTACAAGTGACATCTGTTAACGACTAATAGCATAAATGGAAGAGATGAAGGTTGGCAAACTGAAAGAAAAGACTACAGAATCTGAAAGATGATTCTGTGGCTTCATAGGAAAGGAGAGAGACTAGATCGAGCATTACTCTGAGAAGAAATACAAGGAGTACTTTAAGCTGTGATATCTAAACATGTACAGGAGTTTGGACTTAAACAGGCATGAATATGAGGTAGCAAGGAGGTGAACAGCAGGTAATTTCATTTTATTAAAAAGATCCATCTAGTTCAGGTGGCAGAACACTCTTCAAGTCACCAACATAAAAGGTGAACAAGCTGAACCAGGGAGCAAGGGGACAGGGGAAGGATGTCAACCGACTTAGGAAGGAAGACAAGGCTGGAAGAGAAGAGATAGGAATGGATGATCCCTAGGTTTCTGCAAGTGTCACCTGCCACACAGAGAAGAGAGGAAGGTTGGGATGCCTGGGAACCAATGGCTTTGACTTGATTTGAAGCAGTAAGATGACACCTTCTATTCAAAGGCAATTCTGTGTTACTGCTGTGCAGCCTATGGGATACCATGCATCCTGTGTTATGCTGCCTGTGCACACAGTAGGAAATAAGGCCTGCTTCCAGCCTGTCTTCATGATTCTTGTGATCCCTTAGGAAATACATGAACTTAAAAAAATGAATCACTAGAGTATGTATTCATGCTTTTTACAAAACCACAAAAACTAAAACAAATTAGTCCAATTTCAAAGGGTCAAAAAAGCGCCCTTAAAAACCAATAGGGTGGTCCTCAACCCTCCTCAAGGAAACTTCTCTTGCAACAGACAGATTCTAGTACAGAAAATCATAACCAATTCTAAGGCAGGTTCTGGAGCCCAGCTCCAATGGATTCATTCATTTACAAATACTCCCACACCGAAGGCTCAAGGATCTTTGAAGGAGAGAGGGCAGAACGAGTCTAAGAGTCAGAGGACCAGGGAGCTTGCTGTGAGAGTGTGTCTTCTAGCAGCATGGAAGCTCACCAACATGGCTGCCCAAACATGACTGAAAAAATGACAGCAATGAATATGTCAAACTAGACAGGGGAAAGCCCAGGAGACCTCAACCCTACATACAAAGAGCTACAGAGAACTGAGCAAAGCTGGGAGGAGCAGAGGTGGCCTTCCCTAGGGAAGAACACTGATGGTTGTCCAATGCCAAACAGACAGCACAGCATATCTATCTCCCTCCTATGGATATATACAATTATATATCCATAATATACATACATGTACATATACATATACACATATATACATCATTATAGGTATATATGATTATATACCCATAATATACATACATATATATGTATATGTATATAATCATATAGGAATGCAATGAAATGAATAAAAAGGGAGGCCATGAATTTTTATTTTTATTTATTTTATTTATTTAGTTAGTTAGTTAGTTAGTTTTTAGGAATGCTTTTATTTGGAAACTTAAATTGGTCCAAGTTAGAATTAACACACTTAACATTTTCCTGCTAAAACATCTCTACTATCAAAATTAAATTACTTACTTTCCCCCCCTCACAAAACATAGAAGCTACCGAGAACCTAACCGGAAAACTCAAAGAGTCAACAGAACTTCTCCTCCCACTCATCCTTAGGTAGTTATGAATCATTTCTATCTTGTGCATTTGGTGATTTTGGTCCAAAGTTTTATGGATTTCTAGGATGTGCTTCTATCTCCCCATCTGTCAGACTGGCTTCCTCCATTGTCACTCCATCTCGGTGCTCTATGGTTTGCACTGCTGTAGGGATCACACGGAGGGCACCTCCTTTCCAAACAAGGGGAAGCCCAAGATCTTGTATTCCAAGGCAATTGTGACCACTCACGATGTTTGGGCTTCCTATCTATCACACAAGATGCAATTATTACCACAGTGACTGCTTCCATTAGAAGTAGAGAGTGGGGCCCTTTGTGCAGGTGGAGCACTGGTCTCATAAAACTTCTGTAGTAAACTCAACCTGAGATGATCTAAATAGTCACCGCTGCAAACATGTCCATATCTATCCCTATAACCTCTTGATGGGCCATCATCGCCACATAGACCCAGACGATGAGGAACGACAGTATAATCTTTTGGTGGTAGTGTATAATCGCTTGTATCACTAGAACTTGGATGATCACTGACTAGAAGTCTTTGGTAGGCTACAGTCAACTGTAAACAAAGTGTCAGTAATACAGTGGGTTACTTGGTGTTGTACTTCCATAACTATCTCTTCCAATGTGATATAGAGGGTACTGATCTCTTAGAAGGACAACCACAACCTCACGGTGGTGACTCTTTTTACTGGAAATTGCCCCCTTGGAAGAAATCTTAATATTTTATGAAGGAACTGCCATCAGCCACGTGTGTGGGAAGCCTCCCACTTCCTCTATTGCCAGTTTCTTCTTCCACCTCTGGGAAGACCAGTGCATCTCGGAGGCAGAGGAGGAGTTGGTCCAAGTCTACCACCCCCGAATGCTGCTTTGGTGACATGTTCCACTCTGTTGGCCTTCCCTTGCTCCACTCTAGCTTTTCCGTCAGAGAACTTTCCATGCACATTTCCTGCTGCACCCGCACCCTTAACACCTGCGGGATTTTCAAAGTCCACACCATTATTGCATCTTCTACTCGATTTGTTGGTTTCATGATCTTTCCCCAAAATGGCATCCACTGTTTGCCCTCATTTCATAAATAAGGCTCTAAGGGTTTTCTCTCTGAGTTCTTTACTAAGCTTACTAATGATGTGCTTTTCTGGGCAGTTTGGTTCGACCATTTTTTTTTCCTCTTCACAAACTAAGGAGAGTAGGGACTGTCCTGTTGGTCTCGAGCTTGTAAGCTCAGCTTGTAAGATGTCTGCCAAGTCCTCTGCTGCTTGACACTCAGGGCCAAAAACCTCTCTTCCTCCTCCTCCAGGGCTCCATCTGCGGTTTGAAGCCCAGCTGCAAGGATTCCACCTCACAGAGCCTCGGCATACTGACATCATGAATTTGAAAGAGAGCATGGATGGGCAGATGGGAGCTTTCAAGAGAGGAAAGGAAAAGGAGAAATGTTGTAATTATATAATAATCACCACAAAAATTAAAAAAAAAAAACTACATGAAACAAAATTCCATCATTCTTGAGATGCAATGCTTGATCTATCTATACATAAATGTCTACCCAATTTGTCATGCTTTACCTGAAATTTGTTCCCAGAATATGACCTGTCAAATTCATGAAATATTAAAATGTAAAAGATGTTGCAGTTGTTGCTCTTGGGTAGGGGTTTGCACAGGCTCATTTTAATTTTTCACATTACTTAGTTACTGTTTTTTATGAACTACGTGTATTGAGTGACTTCTCTGAGCCAGGAGGATAACTCGAGATTCCACACAAGTAGGAGAGAATTTGAACTTTGACTTGAAATTTAAGTTGCTGGTTTTGATAGCTAGGTGATGTGGAGTTCTGAGCTCAAAACTGGTGACCACTGTGCCTATAATTTTGTCATAAGACAATTTGAAAAGGTTTTCCTGATAAGCACATGCTAGTATTGAGGTACTTTAATAATACTCAAACTACATCAATCTTCCATCATCACCGAAGACTGTTTTAGCTACACACTGTCCAATCTTTTAGATATAAATTATCCTCCCATATTCCTGACAAATTTGGCCATTAGCTTCAGAAGGAGCTTACCATTAGACACAAATGTAATTGTACTATAAATACCCATGTGGAGACCCAATAAGAAAACTCAACAGGAAGGGCAATTAAAGGAGGTATAAAATTTCAAAATGGTTATCCTCCCCTTCAGTGTACATAAGAATACTAAAGTCACAATAAAACTGTACTCTGTTTGCCTCTGCCCTAGATAACAACAGTTCATTTATTTTAAAGCCATGTGCAAGACTTTGGAGGCACTTACAGTATGACCACTATTAGGGTAGTATTGAAGAAGAAGAAAAAGTCTTCTTTTTTTTTACATATGCAACAGACAATTGGACAATTCACGTTCTAAAGAATTGCTGCCTTAGTGACTTCTCAAGTAGGAGCTACACCTGGATGCAGTCAAACCCACATAGATGGTAAACACAGTCCTGAGAGATGTTTATAAAGTAGTGATCTGGAACACTTGGAGTCCTGGGAGTTGGGTGATGTCCTGGGGAGCACTTGGGTGATGTCCTGGGGAGCACTTGGGTGATATGCCTGAGGGATGTCTAGCAGGTGTGGGCTCGTGATATTTCCACAGACTCTTTGATCTCAAATCAAATTGGTCTGGCCCGTCCTTGTTGTGGAGGGAAATAGGAAGCAAGAAGCAAATTAGAGTCGCAAGCATCTTGGCTTCTTGACCCTTCACTTAAACTTCCAAGGCACAGAAAGCCCAAGTTGTGAGAAAAATAATTTAACACCATAGGACTAAGGAGATTTCCACTTTGGTCATTCATCTGACTTATGTAAATTTTATAGAATAAATGCACGCTCCTTCCATAAGTGGAATACACTAATTGATTTAAGGCACTGTCTTTTACTTTGGATATATCAGTATTTCAATAGACTCAAATTCATCCACAAGTCTTTTCAGGATATTATAATGGCAGTAAAAAAAAAAAAAAAAAATCCTTAGAAACCATGCCTTACTTGTTTCTGATATTTCTTTTTATTTATTTAATGTTAGTTATTTCATTTACTTGTAAGACTGTGATATAATTATACAATTTCCCCTTCCCTTGTCTCCCTCCAAGCCCCCCTTACCATTCTCCTTCAATTTCATGGCCTCTCTTGTCACTCATAACCACTCCGTCTGGATAATGCTACTCATATGAATGTTTTCAGGGCTCACCGCTTGGTATTAGATAAATAATTAGTGTGCTGTCCCCTGGGAGAGGCTATTTCTCTCATTCTTGGTATTCCTTAGTTGGCTATAGCTCTCTTTGCAGGGTTAACATCTTCAAAGATTTTCCTCCCAAGCCAGCTTACTGTCTTGGTTGTTGTTGTTGTTGTTGTTCAACTCATGTTTGGACAGTCCTGTTGGTAAGACTTTATAAGTGGAGCTTCTGACACACAGCAAACACACTGATCCTCTGGTTCTCATAATCGTTCATATGCATGTACTATATTTATATGTGTGTGTGATATATTCATACATGTATACCTGTATATTCTGACTGTGTACATAATTACATGGCTTATAGAGCTTTTATGTAGATAGTAAATAGTATGATTGCTTATGTATTTTTTTTAACAATTCCACATAGGTTGGCTTTGCTTACTATTCACGCTAACGCCTCACCTTCATACAAGCTCTGTCTACCTTCTACCACTCCATCAACTTTGTCACATATCCATCCCCTTCCTTGACCCACCAAGATTGACCAGGGTCATCTATGTGACTGTGGGTATGTAGCTATCTTTCAGAACCTGGTGGGCTCAGCAGAAAGAACACAACTGGAGAATCACAACAGTGATTCCTCACTCTCAGTTGTTCCCTGGTTAACTGTTAATAGGGCCAGTCTTCTGTGGGTTCAATACAGCTATCACAGTTAGCATGAGTTAATGATTACAGCAGTTGTACTATATCTGGGTTGAGGGCAGCAGCAGTGGCATTTTGAAGCCCTTCACCCTGTCTTCAGGCTCTTTAATTTCAAACTGTACTCTCGACAGAGTTGACCATGACTGATAGAGGTGAAATTAAAAGTACTTTGGAAGAATTAAGAATACCATCTTTTACCTAAGGGGGGAAAATGTCTTACAAAAAGTAATCTACATCATCACAGAATTATCGAAACTGGAGCTCTCCATGTGATTCTGAAACACATCTGAAATTTTATTGTGCTCTGACATATGATAAATTATCTTAATGTACAGAGCCCGGGCAAACCCTGACATAAAACAATTACTAGACAATAATCTCAACTACAGAATAGGATAAATGATGTATTTTCAGATGTTCTATGGAAAAAGAATGACAACAGCAGTTTGTACATTCATACTAAAAAATACTAAAATCTAACATTGGGTTGAGTTCATGATTGACCTGTGAGTTGTCTGAGACACAGCTTCTCTCGGGTATCTCATTTGATTTCTCCTGCAACCATTTGAAAAGATGATTAGCCTCCTTCCCATCTCACAAACATGGAAGCTAAAGCCTGGGGAAAGACGGAGTAACTTCTTCAAACTTTAAAGGATTTCAACCAGCCCTGTGCATTCTTGACCCTGGTTATCTAAGCCACTGTTAGCAGTAAAGTTTATACAAGATCTTGATGATTCAAATCTAGGCTGTATTTGCCACTGATTGTGGTAAGAAAAAAATCAATTCATAACTGAATTGGTAAGATTTCAGTGGCTAGTTAATTGAATGTCTAAACATCTCGAGTTGATGAGACTCTCCTCAACATATATACCCCCATATGAACGAGTCTGTTTCTGCATTAGTCATTTACCACATTTCTCCTTCGGTCATAGTTTCCCAGGTGATCTCCACTACTCCAATTTGCCTACATCTCTTGATCAGAGTAACTCAAGACAAGAGCTCTCATCTTCTCCTTGGAGACAGACTCTTTTGCCAACTACACAAAGAGCTGGCTCATCTCCACTGACCTTAAATTCATGTGCAAACACAGAGTACACTGAGGACTGGAATATTCGGAGAGGCCACTATGACCCAAGTGCTGCAATGTATCCTGTCTGAAACATAAATTATGAGGCTGCTGAGAGAGGGCTCAGCGATGCTTGTGATGCTTGCTGCTCTTGCAACAGACCTAAGTCTAGATCCTATGCATGTCAAGCAGTTTACAGTCACCTGTAACTCTAGGGATCTAATCTCCTATTTTGGCTTCTGCAGGCACCAGGATGCATGAGTACACACACACTCACACTAAAAGTTAGAACAAAATAAAAAACATTAAAACAATAAATTATATAGAGTCTTTCCCTGAAAACTCTTGTGTTTAAAATATGGTAATTCATGGTGCGTTTAATTTTCCTTCTTAGTAAAGATTGTGTGTTTTCCATGTTATCACTGACCACTGATGCAAGGCAATGATATCAACAATGAGCAAACAGCAGTGAGAGTCAAAAGCTGAGCAGCTAAAATCATTTCCTTTGGTACCAGACTCTTTTTGGATTGGTGTCGCACCCCACTGATTTTATAAACATTCTAGTATTATGGGCTATATTGTGCATCTCCAAAACTCAGGTGCTACCTCCTAAACTCCAGTATCTCTACTAGGGGAGAGAAGTCATTTGCTATTCAACATTAATGCTGAAATGTAAAATTTCACCACTCTAGTATTACTAACTCTAAGTAATTTATATAGTATATTATACAATATAGTGTATATATAAAATATAATATACTAACTCTGCTAACCTCACTCTCTATATATATGTATAATATACTATGTATACATAATATACTATTAAACTTCACTGACTCTATAAATGTGAGATATATATATAATATATTATATATATTATATAATATATATTAGCTCTAATAAACCTCACTCTAATATTACTAGATAGTTCCACAATACATACCTATTATGTGTCAACTACTTAACACTGTATGAAGTTGTAAAATGGAGGTGGGGGATCATGTGATCTAATTAACAAAATAGTGCTATCTACACATAATTTGCCTGTTTGATTATACAGTTGCCTGTATGTGCATGTGTATAAGATCATTTTCTGAATCATAGACAGCCCCTACATGCCCAGATCCCTGTGAACACTGGCCTTCTTTCCACAATAGTCATCTGTTACCACTTTTGAAGGCAAAGAATTTGTTCACTCAAGTTTTTATTGTCTAACTCTCTGTGAAAATCCAAAGAAACTGAGGTAACAGAGTTTTATTTACACAATGGAATACTACTCAGCTATTAACAAGGAGGACATCCTGAGTTTTGCAGGCAAATGGATAGAACTAGAAAATATCATCCTGAGTGAAGTAACTCAGACCTAAAAGGACATGAGTGATATGTACTCATTAATAAGTGGATATTAGCCAAAAAATGTACAGAATACCCAGGATACAGTCCACAGAACTCAAAAAGGTCAACAAGCTGAAGGGTCCAAGTGAGGATGCCTCAGTCCCACTTGAGAGAAGAAGAAAGCAACCACAAGTGGGGAGGGAGGGAGCCAGGGAGGGAAAGTGGACAGGGAGGGGGTGGTAAGAGGGAAACCTGATCTGGTATTGGGTTAAGGAAAAGGACTGAAGCCCTGAGGGCCAGCAGAAAGAATGGAAACAGGCAACCTCGGGAGGTAGGAGGGTGGGGGGGGACCCTCTAGAATGCACCAGAGACCTGAGAGATAAGAGACTCTCAGGACTCAAAGGAAGAGACTTTAGATGAAATGCCCAACAGTAGGGAGAGTGAAGTTAGAGAGCCAATCTCCAGAAGGAAGACAGGGTATCAAATAAGGGAGAAGGTTGCCATCCCACAGTCAAAATTCTGACCCATAATTGTTCCTGTCTGAAAGAACTGCAGGGATGGAAATGGGAGAGAGCCTAAGGAAAAGAAGTTTCAGCAACAGGCCGAAAGTAGGATCCAGGTCCCAAGGCCTGACACTATTATAGAGGCTATGGAGTGCTCACAAAAAGGACCTATCATAACTACCCTTCAAAAGACCCAACAAGCAGCTGAAAGAGTCAGATGCACCTATATGCACCCAACCAATGGACAAAAGCTGCTGACCCCTATGATTGAATTAGGGAAAAGCTGGGAGAAGCTGAGGAGGAGGGTGACCTTGTAGGAGGACCAGCAGTTTCACTTAACCTGGACCCCTAAGATCTCTCAAACACTGAACCACCCACAGGCAGCATATACCAGCTGATATGAGGCCCCCAACACATATACAGCAGAGGACTGCTGGAACTGGGTTCAGTCAGTGTAGATGCACTTAACCTCAAGAGACTGGAGGCCTCAGGGAGTTTAGAGGACTGGTGGTGTGTGAGTGTGGGGTTGTGGGGGAACATCCTTGTGGAGACAGGGGGGTGGGGAGGAGGTATGGGATGTGGAACAGTTGAAGGGTGGACCAGGAAGGAAATTAAATTTGGAGTTTAAAATTAATTAGTTAATTAATTAAAAATAAATAATAATGATTATCCCTATATCAGATTTTTATATTCCATGTGATAGGCAAAGTATTTATGACATTACCCTGCCTAAACCTCCCTACAGACAACATGAATAACTGTCAATATCCTTTTCAAAATGAGGAAACTGAGGCTCAAAATGGCTAGACTATGCCCAAGTTCACAGAGCAGAAGCAAAGATCTTCCCTGCTCTAAAATCACCTATCACCTGCTCCTCTGCTTATCCGGATGAGACCTGCTGTGAAACTCACCTAGCAAGATCTCAGGATCCCCATGTTATTAAAGTGGCATCAATCATAGGATGAGCTGTGAAGTTTATAGGAAGCCATTTTAGAACAATAGTGAACATGGACGGCAGGCTTTTGACACAGACATTTCAATGCTTATTTTAGTCTAAATTAAGTGTGTCTCTGGTGCAGAAGTGTAAGTGGCAAGGAGGCCAGAGACATTGGATGCCCTGGAGCTGGAGTTATAGGTTGTTGTAACCCACAACCCACGCAATGTGAATACAAACGAGAACAGTCTACACTCGATGTCCGAACCAGCTCCCCCCGCCACCCACAGATGCTGCTATTTTTAAAAAAATCATGGTTTTAGAAACTTTTAGATCCACAAAAATAAGGGGAAAAAATGGCACTCATACTTCCAAGTTCTTCAAAAAAACAACCACAAAATTATTGTTCTATCAGTAACTTGAATTAAGCTGCCACCTTACTTACCAGTGAAAGCTAAAAATAATTCTACTTTACTTACATTTATCAAAAGCAGGGACAAAACAAATCATGAAGGAGAAAGAAGAGAGTAGAGAGGGAAATGATAGGAAGAGCTAAGAATGCTTCTCTTTCTGAGATGTTACATTTTCAAATTATAGTATTCTATCTTCACAGCAAACAAAGAGGACAGCAATACCATCTAGGGACTACTGTAGAGATGTTCAAAATGGGAACAACATAAAAATCTGTCACACAACTTTAATGTGGCTAAATAAATCCTCGGGCTGTTAAAAAAAATTGTTGTTATGTGCTTGAATCTGTTTACAATTAGACCAATATTTTCCAAGTTCTTGGAGATGTGATTTCACCATCGCTGACACATAATTCTGCTGAATTGTGTTGAAACCTAACATTGCCTGGGGAAACAACTTGGAGAGCCTGGACTGTATGTTAGCATCTGTGGACAAGAAACATGTCCAAAAGATCAGTTATTGCTTGCCCAAGCTTTTATTCATTGTACAGATGAACTTCATCTAAACAGGTCTTCCACGCCATGCTTGTTACTTTAAACAAAAAGAAGGGTTTTACCTGCTTATTATAAGGCTTCATAAATAACTGAAGACCAGCCAATATCCTGTCAATTCCTTGTCCTTTCATTATTATTATTTGATTTGCATCAGAAGAATAAGAGAGGACCTTCCCCTCCCCCACCCCACCCCAGAGATACTTGGGAAGACAGATGAAGGTTGGAAAGTGATCACACCAAGTTCTATCAAGACAAGGCCTAGTATATATCCTGTCAAAGCCAAAGGTCGCCACCTAGAGGTGTCAGAGGTGCACTGTCACCTATTTTCAGAAAAGAAAAAAAAAAAAAAAAAAGAAAAAGAAAGAAAGAAAGAAAATTGTAATCGGAACATTTTGTAAGCATTTCCATAAGAAGAATTGATCCTTGGCAAGCTGGCAGCCTGCCCAGCTCTGTAAACCGGTGTGAACTCTCACCCTGCTCCAATGCATTTTAATATCCTGTGAGTCGTTAAGCAAACACTGCTCAGTCGATCCACCTTTACTTCTTTCTGTAGGATTTCCTAAGACAGAGGAATGAAAGCCCCAGCTCTCCCACCACTGAGCTGTAGACTACAAAGGCATTCATTTATTCTCTAACCTGAGACTATCAGAGTTGCTTAACAGAAAGATCATGGAGTCTGGGTCAACTGCAGCCGTGGCTTCGCCAATTTCCCTGGGAGAATTATTTCCCTTCAAAAATCTTTGTTTGCTCAGCTGGAAGATTAAAAGATGAAGGTGACCATGGTACCTCCCTCAAGGACTTGTTAGAGATTAAACGAGAGACTGGTGCCCTAACCACAGCCACTGCCTAATAGAACCCATGCTTGATGGCTGATTGCTTTCTGTTTGTTTGATCCCTCTCAGCCATAACCTTCTAACAGCTCAGATAATTTGCCTGCCAAACCATTACACATGGGTTCTACCCAGGTCTTTTAAATCTATATGGCAATTAGCTGGACAAGTCTACCTTCATAAATTTGGAATTTTCACTCATTTTCCCGTTTATTGGCTAATTTGAAGCCATGGAAATCTTAACTCCACACCTCTTGGGAGACCTGTTTAGCTTCGAAGCAAACCTAATAAAGCAACTAAACTCAAAGAAGATATCCAAGAAAAGCCCACATGCTCTAAATAATCCTGCCCTTAATTCCTTGCGGACTTGAAACGTGCTTTGAAAATGAGATCAGCACCATGTATGTTTTTCAGTCCACAGTATTCAAGTCATGTATTTCTGTAGATTCCATGTGTCCAGCATTTTTAAACAATGACTGTTTGATAAAAAGACTCCAAAGTTATTCTTTATGCAGATGTTGCTTTCATGTTTTTGAATACAAATTCTAATTACATAGTGAAATATTTTCATCTCACATTCTTTGGAAATTCTCCTAATCCACTAGTCATCCACTTTTGTACCTTTATATCTCTAGTCTCATTACTGCAGAAATATTTAGAATCCCATACAAAGCGAATAGCTCAAAATATATTAAATTTTCTTGGATCAAGAGGGAGAGAGAGAGGGAGAAAGAGAGGGAGAGAAGGAGAGAGAGAGAGATGGAGAGAAGGAGAGAAAGAGAGGGGAGAGAGAGAGAGAGAAGAGAGAGAGAGAGAGAGAGAGAGAAGAGAGAGAGAGAGAGAGACATACAAGAACCTATTCTGAGCTATTTGGACACTCTGTTAGCAAGAATATCTTATGTTACTGTGTGGATGTATCACCTGTCAGTTAAAAACCTATGACCTATAGGAAAAGATAGAATAAAAGGAGGAACATCTAGAAGGTAGAACGAATTGTGGGATAGAGCCAGACAGGAGATGTGCCCCAGATGATTCGAGGAGACGACACATGGTGCCCGAGCACAGGTAATCAGTCACATGGAAGAATATAAGTTAAAATAATTGGGTTATTTTAGTTATGATGTAGTTAGAGTAGAGCCTAGCTCTATGGCCAAGGTCTTTATAAATATATTTTGAGTCTGAGTCTTATTCCTGGGATCATGAGGCTGAGAGGAAGAACCAGACTCATCTTCTACAATTTTGTCCTTTTGTTCTGGCCCATACAACTTTATGAGCTCAGCCTTGACTGAGCAAGGGCTGAATTCCGGTGCAGAGATCTAGGCAAGCATGATTGTTCATAAGCATAGATTTCTTTTAAAAGCAAAGCAATGAAAACCAACAGGAAATGTTGCTATTTTTTTTCTTTTGGTTGAACTTGCTATTTAAAGCAGGCTTTATGATCATAATTTACTCAGAAACCTGGAGACCTTCTGTTGTCTTTGAAAGTACACAAGCGAAAACTGATTTTGCTTTTGTCTTTTTTTTTTTTAATGAATTAAAAACAGAGATAAAAGGACAGCATGTCTGTTAGAAGACAAGGGCCCTGTGAATCTGCAATGCTGGTTAACTATACACAATTTCAGGCCCTACATTAAAAAAAAAAAAATAGGCACGATCTAGAACACTGAAAACATCAAAGACACAGGTGTTTTGTTTTGGGATTTTTTTTTTAATGATTTATTTCATTTCTTTTTCCCAGAAGATTCCTGAGGACTAAAGATACAGCAAAGATGTCATGAGACAAGATGAAACCACTATCCAACAAGAAACCCTAAGATACAGGAAGTAATGGGATATACTGTGATCTCAGTACTTAGGAGGTGGAGGACCAGGAATTCAAGGTCAGTGTCTGGTACATAGAAAGCTATAGGCCAGGAGAGGAAGAGGGGGACAGGGGGAGACAGAAAGGGAGAGGGGAAGAGGGGGAGAGGAGGGGGAGAGCAAAAGGGAGAGGGAGAAAGAGAGGGAGAGAAGGAGGGGAAGGGAGGGAGGGAGGAAGAGACAGAGAACACACACACACACAAGAGAGAGAGAGAGAGAGAGAGAGAGAGAGAGAGAGAGAGAGAGAGAGAGAGAGAGAGAGAGAGAGAGTCTAAGAAGTTGAAAATGCTGGCCATAGCTTGATAGCAAAGCTGTGTAGAAACAACCCAAGCTCCTAAGAGTCACAAGACAACAATGTGATTGGAGATTATGACAGTCAATATCTGACTTTTAGGAGACCAGGGGATATCACAAGGCCATCAATCCTAAAATCATGTTAGTAGGGTTGCAATTTTTAACACCTTGCTCTAGTTTGCTTTCTGTCATTGTGGCAAAACAAACAGACCAAACAAAGACCCAGCAAAGGAACCTTAATTATTTTTGTTTCTTTGCTTTTGTTGTTGCAAAACATAATGACCAAACTAAGACCCAGCAAAGGAACCTTAATTATTTTGTTTCTTTCAATCCTCTTATTTTTATGATTTTCTTTTATAATTTTATATATTTTACAATGTTCTTTTCTAATTTATTTTCTGGGGACAGGATTATTTGTATAAATGCTATTAAAACTCCATGCAATTGCCCCATTTGGAACTCAGATGAATATAATTACTCATTCAGTGATGTTATTGCCCTGTTACAGGTCCATTTACCTGAGTATTCCTGGAATGATATTTGTACCTGAGATTTGGGGAGTGATTAAGCTACACCAATTTAAGTCAACAAATAATATTCAACTAACAATTACAGAAGTGTTGACAGTAATTTCTCCAGGAAATTTAATACCCTTAGGTCATCAGTAAACCTTACTCATCCCCAGAGAGGAAAGCATGGGCTTGCCCAATCTTCAGGTCACAGGGCAAGGATACAAATGGATTAGCATGCAGTTAAAGGAAACTTCATTGTAACATGCCGAGCTGAGAGAATAACTGTAAGATCTGTGGCTTTTGAATGAGAACATTAAATTCATAAAACACACTGAATTTTAGTGTGAAATATGAAAGTGAGTTACATGAGAGAATAATCTCAAATCAGTTTGCTTGAATTACGAGCATCGTTTTGTCTAAAGATCTTTTCTTTATATTATGCATAAATTAACCTGGGGGAGAAACGAAGTCATTAGAAGCCGTGTCTCTTATCATTAAGGAAACTGTAATTAAGAGAGACACAAAACTGTTGGTGATAGATGACACTGTTGCTGTGGTAATTTTCCGTTTCCTTCTTTTTAGAATAGAAAGGACATACCTCTGGGAGCGGATACCCCAATGTTTGCAACAATGTTGTTGAATACCAAACACTCTTAGCCAGTCTGTTACCGTGGCAACAAGCACAACAACTGGAACTGGTGTTGTCCTGTTCTCTTGTCCATGTTCTTTTATCTTAAGATAAAATATGATGTCGGGTTTCTTTTTTAAAGATCAGCAAATGGAACTGTTCCTTGTAACCGTATTATACACAGTGGATATAATGTGGGCACAACTGTGTATCTTACTTTTTCCATCAAGAACTGTCAAAGCTACTGTCTTAGTCTGGGTCTTACGGTTGTGAACAGACACCATGACGAAGGCAACTCTTATAAAGGACAACATTTAATTGTGGCTGGCTTACTAGTTCTGAAGTTCAGTACATTATCAAGATGGGAAGCATGGCAGCAGCCAGGCAGGCAGGGCGCTGAAGGAGCTGAGAGTTCTACATCTTTTTTCTGAAGGCTGCTGGGAAAAGACTGGCCCTCATGTGGTTAGGAGGAGGGTCCCAAAGCCCACCCCATAGTTACACACTTCCTCCATTGAGGCCACACCTACTCCAATAAGGCTACACCTACTCCATCAAGGCCACACCTCCCAATAGTGCCACTCCCTTGGGCCACGCAGATTCAACTATCACATTTACCATATCAACCACAACAACAACTGTACTCAAGCCAGTACTCCTAAAGTTCACCCCTGGACACCCTGGGAATTGTTAGCAGCTATAATGAAATCGGGGAATTCAAAAAGCATGTGTCAGTTTCCTATTTCACGCAGCCACATTTCTCCTTCCTTGACTGTCACTCACAGAAGACTGTAAAGGGCTTTCGGTTTTAGTTTACACCAGGAAGCAAAATGTACTTTTCACAATCATTATCAGTCCTCCGAGAATTGTAGGGAAAAGTGCTGGATTCATCACACAAATATCGTAAGGACTGTCAGGAATGCCTCGTAAGCACAGTGACGGGAAGTGTTTTTCTCCTGAGGATGGCGTTAGTGAGGCTGCTTTTATGGGTAGTCTAGAAGTTATATACTATGTGGTACAGAAAGTATTAGCAAGTCTTGGTGAGCTGAGACCCACTGAGTTTGCTGAGGACCTTTGGAAGTACCGTGAAGGTGTCAGCAGATCCTGGGCTGTCATTACTCCTGATAGCTAAATTGGAGGGAGGAGGCATCACTACCAATAAAAAATGCAATAAAAAACCAGGCTGCACTTGCTGCTGATTTTCCTGAAGAGACTCGGCATGCACAGTCACCTCAGTGTTTGCTGAATTCAGCATTCCCTTCTAGCCAGGTATGGACATATTTCTTCTGGATGTATCCCAAGCCTCTGCAAAGTTGGCTTCCCATCACCCACATGATAACTCATAATTATCTATAACTCCTGTTCCAGGGCCTTTTTGTGACCTCTGTGGTCACCAGGGATGCACTAGACATACATGCAGGTGAAACATGAAACACTATTACGAATAAAATAAAATAAACGAATCTAAAATGAAATGTTAAACACACATGCATGCATACACATTTGCACATGCTTATAGGCACAAACATACACATATCCCTACACCCACATGAGTGCATATGTACACACACACAAACACACACACACACACACACAACACACATACATACATTCAAATAAAAGATTTTTTTTCTTTTAAGAGAAAACCAAAAAGAAAAGCTGATATCTGTATCATAGACTCTCTAGAACTCTCCAGAAAATAAGTGTAAGAAGCTAAACATTCTTAGAGTCAGACACCTCTCAATCCACCACTGGCAAGCCAACCAATGGTGAAGCAACCCTTGCTAAGTATGTCCCTATAAGTTCTTCTCCCTGATCTTAATTTCTACTTACTTGAAGGAAATTAAGTCTTTCCTCACGTCCACTTAATTCTCAGAAATAACGGTTCTAAGACTATTAATAAACTGGTTTCCTCTCTTAGGTTTCTTCTGTCTGTCTCCTCTACATCCTGGTCTAATCTCCCTTTACTCTAACCTGAGTTCACCTACATACTGCTTCACATCCATCTTCTCAGCATTCTGGGAGAATCTCCTGCATCTCTGACTATTTCCCAGAATCCTCTCTGTCCCTGCCAGATATCCCACCCCCTATTTCCTACCTCAGCTCACTGGCCATCGGCTTCTTTAGTGACAGGTGATGTTTATAAGAGATTCTCTTTACATTCACTTGTTGTTGAAGATTTAAATCTTTAGCCTCCATTTTTGTGGCTCATTCAAGTGTCAGACCATCTGACATCTATTCAAAGTAGACTAGAGTCTAAACCCAGGGGTAGCTTATATTGATTCTGATTCTGAGCGTCTGTTTTTTGTCAAAACCCCTCTCTTGGTAAGGTTTTTCTTCTTGGAATGACATATTTTCATATCAAATTATTTTACTTATACCAAAAAATGATTGATGATGATGATGATGATGATGATGATGATGATATTTTCTTCTCATATTCCAGCAAGAAAACAAGTAAGGTCGTGTTGGGTCTCCATGTTCATTGCATAAACTTCCATTTCATTTTATTTTAACATGTTATGTGAACCTTCAATTCTGCCCTCCAATCCCAATTTAGAGCCCTTTTATGTGCCTCAGATAATAAACCTGGACCATGGCAGACTCAGAGAGATCAGACCTGATGTTTCAGAGTATAGAAAGCTTATGGATCCAAAGGTTTTGTAAACACACCTTTGAAATAACCCTCTTAGTTTTGATCTCACCATTATCCTTCCTAAAACTCCCAAAGTTCACTAATTCCTGGGGCCCTTTGGAGAAGGCTTTGGTGAAAACAGTTTGCCTTCAACCACTGACTGATTATCATTTCTTTTTCTTTTTTTTCTTTTCTTTTTCTTTTTTTTTTTTTTTTTGAATATTCAAGTTTAGGCTCTATTCTCTTTTCCTAACACATATCTGTCTTTGTCTAAATATGTTTCTAAAATCCTCTGTACATTTCGTGTAGTTTTCAATGGAACTGGCATGAATGTGTCTGTTGAAATTACTGTCTATACCCAAAGAGTCAACTGTCAAGGGAAAAAGAAAGAAAGAAAGAAAGAAAGAAAGAAAGAAAGAAAGAAAAGAAAGAAAGAAAGAGGAAGGAAGGAAGGAAGGAAGGAAGGAAGGAAGGAAGGAAGGAAGGAAGGAGGAAGGAAGGAAGGAAGGAAGGAAGGAAAGAAGGAAGGAAGGAAGGAAGGAAGGAAGGAAGGAAGGAAGGAAGGAAGGAAGGAAGGGGAAGGAAGGAAGGAAGGAAGGGGAAGGAAGGAAGGAAGGAAGGAAGGAAGGGAAGGAAGGGAGGGAGGGGAGGAAGGAAGGAAGGAAGGGAGGGAGGGAGGGAGGGAAGGAAGGAAGGAAAGAGGAGCTAAGGTGGAGGAGTTAGGAGAGGAAGAGAAAAAGGAAGAGGAGGAATTAGGAGAGGAAGAGATAAAAGGAAGAGGAGGAGCTAGAGAGGGCAGAGATGTAGGAGCGATGAAGACAGATGTTTATGTGTCTGTAGCAGGTCAAAGGTAGTTGGTATACATAGGTTGGGTATTGGGTTACACTTCTGGTTGTATGAGTATCTTGTTACTGATCATTGCCAAATATATAAGCTTTGATTAATCTATAAGAATTATCGTCTCATTCTCTTACTGGGCCTGCATGGATGGCAGAATGGTCTGGGCAATGCCCTGCCTTGTGGAGACAGCATGGAAGATTGGCAGAGCCATCTCTCACGCTGGCATCTAGTGGGTGACAGGGCTGGTGTTTCTGGGGCCAGTTCTAGCTGGATCACGCACATGGCCTCCGGCTGAGAAACATGGCGGCTGGGCTAGGCAGAGCGGCTGCAGTTTAGATAGTTGGCCTGAGCCAGAGGCCGTTTTTAAATAATTACTACAACAGAAAGTAAGGAAGAAAAAAGAAAGAAAGAAAGAAAGAAAAGAAAGAAAGAAAGAAAGAAAGAAAGAAAGAAAGAAAGAAAGAAAGAAAAGAAAAAGAAGAAGAAAGAGAAGGAAGAGAAGAAGGAAGGAAGGAAGGAAGGAAGGAAGGAAGGAAGGAAGGAAGGAAGGAAGGAAGGAAGGGAGTCCCACATTGGCCAGAACAGTCAAGGGCTTAAGTTGAGCTAGGGGAAATGGAAAGAGTGTCACTGAGGCCACCAGACATTTCCCAAGATGCTAAGTTCAAACATCAGCAAATAGAATCAACTGAAGGGTGAACCTAAGGATCCACCAGAATCCCACTCACTGAATCTCTCAGCCAATTAGCTGTACTTCCCAGAAGCTATGGCAACTGCAAAATCCACAAACTAGAAAAACGTAAGCTTGGAGAAGGAAGGTGTCCATTAAGGGAAGGGGAATTAAATTTCACGATCATGAACACAGAAACGATGAAGCTACCATCCGTTGGCTCTGACTTTATTTCTCCGAGTTCAAAAGTGACCATTATTATCCCCGCTTTAAAGAATGCTACAAGTCGTGGGCCAGCGAGGCCTGTGAATACGTATGCACGGTTTTAATGTTTTTCATTTTATCCGGATACATCCTATCAAGTACATTTGACACATCGCCTAAATAACTTTATGTTGTGGCCAAAGGAATGCTTTGAAGTCACAGGTTTTAAATAAATTTTCAATATTTCACTAATAGGATTTCTTAGCACGGGACTGAGAAGGGAAACTGGATTCTAGCCCTGTGATCTTTGAAATGTACTTCAATTCTGTCAAATAGCAGCCGCTCGAATAGAACACAGCCTCCAACTTTGTTTGCTGTGCTCAAGCCTGCACCCGTTTGAACTTTTAAATTTTCATTTTGAATCCATTCCTCTGGCTCTTTGAGAACACCAAACTGCACTTGCTTAAGACTTAGTCCACAGCCGTCAGATCTTGTTAGATGTGTTTTCAGCTGCCAGTGAGCAGCCTTCAGTAAAAAGCCGAGAGATGACAGTTGAGGAGCGAGTGGGGATGTGATGTTGACGTTGTTTGTCAGTAGGATCTCCTATTCCTAAAAACACATGCTAAGAGATTCACAGGGATTCAACATAACATTTGTATCCCTTTAAACAGATTCAGGTGTAAAAGTATAAAGTCTATAAAACCCTGGTGATTTAGCATCAGCCCTGTGATTACAATAAAACTAATGTCAGAAAATTTAGACTCAAATTTAGACTACAAAGAAGGACCACAGCTAAGGGATCTGAGAAAGACCCAGGACAGTGATGCACTTCAGTCCCTGTGATGGTTACACCACGTCATGTTCAATTTGATCCAGGATACAGCAAATAAATCAAATGTTAGTCATACCTATCATCCAAAACTATGGCAAAATCCTGTCAAGTTTCCATTGTGGATAATATGTTTAAAGGGGATGTTTTTCAACTCTTAACCCCATCATCCTTGCTAGCTCTCCTTGATCTAGATAGTACCATGTTCTTTGTGACCTCTTCTGTACTACCCTTTGTTTGGTTCTTGCCTTAATCAGGTTTATTATTGCTGTGATAAAACACCATGACCAAAGCAACTTGGAGAGGAGAGGATTTATTTGGCTCACACTTCCACATCACCATCCATCATCAAAGAAATTCAGGACAAGACCTCAAACAGAACAGGAACCTGGAGTCAGGGAGAAGTGCTACTTAGCCTGATTTCTTATAGAAACAGGATCAATAGCCAAGGGGTGATTCCACCCACAATGGGCTGGGCCCTCTCCCATCAATCACCCATTAAGAGAATTCCCCATAGTCTTGCAAACATCCAGATCCGTTGGAATATCTTCTCAATTTGAGATTCTCTCCTCTCTGATGACTCTGGCTTGTGTAAAGTAGACATAAAACTATACAACACAGTTCTAATATTCACCTTTAGAAATTTTATACTGAACTAGTATTTTCCGGATCAAAGACAAGTTGTGGCCTCATAACCATTTATGGCCTCCTAAGGTTTTATATTATCAGCTGGTTTTCTGAATTCTAATTCTTAACCAAAGCAACTAAACAACAGCAGTGTTGAATATATGATGCATGGAAACTTCAAAGACTATATTACAAGTAAGAAAGGAAAAGGGAGGTTTGCTCATAAAGAGGAATAACAGAAAACTACCTCCTCTTCCCTTCTCAAAGGAGGGAGAACACACCAGATGTCATGGATTCAAAGCATACCAAGACCTTGTTAACTCTTAGCATACACACACTTGCAAGTCCAGTGGGCATAGAAGCCAATGTTTCCAACTCTGGCCTACAGAGGTCTTCATGACAGTGGTCTGTGCATGCCTCAGAAGTGGGAAAAAATATGTCTGACCTGTTCTCAATGCTAATGCAGTTACAAACTTGATCTACCATGGCTTGTTCTTGCTCCTAGAGCCTAGGTTTGGTGTATGATATCAGAGTAGCCCCAACTCTACAGAAACAAAAGTATTTCCTCTGCATTCTCCAAACTAGGTAGCTTCAGTTCTTGACAGTGTGGACGTACTGAGAACTAGCTTGGGTGTGTGATAGAAATATCAACGGATAACTGTTAAGCAGCCTTCAGACAATCCAAGCTTTCCCATATGCCATGCACATCAAATCTTTAAAAAAGGATATTTTCATCTAATCAACAAAGGCATCTTTTTCTCTAATGCAAGCTCCAGAGTTCAGAGATGAATTTCTAGAACCAACCAATGGGGCTGCTGAAGAACTTTTCAAACATCTGCTAGTATGTCGACATCCTCTCCATACTTCTGAATCAAGAAATGTCTTCCTTTCATATTAACTTGACGGCGGTATGTTTTGCCTTTCCCTTCCCCTTATCACAATTCGCTTATTTCTGATTTTGTCATAGCTATGACATTTCCAGAGCTTACATACCTTTTCTCTAATTAAGACTTGAAGGATTATTTCTGCTCTTGTAGCAGCTCATTTCATCCTTTTTTTCTTCGAATTTCTGTGTGTCAAAAATTGTATTTTCTAAGCTTCATAAAAACTGAATTTGCATTTAAATATGATTCATTTTCCTGAGAAAAGACAATCCTTTAAAAAAAAAAAAGGCTTAGTCCTGCTTCACTGTGGAGACACAGGCCTGTGTCAGCCACATAAAATGGAACATTCATATTAAACGCAATTTCTTTCTACATGATGCGCTCTACATGCTAATTGAGAATGATTACTGCTAATTCATAATGTGTCAAACGAAGCTAGATTAGTCTTTGAAAAAGACTCCGTGCCAACAATATAAACCAATCATAGCATTTGTCAGAAGTGTTATATTCCACATAACAGAGACAATGCTAAATTGTAAAGAATATGGAGAACAATAAATTTTGGGCCTATGATTTTTAAAAATTAATCTATCATAATTCAATTTTTGCTTTCTGATACAGTATTGAAAACAAGTAAGTGCCTTAGCATAAATTGAATTTGTCTGATCCTCATTCCTTATAAATTAAAATACCATAGAGTATGTTTCATTATCTAGCCAGGACACAAAATCAGAGCAAAAATTATGGACCCATGGACTGAAGAGATGGATTAGTTGTTAATAGTGCTTGATGTTTTCTCAGAGACCTGGAGTTTGGTTCCCAGCACCCAAATGGCTGCTCCCAGCCATCTATAACTTCTGTTCCAAGGAATCTGGCACCCTCTTCTGGCTTCTATGGGTACTACATGTCATGGTGCACATACATTCAGGCAGGCAAAACATCCAAACACATAAGAGAAAAACAAGCCTTTAAAAATAAATAAATACTTCTTTAAACCTATGGGCCCAGAACAGTTTTTATGGCCTATACTGATTAAGTAGAAATGTTTTGCATATCATGGCTATGTAAATGAGATTTGCATTTATTATGTTACAATTTCTACCTGGTTTTGTAAGTGTGATAAAACTAGAAATAGCACTAGGGAAGAAACAAGAGCATTGGCTAACACAGGGAACCAGAAATCATACCACCCAAAACGAATCCAATGTTAGCATTTGCTATTTTCTCCTAAATCGATGCTGCTGCCCTGTCATTTTTAACACTGTGATGGTATCCCAATCTCCTTTTTCACGTTTGCGACATAAAATACCCTGACAAAAACAACTTAAGGGAGAAAGTGTATATTCTGTCTCATACTTCAGGTACTATCCATGATGATACAGAAGTCCTGGCCAGAGAGGTTTGAAGCAGCTGATCATGTGATATGCACTGTCAGAAAGGAGAGACCCATAAGTCCTCCTGATGAGTTAGCTTCCCCTTTTTATTCAAATAATCTAGTTACAATAGTCCCTCTAATTCAAGCCCAGACACAAACCTTTCAAACATCCCTCACATGTGTGCCTTGGAGTTTGTCTTTTAGTAGATATCATCAAGTTAGCAAACTACTACCCAGTTTGCTAGGAGGGCACACATATGCATGCCTTTGGATAAATGGAGATTATGTGGTGCGGGTCTTGGCTGTTAAGACCCAAGGGAGACAAATCTGTGTCTCTCAGGAATAGAAGCATTTGTAGACACATCACGCCCACAGTCTCTGTCCTGTAAGAACTGTGGTGGCTTGGTAGCACCCCGAGGCTGCCCTCCTCACTCAGTATCCCATTGTTCCCTGGGTAAGTTGGTTTGCTAGCAGGTCAGTTTGCATCTCAGTTAAAGTTAAAACTATTCTCTGGCAATCAGATGTTGGTGTAAGTGAGTTATTTCAGAGCCTTGAGAATTACAATATGCCTTCCAAACCATCAAGGGCAGGCTCAGCATCCAACATTTCAGTCTAAACTCACATCAGCCATTTGCTGTAAACCTCTGTACGTCATGGGCCCACGCAGATGTGCTTCACAAATGCCATCCTTAAGACGGGATATTTGGGTAGATCTCCACTCCTAATTCTCCCACAAACAAACCAAAGCACTTTTCAGCTTGTGGCTTTGCTTCTGTTTCCCCAGAACATTCTTGCGCTCGCTCTTCATGAACATCAAAGTCCCTGTCCCCAAGGCTATACTCCACATTCAGAAGCGTCACTCTCCATAGAATGTCAGGATTATTATGTAGATTACTATCTGGAAAAAGGGAAATTCTATACCTTTTCTGATCGGGTTTGCTGCTGAAATCATATACTCTGAGAGAAACTAAATAAGAATAGGTCTGTGTTGATCTAGATTCTAGCAAATAGCATGCAGCTGTGGCCCCTTTCCACAGTGGCTCCAGCTGCTGTCAACTGCATCTGCTACATACTCACAAACTTAACAAAGAAGCAGCCAGGCTGGGTCTCCACATGCCCTGTTTCCACCTCAGCTGCCCTTCCTCTAACAATCTTTCAACACAGGGCTGGAGAGATGGCTCAGCTGTTAAGAGCACTATCAATATCCAGTTGTGATCTTAGATTTTGTTGCTTATTCCTACTCTATACCACTTAATATTTAAAATTTTTTGCCATGATTTTTTGTTTATCATAATTATCTAGACACATCACCAACTTGCTTGTGTACACTCTTGAGATATTTGAAGTCATTGTGCCCTATATCACACTCCTTAGATAACACAATTAGATAGTCCATTTATGAAAGTATTCTACAAGACATACAATGATCAGATTTAGTACTTAAATATATATTTTAGTTATACTTTTTACTTGTGATTCTAGGGAACAATCAGGGCTAACACTTGGTTCCTATGGCTATTTTCCCCCTCCCATTAAACATACTCTTATATAAACACACACACACACACACACATGCACGCATACACCACACTTAATAAACTATCTCTAGACATACATCAAAATATCAGAACTCAAGTGGAAATAACAAAGACACATTAAAACATCATGATATTGTTTGGATTGTGCTCCTACACTAAGCCCCAACCGAATAGTCTAAATATCAAGGTGGAGTACTCATGCTTACATTACATACCAGAGAGTTGAAGCTAAACTGTTTTTCCAGCTTTTGAGAAATGAAGATTACAGAGATAAGACCTAAATCCCCTAAATATCCAGTTGAAAATGGGCAATAGGACTAAGCTCCTTCTGTTGCACTCAGTCCATGAACTGCTGGCCTGATTGGATATTTTCCTATCCATCTGTCTCCTTGCTTCTGCCTTACAAGAGCAATGAATGATGTGCTTTCCATTTCTTTCTTCTGCTTTCTCTGACGATTTCCCTTCCTTAACAGAACTTGTTATTTTTTGGGAATAATACCCTCCTATATAAGAATATTTTTTTTCTTAAAATTACTATAGATTTTCTGTGTACCAGGTAAGTGTACATATCAATTAACTTCTCATTACTATAATAAATATGAATATTTTTAAGAACATCTATAAGCTATACTTTCCATATTCTACCCACTTATTTTCTCATTCACCACAGACATCTGTTTAAGGATGGAGCTAAGCCAGAGAATTGTTCAAGCAGAAGCACAAACAGTCACAGACTCGATAACAAAATTTTAATTATATGATATAACGTTGGACTCCTCCACAAAACAATGAACCTCACATTTTTAATCCCTTTCTCTCACCCTAATCAAGACAGACATGGAAAAGTTAACTTTAAAGTTCTACTCTAGCTCCAGAATCTATGATGAACACAGAAGTCAGGGGTAGAAAACCTAAAACTCTCTCCTTCTCTCTCTTTTAGTGAGAGGAATGAGCTGAGATCTCAGGGTCTTTGGGCAGAAGACAGAGAAGGGGATGAAGTGATGTTTATTATATAGGAAAAATATGAATGGGAAGTCCAGAACACTGGGCCTGATATCATACTTTTCTGGATTTAGCAAGTAAGCCTATTATCTTTTGGGACAGTCCCATATGCCCATTTCCCACAAGGCACTGTTCCAGTATGGAACTGCTGGAAAAGAATCCATTTTTAACTCTCAGTTGCCAAAGGGAGAAAGACCAACAAGGGACTAAGTGTATTTACAAAGACTATCTGAAACTGGCATGGAAAAAGCAAGCAAATAATAACATAATGCCCGTAACAAGACTTTAAATGCTTGACAATCACCCTCAAAATTACAATGGCAAAGCTGGAGAGCTGCCTGGATTCAACCTTTATGCTTACCATTAGAGACCTTAAACTGTGTCCTGGTTCACAATTTAGTCACAACCTGAAGCTACACTGTAGAACTTGACCATTGTCTTAGTTAGGCTTTTACTGCTGTGAACAGACACCATGACCAAGGCAAGTCTTATAAAGGACATCATTTAATTGGGGCTGGCTTACAGGTTCAAAGATTCAGTCCATTGTCATTAAGGCAGGAACATGGCGGCATCCAGGCAGGCATAGTAGAGGTGGAGCTGAGAGTGCTACATCTTCATCTGAAGGCTGCAAGTGGAAGACTGGCTTCCAGGAAGCTAGAATTAGGATCTTAAAACCTACACCCACAGTGACACACCTAGTCCAACAAGGCCACACTTACTCCAACAGGGCATGTCACACCTTCTAATAATGCCACTCCCTGGGCCAAGCATATACAAACTATCACAACCATCCTCAGGCTGAAGGCACGGAAGCTCAAGTGTATGAGTTGCAGACTTCAGAACACAGCATTGAACGGAAACTCAAAAGCCACAGGCACACCTACTAAAGCTTCCTTGTGATAAAAGACACCCAGGTTCCAGGAAGGAAACAGGAAGCTTGACTAGAAAACTGGGATCCATATTTAACCTACCTTTTTCTACACTCAACAAGGCAGAGTGCACACTGCACTGAGCTCACACAGAATTCTTCAGTCTCCTAGTCCTAGCAAGCAGCGGGAAACTTGTACAAGCCCCATGTGACTTAGGCCCTTTGGACATGAGACACAGCAAGTGAACCTGCAACAGGAAAGATCCGTGTCTTGTCAACTGCCTCCCTCTGTAAGAAAAACCATAGCTAGGAGAGAATATGGCACAGTCCAGAGAACAGTGTAAGTTTTGTGCTTCTGAGAGTACTCTCGGTGTAAGGGGAAAATGCAAGGAAAAGTTGGAACTCGCTGCCTTCTGAGGTGTGGGGTATTATCTTTGAGAGGCTTGCATAATAGGTAGAGTAAAAACTGACATTCAATATTATCTCAGGACAAAAGACACTAAAAATTGAATGTGTGGGAAGGCATGTGCATGTGTGTGTTTGTATGTGCCTGTATGTTTCATGAATGTGTATGTGTTCATGTGTGTTGCACACATGTGTGTGTGTGTGTATGTGTGTATATAAGGGCTGGGATACTGGTATGGGGAGAGGGAATATGGAGAAGATCCTTGTGATCCCTATGGGATAGGGTCAGGGAAGAAAGAGAGATTGCAACATGTTTTCTTTGCAGAGTTGGAATGAGGCTGGTGGGACTAGGGGATGGACCCAGAGAGCAAAAGAAAAGATTTGAATCCTCAGTCAGCCTACTTGTTGCTGTGGCAGGACAGCCTGTGAGTTGGCAGTTGGTGGCCTGCTGGGATTAGAGGCGGAGACAAAGCAAAGAGTTGGGGGAGAGAGGTTAGAAAGGAAGATCTGTGTGATCCACAAGAGACTTGAACAGGGGCGCAGGGAAGACTGTCACAGATGTTCTGTTGCAGAGCTGGGAATGAGACTGGGCTCAATGAGTGATAGTTAAAGTATTAATAATGAAAAAAGTGTAAGCACAAAATGTGAAAGAAATATATGACATGAGATGAACAGTCCCCCTATGATCTCATCCATCCTTTGACCAGTCAACAGCTGCTCCTGCTTCTGGTCCATCTGCTCCTAGAACGATCTTCTGCATGAATAGTTTTTACCTCTCAAATAGATTAATCCTGTCTGTACATGTCTAGTAGTTTCAAACACACCATTTCATTTAAACATCTAATAAACTGTACTTGGGAGTTATTGATTAAATTACAGTGAAGAACAGTGGTGCATAATAAGAACAGTGTCTAAAGTTAAAATCATTGTCATAGCCAACCATGTGCTGCGTGCTCGTAATCCCAGAATTCAGGGGGCTGAGGTCGAAGGCATTTTGTAAGTTAGAAGCAAGCCTAGACTACAGAGTAAGACCCTGTCTCCAAAAACCCAATTAATTAAGGATGTTTGAGAATGTGTCCATGTATGTGTTTGTTTGTACATTGGCTATTGTTTTTTCATTGATTAGTTTGAGCTGAGGATGTGGTCTGGGGACATCAGCATGTGGCTCAGAGACAGAGACCTGGCTTAGTGATGTACAAACACTTTGAGTTCAGTCTGTCCAGCATTCTATATTACACGATAAAAAAACAATACTTGGTATAGAGTTGCTCAACAGAATTTTTTTTTTAATATTTTTTTATTGGAAATTTTTTTTACATTTCAGATATTCTCTCCTTACCCCATTTCCCCCCCTCCCTCCCAGGAACTCACTATCCCTTCCCCCATCCTCCTGCCTCCACCTTGGTGTACCCCCACCCACCCTCTCCCGTACCTCACCTCCCCACCCTCGAATATCCCCCCCACGATGTCCAGCCTTCATGGGACTAAGGATCTCTTCTCCCACTTATATATAGCTCCCTTGCATATATAGCTAGAGCCATGGGTCCCTCCCTAAGCGCTCCCAGGCTGGTGGTTTAGACCCTGGAGGCTCTGGTTGGTGATTGTTGCTTTCCTCATGTGTTCGCGAATGTCTCTCACTCTTCAGCTCTCACTGCTATTTCTACATTGGAACCCCATGATCAGTATTAATGTAACTTGTAGACTCAGAATTTTCTTATCTCTTATCTCATTGTGATATCTTCTCAGTCTATTTATTTCTTGAGTTTCCTTTCCAGTTGAGTGTTTACTTAGAGTGACAGACCATGTATTAAACACATGGATGAGTTTCGTAACCCTCAGGATCCTGTCTTTTCCCTAACCCCACCCCAGTTTTACTCAAAGCTTTCCCATACAAGCCTTTGGGGAACACATTGGATTCACACTCTAATGGGTAAAGACCAATGCACATAATCCTAAAGTCCAGCCATGACTAGCTTGAACAGTAGCTAAGTCTAAGCATATATAATGGAGGTCCTGATGTATCCATGATAGTCAAGAATACTGGTATAAAGAGACCATCCTTTGGAGAAAACAAGATAACACTAGCTTCCCAAGAAAGCCAGGCAATGCAATAGGGAAGCAGCAATTTTAAACTCCCAACTGCACACTAAGCACGAAATATCATAGATGGCCTTTTCAAGACAAAAGAAAAACTGCCCAGGCCGTGAAACAGGAAATGTTCACAACTATTGCTCCAGTGCCATAACTGCTAGCCTGCTGCCATGCTCTCTACCATGATGGTCAAGGACTCACCCTCTAAACTGTAAGCAAACCCCCAATTAAATGCTTTCTCTTATACACTGCCTTGGTCATGGTATTCTGTCACAACAATATTAAATAAATAAGACACTGACTGGTGTTACAAAGCTGGGCCATCCTTGTGAGAACCTAAGCCCGCTGTGACAGAGGTATCTCCTCCTTTAAGCTCACTATTCTATGTCATGACTTCAAGAATAAGGGGAATCTTACTAATTTTCACTATAAATCATGGTACATGACCTTATCTGTTGACATCTGTCAATTATGTTTTGACTGTAGATCCATTGGTGTGATTATATAACCTATCCCGGTTGCTACAGCCTGTTCTTTAGGTCACACATCCAAGGCATCATTCTGTCCTTCCAGTCACCATGACCTACACATGTGGAAAACATGAAGGCTCCTATCCCCGCCCCCTTAACTAATCTCCTCTCACATCAGATCAGTTTGTCTTTATGTTTTCTACTTTATCCAGCTGACTTCCTGACAGTGGAACCTGTTTCTGCCTACCTTATGTCCCCATCAATCAATTCTAAGTTTCCCCAGGTTGGTTTATAGTCTTCTCAGAAGTGCTTCCCTTCTGAAGTCTTACATTCCTTTCTCATACAAATAATTTCATTCATCTAAATTCAGAAATTAAGGCATAATAAACACCTAGAAATAATCTGCAGAGCATGCATTCTTCACTTCATTCACAGAGAAAAAATATAATCCACGAAAATATTTTCATTTGAAAAAGGCCTTTCTCTGCTAACCCTACAAATTAAACCCAGTGTATTAATCTGTACTAGGCTTATGCTGCCAGCATCAACATGACTTACCTCGACACTGGCTCCCTGGTGACTGTCCCCTCTGACTAACTTCAAGTTATTTAGCTCAGTTTACTAAAGGTTTAGGTTTCTGGCACCATGTCTGAGTCCTTTGGCTCCCAGGCTTACTTGCTTGTGAAATTCACTGTGACCTGTTCTTTCATACTCAATGCCTCTGAGGGGAACACTGGTGCCAGCAGGGACTGAAGTAAAAGCAGCATTAATTGAGTCTTGTACAGTTGGGACCTTGTGTTGAGTGCTGGGACAAAAGAAAAAAATCACTAGGACCCAAATATATTCCTCTCAGGGACAGATCTCACAGTCGACTGGGAAAAATAAGTATCCCCGTAAATGAATTACAGAAGGGAATCTGTGCCTATAAAAATTCTGAGTTTAAATTTTGGAGGCATATAGGAAGAAAGACTGTATTGGTTATGAAAAATGTACAAGGAGGTAGATATTTAATTCAAAGATTAATGCTTACCTAGAAAATACAAGACCCTGGTTTTGGTCTCTGGAACAGGAAGGAAGGTCGGAAGAGAAGAGGAAGGGAGAAGGGAAAGAGAGGGAGGGAGGAGGTAGGGAAGAAAAGTAAAAGGAGACAGAAAGATCAAAGGGAGAATAAAAGGAAAGAAAAGAGGAGGAGAGGGAGAGTGGGAGGGAAGGATGAATAGATGGGTGGATGGAGAAAGGGAATATGATGTTCTAATCTGGCCTTCATGGGCACCCAAGCTCACATGTGTATATCCCCCCAACACACACACACACATAATACACATACATATAATAAAAAGTAAAAATAAAGCTTAAGTGTTATTTATATGCTACTGGTAAGTATTTTTCTTTCATAAAATGAATTCTTTGACTTATAGAGGAAGTAGCCAGAAGATTGATCTTACATTAATAACTTACCATCCTCAAATAGTAGAGCAAAATAAGGAAAAAAAAAAAAAACAAGATTCAATGTATATGGATAGATATTCCTGTTTAGGCTTTAGGCAACAATATTTCATCTTAAAGCAGAAAATTTGGAGGAAGCGAAATCTGACTCTAGCTCTTACCAGTCATGCAATTTATGAAAATTTAAAACTAAATGAATCTCTTTATAAAATGGGATTAGTTCAAACCACTTTATACAGTTGCTGGGCATATGGGATGCAAAAGACACCTCGCCATGCCTGGCTTAGACAATATTCAGTAATTGCACACTCATTTAATTATCCTCTCTGGGTTTTATTTCTTCTTGTGTCTATAATTTAGAGAGCTGAGCTAAATGGCTCCCTAGGTGGGCACCTCTTCAATTTGTACATTCTAATCACTACTGATAAACTCATTGAGACTGAATAGTCTGCTCCATGGAATTTCTGAGTTGCCCTGACATCTCTGCAGAGAAGACCTGGGATCAGGTCATAGCTGTCCCACCAGCCTTCTTTCTAGAATTTTCTCACTGGGATGGGGGACTAGGGAAGACATTTAATGTTTTATTTATGAGAGGAAAAAAAGAATGGCTCAATTAGTCTTTAATCATCTGCAAAACATAACTTCCAGCTCTTAGTCTTGAGAATTCTTACGTCTGGAGGCAGCCAGAGCTGATTCTAACCAGAGACTCTCAACATTTTTTTATAATTTCTAATTCCTCACCAGGGTTTCTCTATAGGCAGGGGAGTAGGAGCTGGATTAACCATTTAGCAATATACCTCTAAATGAGTTGGGCCTTTGGCAATGCCAGAAAGGTACAAAATTTATCAGCATGAATCTTATATGGTCATGTCAAACTGAGGAACCCGGTAAAAACAAATGAACCAAAACTCACCTTCATTGAACTCTTACTCCATGTAACTCTCTAAGTCACTTCTGCAGTTAGCCTTGATTTTGCCCAAAGAAAGAGAATGTTGGTTTACAAAGAACTCTTTCACCCACTCCCTGTTTTCCCAAATTTGTGTTTCTATTGCTGCAACAAAACCATGACCAGAAAGCAAATTGGGTGTCTGTGTGTGTATGGGGAAAGGTGTACTTAGCTTTCACTTCTACATTGCTATTCATCACAAAAGGAAGTCAGAATAGGAGCTCCAATATGGCAGAAATTTGGAGGCAGCAGCTGATGCAGAGGCCATGTGTTGCTCATTGGCTTATTTCTATGGCTTGTCAGTCTGCCTTCTTATAGAAACCAGGACTATCAGCCCGGAGCACACCCACAATGGGCTGAACCCTCCCACACTGATCACTAATTGGAAAAAAACCTTACAGCTGGATCTTCTTGAGGCATTTCTTCAACTGAGCCTTCCTGTTTCCCCTCTGATGATTCTACCTTGTGTTAAGTTGACACAAGAAACTAGCCAGTATAACTCTCTTAAGTAGTTTGTTTCCAGTAGTTGATCAAAGTGATGAGGAAAATAGCCAATTCACAAGTATTCAGAGTCCTTTCAGAGCCTGGCATATAATACATGAAGTAATATTTTCAAGTGTTCCTAAGTGCTACACACTATAAATATAATTTGAGTGAATAATGCATGAAATGTTTATTTTTAAAAAAAGTTGATGAGAATCATGCAAGTTATGTGATTGTAAGTAGCAGAGAATGTATATGGGTTTGGGAAGATGGATACCTGGTTTGCACACTCAGACATTTGGCCACACAAATCTCACAGTACCTTTGCAAATTTGCTAATGAGTTAGTATTTAACATTAATTCCTGGTCTTTCAAGGTCAAATAATAAAAAATGATCAGATTCTTCCCAGAATAAAAATAGTTTGTAGTAGCATTAGAAATAGTAGATAATAGATAGATAGAAGATAGATAGATAGATAGATAGATAGATGTGACAGAAATGATAGATGATAGATAGATAGATAGATAGATAGATAGATAGATAGATAGATATAAATAGATATATTTATTGACTGACTGACAGAAAGATGGATGGAGATAGATAGATAGATAGATAGATAGATAGATAGATAGATAGATAGATAGATAGATATGGATAGATGTATGATAGATAGGTAGCTAGAAGGATAGATATACATAGATAGATACATAGAAAAATAGAGATAGATACAGATAGATAGAGTGGATAGATGGATGGATAGATAATATAGATAGATGTATGATAGACTGACTGACAGACAGATAGACAGAAAGATGGATGGAGATAAATAGAAAGATAGACAGACAGACAGATAGATAGAAAGATAGAAATTTATAAATTGATAGATAGAAATGGATAGATGTATGATAGATGGATGGATAGATAGATACATAGATACATAGAAAAATGAAGAGATACTGATAGAAATGGATAGATGAATAGATATAAATGGATAAATGTAAGATAGATAGATAGATAGATAGATAGATAGATAGATAGATAGATAGATAGATAGATAGATAATACACACAGATGATAGGTGGATGGATGGATGGATGGATGGATGGATGGATGGATTGGATGGATGGATGGATGGATAAGTCTGCAGGAAGGTAGATAAATAATGATAGGTATTTATAGAAATACAAGATACATTGTCAGGAAATCTCCATAAATTCTGTTTATTGTTGCTGTTTTCTTTTCTGTGGAATTCATTTCAGATTGAAAAATTAGACTGTGTGAGAACTGTTTCCACCAATGAGAAGACTTTACAAGCAGTAGAGGTCAGTTGTGACTGAATATTCAGAGTGCGTCCGAGAAGTTTGGAATGAGCCCACATGATCCAAGAATATAAGCTGTACTAAGCAAATGAATTACTGATCTACCTCAGAACAGCAGTAGTTGACAAGAAGACTACATCTTCCCCTTTCTTTCTGCTTTTTAACCACTTGACTACTTTTAACAAATGTGGTCAGGGAGTAATATAATTCAAAATTAAATGAGTCAACTCAAGAGTATGATAATTAAAAGATCAAAGCAAAATAAATTACAAATTTGGAATAAAAAATCTAATTTCTTAAAATAGAAAATGATCTCATATAAAAATTAAAGACTGACGGTTTTGTTTTGGTTTTGGTTTGGGTTTTGTTTTGTTTTTTGTTTGTTTGTTTGTTTGTTTGTTGTTGTTTTTACTGATTGAATTATCTGGTCAATGACAAAGCAGGGACAGAATGTATTCCCTGAACCTCCTTTGGTGTGGTGACATGCAAACTAAATACAATGGTTCATAAAATGTTGAGAATATAAGGAAAGAGTAATGTTTGAGAATCACAGGATCATAAATTAGCAAACTATCTCAAAGAAAATTTGGAATCCATTAAGTCTTTAAGGCTCTCCATGTCCTGTTTAGAAGCTCCTCATTAACACACAAATTAACAATTAGATTTCAGCTCAGTGTCTCTCTGTCATTCTGGTTTATGTCCAAGTTAGACATAGTTTCCATATATTTCCCATAAATATTATGGAAATCACTATTTTCCCAAAGTGAGTGAGCCAAATGGAAAGGAAACTGGCGGAAGTGTCATTAAATAAGGATCTAGAATGTTATTCTTGATTTCATTTCTTGAAAATGAGATCATAAGTTTCTGTTATGGGTTCAGGTTTTCAAAAATCATTCCATGGAAGAAGCAGCTGAAGTTGGAGACTCTGCAGAAATGACCACCCATGAGCATTTGAGGACTCTATAGTACAGGCAAGGTCTCAAGGAAGTTCTCTTCATCCACAACCCCTGCCATGCCATCAGGAGCTTATTAATTATAACTGGTCCATCTATATCTCTCGAACTGCCATATTCAGGAGAGAAGGTGGACAGGCCCTGCCTGGGATCCACTCTTGAGCTACAGACTATGGCCCTGAATGTGAACAATGCCCATGACCATAGTCTTTCCTAATCTGGTGAGAAACAGCCCTGATCCACTATTGGTACTTTGAACTACCACATGCACTAAACATCCAACATTTACAGTCAGTCTTTCATGGAAAAAAAAATCATATCTCCGTTCATGGCCTCTCACATAGTTAAATCAATGAAAACAGTTATAATTCAGATATAAAGTGTCCCGGGGTGATGCATATGTTGAGGTTTGCTCCTCAGGAGTGGCTCAACTGAGAGTTGACTGGACATGAGGACACTTGATCTAATCCATGGATCAATTCATTGGTGGATCCATGCCATGATGCATCATTGGATGGTGGTAGACACTAGGTTCTGAGTCTGACGTATAAGAGAGTCTTATTTCACTACAGCACATGAATCAGTCCAATTCCACAGATGGTAGATATAACCCCAATGAATGTTTCAAGATGTAGTTTTCTCCAAATCCACTGGAAATATTGGTATTTAGAAATGTTCATCCTAGCCACTGTTCATCTCTTTACTTTTTCCCTGTCTTTACAAAGCTCAGTCCAGCTCTCTCATACCCAACTGGTCCCTGGTTGTGTTGTCATGTCTATAACTAAGTGCAATGTCTGTCACCATAAATGCTCACCCAGAGAGTCTGCTGCATTTGGGTCACAGCCACTGCCAGCTATTCAGAAAGAAGGCACTATCTGGTCACTCACTACCCCTTGCTACCCAATGTTCCTTCAGTTTGTTTCTGTTCACTGTGCCGTTGTATAACTCAAACCCTCTGCTGCTTGATTCTGGTGTGTTTGCAGTAATTTCTTGATCTGAGATATCTTTCTATTGCTGTTATCTTTTTTAAATAAAGTCTTTCCTTATTCGGACCCCACTTATTTATTCTCTTTGGTCATCCTTGGTTACATTGTAGTTTCAAATATAATAACAGCTTGTCCAAATTGATCCCATTCTCCACAGTGCTGTTGAGTTTAATGACAGTATGTTTATTCTTTCCCACTATATTAAAATAGTCATAGCTTCTCCCTAAGTTGTAAAATCACCCTGCAGGATCTTGTCATGGCCTGGCCTGAGGCAAATCACAACACCAAAGATATGACTTCGCTTACTTTGTGGAAATTCCCTGAGCTGCTCATACCTCATGGTTCAGGACAGAACCCACCTTCAGTCTCCTTTCCTCTCCTCCCTCTTATAGTCACTTTTCACCTCTGTTCTTTCCCTTTCCCCCTGCCGTCTCCAGCCCACCTCCATACTCATACACATCGTGATGATAACATTTACTGAGATCCAATTCTCTATGGAAGCCACCTCTCTCCTGGGGCTCTCGTGGAGCTCCAACATGCCACGCATCACTGATTCAGACCTTCAATCATCAGACACTTAACGTGTGTCCAGCATCCTGATAGGAAACTACTGATACCATGACAGATGATGCTGAAGTGTTGTGAAAGTACAAATTACAGAGAGATCTGTAGTCTTCATGTTAGTCTTCATCTCTTGTATTACATTTTTTTGAACTTAACTTTTATTCTTATAGCTATCAGATTATTGAAGTTTTAGGAATATAAGAAAAAGAAAGTAGCCAAAAAGGTAAATTATTGCCTTGCACTCATACACAATACAGGCACTGAAGGCATGGGCATCTGCCTTGATGTCTGTTCTCTTTTCCTCTGTGACACCATTTCAAAGACAGAAGTAATCAAAAGTGGAAAACAGGAAGCATGAACAACTTCACATACATTCTATAATGCTAGTGCATTTAGCATAAAAATATTAACTTTCCAACAACAATTCTGGGTCTCCTGGGTCCCACATCACCTTAAAAGATATGTCGTTCCTGTTGGAGAAGTCTAGACCAAGCAGTATGTAATGTTGAGCTGAGTAGGTTATCAGTATGTTTGAGCTACATAGATTATGTGTGGAAGAAAGGTGATTTTCATCAGAAATCTGTATCGTTATTAGAAAAGAGAATAAATGGCCAATAAACCAAGCCTATGTTTATGGAGTACAAATCACTAACCCAACTGCAAACATAGGCGCTCAGTCTCACGGCAATATGAGGCCAGACATTCCACTGCAGAGAGAGAAACACTAAAGATGTGAGAAATATTTTTCGGTTATGCCAACATAAGGTTTGCAAAGATATTGATAATGGAATCTTCATAGAGTGTAACGATGTTGGAAATTGCTAGAGACACGCTTTCAGGCGCTTCTCTTATCGTGACCAGAATATGATTTTTGTCACAATTTCAATGCACAGAAAAACTCTGGTGGAAAAGCAAAACTCCTTGTCTCTCCACCTGGTCTTTTATTCACTATCCCTTCCCGGCATCTCAGCTTCAGTGAACACTGCTTAGACCCTGCAAAGAAGAGACAGGGCAGAGCTACAGTGCACGCATACACACAAGTGTATGTGCACACATATCTGTGGATACAGATGGATGCTGCATAGCTTCTTGTCCCAGTGGAGCCAGCAATTTGTTTTAAGAGACCGACAGGTACATTAATCCAAGAGGTGTAATTCAGTCTGCAATGAATTTTACAGTAGTGTCTTAGTTAGGGTTCTGCTGCTATGAAAAGACACCATGACCAAGGCAACTCTTATAAGAACAACATTTAATTGGGGATGGCTTACAGAGGTTCAGTCCATTATCATCAAGGCAGGAACACGGCAGCATCCAGGCAGACATGGTAGAGGAGGAGCTGAGAGTTCTACATCTTCATCTGAAGGCTACTAAGAGAAGACTGTCTCCCACGTGGTTAGGAGGAGGGTCTCATTGCCCACCCCCACAGTGACACACTTCCTTCAACAAGGCCACACCTCCAATAGTGCCACTCCCTAGGCCAAACATATTCAAACCACCACAGGTAGAAACCAGGGAAAGGTAGAGACCAGCAGTCAGTCAGAAATGAACTGATCAAAGTAGTCATGTTTTGCTTGGCTGACTCTGTTTTGCATGCTTCCTCTAAATGCTCTCCAGCCAACAACCACATGCTGCTGAGCAGAACATTCTGGCCAGCCACTGATCTAGCTCTAGAAAGTTCACTGTTTGAATCAACTATTGCTTTTGAAACTTTCTTTAACAGAAACATGGGAAAGATCTACCACATAGCTGCCCTGGTATGATGTAACTGTGTTTGAGGGCTTTACAAATCCTACCCAGCCTCTCTCCAAGGGTGAGAGTCTTTTGTTGTGTGAGCTCATCTTACCCACTGGCAATAAAGGACTCTTAACCCAACCATCACTGAATGCCATTTTTCCATGCCCCATGTGGGTATGACAGAAGTCCCTAGCAAATGGGAATATTTGGAAAGCACATCAAATATTTGAAATATAAAATTGAACTAAGTATAAAAACAAAGATAGGGAAATGGTATCCATGTTAACTGAGAATGGAAAAGATGACATGATTTTGCTTGCCAAAAAGTTTCATGCAGGAGACTACTAAAGATAACTCTGAAAAAGCAATCTAGGGGAAAATCTGAAGATATTTTCAAATGGTATTAAATTGACAAAGTTGGCTTCTGTTGGGTAAAAGGAGTTACTGACAAGCTCTGAAAAGAAGCAACTATGAGTTGGCGGTAATGAGAAAGTGAGAGCTCAAAGCCAATTAACAGTTTACTGCATTGCTGAGGCCACAGCCAGGGCAGAACAAAAATAGACTAGTTGACAGGGGGAATTTTGAAGGCAAATATTAAATGCATAAGAGAAACCTCTGAAGAATTTCAGAATGCTCTCTCCTTTTTTTTTTTTTTTTTTTAAGTAGACATTTTGCAGAAGTACTTTCTAGTTGGCACACCCTTTGGGATCTGCAGTGCCTTTATCCACTACAGCTTTGTTGCCAATCTTTCTGATGACGGTTATCTGTAACTGTTCTTCATACCTCTGATACCCTCGTGTGGTTCAGGCTGGTAGAAACTATGTGTGTTTATCCTTCTGGCTCCGTCTGTGCTTCAGATCCTGCCCTTCTAATCATGTTCATGAAACTTGTTCGCACAGAATGCAGCCCTATTCCAAAGGGTGTAAGAAAGTTCACCTTGAGCAAATATGAGTGGTCAGAGTTTAGGAACACGGTAGCTAGATTGGCACAGAAAGAATAGAGCAAGTAGGTCTACTTGTCCCAGCTACTAACAACAGTCTTAGCTCTCGGGTTGGCATTAGCTAACCATCTGCTAAGACTATAGTCCAAAGATTCTGCCTGACACTGGAAAGGATGTTGGATCAGATAGAGAGGTGGACTAAGGATAGCTCAAGATGGATAATGTCAACTCTAGATTTACAAAATTCTGACTCTCCATACTCACTAAGTTCTCAAAGTCTTTGTCAGCTATAGCTTCAGCACACACAAGCCATGTCCCCATCATTCTATTTCTCTGAAGAATGTTTAATTTAAGCATCTGTAAAAATGTTTCCTTCTGCTGTGTCTTTAGTGACACAACGACCTTTGCCTACAGTTGTAAATATTTGTGTTTATTTGTTTGATCCACTTTTATTGGTTAAATAGTTGGGGATTCACAACCTTCTAATACTTTTTTCTGTGGGAAAAACTGGGCGACCACAGCAGCAGGCCCCAGGCCTACGCAGCAGCGGCCCAGGACCTGCATGGTGGAGGCTGCCCGGAGGCTTCCAGGCAGCCTGTGTCACATACCAGAGGAAGGTCCCAGGTTTCAGTGGCTGGAGGCTTTGGCAGCGGCCGGCCTGGCAGGCCCCAATGATACGAGGAAGTCCTTGGTTCCAAAAGGGTTTATTGGCATGGCGGATGGTAGATGGATCTGGATGTACCCCCCCAAACTCAGGGCAGACCTGGGTTAAGTAGGGAGGGAGAAAGGGGGAGGTTCTGGGGCAACGCTTAATTGGCTCCACCCTCTGACCTTCATTAGTATGTAAATCTCTAGGGCCTGAGGCCTGTAGTTACACCCTCTACCTGTGCACTTTGGGAGGGGCTGTAATGGCCTACGTGACTGAACAATGTAGGTCTATGGAGATTGGACTGCTTTTCAGGACCCTGAGTTCTGGGGGCGTGGCCGAACTCCTGCCGTTTCTCCCTTGGAGTCTCGGGGTTCTAGGCCCATGCCCAGCCAAGAACCAGGATACCCTTATGCAGTCCCACATTTTTCTGTTTCACTATTTTTTATTAAAACACTTCAAATAAAAAGAACTAACCTGGACCCTTCAGGTTCTCAGAGACTGAATGACCAACCAAAGAGTGTATACGGGCTGGACCCAGCTGTCCCTGCACATATGTAGCAGATGTGAAGCTTGGTCTTCATATGAGTCCTGAACAACTGGAAATTGTGATGGGATATGTTCTTCTAGCTGGGCTCCCTTGTCTGGCCTCAGTGGAAGAATAAGTTCCTAGCCTCACAGAGACCTAAGTGCCATGGTAGGGGGATACCCAGGGAGATCCACCTGCTCAAAGGAGAAGGGTAAGGGTATGGGGAAAGAATTGTGGGAGGAGATGACTGGGAGGTGGCAGTGAACAGGATATAAAGTAAGTAATAAAAGTTAATTATAATTTTTAAAAGTTAGAAAATACAATTACATCTTTTCCTAATTTCCTCTTTCAAGCCCATTCCCTATCCTGTTCCTCTAACTTCTTTGATGTCTCCTCTTCACTTCCTCTCAAACCAGTGACCTCTGTTTCCCTAATTATTATTGTTAACATCTATAAATATAAATAGATATATAAAGTATTTATATATGTAAATGCATACATTTCTTTATAAATATGAGCTGCTGAGTCTGTCTAATGTTACTTGTATATATATGATTTCAGGGCTAATCGCTTTATATTGGATAACCAACTAAGGGAACATTCTTGGGAGAGACTAATTCTTACTCTCTCAATCACCATTAGTTGCCTGTAGTTCTTTGTCCATGGGTGAGATCCTGTTAGATTCCCCTCTTCTTCTTTAGCATGTCTAATAGTGATGCTGTTTGGGTCTTGTTTAGTCAGCCATACTGTTGAGGTATCATGGATATAGCTTCCCCATCATTTCTTGGTAGAGGACCAGTAGACTCCCTGATCTTCTGGCTTTTACCAGGCTTCTGAACCAGTTCTCCCAATGATTCCTAAACCTTAGGTACAAACATTGTGTTATTTATATATCCACTAGGGCAGGGGCTTCCCTTGATCTGTTGATCTATGAATTAGGAAACCACTTGTTGTTTCTGTTAGGTCCCAGAAAGCAATACCACTGACCATTGTCTCAAGGTGGCAGTCTGGGCTCAGCTCAGCCTGGACACAGGAAAAATTGCTGGCATAGAAATAAAAGTGTACACTAACGTTGTTCAGGAACCAAGAAAGTGTGTTTCTGTCTTCCAAGAAGACCCACTTCCATTTTCTCCCCTTACCTCAGACAGATGAGCCAACTGGCTCCCTATTGGCAATATATCTATGGCAAATATCAAGGCCATGCTAACCCCAGGCTCCCTTGGTGACATGTACCTGTGGTGCATATCAAAGTCACCATGTTCATCTGGCCCTAAAATTCTAAACTGTTCTAGCTTGCAACTTCCTCCTTCTCATAACTATACCACTTACTCTTCTCTCTGCCCCCGAGAAGTAGCCATGGCAGCTTGGGATTCCCCAAAAATGCCTTTGGCTATTCTCTCTCCTCAAAAGAGATAGTCTCATGGTCTATATTTTTTATGTTTACAATAAACTGTGGGTCTGCATTTCGCCTTACCACTGGGGTGTTAGTCGCCACAAGACACCGCTTGAGGAGGCGAAACACAGGGAAACAGAGACACTAGGCTATATTCCTTCCTCACCGCTGGGGTGCCTGGCTCATAGGACACCAAGACTCCACTCAGGGGAGACAAAATGCAGCCTATAGGGCATCCCAGCCCACGTTTCTCCAGGTGAAAAAAGAACAAGGGCTGGGACACAGGCTATGGTTCTCAAACCCATGGGAACACAGGTACCACTGGGAACTGCGAAGAGTTGAGAACAAGGATTTTCATTCTCCTGGGCACCCAAATGCCTCTGTGGACCTCGAAGAGTTGGGAATGGAGGGGTGGGTGCTAAGATGAGCCCGATGTGGGGAAATGGGGTTTATCTTAGGGTGAGCGCTAGGAATGTGGAGGGGCCTTCTGGAGGAGACTTTGGCACAGCTCTGTGTGACGAAGGCTCCTCCTCCCTCACGGCGGTCCTTGATGAAGAAGACAGTCCTAGCTTGTCCAAACTGTTTATTCATAGTGGGTGAGGACACATAGGATTACTCAGTGTGAATCAGAGATTAAATACTCTCCGCAGGAAGGGATGCCCACGAAGGGAAGCTCATTGGCTAGACACTCGGGGCCCATCTAGATATCTCATTATCACAGAGAATTCAGGGTTTCTCTGCTATGTGATCAGTTGTCATGGTCTTCTTACTGAGGTGTCATGGTCACTTGCTCCAGGACAAGAACCTGGTTGGGAGCTGACTTAAATGCCTATCGTTTTCAATTATGAGATTTACTGGAGGGTTTTTTTTTTTTGAATATTCCGTATATTACCAGTTCTTCTGTCTGGTGGCACAGTTCCACTTGCCCTACAATAAATGCCATGAAGGGGTCCTGCACTTGCTTGCCCTCTCTGGCCCGCACTGCGTACTCAGCCTGTTTTTTTATAGAACCCAGGTCCACCAGCCCAAGGATGGCACCACCCACAATGAGCTGTACCCTTTCCATGTACGCATGGAGTGGTCCAGTTCAGTGGTCTCTCTGCACCCTCACTTACACTTTCCTTAAGAGAAACGACTTTGACGGGAAGTAAGAGCTACACTCATATCTATATCTGTGAGTGTGGAGATAGGTCTTAAAGTGCAGTTAGGAAATACTGGAGTCTAGTCAAGTGGAAGCATAGTAGGTTCTCATCTAAGACCCATTCCTTCATTATCCCTGGGTAGGCATCCAGGTTTCTAATGTGAGCACGATTACTGTCCTGTTGGGTGGGTCTTAGGTCCACTTAGACACTTGACTTCACTTAAGATCACTTACTCAGGGTTTCTATTGCTGTGATGAAAAAAACCATGACAAAAGCAACTTGAGGAGGACAGGGCTTATTTGACTTGTACTTTGATATTGCTGATTCATCATTAAGGGACATTAGAACAGGAACTCAAGCAGGGCAGGAACCTGGAGGCAGGAGCTGATTCTGAGGCCATGGAGGGTGCTGCTCACTGGCTTGTCCTCTCCATCCCATGGCTTACTCAACCCGCTTTCTTATAGAACCCAGGACCACCAGCCCAGGGATGGCCCCACCCACAATGGGCTGGGCCCTCCTCCATCAATCACTGATTAAGAAAATGCCCTACAACTGTATCCTATGGAGACTTTTTTTTCCATTGAAGTATTTTCCTTTCAGATAACTCCACCTTGTGTCGAGTTAAAAAAACAACAAAAAACAAAACAAAAACCAAAAAACTGTCCAACACAGTTATTGGGCATTTCTGTGATATGAGTGATATAATGTGTTTCTAGAGATAGTATGCCATGCTGACATCTACTTCTGTACTTAAATTTGGGATATTTCATATGTTACAGATACAAAATTTACACTGCACATATCAATTGGTTTTTTTTATTCTTAAGTTTCAATATCAAAATTCCAGATGGCTAAAAAATTTATTTTTATATTTTAATCAATAAGCTGATATACATTTTGTCATCCAGGTCAAAACCTGGGATCAATTTTGAGTTTTGCTTTTGCTTACATTTATATATATATATATATATATATATATATATATATATATTGTGTGTGTGTGTGTGTGTGTGTGTGTGTGTGTGTGTGTATATGCTCATAAAGTAAATATTATATATAATTTATATAAGTATACATATTTATATAAACTTCTAAACTTATATAATATATAAATATATAATGTTATGTGTTTATACAATATATTTTGTATAAACTTATAAATATGTAAATCTATAAATATATAAAATTATATATTAAAATAATATACAATAATATATAAATTATATGAAATACATAAATCATATAATTATATAAATTTATATATTTATACTAGTTATATAAATATACAAACTAATGTAAAAATATAATATAAATATATAATATATTCACATATATTATATGTATATTTACTTTCTGAGCATTTCTCCAATATTATCATCCTATAACATTTTAACCCGGATCCAAGCGCAACCCAGAGACCAGTACCCTAGAATTGTATTATGGCCTAACTGAACCCTTTTTTTCACACTGATGCCAAAGCAATCAATAGAGTACTGTTCATGTCTCCCCTCTGTCTAAACCATTCAAAGACATGTCACTTCTTTCAGAATAAAAAACCAGGATCCTTAATTGAAGGCATACAATTTCTCAGCTCAGTGGCAATTTCTCCATTAGGCTTACGAATTGAAATCAATGAGATACTAGATGGTCCTGAATGCAGGAAGAGCTCACAAAGCCCCAGCTCTAATGAAGAAACTGTTGGAAGTTGGTGGCAACTAGATGAGGAAGTCATTTTTTAATTTGGGGTGAAGCCACTAGTAGATTATTCATACTCCAGTGACTGCCAACATGCATATAGGCAGCATCAATTGGACACAGTGGAATATAATTAAATATTAATGTAGAAAGGACATGAAATTGGGCCTGAGACACATTGGATGGGTCTAAGGAGAGTCATATTGGAAAGTAAATGGGATGATATGATTGCAATACATTGGGTGTGCACGTATACATACATACATACGTGCATACATACATGCATGCATATGTGAAATTTTCTATAAATAAATTTTAAAAAAGAAAAGGAAAAATGTAAAGCTGTTCTTACATACCAGGTGTGTACTGCTTAATATATTAGTAGACCATACAGCTTAACTTTACAATTGTGATATAAATTAATCTCTTGGTTACTGTCTATAGTTTTAAGTTTGATAAATCCTGCACTGCCAGCTCAAGAAGATATTTCTCCTAACCTTATCCTATTAATGTGCTTTATCTTAACAGTCATAACAAAAATATGTAACTCTGTATAACTAATAGTTATTCTGAACATAAAATACACCAATTTCATAATCATCATCAATTATTGCAAAATTAGACTCTTGTGATTAGATCTATTTTTACTTTAACAAACATGGCTTTTTATTTATGTGTGACTCAAAGCGAATAATCAGACTCAAAACTGATTGCAATGGCATACTGTGCTCACAATATTATGCTCACTGTCTATTCCTTGAGTTTGATGCTGAATGCTCAGACCGTGTCATCCTTTACCATTTGCAAGGCCAATGAGAACAGAAACATGGCAACCGTGAAGTAATTTCAGTCTTCTAGGAGTCTGAAACTCAAAGAAGGCAAGAACTGAAGCTATGTTTAAGGTTTCAGAAAAAAAAGAAAAAGAAAACAAACAACTGAAGGTAAATGTTAGGGCTTCTATAATATCTTATCAGCTCTCATCAGCTCTAGGCATACTTCCATGAAAGAAACATTCAGAGATTCTTCCCTGATGGAATCCATTGTGTGATGGAGTAGGTGCCTACAAAAAAAATTCAAATTTAGTGTGTCCCATTTTTTTCAGGCTCTCTGTTGTACAACAATTTCCTCACAATATGTGGTGATATAGAGGCAAAGTGATGGGTAATCAAGAGGCACCTGTAGCTCCAAAGAACCAGCCAATGAGCCAGAGGACTTGCCATCAAAGAGGTTGTCCTTCGAAGTTATTACAGCAGATTAGAAATACCAACAGCATTGTGTGCAAATAACCTAACTGTAGCTCCATGATGAACCTGCTGCCAACTACAAAGTAATTTATGTAATCATCAAATCATCATCATCTTTATTATTGTTGTTGCTACTGTATTCTAAAATACAACTGAGTGGTTCTTTTGTCTTTCAAATTGGGGATATGGCTTTGTCAGTTTCTATTGTAATAAAACATGCCCAAAATCAAACTGAGAAGGAAAGGATTTATTTGAGGTTACAGCTCCCAGGTCACACTACATGTCACTAAGGGAAGTAAGAGCAGGAACTGAAACAGAGGCCATGGAGGAGCAATGCTTACTGACTTGTTTTTCATGGCTTGCTCAGCCTGTTTTCTTATACAACCAAGGACCACTTGCCTAAGATGGCACCACACATAATGAGCTGGGACGTCCCACACCAAACTGTAATAAAGAAAATGCTCAAAAACCAATCTGGTAGAAGCATTTTCTCTGTTGAGGTTCCTTCCCTCTTCCCAGGTAATTGTAGTTTACGTGAAGCTGACAAAAACTAACCAGGGCTGAGCTGTTATTAACTTTTGTGGATTTATTTTTTCTTTCCTTCCTTTTCCTTCCTTTTCTTTCTTCCTATTCTTTTCCTTCTCCTCTGCCTCCTTCTTCTCCTCCTCCTCCTCCTCCTCCTCCTCCTCCTCCTCCTCCTCCTTTTTCTTCTTCTTCTTCTTCTTCTTCTCTTCCTCATCCTTCTCCTCTTCCTCCTCCTCCTTCTTCAGACTCAGCTGTACATAAGTAGACAGACAGAACTGCTACTGGAGAAAGATGCACAGTGATTCTTTTTATCAGCTAGTGACCATGCAAATGCCACAATACATACTTCGAGTACTGTAAAGCCCAACCAACTAGGATTTTGAGAAGAAGCTCCATGGGCTAAATTCCAACTCCAGGAGGAAAACCACAAAGTCCACTTGAGTGAACATCCTATGGCAACCCGCCCCCCAGCATCTCACCTAGCCCATCTAGCCAGTCAAACTACAGCAGTAGTGTCAAGGTACATATAGATAACCTGATACATGCTGCAGAAAATAGATAATCTAGCTCTCCTGTTTGTTAGGTGGGTTTGCCTCCATGTTTGCTTCCTGCTGAGTATGACAGAAATGTAGTTTTTAAGATGATAACTTGCTGACACTTATGGAAATTCCCCAAGTTTGCTGTAACCACAATAAATACCCAATACTACTAAACTTGAGGCTCTCCTTTCTGACCCACTTTGATGGTGTTGGAAGAGTCCTTGCTTATGAGCTCATAATAAAGACTCTAGTGTGTTTGCATCAGAGTTGGCTTCTCATTGGACTTTGGGGTCCCTGCAACTTGAGCATAACAGAGCATCATCTGAAACCAAATATTGCTAGGAATGAAAATTAGCTGCTATTGGTGGAAACTGTTATTATTTTTATTATGTTATTATTAATGTCTCTGTGTGAGTGTAACGTATGGACCTCAGAGGTCAACTTTCTATAGTTAGTTCTCTCCTTGCACCTTGCCAAGGTAAGGTCTCTCTTGACTTTGCCACTCTGCCTAACCCAGTCTGGCTGGCCTGTGAGCTTACAGGTGGCTCTTCCATCTCCCTCCTCTCTCCTGGCAGAAATGCTAGGATTATAGATGCATGCCACCACACTGGGCATTTTGTGGGTTCCAGGAATTGAACTCAGATGGCCAGGCTTCACCAGCAAGCACTTTGCCATCTCTCTGGCTCTGTATAAGGTAAATAAAGCTCTTATTTAAAGCACTGATAGGAAAATATAATTGAAATAATTTTATTACCAAAAAAAAGCATTCAACCCAAACATGAGGTCTTTGATAGCAAATCTTGTAAGGGAATGCAAAATCAGAAGAAGCCATAAAAATACAAACTTGGATACCAATATCCTCAACATAGACAACCTCAGCACTAAACACACCTCCTATTTCCCAGGAGCTAACAGTTTATTCTGATTCAAATAGGAGTGACCATAACCTGGTAACATAGACTCAAACAACTCCAAATAGCATGCTTGCAAGTGAGCTGTTAAGAGATATTTGTTCTTCACTTTTGGATGATCTTTGAGAGAATGCAGTTCCAAGATCCTCAGCAGGCACAGGAACAAAATGGGTCATAAATGAATTCTTTCTTTAAATTCACTGGTGGAAACATCACCTAGATGATATAAAGCAAAGTGGCGTGTTAAGATGAGCCTGTGCCCTACTCCAAGATACTCCATAGTGTCTGAAAAAGAGACTCAGCTCATTCCTGAGTCCTCTTGAGCTCTGCTGCAGCCTCTTTAACTTGTATTCATTCTGCAAACACACATGTGCCTACAAGTATAGACACATTTACCATATGCTGTGTGCAGTGAGAGTTAATGTCACCTATTAAAATTGGAATAAGAGAAACTTCATTCACCGCAGCCAGGTGGGTGAGATTATCTGGCAAATCACTGCCATTGAAACTTGAAATTTTCCTTTTATTCAACCAATTCAGATATTGTAGAAAGACACAAACATCTTAGATATATCTTAGATTATCTGGTTGTGATCTTAGCCTTAGGGTTGGAGAAAGGCAGTGTTTACCAACTACATCCCGAAGGATGTATTTGTTTGACCTGAGAGTGGAAAGGCTCTTCGGTCAGACACAGAAGTGAGCATTCTTCAGTTCATTCCATAAAAGATCACCTGAGATAACTTGATTCTGTATCCGTAACTTTCCAACTCTCCGTATTCGGGAAGTTCGGATCAGTTAGGAAGCCTTGCAGAATCTGGAATACAGGCTTTTTTTTTTGTGGGAACTCCAATTTACAGCAGTAACTTTGCCCTACATGAGGGACCTTGTGGTGCTGTTTGTCACACTTATCTCACCTTCAAGTCACTAAGCATGGTGACCCTCTCTGAATGGGCTTTATCCAAGTGAAAATCCATTTTGTTTTCTGTCTTTCTAACAAAAAGGTTTGCAATAACGCACTTTACACAATGGGCTAGGTACAGGAAAAACTACTAAAAGTCACTCCCTTAAGTTTGTACACAGATCATCTCTACCAGAACTCACTACTGTAAAGCAAGAGACTGATTAATGTATATTTAGTTAATAAATAAATTATGCAAACAGCACTCATAAAGCAAATGACAACAAATACTGATGAGGATATAGGAAGAGGAAAAACCTTTATTCTGTGCTAGTGGGATACTCCTGTAGCCATCAGTGACTGCAGGGCCCAAGCTCAAGGCAAATGCCAACCCTGTCCCCTGAGCATCCTAGAGAGTTCCCTTCTCTCTATTCAGGTGAAACCACGATTGTCAACTTCACCACAGAAAAGAAGTTTAGGATGAGCCAATACAAAGCTGATCTGTAATTTATTAAGATGAGATTTTTTTTAATTAGGTTTAAGCACAGGGATTAACAGAAAGAAGGGGCCTGGGGAGAAAAGGACATCATCACACACACACAAGCATGGGTGTGGGTGTCTCAAGACTGAACTAAACTTATGTGTCTCAGCAACAACCATGGGTACAGTTTCCATGACTCTTGAAATTACATTATCCAGAAGAGTTTTAAGGGAATTTTCTTTGCCTTGAGGGTAAATGAGATCATAAGAGTGGTGGTTTCTGAGGTGCACTGGGAAGGTTTACAATCCTATAAAGAAAACCTATGGGCTACAGAAATGGCCCAGAACAGTCAACCTACCTTTATCTACACATGGTGCTTCTTGAGAGATACATAGACAGTTACAGGTTATAGTTGGCGAAGGAGAGCAGCCATAGTTGATCCTATATGAAAGGATATTGTCTTTATGTAGACAATCACAGCCAATTTTGTCCTTGTGCTTCCAGTTTCCTCTTAGTTTTCCCTTTTTTCCCTTCCTGTCTCATGGTATATGGAAACTAGTACAGGGGCTTCTCAAAAGTCAAAAGCAGAATTGCTCTAAAATTTGGCTCTACCACTCCTGGGTATAGGAACAAAGTTGTTAGTCCTATCTCAGAGATACCTGCACATTGTGGTCATTGCTACAGAATTAACAACAGCTACAAATATCCGTCTAGAACATTAGAAAGGTAATGAAAATGTGGTAGTCCATGTATACAATGAATTTATTCAGTGGTTGTTTTGTTGTTGTTTTTTTGTTGTTGTTGTTTTTTTTAGAAACCACGACATTTGCCTGAAAATCATTGGAAAGAGAAAGTATCGTTAGATACAATCAATTAGATTCAGAGAGGCAAATACTGCATGATCGCTCTTGAGAGACCAGATATTTTGAGTTCAGACTCCATCTTAGAGAACCTGAGCTGAGGTTGAACTCAAGTTAACTAACAGGCCGGTAACTAGCACCATTTTTAGGCTAACACACCCCCCACACCCCCCACCACACACCCCCCGCAACAAGATGAGTGTCTAGCAACTGTTTCCAGGCTATGTCCCCCAATACAATCTACATCTAGCACCAGTTTCCAAGTTAATCCCCAACAAATCTGTACCTCCAGGTTACAAGCCCACCTCTGACACTTCACTTCCTAACACCACCAATCAGGAGGAAAACAGAAGCTAAATTTATGGTTTGGCTCCAGCACCAGCAATTACGTTAAAGGCCATAATGGCTCCCCAATCAGATGTGTACCAGGCTAGATACCCCCTTCTTGCCAGTTCCCATTTCTGATGTCACAAATGACAGGAATTTGTCTGCAAAGATACATACTATTTGTTTTGTATCTATCATACTTTTTTCATCCTCCAGCCCCACTCCCCAAATGAATACAAAGATGTTTCCATCTCCTGCTTGTTGTAACAATGGAACTGTGAACATAAGCATGCCAAGGTCTCTTTTACATACATACCTACTTAATTCCTCTGGATATAAGTCTAGAGGTGTGAATTACACGATCACATGGCAGTATCTTGGAATTTCTGAAAGAATTTCCACACTGGTTTTAATAATAGTTGGGCTAGTTTACATTGCAACCACCAGCGTTTAAGGGTCTCCTTCTGTACACATCCTCACAGGCACTTGTTAATGTCACCCTGGCAGGAGCACAGTGATAACTCAGGGTGGTTTTGATTTGCATTTTTGAGGAAAGGTTGCATTTAGCATTATTTCTCAAGCCAGTGAGATATTTGTATTTTTTTCTGGAATGTCTAGTAGACATATTGCCCCATATTTTATCACCTGATTTGATTTGCTAACTAAGTTATGCTTTTCCTTATGTATCTAGGATATTAAACCTTTGTTCTCTATATGTATATATGTCAAGTACTTTCTCCTGTTTTGTAAATCGTTTTTCTTGCTCTGTTTGTTGTTTATTTTGTTGAGCAGATTTGTAGTTGGATAAAATCCCATTTATCTATTTCTTATTTTATTTTTCTGTCACTTCTTATCCTCCACCCACCCCCAAAAATATGCCCTCACCAACTACAATTTCCTCAAGTACTTTTACAGGTTTTTTTTAATCAGTTTTATAGTTTCGGCCTCATACTGTCTCCTAACAATTCTGAGTTTATTTTTGTAACTGTAAGAGATAGGATCTAGTTCCCCTCTCCTGAATGTGACATCCAATTTTTCAGGCATTCTCCTCCCAACTGTCTTTTCTCCAATACATAATCTTATCAGTTCTGTGGAAAGCCAGAGAGATGGTGATAAATAAAAGGTTTATGCCTGGCTCACTTCTGGTCTCCTGGTTTATGTCAGGAGTTGTTGTTGTTGTTGTTGTAGTATTCTTACTTGGCTAGTGAGAGATCCTTTAAGCGGCATCCGGTGTCTCTTCGATCTCCTCTCACTATGTCTTAGGAACTTATTACTTCTTTGGTGTGAGATGTGTCCAGGTTCCCTTATACTCTCTGTGCCTCAATCCTGAATGACTCATTTCTCTAAAGAAACTTGAGAGTGTGTATTGGAGAGAAGAATTCAGAAAAGAAACTATGAACTCTACCTATACTAGTTGGGTACAAGGATTTGATTATCTCTAGGCTCTCCCAGAACTAAGAGTGGCATATTTAATTACATATTACTATATACTACACATGCATATCTAAATATATCTACCACCATGTTAGAATCCTGGATAGTGACGGGAGTGACAGCTGATAGCAGATCCCAGGTACACAGGGCACACTATGAAGCAGGTAATTGGAAATACAAATATAGCAATGAGATTCCTATGGACATGCTATGCAAAAGAATTGCTGATATTTCTCAAGTCTACACACGAATGCTGAAATAAGGCCACTTGGTTGCTGCATGATTTTAATTGGTATAGATGGAGAACAAGGCCCTCACATGGACGACTGTGATCCCACAGGCTACTACTGTGGCTTTAAAGGAATGTCAGCAGGAGTTAAACAAACAGAGTCAACCAGCTTCCTTGGGGGGGAAAAAAGTGAAAAAGAAGTTTGATGGACACTTGGACAGCGAAAACTGCAATTCCATCATTGATTTCAAACCTTCAGAAATAGAAATTAGGAGTAGTTACAGTTGAAAAATCCTAAATTCAGGGGTCTTACAGAAGCAGAGATTGACACTCACCTTGTTGTTCTAGGGACAGAGACTGAACACTTTCATCAGCTTACAGATCCACGATGCTACCACATGCCTGTGTGTCTGGTAACAATAAACCTACATCATAGAGGCCATGGATTGAAATGGAGTCTACATCACTCCTCCCACCACTGACTGGTAAGGACATTGTATAAGTAAAAATGGTGCTTTAGAAGAAAAAAAAAAAAAAGACCCAGGAGAAAGCCATGCTGTGTATGTTAAGGCACACTCAAAGTACACATGCACATACACACTAATGCTTCTAACTGCAACAGGATATCATGTAATCTGCATGCCATACAGGGAGAGATGGTCATGTGGTCCTTGTCTACAAAAGGTTTATAGGGAATGAAGCCAATTAATACCAGAAGATTCCAGTCTAATATCTTAGCTCCTTATCTCTTTCCTCTTTTGGTATTCAGAAAACTATCTCTGGCTAGTAAGAACAATGAGAAGCTGCCAGTAGTATCCACACAACTCTGTGTCCTTTGTTTGTTTGTTTGGTTGGTTGGTTGGTTTGGGTGGGTGGATGAGTGGGTGGTTGGTTAGTTAGTTAGTTGGTTGAATGCTTGCTTGGTTGGTTGTTTTCATTGGAACAAATAAACTCTCAGTTTTGAAGTAATAAGTGAAATCCTCTCCATTAAGGGATTTTTCGTTTTGTTTTTTAATATTTTCTGATATGTTTGTTAACCTTTCAAGAAATGTTTTCTTGGGCTGAAGAGATGGATTGGAGGTTAAGAGAACTGACTGCTCTTCCAGAGGTTCTGAATTCAATTCTCAGCAACCACATGGTGGTTCACAACCATCTATAATGAGATCTGGTATCCTCTTCTGGCCTGCAGGTATACATGCAAGCAGAACACTGTATACATAATAAATACATTTTTAAAAAAGAAAGAAGGAAGGAAGGAAGGAAGGAAGGAAGGAAGGAAGGAAGGAAGGAAGAATGTTTCTCAATGGAAACTGAAAATGTTGACAGAGGAAAAGCATGTAAAATATTATTTATTTGCTCCAAATGTACATGAACGTGTATATAAAACCTACCATACATGCAGGCAACCATACACTGCATACTCAGTCAGCTACAATGTATGTGATGAGACAACAACCCCAAAATGACTTTCAAGAGCAATCCAGTTTCTGACATTCAAAGACTCGTTGGTGTTAATAAATAATGACAATTCACTAATCCATCAAAAACACCACTTAAAAAGAAACAATTAAGGTCATCAAACCAACACAGAATTCTAAGAGGGCTTATGAAGAGACTGACTTACAACCCTTGTCACAATTAATTCTTCATAGAGGCATTTCATAAAGAAATATCAGCCCCAAATCTTCCCACTTCAGAGAAAGAAAGTATAATTATACCTACTCTCAACAGGGGCTACAGTTATTTTGTCAAAAATTGTTAAAAACTGACAAGAAAAGTGGACATAGCCCCTCAAAGTCTTCAATTTTCTTACATTTAGCTTTAACCAAGTCTTAAGAAGAATGGAAAAGGTGGTTTCTCTTCAGATAAGTAAATTTGTGTTTATTATATAAATATACTTTACATGCTAACTAGAATACAAAATACAAGGACTTATAATTCATCATATGTATTAACTAAATCTAAAGTGACTGTGCTAAGCCTTTACTACCCCCCCCAAATAATCATGAGTATATTAAAACCCACTTTGGTTTACACAGCCCCAGAAAAGTTCTCCTTCCTCCATACTCTTGCTGATGTAGCCTCTGGAGACTTTTGTGCCCAAATAGAATTCCAAAAAATCGAAGCAAACATGAAACACCACAGACCCAAGAGTTGGAAGACAGGTCTCTTACTGCAGCTTTATTCAGTGGTTGATATTCTTGAAAGGATTTGAAATCTGGAGTGACCAAGTCAAATGCCAGTGTTGGTAAAGAGGGATGAAGACACTTCCCTTTGAGTGATGACACTGATGCATTTCAAAGCAAGATTTACTGGAACAAATTTGGTCAATCTATCAACTTAGTACTGAGCCCAGACGAGCTCTGCCCTAGCTAACATGGGAAGGACTCTACAGGAAGCAGACTCTCCCCTGCATAGGGGTGAGCCAACCCTAATGCATCTCCTTTCCTAAGAGTTACAAAAAGATGGAGGCTTGGAGCTTTCCCACAGCTCATCTCTTCTACCAGGTCAGTGGCTAAATACACTGCTGCCTCCTGATTCGTAGTTCTGAAAGAAGGGAGCTCTTCCCTTTCACTGTACTAAGAATACCATCAGGAATACTTCCTCTTCTGAGAAAAGTTCATTTATCCAACACATGCAAGCACAGACAAATGATCAGGTGTGCACACACACGCATGCACGCACATACACACACACACTCACACACACACAAACTCATGTGCTATAACCTTGTATCCAAGTCATTAAGATTTCTTCTAAGATTAGTAGACTCTCTAACAGAGTAATCTGAGAGAATATTGTTTTACCTATAGACCTTTGTTTCTTTTTTGGATAGATTCATACATATACAATTTATGATTATATAATAACATATATTATATTCACCACTCATCATTATCTAGTACTCCCTTCTTTGCTTCTGACTCCTACTTCTTCAACTACTCCACCAGTGGCAACATCATTAGAGAAAATGGCATCCCCTCACCAGCAGAATGATCATCAATAGTCATTAAATGTAAGGCATTTGACAGAGCCATGGTGGAAAGATCTAGCCATGGTGGAAAGATGGATGCTGAGTCTTATACAGGTACCCATAGCTATTTTGTGTTAATGGCAATGCCAATGTCACTTCTGCATGGCAGCTTTCCATGACCTCCTTTTCCATCCTTTGGCTTTTAAAATATCTCCATTCTCTCTTTTTGTGATGTTCCCTGGATCTTGTGGAGAGCCTTACTCCCATGTCTGCTTCATTAGGTAGTGTGAAGAAATGTTATCCCTATAAAATGGGGATAACATTTGCTCACTACCTCCCAAAGATGTCTGGAGTAGAAACAGAATCAGAAGAGCTTGAAAAATCCATTGAAACAATCGCAATATTTTATTACCTTCACATTTTACTTTCTCATCTGATACAATGAATATTAATTTTTCAGCTGCCCCAACTATTCAGTTGGAAAATCTTATTTAAAATTATCTGGGATTAGTAAATCTTTCTATTCAAATAATTATAGAGCTGTGCATGGAGCAATTATTCTATACTTCCAGTACTGGCCTTCGGCTCATGCTTGCTTTGCCATATCCATCTGTCAGTCATTGTTGTGATTCACTCTGCTCCTGTGTTTCTTCTATCTTTGTTCCAACTAAAGCCCAAGGAATTGCTTAGATTCCCTGAGATCTTTATAGACTGGTACTTCTTTGCTGTAATGTGTTATGTTATCCCACTGCTTATCTCATGAGACTCAGACTAAACCAAGTGATTTCATATGAACACAAGTCCGTACATTGCTATCCATTGTCAGTAGAGAAAGTAAAATGTATTCCACAAGTTTTATCTTGTCATCTCTGTGATCATGTCACCACTTTGGAGTAGAATTCAAGATAATTTACAAAACACTTTTCTCTAAGGAAAGTGAACATGTGTTCATTGAGTAATAAATGATAAAAGTTTTAAATAATATAGTTGCGTAAATAAAGTTACAGTTAGAAATGACCTTAGGAGAGGTATAAATATGGCAATAGTACAATAGAGATGAACAATTGGCTGAAATATCCAGGTGTTTCCAGAAAGACTGTAGACAAATAAATCATGCCTTCCTGTCCAGCTAATGCCTAGAGAACACATGGAGGAGGAGGAGGAGATGAGCCTTCAGTCTAGACATTTCTTGCTTATAGAAAGTGAACTTCAAAGATCTAACTAGGAATCAGGACTCAGGAGAAGGGACTAGCCATGGACAGAGATATGAAATTGGACCTGATGTCTCTAGACCAATATGCAGAAGCCCAAAGAGTTCTTTGTACATCAAGAATCACTTTCCAAATCAGACATGACATCTCAGATTGAGAAAGAAAAAAACCTTTGTCAACTAGCCAAGTTTGGAAGCCAGATTTGAAAAAAGGGAATCTTCTTCAAAGCATATCGCGCTCATGAGTGAGAATACAACAGCAAGAGACGATGTGACGTTGTGTTCATATTAAGTAACACAAGGTTGTAGACATCAGAGAAGGATAGGAAAGCCATAGCAAGAAGCTCAGAGAAAGTGGAAGATATCAACAAAGTTTAGCTCATGGTCAGGACTGTAGGAAAGAGGGGCTTAAGAAAAAAATATGAATTGATTTCAAGTGTCCCTCTACCTAGATAGAGTACAGAAACATTTTCCTCAACAGTACACACCAAACCAATATTTGGATTAAAATGTCATTGTGAAAGTTATCAGAAGACAAATGTGACCATAATCAGCATGAAATGGTGACCTTCATGTTACAGGAACTCAATTCAAAAATAATATTGCAGAGGCTGGAAGCATTCAATCCTTTGGCAAAGCCCACCCCCTTGTACATAGCTAAGCTTTTGAACACCGATTGTGGATAAGATTTTTTTGTGTGTCAAACTTATATGATATTTTGAAACATTTTGTACGCTTTCCTTTTAATTTATTTGTAGTATAAGTCATTATAAGAGCTTCACTTGCTATCTATGAAGTAGGTGTACCATTTTAGAATGAATGTGAAAGAGTCTTTGTTTCTGAACTGGTCATTCAATAATAAATAAGTCAATACAATTTTGAAGAAAGTATTTTGTCAATAGCTATAGTGAATTTAGATAAAGTTGGTATAACTTGCTATGAATCTTCTTTCAGTCATCTTTACCACTTTTAGTTCTAACATTTTTGAGAAATTAAGACAACGTAATTTGAGTTAGTCCTTTTTTAAACTGTGTTCCAACATAATACAAAATGTAATTATATCTATTTCTTTAAAACTCACAACATTTACACAAGTTATCCCTGTCAGTGGAATTGTATCAACAAGCTATAATTGTTCCTTAACAAATCAGAAATTTATTTTTTTCAGCCTGACATGAGGGAATCACAGCTCATTCTAGGTCCTAGAATAAATTTTAATTGACATTTTTCTCTGAGACAAAGAAAACAAACAGTGATTTTAATTTGAGATCTGAAATATATTTAATCAAAGAGCAGAAAGAGTAAGCATAGGGTTTAGTAGTGGCAAACATTCCTCAGTTGATCTTTATACACTTAATATCTAATTACAAGATTTTACAGCTCCCAAAGATAGTAATTATGTCTCAATAAAAATCAATAATAAATAAATAAAGACTCTTGACTTGGCCACATTTTGATCAGGACTCTGAAGCTGAAATAGTCAAATGTGCATACTTTGTAAAATCTGGTTTTAGGAAATAATGGTGTAAAATTAACTTGTCATAACTCTCCCCCAATCCTCAAGGACAAAAGAAATCTCTCATTCATTAACCTTGCCATCTGGTCACCCTGGTCTGCCTTTACTGGGCACCCTATTAGGTCACTGCAGCCACACTCATCCCCTGATCTGACATCTCATTTGAACAATTTTCCATCCACCAACTCTTATTCCTTGGCCTTAAAGTCCCATTATCCTTAGTATATTGAGACTAGATTCCATTCTATATCACAGTCTGCATTCCCCTATTGCAATAGGACCCAATAAAATTTGTCTCTGCCATTTTAACTTCTGCCTTGGCTCCGGTGTTCTTTGTCATGAACAATACTTTCTAGAAATGGCTATTTTTCACAAAGAAATAGACTTCTAACCACTCTCTGCGCTATCAAGTCAAGTGTTATTGCCTTGATCTTGGGGATGTTTCAAAGAAATATTCATCAAAAAAAGAGAGAACAAAAGCCAAGATAAAATAGAATAGATAATCTGAAACAAAGCTAATAAAAGGGGGAAAATTGAAATCGTAAGTCAAAGCAAGAAGAATCAAATAATTGGGAATTGACAATTGAAATATAAAACGTGGGGTGAGGTAAGGAAGTTCACACACTGTCTACCATAGTACAAAGGGTACAAGCCAGAACTGAGCAGACAGACAGCATTTTAATCAACTGTCAAGATGAGCTTTTAAATGAAAATAGCAAAACCACTACTCAAAAATGGATGAGCTAAATTTATACAAAAAAATGGTTTTTAAGTTGACCTCAAAACTAATTTCCTCCAATTTTGAAGGGGATTTTAAGTACTCATAGTCCCAGTTCCAAACACATAAAATGTCTATACATAATGGGTAATTAATAAATATGTGATTAGAGAATAACTTTAATTGACAGTTATGTTTTACACATGTATAACAAGAAAGCTGTTATCTTCATCCTCCTTATAACACAAGAATCTAAACACTTGTGATCTTGAATATGTATTAAATCCCCAAAAGGTTTGATATGTGCACTCAAAGAAACACCAACTCACAACATCGTGATAAACCATTTAAAAGATTTGTTTATTTGTTAAGTGAATGAGGGGGTTTGCCGCTTGTATATGTGTGCACTACATCCATGCAGGCGCCTATGGAGCCAGAGAAAGGTATTATATCCCCTGTCACTGGAGTTACAGATAATTATGAGCTGCCATGTGGATGTTGGAAACCAAACAGAGGTCCTCTACAAGAGCATCGAGTGTTCATAACAGCTGAGCCATCTCTCCAGCCCCACTGATGACGTAGCTAAAATGTTATATAAGTCACTGTCCTTCTGTGTAGTTGCAGGTAAAGTCCCTTCATAGCCTCCTGTTCTTCAAGTCATCAAAATTACAGTGAACAAAGCTTTCCTAACTAAATATTTTGAACCAAAGAAAAAAATACCCAAAACTTATATAAACATCACACCATGTTTCTGGCATTTATAATTCCATCATAATTAAATTAGAATTAGATATCTGCCTGAAAAAATAAGCATCAACTCCAAAGGATGGTTAATAAATTGTTCTAAGTTTATAAAAACAAAAACATTTGTGAAAAGCCTCATTTCTACATGATGATTAATAGGGAGAGTAATAAACTACAAAGCTTTAAAGTATTTTAATAAAGAATTTCTTTTTAAAAGAAAGGAATTCTGTTTTTTGTGTCACTGTGGTTATAGAATGAAGATTTCATAGTACTAAGTTTTGTGTCCATGGGCTAACTGGAGGTCCTGGGCCCGTTCCTCATCAAGAAACACCATGAAATTCTGTGTTCTAACAATGGGTCATGCATAACCAATGGCTAGACCTACCTCTATTAGAACAATAAGGGTTTGTTTGAGACCAAGGGGAAGAAAATCATGCAAACACTTTTGTTTGTGAACAAGAAAGAAGATTGACAAGACCAGTTGTTTATATGGTGCCCCTAAGATTATATTTTGGCCCAGCTCAGAATACCTTGGAAAACATTTTTGACAAGCAAGGATAATGTCAGCGTTCTGTCCTTGAAACCTTTGAAACGGGAGGGAGGAACTCAGATTGGTTAAGAGACGTACCTCTTAACTTCTTGTGTCAAAGCAATTGCAGAAGCAGTGGTGCTAAACAATTAATGTAGTTAAAGCTGTTATACCAGAAATAATCAAGCCCCACTACCCTCTTGCTTCTACTTAAAGACTGACTCATTTCTTCTAGTACTTGCAAGCTATTTTTAGAATACCAAGGTTCTGTGATACTCAGGGCAATAAAACAAAAGCTGGTTGATATAGACCGCCATAACTGACATGCCGGATTTCAAAACATTAACCAGTTAGAAGGTGTAGGGACAAGGAAATGGGCTGCTTGGCAGGAATATGACATTGGCCAAGAACAAGAAAGTAGGCTTCAGGCAGGAATCTGACATTAGGCTAGAACAAAGAAGTCATTTCAAGTAGGAATCTAAATCTTAGGCTAGAACAAAAGTAATTTCAGGCAAGAGTCTAAATATTAGGCTAGAACAAAGAAGTAATTTCAGACAGGAATCTACATTTTAGGCTAGAACAAGGAAGTAGGCTTCAGACATGAAAATGACCTTGGCTAGGACAGGGAAGTTGGCTCAGATATTTTGGTCATCCTGATAAGCCCTTAGAAACAGTGATCACGGGAATGTTCACAGAATTTTGTTTATTGCCTTGCTTGTTCTTTGACTATTTTTGTTTATTATCTTGCTTCTTCCTTGACTATTTGCATCTATTGTATTGCTAGTCCCTCAACCTAGATCTGACCTTAATACTTGCATGTAATTAAAATGATATAAAAACAAAAAGGAGGAGGGAAGAATGGGATAGGAAGGGTTCTAGGAAGGAGAAATGGGGAAAGGGGGGGACATCTGAAATGTAAATAAATAAAAATCCAATAAAAAATTAGAGAGAGAAGAAGAGAGAGAGAGAGAGAGAGAGAGAGAGAGAGAGAGAGAGAGAGAGACATACCTCGATGCCCATCGTGGGCAGCAGCAGAACCTATTTCCCAGAAACATATCGTCAGGTCTGACTGAATCTGGGGAGACTAGAGACCTATGAGGAGCAATCGTCTCTTGGAAATGGGGATGCAAACAGAGATGGGCAGATGGGATCCACAGTGTATGCAGAGAAGACAAAACAAACGGAAGAAAATGGTAACAAAGTTAGTTGTAAGTAATGTATGTTTTGAGATATTCCCAGGCTAAGAAAACACAAATTAAACTCTGACTTTTTAAATGGGCTTAGGGGTACAATGTAGTCTGTGAAAGACAGTGACCTGGAAAGAAGCTGGAGGAAATCGGGACAGATTTATGCCTCATTTGAAGTTCTTCCCAGAGCCATGCCTTCATATTCCAGGTAGTGAAACAGAACAAACCATGATGCTCACTTGGGCTCTGGCTGCCAAGAACAGGTTTTATAATAACAGCCAATGAAATCCACAGACTGGTTTTATTGTTGTTTTGTTTTGTTCTTGTTCTTGTTTTGTTTGTTTGTTTTTTTGTTTGTTTGTTATGAAGTACTTGCTTTGACTTTGGAAAATGAAAAGAAAATTAACTCCTGTGACTTCTCACAGTCTATTTAGCTATGCCATCTAGTTCTCCAACCTAATATCTTGAATCCTACACCCAACTTTTCTCCTGCCTGGCTATTTAACATACTTAATGAATCATTCTTCAACTTAAGTCCGCTGTCTTATTTCTTTGAGAGAAGCAATTTAGTGTGAGCGACGGAGCCTTTTCTTTGTGTGGTTCTTTTTAATATCTGTGCCTGGGTGGGCTCTTGCTCTTACTATTTCCACTACAGTAGTCAAATATCTGCAGAAATCTGGTTCCTCTTATGAATTTAACAGGGAGAGAGCTCAGAAGATAAATCAGTCTGGTGAACACATCTTTATTGGATTTTATGACCAGATCCATAATTCTTTTCGTGAGACACTCTTCAGGAGATAGAAGAAGTAAGCTGAGGATAAATACACCATTAAAATTCAAAATGCTAGGTGCTGGTGTATAAAAACATCCAAAGGGCTGCGCAAGTTGCAGAGAAGATGAGAAAAGTCCAGAGCAGTGCAAGAATGATAAACAATCCACCAAGAAGACAAGAGAGGGTAGGCAGCAGGGTCAGGAGGACTTGTCTTTCAACATGCCGAGTTTAGATTTAATGAGACAAGCAAGGGCTTCTGTATAACCTCTGACTGGAGCTGAAGGAGGCTGGTACCCAAACTGGAATCTATATAACGTACCTAAAGGGAAAAGGGCTTACTTACATTTGCATAGTGAACATTACGCTGGTAGTTCACTTGTAGATCAGCAGAAAGAGGACTGGGGTGGGTGCACCCTTCATCATGAAATGCTCTCGTGCCATAACAGCTAGGACTTCCTTTCACAGCTGAGGTGACAGAAAAATCTCTGACTGACTGTGCCTGGGGAGTTCTCACTCCAAGTGACAGCTGCAGCTTTCTGACAGACTCTGATTCCTAGAGAGCTTGGCACTGTCATGTCTCCGGCAGAGTCTGCTCTCCCAAGTAGAAGAAAGACAACTTTTAAATAAAAACTAGCCTGCCTTTCAATGAGCCCGAGAGTCATCTTTGCTAGGATGTGTAGTATTCCTCTCAGGGTGTCCTTTTAAATGCCAGCAAAGGCCATACTAAATCCCGCCTACTATTTCCATAACATTGGTTCCTTGAAGCCTACAGTTGTAGATCAGTGGTTCTCAGCCTTCCTAATGCTGTAACCCTTTAATACAGTTCCTTGTGTTGTGGATAAAACATAAATTTATATTTATTGTTACTTTATAATTGTAATTGTGCTACTATTATTAATTGTAATGTAAGTATCTGATATGCAGGATAACTGATATGAGACGGCCCCCCACCCAAATGGGGTCTCAACCCACAGGTTGAGAATTACTGTTCTAGATGGTATTTCTATCTAGCAGAACACCCAGTACTCTCTAACTGTAAGTCGCCACAGCAAGATTCCCTATTACTCTGAGACTCTTCTAGTGTGGTCTTGCTTTATTTGCCAGGAAACTGGTTCACCCTCAAGAAGAACTCTCCTGCAAAGAACAATACACACTTTTTGCACATTTCGGACTCCGTTCCCAAAGTCGCAGAGAGACAGCGTGTTCACAGGCTCTACCTAGTGTCAATCCGTGCAATGCACATGTCACTGGTTTCTGGACTAGTCTTGCTTGCATCTACCCGAAATGAGTATCCTCTTCCACTCAGAAAAGAACCCAATACACCTTGAAGGTTTTAGGAAGACCAAATCAGAAGCAGAGAACTGAGCTTTGGGAAAATCTTCCAAAATCTCCAAAGGCCAAATAATCCAATACGTATAATATCCCCTGGGTAATGGTAGTGCATGCTTATAATCCCAGAACTTGGGAGGCAGGGACTAGAGGATCAGACGCTCAAGCTATCCCACATCACAGAGGAGGCCTAGAATAACTCCATGAGAGAGCTCTGTCTTGGAAAAATTATCTTCAAATCTCCATATATTTAAAGAGCATAAAACTGAAGCTTTTCCAAAATTATCTATCTTATAAGTGGATTTTGGTAGATTAGATTTTTTTTGCCAACTGAGTTGTGGGGAGAGACTAAGGATTTGGAGACTAGCAGCGGGCCTTCCAAGAGTCATAGGAATGAGAGAGAAGCTAACATGGAGAGAATATTTCTCTTCCGAATATATTTAGACACTGTTCCTGGTATCAGGCAAAGAGCTCTCATTTCTCCCTAAGTGGAAAAGGAAGAAGATGTACAAGGAGAGAGGAGAACCCTACTAACATCAGAAAAACTAAAGGCTAATGAAGAGAATGTTCATTTAATACATGTGCTTTTTTATGAGTATGAGTACCTCTCTCGGTCTGCATGTATGTATGTAGCCACATGTACGCTGTACCTGCGAGGCCAAAGTGGATATTAGAATCCCTGTTACAAGAGCTATAGATGGTTGTGAGGTACCAGATATATGCTGGGAATCATATCTGCAAGAAGTAGTACACACTCTTAACCACTAGGCCATCTCTCCACTCTCCTTCTCAGTTTCCCTAAAACTTGTTGCTCGATGTGTTAGGTGTGTTAGCTCCAGGATCTTCCTTTGTCTTTCAAAGTCAAGCAGAGTTTGTTGGACAGTGCCCCCTCTACTGGAAGGCAGAAAACCTAACCACCAATTGCGGAACTGTCCTTCCAAGCTGATTCACTGTTTGTCTGAGCTCCTCAGCTTCAAGGCTGCTTCAGTGTGGAGTTGTTCCTTCATCTCTGTAATATCCATGCCCAACTACATGGCATCTGCAAAGTATTCCAGCAAAGGGGACTAAGTACCTGTTTCAACAATAGATCTTATCTCCAGGTGACTTCTGTTGCCCTTAGTCAGAAACATAGACAGTAAGCCTGTAGGGTTTGTATATTCTTACAGTTGAAGAAACATAGTCTGTATCTATAGGTAGTTATCTATAGTTACTGTTAGAAAGGCCTCACCTTCTAAGCAAGTTCCCTTGAAACTGAGCAACACAGAAATAGCTATGAGTCTTGCAACTGTGAAGATATTGTCTCTGAGGAAAGGAGAGATTGTCATAAAATAAATAAATAAAATAAAAAATAAATAAGAGGAGCATAGATGTTCAGAAGCTTTAAACAATACTTTATAAAAGGAAATTTAAGCTAAAAACCCTGAATGACAGCTGCTAAATACAGAGAAGACTTAGTTTCCAGTGTTATGTAGATTAGCAAGAAAAAGAAATACGGGAGCTTGTGAAAATTCTTCATTTCTTTTCTATAAGAAGCTGTTGAAGACAATAGGTCAGAAGAGTAGAACTAGAAAGGCAAACAATGGATATAAAACCATTACTATAAACTTCAGCTTAAGTCAGTGTTTAACTGTGTTGGCACATCTAGGCACCATTGGTTTGTGCTGTATTTTAAACTTGAGGAGTCTCTATTGCTGCAGAAACTGCCTGACAGAAACACAAGGAAGAGGTAGATGTTCACTCAGTATTTACCTCATTGAGGACCAAGCCTCAGTCAGGAAGTATGCCTAACTCACTTCAATGAATAGATCTCCAGAATAAGGTCCTGGGTGACAGGAGGGACTGATTTGATTGATCCAGAACTTGATTTTTGAGGAGGGCAGATATGACACTTTTACTCCTGGGACAACTTGCCTTTTGGTATCTGGAACAGGGAGTTCAAGTATGGCACTACCTCCTAGAGAGCTGGAGGTCAGCATATCTTTAGTTTAACGCAACAACAAAGGAGCAAATAACAACCCTGAAAGGTCAGTATGAAAAAACAGTGCTTCCACATAGAAGTTACTGAGTAAGAATAAGCTGAGAGAAAGTAGATGTAAAAGCAACCACAAACATCATCTTGGTTTGCACACCGCTGGTAAAGATGGCATCTTCTGAAGTTCATCCTTTTACACAGACTACTGTCTCCTAAGCCATGTGAACCTCTCAACCTTCATGCTTTCCCTTAGAAAAACAGAGGAGAAACCAAGGAAAATCCAGGAATAGAACAGATGTTATGTTAGAATGTAGTCCTCAATGTAACCTCATGACCCCTGTAGGACAGTAACTGAACTTGGGAACTTGGCTCTGGCCACACAGTGAATAAGAGCTAGAGTCTGGGTCATGACTTGGTTGTGTCTTTCAGTTCAAAGCCTATGACCTAAGCCCTTTTTTTCCATGTCCTCTAACAATGTAAATCCAATATAGTTTTACTATTGCTCACTAAACAGTATAAGTAACCATATGCCACACAACCTTTTGAAATGATTTTTTGTTCTTAAGATGGAGGTCTACCTTTCCAGCTAACCCATCACATCCCATCACGGTCCAAGATGCATCTGCTGCCAGGAACTACAATCTATGGTGGGAAAGAATGACGCTTGATCATTTCATTTTCCAAGGAAGAATTGTCTCCACTGTCTTGTTATTTTGGCAGTCTTGATGGTGATAAACCTGGCTGTATTTGACTCTAAGAAAATGTCTCCTGCTTCTTTCTCTACAGAAGGATAGTAACAGGCAGTTAGCACCTTCAGGCAAACAACAACCCAGGGAAACAAGGCAGCTATTTGATTTCCATCTACAACAAGAGCTTGCAATTGTGAAGCCCATTACAGACATCATTTTCTGATCACTTTCTGAGACACTCCTAAAGAGGGTTTCCACTTTGGAGCTTTCGATTTTCCCTTGATTGCTGAAGTGGTTCGTGAGCATGAAGATGGAGTTTGGTTCCTAAAAAGATAATAGGAAAATGAAGGAGAGTCGGTACACGGTGAGTTGTTAAAATGATGTCAGGTCTTAAACTTTCTGTTTCAGGTCCAAAAAGTTTGGTCCTAACCACCAATTGCAAAACTCAGTTAAGGTGAAAAGGATTGAGCCCTCGCTCCTGAACATAGCTATTCAAACAGTATTAAAACAAGTCATGCAAACACTAGTACTCTTGCCTCAAGAGTGTGGGCTTTGTTTCTCCTTGATCATAGCGGTCCATTCAGATATGGAAAACATCTAGTAAAGAAGATCGTATCTGAGTAGAATACAATAAAACCCACAACTAACAATTCAATCTCTCCAATGCCGTAGCATCAACAGAAACACAATTTAAATGGACATGATCATCTTTAAAAAAAAAAAAAAAAAAAAACTCCAAGAGAACAGGCCAAGACTAGGAAAATCCAACAACTGGCTTCCTGGTTGACTGACTGAATGACTGATGGACTGACTGACTGACTGACTGATTTGTGCTTGCATCTCTTGGGAGGGGGTGCATGTGTGTTCATTTGCATGTTTGCACATTCTGAGCTGTCGTAAATACAGAAGAGAAAGATGGTGCCCTCCTCTACAAGCTGAGACTATTCCTTTAAGGCAGGCTCTCCAGGAGCCCAAGGTTGTGTTTCTTGGTCAGCCTGGAAGTCAGCAGACCTCAGTGATCTTCCTCCCTTGATCCAAACATCCATCCTTCTCATTGCTGCAGAGCAAATGCTCAACCCCAGGGCCATCTCTCCAGTCCTGCAAAATTTTTCGACCATTTTTCGCTTTGCTCAAAGTTTCTTACATTCAATTCTTGTAGTTAGAACTGTCAGAAAAGGAATTTTTTAAGACTCCCTCATAGAAAAAAATAAAATCCCTATCAGGTTATCTAACAGAGCAATTCACAAACCGAGCTGGTCCAAAGCACTTGTAGCTCCAGATTCCACAAAATAGACATCAGGATGGGGATGGTTTCAAGGGACAAATGACAAGCAGCAAAGAGTCAATACTCAAATGAAGGGCTCTTTATTATGCCAACCCAGTGGGAAGTTCCTAGTTAAATGTGAGCTGCTACTTTCTAGTTGGCTTAGACAGTTTACTTTGAGCTAGGTCTCCTTATACAGAGATAGGAATACATTGTACATGAGTTCCCTCAGACTACGGGCCTAATTCATCATGTAAAAGACACAAAGGCACAATACACATAAAACCAAATCCCTCATCACTTGTCACATACTAAAGTAGAAAAAAATCTTAAATTTCAGTCTTTTTTAAAAATAATAAATAAATAAGGGAGACACATAAAATCAAGCCAAGTTTAAACTGCCATTTAACAAGTTTGTCATAATTCGGATTCCTAATTTGGAACCCAGAACTTCAACTCTGTAACAAAGCTATAGAACATGTTTGTTCATAGACCATATTGTTCCCTCCCTGTTTAATCCTGGCTTGGCGCAAATGTACACTTCTATGTGTCTATCACTTGAGCATCTCTGATCTTTAGGACAAGATTGATTCACTCAGATAACGGAGCTTGTAGGACGCTGATGTCCAATGATTCTTTCTGAATCTGAGTTACTAAACTCATTATGAATGCTTTGATCCCTTCTTAATATATTAGTGAAGTTCACATTTGTACCCTGCAGCCAGCCATGTCCTGATGAGAGGCTGAAGTTGACTGAAGACAGTCAAAGTTGGGTGGCTTATAAACGATGTCTGATGAAGCTTGAGGATAAAGTTCCCTCTGGTTATTTTTTCCTTCTACCCGAGGAGGTTTTTCTCTTTCATCTTAAGACAGAGGCAGAGCATATTGATGGGTCTTCTCTTCAACCACCCTCAAAGAGGAATATCTGGGACTCATTTGGGTTTCAAATGCACAGCCTATGTTTTCTGCAGGCTGCGGTAATACGTCAAAAATAATAATGGTCTCCCTTTCTCAAAGAGAATATAGCCATGTAGGTTCTCGCCACTTTCCCCACTTCAACTTTTAATAAAGTGTGCTGATGAAGTTTTTACCATATAGTACGGGATTCAAACCTAATGCTGTTAAGAAAGACAATATAAAGGAGCTGTTACCTGTTATGCAAATTATTTAGTCCTGATATTCTACCATGCCTTGGTCTTTCAATTCCCGGATAAAAGGCACACACAACCTTTATATTTACAATAAGCCTTAAACAGCATGAGAACTGGGCAGACACCTTCTAGGCTATTAGAATCTACTTTCCTATAGATAACCCCAAGTTATTCCTTACTACTCACTATGTTTCATCTGGGCTGCTCATAACTCCAATTGGTCAACCCTCAAAGCAACATTTTTATGGCTCACCTAACACATGGTGGCTTCTCCTTCTTCCTCCTCCACCTCCATTTCCTTCTCTGACTCCAAGTTGGGAAACCTAAATCCCACCTATGTCTCTTCTGCCCAGCTATGGACTTCTGGGATTTTTATTTACCAATCAGAAATAACTTGGGGTTAGGGTCACATAGATCTATGTGAAGACTCCAGGTCTTAGGGGCCTGCACGTAGCATTATAATAGACAGCAAGACCAAAGCTCAACAGTTACCAACTCCTGACTTACAAATTCAGACTAAGAGCTTTATGTGTATGTTCATAACTGTATATTATGGAAGACAAGAGTATATTATTTTTATGTTACAAGAATGAAAGGGAACCAATGTTAACGCTGCTACAGGACAAACACAGATAAGTGATGGTATGCCATTCAGAACAATCAACATGCAGTAAGCAGTGGAGGAGTTCATCTGAATCTAGTGTCTAAGTAAAGAGAATAGACAAGTGGTTTGCTTGAGAAGGCAGAAAGCAGAAGACACATGGATTCATGGCTCAGGTATGAATATGAAATATTCCCCCACCATTCACATGTTCCTGGCTGCTGGGACCATTTCAGGAAGCAGTAGAAATGTTAGGAAGCTGAAGAAAGCAGGTAACTGGGTGTCTTGTTTCTAGGCTATTCCTCTTCCTTCTATTCTTCCTCCTCCTCTTTTTTTCCTTCATTCTCCTCCTCCTCCATTTCCTCCTCCTCTTTCTCTTCTTCTTCCTCCTCCTCCTCTTCCACCACCACCTTTTTTCTTCTTCCTTCTTCCCTGTCTTACCCCATGCTTCCCAGTCACCATGAAGAAAGAAATTTTACTCCACAGTACCCATAAGTCATGTTATGCCTCACTATGGTCCAGAAACACTGGGGCTGCCCAGCTATGAATCATCAAAGTCATGGACCAAAATAAACCCTTCTACATTTAAACCTTTTCTTTCTGGCATTGGTCAGTCACAGGAGCAAAGGTCTGACAAACACCAAGACCAACTGTAAAGCCAGAAATTTGATAACAATATGAAATCGATGGTTATAATGGACAGTAGAAAATTCAGACTCTGCCTTTCTGGTGTCTATTCTTCCCTTTGTAGTTTTTAATCTGAAAAGAAATCGGATAAAAATATCTTGTGTACATAACCAGCTCTGGATTCCAAAAGTCCATGCATTCTAACAGCAGAAACCATGCTCATTTGGTGAATGATGGTAGCATACCATGTTCCTCGAGATTGAAATTGTGCCTAAGTGACATGTTTGTTAAGGGACTTACTGAAGAAGTAATTTGTATAACGCCTTGTGAATGGTGTGTAACTACAGATGGGGAAAAAGTCACTGACTCTTTTTTCTAACGGTTTTGATTTCCCTTCTTCTAAGGTTCAGATTAAATCAGATTAGCTCCTCCAGGAAGCAATCCGTGGTTTTCCGAGTAACAGCTGATGTTAGTTCTTCTCCATGTAAGAGCCACAGCACGTGGGCAGGACTCCTTTCAGTCATTAGTTTGCATTAATGTATATACATCAAGGGTGTGCCCAGTGCTTCCATCAGTAGTCCATGTGCTTCAGGGCTATGTCCCCTCTTTCCACACTGTTCCTGTCATCTGTATGTGTGTATGGAGGACTGTGCCCATTCTGATCAATTTAAATCAGGATGTTGTGAACATTACTGTGAGCACTCATATGCAGACAACATCCAGAAGGAAGACAGGGCATCAAGTGAGGGAGGGGGTTGCCATCCCACAGTCAAAATTCTGACCCATAATTGTTCCTGTCTGAAAGAACTGCAGGGATGGAAATGGAGAGGAGCCTGAGGAAAAGAAGTTTCAGTGACAGGCCCAAAGTGGGATCCAGCTCAAGAGAAGGTCCCAAGGCCTGACACTATTACTGAGGCTATGGAGTGCTCACGAAAAGGGACCTATCATGACTACCCTCCAAAAGACCCAACAAGCAGCTGAAAGAGTCAGCTGCAGATATTTGCTCCCTACCGATGGACAGAAGCTGCTGACCCCTGTGGTTGAATTAGGAAAAAGCTGGAAGAAGCTGAGGAGGAGGGCGACCTACCCTGTAGGAGGACCAGTAGTCTCAATTAACATGGACCCCAGAGATCTCTCAAAATACTGGACCACCAACCAGGCAGCATACACCAGCTGATATGAAGCCCCTAACACATATACAGCAGAGGACTGCTGGAACTGGGTTCAGTCAGAGAAAATGCACCTAACCCTCAAGAGACTGAAGGCCCCAGGGAGTTTAGAGGTCTGATGGTGGGGAGGGTTGGGGACATCCTCGTGAAGACAGGGGGTTGAGAAGGAGGCATGGGATGTGGAACAGTCAGAGGGTGGACCTGGAGGGGACTCTAGAGTGGAAAGGAAAGAAAGAAAGAAAGAAAGAAAAAGAAAAGAAAGAAAGAAAGAAAGAAGAAGGAAGGAAGGAAGGAAGGAAGAGGAAGGAAGGAAGGAAGGAAGGAAGGAAGGAAAGGAAGGAGGAAGGAAGGAAGGAAGGAAGGAAGGAAGGAAACTAGAGAGATGATCTGAGGCTATCTATGCAGGCTCAATAAACTCACAAGGGTTTATGAAAGTGGAACAAATATAAGCGATCAAGACGCCTTTGAAGATGGAGCTAGACCTTTCCAAGTTGGAAAGGTCAAGGAATGGGAAATGCAGACTCCTGAAACACCTCCAACTTGTAGAACAGTTCGATGATGCACAGATATGAGGCCACTAGGGCCCTGGTAACCTTCAGCAATAGAAAACAACAACACCTGGTCTTGTATGATAAGTAGATGTTTAAGCTTTGATATACTGCTAACCTGCTTTTTTGAAGACTGTATGTCAAGCATATTTTTTTTAAAAACACACACCTCATGCTCTGGATGGGAGATACATACAGTTTCTCCCATGTGTTGGCTACAGGGATGGTTCTGCCTACTACTTTTCTTGTTTTATTATTCTGGTCTCCCTCTTATGCTTGTACAGTTCAGGTGCAAAGGTTCATGGGGGTCCCTGTTCACAAGTGCTCTCTGCAGCACCTGCCTGAAGGAAATGTCCCCTAAATTTTCTTGCCTCTTGTGTCATGGGTCCTTCCCCTCTCATGGCTGCAAGTAAAACCATTTCAAGCTTTCCCTCTTTTATTCTTTTTTGTGTGTGTGAAAACTTCATCAACACAACTTTCCAGTATACTTTGGGACAAATAATGTCTTTTTTCCCTTACCACTATAAGAATTTGCCCTGACCCTACTCCCCAGTGGAGACCAGCCTCTAAGCCCAGACTGATGCAGCAGTGTCACAATGGGCTTCTGTGTCAACTCCCATCTCCTTCCCCATCATTCCTCCATGGAAGCCAGAGAATCCTTAGGACATACATCTCTCTATTCCTTTTTGCTGATAAATAGTTTATTGTTCTAATAGACCTCAACACACCTTGGTTTATAAGATCATAGATGACCCTGTCCCCTTGGACTTTCCCAGGCTCATAGTGTACCCTTGTACCCTTTCCCCCCCCCCTCTCTCTCTCTCTCTCTCTCATATATATATATATATATATATAATATGTGTGTGTGTGTGTGTGTGTGTGTGTGTGTGTGTGTGTATCTTTCTTTCCAATCTTTCTTTAAAAGTGACCATTTTCTATGTATCTCACTCAAAGATCCTGAATGTCAGATGTCAGAGTGCTAGTTGGATTCCTAGGAAGGACTATGAAAAATAAATTATTATGGTCCATTTTCAGTATGAGGTGTGCTTAGAATTCATCAGTATATAGGTAAGTAGGAAATACTGGGTCTCTTTGTCCACTAGCAGGTGGCTGACTCCTCCCTTTCTCAGAACTCTGAGATTAGACAAAAAGGGGAGCAGTCTCAAGCCAAAAACTAGGCAATAATAAAGTAATGCATCTTAAACCAATAGAATGGGGCATTAGAAACGGGGCAAGTCCTTGCCTATGGAAGAAGAGGAGGATAGGAATTTTTCTCTCAACCAGGGGACTTTTAAAGAGCCACCATCTTATATCTAATCCACAAGCCAGCCCTTTCTTCCTTTGTGTCTTTCCCCTGTAGAACTGCATATTAAAAACCACTTCCCTTTCGACCATCTCTTGCATTTGTTATCTTTTTCCTAACAGGATTCAAGATTAAGCAACAAGAAAACAAACCCAACAATGCTCTCACCAAGGTTTATAAAGATCATATGAATGTCAGACAGTCCAGCCCTGCAGTGACAGAACACAAGCCAGTGTGTGCCTTCCAGATTAGGTCATCTTAATGCCTTAAAAGGCTTGTAAATTATTTTATATCAAAAACAGATATTTTCTTTAAAAAAAATGTACAAGTTACAATGAAGAGCACAAGAAGGCAATTTTTCATAGAAACGAATCAAACCACCTGACCAGCTTTCACCATTGGATGTATTGAGTGCCTGTGCTCTCTGGGAATAGTTGTTAGGATTTCTTGAGCACTGACTCCTCAACTCGAGCAGACTGAATACAGGCACGGCCATGCTTCTTTCCTCTTTGTATTTAACTTTAATTGGTGCTCAGAGTCGTTGTCTGACTCACAGGGAGCAGTGTGGCATCTCAGTGCGCCTACAGAGCGCTTACCAGTTGGATCCAGGAAATTGCCGATTTATCATGTCAGATATCCATCATTTTTTGTGTGTGTTAAAATCCTCAAACTCCTCTCGCTTGATGTTCTGAAATGTTCAGTTAATTGTTGCTGATTGTAGTCACCCTACTGAGCTGTATGTACAACACAAGATTTTATTCTCCCATTGAAATGCACCGCTGGACCCAACAGCCTTCTCTCTACCCCCTCCTCATCCACTTAGGTTACCCAATTCCCATATTCTTCATAAATTTTGTTTTTGAGATTATAATATACTTACATTGTGTCCCCTTCCCTTTCCTTCCTCTAAACCCTCCCATACATTTTAATTTGACTTTTTAATTTCCTCTCCCTAAGGAAGTGACTATTTTCACAACTTGGATATATTGGTTTTCATGGCCTTTCTTACACAATGTGGCAGAATGACAGTTACCATTGTCAAGCTAATTTCCCTAGAGGCTCTGTGGGTTTCGACTATATCTGCACTGCTGTTACTGCAGGAGAGCATATATCCTGGAAAATGAGGGAAGCAAAACATAACAGCAGAGACCAGGAGCTGCTGATCTTATCAATGCACAGGTACAAAAATCCCAGCCTTGCTCAGTTCTTCAGTCCATGCCATGGGCTTATGTATTTGTTTGTAGCCTATGACTTGTGTAGTATCCTGTATTCACTCTGCAATTGATGCTGCGTTCAGAATTCTATAGGTATTTTCAAATCTCCAATATGGCCACATAGGGTATTATGTCTATATTTTTCAGTTGAAAAACAAAACAAAGACAGTCACAGGGCAAAGCAAGAATAGAAACACATAGAAACTGAGACACTGTCATTGAACCTGGGCTCTCTTGTTACAGCACCCATCTCTTCCCATGCACATGTTTAGAAGGTAGGGCACAAAGCCAATCTCCTTACAGACTTTGAACCTCCACCACGATATACTCATTGCAGCTATATCTTCCATTTGAGACCACTGCCACTGGCTAGGCATAGGAAGAAATATGTGGCTCTCCAGCTCCAGGGATAGATTTTGCATAGTCTGTTGTTCTAATCATTTTGGAGAATACGTTACTACATTGTGTAAAGAGACTGCTTCTGGGAATCCATTACCATTCAGGGGACTGGTCCAGCCTTTGTTCTGAAAGTGAGTGTTCAAGAATAGCAGGTAACAAGAAAAGGTTCTGTCCTGAGCCCTGTTACCACAATCACATTCATTTCTGTAATGATTTTAATTTTATTTATTCTTATCCATGTGTATGTGCTCACGAGCACGTGTGTGTGTATGTTGTGTGTGTGTGTGTGTGTGTGTGTGTGTATCTATAAGCATGTATGTACACCACATGTGTTCAGTACCCTCAGAGGCAAAAAGAAAGTGTCAGATCCTCTGAAACTGGAATTATGGATAACTGTAAGCTGCCATGTGAGTGCTGGGAATTAAACCCCGGTTCTCTACAATAGCAACAAGCATTCTTAGTAGCTGAGCCATCTCTCCAGCCTCATGTTCCTTTAAAATGTTTCTCCAATCTCTAGGAAACTTAAAGTAGAAGCCAAAGTGGCCTCATGAATGTCCTCTGCCTGTTTCTGTTATTCTTTTTACTCTCTGTTCCCCCTCAGCTTGTCGGGCATTGGCTCAACGTCTATTTCATCCATATACACTTACATGCCTACTTAAAATTTCAGACAGTGGTTTCAGTATTGAAATCCATCTGCATCATTTGCATTATTAGAATCAGAACTTCTCAAATATGGATATTGGAAGGGGATGCAGGGAGTTCCAGTAGCCAGATTCCTAGATTCTTTTTTTCAGGAAAAAAAAAAGTTGGGAACCTCACAAATATCTGTCTAGAAGGTCTCCTAAAGCAGACATGAAGCTTGAGTAAACAGCACAGATAGGCTCTGTGGAGACCCTCCTCCTCCAGAGAGGTCAGAGTTCACGATGCAAGATTCTCCTGTGACTCTCAAACTCCACAGTCTAAAAGAACACTTCATTATTTCTGATTTATTGGGCAGAGGAGATGGTTCCAATTGTGATAGCTGATTCTTAAAAGTATTTCCCTGTTGCAAAATTATACAAATGAATATATAACTCGATGTTAAAAATCAAAGGACATTATTTTTTGAGAATGGAAAGTAGTTTTAGCTTCTACTGCCCAGATCTTTTTCATGACATGAGCCCAGCTCCTGGTTCTAATGAGAGACGCTGGAGGATGTCTTTCCTCACACCTTGCTCTTCTAGCATAATTGGTATAGTCTGGCCCCGTGTTAACAGAGAATTTTGCTGAGTGAAAAATCATTTTCAGAATACATTTCAAAAATACTTCCCAAATTCTAAAAATGCAATGTTCCTCTCAAGATAGAAAGAAAAATATAGACCAGCTCGACACCCAGACAAGCTATGTCTGTCAAGCTATCTCGTCCCTGCTGATGGATGGACTGTGAGGTCATAACTCGGGAATACATCACAGTCCACTGCCCCTTCCCTCTGTCATTAGGGCCATGTGATGATACTGGTTTCAAATATGAAAAATAAAAAAAAATCAATAGTTTGAGTTAGGCTCCTCTACTATAAACACTTACCTATCTGTGCGTCCCAACAATCAAGTGGTTTGATATAAGGATAGTTCACTCTCTCCATCTTTGAAGTGTGTTTTTGAAGGAAACAACATTGTATTCCTGAGATGCAGCTTGAAATAGCAAGTTAAGGTTCCCTTCATAAACCCAGATACATACATCCAAATGTTATTTTAGAGATACCGCAATGGGTGGGATAAGAATTCAAAAACATATTAAATTTCAAGAAGGAGAAATCTCAAACTCTGATGACTAACCACTATAAACTTCTCTCACAAGTTCAGGTCAGCCTTTATCAGCCAATGAGGCTGAAGAAAACACGGCTCCTACTTTTTCTTAAGTTTCAGAATGGTGCATACCAAGCTGTAGAGTTCTACCACATTGCATTGCTGTCACTAGCTATGCAGACCCACTGAAACATAAGCTCTGTGAGGACATAGGCTTGTTTAGAATTGAGTTGTCACAGGTTTAGCTTAGAACAGTTTGTGACTCATGAAGGAAGGGTCACCTGGAGACTGCCCCACCTCAGGCTTCATCCTGTCTGCAGACACCAAACCCAGCACTGTTGCCGTGGCCAAGAGGCACTTGCTAACAGGAACCTGGTATGACTGCTCCTTGGGAGGTTCAGCCAGCAACTGACCAATGCAGATGTGGGTACTTGGAGCCAACCATCAGACTGAGCTCAGAGATCCTGATGAGGGAGCTGGCGGAAGGACTGGAGGGGCTGAGGGGGATTGTAACCCTATACGAAGAACAACATCAGCTGGCCAGACCACCCTGTGCTCCCAGGGACTAGACCAGAAACCAAGGGGTGTACAGGGAAGGATCCGAGGCTCCAGATTCATAGGTAGCAGAGAATTGCCTTGTCTAACATCACTGGGAGGGGAGGTCCTTGGTCCTGTGGAGGTTTGATGCCCCAGTGTAGGGGGATCCTGGAGGGGTGGGGCAGGAAAAGGTGGATGGGTGAGGGAGCACCCTCATAGAGGCAAAGGGGAGAGAAGAAAGAGAGGTTGTGGGTAGGGGAAGTTGTGGAGGGGTAACTGGGAAGTGGGATATCATTTGAGATGTAAATGAATGAAATGATGAATAAAAATGTTTTAAATAAAAAAAATAAAAAATCTCTGTAGGATCTTAACTCATGGTCACAATTCAGTTCCTAAATCTGGACCATGGCCCTGGTTGGCCAGTCCTGGGGCATATGCTCAATTAACTATCCCTGTCTGACTGGAAAAAAAAAAAAGTGCAGGAGTGAGTGACTGATGATGGAAAGAAGCCATGCCTAGGAGGGCACTAGAGCTCCTTCACACACTGACACACTGGCATTGACAATAATCAGTGTGTACAATGCTGGGTTATGACGTGCCCTGGACTTCCTAAGCCAGCAGGCCGAAGAGCAGAGCACTCACACATATTGAAACAAGAGCGTGTGTGCACGTGCACACTACAGACAGAGCCCAGAGAATCAGGGAGGGGTAAAAACCACATGAAAGAGGGAATAATCTTCTTCATGAAGATGACCTTGTTAAGTGTTCATCTAAAACAAGCTGCCTCCTGCCTAGGGACTGACAGCATATGAAGAGAATACTGTGAACAGTTTATGTGGAAAGAATACCGAGAGAGGGGCGTCATCCTGATACACAGACAGACTCTAACAGCACATTTAGCAGAAGAAGATGGGAAAGGAGGGATCTAAGGTTTAAATTGCATCCATTTTTAAAAGTATTTCTTAATACTAATAATCACTACTTTTCACTCACACGCGACATTTCAATCTCGTGTTGAACAAGGTTTTGGAAAGTCACTAAGGACTTAGGCCTAAAGCTCCTACAGGGGAAGGAGGGAGAAATAAAGGAGTTAGTTTTTAAAATAATCACTTAAATGAGCTCAATTTATAAAACTGCACCAACTAACAGTTCCCTGTTTTCTGTTATGATATATCTAGTGGGGGGACGGGATGACTGCTGGAAAGACACAAATGAAGATGGTGTCCCAGTACTGCCCCCAGCAGCTTTTCCTTTTTATATGAAAAGAACCACACAAGCATTGTCACCTGATGGTTTCATGGCATGGAGGAAATAAAAGTAGAGACAGAGAAATAGCAACATACATTGATAGAGGTTCCTTGGGATGCGATCAGACACGTCAGTGCTGTCCAGGAGACACATGGCTAGATTCTGTGATGGACTATGATTCCCAGGGAAGATAAAAAACATGTACAAATCAACCTCAGTGTAATCAAATTGGCAGGGTACCGTAACTCCACTCTGAACAAAGTAGATGGGAATATACCTCAGTGTGACAAAGGATAGAAGAGTACCATAGTCCAGACTGAATGGATTGCTCAGTTCTGTTTCACAATAAAAGGTGGGAAAGATATAAATACAGGTTACGCACTACCACTCCCCAGCTCCCTCCCAGAGGTAGATAGAGCTCCTTATACGTTCAACACCCCTATCTGAGGAAGCAACTTGAAATCACATAATCTATTTGCCAGCATGGTTTTTCCCAACCGTTTTTGGGGGAAAGCAGCTTTGATGAGACTGAATGAAGAGAAGATACAGGATGGCTTTGATGAATTAAATTACAATATTCTTTCCTGCATAAAACATATTTACAAATATCACATCACCTATGGTTGCTGAGTCCTCTAGCCTACCTGACATGGAGAATATTTTCTAATTCTACAGCGGTTGTCCAAATCTATGATAATCCCAAAACCTACATACACTATTGATTCTCCTCCTATACACAGTAAGGATAGAGTTTGACTTACAAATCAAGTATGGTAAGATATTAACTGTAATTATTAGCAATATATTTAATAAAGAGTTGGGTGAATCTGATACTTCTCAAAATATTTTATTCTAATTGATCACAGTAGGTGGGACATGGAAAGGAAGCTGTCATCAAAGGGGCAAACTAATGCATCATCAATACTTTTGACTCCTCTTTGCATCCTTGGGGTCATAAAAACCCAAGGAAAGGCATGTGAGGGAACAAGCCAATGTAATGTGGTCAGCATTAGCCTTGGAACAACATTTACTGAAAAGCAGCAGTAGGCAAGTGACCTAGTTTCTCAAAGCCTTGCCACATTGTGTATGATAATTATGAAGTCAATCAAGCTCTTAGGGTAGAGTGTGAGATCCAGGCTGAGGTCAGCATGTGTCAATCATTGCTCCTGCCACCATTAATTGCTTGCCTTGCCAGTGTCTTTCAAGTGATTAGTTCATAATGAGCCATGAATATTTTAAACTATGCTCGCGATGTTAAAATACTACAGACAAGACTGTAATCGTTGTGTTGTCTTAATAATTAATACAGCCTTACATCATTTTCTGCTTAATAACATGCTTGTTTTTCTACTAGAGAAGGTACAGATGAATTAAATTCCTTGCTTGGGTGCATATGATATGAAGGTGCCTGTTGGCAGAGCAGCCCCCTACAGGTCAGTCCCCGTGGAGGAATACGTGTGTGTATCTCTAAAGCTGATCAATGTCCATGACACTCCTTGGATATTGTGTTCATTTAACAGCAATTTGTTTGCTACAGAAAACACAAGAAGTGGAGGATGCTGAACTACACCCTTGCTTACCCAATCCTTTGAAACATCCCAAATGATGTCTGGGTATTTCTGTTAACATATTTTATTTTCATCTCTACAACCTTTGGCTCCAATTTGATCTTACTAGTGGATAGCTTTCGTGCCTTGAAAGCAGGGTCAAATTCTAGAGTTACCACATGCATGTAGGGTATGTCTCAGTCCATAAAGAGAAAAAATCTTTATGGGCAAAATCCATTTCTAATTGCCATAGACAACATACGTTCATGCAGCCAATAGCTCAGAATAATTATATTGCCTTGGGGATATGCTGATATAAACAGTATGTGTGTCGGATATCTAATATTTTGTTCATAAATTTCTAATCATGCAGACTGAACTTGGAAACAGAAATCCAGTAATTTCCACGCATTGCAGCATCATACAGAAAGTAAAACTTAATTATATAGGTTATATATGTAGATAATATGATTTTCTACTCTACCACATTAATTCAAGAAACTATTAACCTCCCAAGAATGCAAAAATCTATAATGTGAAGAAAAATGGGGCTTATGTGTGAGACAACTACTTTCTATACCCTTTAATTTTTCTTAAATATATTAAAAAGAAGGAAAACAAGTGCTTTTAGATTTTCAGGGAGATTTTTGTTATTGTTTTGTTTTGTTTTTGAATCTGCAGACACCTTCCTGTGTCTGTAGAAAAAGTAAATGCCTCTACTATCACTGTGTGAAGCGACACCCAGGTGCCAAGGGCATCTTAAGTTCTTCCTTTAGCCAGAGTTCCAGCTTTGGAATTCCCAGGATACAAACTCAACACTCTGTTAATTTTATAACGTACACAACATAAACAACAGCTCAATTCTAGGCCAGAAAACGCATCTTAACAAAGTTTTTTTTTTAATATGTGAATTTTAAAATATTCTCAGACCAGTAGAATTAAACTAGAATCAACAGAAAAGTCAAGTGTACAAACCAAAGATACATGATGACTAAGCCACCTATTCCTAACAACCCAAGCTCAAGAAAAAAAATCCTAAGGGCAATCTAAACATATTTTTAGATACGTTAAAATTAAACATCACTTACCAAGACTAAGGGGATAGCATAAAAACACTTCACAGAATGCAATCCCATTCACAACAACTCCCAGTAAGCGAAGAGAAGGAACATTTCTCCCAGTATATCTATTGATAGTGCAGCAGCCTATTAAATCATAAGACCTTGGTTAGTTTCTTGAGCATAAATTATAACTAGAAAGAAATTAATTTTGGAAATCAAGACATGAAGTGTATGCCCTCAGGAAATAAGCTGTTACATAAGAGTTGGAGTCATATAATCAAGTCACAATGGTTCCGTGGACAGGGCATCTTCTATGGGGTCCTTTAAATTTAACGCTCTCACTTAAACAGTCCTTGTGGACCTACAATAACAGATAGACATTGTCATTCACTCTGGCAAGGTTACCAGACCTTATTGTGCCTTGATTTTACATTGTTAGCTTTCGATATTATTGTTCTGTTTTGCCCCCATGTTCCTAAAAGTGACAGTTCCATCATTCTACCAACTCAAAAAAACAAGCACAACCATTGCTTTGAGCTGAAATTCAAAAGTTATAGGATGCACATGAGATGTGATGGGCTTATTTATTGAATAAGAAAAATAAATTGAAAGTGAATATAGAGACTGAAGTGGCCACCTCCTGTAGCCAGACAGGACTTCCAGTGGAGGAAGGGGGACACCAACTCACCCACAAAACCTTCAACCCAAAATTAGTCATGCCTACAAGATGTGCAGGGATAAAGAAGGGGCAGAGACTGAGGGAACCGACAACTAATTACTGCCCCAACTTGAGACCCAACCTCTATGAGAGACCTAACTCTTGATATTATTGATGATACTCTACTATGCTTACAGACAGGAATCTAGCATAACTATCTACTGAGAGGTTTCATCCAGAAGCATATGCAAAGAGATGCACAGCCCACAACCAAGCATCAGGTAAAACCTGGAGAATCTTGTGGAAGAGTAGGAGATCTGGTTAAGCACACCTGAGGGGTCAAAGATACCACAAGAAGACCTACAGAGTCAGCTAACCTGGGCCCATAGGTTTCACAGAGAGTGAACCATCAACCCAAGAGCACACAAGTGAAGTATCTAAGCCCCCTACACATTTGTAGCAGATGTGCAGCTTGGTCTTCATGTGAGTTCCCTAACTATTGAAGAAGGAGCTATCTTGGTCTCTGCTTGCTGACATTGGACCCCTTTCCTCTACCTGGACTGCCTAGCTGGGCCTCAGTAGAAGAGAGTGTTGAGACTCTCCTGTTGAGACTAGATGTCCAGGGCAGGAATACCCAAGGAGGCTTGCCATTCTCTAAGGAGATGAGGAGGAAGTAATGTGGGAAGGGATTTGTATTAAGTATGTGCAACTGTTAGGCACTTGGTTGACCCATCCAAAGTTGGCCAGTATGAGAAATCGGGTGTCTTTAGACCAGGTTTGGAGGCTCTTCTCTGTAACTTTGAATATTCTAACCAATCTTCTTGCATCTTGTCCAACTCGAAGCTGTGCCAGACAGAAAGCAAGTGGAAGCAGCCACAGCTGCTCAGAACGCTGAGCAACCGCACATGCAATGAGCAGTACATTTCCACAGACCGCCACACCGCTGAGTGCCCTCCGGTTCACACAGTTCATCATAATCTTCAAAATGACTGCTGCTCCTCACGTAGTGTTCTCGGAAAATTACAAAGCCACCAACTTATTTTCTTGCCTTTAAAATCCTATTGCCCATTTCCCTAAGGTGACAGCCTATAATGTCTTAAATCTGCTATGAAGCACATTTCCAATATGCATTAAGTTAGTACTTTTCTGACTTTTCCTTGGATAGCTTTTTAGAAAGTAAGTAAGGGAATTTCCCATCCTCATTAATATCATTTCTGATTAATTACTCTATTTCATTTGAGGTTCTTACTGGCAAAAGAGCCATCACTTTTGGGGGGAGAAAAACTTACATTATTTTAGTTCAAATTCTGTTCCTTGTTATTTGTCATTTTAAAAGAAACAAAAATTCCTAAAATTTTGAGATCACAAGTTTCTTTCCCTACATGGATAAAACAAAAATAAGCTAATCACAATTTTCAAGTTTGTAATGTAAGCATCTACCACACACATATTTCTTGATTAAAATTTATGTTCAAAATGCATTGCCTTCAGGGATCAAGAAAGGGCTCAGTGATTAAGAGTGTATACTGCTCTTATAGAAGACACAAGTCCAGTCCCAGCATCCCTGTAACTACTGAATCTCCAGCTCCAGGGAGATCTGATTACCTCTTCTGGCTTCAGGTAGGTACCTATACAACATGCGCGCGCGCGCCACACACACACACACACACACACACACACACACTCAAATTTATGAAAGAAAACAAATATTTTGCTCTATAATTTCAACCAACAGGTTCAACAACACTTATTACTTTTCATCCCAGAAGCTTTAAATTTTTTAGTTTTTTTTTTCTTTCCTCACACTCTCATGTACAAATCTAGTGACATTCAGCTAAATTAAGCTTCATTCCATAAAGGCTCATGTGTTACTCTACACTGGGTTGGGAGGTGTGAAGTGAGCACACTGAAAGGTTAGGATGCCACAGGAGAATTTAGATGCAAATGACATTTACCCCCAAACTTCATGAAGATGTGTCAGGTCAGTTCATTTCCAGATATCTTCTCTTCCTTCTATAGAAAAATGCAGAAGCATCCTTTTAGCCAAGTATTTAACCACCAAAAGAAAAGTCATTTCTTATCTCTCCTTGGAGCTAGGTGGGGCACGTAAGGCCAGTCCATGTACGCAGAATACTCTCATGTAATTTCCAGAAAGAGAAGGTTGTCCCTCCTTCCTCTGTAGGTTTCATGAACTGGAATCGGGATGGTACCTGAGCCAATTGCCTAGTCATCTGGGTCCTAGCCTAATGACTGGACTGTAAACAAACACATTGACCATGATTTCAGTTAAGACATATGCTTACATAAAATGTAGGTATGAGTGGTTACTATGTCAATGCAAAGCAGAAAGCAGAAATTTTCTCCTGATACATCTTACTAGTGTGGAATATATTATTCACATATTTCAAACTACAATTCAAATTGCTATTGGATACTAAATTGGTCATCAAGAGAATGCATTATCATAGATGAAATATCTAAACAATGCTTATGCCATTTTTTCACACACAAAAATGGCCTTTACCCCACACAGACCTTTATTATTCACTACACTGCACAATAATCTTTTAAGATTTATCTTTATTTATGTGTGTATGTAGGAGGGCACACATGCACATCCATACATGCAAGTGTCTGCAGAAGTCAGAAGAGCAAGCCACTGGAGCTAGAGTTACAGATGTTTGTGAGCTGCCAGATGTGGCTCCTGGGACCCGAACTCCAGTATTCTTGAGAGAGCAGCAAAGGATCTTAACTGCTGAGCCACCTCTCGAAACTCTAGCTCAGTGGTTCTCAACCTGTGGGTCACAATCCCTTTGGGGATTGCATACCAGATATCCCACTTATCAGATCTTCACATTAGATTTACAACAGTAGCAAAAGTACAGTTATAACATAGCTATGAAATAATTTTATGTTTGGAGAGTCACCACAACATGAGGTTAAAGAGACACAGCATCAGGAAGGTTGAGAACCACTGGCCTAGATAATAATCTGAAGTGTGCCCAAGAGAGGCTCGTGATACATTGGTACCAAATGCAGCTACCAATAACCTGGACATCCAATACTCCATGGCTCTTCTTCCTTTGAGCCATTAGAACTCTTCTTCACAAGGGATAAGTCAATCTGCACTTGTATTTGATGGAGGCTGAATCAATCTGCATTCAAATTTTACTGAGGCTGTGTTAGATGTTGGTACAGGAAGGAGCTGGTGACATTGAAAAGTCTAAAGGAACTAGCTGGATCAGATACATCAGAGCCACGGTCAAATGAAAGGGAGAGACATTCATACATGGGCTTGAGGGTGAGAGTTGTCGAACCATCTGTTGCCATTAACCTCAATGGTATATAGTGCCACAGTCCTCATCTCTCTGCTTTACACTAATAACAAGTTTGAGCTCAAAGGAATGCCTTGTTCATTTCCTCTAGCACTTTATCCAGTATGCTGGGGAATGCATTTTTTTCTAAAGCAAATAATTGTTGAATGATTCACAAAGTGCACAAATGTGCAACAGTTCAAATTTAAGGGAAAAAAAATCTATGAAATACCTGGCAAATAAGAATCAAAGTTAAGAGCCAGGAATCAGATGGCATCCCATTATTCAGTACACACTGTCTTGTTTATCCCCATCAACTATCCATGAGCTCATCCCACCCTCACTTCTGAGAGAAGAAAAACAAGAGCTGGAGTAATGACTTTCATTACTTGGATCACTTTAGGTGATTTCTACAGTTATTGCCCAATCCAGATATGACAATACACACAGACGCTCATTAGAAGTTAATGATATTAAAGTGTAAGAGTTTGGTGCTGCCACAAAGAGGTAGCTTGTATATCACAGACCCTCCATCTCTTTCATATTTTGCAGTCAGTGAAGTCTTGTTACCAAGCATGAGGACCTGAATTTTAGTCCCCCATAACTCAGCTTGAAGAAAAGTAGGGTGTAGTGCACGCTCGTAATCTCATTGCTGTGGAAGAGGATACATGCAGGTCCCTGGGGTTTTACTGGTTAGTCAACCTAGTCTATTTGGTGGGTTCTCTCAGTGAGAGATCCTCTCTCAAAAGACAAGGTGGACAGCATCTGTGAAAGACAGTTCAAGTTGACCTCTGGCTCCTGCATACACTCAGGCACACTTACACACACACACACACACACACACACACACACACACACACACACACAAGCCTGTACTTATAGAAAGAGCAGGAAGTAAGAGGGAGGAAACCGATCCAACATAGGATAATGACTCTCCCTATCCTCACACAGGCCTCCAAAATCACAATCCCTCTTCCATCTCAAATCAGAAGACCACTAAAGCAAACGCAAGTAACCAGACCAATCCCTAAGGATACTTGAAAGGACTAACTTAAGAAGTTTAAGGCCAGCTGTGTAAATCTTGTAGCACTGCCCACAGGGTTTCAACACTGACAATAAGACTAAATTTCAATATGACTGAAAGATATAATTAAATAGATAATTTCATCAACTGCTTGGATAATACAGAAAGGAAATCACTTCAATTCTAGGAAACATTCAAAATATCCAAGTAGTTAGAGAAATATGAAGGATCCTTTTAAAATAGATGAAAAGAGAGTTTATTGAAAAGCTTAATAGTTAAGACTTACTACTGACTTATTGGTGTTATGCTGTATTTGTCTATTGTGTAGTTTCCACTTTGGAAGGAGCATTCCCACCGATAGCAAACCCTGACACAGTACCCTCTGGGTAGTAATGAGCCCAGGACAGATTGTCCACGGTGTGAGGAATATCATTGGAATGTCATTGCTAGCATGCTACTCTGCCCCGCATGCACGTGCAGTCCTGTAAAAATCTGTCATTAATATTTGTCTCTACCATGATCATATATGAAGCGATAAAAATAAAGGTAAATAGTCCATTGTAGGCAGCCGTGTTTAAGATAGCACCTGGGACAGTTGCAAAGTCGTATGACTAGCACCTGACAATGTAGGCAGCTGGCTTCCAGCGTGGCCAGCTCAGCTAAACTGGTAAACAAGTCCTTTGTGCATGGGTTGGCCTCGTGCCCCTCCCGAGTGGGCTTATGCAAATGAGGTATTGTCAGTCTAACCTATCCTGAGAGAACACATCACCCAGCCCGCCTTGGGCAGTTATATAAGCAGCTCATTTCTGCTGCTTGGGGTCCCCGGTCCCTGTCCATAGGTCCCCATCCCTTCCTGGTCCCAGTCCCCATCCATAGGCCCCCGTCCAGTTCCCTGTCCCTAAGTCAAGAGTCGTTCCTGGAATAAATCTGACTGAGAACGATCCAACCGTGTCATGTCTTAATTGCTGGCCAAGGCGGAACGCGACAGTCCATACAATGTTAAGAGAATTGCTCACATTATGATGTGCAAGGGTTTTGGAGCAAGACATGGTATGTATTGATCCATCAGTCATTTTCGGTGATTTCTACAGTTATTGCCCAATCCAGATAACGGTCTGAATACCCACAGGTGCTCATTAGAAGTTAATGACATTAAAGCATATGAGTTTGGTGCTGCCACAAAAGGAGCTAACTTGGATACCACAATCCCTCCATCTCTTTCAGATTTTGCTGTAGAGAAGAGGAAGGGGAAAGGAGAGGCTCCAGTTTAAAATTGTTGGTGAGAGATTCAAAAGTTGACGGGTTGTCTGAATAAGGAACTAACTCCTCAATCACTTTGCATTTCTGATGAAATCAAGCCTCTGGCTTCCTTTTGGAGTCAATCACTTTAGAGACAAGTCAGGGTACAGATATTGAGCAAGATGTCAGATAAACCACCCTTTGGTTTGTTAAGTCCTGTATCCAAATGCTATTCCTCACCATCCCTGTGTGCCCTCACCCAGCCAGGGGTGGTAAGATTTTGGAATATACTGTCCCCTCTATGATACTATAGCTTTACCAACTTATCTTGCACATTGCATTAAATTGTCTTAGGGAAACCCTCGTGAGTCAAGTGAATTCACTCATGAGGATTGTCTAGCAGACCAGTTAAACTCTTTGACACAGAGGGAAGCTCCTTCCCTCTGTTTGAGAGCTCCTCATTGGTTAACAACAAAAGTTCCAGTGTAGTTTAGTTCATTAGTTTGGGCTGATGGAATGGATTAGAGAAGGTATTTCTATCAAGAATATCCTGGTATAATTTTAGAAGAAACTAGATATGCAAGATGCAATTTATGTTTTATAAAATATAGCCAAGGCTGCTCTTGCTTTATTATACAGATAATCAAAGTATGTCTCCTGTTCCAGTGTGTCCCAGTCTTAATCAGAGTTTCCATTGCTAAGAAGAGACACCATGACCAAGGAAACTATTATTTATTATTATCTATTATTATTATTATTTTTATTTATTTACTTTACATCCTGTTCACTGTCCACCCCTTGCCAGCCCCCTCTTCCCACAATCCTTTTCTCCATCCCTCTCCTTCCCTTCCCCCTCCCCTTTGCCTCTGAGCATGTGGGGGCCCAAAGAAATTCTTATAAAAGACATTTAATTGGAGCTGGCTTACAGTTTCAGAGGTTCAGTGCATTATTATCATGGTGGGAAGCATGGAAGTGTGCAGGCAGACATGGTGCTAGAGGATCCAAGAGTTCTATATCTTGATCCAAAGGTGGCAGCAGGAGACTGGCTTCCATAGGCAGCCAGGAGGAGGCTCTCTCTTGACACTGGATGGAGCTTGAGCAAAGAAGCTCAAAGCCCATCTGCACAATAACACACATCCTCCAACAAGGCCACACCTACTCCAACAAGGCCACACCTACTCCAACAAAACCACACCTACTCCAATATTGCCATACCTCTTAATGGTGTCACTCCCTGGACCAAGCATATTCAAACCACCACAAATAGTCTGAATTACAGGGTGTTGTTACAGTCTAAGATACTGAGGTAAAAACTAATTGGCCACAGTAGTACAGCTCTCTGGCACATCCTGCAGTTCACAAGGAACATATACAGAGCCATAAGGTCTTTGCAGAAAACTATGGAGGGTTTTTTTTTAGCCTTATGATGGTGGCAAGCATATGCCTGGCAGGACTTCTCAGCAGCACCCAGCAGCATCTAAAGTGGACATAATGTTCTTGTACGTAGTGAAGAAATGCATGCACCCTGACTACTTTTCTTCCTCCTAGCCTCTGAGCTGAAATCTAGCCTATTCTCATCATTCCACAAAATCACCACAGACAACCACGCTGTCCCACGGGAACACTGCAGCTCCCTTCCTGATAGGATCTTAGTGAGTAGGTACAAGGTATGCAGTTGTGGGAGACAGTAGACTACTTTTGTCATAGAGACTGGTGAATCGTTGTTCCCAGAGAACACATCTGCCTCTTAAAATAAAAATCGGACAGAAACACATCTCATGGTTAGGAAAAGTGCTTCAAATAACTAGACAAAGGAAAGTTCTCAGTTTAACCTAGCTTCTTACTTCCCCTTACTAAACATCTTCATTGAACTGCTAACAAGAAGCCAATGTACTGCATGGCACAGTCTTTCGTTTAACTCAGAGGGATCAGTGCGTGCACACACACACATACACGCACACACACACTACAATATCACTGACCCCCCCACCACCCGTAATCTTAACATCACCATGACCATCAATCCTATCATACCCCAACAACACGAACTTCACCAGAACCACCACTACCAACACATCACCACCTCCAGCGCCACCACTACCAGCACCACCAAACCCAACACCACCAAGAAGAAGAGGGAAAGATCACATAACCAGACATACAAACACAACATGAATATGCACACAAATCAGGCTGCCATCACCAGGGAAACTGCCATCAGGAAAGACTTACAGTTAAGGAGAAAGGAAAGCTCAGGGGAGCTTCGAGAATGTCAGTGACCTAAGGAGATGATGTCACCAAGTATAAATGCCAAAATAGACTAAAACTCTCAGTAAAGGTCAATTATGTAAAATTGAGGATTAAATGTGCTAAGGGTCGTGATTTTATCGACATCTGAGGCCATTTAAGAAAAAAAAAAAAAAAAGTTCCTGAAGGAAGTGATTACCTGGCATTGAATTAAAAAAAAAACTATTTATAGAAGTATTTTTAATGTATTAGGACAAATGAGAATAAGAACCTTAAGGACAGACTTACAAAGGGACAGGGCAGACTGTCCCCTTAGATGTCTCTGAAAGCAGCTTTATGGGGGTTTTCGCCAATTTTTAGCCCATTTTATAATGAGAATTATTTACAAGATGCTTGCTGAGATTTTTCAGGCCACTTCTTTCTGACCCATGCTCACTGTAATCCTCTGCCTCCACAACTGAACTCCAGTGTATAGCGTGGGTGTTCCCATTAATGTCCAGGGCCTCTGGTATATGCAGAAGGAGAGACGTTTGTACGAGCTAAATACGTGAAAATTAGATTTTGAATTAGCATATTTTGACCTCCTGACCCATTTTACTTCTACATCCTTTTTTAAAATAGCGTATCAAGTCTGAAGCCTTAGTCTTAACAGCAACAAAAATCACATCTCCACGTAGCCAAGTTTCTTTGTAATTTTATTGCATTTATAATTATGGAAAGGTTTGCAAAGAGACATGTCTTAATGGCTTCATAAAGCAAATCTTTACTTCAGACTCTCAACCATAATTCTTTTTCATCCCCAGAAGAATATCATTTTTAAAAATCACACAAGCTTTTTCCTAAGATTTTTATTCTTTACGCCCACTTTTTATTATGCGTTTATGATTGTGCGCATGAGTGCTGGTACCCTGGAGGCCATAGGAAGGTGTGGAACTGTGGAACTCTGGAACTGTGGTTATGGGTGGTTTGGAGTTGACATGTGGGTGCTGGGAACTGAATTCTAGTCCCTGCAAGAGCAATGCTACCTTAACTGCGAAGCCAACACTCCAGCCCGAAGCAGCTTTATTGATGTAATTAACATGTAACAAACTGCCAGATTACATGTACATGCAATGAACACGCAATGACAATGATCATTAAGCTCGGGGAACTGTAACCTGAGTTAACAGTGAGCTATATGAAACATCCCACCCGTCAGTAACAACTCTGTTCCATCCAGAAGCAAGCTCCAGTCTGTTCCTAAACCCAGCTTGCAGGCCCACGATTTCCAGAGAGACACTCATCAAGAGGGTGCTATGTGTGAACATATGTGTGAAGGCTTCCCTTACTCTTCATAACACCCAAGGTCTTTCTCAGTACCATACTTCGAGGTCACACTCGAAACTAAGGACCAGATGGCTCAGAACATGTGCCTATAGAGACCCGAAACCATAATCCCGCTCCTCAAGATTCAGCCAGAACAGCGCTTGCTGTGTGAGACCTGCCTGCACAGGATAGGTGGTCCTTACTCCAACAGTGCTCAGACCTCTGCTCATCCCTAATAGGCAGCACCAGTGTCATTGTGTTTTCTCATCGTTAAAGCATCTGGCTAGCTAGTCAATCAAAACTCAGCTTCTCAATATGGAGGATCACATAAGCACTCACTTCTTAATATCCAGTGTTTAGCAGAGTTCTGTTAGCTATTCCCCATTCCCTACTGATTTTCACAGTTGCTAACGATGTCAGACATCCTCAAATTACAGACAGAGATGTGTGTATGAAAGCATCAATTTCAGTCACAGTGCCCCAACACTCCAATCTAGAGCTCAAGACTACACTATGTTGTTCTGTGTGTTACTGTCTTCCCCAGTCACTTCCACCTAAAGTATTATATTACCGCTCTCTTAAAGATAACTTTTCTGTAACTTCTAAGCGAAATAAACAATGTATTAATAACCTTCCCACCAAGGCTCGGGGACTGTCACACAAGAAGAGGAGTGAAGATTCTAAGAGCCATCAGAGCTTTGGAACACGCCTGGAACACTACTCCCATGAATTCACAGCAGCTTCAATTGCCTCTCAAGAACGACATGAATCCAAAACATTCAGTACTCCAGCACAGAGCAATGACAGGCTCATGATCCTCCGCCCCTAACTGAGCTGATAGCACTGGGGAAAGAACAGACTGTTTTCTTAAGGATACGACCCTTGACAAGTTACCCACGCTCCAGTGGGTGACCATACACCCATGAGTATATGGGCAACACAAATTGGGTTCTGTCATAGAAGAGGACAAGAAGTTGTAAAGGTTAATAGTGGATTGAGGATGCACTATGGAGGAACGGGATATGTATGATCAACCTATGTTGTATAAATTGTATGCATATATAAGATTCTCAGACTTCATTAAGAATTGCACATTGAAAAGGTGTTTATTATAGGAAAAGCCTTCATTAGGCCCCAAACCATTATTCTTAGTGGCAATGAACACATATTTTTAAAGGACTTATAGTAATGCTTTTATTATCATCAAAAACCTCCCATACAGTATTTTCATACACAATTTTAGCCTGGACAGTGAAGGCACTGTTTTCTCTAAAGGCTTTGAAGAAGAGGCCAGCTTTGTGTACCATTCAAACAACATCAGGTAGGCACTTCCAAATCTGTAATTAAGAGACAGAGATGAAAAAAAAATCTACCTTGGAAAAAATTATGTCAGACAGAAGATTACCTGGGTGACTCCAATGTGAGGGAGATAAGAAATGGAATTGCATTGTTTGAGGATAAAATGTAGTAGAGAAATGAAACTTTTGGTTTTTCCTTTAACAACAGTGCTCATATCTTTTTGCTAAGTCTATACCAAAAAGAAAGAGAAAGAAACAAATAAAGAAAGGAAGGAAGGAAGAAAGGAAGGAAGGAAGGAAGGAAGGAAGGAAGGAAGGAAGGGAAGGAAGGAAGGAAGGAGAGAAAAGAAAAGAAGAAAAGAGGGGCTGGAAAAATGGCTCAATGGTTAAGAGCATTGGCTGCTCTTCCAGAGGTCCTAAGTTCAATTCCCAGCAACCACATGGTGGCTCACAGCCATCTGTAATGGGAACTGATGCCCTCTTCTGGTGTGTCTAAAGACAGCTGCAGTGCACTCATATACATTAAATAAATAAATAAATTTTGAAAAGAAGAAGAAACAACAGAAGAAGAAGAAAGAAAAAGAAAGAAAGAAGGAGAAAAAAGAAGAGAAGAAGGAGAGAGAAGAGAGAAGAAGAGAGAGAGAAGAGAAGAAGGAAGAGAGAGAGAGAGAAAGAAGAAAGAGAAGAAAGAAAGAAAAGAAAAAGAAAAAGAAAGAAAGAAGAACATAACATCTTTCTTCACTCCAAAATTAATCTAAACCTAAAGGTTGAAACTTCAAGCAGGGACTCCTTCAAAACTCATAACTATTTAAACATTGGCCATCAGCTGTTTTATTGATCTAGGTGAGGAGCTTTGCATTTAAATTTTAATATCCAGTTGACATCAATTAGCCTCTCTTTGATCTATCCACTTCAGTCACGTTCAAAAGTACACTGGTGAGCCAGTTTTTCTGAACAGCACCTATCGGCTCTAGCACTTCAAACAACGCTTCTCCTTCCTCTTCTGTTCAGACAGCGTTCTTTTCCTCTGACAGAGCTGGGGACTAAGAAGCCACATGATGCCAAAAGGGCAGTAGCTGAGAATCAATTAACAGCTAGCTCCACTCTCTCCAGTTATTAACGTACCCGGAAATTACAGAAGAGGCCAGAAGAATGTGGCAAACATTAAGACTTTATACAAAACAGCTTGTAAGACGGCCCGGTAGGGAAAGACTCATGCCAACTGCCTGTTAATCCAAGTTTGATCCCAAGGACCCAAATGGGAGAGATAATAACAGATCCACAAACTTGTCCCTTGACATCCACACCTATGTCATGGCACATGTACCTTCCCCTAGTTCCCTCCCCATGCACACACACAAAATACATACATACATACATACATACATACAACAACACACACACACACACATCACTATATACATACACACATACATTACATATATAATACACAAACATAACAACCACAAGCACAGCACAGCACAGCATAGCACAGCATAACATAACATATCATAACTCTACGTGGACTGTTGCCACAGATAGTAGTTCTACACCAGCCCCTTCCTTTCCCCTCTCAACTTTTCACACCAAATCCACCCACCACCTCCAATTCCCATTACATTTAGTTTCTGAGACTCCCCCCTCCTACCTGGATAATTAAATGCAATCACCATCTCAAGGGCTTTCCTTCCCATCATGTTCTTGCAGGCACAAGCTTTGACAAGGGGCACGCTATAAATTAAATCTCAGGCCACTTATTTAAGCTCCCTCTACTATTTTTTTTACAACTATCTTGTTCAAACAGCAGCTTTATTTCATTTAATTTCCCTGGGAGCCTTTCATTCAGGGCAACCTCCACTTGGTTTACACAGAATTCATTCCCTGGCTGCTGCCACTTCGTCCTAAGTATTTATTTTGCCCAGTGGTCTGTTAAACTCGCTGAGCCTACCTGCGAGTTTTGAGCCTACCCTACCTGGATCCATTTGCACTGTCGGTCCAGGTTGAGGAATTGTTTCTAGCGCGCTGAGCACACATTCAGTATTTGCATCTAAATCAGCCCTCCTCTTTGTTCTACATCCTCATCAGCTCCAACAACTTCTTGAGCTTGTAGATATATAGATAAGATATAGAGATAGAGAGATAGAGTAGAAGATAGATAGATAGATAGATAGATAGATAGATACGATATAATATGATAGATAGATAGATAGATAGATAGATAGATGATAGATAGATGATAGATACATAGATGATAGATACATAGATAGATAGATAGATGATAGATAGAATGATAGATATTAGATAGATAGATAGATAGATAGATAGATAGATAGATGACAGATACATAGATAGATGACAGATAGATAGATAGATGTAGATAAGATACATCTAGATAGATGACAGATAGATAGATAGATAGATAGATAGATAGATAGATAGCATAGATCATAGATAGATGATAGATACTTAGATAGATGATAGATAGATAGATGATAGATAATAGATAGATAGATGATAGATACATAGATAGATGATAGATAGATAGATAGATAGATAGATAGATAGATAGATAGATAGATAGATAGATAGATAGATAGATAGATAGATAATAGATAGATGATGATAGATACATAGATAGATGATAAATAGATAGATAGATAGATGATAGATACATAGATAGATGATAGATAGATAGAAGAAGAAGACAGACATGCATCTTTTGGGGAAAGAGGAAACATTAATTTAATGGACATAGGCTTCCAGCAATCCTTCTGGGACAATGACAGCGAGTGTACAGTGGAACTGAATGCTGAAATGAATGCAAATGGCCTGACATTTGAAGGACACAACACCCTGTTAAAACTGACAGGCAAATAAAACATTACGCATGTCATCAAAGTACTGCAATATTTCATTTATATTACATGCAAAGTGACTTTCACATTGTCTTCTACTTAGAAAAGGTTCAGTGATTTTTTTTAAATATATTGAGAATTTCTGTGAATATATCTCAGTATAGTGCTTTCTTTAAAACCTCTAAGTGAGAACGTGCTATGTGATCCTACAAAGCTAGGAGTAAGGGCTTTGGATGTTTGCACTAGGAAGGAAGAGAGCTCCCCTTCCTCCCATGTTAGCTTGTCTATAGGTGTCTTCCTTATTGGAATCGTGTTTAAGCAGAAGCAGTCACGTTGGCGATATTTCATAGGCATAGCTTCTGGCATTTCTAGGGGACATAGCCTCACAGCAAACTCCCTGGTCCTCTAGCTCCTAGACTTTCTACCCTCCTCTTCCACAATGATCTCTGAGCCTTAGCTGGGGCTGTTGGGTTGTGGGTGTATCTGTCGGGATGGGGACTCACAGTTTTACATCTAGATTGGTTGTGGCTTTTTACAGTGGTCTCTATCTATTGCAAAAAGAAATTTTCTTCATGAGGGGTGAGCACGACACTTATCTGTGTGTATAAGGAAAATTTTTAGAATGTAGTGAAGGATTGTGCTGATTTAGTAAAGTGGTGGCTGTAGGTTCTCCTCCAGGATCCATAGCTTTACTAGCCCTGGGTAGTTAACTAGGTTTCCAGTGCTGGGTGCGATTTTCCACTTGTTGAGGGTATTCTAAAGTCCAATTAAAGAGCTGTTGGTTACCACCGCTGGACCCTTAGGATTACTATGCCATGCTGGTCATTGTTGTGGTTCATAGGCATCGAAACAAGGTAGGACTGTTGTTGCTTCCCTCCTTCAGAAGCTTTACATGACATGTCTTGGTACCATGAAAGGTAGTTTTTAAGGAAGAAACTTTCAGGTTGGTTCCAGATTACAGGCCTCTGGGTCCTGTGTCTGAAGTGCTTAGTATCTTCAGCAATAGAAATCTCACCTTACTCTTCTGAGGTGGGGGATGGGGTGCAACAAAAGGCCGTAACAATAACCTATAATATTTTGGGAGTCTCTAAAGATATCTCTGCCTAATAACTCAACAGAGAGCTTCTCATGCTTGGTGGTAGTGTTTTTTTTTTTTTCTTTTTCAGATGGTCTATAGCTCTTGTGGGGACCATTGTAAGCTCAAATGAGAGATTTTCCTATAAATTATATATGTATATTGATACAGTTATGTGGGTATTATAGGTATTTTAGGTAGTTAAAGGTATGATTCCTCATGATTTTTTCAGACATCCTATTTTACCCTCTACAGCTGTATTTATCTCCCTCTCCAGTCTCAATTAGAGCTCCCACTGATTTTTCCTGTTTTCCCAGACAGCTTACTTTACCGCTATTCCAGGTTCTATAGCTCCCCCAGCCCTCTACTCCAGTAACGTCTCTCTCTACTGTCCTGGTTTCTGTACTTACTGAAGGATGCGTACTCGTATCTGGAGGTTTGTATCCAAGAGCCTCTTATGAGAAACCTAAGAAACATTTGTCCTTCTGTGTCTGAGCATCATCACTCAATATGATCTTTTCTAGTTCCATCCATCTATCTGAAAACATCATGATTTCCTTTTGTTTTTACAACTGAATAGTATTTCATAGTGCATGGACACCATAATTTTATTATCCATCATTGGTTAAATGATGTTTAGGATGTTTCCATCCTAATGGCTCTCTACTTGCGGTAACCATCTCCTAACATGATTTCCCTCATCCTTAAAGCACTCTCTTCTCTGGCCAGGTGATAGCTGAAGCCTCCCTTTTGGAACATTCTGCATTTTGAGATATTCCGGGAACCATGGGACTGTCTCATGATCCGGTGTCATACGCTATGGTTGCTTCCTGGATGTTCATTTGACAAGATGAAGTCACTCAACCTTTCTATCAAAACATGTCCACTGATAGCTTACTATGACCCAGGCACATCTCTGAGAAATAGAAATGCTTACCTTATCAGTCCTTTTCTCAGTTTACTAAACCACAGCTATCAACGTTTGAATCTACTAGGACTGAACACAGGTTACAACTGTCTGAAATGGCAATTATTCTGAGGAAGTTGAAGTTGATGTCAAATTCAGTACAAAACTGTAATTTACAGATACGATGTGAAGCTAGCAACAAGCACGTTTTGAAAATAATCTTCGGATCATTTTCTTACTTTTGAATTCAAAATTTCTCAAACACCAACAAGGTGTACCTCACTGACAAGAGTCTCATCAGGACCCCTCCATAACGAACCTCAGCTGTCTCAACTGATGTCACTGTAGCAAAATGTTTCCCAATGGTGAATGTCTTGATCAAAACATTCTGCAAAACTTGGTGATAGAAGGTAAGGTTAATGGAACATCATCAGAAGCTGATTTCTTAAACTCATGATTGATACCATGGTGATTATCCAACATACAGAAGGGTTAATCAGGGAGTAGTATCCCTAGAGAGCTTCTCTCTACTGTCTTACAACTGTCTATCTTGGACCTGAGTTTCTAGAGTAGTAGAAAAAAATTATCATTCGTGATCCACTGACATGCTATGCTTGGAATGGGAAAATACAGATTATGTGTGTATGATGGGGGTGGGAAACAGACACAGAGGATTCAATGGGAGAAGATGGAACCTCATCTTCTGCGTTTACACCACAAACTGTGAAGACTAATGTCTTCTTCTCTTTCACCTTCTTGATTCAGTACAAGACTAGAAAGAAAGCTCCTACGATGAAGCTTCTGATCTATTCAGAGGAGAAAAAAATATTATAAACAACCATAAAAGCTCAAACGGCATGCAAAAGCCAGATGAGACAGACACATCAAACTCTCCTGTCTGATGTCAGGTTATATCCAAAAGGATTTAGTGTCCTAAAAATGATTCTAGGGCAAAGGGCCTGTTTAATGTTAATAATTCTTTAACAATTCATCAGTATTCCTATGCTCCTAGGAATTAAAGATTTCCCAAACTTGGATAATTTTGTCTTTCCAATGCCCTCAATAGTACTTATGTAACAGGATGTGGAGACATCTGAAGAAACAAGGCACAAGCTATGGAATACAGGATACCCATAACAACTCCGAATGTCCATAGTTAAGAAGGAATGCTTAGTGATCCTCAAGAGGCTTGCCTGATGACAACTCCTACCTCAGAGAAGCATAAGTCAGGTACCTCACAGTTCTTTCTCATAATTTCTTACATCAGTTTCAGTTCACTTGAATTAGGATAAAGGTAACTTTGGGGAAAAAAAAAAGTACATTTCATTCATAACATTCCTGGGAAAGGGAATGTAAGGCCTCAATCTTTGCACAAGTAAAGCATGCTTTTCGGTGTCATGATCAAAAGCACAAAAATCTCTAATGTTGTCATCACTGGGAATAGTTTGCACTCTTCTTATACTCGGCCTTTTTGAGATCATATCCTAGAAAAGATGAAGGGATTCACAAAAAAGCAAGGGGCACATACAAGCATAGTGAAGGGCTTGAACAGGATGTTCCCACCGTGATCAGTAATCCGCTAGCCGCGTCAGTCTTGCCTTCTGATTGGGCAGTAGGCGGTTTTCCCAAAATGAATCGCACTATTCGTTGGGAGAGAAGGTGTCCTAGCTTGAACATTTTGAATAGTGTTGCTTTACATGTGGAACAAGAAAAATGTTTATAAACATTTAGTTCCTAACTGGTGGCTGTTGCCTGTGCCCTGAACTACTCTCTGCCTAACCCTACCTGCGCTTGGGAGTTGGAGGTGAGATGGCACAGTCAACAGACTCCTGGAGCAGGAAGCTCCCTGAAGCTGCTGCAAACTCATTTAATATCCTCCACCCACGCCCCATTGGTCCCAAGAAAGCATCTCTTCTAAATAGCAGTTCCCGATTGGCTGGCATTGTCTGCACCAGGAATCCTTTGGTCTCTCAGGCAGTCCTCAATTAGGTCCTCCTGCAGGAGATGCTTTTGCGGCTGTGAGCCCCAGGCATTTCCATAGAGGTGGCCCCGCCATTCCTGCTACAGGTGGTGATGTTCAGGAAGGTTGTTCAGGAAGTCTCACTCAAGGAAGTAGGTCAGTTTGGGGAGGGGAGGAGGGTAAGGGAAGCTGTAGTTTTATAGCTCACCCTACTTCCGGTCCATGATGATTACTCCCTACCTACGCAATATGGCCGATGATGCACGCTCCTGCTTTGCCACACCTTTCCCACCATGACCTACTACCTCCCTTAGTCAAACCCTTTCTTCCCAGAGTTCTGGTATCTGTTACAACAAATGAGAACAGAAACTAAGGCAAACATAACCATTGCATCTGGCAGAATAATTTATGCTAATGGCTATAATACACAAAAGAAAGAACACAGGTTTCATGAGTTAACACAAACAGTTATATGTGTCCGTTAGATAACTATACCCAGGGAAATCCCCCTGCCCATCTTATACTTAAGCCATCTTAGCAGCATCTCCTCCCCCCTCACCTACCTCACCCCCCACCCCCCGCCACTCCACCCCACCCCCTTACTCTGAAAGTGATAATTTTGCCCTGTTCATAGGCCACTTGTTTTGTCTAAAATTCATCATCAGGCCCTGTTGGGAGGTATAAAAGCCTGGGAAGACCACGGTATTGGGAGAACACCTGTTCTCACGCAAGCTGGGATCATTTTTTTAAGGAGTTTCCAGATCTAAGAGCAAGATCCAGGGGAAAAACTGATGGTTCTATACATATGGTAATAGCAAACTAGGGGTTTGAGTTGATCTGGTAAGTAAACTTCCTTAGAGATTATAATGGCCCAAAGGCATAGCAAGTTAGAGCATGCCAGGCATCAAGTGCCATACGCCAGGTTATAACAAGAAAGCTTGGTGATCCCCTACAGCTTCTTCTATTCTGTTTCTTCAAGTTCTTCTTGCTATCCTTTTTGGTCCTTCACAACAAATGTGTGGGTGTGTGTGTGTGTGTGTGTGTGTGTGTGTGGTGTGTATGCACGCAAACACGCTATGTGCTGGCCAGAGCACATGGCATTCAACATACATTGTAGACATTGTTAGGGTCTTAATGTACACCCTTGAAAAAGAGACAAAAACTTGCCTTGTAGAAGTGAGGGGTTTCTAATTTTTATATCTTTAATCACTGGTATGGTGAAGATACTGTACTCCTACATGCATGATTCTACATGGGAAATTCAGCCCAGATTTTTGTGGCTTTCACAAAACAAACAAGCATAACATAACTAAAAGTCTTCAGTATAAACAGTATATTTTAATGTACTTTATGTTTGATTATGTTTATGTATGTGCGCATATATGTAGTTACATGCATGTGAGTTTAGGTGCCCTTGGAGGCTAAAGGCAGCGGATCCCATGAAGCTCGAATTTACAGGTAGCTGTGGGCTGCCACATGTAGGTAGGTGCTGGAAATAATTAATCCTCTGAAAAAAGAATGCAAACTCTTAACACTGTGTGGTCTCTCCATCCTTGAATACATAGGCTTCTTAAATAAAGATTATGAGAAGCAAATGTTACTGGGCAAAATCTACTAATTAGTTGAAACAAATAGAATTGAACAAAGATCATATTTATAACACTCGTTACCGAGTAGGCAAGCTTCTGGAAAAACACTTGATTGACGTGCCGGAAGTGTGATACCCAATCCTGCAAATCAACAAAGGGGAAGGGGGAGCTTTTCCTTAAAAATCTTGATTGAAAATGTTAATAACTGATGATATCAAGATGAAAAAGAACCCAGAAACAAATTTAGACTTTGAATGACTTAGGCTGTTTTCTTGATGAAACAAATGAGGGCACTTCAATAAAAAATAAATAAATAAAAATTTAAAAAAAAAAAAACGAGTTGATGCAGTTCTGTGATCATAGAAAGAGTCGGGATGCCATGACACAGGGGAAAGGGTAGAGTGTTGGTAAAAATGTAAACCAAAACAGGGTTGATATAATAAGGATTATGCCACATCTTGGCTACAATGTGGGCATAGATCTCTGTTCTCTTGGAAAACACAAAGTCAAGGATAATGGGAGTGCTTAGTTTAACATGGTAACCCATGTTATATACAGGGCAAGCACTGTATGCTTCAGGAAGACTCTGCAGCTTCTCTATAATTAATATAATTTTACTAGCTCAAATGAGTAACTTTCCAATATTGCCTAAGAATATGGGTCTAATAAAAGAGCTGGCCCCTGCTTCTCACAGCTAGTCACAGTGTTATATAAGATTCAGGGCCTGGAAAACAACCTTAGAGCTAGGGGAAGTAGAATCCCTGCTTAGCCTCCTTCCAGTTAGAAGGACTTCTCCCTCTCTGACTTCATAAATCTAATTACTAACCACCCTTCAAGGTTCCTATACAGCCCAACTTCTCTGCTAATCTTCCCCTAATTACCAAGGCCCATGGTGCTTTCTCCCTCATCTATGAGATGCTATATTAGCTGGAATCAATGTCAAGCAGCCTAAACTCATTGTCCTCTAATTGGGTTCATTATGGATGCTCTGATGAAAGCGGACCAGGGATGCCGTTTTTTTCCCAGAGCATCATTATTTCCTTATGTATATGATAATGTAGAACTCGCTGGCTACACACAAAGTAGTTCATTTATAATGGTGGTTCAGTTTTGTATCCTAAGAAACAAGCTGATAGAATGCCCCTAAAAGTTTGTTGACTAGATGATAGGCAGATAAGTGTAATTGATGCATACTTTGTAATAAGTGACTTCACGCCCCCTTTGTCAGATTATATTTTTGAAAGCAACAATAAATTGAAGTTTACAATCTCGAAGTCACCTATTGGGAAGGAAACCTGGGTGCCTGACCTCTGAAGGCAAATCCACATTTTCCCTTTCCTCCGGAAGGGTAATGAGTGTTCTCCTGGAAAAAATGTAGCTGATGGGCATTGTTCTAACAGAGAAATTGATGGACTGAAGACTGAGCTACCCTGAGCCTTAGAAGAGGAATTGAGAAAATTCTACTTCATGTCAAATGCCCTGTTTGGGATTTGGACCATGGAATACGAGTAGATCATCTGGAGAAGAACAGAAGGTTGGGGATGGGGATAGTGACATGGTAGAGGCATTTCAGCAGATGAAAGTAACTATGGGAGAATAGTAACATCCATAAGTAACCAATTTTCTGGTTCTGAGAATGCTGTGTGGCAGAAACATTAGTTTTCTTTCTCCAAGTTAATTGTCACAGTCATGAGGACAAACATATGGAAGATCTCAGGTATTGAACTCGTGGTGTCAGGCTTGGTGGCAGGGACCTTTCTCACTGAGCCATCTCTCCAGATCCTGCCTAAATTTTTTCAAACTGGTATTTGTCCCACTCATTTCTATCTTGTCTATGATACATATCAAGATAGAGTTGATTAAACTCTAACAGAAACATGCACTTTTCAAAGTCAGCATATAATTCTTTCTGCTCTTTCCCTATCAGAGTTTGTGTAGTATCAAGTTTCCCCCTGTAAGTGTCTGATTGAAGGAATAGGTTGCTAGCCATACATCTTCTAGGACCTGTTCTCTGAAGGCAGCATGCCCTAGATTGATTGTGCTATAATGATTGACCTCCTATTGTCAGTTACATGAAGCATGAAGGAAAGAAATACTGAAACTGCGGCAACCCATTTCACACTAAGGTCAGAAGCCACGAGGAAGCCAAGTGTGAAATGAATGAAGGGAAGCTGGGATATATAAGAAGCCAGGGAGCATCCATCCAGTATGAGACTTGGAAGAGCTTCAGATGGCAGAAACGGGGAGAAAGAAGAAGACAGGAACCAACAAGCTGTCTCAACTGGAAATCTGATACCTGGGAGTGGGAAATAAAAATGAGCATCACAGAATGCAGCAAATATAATGGTCTCTTCAGGGCTCTCAACAAGGGAGGATGAGCCCTGAGGAAGCCTTTCCCAGATCCCACACCAGAGCACACATCAGAATCTCTGGGGAGAACAAAATATATCTCCTACTTCACCCTGGGCACAGTGGTAATAAGAATCACTGCACAGAGAGACTAGTACAGGAGTCAGCTTAGTGTGACACCAACCTGTGTTCCAGTGTGAGATGACAGTAGACTTGAGTTCCATCAGGTACAGCCCTATGACTTAAATAATGTATTCAGATTATTTAAAGGACCACAGTGTGAATAAATAGAATAGTTCCTGGTATTATTATTCATTAGCATGAATGAGATAATTTTCCCCAAAGTGCCTGGCACAATACTTTGCATATGGCAGTGCTCAATCTGCATGAAATACACATGAAATATAAATAAATAAAAATGGTTATCAGAAGGACACAAACAGCGAAGGTCAACAACATGCAGAAGAAATTAAAGAAACAGGTAGCAGCCCTATTCAGAAGAATAATCTGAGGCTACCAAGAAGAGTCTGAGGTCAGAGATAACCCCTGTTCATTACCAGTCATTCACACTTATAGGACTCAGAGAGAATGCTCATGATAAATAACTGTTTAGAAAACTGTATGAAAGACCTCCCAATGTCCTCATATGAGAAACAGTAAGCACAGTAAGAAACATTGAAAGGGTAGAGAGAGGTGAGGTGTATAATAGTGTTTTCTGTGCAAGCGCAAAGACCTGAGTTCATCCTCAGCATGCACATAAAAGCTGGGCATGATCCTACAGTATCTGCAACCCCATGTTGCAAAGAATGGGGGCGAGTAGAGACAAGAGGTTTCTGGGAGTTGCTGGATAACAAACCTATATGAACAGTCAGCCCCAGGTGCAATGAGAGACTGCATCTGGAGAATAAAGGCAAGCTTGATTGAGCAGAGGACAGAAATACACCTCTGACCTTCACATTAAACACACTCACAGGTACACAAACACAACATACACACACACACAGTTATACTCAAACACATAGTCTCTCACACACACATACACACATACACACACACACACACACACACACTCATAGTCACACTCACACAGCTTGTAAAGGAAATCTGAGATTCCACTCGTGGTCAAATTCCAGAACACTTAATGTAACTAAGTACATAGCAATTTCAGAACCCTTCTCTCTAGTCATGACTGAATAGAAAGAGGAAAATCAGATAAAGGTCTTGTAAATCACCAACAATTGCTGTTCAGATAATCAGAATGAGTCCTCTCTCAGCTGTGAGATCAGTTATGAAAATTCCTAACACATGATAAGAACTGATCTGTGCCCGATTTTAAGACCTTGGAGTCCCTCACCCTGTTGAATATGTACTAACATGAGGATAAAGATTCTGTGATGTGGCATACATGGATATGCCTTTAATATCATGGAATTCCATGCCTTTAATACGCATGGAATATCCTTTAAATAGCCAGTCGAGACCAAGGAGTGTCAGAGCTGCACCTGTGCGGAATCTGCCTAAGGACTTTGATTTATCAGAGAGGTTATGAGAGATGCTGATACAAATATATAAACAATAATACTTAGGCAATTTGTAATCATTTCAAATATTGAATGTTAGTGAGTTGAAAAGATATAACTCTTCTCATTTTTATGGCACCTAAGAGGTAGTCCTGAAAAGATGTTTGATAATAATTCTCTGACAAAATTTGAAGTATTTCAATAGAACCAAAATGTTATATGAAATTCTCAAAGAACTAATAAAAATATTTTTAAAAATAAAGCATCATATATACCTCATGAATTTTTTCATTACCCACAACTGGTGTATACTGAAAAAAATGCCAACATTTGTTTAGGTAGAATGGAAGCATCTAAAACACAGGAACTATGTGTAGGGATGGTTCTGATGCTCTATGGTCCTGTTTTCCAATTGGTTCTTGATCTATCAGTAAAGGAGCCATGGGCAATTGTTGGACTGAAGGAATAGGTGGGACTTCTGGGCCCCCCGCAGGCAAGCTAGCAGACACAGCGCAGAAGAAAGGGAGTTCACCATGATTCAGAGGGAGAAAAGTCAACCAGCCACATGAGATCTTGGACAGAGTGGCCACAGGCTGCTTCTACAGGTGGGAGGTTGGAGAAGTTGAGCCAGGACTAACTGTAACTGAGCAACTAAATTTGAGGGCAGGTGGAGAGGTATGGAGTTAAGAGTATTGATAAGGGCATGCTTCTCTAGGCAGGAGATAAGTAGTACCCAGGAATTGTGCCAATAAGACAAGATAAAATTGAACAACTGTGTGTGTCTGTGTTTTTCATCCATGGATCCAATACTCTCTGGGTGGGGGCTGGTAGCTCGGTCCATTCCCAGAGTTAAGGCAGGGTAGCAAAAGCTACACACTACACTACTAAGACAGAACTGGGGCTTCCCTTAGATTCTCACTAATTCTGAACTCATCCTGGGAGAAGCCAGTCATTCTCAGGAGAAATGTCTTTCCCCATGCCCTTTGACATACAGATCATGTGTTAACTTTACTGAGTGCTGTGCACAGAGGTTGATTAAGCCCTCTGAGAGAACCTGAACAGTGTAAAACCCAATTCAATTGCTCTAATTAGAGCTATTGAGGGCTTTCTCCTTAAGGGAGTTCACACTAGGTGTTTTTATATGACTTGAACAAAAGGATCAGAAACTTAGTTGTTTTTAAAAATATATGGCTTTCCTATTGGGCTTCAACCCTAGAAAAAGAACCACAGACACTAACAAATACCAAGGACCTAAGGAATATCAAAGAGTCCTCATGGAAGAGCACATAAGTTGGTTATCCAATTCCAAATAGCCAGCCCTGAAAACATACACAAAACTAATATTATACTATGCAGACTGAGGAAGTCATATACACACACACATACATATAGATAATACCAATGAACGTATATACAAATTCATACATATATATGCACCAGTATTGATTTGCATGCCCAATTAAAAACTCTGATCTCATAGCATTCGCATCGAGTTGGGACTTAGCAGATGATAGTGTTGCCCCAACAAATAAACTGACAAGTGCTCACATGCTTCTCCTTGAAAACTACTAAATTGAAATACCACTCTGATCACTGGCCTCCTGTCACTGTTAATAAATTGGTTAAGACAGTCAAACATGGATAGAGCTCAGGGACTCTTATGGAAGGGTGGGGAGAAGGATTGCAGGTCCCGAAGGGGATAAGAACTCTACAGGAAAACCAACAGAGTCAACTAACCTGAACCCTTGGGGCTCTCAGAGTCTGAACCTCCAACCAAAGGGCATCCATGGGCTGGACATAGATGCTGAACATATATGTAGCAGATGTGCAGATCAATCTTCATGTGGGTACCCCAACAACTGGAGTGGGGGTTAATCCCAAAAGCAGTTGACTGCATATGGGATATGTTCTACTATCTGGGCCACCTTGTCTAGCTTCAGTGGGAGAGGAAGCACCTAGCCTTGCAGAGACTTGATGTGCCAGGGTAGGTGGGTAACCAGCAGGGCCCCACCCTCTCAGAGAAGAAGGGGGTTGATAAGGGGAAAGGATTATGGGAGGGGGTAACCAGGAAGTGAGGCAGTGAGAGGGATGTAAAGTGAATAAATTAAATAAATAAATATCAATCTTATATAAAATAGATAGATAGAATAGATGATATGATAGATAGATAGATAGATAGATAGATAGATAATAGATAGATAGATATAGGTGTGGTTAAGATTCATCAAGGCAATTTCCATTGGAGCCATTCACCCACAATGGGTAACATTGTGAAGAGATGGGTAACTTTTGAAAGAGATGACATTAGCCCAAGGCTATACTGAGAACAATCTGAAGAACTACTGTGATTAAAAAAAAAAAAAAAAAAAAAAAACACTTCCCCAAAAAGTAATTGAGAGAAGAAAAGGGTTCATGCACTTACAATTTCATGTCTCAATCTGTCATTGCTGGGAAGTCATGGCAGGTAATCAAGCAGTTAGTCTAATCCATGGTCAAGAGAAAAGAGAGAATGTATGTAACTGTTTCTTACCTGCTGATAAGCTTTGTTCTCCCTTACACTGTGCAGGAATGCCTGTCTCGGGAATGATACCTCCCACAATGACCTGGGCCTTCTTATATCTAACAAGCAAGGCCACCTCCACAGGCATGTCCACAGGCCAGCCTGATCCAGCGTTTCTCAACTGAGACTCTTCTCAGGTAAGTCCAGGTTGTATCTAGTTGACAGTTGAAACCAACCAAATACACTAAGATTCCATTTAGCATGTTTGTACAACTCTGAAAAGTATGTGGTCTCTTAGAGTTCACAAAACATTTGTCCAGGCCTGTGGGCTTTTAAAGTCTCCATTGAAAAAAAGGTATTATTCTAACCTGTCTGCCTTTATATATTATTTAGTCTTTTCCCTTACAGTTTTTGATATTCTTTTTTTGTACACTACATTTAGTGTTTTGATTATTATGTGGCATGGGGAATTTCTTTGTTGGGTCTATTTGGTGTTCTGTATGCTTCTTGTACCTCGATAGGTACCTCTTTAGGTTGGGAAGTTTTTCTTCTTTGATTTTGTTGAAATATTTTCTATGCCTTTGATCTTGGTTTCTTTTCTTACTCTATTTTTTCACTATTATTATATTAGGACTTTTCATATAGTCCCAGATTTCCTGGATGCTTTGTGCTTGATCATTTTTAGATTTAAATTTTCTTTAACAGAGGTATCCATGTGTTCTGTCGTGTCTTCAGTGACTGAGATTTTCTCTTCCATCTCTAGTATTCTGTCAGGCAGGCTTGCCTCTGAGGTTCCTGTTCAAGTTTCTAAAATTTCATTTCCAGCTTTTCCACAGTTGGAGTTTTATTTATTTACTCTATTTCCACTTGTAAGTCTTGAATGGTTTCCTTCATTTTATTCCACTGTTTGTGTTACCACAGATATCTCTAAGGTATTTCTTTACTTCATCTTTAAGGACCTCTAACATGTTCATAAAGGCTATTTGGACATCCTTGCCTTGTGCTTCAGTTATACTGCATTTCTCAGGGTCTATTCCAACAGGGATGCTGGATTTATGGAGACATATTGTCCTGGCTGTTACTGATTGTGGTTTTATGCTGGTGTCTAAATAATTTGGGTTCAAGATATTGTAATTCTAACTGCTGATACCTGGTCTTGTCTTTGTTGAATGGATCTTCTGTCCTTGGTTTCTGTTGTCCTCTATGGTTCTTAGAAGAGTGTGGTGGCTTTGTTGCCTAATGTGGAATACTTCTGAGATTCTGCCAGGTGTGACTAATGGGGGTTCTAGTTAGAATATGTTTCTTGGTACTGGGAGCTGACACTTAGCGATGGAAATAGGCTAAAAGGGGAAAGGCTGAGGGAATTTAGGGAGAGTGTAAAGCAGAATGTTCCACCAAGATCTATCTGCTTAGTGCACTGGGAATGGGGGCAGAGAGAGAGGAGTGACCACAGCTGGCAATCTTGGATGAGACTTGGGGATTCCATTTGGACAACAAGAGAGGGAACTAAGGTCTGAAGATGGCCTACCTGCTCCCCTGTAGGTTCCTAAGATGTCTCCAAACTAATGCTAACAACAAGCTCCAAAAGGAAGTGTGAAAAAAGTAAATAAAAGAAAATGCAGCTTCCATAGTGAAACTCAGTTTCTAGCTTCTGATTAATGCAGATTTACCCCCAAAGCAATCGTCTGATCTGAGAAACAGGAAGTAAAGAAGTTTGAGGACGTTGAAGGGAAGTTCAGAAGACTGTGGGACAAATCCCAAGTACCAATGTGAATGCAATAGCAACCCTAGAATGAAAGGAAAAAGAGAAATAAGAAATGTTCTTTAAAGAAACAATGGCTGACTCTCTTACTTTCTTACTCTCTTACCCTCTTCCTCTGTCCCCATTTCTCTCTCCTCCATTCTCTCCTCTCTCTCTCTCTCTCCTCCTCTCTCTCTCTCTCTCCTCCTCTCTCTCCCTCTTTTTTCCTCTCCCCCCTCCCTCCTCCTCCCTTCCTCAACTCCCCTCCCTGTGCCCTAAATAAACTCTACTCTAAAAAGAAACAAACAATGCCTCGAGCACAGTTAGCCAAGTAGTTATACAACACTCAGGAAGGTATGGCAGAATTTTGAGTTCAAGGCCAGCACAGACTATGTATGAAGATGGTGCGTCAAAAAACAAATACTAAGAACGAAAAGTAAATTTAAAAAAAAAAGTAAAGACTACTAGCTTTAATTTTTAAAAAAGTTAAACATGGCAAATTTTCAAGGACTCTCAGTCAACAAACACAAAAGATTATCTGTCCACAAAACCACAGTTAAGCTGCGAAGACTGAAAGACAGAGAAAATTATGAAAACTGCAAGAGAAAGGTCTTGTGGCATGGCACGGAACGGCAGTGTATTCATGGCTGATTCCTCATTAGAAAACTGAAAGCTAAAAGGTGGAGGAATGACAAATTCAAAATGCTGAAAGAAAAAAATAATCTGTCAACAAATTTAAACGATCCTTCAAACATGAAGGTGAAAGAAAGAGAGCCATGCATAAATAAAAATGGAGATAATTCATGTCTACATCTCGGCTTTACAGGAAACACCAAGAAAACTTTCTGAGTGAAAGTAAATGACAGTACTGAATAAGTTCAAGCTAAAGGGAAGAAAAAAGAACACTGTAAGTGGAAGTAAGTAAAAAGTAGCATATAAATATATTTTTTATTTTTCCTTTTGAGGTGCTCTTAAAAACCCTAAAGTTTCTATAATGCAATAATTATAACATAATTAGATTATATTTATAGCAGAGATATCAATAGCACACACTATATATTACCATAAAATAAAAGGGAATAAATGGAGTGGTAATGGGGTAGATTGACATAGTTTATCAAAAACTTTGTCACCGATTAACCAGAGAAGATTCTAATATCGACAAAATGTATATTAGAATTCATACCGTAACCTCTATGTAACAACCTAAACAATATCATTAAAAACCAACAGAATAACAAAATGCACAGAAACTAATATTTGTTAAATAGAAGAGGGAAACAATTAGCATGGAACATGCATAAAAAATAAAATGAAATATTTAAATCCAAAGACGGCAACACTTGGATTAAATATGAATGAAAACAATATCCTATACAAAAGGCAGAAACTGTCCAACAAAATAAAGACTAAGGCTTAACTATGTGCTACTTTCCAGAGTACACAAAAGCTGGTAGAAAGTAATGGATAGAAATAGAAAAGACATGCAAACTACAGCCATGAATGAGCTGGACACGCTGTGTCAGTACTACAGAAGAGCTAAGAAGCATGTCAGGAACCAGTCAGTTCAGTAGAACAGAGTGACTAATACATCATATGTGATGGCTTGTATATGGTTGACCTGGGAGTGGCACTGTTGGGAGGTGTAGCCTTGTTGGAGTAGGTGTGGCCTTGTGGGTATGGGCTTTAATACCCTTGTCCTAGCTACCTGGGAACCAGTATTCTGCTAGCAGCCTTCAGATGAAGATGTAGAACTCTCAGCTTCTCCTGTACTGTGCCTATCTGGATGCTGCCATGCTCCCATCTTGAAGATACTGGACTTAACCTCTGAACCTGTAAGCCAGCCCCAATTAAATGTTGTCTTTATAAGTCTTGCATTGGTCATGGTGTCTGTTCACAGCCATAAAACCTTAACTAAGATATTATAAAATGGAAAAATTATAAACCCATATACACTTGATAACTCAGTGTTAAAATATAGAAAAGTGAAGAATCACAGAATTGAAGAAGAAGGTAAACAATTATGCCTGCACCTGTGTTGGAATTGAATATTTATATTTTAACTCTCCTCTCTGTGTAACAAAAGGAACGATTAGATAAAACTTAAAATCTAGGAACTTTATTGATACCACTGGCATTTATGGTACATTCTACCCTGGGGTAGGTATACTTTGCAAGTGCTCATGGGAGATTTCTAGAACATAGGCATGCTGAGCCTTCCAGTGACAGTGGACATGGCTGAGGATGCGCTTGTACTCAGAGTGTGATTTGGTCAACTGTGACACGAGGACAACACTAGGCAGCCCTGGGTTGGAACAACAGCTTAGTCAGTCACAACTTCATAAACTTTAGGAAAATTACCATTTCTCTCTGAGTTTGTGGATGACAACATTGTCTATTCATTGGGATATTGAAATAATTCAAGATCATGTATGTATCACTTCACCACAACAGAAAGCATCCAATACCTAATGACTATCATTGTTACCCTTAATGAGAATCTCCAAAAAACAGTTGTGCCTACTTACTTTGCCTTTTAGGCAAGGCACACAAAACACTGTATCTTCCCTGAGTGATGAAAAGATACCCAATATGCCAAAACTTATTCTCCATGGTGGGGTGAAAGTAAGACCGAGGATGCTTCTCTAGACAAGGACACAACAATGACGATTGAAAATTCATCAATGGAATAAAGAATATAAATCAGTTTCTGTTTAGTTTGAGTTTTATGACAGAGTCTTACTATATAGCCACCCAGGCTGGTCTTGAACTTATTCTCTGCCTGCCTCAGCCTCCCAAGTATTAGAACTGTAGGAGCATACCGCTAGAACAACTGTCTCAGATAGATGCTATTCTATTACTTATTAGGCAAAACACCAAAATGGCAGAAATGGAGTCCAGTACCATGAACCTATTTCCTTTCATTATGAGACTTTGAATCCAATCCTGGGATCAATGATTAGTAGGAATGATTTAAAACAACAGTTTCTGAACACAAGAGCTATTCTCAAATGACCAGTAGGCAGGTCTGCATCCATCTTAATGGCAACAATTCTCTTCTCCTTATGTCTCCACACCAGAAAAGTTAAAGTAGTTGAAAGAACCTATCTTTTATTCAATGTGTTCTATGTTCATTGACGATAACTTATTCAAACACATACACATTCATTCATCCTACAGTCTTCTAAGAATTCAGTGCAGTATGCCATAGAGCAACCGAGAACTGGTTCTGCTTCACTCCATGGAATCCAACTTAACTGTCTTTTTATTTTTCTTTATGTCTTGGCAGGAAGAGGAATTAATTGCTCGGAAGCTATCCTGCCATGTCCTCCTCACTCACAGAAAGAAGGCAAGAACACTTCCTCTACTAGTTTTTAAATCTGAGTTTATAAGAACCAGAATTCATGTCATAAAAATTCAAGTTCAAGAACTGGATCTAGGATATAGAGGTGGTGGAAATTCTCAAACCATTGGTAGTTTTATAGCCTATTAATAGATGTCAAATAAGAGAAAAAGGTTTTGTACAAAAATGCACTTAAAAGAATGGAGTAAAACCAACTAAAAGTGACCCTTTCTTTCTTCTAATATTATTTGATTTCTTTGTCTTAATAAAATTAAAGAATTTTTCATTTATAATAATCGTCAATATTTATGATATAATGTGGTTGATTTTATACACACACACACACACAAACAAACACACACACACATTGTATGATGATCTATTAGGACTATTAACAAATACATTCTAATTTTCATACTTGTACCTCATTTTAAAGGTACAGTGAGTCAATCTATAATCAATAAACAATAGCTTAGTATTAGCTACTGCCACCCTGTTTGAGTATAGAGCACTACTGAACACTCTACCTCCCTGAAACATTGTGCCTATTGATTAAACTGTCCTGACATCCCCCTTTCCCTATACCCCAGACTCTGACAGACACTGTTGTATTCTTTATTTCTGTAAAAATCAAGTTTTTCAGATTTCCCTATAAATGAAGTTGTGATGGTTTGTATATGCTCAACCCAGGGAGTGACACTATTAGAAAGTGTGGTCCTGTTAGAGTAGGTGTGGCCTTGTTGTAGTAGGTGTGTCACTGTGACTTTAAGATCCTCTTCCTAGCTGCCTGGGATTCAGTATTCTGCTAGCATCCTTCAGATGGAGATGTAGAACTCTCAGCTCCTCCTGCACCATGCCTGCCATGCTCCTGCCTTGATGATAATGGACTGAGCCTCTGAACCTGTAAGCCAGCCCCAATTAAATGTTCTTTTTAAGAGTTGCCTTGGTCACGGTGTCTGTTCACAGCAGTAAAACCCTAACTAAGACAGAAGTTATGCAATATCTACATTTCTATGATTGGCTTATTGTGCTTATCATAAATTCCTTCAGACCTCTAAATGTTGCCAGAATTGACAGCATTTCATTCTTTTTCCTATTATCCCACTGTATACGTATCTACACATATCAACGTTTCCTTGTCAGTTCTATTGATTGGCACTTCTGTTGATTCTATATCTTGTTTACTATAAATCATTCTACAATAGACATGAAATTCAGGTATTACTTTGACATACTTGTTCTTATAAAACCCTGAAAGAACTCTGTCATAGTTTGGGCTTTATTGTTATGAAGAGACACCATAACCATGGCAATTCTTATAAAGGAGAACATTTAATCGGGGCTAGTTTACAGTTTCAGGATTTTAGTCTATTATCATGGTATGAAGGCAAACATAGTGCTAGAGAAGGAGCTGAGAGCTCTACATCTTGATCTGCAGGCAGCAGACGACGACAGTGGCCACACCGAGTGTAGTTTAAGCATAGAAAACTGCAAAGCCCACACCCACAGTGACACACTTTCTCCGACAAGGCCACATCTACTCCAACAAAGTCATATTCCTAATAGTGCCACTCCCTATGGGCCAAGCATTCAAACACATTGGAAGGGGCCATGATTTGCCTAAGAATGACACCGTAGACTCAAGTAGTATGTAAACAAGTGTTTTATTCTGCAGAAGTCCAGTATGCTGGGTCTCCCCATTACCAAGATAGACACCCAAGTGAGCCTTCAGGCCTGATTTAAAGCACATAAGGGAGTTCCAGGGTAGGTGACCTCTATGTTAATCTGTTGGGTCCATCTCTATGGATGTTCCATTATCTGGGTGTGGGGCTGAAAACTTGCTGGGGAGGTCTGGAAACTGTTGGCTGAAGAAGTAGCAGAGGAAGTCTAAAAACTGCTGCTGATCCATTGTCCTTGCCTCAGGCCAAGTGGTGGGGCAGCTTCTGAGGCCGGGACTTGCTTGAAATTGCCCAGTTCTTGGAAACAGAGATTTAGGCCTAATCTCCTTTACAGCCAATTTGAAGCCTGTCATGGAATCAGGCTACCCTTCTCATTATGAGTCTATAGGGGCCATACCGACTCAAACCACCAGAGCCTCCAAGTAGCTGAAGGAATCAATCCTTAACAACAACAACAACACAACAAGGTAGCTAGAGACATCACTTTACCAATTATTTTTCAGATATTTATGTGCAATGTATTCCACAGGCTGGTTCCTATCTAGTTGTGCTTCTTTGAGAGGCTTTGAACCATTTTGGACATGGGACTTGATTGACAAACACAAAACATAGGAACGGACTTCACCCCAGCTTCTAGCTTCTGGATCGATCAAGGTGTGATAATCCAAGCTGTAAGCCTCTGAACCATGAGCCAGAACAAGGTTCTTCTCCCTTAAGTTGCTTCTGCCAGGTCCTCTGTCACAGTAACACAAAGTCTATAATGTACTACCTGACTCAAAACAATATGGAGAATTAAAAGTCAGCAAGGAGGGGTAAATGAGAGTATTTGTAGGGAGTTAGAGGGAGGGGAATTGGTGTAATTACATTAATCTCAAAAACTAAGGAAATAATTTTAAAACATAGTGCTTGCATACAAATACACAATAGAGACCTAGAAATACAACCATATATTTACAGCCAAGTAACTTCCAACAAAAGCATCAAGAATATACGTCGTAGGAAGGGCCATCTCCACAAATAGTGCTGAAGAAACTATTGATATTCAGAAGAGGAAACAAGGTCCTAACCCCCATTGTACACAAAATTAATTTAAAATCAAAGACTTAACTACAGGACCAATAGCTATGAGTCTACAGAAGGAAACACAGGAACAATGCAGGACACTGAACCTAGCCATGATTTATTTTGTATTAGGACCCAAAACCACAGACAGCAAAAGCAAAACCAGGCCAATAGGAATAACGCAGAAGAAAGTGTCTCCATGGCTCAACAAACGACAGAGTAGAGAGACATCCTACCGGTCTCCGAAAGCCAGTAAGAATTTTAAATGAGAGCTGATTCATCAGGAGCTCCTGGGTAGGAGAGGCGCACTGCACTGTCCCCAGATTTGACTAGGTATATGGAACTAATTTGTCCAAGAAGATAATCTGAGAAGTACTATTTCTGAACAATTCAATATGCACATGAGAGAAAGCTGAATTTCAAAAAGAAAACAAGATGGCTTACCAGAAGTACGGATAACCATGGAACCAGTCCTTCAACCTAAGCTGCCTGGCCGAGAGCAGAAGAATTTCTAAACCTCATTTTTCTCATGAGTCCATTTCTGTATCTGTTCCCGGAGAAATTCCAGTTTGTCTCACATCTTTAAACTTCCATAACACTGTAATGAAGAATACTGCTTCTATCCTTTGACTAAGGGGTGAGATAAATCAACTTGTAAATAGCAATGGCTACAGTTCTTTAACTGAGAAAGATTTCCTTCCCTACCCACCCTATGACATTTTATTTCTCTCTCTTCCTGCTCTTGTACTCTATGATGTCACAAAGGTAGGCACTGTTTTCTATGTCCCATATAATCTCATGTTAGTGAAGATATCCTTATAGTTAGCATAAGTCAAATATTAACTCTATACTAATCACAGATTCTTAGTGATAAGCCCTGTTCATTCTTGAGGTTATCCTTTGCAATGAACACTGTTTCTGTGCTGAAGTCCTAAATTCATTGTGATAGTATTTAAAAACATGTTTTTAATATTTAAAATATTGAATAGATATATATTTATATAAATGCAAAATATTTAAAGTCAGGAGGGCGGTGCCCTCATGGCTGCTATTAGCATCCTTATAAGAAGCGAAAAGGAACCTATCATGTTCTACAGTTGCCAAATAAAAAGAATACAAGAAGTCAGAATTCTATTAACCAGAGAAGGAACTTCACCTTGATACCACCATGCTGGCACCCTGATATCACACTGCTAGCCTCCAGAACTGTAAGAAATGAATGTCTATCATTTATAAGTCATCCAGTCCATGGAACTAAGTCATCACAATCCAAACTAGAAAATTATTTTATGTACCAAAAATTACAGTAAGCATTTTTACATTTGCATAGTTATTAAATATCATGAGGGCAATAGTATCAAATCCATCTAAGGAATCAGACACTGTAGACCAGTGAGCACTGCCCAAGCCTGCACCGCTAGCTAGCTGAGCTGCAAGTTAAACAGTCACAATGGGACTCAAGAGTCCCACTCTTAACCACTCAACATATGGATGGTTAGCTTTAAGTATTCCCAGCAGTTCTGTGTCAAGCTACCAAGGCTAGAATAATCAATCTGATATGATGACTAAGAAAACAGAAAGGATTAATGCGATATTGATGCTCAGTCTGTCACTCAACAGCACGCCCATCTCTTTCCTCAACAAAGTATCATTTTTATCATCTGTTTCTTCCAGCCTCATCCAAGCATGGTGGTAGATCTGATACCAGGGGCTTTCTGTCTTCTCTGAGTGATTCTACTCAGAGTATGCAAATGTGGGGGCCAGCTTGTCGCTAAGCTACAACAGACACTGCACTATATTCAATAGCCCGTGAAGAAACTAACATTTGAACAGAAGGTACAAAGATTAATTTTGTGGATCGAATTTATGACTGAGAATAAAAGAATACATTCAACGCACTGTTTGGGTGCTTAAGTAATAATGATGGCTTCTCAACGCAACGTGTCACCCAGTCTCATATGCATCAATTTGGGTTTGGACTAATAAAAATCTGTACAACTTGCTGTTGGGCTGCCTTTCAAGATAGGTGCCTGCTTTGATTTTGAGCATCAGGAAGAAGATCTCCCAGGACAGTGTCAAAAGGTTCCCTTGCTATCTGGCTTCCAATATTTGTCTACTAGAAGGCTCAGAATGACATCAGAAAATAGGAACACAAATACGTGAAGGCATTATCCTAACACACTCCCTGCCAGAATGCAGTTTGGTGCTGGCTCGTCCCTTTTGTTCAAAGCCACAACGCTAGCCAGAGTTGTATTTCATTTATGGGCAGGTAATGGTTCCTTCTCCTTGGTAGTCTATGCTGAGACACACAACTCCTCAACCTATACTAACCCTGGGTGATTCAAGGCTATTAAGTCTGTGACCTTGTCTTATTATAGCTCTTTGTTTAAAATAATAAGAGCAGTACACAGTCAAATGAGCCACAAAACAATTGGCTCTTTTTCAGCGCCTAGGTAGCTTTCTAGTCTGCTCCCAGCACACACATGCACAGGAAATGGGAGGAGGGGCAGTTGCTCTTCTCCATTGTGTTTGAGAGTGGCATCTGTGATCCTTTTAAGCATCCACTGACTATATACCACAGCCTATTTTCGAGAGTTTGAGCTAGGGATGTCTTAGATTATAATTTTCATTATTAGAGAGTTCTTTATTTTGTGTGTGTGTGTGCTTGAGTGTACAGATATGAAGCGATGAAGGCCAGAAAGGATGTCAAGTACCTTGGAACTGGAGTAGAGAGACCTGTATGGGAAACCCACTCTTGCTGCTGGGAATGGAACCCAATTCCTCTGCAAAAGCAGCCAAGTGCTTTTACCCAGTGAGCCGTCTCTCCAGACCCATGATTCCTTAACAAATAAAACTGAGAATTTTTGAAAGAACTTCTTTCAACCACCAAAAGCAATATTCTTCTGTTGCTTCTGAAACAGCTTAAAATGTCAGTTATCTTTTGATACCTCAAGTCACTAAGAATTATTTTGTCTTGATTAAAGAGACTATCATTTTAATGAGTCATGAAAGTCGTGATATTTTAATTTCGCCAGACATCCTGTAAGAGTGGGTGAGAATATTTTCAATTTTCATATTACTTTCGGGAAGGGAGAATTTTTTTTTAAATCGGTAAAAAAGTAAAAATTTTTAAAAAAGCAAAGGAAACCAACTCCTCTGCGTTACAACACTGAAGATATTTTAAAAGTACAACAGTACTTCTAGAAAGTTCTAATGGAATGTAAAAACAAGACAAGTGTGTTTAAAGAAATACTTAAAAACAATACGAGTGTGAATGAGCTCAAAGACAAGAAAACATTGCACAGAGTATTTTTCTTAACACCTCAAGCTATTACGACATTGGGAAAAAAAACTGTCAGATAGCTTGTTTCTTTATGGTCTTTAATAAATACTGAATTTTTACATTTTTTTAAATGAGGCATTTTTAGTCTTTTTAATATCCAAACCACCTAATATGATTAGTAATGATGAAATTAGTAATAAACAAGTATTTGGCATGCACTCCACACCAGGCACTGTTCTGGGCTTAATATATAACATTCAATTTCCTCTGCAAATGGACAATTATTATTGAGCGTCAGCAACCATATAGACTTAGCCAAGCTTTGCATACCTTTAACTCGGTCCCAGCCCCAAGCCTGAGGATCACGAGTGTGACGTTCATTTCACAAAGGAAAACAGCAAGGCAGACATGGAAGGCAACTTGCTCAAAGCTTGTTGTAAATCTAAGAATCACACAATACTCCAAATACTCTACTCGAATCTCCCCACTGTATCATAGAGACAACTATGACTTAAAAGAACACAGGTAACACTTTCAAATCCAGTTGGCTTCCCAGAGGTGTCACTGGACAAGCCAGAAACGAGGTACCACAAGTGACAGACATGGATGGACTCAGAGTCTATAGATGATGTCTAGTCTGAGTGCTGGCTACTTTGGTTTGTGACAAAAACTATGATTGACAGATCTGCTCCAGCCCCTCCCCTTGGCTTGCCGACTAGATACCTTGCTCTCTGAAGGCATGTCTCTCTCCCAATTTAAAGCCTTTCCTTAATTACTTCACCTTGACTTGACCATGTTTGTAGGGACCCTTCAAATTTCTATCTGGGATGGTGGGGATTTGTTCAATGTAAGAATGAATTAGGGGGAGGCGAGGTTCAACCCATATCAATAAATAGATTGTTAAGAAATGACAGAAGCTAAAACTCAAAGATCTACTTAAAATCATTGATGTGTGGTGATTAGTGAGACCTGAGTCCAGGCCACTGTCCCCCAGACTTGCCAAGCTGGGGACATCATGTTCTTTCTGAGACACTATGACATGCACATTTATGATTCTAATTCCTCAGGTGAAGGAAGGTGATAGATGAATCTAATGCCCATCTCTCTCCCATTAGTCTCAGACCTCTCTTTAGACAATAAATCCTGAAACTCATCTAAGCCGCCCATCTGCTCTTAAATCACTTGATCCAGAGTCGCAGTCCTGGATCTACGGCAGTCCAGGCAGAGCTAGATTAGATTCCAAGCAAAGCTCTGTGAGGACTAAGTGACTTAAAATTGACCCAAATTTATCTTCTTAGAATTTCATTATTCTGACAAACTCATATTCCCTTTTATGCCACATGACGTAGTCTTAGGTTTATTATTGTTTATTATTATTACTTTCATATTACAGCTCTTCAGTATTTAGCATCTGAAGATGTTCTTCTGGACATGAAATGTCAACTATTCTTATCTGAGAGTCAGCACTATTCCCTTAACATGAGGTCTTGAACTTCATTGTGTACTTGTAGCGATTACTGGATGGAACCTGTTCAAATCTTCTTAGAGGATGTATTAAATCTCACGTTGGCAAGTTTATTCTACAGGATTAACCTTGGGCATTCCACAAAGCCTAGAGTAATGATTTAAATGGATTGAAGCAGTGGGTGAGTTCTGCACATACATTTCAAGCGTGTTTGCTCATTAGCAAGTATACAACCAAGCCATATGTTTTTTTTAATTATGAAATAACAATTAGACACCCTGAAAGAAAAAAAAAAAACAGAAAAAAAAAACTTCCTCATATGAGGAAATTGCAACTACTGTTTTCATATCTCTAGAACATTAAGAGAATTACAATCTATTTTAGACCATCTACATTTTATCTACTTTATTTTTTAGATTTATTTTTATTTATTTTATGCATGAGTATTCTATCTGCATGTACACCTATGTGCCAGAAGAGGGCATCAGACCCCAATATAGATGGTTGAGAGCCACAATGTGATTGCTGGGAATTGAACTCAGATCTCTGGAAGAGCACCCAGTGCTCTTAACTGCTGAGCCATCTCTCCAGCCTCCATTTTATCAACTTCTTAAGCAATCATTCAATGGAATTGCACACTTGCTTTACCACGAATGAAACACAAAGTAGTGAAGATCAGCTTAGAGAATTGAACTAAATACTGAAATCAGAGTTGGAAGCCCAGCTCCTCTGTCCTGTTGCCTCCACCACACACGCAGCAAGGGGTAGAAAGACAGCTAGCTAGTCAGAAAGATCTAGGCTTTGAATTCAAAAGAAAAAGAGAAGCTGTGGGTAGGATCAAGTAAGCATGTTCAAACTTTTGACATTGCAACGAAAGCAATGTCATCTACAAAGTTCATACTCAGCCACATTATTGAGTTATAAAAAAAAAAAAAAAAAAAAATCACAAAACACCCTCGACATGTTCTGAGTGCATTCTCATGACTATCCTGGGGCACACACAGTCAGTGAGCCTCACAGGAAAGGTCTGACTTCAGGGACTGGGGCTGAAATAGGAGAGGTCAGTTCTAGTAGTGACACAGAGGGAAGTGTCCCCCCTGTGGGGGACCCGCTTGGCTCCAGGACTGTGCAGAGGCGTCTTTTTTTTATTATTTTTTTTCCGGATGAAAGTTGCTTGTAGGAAGCCTTTGATCTGTAGGTATTGACCATGCTGTAATGAGGATAATGAACCTTGAAGGTGATTCTTTCCTTCAGCGCAAAAAAAAAAAAAAAAAAAAAAAAAAAAAAAAAAAAAAAAAGGTGTGGGGAGGGAGATGGGAGGGGAGCAGAGGCTGTTGAGCATTAACCCATGACATGCCCTATCTGAAGCAGGGCAGAGCTGCTGAGCTGGTTAAGCTTCAGCCAGGCATTCTCCCAACTCCCAGCATTAGAAGGTCTTTCTTCCTTGCATATGAATGGCTGGATTAAACTGTTTTCTGGTCCTCCTAAATAGTAGTGCCAACAATAAGTATCTGGTTACTGACCACGCTTAACAGCCTCCTGAAATCAACATCTTTCACATTTGCTCATTTGTTTGTACATGTATACACTTCCCAGATTATGTTTCTGCTTGCCTTTAAAAAGATAGAAGTCAAGCTAACTCTTAAGGAACAAGATACACGTTACTTCACCCAAATGATTTGCATGAAAAAGAAGGCTTACATCCATGCTTAGGATTCATAAACACAATCTGTCACAGATGACGCACTTATGTGGTGATACAGTAAATGTGTAGAAAAAGACATGAGATGCTAAAGGGAAATGCCCATCGTCTCTTACTCTAGTCACATATATAATTCCTTCCTAGTTAGAGGGATTTTGGAGGTTCCGTTATCCCTACAGAAGTTACCATCAGAGGGCAAGTTGTTTCCCTGGCACCTGCCCCAGCATAGTGTCTGCAACTATCATTTCCTAGTGGGCAGAGATTGCCCACCTCAGCATACCTGTCAGGATTGATTGCCTCTTCTAATGATAATGGGCTGACAGAAAGGAACGAAGAAAACTACTAAGGATAACTGCTCTACCCAGGTCTCCAAGTTGATCATTCAACCAGAAGGCGACTTGGCAGCCAGTGAAGGGAGGCAAGCTGTTGAGACCCTGCTGATGCCATGCTCATCCAGAGGTTTTGCTGCCTTCTGTCTGCTGCATGACAGAGTCAAGGATGCTGCAAGCGGTGTCTATTGACCTGCAGTCACTAAATGAAGAAATCCTGACTCAGCGAAGCTAAGTGAAAAGGGGAAAGTAAGCATTTCCTCCCAAAGAGAAAGAAAATAGGTGTGTCCTGACTTTGGGAATTTAATTTTTTTGTTGTGTTCAAAAGTAGAAGCAGGGATGGAGAGATGGCTCAGTGGTTAAGAGCACTGGCTGCTCTTCCAGAGGTTCTGAGTTCAATTCCCAACAATCACATAATGGCTCACAACCACTGTAATGGGATCCAATGCCCTCTTCTGATGTGCCTGAAGACACTATAATGTAGTCATATGAATAAAATAAATAAATCGTTTTTTAAAAAACATGGAGGCAGAGTAGAGAGATGTGAGGGAGGGTTATTCATAATTAGAAACTGTCCGTCATCACAACGATGCTCACTGCTCAAGCTGCTTCAGTTGCACACATCAGAGCCCGTGACTCATACATCACACGGCAAGACGGGTCATCACTGGACAAGATAGAAAACAATTGATGCTGGGTACCATTCAGGCTCACCTCCATCTTTCCTTCTCACGTTTCTCCTTTCTTCCTTTGCTTTACTAACATCTATCTATCTATCATCTATCTATCTATCATCTATCTATCTATCATCTATCTATCTATCTGTCTGTCGAAAGGGCAACATAAACTCCATTTGTCTCTATTTAAGGACCAGGCCTGATTTCAAAAAAAGGCCATAAGGCACCACCTTCAGGAATAGATCATAACATCCAGTGGGGATCACCACAAAAATGGGGAAATGTCTTATCTCAGAATGGGCCATCTGTGCTAGGCAGCCCTATTTCATCACATGTCATAGGAATGCAGACCACTGATCATTGTGACCCCCTAGCAGCCACCAATGAAATTTTAGATTACCTAATTTTCTAGAGAGTTCTCCCAGGTTCCAATAAGAAGGCCTTCATGCCTTTGTCTGAGGTTGACATTTCAGAGAACAGTTGACCCCCTACATGCTGGTTGTTTCTTCAGAATAAACCCTCTCTGGTTTTGCATACTATCTGAGTCCAGGATCTTCCTTCAGTGATTTTCAGACCATTATACTATCTCTTATCTCTTTCTTCTCTTCTCTCTCTCTCTCACTCTCCTCTCTCTCTCTCTCCACACACACACACACACACACAATGTATATGTGTATACACTGTATGTTGTGGCCAGAGGTGATTTTGCAGGTCATTCCTCAGGCCCTTCCTTCTCTGCCTACCCCACACTGCTCTGGAACTCACTGCGTAGACTATGTTGCCTGACCAGCAATCAACAGGGATTCCAAGCCAGGACCACAAGTCCAACTTTTTGTTGATTTTTTTATTTACTTACTTCATTTATTTATTCATTCACTTTATTTATTTACTTATTTATTATTTTATTAAATAAATATAGTTATTCACTTTACATTGAGATCACAGCTTCCCCTCTTCTTATTCCAGTCCCTCCCTCTTACCTCATCCACCCCTCTTTACTTCTCCCCAGGAAAAGGGAGGCCTCAACCAGTCTAAGGCAAATGAGCCACAGCAAGACTAGGAGCATCCTCCTCCATCTGGCTAGACAAGGCAGCCCAGTCCAAAGGCAGGTGAAGTCAGAGACAGACTCTGCTCCTCTTTAAGAGTCCTACATGAAGATCCAGCTGCACAACTGCTACTTATGTACAGAGGGCCTGGGTCTATCCTATACATGCTCTCTTGTTGGTGGTTCAGTCTCTGTGAGCCCCTATAGGCCCAAGGTAGTTGACTCTACAAGGTTTCCTTGACCATTCTGGTTCCTAAAACCCTTCCTCTCCCTCTTCCACAGGATGCCGTGCTCCACTCAATGTTCAGTCTCTATATCAGCTTCCAACAGTGGCTGAGTGAAGCCCCTCTGACGAAATTTATGCAAGTATAGCAGAATATCATCAACAGTGTTGGGGATGGGCTCCCTCTCATGGCATGGATTCAAGCTTGGCCAGCAAAGTTTCTAGGAATTCAACTCAAGTCTCTGTACTTTTAAGTCAAGCACTTTGACACCAACATGACCATCTCAGCCCCACTTTTCCACCTCTTACTACAGCTAGCTGTAAGCTGTCAGCAGTCTAGCACTAGCTCTTACCCAAAGATTTCATTACAATCCCAACTAATTCCAATCCCAGGAAATAATTGTTCCTGTGTTAGTGGGGACAGACATCCATTCCTGAGTAGGTAGTCATTATAGGGAAATGGACTGCATGACAGAAATTCAAAAAACAGGGTACACTCATCTATGCTTGCTCCGAATCCTTTGCCTTCTATGGGCCAACTGTGTTGAAAAGTCATAGCTCCTAACACAAGGTGAGGTTACCATCTATTTACAAAACTAGGAAGTGTTTACCATCTTCACACCAATAATGACAATTATCTCTGTCCAGGATTCCTGTTCTGCACTCTGCACTTGGCTCTTGCTCTCTCAGAATGTCCTCAGTATTACTAGCTACTATTAGAATCCTCATTGTTACTACCTATCTTTCAAGACTGAGTTCAACATCTCCTTCTTTCCCTGACAGCAAGGACTGACTTTCAGAGTAAGGCACGGAGGCACCAGTTCTAACATGAATTCCATTTAGACTTAGGAAGTCATAAATGTCTAAAGCACATAGATGATTTCTTGGCCATCTATGTTGCCTACAGTGGCATGCATCAAATCACTTAGAATAACACTGAATGAGTTCGAGTGAATGAATGAATATTCATTAACAAATAAATTATAATAGTATAATTAATTACTTAAGCTTCATTACATTTTAAGCATTGGAAAGTATCAATTCAGCATTCTTAGAAGCATAATCTATTTTTTAAACAATACTTTGAAAATTTCCTCATGGTACAATGACCTCAAACATCAATAGTATGTTTAAATAAATACATTATTTTTCATGGCCACCAACCTAAATAACCAAGTCACCAGGAAATCAGTTTAATAATATTTCATACATCTTTTAAACATGCTTTTGCATTCCAGCACCCAAGTGTTCAAGATCAAATTCTTTCACTGTTCTAAAGCATCATGAACTTCCATGAGAGCCTTAACTATGTCATACTGAAAAGAAAATATCATAGAAGGCAAACATTTCATCGCCTTGCCTATCATGCCTGCTCTTTACAGCAAACAGCCCACGTCTGCTGCATTTCTGACATTGTCTCCAACATGTCTTTATCTAGTACCCTACTTTCATCTTGTGAAAATGAGGCAAGGTCAGTTGTCGTGAATGTGACTCTGTTATCTCCTGCTGAATCTGACTGTGTCTGTACACAGTTAGTTCTAAAAAGCAAAGTTATGTCTCCTCTGAGACTGCTCGACAGCAAGAATGTGTCTCTCCTGATGGACTGCAGTGAAGAATCTCTTCCGACAAATATTGAGAAAATTGCAACCCCTCAGGGCAGGTTTTGCTGTGCTCTTACTTAACCCTGAGAGTGATTTCGCATTAAACATTCTTGAGAAAGGGGTGAGCAAGAGGAAGTAACTCACCTACAAGTCCTCAGGTCCTCAAGTGCTTATTCAAACAAGAGGAAACTCCGATTTCTGTCATTCAAATCATTCACGTGTAGCTGTTGCCACAAAGGGTGAGATTGCTTTGACTATTCAAACTAAACTAAATATAAACTAAACAGGCTTTGTAAATAACTTAATTCCCTTCCTTATCAAATATTTACAAAAGATATTTTATTCTCATCTAGATGAAGTAGTTCCTATCAATAAAGCTGACCAGGAACCAGGAGAGTCCATATTGTTTTAAATTTTTTCAGTTGCATGAATCTGTTTTAGAGAGAAATAAAAATGTGACTAACTACTATGCCTCAGAAATAACAGAGATTCCTGGGGACGCAAGGTGATCCTGAAGAATGGGACTGGAAAACCACAGACACTCCAGAAGTCAGAGGATACTATTCATTGTCTGTATGAAAAGAATATCAATAGATTCATGACCAAATTTATTAGGAAAAAAAATTAAAACTCTCAAAATACCACACGAGTGTCCTGGGGCCATCTCAGCAAGCAGGGTGAAGGAGCATCTACAGATGACTTCCACAGCCTTCCAAGGGCAATGGAGGTAAGTGCGTATGTCCGGAAGAAGGATGGTCAGCCCAGAATAGGAGGCAAGAAGTGTAAGAATTAAGAGTGAGTGTTGTTTCTGTGGTGTGTTGTTCAGAGATTTCGGGGAAATGCTAATGCAGGCACTGGAGACAAAGACGAATGCAGGCAAAGAATCATGGAATATCAGAGGTTCTTGGAAAAACTCAATGTTACCACTCCCCTGCCTCTACTCATGCCACACTTAGCCAAGCTCTTCCAGTTCCTGCTTGGACAGTAATAGACAGCTTGCCTACACAAAGGACTTGGATTTTTACTATTAACTCCAGCTAACTGTTAAGAACTTGTAAATTGATAACACCAACCATAATTTATTTGTAAGTGCTCCATGAGTTTAAACAATACACTAAGTCTGAACAGTAGAAAGAGACCTGGCAAAAGTGAAATTGTGGCCATGCATACTGAAGGCCACACATCGAGCCAACAAGAACTACCGCCAGTCAGTCTCAATAAACTTCCAGTCAATAATAAACTCCTCTTTGACCTCTAGGTGTTTTAACTTTATACAACAGTACAACGCATTTGTTGAAAGGACCCAGTTCACATCTATATCAACTGTTCAGTTTCCATCAATCAAGCTACTATCGCAGATAGTATACAGTCACTATCTTACCAGATCAGAGAAGTTCCAGAAAGCTTGAAATCTCCTTACAAACACAAGCCATGACTGACTTCTCGAATCATTGGACACTTCAGTCTTGATGGTTAGAGAGATGCTTGGCATGTATAAGTGGGTTTATTTGGGGATGAGAGGGAGTGAGGACCTGGACAAGGGGTTGAAGCAGACTAGCGGACATGTAGACAGACAGACAGACGACGGAAGCAGAGCCTGAGGGGCAAAGAAGAGGCAGGACAAAGAAGGATGGGAAGGAAAGAAAGAGACCTGCTGGGAACACATGGGAACAGAGAGAGAGAACTGGGGTGGCGAGAAGTCCTCTAATATGCTGCCCACACCCGGCAGCAAGTAATGGCGGCAGATGATGACGTAAGCCATCACTTGGTCCCTGGGAGGAGCCTAGGGGACTCGCCTGTAACCGAACAGTGTTTACACAGACAGTGCGTAGCATTATCTCTCTTGTGTCTGCTTCTTTCAGTCAACATCACACTCATAAAATACTGCAATAGTCTCTTCTCACTGCTGTATATTAATTTGCTCTAAAGCTGTATTTTTTAAATTGACATTTCAAAAAAATGTTTATTTGGATAAAAACTATACACCATGTTGTCTTCAGTTTGGGGTTTAGGGAGGGTATTTTTAAGGCTGGAGTGGCTATATTTGAGTATAATGAACTCAATCAAAAGTAGGTCTTATGAAGATGTAGCCAGTTTCTGTTCACAGTAGCAGTTTAACTTACAATGATTGCATATTTCATCTGTTTGTTATTTCTACCTCTTCATATACTGTACATATTTACCTGGCGTTTTGATCTCCTAAAATATCTTGAGTTAATGCACAACTTGTTGTATCAAACACTCTGCACCATATGGTCAAGCTTTCCCAGTGTATTATAGTAAGTGATGCAAAGATGCCTATTAAATGTATAATATATGTAACATATACCATCTATAGCCAAATGGCTGGTAGATGATCTGCAACAATAATTTCTTAGCAATTATATACTTAATGCAAAATGGAAAATCTGAAAACTATATTCATCCCTTTAAAGAGAAGGGAGAAATAAGTTTCAGCACACAGTAAAATATGAAATTCATTTATTCAAAAAAACTTGCTTTCAAGAACATTGATTAGAAGAAGTTAAAGGCCCTAATGAGACTCCCTTTCTAGTCTGATGATGATTAAAAGAATACCATCATTCAGAACATAGCTGTCTTCAAATAAGAAAAATTCTTGTGTCTGGAAAAGGATGTTGAAGCCAATTATGCAAATATGCAGAAGGGAAAAGGCGAGATTTTGTGCTTTTTAATATGGCCACAGAGAGAATTCTCAAACCAAACCTGGCTTCCATACTCATTATCCTATAAATCTAAACACAAAGGCAAAACAGGCTGGCTATTCTGTGCACAGCGGGGTCCTCTGTTAAGCTGTGGCAACTGTGACCCCTGCTGTCCACAGGTGTTGGCACAGGTGTCTCAAAGCTCCATGTCCCTGTGACTGATCTTTGAGCTTCTGATTAAAGGGACTACTGGAAGAAAACTAATTCAGAACCAGAAAAAAAAAAATGGCTCTGGTTCTGAGAAACAGGACACTGAGTTCCTCATATAGAGACAGACAGTTTTAGCTTATTTGATATTAGCATGGTTTATCTCTGAATCAAATTACACAGGGGATGTTTTATATGTATGAGGATGAACTAGGAAGCATGAGGGATTTGAGAAAAGAATGTACAAATGATGTCCTAGGACATTTCAGAGCTCATGATATGAAGTAGAATAACCAAGTTACAATTGCTGGCTATGAATTTCAAGTAAGAGGCACTACGATTTTCTAACCAGACACCTTCAGTAGGGCTGCTGCATATTCAAGATAGAGAAAACTCGGGTTTACTCAGGTTGACAAATTGACGATGGGAAGCTGAATCACATGAATGCTATATACTGATCTTTGTGTGTGCTCAATCTCTGTACATCAATTCATGGTGTCCATAGCGTAACATTCACATGCGTGATAATTCACCTTCCTAAATTACCACCTTTGTGTCCGTGTTATGTTTAATGATGTATAGCCATTCCCTGTGCACTAAAGCATGCTCAAATCTCATCTACTTTTTAAAGAAGCATTATATTTTCTACTCTTTGAAAGTTACGTACAATTATATAAGATGTATGTCTTGATTATATCTACCCATCTGGGCCTCTCTCCAGCTCCCCTTGGTACTCATACCCCCCATCTCCCTTCCTAGCTTCATGTTGTTTTTTTCTTTGTGTTATTAATAACCCCCTAGTCTAATTAGTGTTGCTTCTATGCTCATAAGGTATGTTGGGGGCCCTTCTTGAGGGCATGAGCAATCTATCAGCAGTCATATCCTCAGAGGAACGTACTCTCCCTCCTTCTGCTAGTACCCCTTCCTCATCCATGTTGAAATTTAAACTGGCTTCATCCTATGCAAATCATGTTTGGTTATCCACAGCTACTGTGAGTTTGTATGTGCAGAACTCATATCATGTCCAAAAGTCAGCATTTCAAAACTCTCCTCCCTAACTTCTACCACTCGTATTCTTCCCCCATCTCTCCTCAGTGAAGTTCCCAGAGACTTGGATTGTGGGAGGTCTATAAAGATGACCAGACACAGTTAAGAACTGACTTATTTATACTGACTAGCCACAGCTAAGTACTGAGTTATTTATACTTAGTACTTCAACCAGTTATGAATTCAACATACCAAAGACTTTTTATTATATCATACTCTTAACTTTATCTTGTTTTTCTCTCAAGGAGAAGCAATCATTTTCTAGAAGTATCTTGAGAGCTTAAACAAAACTATATGAAGTCTAGGCTGATTGTTTTTAAAATGAATGTAATTTTATCTAAGTAAAACAGAATTCTTAATCCAAAGAATGAATATATTTATCATTAAATATTCACAGACTATTTTCCTGTTATAACTCTGGCCACTCCCAACTGATTTGTAAAGAACAGACGTTCCTTATATCATGGGAAACAGCTATATTAACCCAAGAACATATCCCTCATCCTTTAGGTGTTAGAAAGTTTGTTTCAAATGTACATCATCTCAAAATTTTCAATGAAAATATATGAGAAGTACTTTAAAGTATTTTTTCCAATCTAACTTTCCTATCATTTTTTGGAAAAGAGGAATTTTCAAGTAATAAATGTATGTCTGTGTTGTTGGTATGTTTGTCATTTTGGAATGAACAAAATGCTACTTTAAAACTTAAGGAGTAGCACCAATGCATGGGTATTTAACTGCATAATAAATCAGGGCTTAAGCCAAATAAGAAATGAGTTTATAAGATGAAATGTCAGCAGTAGCCACATTTTCCTCATAAATGTTTTTCTATTCTTTAAGTCATACATTATGAGTTATACAAATATCATAAATCCCCTAATCCCCAAGGCCAACTCCCCTTGTTTCATTAACAAAGGAATGTATTCCTCTTGCGGAAAATTATTTTCTTTAATGAAAGTCACTTCTGGGCTTCTAAAGAAGCACTTTATTTGAGAACTGAAATGGACCACTGCATGCATTGTGTTCACAGGTATCCAGAATTATATTGCTTATAGCACCTCCTTGCAACATCCATTCTGTCATAGTCACCCCTTAAAATGAGACTCAGTGGAAAATGAAGAGAGAGACCAATCATGTAAGCTTCAAGAAGTATGGAAATGCAAAAGAGACAAAACTCTAGGACAAAAGGTTGTGATGTCCTAAGATGCATCGATTAACTAACCTGTTGAGAAGGCCCTTCAAAAGAACATCGACACTAACTTTAAAGTCAGATCTCCAAGTTAATGAACCAATAAAATAATATCTCTGATTTGAGTGAAGATTGTATAGTTTGTTATAAGCTTAACATACCATGAGTTATTCATGAATACCCTAAGAAAGTAGGCCAGGATTTTTGGATAATAGTAGTTAAAGAGATGCATCAGCAGTAATAGTAAAGTATGACATGCTATGCTTTAATAAGGCCCGAGTTAAGTTCCCAGCATTCACACTGGGTAGCAGACAATTACTTATAACTACAGCTCCAGGGAGAATCCAACACCTCTTGCCTCCATAGACACCTGCACTCACACGTGCGTATCCACACATACCTAATAAAAATAAAATCTTTTTAAAGAATTGTTAGATAAATTATAGACAATGTCATAGGTCAAATGGAGAAAGAAACTGACAAAATTCAGTCTCCAAAAGAGCTTCATTAGAATAATAATTAACATCAGAGCACTGGCAGCCATGATAGGCAGCTGTGATGGACTGGAAAAAGATGTAAACCCTTTGATTCTCAGCTTTGTAGGATAGTTATCATGTCATGCTGTAAGCAATATGATGGGGGCTCTAAATGTGGAGATTGACCCTTCAGTTCTTTGACTATTAAGAGATTTATGGCATCATACAATAGGCAGTCATGTCAGGGTCTTAAAGTGGGAGGGCAAAGTTTTGAGGCAAGGTCTCTCAACAGTGGGTCCTGGAAGAAGGCAGATATTCAGGGAACCCCAGTGATCCTCCTCCTATTTCTGCCCTTCCCTAAGCACTAGGGTGAGAGACACATGTGGCTCTTAACATGGATGCTACAGATTCAAATTCAAGACCTCATGTTTGTGCAGCAAGAGCTCTTACCCACTGAACTATAAACTATCCCTTCATACCCACATTAGCATTTCGAAGGCAGATATCCTCATGGTGTCAAAGGAGAGAGGAGGAGAAAGCAATAGTGGAAACGTTGCTTTCTAGACTATCAGTTCGTTTCATTCTAGCCCTTCTCCCCTCCCTTCTCTGACACACAGGTTCATAAAAGCCAAGAGTGTGAGACTCCTTTAGATTCCAGCTGTGAGATCACAGTGTGCTTGCCTTTCCACAAGTTACATCACAGAGAGCAATGCCCTCCAGCTTCATCCACAGTGCAGTACATGAAAGGGTTCCCATCTCTTAGTTTTGAATGCCATTCTACTCTCCCTACACTCTACATCTTCATCTTATCATATACCATCCACCATACATTTAGAGTTTTTTTTATCTCAGCTATTGTGAATACCATTGGATAAACATGGGAGTATAGGGATCTTTCCAAGACAGAGATTTATATCATTTGGATGTATGTGTGTAGGTTGGGATACTAGATCTTGTGAGGTGAGGACTCCCACTAATATTTTCCTTAATAGCTATAGAATTTTTATACTCTCAGAAAGGTATAAAATAGTTTTATCTCTTCAATCTCTTGCCAAACATGTTACATTGTTGTATCCATGTGATGGCCATTATATTTATGAAGGTTTCCCATTGCATGGGGTCTTGTTCATCCTGATGATTAGACAGGTGATCATTTTAAATACACCTGTTAGAAACTCAGAAGCAGAGAGTTGAATTTTTTGTTACAAAGGAGTTCGGAGAAATACAAGTAAAAGAATATGAAGGTTCTGGTACATGTAGTATTAAGTCATGGGACCTAACAGACAGACTATGACTAACTACAATTGACAGAACTATGCTATGTAGTTGACTTTGAATTTGATCATTTCTCTGAAATGATCTCAGTACCAATAAAGGATTATTGGGTGATGAATTTGCTGATGAATTTGATAGTGGTAAAAAGTTCACAATGGATACCTCTGTCAAAATATCAAACTATACATATAACACATATATAATATATATGTGTGTGTGTGTGTGTATATATATGTGTGTGTATATATATATATATATACATATATATATATATATATATATATATATATATATATATATTATAAAATGCATCACCATAATCTCTCATATAGGCCAGTCATCTCAACCTTTCTAATGCTGTGATGTGACGCTTTAATACAGTTCCTCATGATGAGGTGACACCCAACCATAAAATTATTTTTATTGCTATTTCATAGCCGTAATTTTGCTACTGTTGTGTATCATAATGTAATACACATAATGGGTCATTTGACCCCACAGGGGTCCACAGCCCATAAGTAGAGAACTACTTATATAGGCCTCCTTAAAACTGTTCCTCAACCCTCCCCATTCCGGTCCTTGGGAGAATGGGCCTCTTATTTTGCCTCTTGCCTGAACTGTGGCAACACACGAATAGAAGGTTAATTATTATCTTCAGCTTGGCTCACCCCCATTTGCTACCTCCACACTTGGCAGTCCATCCTGTGAGAAACACATAATTAGCAGGTTGACCGTACAGAAATTTTTGACAATGGAGAACGGAATGAGGTGAAAATTTGTCTAAAAGCGGACAACAAATGCTTACTGGATTTTTGGCCACTCCATTAAAAGTGTTGTCCTCACACCCATCTGCAATAGCCTCAAAGAAATAAAGTATCTAGAAATAGACCTAACCAAGGAGGCTAAAGACCTTTACAGTGAAAATGTTAAACCTCTAACAAAAGAGACAGATACTAAAAATTAGAAAAACATCCCAGTCTCATTGACTGGAAGAATTAATGTTTTATAAATTACCATTTTATCAACAGCTTCAATACAATCCCCACAGAAATCTCCACCTCGTTATTTACAGAAATAAGAAAAAAACATCATTCCAAAATTCATACTGAGCCACAAGAGACCCCCGGTAGCCAAAGCAGTCCTGCATAAAAAGATAGAGCTACAGTAATAAAAACAATAGGGTATAGCACAAAGACTGACATGCAGACCAGTGGAACACAATCAAACACCCAAACCTGAGTACCAGTAACATCAGCCATTTAATATTTGACAAAAATACACAAAACATATTCTGGAGAACAGAAAGCACCTTCAATGAATTGTTCGGAGACAACTGGATGTCCACTTGGACTAGAATGAAATTAGACCTCTATTGGCCCCATTGTGCAAAAAAAAAAAAATTAATTAAAAAATAAAATAAAAAACTAGCCCCAACTGGATGGAAGAGTCGAACTAGAAACCCGAAACCCAGAAACTGTGAGAAGAAAACTATACAGTACTATCCAAGAAATATGTATAAGTCAGGCCTTCTTCAATGGAACTCCATTTGCCCAAGGATTAAAGAGGGGAAAGTAACAGTAAGATGTCTGAAAAAGTCATACTGTCAATTAACTGCCCCAACATACCCATATGTATTATGGGTATAAATACACATAAATAGTTCAAATGAAAATTTCCCATCTGGGCTGACAGGGGTCTCACAAGAGCAAACTGACCACCTCACAAAAACCCAAACAGCAGGAAACAGAAGCCTTCTTTTGAGTCAGTCAGGCTTGTTTAAGAAGTCCTCAAAGCATTATAGGCCTTTGCAATGGCCTTTGATTGCCTCCCAAAGGGATAAGGTGAGTTCCAGTTGCTGAAAACACTATGCCTTCTGGGCGCAGGGCCTAGTGTTTGATCTGATCTGAAAGCCTCCTCCAGATAGGTGCCTGGAAGCATCTGTCAGGTAACCCAGGAAACTGATGCAAACCCATCACTAAGACCAATAGTAGTTACCTGCGTGGAAGAAGACAAGATCAATCCTGGGAAGAAACAGGAGTAAGTAAGACACACAAATATTAGATAACCTGTCCCAAGTTATTGGCAAGTCCCTAGGTGAAAATGAGGTGCTTCTTCACATATATGTTGTTTGAAAGGTAGGAAGTCATACTTTCAAAGCTATAGGAGATACATGATATAGTTGGAGACATGCTCTGTTTTGCGGAGTTGAGAAGATGACTTCTTCAGCAAAGCGCTTGCCAAACAAGAATGAGGGTCAGGTGTCATTGTCTGGAACCCACATAAGAAGCCGGACATGATGATACAAGCTCCTTATCCCAGCACTGGGGAGAAAGAGATAGCCTAGCCTAACCACCAAGTCTCACTTTTCACTGAGAGACAGACTCTATCTCAAAACACAAGGTGGATGTCACCTGAGAAATCATACCAAAATTTGACCTCTGGCCTCTAAACCAACATGCATGTGCATACACAGGTACTCGCACCCATACACACATGTACACAAGTCGATATGCACACATAAGGTGGGTCCCTGAAGATGTCAGACAGGAAATAGACCTCATAGAGAGGTAAGAATGAAAACCCAGTGCAGAAAAATTGTGTCAACCTGGATCAGACTTTGGGGAGTCTAATGCCACATGGTTTATTGTCACCGTATTTAAAACACAGTACAATTTTGGAAAATGGTCCAGGCAGCAATCAGTCCAATTGATCCAATCTCAGGTGTGCAGTCAAGCTTAAGATGTGATTATATAGAAACTCCCTTACCAACTGCATGTGACCATGAGGGTGGGTTCTATAGTTAAAGGGCCTAAAATCTAGTGTGGTCTCTGACCAATAGCAAGAATGTCAGCAGGCTATCATGCATATGTGACATCTCCCCTAAGGGGACAGGTACAAGGTGAGTACAAGGACCTCTGTGCACCCAACACACACACACATATACACCTGGGTGTGCACATACATATGCACACTCATATAAACACACACACATACACATGTGGGTGCACTCATACACATGTGCTCATACAGAAACCACACACATATGTATGTAAGTGCACATATATACATGAATATGCACACACATGCCCACAAATACACACACACATACACATGTCAGTGCAACATATGCATGCACATGCACACACATCCCCACAAATACACACACATACATACACATGTGGGTACACACATACACATGTACACTCACACAAACACACACACATACATATGTGGGTGCACACATATGTATGCACACATATACAAACTCACACATGTATATGTAAGTGCACACGTATGCATGCATATGCACACGTATGCTCACAAATACACACACACATGAACGCACACATACACATGTGAGTGCACCCATATGCATGCACATGCACACACATGTCCACAAATGCACACACACACACACCAGGGTTTTTTCGCTACTTCTTCCATCTCACCTGCGTTGTTACTGATCAAGGAAAGAATATCAGAGGCAGAGTCACCTGAAGAAGTTTGAGACGGAGAAAAAGTGGCCTGGAGCACAGGAAAGCAGGTCAGCACTCAAGGGCGGCGTTTTATCCAAGTCAAGAGGAAAGAAAGGACATCAGGCAAAAGTTCAGGAGCATTTAGGGGCAGCAGAGATGGAGTTTTGGCCAGGAGTGGGAGTAGAAGAATGTTCATTGAATGTACTCAGTCTTCTCAGGAAAAATCAGAGACAAGGTCGTGAGCGGAGAGTAAGAAGATTTGAGGCTGATTGGAAGGGACAGGGCTAGAGCAGCCACTCAGATGATGCATTAGGGAGTAAACGTGCAATAAATAAGAGAATCACTAAGTAGCACATAGAACAGTGACATCGAGGAAACATGGCTGGCTGGCAGGGAATGTCGTACTCAGAACAAGATGATGCCTTTGGTAGCCATGTGAATGCAGAGGCCTGAGATGGAAGGGACTATATCCTAAAATGTCAGGCCAGGCAAGGTCAGCAGTCCATACCTCACTACCTTCCCACCTCCTCCTGCAATTTCCCATTGTGATTATTAGCACAAAGGAATACAAACACTTATTCAGTCTCCCCCAAACGTGACAGCTCATGTACCCCCCGCCCCATTCATCACTCTGCGGGCAATAAAGAGAAAAGCACCTGCCTCAGCCAAAGGGACCAGTTAGTAACTATGTCCTTGACCTGGGCCATCACACCATGAGCTTCTCACCTTGATGCCAAGCCTTTCTTGGCTTTTCCTCAGACTCATGAGACCTGAGCATGCCCTGGATTTGGTCTGCCTGTTCTGCTTTGCCCAGTAGTCGTGCTGTACTTTCACTGTGAGCATCTGACTTCACCACCTTGGTTCCCTGGTTCCCACTCCAGCATCCTCTTCTAACACACTAATTATAGTCACTAGATCTGCTGCCATCTTTGTGTTGCGCTCTGCAACTGAAGAAATGAATGAGTGAGAGGAGATAGAACATCATGCTGGAATCCAAACAGCATAAAGAGACAAAAATCAGTGGAGTCAGAGTTAGAATCATAACAGGAAAGAACTGACATCAGATACCCGAAATATGTCAAAGACCAAGAACCAGAAGGAGAAACAAAGACACAGTGGAGAGGAAGGTGTCGAGAAGACATCTAACTTCAAATAACAAGCCTAAACTTGCGAGTCAAGGGCATGTGGCCCAGCTCATCTCTGACTCACAGCCTAAATGACAAAATATAATAATAATAGATGATAATATTAAGCCTTAGAGTTGAGGAGATCATATTAATTCAAACTATATTTATTCCCATAGGCATGTGTCCTAGTTAGGGTTACTATTGCTATGACGAAAGATCATGACCAAACGAAAATTGGGGAGAAAAAGGGTTATTTGTGTATACTTCCGCGTTATAGTCCATCACTGAAGGAAATCAGAGCAGAAACTCAAGCAGGGCTAAGACCTGGAGACAGGAGCTGATGTAGAAGCCAAGGAGAGGTGCTGCTTATTTGCCTATTCCCATGGCTTGGAATGATAAGGGCCTTCGTCCCATCAATCACTAATTAAGAAAATGCCCTATCGGCCTGCCTATAGGCAATTCTTATTGAGGCATTGTTTCAACTGATACTCCCTCGTCTCGCATGACTGTAACATGTGTCAATTTGACATAAAACTAGCCAGGACAACTGTCCTCTTGTCAACTGAACACAGAAATATATCACTATTAGTCCACACCCTTTCCTTCCTTAGTCATCCAAAGTCTCACATTAATAGGAACATCACAGCAGCGAGTGTGCTCTATGGATGCCTGAAGTACTTCAGCTGCATGTTGGGAAGACTTGAACATCTAAATGCTGGGCTGGATTAAGTGCCCACAAGGATGGTGTTTCAGCAAATTGGCGTCAGTATGCCGTTGGTACTTCGGTCTGTAAAACCATACAGTTCATCTTGAAGTATCATCAGGAAAATTGGTACCCACTTATCTCTGATTCAGTGTCCAAGAGTCCTAGGAGAGAATGTGGTGGCATCTTTTGCTGATGTCAGAGCCACAGAAGGAGTGTGCTCAAGGAGACTCAGGGCAGAGGTCAGGTTTAATCCTCCCTCCTTGAGGATGGCCTTCCTTGCTTTGAGAAGCCCGTAGCAAGCATATTTCTTTGCTAAGCTTGTTTCAAGATGAGCATCCTCCAAAGTGAGGCCAGTGAGGAAGTCTTGAAGAAGATCTAGGCACTGTGGAATAAGCTTGCTGCCATTAGAGCTCAGATGACCAAGATTGTGAGCCTGTAGGTGCAACAGCATCCCAGTGCAGGTCACTTAGATACTTCCACATCTGTTACTATGGCAACATCATCTCCTTCCCCTCCTCCTCCATTGGTGCTCCACCAAAGTTTGTCTGTTCTTGATCTGATTAAAGAACAAAGAGAATAAAAAAAAATGCTGGAAGAACTTTGGCTAACGGTCACCCAAAGAAGCCTGACATGCCAAACATGCTAGAGATCTTTAAAGACAGGAACATTGTGAAGCTCTGGTCAGTCAAGAGGTCAGAGGAGATAAAGCCTAGGTCCGAGGATGCTACAGATCCTGCTGCCCTGCCCTCATAGCACAGGCTCTGAAAAAGAAGTTTGCTTATCGGTATCAACACAACAGTAAGGCAAGGTTGAAAGAGGAATTCCAAAGCCACAGTCAAAAGCCACCCCAGTTCTGGAGCTCTCCTTAACATACATGTAGTATGACAAGGTTTTAAATAGGTAACCAGGGTTCATCCTCCAGCCTTGGAAATGTTTGTATGGCTCCAGAACGCAGACAGCTATTTGTGGACCTTTCTGTGCATTTTTCAATTCTTAACATTAATATTTATGCAAATGTATTACGTGCACACATTTGGATATGAAACAATATGAATGGCATCGGTGAGGATACTGTCGCTTCATAGTCATTGGTAGCTTACTGGTCAGTGGTGGAACATCTGGAATACCCTGTTATTATCACACAGTATTGGAAATGGGAATGCCTCAAACAGAATTTATATAAACGTTTTTTGCTAGAGCTGAGTTTATATAAACAGCAGTAGATGATTATTGTTGAACCTCCATATTGCTTCCTGTTACAAGGAAGTAAGGATCAGGAACACTGCTTAAACCTCACTGCTACCCAATACTGGAAAGTAAATGTACTTCTCAAGTAGTAATGAATCCAACACTGCATTAAATCGCTTCTTAAATAAAAGCTAGAATATTAAAAAAAAATCTCTATATAAAATATTCCAAATTTTAAAGTTTTTAAAAATTCAAACACCTTAAAAAAATCAGTCTCTTTGAAATAGCCAGTCTTTTAAAATCCAAAGTGGTTTAAAATTTAAAACCTCATCATGAGATTTGCCGGCAAATGGAACAAAAAAAAATATTATGATGATGGACGTAACCCACACCTAGAAAGACAAACATGTGCGTACTCACTTATAAGTGGTTATTAGTTGTAAAGCAAAGGATAACTCATAAGGATAACTACAATCCACAGAGCCAGAGAGGCTATCATCAGCATTCAGTGTATTTAGAGAGTCAGAACATCCGGGACCACCAGCCTTTAAAGCAACACCATGGTTCAATGCTTGTGTATCATGTCAACCTACTCCAGGCTAGGAGGCTTCCTGGCAGTTAGGAAGATGGGAATGGGAGGAATTAGTTTGGGAGAGAATGGAGGGAGAGAATACTGGAAGAGACAACTGGAGTTGGAAGGTATCTCTGGGACAAGCTGGAAATCTAGTGCAGTGGGAACTCCCAGGAGTCTGTGAGAGTGCCCCTAACTAAGACTCCTAGCAATGGGGGATATGGAACCTGAACTGGCCGTCTCCTATTAACTATGCAAGACTTTCAGTGAAGCGACTGAGACGCTAACCCAGCCACATAACCTTCAACCTACAATTTGTCCTCCCTACACTAAATAAGAAAGTGTTCTACGGGCTTCCTTACTGCCCAGTTTTAGGAAGGTGTAACCTCGACTGGGGTTTCCTCTTCTCAGGTGTCAAGTTAAAATAAAACTAGCCATCACTGCAGGACACATTAGAATTACCAGGAGACTTGTGACATTCGAGTCTGTTCTGCTATTTGGGGTTAGAGATGAATCCAAACACTCAACAGATATCTTTTACACATCTACTGCATGCTTAACACAGAGATGACCAAGGCAGAGAGAATAATGCAGTCAGTTGCTCTGAGACATTTATAATCTCATGAAAAGCAATGTCAGAATCTACCTTAGACAGAGGTATCTTCAGATGGCAAAGATAAGAGGGCATCTCCCTCCTCTACTGGGATTAAAAGAAGCTTTCAAAGTAAGTGACAACTAATGATGACAGACCACTGGAGAGGAGATCATGTAGACAAGCCTTGGGCACCTCAAACAGGAATCTGGAAGAGACAGGAAATGAGACTGAAGAAAGTGAGCAGCAGCAGGTGACAAGGGCCCTGGTTAGGTGACAAGAGCAGTTAGAATCTGATATGGCAAATTAGAGGAAGACATAACCCTGAAAGTAGCAAGAAGGTACCAACCAAAGGAATAGGAGCTCATAGAAAACACAGTGGTTTCTGAGTTACTCATGGGATAACATTCAGAACTGAAGGGTTCCTATACTTTTTGAAAATGTAAGCTATCTACTGGGATTCAAGGAAAGGCTCCCTGTAAGGACAAACGTGGGTTTCTTGAGGCTTTACAGCAATGGGACAGACAGGAAGTGGAGCCCTCACTAGTCTTACTAGAGAAAGCCAAGGTTGGAATCAAAATTGACAACTATAATAAAAAACTCCTTCACACCTAGGTCAGGCTTTCTATTTCTCTAAATTTTGGAGCCCCAGAACGTTACATATTCCAACCATACTGAGCATTTGATTTGCTAGAGCAAACGCCAAAATTAACTCTGACATAATCCTTTAACAAGTAGTTCCAGGCCTCAGCGGTTTTATGGCAACATATTGAAAACCAAATTTCATCATTTAAAGAACTTCTGAGACTTTGGAGTTTGAGATTTAAGGCTAAAATTACAGTGAGGGAGAGTTCTTAAATTATAGATAAAATGGTCTAGTCTTCTTTAAAATCCATTTCCTGACATTAAGGACATTTTAGCCTCTGTGCCATCATGATAGAAAGTCGATTATATTTGAGGAGGATGGAGCTGCCTTCAGTCAGCCGAGGTTTATAACAAGGTTGTGTGTGTTCGCAAGAGGCTCCCACTGTACTCTTATTACCTAATTTATATTTCTGTGAAGATTGAAGTCAGTAAGTACATTGATCTTACCATTTTTTTCATCTCCAATATGCCATGATCTCCAACTTGTGTTTAGCTCATCAATGTGTTTGATAATATATCATTATTCCCAATAAATTTTAATTACATAAAAAAAAAACCCACAGATTGTTTTTAATCCAAGAACAGTGCTATTATTTTTAAGCTGTTTTGTTTTTTTTTTTTTGCAGTGAAAACATATTTGACAAACTAGTCTTCAGTGTTTTAAGTGAACTCAAACGAGACTGTTGAAATTGGTTCTTCAATGCGATGACCATTTCCCAACCCCATCTGTGAAGATTTTGTCTCTCAGTATCCCATGTACAGTGAAGATAATCTATGGGATATCCTGGCATTGCAATCCTACTTAAGGGAAGTAAGGGTGTGGTACAACCTACGGTGCTTGGTGTCTCTTCGTAAGACTTTCGAAGTCTCTATTAATGAAGTTTAACTCCGAAAATAGGTTAGTCTCATTGGACAGGCTGCATCTTGCGTAGCCATCTCTTCGTCTCTCAGACCATTACCTCACCTCAGCAACTTGTACTACACTCTGTGATTGTCCAATAAAATGTTTTCCAAGCCTGAAGGCTCATGAGAATCGCCAGAAAACTATTTAGAAAAAAAGTCCTCGCCTGAGATCTGAAATTATTAAACACAAAGCTCTAAAATCTGTAGGTTTTCATGAGTTGCCCATGGTAACAGATGGAGCAAATCTGTTGACTGGTGTTATGTCCAGATTCAATCCAATGTTCTTAATAACTGAATCCATTTCTGGGCATCTTAAATTCTCTGAAAATTGCGTGTACCATTATCTGGGTGTTTCAAATCAGAAAACATCTACCATAGCATATCATCCAACTTGGCTATATTCTACTTCACTTTCATCGATGCTATTTGGACAAACCACCAAAGCCCTGCTTCTGGGTATTCCTCCATCTGGAGATTTAGAGTAGACTGGGAAAACCATACACGTGGTCCATAGGAGCAGCTTAGTTGGAAGAATCTCTGCCCTGGGTTCCACACATAAAACCAGTCTCCGGGTGCACACCTGTAATCCAAACACTTTGGAGATAGAGGCAGGGAGATCTAAAGTCAGAGATCACCCTTAGCTATACTGGGATCGTGGAACCAGCCTGGGCTACATGAGTCTCTACCTCAGCAATAGTCACAGGTGACAGCAGGTAAGGAAATGAAGGTTACCCTTACCTACATAGCAAGCCTGAAACCCATCCTGCCTACATGAGAGCCTGTCTTAAAAACAAAAGAAACAAGAAAGAGGGGGAAAAAATCCCTTTTCTGATATTCAATATTGAAAAGCTTGATGTTTCTAAAAACTGCACCTTAAATAGGTAATACCTGCACAATCTGTGCACCCAAATGCTCCCATCTTAAGTGTGCCTTTCACTGACTTTTGACAATTTTTATGAACTATGGAACCACTTCTACGAAAATAAGAACATTCCTAAAGTCCTCCTATACTGCAAGCATTCCGCTACATTTACTAATCTGTACAATTTTAATTTGATGTGCCATGAGATGCCAGATAAGGCATCAGATCTCTGGAACCGTATTACCATGTGCTCTGTGTGGTGCTGGATGACTGGCTCACCACAAAGGCACCATGATCTTAACCACTGCCATTAATCAACCACACTCATTGGCTTTACAGCAGAGTTACTTGTCATGATAGCTCCTGGGCTTAATCACAAACACCGAATGAGCTTAATCCACTTTGTGTATTGACCTGACAAGGCAGCTCCTTTTTAGAAGTCACTGTAAGAATCTTGCCCTGTTTTTAATCATGTCCTTTACTTCATACATAACTATACTTTTTTTACAAAAGATTTGTTTTACTTTACTTACTACTGGTACTGTGAGTACACTGTCTCTGTCTTCAGTCACATCAGACGAGGGCATCGGATCCCATTCCAGATGGTTGTAAGCCATCATGTGGTTGCTAGGAATTGAACTCAGGACCTTTGGAAGAGCAGTCAGTGCTCTTAACCACTGAGCCATCTCTCCAGCCCAATATCATTAACTTTTAAGTGAACCCCGTGTGTCCTGGATACAACTCCTTTTATAAGATAAAACTCTCCTTCAGAGAGTTTTCCCCATGCTGTAGCTTGCACCTTTCACATCTTTTTTTTTTTCTTTTCTTTTTTATTGGAAATTTTATTTACATTTCAGATATTCTCTCCTTACCCCATTTCCCCCCTCCCTCCTAGGAACTCACTATCCCTTCCCCCCTCCTCCTGCCTCCACATTGGTGTACCCCCACTCACCCTCCCCCGTATCTCACCTCCCCACCCTCGAATACCCCCCCCACGATGCCCAGCCTTCATGGGACCAAAGATCTCTTCTCCCACTTATGTATAGCTCCCTTGCATATATAGCTGGAGTCATGGATGGTGGTTTAGACCCTGGGGGCTCTGGTTGGTTGGGATTGTTGCTTTCCTCATGGTGTCATGAATCCTCTCAACTCCTTCAGCCTTCACTCTATCTTCTCCATTGGGAACCCCATGATCAGTTTGATGGTTAGCTGTGAGCATCTGCCTCTGAGTATGTCAGACTCTTGCAGACTTCTAGGGAGACAGCTATATCGGGCTCCTGTTAGCATGTACATCCTGACATCCACATCAACGTCTACCTTTAGTAACTGCACATGGGATGGATATCCAGGTGGAATGGTCTGTAGACAGCCCCTCCTTCAGTTTCTGTCCTGCACTGTGTCTCCATATTTGCTCCTTTCACATCTTAAAACAGAAGTTGATAGTTGCTATTATTCCCTACTTTCTCTTTTGGTTTGTGATTTTGTGCTACCTTTTAAAATGCTTACCAAATGCATTCACTTATATGTGGTCGTTACTCATTAAAAACATGATATCCCACCTATAATTTGTACACACAGAGAGGTTACGTATGGAGGAAGGGAATAGGTGGAACACATCGATCTCCTACAGAGGAGAAAATAGAGGAGATTTTACAGATGGGCAGCTGGAGACTGAGAGGAGAGGATCAGGCAGAAGAGGGAAGGGCTGTAGGGTTATGGGAGCAAAAATGCGAAGAGGCAATTGAAGTTGAGGGGCATTTAGGAGATGATATGGAAGCCTAGGGCAGTGGAAACCTCCTAAAGTATATGTCAGCAATTCTAAGGAGGTCTCCTCGCCTTCTGCTCCTCCAGAAACAAGGTCCCCACTCTCATCCCCAGCTCTGTAGCAGAATACCTGCTACAGTTTCCATTTTCCTCTTGAATCATATCCCCACCTTATCACAAAGATCTTCTCCAGCCTTCCGTCCACCAGTTCATCATCCTCAGTACCTCAGCCTCCACCACCAGCTTACTAAAAAGCAAAGACCAATTCTTGCTCTCTTCTATAGGATTTGACTTTTGATTTGACATTTCTGTTCGTGGTTAATTTGGGCGTATCGCTTGTACAGGAAATGAGGTGGACGTTGATATTGGTTACCCCCGACATGGATAAAGAAATATTCTCCCTATTGAACCACTTTGTCAACTCTAATGAAAATCAGTTGACAATGGTATGCGGCTGTATTCCCGCCTCTTGCTTCCACCCCGTTTACCTATGTCTAGCCTTTGTATTTTGATTACAGTGACGTTAGAATAAGCCTTGGAGTCAGGTGATCCAAGACATCAAAATCTGTCCTATGGTCATGAAACCCTAATCTCCAGTGCATTTCCTGACACACTCAGCTCACTTCTATCTGCTTTGGCTCGATGCTTGCACACAACCGAAGCAATGATAGGAAGACAGAGCAACCCATAAGGTCTTTTCTGGCTAACTGTATACATATGCACATGTATCCATATAACAAGTATACGTGAGGATGCATGTGTACTTCATATTAGATGAATGTCACACTGCAGATGAGACAGAGCACATCAAATAGACACAGAAGTCCAAAACCCACAACCTTATGTATAGTCACATAGGGTCCACATCATAGCCCCACATATAGAACACTCCTACACTGTGATCCATATCCAAATAGAGAGCACTGTCACACTGCCATAGCCTGACATATAAACCACTCCTACGCTGTGGTCCACATCCATCCCTACACATAGACTAACATCACACATCATTTCACATGATAACCTATAAGCTATTCTCACAGTACAGGGCCATACCACAGCTATAGATAGAGATCACTGCCACCTGTCAGTCTGTATTACATCTACACTATCTCGCTGCAGACTTTAAGACAGTTCTATAAAGACCACTGTCATAAGGAGGTCCACACCACGGCCCTATATACAAGCCACTGCTACACCTCAGTCTAAACCATAGCCCTACATATAGACCATAGTCGCATGGAAATCCATGCCTCAGCCACAGATAGACACCTCTGTTATTCATACCACAGCCCTAGAGATCGACTCCTATCATAATATGCTTCACACCACATCCCTGCTTACAAACCACTGAGACATTGCATCCATATCATAATCCTACATCTAGATCTCAGTCACTGGTGGTCCCACGGGCCTACATATATACATCCATTGTATTGAAGTCTACACTGAAATCTTACACACATACCACTGTTAACACTAAGATCCACACCAAAGCCCTTCATACAGGACGTCCACGCCACAGTCCTACATAAAAATCACTGTCACACTGCAGCCCCTACTACAGCTTTACATATGACCAGTGTCACGCTGCAGCCTATATCATGGTCCTAAGTGATCTGACTGTCACAATGCTATCCACACCACATCCCTACATATAGACCACTGCCACACAGCGCTTCCACACAGACACACTTATTCACAGCAGATTTCATCCTGATAATTGCATATCCTCTGCCTGTAATCCTCTTAAATCTCAGTCTCCTCCCTTCGAAACTGAATTCCTTTACACGCAGCCTGTGCGCTGTCACTACTAATTCTCCTAATCTGGAGGATGACATCTGAGATCTAACCTTTGCCGAGCTTAGATGCGGGACAACCACCTTCGTGACACGTTCAAATGCCACTGCACATTTGGATGGCATTTTCATTGCGTCAGGGCCAACCTAATTTCTGGTCTTCTTTGGCTGAAAGTCACCTTCTGGCTTCTGGATTCATAACTTGTATTTTCTGTGTGAGTCATCTCTCTCACATAGCCGTTGTGTTTTCTAAAACAGATCGCCATGGGAAAGTTGTTATTCATCCCAAATCATTTGGTTTTTTAATGAGATGGAGGTCAAAAGAGCAAATGAACGGTGGAATTTAGATGCCTTATTCTGGAGGTTATATATACTCATCTGTTCCCGGGGAATGAGGTAAGGCAAGGGAGTTGCACATTAAGAGGAGGAGGTGGGGAGATGTTTGCTGTGGAACCGACACAAATAAAGTGATGACCAAAGACGTAGGAACACAGCGACACAACAGTAGTAGTCACAGGTGAGGTTACATGTGCTCCTTGTTCTCCACAGACAGCTCTTTGTAGCCACAGTGTTCTGTTTACCAGTGTATCATCCAACGCCAGCCACTCCAGGGAATTGGGTGACACTTTCCATCCTGGCAACCTGACTGACCTTGTCTTGATCTCTGTGACTGTACTGGCTGGTTTTTGTGTCAACTTGAGACAAGCTGGAGTTATCACAGAGAAAGGAGCCTCCCTTGAGGAAAGGCCTCCATGAGATCCAGCTGTAAGGCATTTTCTCAATTAGTGATCAAGGGGGGAGGGCCCCTTGTGGGTGGTGTCATCCCTGGGCTGGTAGTCCTGGGTTCTATAAGAATGCAAGCTGAACAAGCCAGAGAAACAAGCCAGTAAGCAGCATTCCTCCATAGCCTTCTGCATCAGCTGCCGCCTCCAGGTTCCTGCCCTGTGTGAGTTCCAGTCCTAACTTCCTTGGTGATAAACAGCAGTGTGGAAGTGTAAACTGAACAAACCCTTTCCTCTCCAACTTGCTTCTTGGTCATGATGTTTTGTGCAGGAATACAAATTCTGATTAAGACAGTGACTTTGAAAGTGCAGAGGAGACTTCCCTCTTTCCCACATTGTCACGGGAAATTTAGATGGAGTAACAACATGATTCTACATGTTAACTAAATGTCCCCAAGATTCAGATGTATGCTAAGCCAGCATTGTCCAAATTTGAAGTAAGGTTTCATAGTATCTGGAAAGATCTATCAGCAAGGCATCATGACCACACTTGACCTTTGTGAGTTCACAGAAATACATGGAGCAAGTGAAGCCCAATTCTGCAGCCTACACTGATCATCAGAAATTTGTTTCAGAATCATCTTCATTATAACTGTCTCTTTTCTTCTTTAAATCAGTACTAACCTCAAGTATACTTGTTTAAAAAAATAAATCATAGGATACGAACCATCTGAAAATAGTGTGTAGTAGTGTGTAGGTGTGTCACTCCAGTCCATCTGTCTTCCCATTGGTAGTTAGAGACCTTTTCTATAGAGTCTTCACAGGAGCCTGAGCACCTTTGAGAGTCCGAGCTGGAATCTAAGTGTGGGCCTGAGCTGTAGCAGTGGCATCGATCATCTTGTTTTGAGTCTCCGGCTTTGATTGGCTGAGCCTGCAACCTATGGCCATATAGTCTTGCATCCACTTCTGGAGCTTAGAGTGATCTGAGCAAGGAAAGCAAGTTACCATGGGGGCCCTTTGGAATCTTGGACTTCACTGCCTTAGGCTTCACAAGGGCTCGCCATAGCCTTTGCATGAACCCTCATTGCCTTTATGTTGTTTGCCTGCATCTTCTTCTGATCTTTCCTGCTGTGTTTCTTGGCAAAGTGTGTGTTCCCCAAGAACTTGAGGGTTGACTTCTTTATAGATTTTTATCTTTGAGACTGATGCCATTTCTGTGGTGTTTTCAGAATGGGTTGTGTATGGCGTGGTTCTTAGACTCAACCATGTCTTCAGAGCAACCAGGAGCTTCCTGAAGTACCTGGACCAGAAGACCCAACTTTCTTGATAAAATGCAAAAATTTTAGAATCAAATGAGACCTCGGATCAGCTAATGATTTTTATTATTTTTGTAGATGTACAGGTTGGCTTACATCAAGACATTTATGAATATACTCTAAACAATAACCAATGCCAGCTTTCTGTTACTGTCCACAAACTAGGCTGAATCAAAAGTGTCCCATTTGTAACCTTTCCAGACACTCTTTGGGTTTTGTGTACCCCACCTCTTCAAGCTTAAAAGCAACATTTCTGTACATAAGATGAGGTCTAACTTCCCACTAAACAAGAAACCTTAATTTGGGATTACCAAGAGCTAAGCAGAATATAAATTAAAATAATATTTATATTTATTATTATCAAGGTATTGTTATAGAAAAAAAATAATAGCACACACAGCAACTGACTAAAGGCAATTTGATGTCATTTTATGAGGTCCATCTTAATAGTTTTTTTTTAACTCTCTTGGGAAACATTTTAATAAAAATTAGCTGCCTGCTTCACTGTAAAACACACATAAATCTGGGCCACTGCAGCTCTTTGAAGGCACAGGATGCATCCCTCAAGAGTGGGAAGCACAGATATGCTTCACTGAGACCACAGGTGATTTATAGCAGAGGATTATCTCAGGCTCTGAGATGGACGTATATGCAATGCTACATATCAGATTATATATTCATTATACAACTGCAAAGATGAACACTGTGGAATGCACCAATATGATCCCAGCACTTTGGGAATGAAGACAGGGAGATCATGAGTTTAAAGTCAGCCTGGGCTTCAGAGAGACCGTGTCTCAAAAACAAACAAACACAGCAGTAGAAGCAACACATCTACGTGTTGACACCCAGTTGCAGTCTGGTTTCTATCTTCTCGAAGGTCCTGGCTACATGACTCTTGGTCCTTCTGATTTTCTTGTATTAACACTGGCAATCTCCAAAGGCACATGAAGATCTCCATGACAGACAAATTCAGTCAATGATCAGTCAGTGGGCTCCAGTGTCACCTCTGGTCCAGACTCTAGGTACAACATGGTGTTTGCCAGTATTCCTCTACCACTATTAACAGTCTTTTGTGTTTATTTTGCATTTCACACTGAGATGTATAAATGCTCAATTGTCCACATAGACAAGAGTTTGTCTTATTGTAGACAGCCTTTTAAGAACAATACAGTCATGTGTCAACTTGAATTGTAAGACATCAAAGATTTCACAATGAAACATATATACCCACAAACCCTCCCACATCTGTGCCAACAATCCACTCCTGAGATGTCAATGGGTTGTACCGTTTCATCCAGTAGTACCCTCAAAACACTTGCTAACATCAACATGTTAGATGTAAATTCCACACCACAGAAATACCCCAGGAATCTTGGGGACCAAATATGGGCTCTTGAAGCTTTTACCCAGATGTGATACAAGTCACCAATGCAAATTCATCCCATGGACAAGCCTACTACCACTAGGTAGACTTTTAAAACACACATAAGAAAAACAGTATGTGTGAATAACTGTCCAGCAGAACACCCTGGGAGTTGGGAATCTGACCCCTCCCAGGAGACCTCCCATCAGGGAGGATTCTGTGTATCCCATATCCCTCATTTCATTTAATCCTCACAGCAGCTTATGAGACAAGATGGCATATCTATTATATTTACATATCCAAATCCAGGATTTAGAGGACTTGTATTTGCTAAAAGTTGGCTGATCCAGCCCCTGTGGTTGGGAAGAGTAATGAATAGGCTGAAGGGTGGGTAACTGAGTTTATGATGAGAAGAGATCCAAGGGTTCTGTGAGAGAGTAACAAGAGAGACTTTAAGATCTCTTTGTCTGGAGGTCTAAGATATTTGAATATGTTTACAACTCACACGGCTATTAAGCAGCAAGCCAGGGGCAAATGGATGCATTCAGAAAAGGAGAAAGCAGAAACCCGATGTTAGCGTCATCTGCCACTAACATTCCCTAGTTCCCATCCATAAATGTTGGCAAAGTTCTATCTCATGTCTCTTGATCAGCATGCAACCTGTGTCAGCTACTGGCTCAATACCAGAAAACATTATGGATGATTACCATGCAGCACCAAGCCTTCTGCGTACTCTGCATTTGCTGCCCTGGTGGCTCGCATAAAACACAGAGATATTGGTATGAGCCTGTCTATCAGTCCTCTGGACACAAATATTCTCTTGGGTCAAATGATAAATAATGTTCCACCAGAGAGCACAAAACAAGAACAATTATGTGTATGTCATTACTTAAAGAAAGAATGTCCTTGAATGAATGAGATGAAGTTAGGGTTGTGCATTTTAACAGTATTTTGAAGCTAGGAAGCAGCCATTCACTTCCTGGTGACTCTCCACACCCCGTATTAAACCATGAGCTCTAAGGTTTTACTAGGATTAATTCTAAGATGCTATGATTTGAACAGTTTATCTACTGCAGTTGTTTGGATGTTTTCTCTTATGAAGTGAAAAATACTGGCATACAGATGAAAAAGAGACCTAACTTCAGAGTCGTTATTCCTTTTATTAAAGATGCCATGTTCATATTATTCCTCTTCATCAGAGCTCTGTTAACATAAAAACACAAAGAATGTTGTGTATCTGCGTGCTTTTAACGTGTGTACCATTCACTTCATAGTTGCAAACTCAATTTTAGGTAACATTTTTGGAAACAGAAAGTTCTGATGTTTTTGAAGAACTGGGAAATATTCAGCATTTTGGAAACTTGGGATCATGTATCTTATCTGTTTGAATCTCCCTCCCATCCCCAGCTCTGCCTCATGACTGCACAGCATACCAGAGTATTAGCAACAAGATCTTCAAGCTGGTCCTTAGCCAGTGACCCGGTAAATCATCTTCTTCAAACCCAATTTTAAGTGAGGCCAACCATTGAAAACTGATTTTGGCTTTGGCTCCCAGGAGGTCACAAGTCACGAATGGTCCAAATCTAGCAGGTTGTCTAAATTAAATCGGCCCTGCCGGTGTTCCCTCACTAAATGGACATGAGACTTGACTTGATTTCCGCCACCATTGAACAAAGCCAATACCATTCACTTCCTGGAAAAAACTGGAATAGTAATATTTCCACCTCCCCTGGTTTTTGCTCCCAGGGAGCTATGATAATCCCACAGTGGTACTTTTCCCAACATAATAATCATTGATGGAGACAGAACCCCAAGAGGCCCCTCTGTGCCCACTCATAGGAAGTCGGGAAGAAAATTCTTTACTTCATGATTGAACTCAACCTCATGCCGAAGGAGCCACAGCAATTTTTTGTTCTGGTAAAGTTTAAAATTCCACGTTATTATATTTTGACACATGCAAGCACAAACAAAGAAGACTTTAGATTAAGAAATATTCTAGATATTTTTAAACAGATGACTCATGGCTATTATTGGTTTTTGAAAGGCAAAGAAACGAGAAGAAAGGGTAAGTTGATTTTACAGGCTAAAATGTCCATGGATGAACCTTTAATAAGCAATGAGCTCTTCCATCAGGAGTTTATAGATATCAGACCAGTTTTAGATTACACAACAAATTCTCATTCCCACGGGGTTAGAGCATGTGAGTATGCACATGTTCTTAAGCCGAGTACCACACTTTACACTCTAGAGTGCTGAGGAATGAGAAACACCTATGTTGATGGTTACTGCTTAATTAATTGAATTGCTTTGTTTTTGGTTTTTTTGTTTGTTTTTGGTTTTTTTCCTGGTGTCTCCATTCTCATGAAGCTCAGCTGGATGTTCATATATATAGGATTTATATCTCTAGCATTTTTATGGAAAAAAAGTAACTGAAGTGTAAGAAGGCTGAGAGTTCTCATGTTAGGGCTCTTTCTTCTCAAAATATTAATTATGATCATACCTATATCCTAGGATTCTCCTAAAATTTAAATGGCTTCATGTTTGTAGTATGCCTGACCCTCCCCCCCCATGGAAAACTGTTATATAGTCAAATATAAGTCATAAGCAAAATATGCACAAGAATTTTAGATTCTCAAATCAACACTCAAGCTCCTATTTTAGGATGCATTTAATAACTGCCCTTCCACTTCTCTTAGAATGGGTGATCATCTCTCTTCCCTGCCATTTTAACTGTGTGGTCTTGAACAAGTGTTATAACTTATTATAATTCTTTAGTTCTTCATAATCTATATAAGTGGTGCCAGAAGTCCACAGAATTCAGAATGACTGTGTGCAAATGTCTGTGTGTGTGTATAAATTTGTGTTTTACTAGCAAGTGTTTTCATACAGTTAGAGCTTTACACATGTGAAGCACCATTGACTCTGTCACTACCTACCCATAGCATGAGTGTTGCATACACATCAGTGATGAGTAAACAGGCTGGCTAATAGATGGCAGAGGCTATGATTACACAGAAATATAAAGAAGTTAGGTCCTTGTGGTGTAACTTATAGCCGGGTAGCTGAAAACAGAAAGAAATATTAAGTAAAGCACTAACTGGATGTTCATTTAGTGCATAGGTACTTGGATAATTTATTTTTAGAACATCACTGCAAATGGTGGAAGGGACTGTTTCGGGGATGAGCAATCCTTTGTTGCTAATATAGAAAGCTATTTGAGGACCAAATGTGTTTTGTTACATCTAGTCAGTTCTGCTGAGGCCACAATCAGAAATGAGGAATAGTTGGGTTTCCCAAAACATTTTATTCACAAAAAAACAAGCTGAGGGCCAACAAGGACTCTGCATATTTCCTATGGCTCATATATTGTACCCAGTGGCCTAAAACCAATATTTGCATCATCTCCAGTAAAAGTCATGTTGGCTTAACAAATTATATTAGGATCTTGAGGTATACCTTGTAGAATATCAGGAAAACAAAACACAAAAAGATGGTGGATATTCTGCCTTCAAGAACTTTCCGATATGGCCAAAGAAGGCCTGCAAAAAGTAATACCTCCAAAGATATATTAAGGGGTACAGGGGCTGAAGAACTGTCTTGGTGTTCAAGAGCATGCACTGCTCTCACAGAGGACCCAACTTTGATTCCAGCACCCATTCAGGCAGCTCACAGCCAACTATATCTCTAGATTCAGGGATGGGATTTCAATACCTTCTTCTGGCCTTGTCAGGCCACTGAACTCAAGTGTGCACTGAGATTCACACATACACAGAGTTAGAAAAAAAATGAAAATATCTTTAAAATTAGGTAGGAGATAGATAGATAGATAGATAGATAGATAGATAGATAGATAGATAGATTATTGATAGATGACAGGAGTAGATAGATAGATAGATAGATAGATAGATAGATAGATAGATGATGATGATGGAAAATAGATCATTGTCTAGATATTATAGATAGAGATAGATAGATAGATATAGATAGATAGATAGATAGATAGATAGATACATACATACATACATATACATACATAGATCTGTCTAGATATTTAGGTAGATACATACATACATACATACATAACATACATACATATATACATTGCTTTTAAATTTTACATGGTCTATAGTTAGGTCAGGTGAGGTTGAGATGGATATAAAATCCCAGCTGTAAGGTATTTCCATGGAATACAATAATTCTACCCTTGACTCATTTTCATGTGTTTTTCTTCAAAACAGGGAGGAAATTGAGGATCTATTGTTCATTCCAAATTAAATCAATTATTCATGCAAATTGTGATACATTTTAATCCACATACTTTTATGAAATTTTACTATCATCTCTGAACATTCAAAAAATCCTCTCTAGGTTTCTTTGCCAAATGTCTGAAAAGAAGACAGCTTTGTTCATCCCATCGCCTGCACTGTTCACATCCCAGAGTCAAGATGCCACCTTTCATTTCTTTTGCCTTAATGATTTGGATAGTAAATTGTCTTCCTAAAATACAAGCCTGAATTATCCCTCAATTAGCTTGTTAAATTAAATATCAGCTGAACCATCAAGGAATTCTTTCCTGAACAATCCAATTTTACAAGTATGTTTCAATCTATCCGTTCTAGTGGGCATAACACCTTGATAAGCCACCTCCTAAGCTGCCATCCTTCCATCTTGGGAATGTCACTTTTATCCATTGGAAAGAGGGACCCTCCCTATATATCTCTGAGGAGCTCCAAGCCCAACCCAGCCAATGTTGAAGCTCCCCAAAGCTATGCGAATAAGACTCCGGTGTTATTGGTGAGTTGATAGTCTCTTGATACCCACAAAGAGCTGTCTTCTCAGTCCTAGAATAATGGTGGACACGGGCCACTCTCCTTGTATGATGTCATATATTCCGGAATTCTCTGACCTGTACATCCTCCATCTGTACATTTGCTGTTTTCTCTTCCTTGAAATCTTACCAGAAATCTTCTTACTAACGAGTCTTGTTCAAGAAGGCTCTGTTGGTCTTATTCTTCCTCAAAGTGGCTTACTTAATCAAGACATGACACACACTCTTAAAATTGTCAGAAATTCAATGAGGTCCCATGTAGAAATCCTTCCCAACACTCGACAACATGGTAAGCATCAAGTAATGGTTATCATTATCCCAAGACCCTCTACTTTGTGAACAGAAGTCCCTGAGCTACAGGAATATAATAATTAGCGGACTAACTGGTGATAGAAAAATAGAGGAAGTTGCTTCTACCTGGGAAGCTGGTATTTAGACAGAAAATCTTGAAAAGCACGTAGCATGTTTCATTAGGTGACATATTGGGCTTGAGGAGACATTAGCATAGGAATCTCACATAGCTCCCAAACCATAGACCATAAGGATTTTCAATACGCAGCTAAACAGACATCTTGAGTTCTCTCTTGGTCATGCTCAGTACAATAATGGCTTTAGGATACGGATTCAATCATGGCCTGGTCTACTTCCTTTCTAAGACTGCATGATACTTGCTAATCTTATCTGCAGCCCTTAATAGTAGTAGCAGTAGCAGTAGCAGTAGCAGTAGCAGTAGCAGTGGCAGTAGCAGTAGCAGTAGCAGTAGCAGTAGCAGTAGCAGTAGCAGTAGCAGTAGCAGTAGCAGCAGTAGCAGCAGCAGCAGCAGCAGCAGTAGCAGTAGCAGTAGCAGTAGTAATTTCTGTTCTCTGGGCACAGAGATACATCCCCAACCCACTGTGAAAGCCAACTCTGTGCTGTCAAGTTGACCCTTACTAATATACTTGTGACACTTGTATAACTGGCTGGCATCATTTCAAATTATTGGAAAAACTCAAGTCTAGGCTCTCAACCTGAGTGTGCCCCATCAACCTTCAAAATGACAGAGGATATGCTTAAAATATGCCCCTGTGTCCGACAAAGACAGTGATCTAAATCAGACAGAAATAGGATTTTAATCTGGGGCCTGAGATGCTGTGGGGTCATGTCTAACAAAACTCACAAGTCTAAGAACCAAAGAGTAAGTCACCATTAAGTCTGTAAAGAGCACAAAGGCTCCCTGTTGGAAACTTTCATTCATCAACAAAGTCTACAAGCATCCCTGAGTCACTTCAGATTGTTTGGTCAGCCCTGCAGAGGCCTCCTCATCAAACTAAGGTATACTCCAAATGTGGTGATCACGTGTGACCTAGCTAGCTTTAACTCTCAGCCCAATAGCCTACAGCATCTGGCTTGTGAGCATGTCTGTGTGGATATTGTCTTATTTGTTAATTAATGCAGAATGGCCCAGCCCATTGTAGGCACTACCATTCCAACTAGGTGGTTCTAGGCTTTGCAAGAAGACAAGCTAAGCACAGGCCTACAAACAAACCAGAACTAGCCAGCAGTGTTCCTCCATGACCCTGACTCTATGATTCTGGTTTGAGCTCCTGCCCTGACTTCTCTCAAAGATGAAGTATGACCTGGAAACATATGTCAAATGGACCCTTTCTTCCCATGTTGCTTGTGGTCCAAGAGTTTTATCATAGCAACAAAATGAAACCAGAACACACAGAACGGCTTGGGCTGGGACAGAAAGCCATGACCATATTTCAGGAAGATTCAAATTTCTCTAGTTTTCAGAATTAGAAGAATCTGCTTCTTACTAATGGAGTTCAATACTTGATGCTCATTCTTGGTTTGCAAAATAAACTTGCTTCCCACCAATCATGGCAAAAAGGAATGTGTCCCCACCACTGCCACCAGAGGTGACATACTAGGCAGGATATACATTTTCAAGGACGAGCAGCTCAACCTTGGGACATTCAGTATCTCTAGGATAATTCATCTTACATATGAACATGCCTCATATTTTGTACATGCTTTTAGTAAGATGCCTGTGTATATAAATGCATTGTGATTACATATGCATATACATATATACATATACACATAGAGAGAGCCACATGCATGCATATATATATATATACATATACATATACACATACACATACACATACACATACACATACACATACATATACATGTACTGCACTACAGGGTTTCCTTGTTATAAAGCAATAACTAATGGGTAGGTGTAAAGCCTATGAAAATTCCACATTTAGACTACTTCTCCCACTCATTTTCTGTCACAGAACTGCAGAGCATCAAGCCAGGCTCACCTGACTTTTGTTGTTTTTTCTCTATAATGTTATCTTGTTCTACATTACTTTTTAAAGTTCAAAATAAGGAGTGGAGGGGTCGGGAGGATGGCTTTTCACTAAAGTGTGTGTTGCACAAGCACAAGGACCTGAGTTCAATCCCCTCAGAGCCCACATAAAATGTCAGGCATGATGGTGCACAGTTGTGGACACAGAGAAGCCCTGGGGCTTGTGGTCCTGCTAAGTCTATCCAAATCAGTCAGTTCCAGGTTCAACTAGAGATCCTGCTCAAAAACTAAGGCACAATGCCATCAAGAAAGAAACCTGACATCAACCTCGGGCTTCTATAGGTATGTGCATCTGGATGCACACATGCATAGACCACACACTTCATAATATTCTATATGCCCAAAATGGAGTTCTCATTAATAAAGTTATATGTTCATCATTCCTAAACTACATATATATATATATATATATATATATATTATATATTATATATGTATGTATATGTATATTGTATATATGTGTGTGTGTATATATATGTAGTTTATCAATGATGAACATATAATTATATTAATATATATGTATGTATATATATGTGTGTGTAGTTTAGCAATGATGAAATATAATTATATGTGTAGCTCAGTAGTGCTATGTTTGCACAGTATTTACAAGACTTCAAGTTCAACCCGAAGCATCTCAAGAACAGTAATGTCTGATTATCAAAGTTACTTTCTTCACTAAATCACTGTTGGCACAAATAACTCATACTAACAGGTCCAGAGAATACTCTGCCTTTCAAATCTCTCTAGGGAATATGAAAGTGGTATGCAAATCACACACAACATAATTTGGTAAAAGTGGTTTTATTAACGGCTTCCCCTTAGTCCATGAAAAAAAATCCATCCATCTCCTATATTAATTTTCCTCATTCCCAAAGACCCTAGTGAATTGGCTGTGTGACACGATATCAGCCGTGGAATCTGTCTCCCCTCAGACACAGCTTTGAGCTCAGAGCTCTAGGCGACATGTTAAACATGTTTATCTCCTAGATGAGATTTCGTCTACAATACTTTGCCTTCTGGCAAGTAGCAATTGTAGCAGCCTGTGATTTCTAACTTGGGTGGGTGACTTACCCTTCAGAATCATAAAAGTAGTCAACTTTTGAAGATTCAGAGCAGAAACAGATGGTATCATCACCCCCCAGGACAGAAGAAACCACACACTACTAAGGCCAAAGGAAGCTATCGACAAATCCTCACCAAGTGTACAGTCACTCATTACTATTGTGATTCTGTGTGCCACTTTCCAGGGACGTTCAGTATGTCACACTTCAAGGCTGCAAATAATTCTTCAACTTTCTTATATTGAAGGCAGATTTTTTTTCATATAATATATTCTGACTGCCATTCTCTCCTAATTCCTCCCACGTCTTCCACATTTCCCCGCCCACCGTCATCCACACCCTGTATCTCTCAGGAAACAATGGGCATCTAATAATAATTAATAATAAAGTAAAAACAAACATTTTTTAAAAAGAGCCAAAGAGAAAGTGTAAGAAAAACATCCAGAGGCTGAGACACACTCACACAAACAGAAAAGCCATTAAAAAAAAAAAAACAGAGGCAATAAAGAAAGCATAAAGGTATCCCTCAGACATGGTCACATTCTATTACATCAAAAGCCCTTATTTAAAGCTTTCCGATGTTCTATGTCTGATTATCCATTGTGGAATAACACTGGAACTGATAGCACATTTAAAAAAAAAAAAAAAAAAAAAAAAAAAAAAAACCTTTTAGAAATGATCTCATCCTATTGCTGAAAATATTATGGGTGATTTGCTAGAAATAAATAATGTACTAGCAAGTTACTGTGTCCCTTTTAGAATCTGTCAGATCTGAGCTATGAAATGCTGGGGGGGGGGTCGTGGAGAGAGCTTTGCACCTGACGGTTAATACACACACACACACACACACACACACCACACACACACACAAAGAGTAGGGACCAGAATGTCCACAGCATAAAGGCATGCAGCCAGTGTCAAAAGCAGCAAAGACAATTCCCTGGGTGTGAACAGCCTCTTGGTTGATGTCTGTGTTGTGTGCAAGTAGACTCTAGTCTGTTCACTGGATAGAGGCTTCATAAGTTCAAAACAGGGGCTGGCTGGAGCCGAAAAGGAGATTCCGTGTGCAACTTGATTTCTAAACATTCTCTAATTGGGATGTTACGCTCACAAAGAGATTATTTTAATTCTTTTCATGTAGCATACAAAATACAATGAGATTTAAAAAAAACAAATGTTTTTCGTCAATCAAGTACTTTTCAAAAAAATGTCACCTTTTACATAAGGTTGGAGTTTTTCTCTAATCATGTATCTAACACTTCGATAGAGCATTTCCACCCAGGATGGGAAACAAGTCCAAAACACTTAACATTCAAAGAAAAATGGCTTCTTGACTCTTCAAGTTAAAAAGAAATTAAAAATAAATAAATAAATAAAACAAAACCCTAACCAGACTCTGCACCTTCCAGCTAATTACTAAATTTCAGCCTGAAGTCTTGTGAGTCAGAATTTAATCACCAGAAACAAACTTCACTCAACTGATTGACATAGCAGCAAAGCTAAAGCCCCTTAGAATGGTGCGGTGACTGAGGTAAACAAACCACAGGCAGCAGAGATGTCAAGAGAGACTCCCAAGGCCACATCCCAGGCTGGCTCACCAGACAAGCCACTCCAGTGAGACGAGGAGGTCCAAACCAGAAGGATCACAAGCTGATCCTCTGACATCCAAACAACCACCTCCCCTTGGGAAGCCATTAGCCCAAGAGGAAGCAGCCATGCTAGAAAGTGGTTCGGAGGCTAAATGGAAATATCTACACTAGCCTGAGGGGCTGTATAGAGTACATGATCTTAGCAGAACGAAGGAAGGGAAGGAAGGAGGGAGGGAAGGGAAGGAGGAAGGAAGGAAGGGAAGGAGGAAGGAAGGAAGGGAAGGAAGGAGAGAGACAGGGAGAGAGGGATACAGGGAAGGAGGGAGAAGAGACAGAGGAGAGAGGAAGGAGGGAGGGAGGAAGGGAAGGAGTAAGAGAAGGAGGAGGGAAGGGAAGAAGGAAGAGAGGGAGGGAGGGAAGGAGGGAGGCAGGGAGAGAAGGATACAAGGAAGGAGGGAGAAGAGACAGGAGAGAAGAAGGAAGGAGAGAGAAGGAGGGAGGGAGAAATGGAAGGAAGGAAGGGAATAAAGAAAGGGAAGGGAGAAAAAGAGGGAAAGTCAAGGGGAAAGGAGCAGTAGAAGAGGGAGAAGAGGAAAGAGGGGAGGGAGAAGAGGAGGGAAGTGGGAAGGGGAGGACAGAGGGAAAAAGGAAGGAGAGAGGGAGGGATGACTGATCAAGGGAGGGGGAAGGGAAGAAAGAAGGAGGGAGAGAATGAAGAAAGAAAAATAGCAAAATGGGAGGGAGAGAAAGAGGAAAAAAACAAGGAGAGGGGAGATGGGGGAGAGGGGTGATGGGGAGGGCAGGAGAGGGGAGGGAAGAAAGGGGGAAATTTTAAAAGCTGGCTAATTCAACGTCCACCATATTAAATAGTCATTAACTTCACTCTGTGCATGGTTCTTAGCTCATCCCTAAGTGTACAGACCTCCCTCTCTAGATTCTAAATGTATTAGATACCATTTTCAGCCAAGGTTCCAGGAAAATTCTAAGTGGCTAGTGGTGAGAGAAAACAGCTTTATTGTTATCATCTCATTAATTGTTTTACTTATTATTGACAAGATTAAAACTCACAATCAGAAATGGTGCTACGGTGAAATTTTGCTAATTGACGTGAAAAACTTGGAGGAGGCTGTACCACACCATAGACATCAAGATGTAAAGATGACCTTGAAGATCAGCTGTACCTTGAACCCTATGAACATCTCTGAAGGGTAGTGGATCAGACTGCTACTGGTCATGACTTGGCATAGGGCTCCATGGACTCATGTCTAGACATAATCCCTAATCCTACCTGGTTACACATCCACCACTGAAGTTAGTGGGGACTATATTTCTCTGATGCCTCTCCTCTCTAATCCAAAACAGTGGGAAAACCCACTGATTTTCCATAGGTTTTGTCAGCTGACATTGTGCTATGCCAGAGGTTTGAGCCCTCTTCACCAGTTACTGAGCATGGTACTGCTGCTTTCCTATGCCACTGTCTTTGGAGGCTTAGCTTTGGGCAATGGAAGCTTCCTTGCTTGGAAACACATAGAGCTGTGACCACACTCTGTAGACCCAGTAAGCAAGGACTGACTGTTGCTATGAGGAGCCAACACCCTTTGTTGCAGGACTCCAGACTACATAAGAAAGGACTCCCTTCTCTCTTTCCCTCTCTGATGCCCTCTATCCTTATGGGTGTCTTTGACAGTGCATCTTTAAATCATTCACTCCCTGGTCTCTGTCTAGAAAACTTCTTTCAGAACCCCCGCTGCAAAAATACACTTCCTCAGATGTGTCCTGTGCCTAAACCCACTTGATGCTCATTTTGCATACCTGAGCACAGCAGGTGATACACAAAGACTGTTTCATAAAGGTCTCCAGAGTGACTCAACATGGCTGTTCACAGAAAAAGGAAGCCCAGGAAAGGCTACTGCATAGTAGTGCACTGTCACTCTGGAGTTAATTCTTTATTCGGCCTCTCTTACCTCAGAACCGCCCTATCTTCCTCTGATTGATACTGGTTTTATAATACGGATGTCTCACACCTTTAAATATGTGAAATTTCTGGTAAACATAACCTTTAGACCACACACACACACACAACAAAATAAAAAGTTATATAGTCTCTAGAATTTTACTGTTCAGCCCACAGATCTTGATGAAGTTTTGTAGGATGGAAGGCCTGTGGAAAAATTACCATCTTGAGTGTCCTGCAACTTGTGCAACACAAACAGTAGGGCAGAGAGACTCAAGAGTTCTGTGATCCTGAATGAAAGCAAACACCTCCTCTTTCTACGAGGGACGGAGACATCCCCCCGCTAGACTTGTGTGTGAGTATTAGCCTGAGCACACATAATCTCAGAAATCCCCTTGTCTCTTGAGAAGGACATCACAAAGACAAAGGCATGAATGTTAGCTTTTAACCATCACACACTGCCAGAAGCTCCTGAGTAGAAAGTCACAGTCATTCAGTCAACACTGCCCCGTATCTGTATGCCTGACATTTAACACTATTCTTGTCATTCTTATTATTAGTCCCAAAACACAATGTCATAACGTCATTTGTCCACTCAAGGACCTTTGCATTACGAATTTCTTGGCTAATTTAAACAGTCATCATTCTCATATACCCAACATTCCTCTGCTAATATGGAGACAGACTTGAACAGCGCTGTTCTTGACAGTCCATTGTTGGTGTGTATTATGCACAAGGATTCAACCTTGTCTGCCTGGCTCTGCTTTCTTCCGGTCAATGTCTTCCTTAACTGCCACATATTTTCTCTCTTCATCACCATCAGGCTTATGTTCAAAGACTTTTCTGTAACTGGAATAGAAATTACTGATGGAGATTCCAAGAAGTCATCAGCAACAGAGCTCTATTTATAGCTCTATTTATTCCCATTTGTGGAATGTGGTAGAGTTATCAGAACATATAGAATAAGGTGCAATGACTCTATAATAAAAGGCTGCACAATTCAAAAGTAACAAGGAGCCAAGTGTGAACCCTCATACCTGCAATCCTGAGACTCAGGAAGCAGAGGCAGAAGTAATACGAATAAACAGATGAGTCTGGACTGCGTGGCAAGATCAAGTCCAATCTGAGAAGCACAGTGTGATCTGCTCTAAAAAAACCAAGAGCAGAATAATGATCCTATCCAGCTGTGAACCCTACAACACAAGACACTAACTGCCAGGTGAGATATGCAGACCAGTGTAACAGTGGCATGACCACAGGGTTAGGAGGTCAACTAACTGCTCCCTAGTTTGACTTAAGACCAGATCAACAAGAGAGAACCCATGTTCAGTGTAGTAGAGGAAATTATTTAAATCCCAAATAAGATCTCCTACCTGAAGGAGACCAGTAAAGGAAGACACAACTCAATAATTATGGTATAAATAACACGCCTAGATTGGGCAGATTTACCACTACACTACTCTAATCCCTGGCTATGAGACCCCTTATAACTTGCGGTTTATCTGTGCTTGTCCTTCTGGCTCCAGCTCCTCTGTCTTTGGCTTCCTTCTACCGCCAGCTTCCTTCTGTTTCGACTTCCTCCTGCTTCTTCTGCCTCTGCTTCTGCCTCTGCTTCTGCTCCTGCCTCTCTTTATACGAATTCCTCTCACTCTCTCCTCCCCTAAGCCTTTTTCTCCACCTCCCCTTCTACTGCCCAATCATTGGCTCTAGCCTTTATTTTTACAAGTTTTAATTGGACAGAAGTTTTACAAGACATCACCTGTGTACAGATTCAATCATCCTCTGCAGCCCCTCCCAGGAAAGTGAAACTAGGATCAAAATACAAGGCTGAGGCTATCCACAACACTCAGTACTGTAAACAGTTAAAAATGTAGCCTTAAGCCCTATAGGGAACTTACTACTATAGTCTAATTAAATAGATATGGTACCAAACCACCTTCTAAATATGTATGCTTGTGCCCATAGACAACTGCTACACTCAGCTTTAACGAGAGAAGCTTCTTGCAATGGATGGTGATGAATACAGAAACCCATTGGTCAAGATGCTGAGAATAACTGAACTGTTGATGTTCAACTCTAAGCAGGGCGTTTATACCACTGTTGCCTTAAAGCTCAGAGACCATCACAGAAGACAGGGCAGATGTAAGAGCTGGAAGATTAGGAGCAGGGCCATGAAATGGCATCTTCAGGAAGGACATGGCCATTGCAATCTTGGGCTCACAGCTTCCTGTCCTGAGCCCACACACAAATGGGCCTGTCAATCAATCATGTATTAGAAAGGGTTCACTGGGTCTTACCCATCTCTACTGAACTATTGGTGTCTAAAGAATTCTTGGAGCAGGGTAGTTACTGTCTTTTAATTCTGTGCCCCAGAGGAACTCACTAGGCTCCAATGCATAATTCAAAACCCATGGTCACACAGATGGCCCTGAGGAAGCCCAGTTGGTCACAAATCCAAATGAAACAAAACAAAGAAAGTAACATAGGAATAGGATTTTGGCAGGGGTAGAAAGGGAGACTGTAAAAAGGATTAGGGGTTAATAATCAAAATACCATGTTTTTATTAAGAGTGATCAAAAGATACTCTACACGTGTCTAAAATTGTCAAAGAACAAATTTAATAAAGGATATTTTATACAAGAGCTTTGTCTTGTACTCTGGGTATGCATTTTGATATTGTTGATGAGTGTGCACTCTTATAGAAGCAAAGGATTTTGTGATATATGCAAATGCATGGCTTTGGAACAGTGCTGTGTATTGCTACTTGTTATCAAGAAAGTAAACAATTTCTCTAACAAGCCACAAGGGGAATGTCAATCTACTATGACATCCTTCCCCCCCCACTCCCGAGAGGAATTCAGGGAATTCTTTATCTTTGGAAAGAGAATGTGGAAGTAGCAGGTTGTTCATGTCAAATCCTCTTCCAGCATGTCTCCAGATAATTCCATCTTTTCTGGGAGATGACAGTTTCTGGGTACAGTTTGAAGGCACTACCAAAGATACACCAGTATGAATCCCTGTAAGAAGGATTATTGTGAGTCACACGATGTATAAGAATAAAGCCCACAGTATTTAGAAGGCAGTTTCAGCATTTCCTTTAGAAACAACACCCCAACTTGAGATGGAGTAGAGCTCTGTATAGCTAGGTTTTCATAAGGTAGTGGTTTTAAAATCTACAAATAAAGTTCCATAGTGTATCCCCTTGTTGGTGTAAAAGTATACAAGAACCGCCATATATATAAAGACCGGAACTTAAATCTCTCATAACGCCAAGTTAAGCCAACCCCATGTACTCAGACTGTCTTACATGCCACATTAACTGACTATCAAGAGCAGACCAAGGATAGGAGAGAAAAATACAGGCGCAGAAAACAAACAAAAGTCGTCATAGTCAGGGAGCAGATCCCTAGGACCAGAGCTTGGAGTATTTGGGTTCTAGTTTTTCTATGAACTATATTCATGGCATCAAAATACCACTTGGATCTCTCTTTGCCTCTGTCAACTGTAGCTTCACAGTGCTGGCATCAAATAAAACCAGGAAATTAACCACACTTGGAAAACACCAAACATTTGACGCTAGTAAATTGGCAGCAGTAAAAACATCAGGCCTGCCTGGTTTGGCTGTCACTCATCCTCAAGATATCACAGTTCAGCTTTGGGCTCTGGCTACGCCCCACCTCTGTTCATTTCTTGCCTATGTCACATAGGTGTTAGCCCTTTCCCATGATCCTGTTTGGCTTGGAGCGCTCATTGTTTTTAGGTGCTACCCACATGCCTCCCTCTGTCTGGTTCAGTAGCCATCCTTCAAATCTTGACTCCAACACTACTGAGGAAGCCTGCTTAGATGGACCCTTAGTAGGTCAAGGTCGTAGTCTCTGTCTGGCTATCTACCTGTCTCTCTGCCTTGTGACATCACTTACATTCTTTTCTGTGCACTTTTTCATTTTAATCTTCTGACCATAGCAGATTATTGTTTTGTTTTGCTTCTTCTACAAATATGGATGAAATCAAGAGCTTGGTGTGTCAGCTGGTACAGCAAACACCTCAGTGAGGCAGAGTAGATACCCACATCCTTCCTCTCATTGCACTCAGGTACTGGCTAACTGTCATCTTGTGTAACTTACCATAGGATGTGCCATTTATAACTGGTGCGGCATGGATCTATTTATCCCAAGGCTTCCTACCAGAACTGTTTCTTCTTGTCAGAGAAATCCCACATTGCTTCTTCGAGAAACGCTACCTGGAACGTTTCAAGTAGCCAATTAGCTTGCTTTTGTTTTTCTGCCTAGGTACAAAACCTCATACTAATTATTTTAAAGATAAATGCCTACAAAGCATGTAATACAAATTCATGTATTTGAATAGCTTATGTGACTGTGACCCTCCCTATCCTCTGGGATCTTTGGCCCGTATCAGTCCATGAGGGCAAACGCAGCAGAGATGGCAGATGGGGGAGGGGTGTAGAAGCCTTGTGAGTATATATGGAAATGACAACACCAGGACCTGCTGCGGAGAAGCAGATCAACTTTACTTTGGGTGATTCAAAGGTTATATAGTTTGGGGGACAAGGGTCAGAATATCCAGGATGGGCAAAGGTCATTGGCTGAAGGCTTACGGATACGGAAGTGCCTTGAGAGCATAAAGAGGCATTCCAGAAATCACAGGTGCTAGTTGAAGGGATTCTTCCCTTCCCCCCCTTCACCCTCCCTCCCCCCCCACCCCGGACTATGAGACGAACTTACTGGGCCGCAGCAGCAAAGGCTAAACTCGAACTCAGAGAGCTGCCAGCCTCGGACTCCCGAGCGTGGCGACGACACAGGTGCGCCACTGCTGACCAGCTGAAGGGATTCTTATCTGGAGAAAGAAAGTTGAACCTGCAACCTAACTAGCGTTACATGACATTCTGAAGGTAAAGGCGTGTCAGGGTTAAGGTCAGAGAAGAGGAAGCCTGCTAGTAAAAAGAGCCATCCGTTTTGTACGGAGCCCAGAAGGCAATTAGGAAAATGGTAGACTTTGACTTTAATGATCAGGGCAACGGCAGACTCTGTGATATATGGTAAGAAATATGCAAAATAATCACCATAGCAGGTTGGTGCAGAGAGAGCTTGCTTATCGAGACAGGGAAGAAGAAATGAGTTCAGTAAAGGTTGAATTTGACTGGAGAACGGCAAGCAGGTGCAGACAGCCCTGTAGAGAGTTCTCAGGATCTATTCCCTAGAATCCATCATCCCTCTCCAAGGTTGGCTAGGGAAACAGCTCACTCAGTAAGAAGCTTGCCTTGCAAATACAAGAACCTGAGTCAGACTCCGAGCTTAAAAAGTCAAGCATAGGGACATACCCCTGCAGTGTCAGCTCTGGAAAGACAGGCACCAGCAGATCCTGGGGCATGCTGGCCAGCCAGCCCAGCCTATTTGACAACTTTCAGGCTAATGAGAGACCTGTCTTAAAAAAATAAAGTGATGGCTCCTGAGGAATGACACAAAAGGTTATTTTCTGACATCCTCGATTGTGTGCACACAAATGCAAAGCACGAATACACAAAATAAAGTCCACAGGGTCTGCCGAATTCTCTCAAAGGAAGCCAGACATTGGACCGTATGAGATGATGATTCTGACTGAATGCTCCATTCTCCCTCAGATCCTTAGACAAATGGCAGAGTGAATTATGAAAAAACTCCACCTAAAATTTTCTTCTAGAAGGTAAAATCAACTCCCAGAAATTTTGAACACCCAGGAAAATAAAATTAAGCAACCCGGTGATTTATAACTTAGAAAAGTCATTTTCAACTAAAATTTATATTTCAGGAATTTATATTTTAAGAAAGAACTGATCCTTACATTCTCATGCAATTACTAAAAATAAGAAGCTTTTTTCCCAAATATTACCTGAAGAAATATTTATAGGATTATTCATTAGGATATAATATATTAAATATGGCTCTCATATTTGAAAATTATCCTTTGTGGCCGTTTCAAACATTTCTTCACTTATTTAAAATTTCAGGGAAAGTCTGGAAGCTGAGAAGGAGGGCAACACTGTAGAAAAACCAGTAATCTCAATTAACCCAGACCCTTGAAAGCCAGACACTGAGCCACCAACCAGGGGCATACACAATATGATCCGAGGCCCCCAATACATATACAGCAGAGGATTGCTGGGTCTGGCCTCAGTGGGAGAAGATGTACCTAATCCTCCAGAGACTTGAGGCCCCAGGGAGTCAAGAGGCCTGTTGGGGGCCGGAGGGCATCCTCTTGGAGACTGGAACTTCGAGGAGGGGGCAACAGCTGGAGTATAAAAAAAAAAGTAATAATAAATAAATAAATAACTGCAGTTTGAAGATGGAAAAAACAAATTCAGCCAATCTTTATTTACAAGTGACATCAAAGTAAGTTTCCATTTTGTTAACCCTTTAAAAATTATAAGGTATATAGGGATGGAGAGGTGGCTTAGTGGTTAAAAGCATGTATTACTCTTAGAGAGGATCTGAGTTCAGTGCCCAGCACCCATGCTAGGCAGTGCACAACTGCCTGTAACTCCAGTTCCAGGAGATCTGATACCCTCTTCTAGTCTAGACATGGACCCAGATGTACATGTGCATGCATGCCCACATAGACATACACACACATATTAAAATTTAAAAATAACATTGTAAACTGTAACATAAGAGACTTCTCAGTTCACACAGGAAGATGGCCAAGGAACAGCCAGAGCCAGTATACTTGGGAGGAGAAGGTCATTGTGACAATAACCAGACTAGTTTGAAAGAAGGCTTCTTAGTCACTCCACACTGCCAGAACCCTGCAAACGCAAGCAAGAATGACAGCATTTATCAAATTCCAGAGGAGTGCCCATTTCATCAGACCTCACAATCCTACCCTCACGATCACAATGTTTCTTATTCCTGCAGCTATGAACCCAGGCGATAGCTCCCTGAAGAGTCACTCCACTTGCCCAGTCCCTCAGTACCTCAGAAGCAATGACTCCGAATGGTTAGGGTAGGCTTTAGCTACAAGAAAAGAATTTTCTTATTCCTCCTCCTGTGGGCTAGGTGTCAGTGACAGCACATTTATCCTGAACTTTTGGGGTTTGCCAGACACAAAGTTTGCAGATTTATTGTTCAGGCCTCATGCCTTGATTTTATTATTATTATACAATTTCTTTTCTGTTTAAATGAATGCCAAAATCATTCTCATCGCCAAAGACCTGGGGAATTAAAGTATTAATGTTTGAAGTAAAAACTACTTAAATTTCTGACTGATATTTATAACACGGATAAATCTTTTCACCAGAATACATATATATAGTTTTAAACCTTTCCAGATTACAGTAAAAAAAAAAAATGAATCAATTAAAACTTCTGTGATGTTATAACACGGAGAAGGTAGCATTATTCAGTAGATAGACACTGTTTAAAACACACATGTGAAAGGAACCTGGTGACACAGAGCAAAAACAGAAACAGAAAATGGAGTCCCCATCAACAAGCAAACGATTTGAACATACGTACAGAGTTTCCACAGGAAGTCATGCCTTTAGTCCAGAAACCATTACATGTCTATTTCTACAAAGAAACAGCCTAAGTCAGCAGCAAAGGACAACAGTCTGTGGGACAAAACTGGCGGGCAGCGGCAGAGTCCCGGACCCACGTGGCAGCAGCCTTGGGCCTGCGGCGGCAGCCCTGGGCCTGCAGTGGCAGGCCCCAGGCCCACGTGGCAGCGGCCTGGGACCTGCGTGGTGGAGGCTGCCTGGAGGCCTCCAGGCAGCCTGTCTCACATACCGGACGAAGGTCCCAGGTTTCAGTGGCTGGAGGCTTTGGCTGCGGCGGGCCCGGGAGGCCCCAATGATACGAGGAAGTCCTTGGTTCCAAAAGAGTTTATTGTCATGGCGGATGGTAGATGGATCTGGAAGTACCCCCCAAAACTCAGGGCAGGCCTGGGTTAAGTAGGGAGGGAGGAAGGGGGAGGTTCTGGGGAGGAATGGTTAATTGGCTCTGCCCTCTGACCTTCATTAGTATGTAAATCCCTAGGGCCTGAGGCCTGTAGTTACACCCTCTACCTGTGTACTTTGGGAGGGGCTGTAATGGCCTACGTGACTGAACAATGTGGGTCTATAGAGATTGGACTGCTTGTTAGGACCCTGAGTTCTGGGGACGTAGCCGAACTCCTGCCGTTTCTCCCTTGGAGTCTCGGGGTTCTAGGCCCATGCCCAGCCAAGAACCAGGATACCCTTACACAGTCCCACATCTCCTCCCCTTTACTTTTTTTAAAAAAAGGGGGGTCACTGTGTCATCTGTGATAAAATTTTGCATGAGGAAGTTAAAAGAAAGCACTATTTAGGCCAGAGGGGTTAGCACAATTAAGTCACAGGGTAAGGGAGTTGAGGGTGGGGATTGGGAAGAGGAGTTGAGGGTGGGGATTGGGAAGGCAAAGGATCATTGACTCAATTGAATACAGGTGATACAGTTTGAGGGTAATAACATCTGACTAATTTAGATAGACATTAAGTTTTCCTCACTAACATTTAACTTTAGCTATTTGACTTTGGCAAAAGAGTTCATCTGTAGCTGGAAGGTCTGGACCTGTCTTCTGTAGGATTTAGCTTTGGAGTCTTCAGTTAAGCAGTGTAGCTGGAAGACGACAGCTTGGCCTCCTAGGCAGGTTCCAGGAGGTGGCTTTGTGTCTGGATCTCAGCATGTCTCTGGAGTCTGCAGTCTGACGAGATGGCTGAGGAAAAGGCAGCTTAGCATCTCAGGCAGGTTCCAGAAGATGGTGTCTCCACTGGACTTGTGGGAGCACCTATTAGGATAATCAAAACAGGAAAGCAGCACCCCGGCATGGGGATTTCTGCAAAGGCTGAATATTAAGCATTAAGTCACTTGGGAACAAGCACATCAAGGTCTGTCTTTAAGATCCTGGAAAGGCAAAGGTGTTTGAGGAAATTTAGTCTTAGAAGGCACTTGTGAGTAAGAAAAAGCGAAAAAATTTTGGGTTAAAAAGCACAAACACTGTTGTTTTAGGTCTTCCTGTTGGGGAGAAAAGGCATTAATGGCAGGTTTAGAAGCAGTGGGGGAGGGGCCTGCTCTGCCATGCGGCGGCTGGGTACTCTAGCAGAGAGGCCAGGGTATTCCCCATTTGTTTTTCTTAGAAGTAAAAGGCCAACCTTGAAGAAAAACTTAAAGAAAGAAATATAGGAGCTTGATAGGAGAGTCAGAAAGAGTGAGGTTTTGTGTAACAACTGAGCCATGGGGGGAGACACGTGGAAACTGGCATGTAGCTGGCAGCTCCTGGGAGAAGCTGGGAGTTGGCGCACAGTTTCTCCAGGCTCAGCCTGGAGTTTTAGCCTCGAGAAAGAAACTGAGAGGAACACGGGGGCAAAGGAACTTCAGGCAAGCCAGCTGGGCTGTAGCTGGCCGCAAATGACCTAGCAGGTGAAGGGGGAAGGGGAGCAACCAGGGTACCGGCCCTGTTGCTTCAGGCAGCCAGAACTGGCCGCAAATGACGGAGGAGTGGGGGAAGTCTATGCTAGGCTAGCAGGCAGCCTGTGAAAGACTGACCCCTTGAGGGAAAATCACTGGGGACTAGAGTTTAGAGTCAGTGTTCATGAGAAGCTAGCAGGCAGAGCATGAAAGGCTGACCCCTGGGGGAGGGGCAGAGAGCAGAGATTAGAGTGTCGCCGCCATCTTGTTGAGTTGGAGAACACGTGGGAAGAGAGAAACCTATGCTAGCAGGCAGTGTGTTAAAGACTGAAGTCAGAGCTTTTTAAGAGGAACAGGACAGTCTCAGCCTCAAGGAGTCTCTCACTCAAGGAAATGAGTTTTAGAACAAAGATCGCAGCAGGCACTGTGGCCTTAAAGACAGCAGATTAGCTGTGAAGGAGCCTTCTCTGTGGAGCTGGGGGATGGGCAGAGTGGAGGCTAGGAGTCGCCGCCATCTTGCCCTTGAGCTGGAGAACACGTGGAGGGGAGAGAGGGAGAGAGAGAGGAGGGGGGACAGTGAGAGACCTGCCTAGTCTTGTGAACTAGGCTGGAGTTACTCACGGTTCTGTGGAGAGGTTCTTGGCAGGCACCAGCGGGGGGTACTCTTGGAGCTGGCTTTGCCCACATCCTCTACCACTTGTAGGGAATGATGTAGGCCCGAGAATGGGCACTCGTGGGCATGAGTCTCTGTTGCGTTGTGGGTCCATGTGTCTGCCATGACGCAGTAGGCTGGGATGGTAGTTCAGCATGGCAGGAGTGCACAGGATCCTGGCTGAGTCCATTTCATGCAACACCAGGGAAAAGGAGGGCCACACAATGTTTGGCTGTGTTTGTCTCACACTGCACCAAGTAGACATGGCCAGGCTCGTACTTGGACGGGGAACAAACTCAGTCTGGTTCCATGGGGGTGCAGAGCTCTTGGATTTGGGGGTCCCTTTGCCTGGATTCAGCTAGTAGGGACTGACTGGTCTCAAGCCCTGGGCTCTCAAACCACTGAGAGGCCTCGGAAGGACTGAGACTTGGGGGCATGTGGGTGCACGCCAGCCTACCCACAGCCGAGAGAAAAGAGGGGGAATTGTGGATCCCTTTGCCCAGATTCTGCTAGGGATCGACTGGTCTCAGGCCCTGGGCTCTCAGGCTGGCTGCTGAGAGGCCGTGGAAGGACTGAGACTTGGGGGCATGTGGGCACACGCTGGCCTACCCACAGCCGAGAGAAACAAGAAGGGGAGGGAAGAAAGAGGCCCTGGCAGCACCCCGAGGAAGAGATTTGGTAAAAGTACTTGCTTAACAGACTTGGCGGCCTGGTTAGCTTGCTTGAAGATGTGGGTCCTGGTGGTTGTCTGAGAGACGGCTTTTCGGCTAGCTTGTCTGTAGTTGCGTGGCTGTTCGGAGCTCCACGTTGGTCGCGCCATTATATGGGAAAAAATGGCGGGCAGCGGTGGAGTCCCGGGCCCACGCAGCAGCAGGCCCCAGGCCTACGCAGCAGCGGCCCGGGACCTGCGTGGTGGAGGCTGCCTGGAGGCCTCCAGGCAGTGGGTCTCACATACCGGACGAAGGTCCCAGGTTTCAGTGGCTGGAGGCTTTGGCTGCGGCGGGCCCGGGAGGCCCCAATGATACGAGGAAGTCCTTGGTTCCAAAAGGGTTTATTGTCATGGCGGATGATAGATGGATCTGGAAGTACCCCCAAAACTCAGGGCAGGCTGGGTTAAGTAGGGAGGGAGGAAGGGGGAGGTTCTGGGGAGGAATGGTTAATTGGCTCCGCCCTCTGACCTTCATTAGTATGTAAATCCTAGGGCCTGAGGCCTGTAGTTACACCCTCTACCTGTGTACTTTGGGAGGGGCTGTAATAGCCTACGTGACTGAACAATGTGGGTCTATGGAGATTGGACTGCTTGTTAGGACCCTGAGTTCTGGGACGTAGCCGAACTCCTGCCGTTTCTCCCTTGGAGTCTCGGGGTTCTAGGCCCATGCCCAGCCAAGAACCAGGATACCTTATGCAGTCCCACACAGTCCATCTCCACGAAGGGAAAGAAGAGAGGAATCCCAGAGGCAGAAGTGGCTTGCTGATGGAGCAGCTCACAGGAACTGTCAGCTGGCACTGGTTGTGGAGGGGTTTAGGAGCCCCTCGGAGCACAGGACCAGGACTTGGGAAGCATCATCTCAACTGAGGTTTCAACTCAGCATGCCCCAGGAAGTTGGACACTGGAAAAGACTACAAGTATTATACAGAAAATATAAAACCTTCTGACCCACTGGGAAGGGAATGAGGGAAAAAAAAAAAAGCAAAAGATACCGTCAAGGCCAGGTCCATTTCTCTACAGTACAAACAGCAACGAGGAGGCTAGGGGTGGTGGAGTATAACAGAATGGATTTTCTGAGGGTTTGATGTAGATCTGAGACATGGTGGGTTAATGGGGAGAGCCTGAGGGATTGACAAGTAACCTTTAGAAACTTGAACCAGTGCAAACTGTAAGTGTACCTCACCTCATGATTTCTCCTGCCATAATCCTATGCCCATCAGGATCCTGGTCTGACTGTGCACCACGGAAACCTGATGGCCAATCAGTAATGTGGTAATATGCTCACACTTCATACTCCAATAAATATAGGTACAAAGCAAGAAATTGGAATAAGAGTACTATATGGACCAATGTCTTTATCCTACTTGGAGTACTAGTAGATTGGAAAATGTGGCCACTGGGAAAATGAACAATTATTTTGTAATGTGTATAATTAAAATAAAAAAGATGTTGAGTCGTGAGAAAATAATGCTGAAATGTAGTACCAGAACCAGAATCCATTGTGAATATAACATTGAAAATGTTCACTTTTCTGTAATTCCTGGACTTCCCAGTTTGTCTACAAATGTCTGAACCAGACAGTCAAATAAATTGGAGCCCATAGCGCCACTTCATAGCATTATGACTAAGAGCGTGAGATTAGGAGGTGGGTAGCTGTGTTCACATTCTGTATTTGATGTTTCGTGGCTGTCTTGTCTAAGGAGCATAACTTAACTTCTCGCCTCCATTTTCCCTACTGCAAATCAAGGGCAGCCATAGATCAAAACCGCAGCGTGGTGTGAACACTCAATGAAGAATTTACAAAAGCGCCCATACAGTGTGCGAAGCTGTGTATTTACAGTTGCTGTGGGGTTTACTTCCATTGTAGCCAAGCTCTGTTTGAATTTAGGCTTAGAGTTTACTGCTGAGACAGAAAAAGCTCCCAACACACACACACAGAGAGACAGAGAGACAGAGAGAGACAGAGAGAGACAGACAGACAGAGAGAGAAGAGAGAGAGATCTAAAAGAGATGGATTGGGTAATTGTGACATGAAAAGCCACCTAATTTTTCTCAGGTATCTGGACTGCTTTCTTGAGTGTATGACCTTTGCGTTACCACTCAGCAAGTGACTGTGCCACATTGCTGATGCATTCCTGGGATATTTCAGAGCACTGAAAGCTCAGAATCCTATAAAGTTACCCAGTGCCCCATTCCATGTATACCTTAGTGCAACACAGAACTGTCTATGATGGTCACGAGCTAATGAGGTGAGTATCAGAGTCGTTTCACAAATAAGGAAATCAGGGTTTTGAAGCAACTTGCCAAAGCCCAACGTCTTAGTTTGGGTTTTACTGCTGTGAACAGACACCATGACCAAGGCAACTCTTATAAGAACAATATTTAATTGAGGCTGGCTTACAGGTTCAGAGGTTCAGTCTGTCATCATCAAGGCAGGAAGATGGCAGCATCCAGGCAGCATGGTGCTGGAGGAACTAAGAGTTCTACATCTTCATCTGAAGGCTGCTAGCAGAATACTGGCTTCCAAGAAGCTAGGGTAAGGGCTTAAAGCCCACATCCACAGTGACACACCTACTCCAACAAGGCCACACCTCCTAGTAGTGCCACTCCCTGGGCCAAGCATATACAAACAATCACATCCAAAAATGTGAAGCAAAACTTTAAATATGCTCCACCAAGCCAAAACCAACATTCTCAATCTCTCTATGAAACTCCTTTAAGTATTTTTTGAGGCGATCTGCCTTCTGGAGGCAGTATGTCACAAGATGACACACCCTCACAATTTAAGATTCATCTTAAAACAAGGAGAACCATTTGGTGAATGCCAAAGGAACACTGATTTACCAACCTCACATCTGGATGCCTCTTGAGAAAAAAAAAATTTAACTTGTATGCTAAGAATCCTTTTGTACAGAATGCTTGTTTAAAATCTGAGCGAGGCCTAGAGGCACAAGTTGTCATTTGAGCTGCTCAAAAGCTGATACATGAAGATAGTGAGTTCAAGGCCAGCCTCAGCAATTTAGTTAAGGCTTTGTCTCAAACTTAACAAAAGTAAGGAGGAAAAAAAAGAAAGTCTCAGGATACAGCTTTGTAAGACACTTACAAAAGCTTTCAATGTAAACCCACTATCATACTGAAAACGGTTGTGTGTTTATGTGTGTGTGTGTTGTATAAGAGATGGAGAGAGAGAAAACTATATTTTGACCAGCTGTGAGAATTCTGAGGTCTCATAATATATTCAATTAGGGTAAAGACTCAAATCCCAACAGGAAATGGAATGGTATCTTATCTTAATTAGGATTTCCATTGCTGAGATACAGCAGCACGATGGCCAAATGTATCTTGGGAAGAAAGGGGTTAATTTCGCTCAAGGTTCCATATAAAAGTTCATTATCAAATGCAGTGAGAGCAGGAACTCAATCAGGACAGGAACCTGGAGGCAGAGCTGATGCAGAGGCCATGGAAGGGTGCGCTTACTGGCTAGTCCCTCTGGCTTGCTCAGCCTGTTTTCTTATAGAACCCAGAGCCAGCAGCCTAGGGATAGAACCACCCACAATGGGCTGGGCTCTCCCACCTCAATCACTAATTAAGAAAACGTCTACAGGTCAGCCTATAGCCTGGCCTTATTGAGACATTTTCTCAATTGAGGCTTCCCTTACTCTAGTAACTCTAGCTTGAGTTGAGTTTGCTTGCTTCTGAGTGGCCCATATGGAAGTCATTTCTTTCATTATAATTGATATGGACGAGCCCAGTTCAACCTGTGAAAGTCTAGAGAAACAAGAAAGGCACCTGAATATGAGCCTGAGCACAAAGTGGTAAGCAATTTTCCCCCCTAGGCTTTGTTTCAGTTCTTACCTTAGGCTCTTGCCCTGAGTTCCTACCCTGACTTCCCTTCATGAGGCATCGAAAGCTGTAAAAAGAAATAAGTCCTTTCCTCTTCCTGTCACCTTTGGTCATGATCTTTGTCACAGCAATAAAAACCCACCTAATAACAGTCATGTTGGTTGCAACTTTCCTATGCTAAGCACACTGTGTCTGGACTGTCTCCACAAAAGGTTTATGTGTTAAGGACTAAGTTCTCAGATCACACTGGGAGGCTATAAGACTCTTTAGAAGCAAGGCCTAGTAGGTAGTCTTTAGGTCACTGTGGATATATACCTTCCAGGAGGTTAGCGGGACCATGGCTCCTTCCTTTATATCACAGTCAAGAAGTGACTGGCTTCACTTTCACACACACCATGTCCTGAGGAGCAACGTGGACACAGGCCAGAAGCATCAGGGTCTGAAACCTGCAAAATAATGAGTCAGATGAACCTTCCCCTGTCTGCTGATTACCTCGAGTCTATGATACAATGTAGAAAATGGTGTTACCTCAGGTCTATGACACAATGTAGAAAATTCTGATTATCTCAACCTATGATACAATGTAGAAAACGGTGGTTACCTCAGGTCTATGGCACAATGGAAAAGAATGCTGATTACCCCTGGTCTATGGCACAATGTAGAAAACTGAGCACGTAGCATCATAGACTATCCCATTTTTCCTTGACCACACCCTATCAGGAAAAGTACCATTAATATCCCATCTATAGTGAAAACAGTTGCAGATCAAGAAGCCTGATCCTTACCAACATCAGGCAGGTAGCATCACCCTACAACAACGGTACAGCCTCTCCTCATTCCTGTCTCCCCTGCCCAACCTGACCTCAGCAGTGTGTGTCATCTCTCTGAGATTCAGTTTGCCCAACTATTCGATTTGTAAAGGCCTTCCTGAAAGGATGTTTGAGAGAATGAAAAGAAACAATACATGCAAATCAGTTCTTTAGGAAGAAATATGTGTTCATACCACCTCTCATCACCACTATTATAATTGCCAAAAGAGTGTCCACGAAGAGAGAAACATCAACCGAGGAACTGATTCTAAGTATATAAAAATAGAAACATAATATATACACACTGCTCCTAGGGCTAATAGAATGGAAATCCAGACTCTCCTCTCTGGCTTGTACAGTGGAAACTGCTGCCGTCTTGGGCCCATTCCTACTTCCGAATCGAGAAATTGTGCCAAGGAGTTTGAATTTAAGCATCTGTTCGCTCAGCCATCAGCCCCATGAGCCACATACAAGCTGCCGCCACCTTCGTTAAGGCTCTGAACACGAAGAGAATTCCAAGGGGATTTCATTGCAACTCCTTTTCCACACATGCTTGCACACATCCCTTCTGTCCGAACTCCCATCTGGCCACAAATGCCTTCTGAATCTGTGGCATTGTCTAACAGACATGCCCCATCTGTGCACACAAGGATTAATCTGGATATTCTGGTCCCAAGTAGGCGGGGTAATGAGCACAGGGAACACGCAAGTTTCCAAGGAGCTACCAAGGGAGACGTGTGAGCCGTGTCTAGGCATGATCCCCAGCACACTAACTGACAGAGAAATGTCGACCACTAACTGGTACTAACTGGTACAGTAAACACTGAGGACAACTGTGAGCAGAGAGGATCCTTGTTTTCCTAAAGTAGTCCTCTGATTTCTTGTTGCTTCTTGAATCATCAAGCCCAACAATACCATGTCTCTTTCCTCCATGTTGTCTCTGAGGGCTCTATACCTGTCTCCCCTCAACCTCCCTCAAACAACTCTACTTATGACCATGGAGAACTCAACCACCTTTGAGGAACTAGTATTAGCATAAGAATACAAGCAGCATCAGGCCAAACCACTACAGTTCTCAGCTGTTGATGGGGGCTGGTAAATATATCTTCTGCTAATCCCAAGAACATACCGAATTACATAAAGAGCACCAACCTATAATTGTGTAAGCATTCCAAACTTTCTAAAACATGGTTCCACCAACCATTTCGTTGACTAGCGGCTTACGTACACAGTATCCACATTCTCCTTGGTATGCATCAAGGCACTGAAGCAATGAATGAATCAAGGCACTAAAGCAATGAATGAATGTTCCCATTCATGACACGCTATTCACAGAACGTAAACATTAAAAACTGTTGGCGTTTCAGTCAAAAGTTCAATGGACCAGTCCGTTGAGGGTTTATTGAGATTCATGAGAAGCCTCAATTAAGAGTAATTTTGCTCTGCTGCTGGCATTTTAGAAACTTAAAAACCTTAGCGTGAGCCAACATGCCAATGATTGATTCACATTTGATAAAAGTGGACATAAATCTGTTTTGGATGTTAGTTTTGATTCGGAAATATCATGGTTTAGCAACTTAATAATATTAGGGTCCAATTTTTAATTTTCTGCCATAAGCCATGAACTAGACATCATAAATCATAGTTAACCAACTTAATTATTAAGAGTTTGAGGGATTTTTTCTCTTTTCAATGTTTACTTATTTATTGAGGAGGGGCGGACTTTTGCCAAAGAATGCATATAGGTGACTGTGGACAAAATTCAGAGTTTTCCCTTTGATAGGTAATGTGGGCCCCAGGGAAGGAACTCATGTCACTAGACTTGCCAAAGACTACTCACTCTCTGAGGCATTTTGCCAAACAGTTTTGATGTTTTATAGGGTGTGCAATTGAAAAAAAATGTAAATATCTAGATTTAAGACACTTGTTGTTGTTACTGCTGCTGCTGACCTCAGGAAACCAAGTTCAGAATATCTAAATGCTTTTGAAAATGGATACTGGTTTTCAGCCTGAGGGGAGGGGAACAGATTGTTTTTAGCTATGATCAGAACTGATCTTTACCTTGAGAGGATAATGTGTTTGATTGTGGTAGATACGGGAACTTGTGTGTAGTAGCTTAGCCTCAAAATCAATAGCAGCTGTTGAATTTAATGAACGCTTACTGTAGCAGTAAACCATTAGCAATAGAGTATTCATGATTTTGTATTTAAGTGGGCATAGATATTTATTAAATGATAAGGGATTATCTTTGCTATAAACCATCAAGCTCACTGGGTGCTGGAGAGCTGATACCCTGATTAGGAGTGATTTCTGACCAGTCATGAGGACCGAGGTTTAAATCCCTGCACCCAAGTCAGGCTGCTCATAAATGGCTGTTTCACACCAGATCCAAGGGATTTGATATCTTCTTCTGGCCCCCCAAGGACACGTACATCCACATTTGTGCACATACTCACATACCCACATACACAGAAATATGCATGCACATAAGATAAAATAAATATATTTAAAATCAAGCTCACCTAAGGATTAATATCATGTTTTGTGTTGGTTTGTGCAATCTGATCATTGTTCTGACTTCTGAGGAGTCAGAATCAATTCCCTCCACAAATAGCTTAGTTCGTCATAACATTCATGGGGTCAAAAGTTCATATGTATATCAGGCACATAAACTGAGAGATGCCTCTTATTCTAAATCACCTGAATCATCACCCTTTTCAACCCCTCCCTGATGACATCACGGAGTCAAATATACTGAAATGATCAGATATCAATGCAGGAAGGAATATACTAAATCTATCAGAGAAGTCCTGCCGTGAGAAATTCTTCACAGATACTTTACACTTATATTCCCTTTTACAGTCCAGTGTGTTGCCCTTTTTATGCAGAAACTTGAGTTCTATGTCACTGGCAGCTTTACCAACACCTAGAAATAGCAGTTACCAATATCAATTAAAACCTAGAATGGCAGTTTTTTGGCTTAAGAGTTGGACCCGCCACAGGTTTTAAGGAGACTTGGCGACATCATCCTAACAACAACTCCATGGATAGAACCTGTCCGTGTTCTTAGTTCTGTATCTTTTATGTGCTAGGCCATTTCACCCCTGCTTGTAGCTGAGGGCAACAGACTACGACCATTGAGATGAACAAATAGAAGACATAAAGCTGTACCTGGGGGAGAGAAATCAGGAAAGGAAGGGCTGGCGCACAAAGATACCGTCATCAATCAGCACCAACGTTTCAGGTCTGAGTTGTCAGGAGGAACTTACCACAAGGCACAGCAGCTAAAAAATGCCCAAACTGTAATGTTTCATCCCAACATCTGTTTCACTGATGCCACAACCATTTGAATTTGTTTTTATTAAGCTTGGCTTCACATATAGATTTCTTATGAGTCTTAGAATTATAACTTTGATAAGATATATAACAATAGACTAAGAAACTATGTGATTAAATTAAAAATTTAAAAGGCTTGAGAATAAAAGACATCTTATAGTCCTCTTTTTTGTTATTTATTTATTTTATATTTTTTATACTCCAGATTTTATCCACCCCCAAGTTCACCCTTAAAGTGCTCTTTTAATACTAACATATATGGCATAATCTGAGAAAAAAATACATCGTGTTAGTAGCAACAACAAGGGAAAACGCTGCCTGCCTGTGTACAGTTTTGGTGGGGAGATGGCTCAGTGGGGGAACGTGTTTACACCCAGGAGGACCTGGGTTTGGGTCCCATGTAAAGATTAGGAATGTGGTACAAATCTATAATTCTAATGATGAACTGAAGACACAGGCAGATTCTGGAGCCTCACTGACCAGTAAACCTGACTGAAATAGAGAGCTCCAGACCCAGTAAGAGACTCTGAGGAAGACACCTGATGTCACCCTCTAACCTAAAAATGCTCTCCATGCAGGTAAGTAAACACACGCACACATATAATATAATCCTTTCTGGATAGAGCCATTAAAGGTGAAGAGGAAGATGAGTAGCTTCCGTTATTCAAAATCTTGTGCAGAAGAACCAAGCATCTTCCCATTTCACTAACCATGGAGAATAAAACCTAGAATGGCAGGTTCTGGGGCCTCACTTTTTCTCTTTCCAGGCAGCCAGCTTTCCTCATGAAGTTACTGGTGGCTGCCAGTGATGTTGTAGCTCTGTCCACTTGAAGGATGTCGGCATGCAGTCTGGAAGACAATGGAAAGACATGAAGTCAGTGTCTAACATATCAGGGAACTGAGTAATCACCCCAGCAACAATCCTAACAAGCACCCAGCCAATCATTCCTCTGAAACTCAGCATCAGTTTCCACATTTCTGACAGTCTTCTTGCTGTGCTGGTGAAACTTGTCATTAAACTGAGTATCTATTAAAACAAAAATCAGAAACAAAATTTTCTAATGCTCACTTCTTAGTGAATCACCAGCAATAAAATTTCTCTTACGTCTACGATCCTGTTTCCTTTCCCATGTGTCTATGGCAGAGAGACAAAAACAAATCCTGAGTCTATCTTTTATTTGTGTGAATATCCTACGTGGCACACAGGTCTGAGGCATGTAACCGCACATACCTTCATGAGGGAAGTTGAATGCCTGAAAAGATCTCATCTTTTTATTTACAACTAAATTTCTAATCTAATGCACTTTACACTACAGACAATCCCAGGATCTGTCCTAAGTGGGGATCAGAGGATTTTTCAAGTTAGCAAAATGGTAAAGATTTTTCAAAGAAAAATATTTCTGGAGGCTGGAGAGATGACTCAGTGGTTAAGAGCCCTTGCTGTTCTTGCAGAGGACCCGAGTTTGGTTCCCAGCACCCACATGGTGGCTCACAACCATCTGTAACTTTAATTGCATGAGACTCAGTGTCCTAACCTCTGGAGGCACCAGACATGCATATGATGCAAATTCAAACATACAAGTGAAAGCGTCATACACATCAAATAAGATGAGTAGTTCAAAAACCAATAAAGTGTTTCCACACAGCTGTGTCACAGTGTGAAACACAATCCCTCTTGATTTATGACCGTAATAGACATATGACCTTATGTTACAAGAGCTATTGGCTTCCAAGTGAGCTTAGAACATATTCTTTATGACTAGTTATTTTTCTTTTAACTACACTCATCAAAACATGGCAAGCAGGCTGAGGAAAAGGCCACATTGAAGACAAATGGGTCAAATGGAAATCTTTGGAAAGGCAAGCCTTTAAGAGATTTACTGGAGTCAAGATGTTTCCCCAAATTCTTCTTAAGATAAAGGAAATAGCTAGTAAGAGTGCGAGAGGATCTCAAGTCTTTATTCAAACATGAGCCATTGGATAGCATCTTCGAGCACATCCTGAATTCACTATTCTGTGAGTTTTGAAAATGAGATTGCTACCAGGTTACAAAGTAGGTATCCATCTGGAATAATCTAAAACAGAGAGAAATTTAATCAAAAGGACAATGATTGCCTAAGAAAACTCAAAATGAGGAGTGAGACAAGATTCCACAACAGCCTGGAAATCTGAGACTCAGAAGACAGGGCCAGCTGCTCCAATTCTATCTCTTTCTATAACTTGACTCTGGTCTTCCATTACTCTCCTTCAAAGATCGGTAACTTCTTTTTCAAGACTATCTAGCATACATTCTTGGATCAGTCTTGCTTTTGAGGAAAATGGAACCAGTCAACTCCCTTCCAGAGTCATGAGCTAGACAGAATCCATGCCACTAACCCTATAGGAGAAACAGAATCAGTGCCAGTCTTACCCACGATGTAACTATTCCTCATCTCATGACCTCGCTCTGCCACCTGACAGGTGTCCAGCTGCCACAGTAGAAGCCTCCACACCTAGTGGCAAATTCAACTTCACGAAGAGATTTGTGTCAAGCAGAGGATTTCATGGACTTGCAAATATAGGTTATTTTTAAAAACCAAGTTAACTTTGTGCAACCAAACCTGGCAGTCTGAGTTCAGTCCCTAGGATCCACATGGTAGATTCCTGTAAATTCTCCTCTGACTTTCAAATAAACAAACAAACATAGAAATAAATGCAATTTTTAATTTAAAAAGAACAAGGCGTAGGAGGCATTGCTACACTGCTAATTGTTATGGATATTTCATTTTTCCAACCTTACAAGACACAAAGGCAAAACTCTCTGGTCCAAATGACAAAGCAATGTTAAGGAAAGCATCGGCGAAGCGCATCCCCCAAGTGTGGGTTAGAGACTCAGGACTGTAACAAACACTGAAGGACACTTGGATTATTTGATGAATAAATAAAAACATTCATGGGAAATAAAAGTTGCTGGTAGGATATCAACATGAAATTTTAATGAGCTTTAGAAACAATGCGATTTCTAATGTGTAAATAGGCACGCTGCAACATTAAGAGTGTACCTAAATTTTTAATCCTTAATTAGGAGCAAGTTATCTCACTCCTGGTTTAGATTGTTAGTGAATAACCAATTCTCACAGAAGCACAGTAAATAAGCACATGATGAAGCCAACATCCTCAGATAACAAAATAATAATTTAAAAAGTTAAATTATTTTTATTGGTTTCTGCTCAGAAATCTCCAAGCTTATTAATTAAAAAAATACATTCATATAAATGTATTCATTATTGCTATTAAGAAATTCATGTCTCTGGGTACCAAAACTGTCTGCAATTCATAGCTCAATTTTTCTTCATTAAAAACTTGGAAATTTTAAAAGTATACAATGAAGCACTGTCGCTATTTTAGAAGGGGTCTTCAGAAAGATATCAGGACCAGTTCATTAATGATAGCCAGGCAGTGGTGGTGCACACCTTTGATCCCAGCACTTGGAAAGCAAAGGCAGGTAAATCTCTGAGTTCAAGGTCAGCCTGGTCTAGCAAGTTCCAGGACAGCCAGGGATACACAGAGAAAATCTGTCTCAAAAACCAAAATCAAAAACCAAACAAACAAAAAAACTCAAAGATAGACAATTAAAGCATTCACTTAACTAGTAAGATTGAGACAAATATGAGATTGTGCCAACCAAACTGAAATTTTGTTCCGGAAGCAAAAGTGAGTTAACAAAGGCAGGTAGGTAATATTTTGTAAAAAATTCTCGATTCGTGAAATATATTAATTATATAGCCTCTAAAAATCATGAGCATAAGACTAAATTTTATTTTGCAAACATTAAGACAGAAGGCTAGTTTCTTTTTACGGTTCCTTTGAAGTATATAGAACAGAAAACCATAGCCTCTAGAAAACTTCAAGCACAGCACCATGAACAGGATAACATTCAACTCGGGTCCATCAAGCTGATTACCTTTAACCCTTGCTCTCATGTGTGTCCGTTTCTGGGGACTCTGTTTATTTCACTGAAGAGGCCAAGATACAACAAAGAAATGGATACAACGAAGTCCAGCAGGTTTTTTGGGCTTACTTACAGGAAGAACCATGGATGACCCTAAAACAAACTGCACCCCAAAAGGTCCCATCCCAGTATCCATGATGATGTACAGGGAAACTGCAAAAATGGAGCCTTCAGTTCAACTACTTTCCCCCTCATATCTACTCTAGTGTCCCCCAAAATCAGATTCAGGAAAAGAGTGATAGGGATCTCATCAGCCAGGGTCTAAAGACTCTCCCCACACCCTCATAAAAGTATGTAAGTAAGCTTGATTTTGGGGGGGTCCAGGAGTGCTGGTGAGCACAGTTCATTATTGGATGCCGCTGCCCACACATAGCCAGCATACTATTGCATGCTCTACAATGCAAGTCAGTGGCTACACTGTATAGCGTATGGGTTTACATTCCTAAAATGGTAGTTCTAGGACTGCCCTTTGCGGATTGGATTTTGGAAATGTGTGGTACTTTTTAACCTTCCAAGTTTTTGTTCAGCTGAAACTTGGACCGTGAATAGCATGAAGATGCTACTACCGTGGGCAACCATTTCTTAAAATGGCAATTTAAGTAGGCTTATACAGATGATCTCTGGTTTTATTTTTCAATCAATGCAATTGGTTATTACTAAGCTAGAATATCTAAAGTCAAGCTGGATCTTTACCTGTCTTTGGTGGAGTTGAGTTTAAGGCCATATAAGGCTACTTTCAGGTCCGACCTCAAAAGCCTTCCTGTATGGTCTCCTCATAAGCTGAAGACCCAGTACAGGACTCTAATGTTCTAGATAACTGTGGATCTTTCGAGGAGGAGGAAGCCACAGGCAGCACTACACAGGGCAGCCTACTGAAACATACATATCCATCATCCATCTATCTATCTATCTATCTACTTATTACCTATCTATCTCTCTTTGTCCATGAACAAAAAAGTCAAAATTGAGTTTGAAGAGTTTGACGTCTTATTGAAAGACTGTTACTGTGTGAATCTAAGTCCTCCACAGGCTCACATGTTACAGGCCCTAGTATGCAGATGGTAATGCTATTATGAGAAGTGAAAGCTTTGGGGTGGAGGTTAATTTGAAGCAAATAACTTGGGGTGGGCCTGTGTCGATTCTTCCTGTGCCTCAGTCCCTCTGTGGAAAACAATTTTGCTTCATCACACCCTTCTTCTATGATGTTTGTGATGTAAAGCTAAACCACTCTACATTCCCTTAGATATTTGTTGCTGCAACAAATCCAAGGGGCAGCATCATCATGGCTAACTCATGTTGGGATGAAAATGAGCCTATGTTCACGTAACAAGCACTTAATGACTGAGTCATCTTGATAGCCATAAAATGTCTTTCCTTCTTAAAAATAGTGATTATTTTATTTTATGTATGTTAATGTTTTGCCTGCATGTATGTCTATGTAAGAATGTCAGATCCCTAGAACAGGTGTTACAGACAGCTGTGAGCTGCCATATAGTTGTTGGAAATTAAACCTGGCGCTCTGGAAAAGAGCCTGCTCTAACTGCTGAGCCATTTCTCCAGATCCCTAAAATTCTTTAATGTACTATTAGAGAATGAAACAGCAAACTCCTTGGGGGTAAATATCCTGATAGAAAAAAAGGCATTTCAAACATATATGTTAAAAAGTTTCTATGATAAGAGGAAGAAGAGGACAAGGAGGAGGACGAGGAGGAGCAGGAGGAGGAGGAAGAAGAAGAAGAAGAGGAGGAGGAGGAGGAGGAGGAGGAGGAGGAGGAGGAGGAGGAGACGACATAAGAATGGATTAAACACTGAACATACACCATAAAACACATGCAAAATTGTTAGTTAGTGTGGAGAGCCGTTTAGCCACGCCTCCAAGGAACTGTGGAGAGCTGTACTGTGGAGAGCCGTTTAGCCACGCGCCCCAAGTGGAGAGCCGTTTAGCCACGCCCCCAAGGTACTGTGGAGAGCCGTTTAGCCACGCCCCTAAGGCGGACGTGAGCCTTGGCTTTTCCTTGCCAGTTACAACTCCTTATATGGTGTGGGGCTGTGCTGACAGTGATGTGAGGTTACATCTGATCGCTCTGGACCTATGGGCTCGGACCATGCCGCGACCCGTGATTGGCCAGGATGGAGTACCTTTTACTTCTAGACGCCATTCTAAGATGGCGCCGGTTTTCCAAGGTCAGCTCAGCTTCCTGAGTAAACAAGCCCATTGCGCATGCGTCGGCCTTGAGCCCTTCCCGAGCAGGCTTATGCTAATGAGGTATTGGCAGCCTAACCTATCCTGAGAGAACACGCCACCTAGCCTGCCTAGGGTGGATATATAAGCAGCTCGTCTCTGCTGCTGGGGGTCCCCCTAGTTTAGTTTCGTTCCTGAAATAAAGCTGTTCGAGCAGGATCCGACCGTGTCGTGTCTTACTTGCTGGTCGAGGCGGACGCGACAAGTTAGCTTGTGAGAAATAGTCAAGGCTAATCATCCTCAGTAAAGTGTAAGTTAGTGACCCTGTGAGATACGTCTTGTACCTGGCACAGGGCTAGACTTAAGGACTGGCAAGAGTGTCAACCAGGGAAAGGGAAAACCCAGGTTTCCATGTATTGATGATGGAATAAAAAACCTAAGTGGTTGAATGGTTCATTCAGTACAAGGTTAAAACTACACTCATGCTAAGTAGCAAATTCACTCTGTAGATTGACAGGAGGTAAAAGTGTTAGGGCAAACATTTTCTACACAGATGTTTTTACCAGCCTGGGTCTTAATGGACAAGAACAAAAAAGAATAAATGAAAGTGTCTCTCACAAAGGGGATGGATGTATATGCCCTTGTGTTCTAGTCACACAACGTGGTATTTCTCAAGCAGTGCGAGGAATTCAGATAATCATGAGTAAACGCGGTTCCCAAAGTAACGTGGGAACTCGCACGCACCAAAAGCCAAGTCAAAGAAGCAAGAGGCATTTACGAAGACGATGTAAGTGATTTGTGTGGAATTCCAGAGCAGGCAAAAGTAACCTCCACCTGGTAGAAATGAGATTCGTGGCGATTAGATGAGCAGGGATGACAGACACATAGAAAGGACACAAGAGAAACAAACTCCCTGATATGGGGTGAGTTGACGGAAATATGGTCACTGAACTTAACTGCATGAACTGTGTGGGAAATGAGCTTCAGCTAAAAGAATTGTAATAATCACTGGGATATGGAACAATGCCCTCCAATGAGTGGTTCTTTTAGCTTCTAACACTGGGCTGTGGGACAATTTGCCGGTGGATTGAGCCTGCTAGTAAAAAGTCACAGATTTGTCCAATAAAATGCCGACATTATATTCACGTCCAAATAACTGTCATGTGGAATTGCAATCAGTTAAATACTAAAATTTTATTGCGGGGCTTGGTCAAAGGCTCTATGGCAGATAGATCTACTAAGTTAGCATTAGCATATATTCTCACTAATAAAACTTCAGTGATTTCTTTATAGCTAAAGAGAAAGCAGGATTGTTCTCCAACTGTAAAAGCTAATTCAACACCAAAACACGTTCTGTAACCTGGGATCCCGTAGGTACATGATCTTTCTATGTAACACGGATCAAAGGCAGTGAGTCGATTATACGAGCCACCTCCAGCCTACGGACATCTTACAGGTAAGCCACTGTCGCTTCTTGGCTACCCAATGTTTACTTTTTAAAAAATTACTGTCTAGCATTTAAATTTGAGAATTCTCCAATATTTGGGGAAGAAATCTGCATTTTTAATTTCCTGAATAATTCAAACATCTGGCATACTGGGTCTCGTTATCATCTGGTTCTTCCCACACTACCCCACTCTCCGCTACTCCCTAGTGTCTCTGTGTTGGCTGGCTGGCACGATGGATGGGTGAAATTGTAATTTTTATTTTAACATAGGAAGGAGTTGGCACTTCTTGATTTGAAAGGCCTTGGAAGCAAACAACCACTAGGAGATATATATATGTAATCAAGTAGATTTTTAAATAGATTTATAAGTAAATATAAGGGTTTTTTTTTTTTCAAGAGAAAGCTCCTTGTTAACAAAAAGTTTTAGAAGTTCACTGAATTATGTTCTATAAATATTGCCTTTCAGTGAGTAATGCAGTCAAGTGCCATAGACATTCCACATACTTCTACCACATAAGGTCATCACAAAAAGTATTCCTTGCTATGGAAAACAAAGGGAAGGCTGTTAGCAATATTAATTACATGATGATAGTAACATGAATGTACATGTGGTCCTACAAAGGCAAGAAGGCGTCAGCATCCCTAGAGCTGGAACAAGCAGTTATGAGCCCCCACGTGGTACTGGGACCTGACTTCAGGTCCTCTCCAAGATCAATAGCACTTTTAACTGTGAGCTATCTCTCCAGCCTCTAAATTATTGTCATCTCAAAACATAACAACTGAATCTAAAATCCTGTCTCCTATGTTATTATATATAAAACATAGATGCCTCGGAGGCCCTGTCATCAGGTATCAATTGCCTTACATTTGTACACGTTGTGCATGAATTACTTCAGAATGAATCCACAGCCAAAGGAGGAATTTCAATTCAAATAAAGATGGAGAAAACCATCTTGGTTTTGTATAGCATATAGATGACCTTCTATGTCTGTAGGGGACCAGCCCTTGAAACACCAAAGATGCAAAGCTTACAGAGGCTCAAGCCCTTGGGTAAAATGATGCTGTGTTTCCATGAGAACCATTCCTATACTTCAGGCTTAGACTACTTGCACTACCTTAAAAAATACATTTTAAATGAACATATGTATGCATTTTAAATAAGTAAATAATTGCTATAAAGCATCAATAAGGGAATAAAGATGAGAGACTAGGTCTACGGGTGTTCAGTATATATGAAATGTTTTCCAAATACTGTTAACATCATTTGGTTGGTGGAGTCCAAGTATGGAAAACCCACAGAAATGGAAGGCAACTAAACTTACCTGCCAGTCCTTTTTCACGGTCAAGAAACACCACAAGTAGTTCCAACTCTAAACTGTGAACCTTAAAAATTATAGAAAATTTTCTCTTCTTATTCAGACAATGGGAAATATTTTTGGGAAATTGAATTAAATATGGTTCTTTTTTTCCAGTTTTGTTATTTTCTAACTATATATGTCATGGATATAAGTATATACTGGATACATAGAAGGAATTCTATAATGGTAATGTCTCTTAGATGAAGTGCCTCAGCCATGATTGTGCTTCTTTAGGTCAACTGTCCCTCAAACACTGCAGGAACCAATACATGCCAAGACACACACAATTCATCTTCGTGTGATGCACAAGGCAGTGGAGGGCATAGCTAGATTACCTGTGCCTGTCAAAAGAACAAAACAAACAGTGCTTGTTCCTGAGGGAGAGACAGAGAGAGAATAAACGTGGGCCCAAGAAATCAAAGTGCTAGAATGGCTGAGGAGAGAAAGAGATGTTGCAGAGAGTAGCAACACCGTGAAGGCCTCACCTCTAAGGTGGGGCTTGGTTGGTAGATACTTGCTTAGCATGCAGGAATCCCTGGGTTCAGTCCCCAGCCCTGCATAAAAGCAGATGAGCTAACCCACGTTTATAATGCTAACACTCCAGGGTGGATGCAGGACAATCAGAAATTTGAAGTCAGGTCTATATAGAATCCTGTTTTTATGAGAAACAACACACACACACACCACACACCCTGTCTTAGAGTTTTATTGCTTTGAAGAGAGATCCATGACCAAGGCAACTCTTATAAAGGCAAACATTTAATGGGGGCTGGCTTACAGTTTCAGAGGTTCAGTCCATTGTCAACATTGGGGGAAGCATGGCAGCATGCAGGCAGACATGGTGCTGGAGAAGCTGAGAGTTCTACATCTTGATCCGAAAGCAGCAGCAGGAGACTCTTTTTCTCAGACAGCCAGGAGGAGGCTCTCACTCCCCATTGGGCAGAGTCTGAGCATAGGAGCCTCAAAGCCCACCTCCACAGTGACGCACTTCCTCCAACAAGGCCACACCTCCTAATAGCCCACTCGCTGAGCCAAGTGTATTGAAACCACCACACATACATACATACATACATACATACATACACTAAAATACATAACTACTACACACCATTTTAAAGAAGACAATCAGGGCTACATTTGCAACTACAGAGTCAGGATGTCCATATTCCCATACGTATCTCTATTATGGTATTAGAATTTTTATGTTTTATCACACAATGAGTTGAATCTGTATACTCCTAGTCAAACAGAAACTTGTCAAGAGTTTTAATGTGAAGTAAGAAGATTATAACACTGAAGATTGTTTTTTAACTTTTTTTAAGCTACAACTTTAATGTGTTTATCTTATGTGTGTATGCCCGGGTAGGCATTCGCCAGACCACACATGTGGAGATTAGAGGATGACCCGAGGGAGTCTGTTCTCTGTCTACCATGTGTGTTTCAACTGAGGTTGTCAGGCAAGCATCTTTGCCCACTGAGCAATCTTCCCTGGCCAAATGTGTAGTCGGATAATGAGCTTCTGTCCATGGATGGTATTTGTTCTGTCTCCTTCTCTTGGCTTTCTTCTCTTGTCTCTGGCTTTCTCCTGAGCCTCCTGATAGTCGGTTTAAGAGATCTACCCTCCTTCCTGCTTCTACAGGGGCAAAGGTCAATTCCTCTCTCTGATCCTCTGACTGAAGACATTTCTAAACCTGTGTTTGTTTGTTTGTTTGTTTGTTTGTTTGTTATTGTTTTGGGGTCCACCAGTAACGGATTCTGCTTCTTTGAATCAATTTCTTCAGATTTTGTCTATAAAAAATCTTAAAGAGTAAGGCCAAAATTTTCTTACCGTTGCTCCGATTGTTCGTCTCGGTTCATTTGCATAGATAGCGTTCCACAACAGTGGGAACCCACTCAGCACCGGCTACAGCCCCGCTGTTCTAGTCACATCTCACAGTTCAGGAAACCAGAGGACGTTATTACCTTCTGCATCACTTCCAGTTGTGAGATTATTACACACAGCATCTAACTGTTTGAAATGAAAACGTGGCGCTTCAGAACCACAGGTGGGTCTTTTTCTCAATGAGGAGAAGAGATTCATAACACAGGACAGGGACGAATGCTTCCTGTGGAGACACTAACTGGGTTTTATTGCTAGCCTCAGAGAAAGTACTTCCTACCTAAATACGAAGTACAGCGGCTAGCAGGAAAAACTGTGAGGGAGATGAAAGTTTGCAAATAGTTTCAAAGATTAAATATGAAAACATGTATTTCTAGAACTTTCCTGACTCAGATCTGCTCGTGGGTTATCCCGTCGCTCATTCTCAGTGTGTATTTGTTATCCGTGGGTAACGCAGCATTGGACTTTCTAACCAATCAGATTTCACAGGGATAAGGGAGCTGCATACACAGAACTCGGACAATCAGTCTCCGGACAGAAACAATTAGAGCTTACAGAATTCCAGATTGTGAAGAGGGTGGGGCTAAGAAGATATGGATCAGCAGTTAAGAGCCCTGGCTGCACTTGCAGCGGACTCTAGTTCGATTCTCAGGCCCAGGCCCATGGAGGGTGGCTCACAGCTGCCTGTATACCAGCTGCAGATAATCTAGCATCTTCGCCCAGGTTCTGTGATCAACTCACTGACATGCACATACCCACACAGACAAACAGAAGCACACACACAACACAACACACACACACTTAAGACAGATATCTGAAAATAATTCTATATTATCATTAAAAAACAAGAAAACAAGGAGAAGATGTTCTAAGAACAACTCAAGAGAATTTGTTACCTATAAATTTTTCTTTTAAGAAGCAAAGTGACAAAAAAGAACTATTTTTATTTATTTTTATTATTAATTTTTAATTAATTATTTTATTTATTTATATCCCAAATGTTGCCTCTTTTCCTGGTTCCCCCCTCCCAGAGTTCTTCACCCCCTTCACCTCCCTAACCATCCCTTCTGGTATCCCCCATTCCCTGGAGCATCAAGTCTCTACAGAATTAGACCCATCCTCTCCCAATAAGACCAGACAAGGCAGCCCTCTGCTACACATGTGCCCAGGGACCACGGATCAGCCTGCATATGCTCTTTGGTAGGTGGCTAAAGTATTCCTAAGGAGCTTCGTAAGACAGAGAGGGAAGGCTCAGCATTTAAGAATGCACACTGCTATATCAGAGGATGGTTCAATTCCCAGGGCCCATGCAAGACAGCTCAAACTGCCCATAACTCCAGCTCCAAGAGATGTGGTTTTCTTTTCTGGCCTTGGCAGGCACTGTACTTGTTCATGTACACACACACACACACACACACACACAACACACAGAGAGAGACAGACAGACAGAGAGACAGAGACAGACAGACAGACAGACAGACACAGAGAGACAGACAGACAGAGACAGAGAGACACAGACACAAAGAGAGTGACAGAGAGACTCAGACACACAGAGAGTGACATACACACACACACACATGCACACAGTTTAAAAAAATAAGCAATCTTTTGCTAAGAGCTTCTTCTTAGCAAAGAGAGGAGCAAAAGCCCAAAGAAAGGAATTATGAAAGTCAGCCCTGCAAGAAAGGAGAACATGGAAATGGTGGGCACTATGGCAGCTACGGCTGTGGTTGAGAAAACCCCAGGAGCACTTTAGAAACTTACAAAAGGTATGAGATAGCTTTTTGGTCAAAAGCTAAGCAGAACACTGCGTTGTTATAGGCCAACGATGATCGGTATTGGCAAGGACATTTGCTTACCCCAAAATCCCACGTGCATGGCGTGGGTGGAGGGGATGAAGAGAAAACGCGTCTAAAATTAGTCCAAGGAAAGAGAAAGTGTCAGAGAACGTTTCAGAAATGCGGTGTCATGTACCAATAGAAATAGCCTATGGAATCAAGAATGGCAGAGGGGCAGGGAACTTAGGGAGCCTAAGTATTAGATATTTAGAGACTGGTCAACTTGTAACCTATGTGCATACTTTACCATGAAAAAAACACATTATATATTTCATTTCTTTCTTTTTGTATAGAATGGAGTTTATTTAGGGCATGGGGAGGGGAGTTGAGGAGGTAGTAGAGACAGAGAAAGGGGGAGAGAGAGAGAGAGGAGAGAGGCCGGCCATGATCACATGGAGAGAGAAGGGGGTGGATATGGAGAGAAAAGGGACAGAGAGGGAAGACAGGAAAGAAATAATAAGATCAAGAGTATATTTATTTTCTAATTATACAGAAATTACACTACTGATGAGTGGCCTCAACCTTCCTAATGCTACGACCCTTCAGTACAGTTCCTCATGTTGTGGGGATGCCCGGGCTATAAAATCATTTCGTTGCTACTTCATAACTGTAATTTTGCTACTGTTTTGAATCATAAGGTAAATATCTGATGAGCAGGATCTCTGATATGTGACACCCTCAGGGTTCATGATCCACAGGTTGAGAACCCCTGCTATAGACATGCCTAACAGGTTCCTGATATTTAAATATATATAGTGCTCAGGCTACTACACGCCTAGTGGGTTCCTGATACTTTGCTATATATAGTTTTCAGGTTAATGTCCTGAACTGTTGGGAGACAACTGCTAGCAGAAAGCGGCTATCATCTTTGCAGCCATCTCAAGCCGTATACCCTGTCAAGAGACTTGTTTTCAGCAGCCCACAACAGCTGAGCACGCTCTGATAAACATCTTGTTTTTCTCACATATCTTGTTTTGCTGTTTAGTGCCCCCAGCTGCAAGGTGCACATGGTATCCACACTGTAAGGCGCACGTGTTCTCCACGGCTACAAGGCATGTGACATAGTGCCTTCAGCTGTGTTCCCTGCTTGTCCACGACGGCAAGGCATGTGGTAAAGCGTATAAATACCCAGGATTTCCTTTCAATAAGGGAGAGACTTGATCAGACCCTCTGTCTTATCTCCATTCTTCAAGTCTCTTGCCCCTCCATCCCCACTCTCTCCCTTGCTAGACCCTGACCCTCGGACCAGAGCAGCAGCTCAGGTCGGTACAGAGTGGCCCTCAAACATGCAGCAGAGCAGGCGGCTACACTGAACCTGTCAGACTTTCCCTGTGCCCTCAGGTTTCTGACAGGAGCTTCAGGGTTGCAAGCAGTGTCACGTGACGCCTATTCCAAAAAGAGCACCTGATCTTTCAAACAACTTGGGTACAGAATGACCTACAAGCTTCCATTTAAGAAGAATACAAATTTTAGAAACATTTGATAAAACGCCCTCAAAGCTTTCAAAAGTTTTCATGCCACCAAAATAACTCCCACCTTGAAGATACACGTAAATATTCCTTCCGCTTAAAAAAAAAAAAAAAATCACACCATTAAGGACATTACATGGGAAAATGTTCCAAGGAGAGTAATGTTAAAAGACTTTATTTTCAGGGTCTGTACCACCAGTTTGACACATAACAGACAAATTGCCCTGCAAAATAATTTCCACTGTGGCTCCATTTTAATTAGTGGCAACCCAGAAGTCAAATGATTTCTTGTGAAACTATGAAGAAGTAAATTACATCACCGTGGATCCCACAGACACTGTATGGCACGGGGATAATGTCCCATACATCAGCAGTGACAGCCCATTTCCATCCACTGTTATGAAAAGGTACGGGTGATAGAATGTCATTGCATTTCCGGAGCTAATGTCACGTTCTAGAACTAACCTGTCTCTTGCTCTGTCAATTCCCACCCCACCCCATGAAACAAATAAGTCTGCCACTGACTGGCACAGATAACAGCTTCCATGATGGCCCACATTACATACTCATCCCTGTTGCATCCAGCAGTGCAGCCCCAACAAGCAGAAAGCAGATTCAGACGGCCACCAGTTCCCTTAACTGTTTCTCACAGGAAGCATCTCTCCCTTCTGGAAATAACTACATAGATCCCTGCTTTGAACAGCTCTTCCAAAGTGATGGTCTCTGTGCATTGTGAGGAAAGTAATCAAATCCACTTTCTTCATAAGGAAGCATAACACCAAAAGGCAGTTTTAGCATGTAGAACAATGCCTAATACCTAGTATCAGCACTCAGCTCAATGTCTAGTACCTAGTCTGAGCACTTAGCACAACGAGTAAGTATCTAGAGTTAGCACTTAGCATGTTATGCAGTAAAGAATGTAAGCACTTAGCAGAAAGGCTAACACCTTGTTTGAGCATTTACTATAACATGTAGCCAGTAGTGCTAGCAGTTAATACAATGCCTAGTTCCAACTGTTAGCACTTAGCACAGTGTTTGGTACCTCAATCACCATTTACAGCAGTGCCTAGCCCTTCTGTTCAAGAAAACCGTCATTACCTGTAATATTTAAACTGAGGGAGAAGAATGAAGATCATAACCCTGGGAAATGTGGGCAGAGCAAGGAATAAGGTGTCAAACATATGGACCCTGTTCTGTTGCTAAGGCTGGTCCCTCGACATTAAAAAGACGAGACGGAGTGCCATAGAATGAGTGTCAAGTCAGAAGTACAGCCATCACTTGCACAACCCCAGGACCCTGACAACACAGGGCAGCAGCAGACAAGCATGTCCAAATGTAGTCTAACACCTTGATCCACACGATTAAGATGAACGAGAAAAGTTTATACTGCTATCTTAGAGGACCCCTTCCAGGATCCTCTGCACTGCAGGCATAAACCAACAAGTCCAGCTATTCCCTCTCCAACTGCAGGAAATGCCCGCTTGTTAAAAGTCAGTTGTCCAGCTTCAGCAGTCTCTATGGTCCCAGTAGTCTGGAATACTTATGGGGGAAGGGTGTAAGAACCTTTACTCTACAAGCATAGGTATTCCACAAAAGGACGAGGGATGAAGAAACTGAAGGATGAAGGACAAAGGATGGTTATGGATTGAGGGTAGGTACCTGAGCCTCTTCTGTGGATTCTCTGTGCGACACTGTTAGTAGAACACATGGTAGAGCCATCTCCTCAGTAACAGACCTTATGCTGCTCTTCCAGAGGACCAGAGTTCAGTTCCTAGCATTTCATGTCAGGCAGCTCATAATTGCTTGTAGGTCCAGCTCCAGGAGATCTGAAGCCCTCCTCTCCACAGGTACTTACACATAAGTGCATGTACACACACACAGGCCATCATTTTTTAATTATTTTATTTATTTACATCCCAGCCATTGCCCTCCTCCTGGTCCCCCCCACACACAGTTCCTCATCTGATTCCCCCTCTACTTTACCTCTAAGAGGGTGTTCCCCCCCTCCACCCCTCATTGGGCTTTCTCCTCCCAAAACTGGTTGCTCCAGAGATGAGAGAGTCCACACGTAGATGCTACCGTGGCTCTGCCCCCAGTTAATTGTGATTGATAAATAAAGATGTCAACAGCCATTAGTTAGAAGAGGCATAGATGGGGTTTATGTTTCCAGGGCTTGGGGTTGGAGGAGAAAGATGGAGAAAGTGCAGGAGAAAGGAAGGAGAAGCTGCCATGAGTTAAGAGTCAAGGGAGTGTGGCCCAGAAGGCTGCTCAATCGGAGTTAAGAGCGACCCAGATGGAACATCGTAAATAGAAAGTAATAACGCGGGGTTATCGATAGGAAAGTAGATTCTAACAGCATGGAGGATAGACGAAGGCCAAGCAATTGTGCTGCTTAAGGCTTATTGTAAAAATATAAAGACTGTGAGTATGTTTATTTTTTAATCTGGGAACTCAATAGCCAAGGTGGAGTAGAAACCTTGGGCTGGGATTTTAAATAATTTCTAAAACATATCTCTGTGGAGTCACCCATGTACCAATCACTAATGTCAATAGACACACTGGTCATAGCTAGCCTTGGGCAGAGTCTTTCTTGAGTCTATTGTGACGGACCTCCCTGAGGTGAACAGAAGTTTATTCTCATATTTCTAGGGTAAGTCATGCAACAATCGGGAACCTTAAATCTGGAACTCTTCATTGAGTCTCTTTCTACTTCCAGATCTCCGTTGACACCAGCCGTGTAGGTGCACCTGCCTGTACATCGTAATCTGGTAGGGCCACATGTGTCATACGGAATGGCAGGACACACAGTGATATGGGAATCACTGTGTGAAGCAACGGAAACTCATTCCAAGTCTCCCTCAAGATTTATTTCATCAAGATCTCTCTTCCAGGAAATAATCTGTCAGATTGATAGTGTATTTCTAAAGTTCAAAGTCTTTTGCGAGCTATTTAGCTAGATTAAAGGTTTTTTTCGAAATATGAAAAAAATCAATTGCTTTAGGAACAAATGTACTCTATCCATAATATTTAGAAAATAAATACACACTAAACTCCTAAAACACTTGCCACCAAGAAAGTGTGCTATGATGGAATGAATATGACGAGTCATTGTGAGGTCATGCTTGAAATAAATTCTTATTTCTTTTCCCAGGATGTCGAGAATATAGCAATGTCAAAGGGAACAAAAATGTAAAATGAGGAGACGCAGAGGAGGAGAGTCACACACAGAGAGGGCATCCGCTGCCTTGCAGCATGTGAGTCTCAGAGATGTAAACTGTGATGCAATTAATAGAAATGTAAATAGTTTATAAACATGGCTCCCGAAGCCTTCCACGTATATGAGACCTCCAATTTACAGCAAGGGGAGAAATAAATAAATAAATAAACGAGGCTTTCCAAATCACATCAAGATCCTTGAAATGACATATGTAAATAATGCAGGTAAGGTGACCCACAAAAGAAACCATGGACCAAGTGTAGACACAGAAAACTTAAGGAAGGAGATTAAGAACCAGAGTTCACGCTTCTGCAGGTGCCTCCGAGGCTTTCATTGAATTCTGGAGTCAAGGAAGCACCAGGTCTCCCTATTATGGGATACACAGATATCTATTAAAATCAGTAAACTGAGAAGACAAGAAATGGATATTGAGTTTCTGATTTGGGCATTTTGAGGGTAAAGGGGGATGCTCCTGTCTGTCTGTCTGTCTGTCTGTCTGTCTGTCTGTTGGTCAGTCAATCTGCTTCTTTATTCGTTCTCAAATGCTGTGGTGATGGATATGCATCACCTACCTAGATAGAACTTCTGTTTAACAAGTCACAATATATCTGTTTCTTGATACTAAAGCCAAGAGTTAAATTCATGTATTACTAAAGCTTAGACGTCTGAACCACGTCAACTGGTTTCTACTAAAAAAAAAAAAAAAAAAAAAAAAAAAAAAAATCCTACAGGTCTGACTTCCCCAACAGATGACAACTACTAAATCTAGAATCTATTTTAAATTATATGGGTGTGTCGGAGAACAGACTAAAGCAGCCATTCTCTCCAGAATTGACTGGTGAAGCTGGGCCAGCACTGACTGAATTCCCACTTAGCACTTCCAGCCTGTCTGTGACATACTCATGCCCAGCTGTACTATAGGAAACTAATCTCCTGCTGACCTCGACAACCTGGGGGTTGGGATTTCAAGGTACTACAGAACCTGCACAGTGAGGAGGGAAGATGGAGAAAAGATGGAGCCAGAGAGGATGCTCAAATTCCAGGCATATGTTTGTTCCACATCACTACTGGTCCCAGAAACATGAACAAATGGGACAGATGAAGCAACTCAAATGAACTCCAAAGACCTAAACTGTGATAAGCAAGTGAATGCACAAGCCAGATACTTCAGTATTCTGAGGCCACATGTGACAGACCATTGCCTGAACCAAATTTAAAAAGATTCTAAATGACTAGAGAGATACTGTGGGCATGAATCAAGAAATTCCTATTTTTAGATGTCAGTGCTCCCCGAACTCACCTATGAATTCTTCATAACCCATGTCATGATTCTAGAAGCCTCTTAACTTTTTAAACATTATGTTTATGTTTTGGGGGAACCTGGAGCTCATGCCACAGAGTACATGTTAGGATCATGGAGCATTCTACTCAGTGGCAACGAACCTACTGTATCTAAAGTAATTTTTTTTAATGTCAGGTAAAGTTGAAGGACTTTGGCCACTTACCTTGAGACTACCTCTAAAGCTAGAAGACTCAGGACACTGAGGTACTAGAATAAAGACATCAATGAGACAAAAGACGCACACTCATGCTGCCATGTGACATTCAAAACCTGGACTCATCAATGCAATGCTGGAAGAAGGGTGTTTCGGACAACAGAGTATTACAACAGTTTGACAGTTATAACAATGTACAGCTATCAAGCTCTGGTTCACACTACACACATCCAAATCATCTACGGTAGGCTGTAGACTGAAATGTGAAAGTTACATATGATTTTTTGAAAGAACGTGAGCAAAAAAGTAGAAGATATATCTGTGTCATGAGAATGGCTGATTCCTCTTTTTAAAAAAATCATAACTGAAATGTAAAAGCTTTTGTTCTTCCAAAAATAACGCCGAGAGAATTTTCATTGCAGACATCCTTTCTAGAAAGAGAATACCTGTAAAAACATATCTCTGACAAACGTATACAGGAAATAAAGAAAGATACAACTTAATAATTAAGAAATGAAAAAGAAAATATCAAAATAAATGTTTCTCAAAGGGAAATATGATGTCAGCCAATAGATGCAGAAAGAAGTGTTTGGGAATTCATGTCAGATGCATGCAGAGTGGAACTGCAGCAATCTGCCTACATATGCCCACCAGAAGAGGTAGAAATCAAATTATTGGCAGCACTTAATGTAGAGGAGAAGGTGGGGAAACGGAATCTCAGTATGATGGAAACCTAGCAAGACAAACACATGTACACACATACCTCCACCTGCACGTGCATATGCACACAAATAAGCTTAACCATGATGGTTATTCTGGGTTGGTAATTTGGCCAGATAGGCACACTTATAAAACATTCAGCAAAGCACACTACTGGGTGTGTCCATGAGGATGTTCCATCCATGAGCGCCATGCTTGTAGGTGAGAGGATGGAGTTGGAAAGATCTGCTCTGAAGGTGTGTAGGACTGCCCAGTGGGCTGGAAGCCCAGATGCAACTAAAGGCAGAATGCAGCATTATTTTCTTCCTAAACAGGTGCAGTTTGAGCTGCTGCCATGGCCCAGTAATTTCAGACTCCAGAACCTTCAGCTTCTGTGGTGGTTTGAATATGCTTGGCCCATAGGGAGTGGCACTCTTGGGAGGTATGGCCTTGTTGGAGGAAGTGTGTCACTGTGGGGGTGGGATTTGAGACCCTCCACCTAGCTGCTTGCAAGACAGTCTTCTCCTGTTTGCCTTTAGATAAAGATGTAGAACTCTCAGCTCCTTCAGTGCTATGCCTGCCTGGATGCTGCCATGCTTCCCACCATGATACGATAATGGACTGAACCTCCGAACATGTTAGCCAGCCCCAATTAAATGTCGTTTAATTGTTAATAAGAGTTGCCTTGGTTATGGTGCCTCTTCTGTTCTTATAAACCAATCCTATAAGCTCTCTCTCACAATTACATATATGTACATGCTTACACATGTACAAGTGCTCACACATGTACATGTACATGCTCACACATACCCCTTAAGCTCCCTTGAAGACTCCTGGTGACTATAAATGCCTACCTATGACCCAGAACTCATAATTGTAGATGTTTACTTCTATCTATCCATCTATCTATCTATCTATCTATCTATCTATCTATCTATCTATCTATCTATCTATCCATCCATCCATCCATCCATCCATCTATCCATCCATCCATCCATCCATCCATCTATCTATCTATCTATCTATCTATCTATCCATCCATCCATCTATCTAACACACACACTTTTGTTTTATTTCAGACAGGTTCTCACTATGTAGTCAAAGTGATCCTCCAAAACAAGACCTCCCTTCCTCTACCCACCCAGTGCCAGGATGACAGGCATGTACCATACCTGGTTCCAAATCTCAGATATTTCCTTAAGGGAATAGAAAAGGTGCCAAAAGAAGTCATAAATACTTTCCTAAGAAGAATGAATTAGGAACTATTTTCAAAGAGCAAAAATCTAAAGAGGGCCCAGGAGTGCATTAATAATGAAAGAGTCTAGCATGCAGCAGAATGCTATGCCATAAGAAAGAGAAACTAACGTGTTCTGAGCACAATAGGTGAGTCTCAGAGTATGCTAAGCCTCACACACAAAGGAATAAACTCCGTGTGAAATCATCTCATTTATACTAAATTCCCAACAAGGCAAAACAAAGTGTATGGAGAAAAAAAATGTTCAAGTGACTGATAGTTTTGAGGAGCAGAAAGTACAGCCAAAAGATAGTTTATTATTAGTTAGAATTTTATTGCTGTGAAGAAAAACCGTGACCAAGGCAACTCTTACGAAGCAAACATTTCATTAGGCTGGCTTACAGTTTCAGAAGTTCAGTCCATTATCATCATGGTGGGAAGCATGGCATCAGTGCAGGCAGACATGGTGCTAGAGAAGGAGTCAAGAGTTCTACATCTGGATCTGCAGGGAGCAAAAGGGTACTGTCTTCCGCAGGCAGCCAGGAGGAGGGTCTGAATTCATACTGGGCAGAGTTTGAGCATAGAAGACCTCAAAGCCCACATCCACAGTGACAAACTTCCTCCAACAAGGCCACACCCACTCCACCAGGACCACACCTACTCTAGCAAGGCCACACCTACTCCAACAGGGCCACATCTATTCTAACAAGGACATACCTACTCCAACACGGACATACCTACTCCAAAAAGGACACACCTACTTCAACAAGGACACACCTACTCCAACAAGGACACACCTCCTCATAGTGCCAAGCTCTATGGTCAAGCATTGAAGCACATGAATCAATAGGGTCCAAACCTATTCGAACCACCACAACTACAAAGGAGAAGGGAAGATATTCAAGGGTGGCAGCTATTCTTGGCACCTTAAACAAGTGGTACAGGTAGATAAAGCATTTATCAAACCCCACTGAATGGTAATGCTGATGTCTTTCTGTATTCCACTGAAAATGACCAGAAATAGGTATGAAAATCCACTTAACGTAAGCATACTGATGAGCGTGGGAGGGCATGTATTGATTTCTGGAACTTACTTTGAAATTCATTGAAAACTAGACAGAATGATGGACAGGTGGACAGATGGATAGATGGTAGACGTGTGATAAAATAAGTTTAGAAAGTGTTCATTGGTAGAGCCTAGCTGATCGATGAGTGTTCTTTCAACATTAAATCATTTCACGCTGTCTGCATGTCTGAATCTTATCAATCTAAAATATTGGAGAAAAGAAACAAATGAGCCCCGACTGTCTTCATTAGGCTCTATTTGCTCACAATGGACAGACCTGAGAATCACTTTACTAACTGAGTCTGGATCGAGAAGATGAACATCATTATATTTGTGGTCTCAAATCGGCTTTTAAAAATAGTCCTGTAACATTAGGAGTTTCAACAGTCTACTTGAAGAGTCTGTAAATCTGTGTATGCCTTTAAAAATGTAAGTCTTTAAACACGGGAGGTGCACCTATTAGTACCAGGGAGCTAATACTGGGACAATTTCTACTTCCCCCTCTTCTGAAAATATAGTAAGGATATAATTTCCTTTCCTTGTTTGAAATAAAGCAGAGCCTAAGAAGTTACTTTGGCTAATGAAATGTAAGTGGAAGTCACTATCCGCTGCTTCCAAAAGAAAGTTTTAAGAAGACCCGCCAGTCCACCATGAAATTTTAAACTTCTATACTTGGGTAATAGTCCGATGACCAGTGACGACATAGTGGGGATTTCACAATACAAGGTGATAGAGAAAAGTCCACCGTGCAGAGCTGTGTGTCACCGAGAGCCATGCACAAGGAAAGGAGTGCATTTTGGTCTTGTTAACTGTAGAAAGCAATCGCTACCAGACCTTAGAGGAGAAGGGGGCAAGCACCCCAGGCTGTGATCAATATCCGGTTGCAGCCAGAGCAGCAAAGTTCAAGCTCTGCTCAAAAGATGAATCGCTCTCTATTGACAGCAGTCCTCTGCGCGGCCATTCCAAAGAATGGAACAAAAGAACAAGGCTGAAAAATTATCCCCAGATAGGACATCTGCAAAGATATTGTAAACAACGAGTTAGCGGAAGGAAAACCACAGCCTCCCTTCCCTTCAGGTTAGGTAATTCCTAGGCTATAAAACAGTTTGCCACATGGGCCTTGAAGGGCCACAACAGCAAGAATTTTCCATTCTTCTCCTCCAAGGACTTTTTTTTGACACTTGATTAAATTCCACAGAACCTTTCTCAATTTCCTTAAACCTGACTTCATCAGCCCGACTTCGCCAGACACTTCTGTACCCTTGTCGGTGCAAGTATATTGAGGCTACATGTTCTGTACATGATTTGGAGTACTGGACTTGTTTAAGGGTGTGTGTGTGTGTGTGTGTGTGTGTGTGTGTGTGTAATACAGTGCTTCTGTGTGTGCACATGTGCCTGTATGCATTCACAAGCCAGATATTGATGTTTATTGCTCTTTTTTTTTTTTTTTTTTTTTTTTTTGGTTTTTCGAGACAGGGTTTCTCTGTGTAGCCCTGGCTATCCTGGAACTCACTCTGTAGACCAGGCTGGCCTCGAACTCAGAAGTCAGCCTGCCTCTGCCTCTGCCTCCCAAGTGTTGGGATTAAAGGCATATGCCACCACTGCCTGGCTGTTCTCTTTATTTTTTAAGCTGCTCTTCAATTCATTTTTTGAACGTGCTTCTCCCTGATCCTGAGGCTTACCAGTGTGGAGATTCTAGCTGGTAGCATCTGCCTTCTCGGTACTGGGAGACATACATGGGTGGGCCTCGCTTTTGAAGTGGGTACCACAAATCAAAACCCAGGTCCCTTGCTTGTTCAGAAATCTCATTAATAACTCTCCAGCCCTTGGACCTGTTTTGTCAGAGACCACACAAAAACACACTCGGCTCAGCATCCGACGCATGACAGAATACCTCTCCCCTTGTCCTTATCACTCAGAATGATGTCATCCTAAGTCCCAATTCCATGTTGCAAACTCGGTGCAATGATAATTAACCTTCCACATAAGAAGCATTTCAAAACAGCAAACTCTAAAGTCACCTTTTGAGCTGCCAAAACACATCTCTCAAGGCTAGAGAAAATAAGGAAGTGCTAAAGTCACAATCTCATACTTCACTCCAATGTACTCTGTCAGATGGAATGCATCTTCTGCAAAGGCTTATTGACAGCCAAAGCCTCTTGGTGTTTATGTCATTACGAGAGTGTCATGTGTCACTCTTGGCTGTTGCTGTACCATATTACTTACAAGAAAAATCCCTGTAAAATAGGCCACCGTTACCTACAGAAGTTACACTGGATTCGGTCACATCTTCTAGCCTATTCCCCATATTTCCAATCCACGAACCCTTTCTATTAAAGGAACTCTTATTTTTTGTAAGGATAGACATCAGGATAAATTCTGATTAACTAAAAGCAGAGCAATTAATTTGTTCTCAAATGCCCTCCCTACGGTAGCATGAACTGGCTCACCCCATGGGTAGCAGATTTTTTTTTTTTTTTTTTTACATTTTTCATTAATAAGTTTTGAATAAGACTCAGCCATCTACTATAATATACCTTATTCAGTTTGCTAGCTTACTAATGCATGGTTAATTTGCATACCAGAGAGCAACAATGGGAGCCAAAAGCATCTTAAATTTGAATCCTGATGGTCCAGCAGGCTCCATCACACAGACACTCACAGTCTACTGGCTGCTTGTCATAAAAATAAGTCACTAGTAACCAGCCCAAAGGACAGAGCTGGACCCTTAAAATCTTAGTGTCATGGCCACCTAAACAAGCCTGCACAATGCCAGCGTCAGTTGATGTATCCATATAGATAGGGGAGCTATGACTGGGTCCCATGCCTTGATAAAGAGCTGTAGGCAATTAATGGCTACTGAGAAAAAAATCAGTCTTCCACAGGGTGAGCCCCTGATAGGTTATTGATTCCCAAATGGTCACCCCTAAACATGTATACATATAAGCAATACTAAAGACTGAACAGGTTTATACACACGTGCACGTGTGTGTGCACATACACATGAATAGCTATAAAATAATTATTCAAAAATAAAAGGTCGCTGGGCAGTGGTGGCGCACACTTTTCATCATTCCAGCACTTGGGAGGCAGAGGCAGGCTGATTTCTAAGTTCGAGGCCAGCCTGGTCTACAGAGTGAGTTCCAGGACAGCCAGGGCTACACAGAGAAACCCTGTCTCGAAAAACCAAAATAAATAAATAAATAAATAAATAAATAAATAAATAAATAAAGGTCGATAATTTGAGAGGGAGGAGGTGGGACATGGAGAGGTTGGCATAGGGAGATGGAGATGTTGAAATGATTTGAATATGATACTCATGTATAAAATTCTCAAAAAGAAAAATTAAATAGATGTATTTTTTAAAAAAACTGTATGTATAAACCTGCAGACATTCAACAACTGTTGGCTTCTGTGGTACCTGTCTTCCCAACCCTTTTCATTTGGCCAGCACCATGGGATTCGTTCTGACTGTGATGCCATGGAGCAAAGTGTTGGCCTCACTCAGAAGACTAGGGATAAGAACTCAACTGAGTATCTCTGTCACTACAGCCCAGGAAGCCCTGTTCCTTCAGAGGGAACTACCCAGTAGAAGGGTCTCCATCACTAGGTCTCCAGGTGACTAACCACCCGGAGTGGACAGGTGGTCACCAGGACAACAATGTGTTTCCTCAGTTGATCAAATACAGAGATCTGGAAATAGTTCAGACTACCATCGTAGCCATCCTGGTATAACATCTTGGTACAAGGGGCTGCTGTCATCAAGAGAAAAAGCCAAGGCCCTATGTGTTACCATACCAACTGGGAAAGCTAAATAAAATGTGAAACTATTAAAGAACATATCTGAGTCTTGTTCCTAATGCAGTGACAAGACATCGTGACCAAACCTGGCACAGAAAACGCTTATTTCACCTGACACTCCTGTGTCATAGGTCACTGAGGAAAGTCAAGCCAGGAACTCAAGGCAGGAAGCTGTAGACAGGAACTGAAGTAGAGAACATGAGGGAATGATACTGTCTTAGTCAGTTACCTATTTTACACACCGCATGGACTACTTCCCCGGGGATGATATCACCACAATGAGGCGGGCCTTCTCACTCAATCATTCATCAAATATATGACTCAGACTTGCCTACAGACCGACTGGATGGATGTGTTCTCTCCTTTGAAGTTCCTCTCAGGTGTTAGCTTGTGTCAAGTTAACAAAAAAGCTAACCACACCGACAACCGCATGCTGATAAGGTTGCTAAGATGTGGGGAAATCATGGAGAGAAGGAAATGCACTTGTCGAGAAGACGGCCATTCTAGATTAATGTCCCTCGAGATCTTTGAAAGGTGAGTAGGTCAAGAGGCTAGAAGTTGCTAGCAGCAGCAGGAGAAAGTACACTGCATATCAGAGGCAAATACCGGACAATCTGATTGTGGTGCTGACTACATAGCAAAGTACACTGTCAAAATTCACTAACCTGAACTTTTAAAAACATGAATCTTACAGTCTATAAATTAGACCTCGGCACATACACCTTTATAAAAAAAAAAATCTCTTCCACTGTAAGTTAGAAAGATTAAAATTAAAACAAGATTAACTTTGTCTCCTAACACTTTAGCAAGGGCTTGAAGTACTGAAAATTTTCAGGCAGCTTACTTTAAGAAAAATACAAGGTTATATTTCTTTTCTTTTTTATTTATTTATTGAATTTTTAATTCACTTTATGCCCCAATCACAGACCCCTTCCCTCCTCTTTCCAGTCCCACCCTTACAAATCTCTCCCCCTATTGTCCTTCCCCTCACCTTCTCCAAAGAGAAGGGGCACCCCCTCTTGGGTACCACCCCACCCTGAGCCATCTAGTCCCAGCAGGTCTAGGGATATCCTCTCCCACTGAGGCCCAGCCAGGCAGACCAAGTAGGTGAGGAAGGAATCCATTGTCAGGAACAGAAATGAAGATAGTATCTGCTCCACTTGTTAGAGGACCCACATGAAGACCAAGCTGCATGTTTGCTACAAACGTGTAGAGGGTCTAGGACCAGCTTCTGCGTGCTCCCTAGTTGGTGGCTCCAGCTCTGTGAGCCCCCATGATCCCTGGTTAGTTGACTCCGTAGTCTTCTTGTGGTGTCCTTGACCCCTCTGACTTGCTCACTTTTATCTCCCACTCTTCCACAAGACTTCCTGAGTTCCATCTGTGTTTAACTGGGTCTCTGCGTCTGCCTCCATCTGCTGCTAGATGAAGTCTCTCAGGAGACAGTTATGCTAGGTTCCTATTATTCATAGTGTCAGGAGTTGGCTCTCTCACATGGAATGAGTCTTGAGTTGGGCCAGTCATTGGTTAGTTGTTCCCTCAGTCTCTACCCCATCTTTATCTCTGCACATCTTGTAGGCAGGACAGATTTTGGGTTGAAGGTTTTTGTGGGTGGACTGATGTCTGCCTCCCTCCATTGGAAATCCTAACTGGCTACAGGAAGTGGCCACTTTACGTTCTATATCCTCCTCTGGTAGGAATCTCAGCTAGAGTCGCCACCATAGACTCCCTGTATCCTCCCGCATTCCAGACCTCTAGCTAGTCACCAGAGATGCCCCTTTATTTCCATTCTCACTCCCAGCCCTCTCTCAGCCCCACTTCCTCACACCTGATCAACATCCCTGTTTCCCTTCTCACTCCCTTTCTTACCCAGTACCCTCTTTTCATCTACCTCAAATGACTATTTAGTTTCTCTTCCTGAGTTAGATTCATCCTCCCCTGAGACCTCCATATTACCTGGTTTTCTTTGGGTCTGTGGCTTGCAACATGGCTCTCGTGCACTTTATGGCTAATTGTCCATGCATGAGTACGCATATGTCATATGTGTCTTTCTGGAACTGTGTTACCTCACTCAGGATGATATTCTCAAGTTCCATTCATTGCCTGTAAGTTTCATAATGTCTTTGTTTTTAATAGCTGAATAGTATTCCATTGTGCAAATGAACCACATTTTCTTTATTCATTATTCAGTTGAGGGACATTTAGGTTGTTTCCAGTTTCTGACTATTACAAATAAAGCTGCTATGAACATAACTGAGCAAGTGTCCTTGTGGTTTAGTGAGGTATCATTTGTGTACATGCCCAGGACTGATATAGCTGGTCTTGAGGTAGAACTATTCCCAGGTTGTTGTTGTTGTGGGTTTTTTGTTTTCTTTTGTTTTGTTTTGTTTTGTTTTTTGAGAAACTGTCAAATTGATTTCCACGGTGATTGTATAAGTTTTCACTCCCACCAAGAAGTGCTCATCCTTGCCGGCAAGTGGTATCACTTGAGTTTTTTATCTTAGCCATTCTGATGGGTATAAGATAGAATCTCAGGGTCATTTTGACTTGCATTTCCCTGATGACTAAGGACTTTGAACATTTCTTTAAGTGCTTCTCGACCACTGGAGATTTCTCTGTTGAGAATTCTGTTTGGCAAATAAAGCTGCTATGAACATAATTGAGCAAGTGTCCTTGTGGTTTAGTGGGGTCAATGTCACATGTAAGGTTGGTGAAGATCCTTTACCAAACTATAGTCTGCCATTTTGTCCTATTGACAACAGTGTCCTTTCCCTTACAGAAGATTTTCAGTTTCATGAGTCCCATTTATCAATTGTTTATCTTAGAGCTTGGGCCAACGGGATTCTGTTCAGGGGGTTGTCTCCTATACCAATGGGTTCAAGGATATTCTCCATTTTCAGGGACAAGTCAAGGCTGCCTACTCTCTCCCTATCTATTCAATATAGTGCTTGAAGTTCTAGCTAGAGCAGTAAGACAACAAAAGGAGTTCAGGCGGATACAAACTGGAAAGGAAGAAGTCAAAGTATCACTATTAGTTGATGATATGATGGCATACAGAAGCAACACCAGAAATTCTACCAGAGAACTTCTACAGCTGATAAACTTCAGCAAAGTGGCTGGATACAAAATTAACTCAAAAAACTCAGTAGCCCTCCTTTATACAAATGATAATTAGGCTGAGAATGAAATTATGAAGACAACACACTTTACAATAGCCACAAATAATATAAAATATCTTGGTATAATTCTAACCAAGCAAGTGAAAGACCTATATGACAAGAACTTCAGGTCTCTGAAGAAAGAGCAGAAGATGGAAAGATCTCCCATGCTCATGGATGGGTAGAATTAACATAGTGAAAATGGTCATCTTACCAACAGCAATCTACAGATTCAGTGCAATTTCCATTAAAATCCCAGCACAATTCTTTACAGACCTTGACAGAACAATTCTCAGTTTCATATGGAAAAAAAACAAAAACCCAGGATAGCTAAAACAATTCAGAACAATAAAAGACTTCTGGAGGTATCACCATCCCTGACCTCAAGCTGTACTACAGAGCAATAGTAATAAAAAACTGCAGTGTATTGTTACAGAGACAGACAGGTTGGTCAATGAAATTGATTAGAAGACCCTGAAATAAACCCACACACCTACAGACAGCTGATTTTTGACAAAGAAGGCAAAACAATGGAAAAAAGAAGGCATCCTTAACAAATGGTGCTCATCTAACTGGATATATGCATGTAGAAAAATGAAAATTGAACTACATTTATCACCCTGCACAAAACTCAAGTCCAAGTGGTTCAAAGACCTCAATGTAAAACCAGATACACTAAATCTGACAGATTAGAGGTTATATTTCTTACTGTGTACTGTAGCTCACAAACAGAGTTGCAATCTTTAGGAGACTATGTATACTACCCAATGCTTACTCTTTGAAGATGATTTGAACCAAAATTCCAATCATTTGTCTCTCTCTCTCTCTCTCTCTCTCTCTCTCTGTCTCGTGTGTGTGTGTGTGTGTGTGTAGGGGGATAGTGCTCAGGGAAGCCAGAAGTGAGTATTGGATCCTATGGAGCTGGAGTTACAGGTAATTGTGAGCCTCCCAACATGGGTGCTGGGAACCAACCTCCCATTCTCTGCAAGAGCAACAACTACTCTTCGCCACAGAGCCATCTCTTCAGACTCTGAATCAATTTGTTTTTTGGCCATAAACCTTTTATTGACATTTTTATGTAGCATACACTCACTAAAAAAATTAATTTGACTCTATCATTCAAAAATGAAACCTTGAAGTTACCAAAAGGTGCTATATTTTTGTTCACATATTAAAAGAACAAAGTATTAATCACAATAGAACTACATGTTAGATAAAAATTATTTAGCATTCAACTGATTTTGTGATCTCTAAATGGTATCATGTATCTCACAACTGTGATACAAGATTTATGTTTTGCACACAAAGTATTTTCTATTCACCTAAGTATCAACAATAGCAAATTCTAGAAAGTACACATCCCTAAGACAAATGAAACGGTCTTTATTGGGATAAAATTTTCTAACAGTTCATTAATTTGGTAAACATTTTGCAAAACATAAAGAGAGTTGTCTCTGTCATTTGCTTTTCTTTTTTGGGTTTATTCCCTTGACCAAACAATTCTGCAGATAAATAGCAAACACAGTTCTGAAACAAAACAGCCTTTGAAAACACCCACTAGAAAGTATTCAAGATAAAAGTCTAACCTTTGAGAAGTTGTAGCTACATTAGTAAATTGATTAATCTCTTCACAGTTTCTTATATATACATATATATGTGTGTGTGTGTGTATATATTGGATTTTAATATGTAAATATATAATATTCACATATTAAAAGTATTAATCACATGTTAGATAAAAATTATTTAGCATTCAACTGCTTCTATGATCCCTAAATGGTATCATATATCATGCAACCATAAAGCAAGACTTTTGTTGAAGAGTATTTGTTGCTATTGCAAAGAATGGGAGGTTGGTTCCTAGCACCCATATTGGGAATGTAGATTTTAGTAAGTAATAACTTGGGAATATTGGAAAGAAGTAGAGTCGACATGTAGATTAGGAAGTGGCCCAGCCATTGAGTTGTTGGCTGTGTGTGTGTGTGCGCGTCTTTCATTCAGGAGCCCAGAACATTGGGATGGGTAGCAGCCACTGGAATCAATTTGAGTAGATTAATTGGGAACTGCAACACCAGACGACAATCCTAAAGCAGATACAAATGGACAAAATGGTCCCCACTTGTTCCAGCTTCCTGAAGCATCTCTGCACCTTTCGAATCCCTGTCATGGATCGGCTGAGTAGGGCACCCAGGAAACTCTCACAAATGCCAAAGGCTCTGCTTTCCTTTCTTGAGTCTTTGTGCCTTTTGTTGTTGTTTGTTTGTTGTTATTTTTGTTCGTGTTGTTGTTGTTGTTTTATTATCTTTCTAGTTCAAAACAGTTCCACCTTTTTCTTTGCATTGGAACATTGATGAAAGACCAAATCATTGACATTCTCTAGGGAGACATACCACCAAAGGTCTCCAAAAGGCCACAGAGGGGATTTTAACTGAAGTACAAAAGTCACACAGAGGTCTCATGACAACTTACTAAGGAAAATCTGTCATCTTATTTACCATCGCCACTGCAGCCTAGGCTGAGGCTGCTGTGTCTGTACATTTCTTTTGCCTCAGGCTTTTTCACTCTGGGGGGAAATTAAATATAAGGTATATTTGTAACATTACATAGGCAAGCATGAGAACTTATTGGTCACAGTGCCTACCAGTCAAAGCATTGTCTCTGTGCCGGTGCTTCATAATGGGGCTCACAGCATCCCAGGGATTTGTGGCACGGCTAAATTTTTATGACATTTTGCTGAGAATTTAATAAGGTTCAACCTCTCAGCTTTTCTAGACAGGAAATACAGCACTTACACTTTCAATAAAATTTTACCTAGCCAAAGTTCAGTGGAAGAGGCTTTCATCACAGGTAATATTAAAATCATAAATATTTTAAAAATAAAATTATCCATTACCCCCTCTAATACATGTTGGTGTCCAGGTTCTCAGCATATGACACCATTTGTATTGAGCGACCAGCCAACACTGACATCTCATTTGTAAGTATGGCTACAAAAACAAAAATAAATTATGCTCTGCAGATAAGATTATCAGATACAGGTTAGAAAGAAATCTCTCTGTCTAAAATTCATAGTCACCATTTCCTCGTCACTCACAAATTAATTATTCTCTAGTCAAAACCAAATTTGCTTAGAGCATGACATGAGCAAATACTGTTTCTCCCTGTATGAGTTTTCTCTGCTCAATGAAGCTAGGAATGAGAGTGGTGACATGGAGAACGCAGAAGAGTGGTAAGAGGAGGAGCCAAGCACAAGTACCCAGAGAACCTCAGGGAGCCAGGACTGCGAAACTGACATCCCTCTGCCATCCCTGTAACCTGGGTAACAACTACCCAACTGAGAGAGAAGAGATGCTCTGAGAAAGAAAACCCAGAAAAGGAGTTCTCATTGCAGTGTCTTAATTAAATGTGTAAGATGCAAAAAACTCTACTGAAACAAGAATCACTTATGGTCTGTGAAAATAAGCAATGAGCAGTTCTGTGGGGGGAGCGCAAATTGCCTTCGAAGCAGTCCTCGTTTAGCAGAAGAAGATCTATCCAACAAAGTCAGCTCATGAACTTCACGTTGACATGTTGCAAAAATACCAAGGCCCCCAAGGTTGTATGTCTAGTTATGGACCTTTAATACCCTTAATACCAACCATGAGATCTGGCTTCAGATTATGAGAGGACAGACGATTGAATTTGAGAGTCAAGATTGGATTTTATAGCCCATATAACAACATGGCTTCTCTCCCCTTGGTCTGGCAGTCACGTCATGAAAGAGAAAGATATGAAGTTTGGGGAAGCAAGACATACATCAGTGAGTAACTGCGTGTGACAGAATCAGCAATGGAGAATTCCAGCAGGGAGATCGGATGGTGTCAGTCCATATCCCAAGTGCCTTCATGGTCTTCAGTTTGTCAGGATATCTGCTCCACATCTGGGGATTTCACTTAGTCAAATAATCAATCAAACACTTATCATTTCATGGTCCTGTCATCCACATGACACTGTTTGAACACTGTGGCCCAGCTAGCTAGATACATCATAGCCACTTGCAAAGTTGCCCGGATACAGTGCAGTCCCCTCCCCCTCTTATAATGAACATTTTGCGAGCAAACATTTCCTTCTCTATGTAAAGTCCTTATGACCTTACAGTTAAACAAATAGAAAGTGATGAAACTAGGTGCCAGATTCATTTCATGCAAACTCAACAAATCTGCCACTCTTCACAAATTGCCCATAGGTTTCTTCCTTTGTATCTAGTCTTTGATCAAACACATCAACCGAATAGACAATTGCCAAAGATACACTGTAACATCCATAGGTCTATCAGTTCATCTGCTATCCCGCAACCTCCAGCGACGCATTCATCCGGAGAGTGGGGGGTGTCTCATCGAGCTGTTCATAGCTAGCATTATATTCAGATTTCAAAAACGATGTTACAAACGAAATAAACTTAAGCTTCAATTCCCATAGAAGTAAGATCTCTTCAAAATCGTATTTGTTTAGGCTTAAAACATCTAGAAGTCACTTTCTGTAACCCGGTGAAAGCTAGGTCTTTAGATAGAAGTGAATGGCTGTTTCCATAGCAGCTAGTCTCCTAATTACTGAATAGGTGAAGTTCCCTGACTAAGCTCGTGTCTACATCTCAGCTAATAAAACCCCAGGAGATGCGTAGGTCAGCAGAACCAGCTCACACCTCACGTCTACAAGCTCTGGACCATCGGCTTCATCTAGGGAAAAAAAACCAACAACAACAACAACAAAAAAAAAACACCTTTATTCACTCTCTGTCCCATTAGGCATCAATTCCGCAATTTCTCCCCAAAAAAGAAACCATGTTGTTATCTCTAACAGAAAATGTGTTTATAAATGTTATTTTCTTCAAATAAAATCCCCAGGGTTATACCATGGCTAGCATTTCCCAGCACTAAACTTCACAGAATCTCTGGAACCAACATGATAATGAGAGAGAAACTATCCAGCACACGGTGGATCACCTTTGTCGGTCACCTGTATGAGAGGCCCGTGGTGCTGCTAGGATGTAGGATGTTCTTCAAGAGGTCAGAATGAAGTGCTTTTAAAGAGAGCTTAAGAATCAAGAGGAAACACTAGACAGGCTATAATTAGAGGTCAGAGGGTTGGAGGAAACTCTTACTCAAAGATATCTAAAACAATTTTGTATCCCAAAGACTTTGCTTTGAGGATACACAGCAGGTGGAAAGTTATTCTAGACAAATCCAGCCCTAAGCCCACATTCAAAACTCCCAGTGCTATTCATAATTTTATGACAAGTCTCGATTTGGTCTTGTACTCCAAAGATCAAAGGCTGATTGTCACAACACCGTAGACAAGTACCTTCCAGAAGCATCCAGCCTCAGTTCTCTGTGAACCATGAGAGACGCTGAGGCACTTCTGAGATTAAAAACCTCAAGATCCTTACTCAAACAGTTAAAGTTCAAAAAAAATTGTCTTAATGGAAAACTGTTCACCGTGACATTGAAGTTGCAATAAGAGACCGCACACCAATCTTTCTGCTAAAAGCCCACAGAGCTCATGACACCTTAGTACATGCTAGTATGCAGTTAAAATTAATCAACCATACAGCAATCTGCTGGATGGCTTAGATGCTAGCTGCCTATGTCCCTTGGTCTCGTGCCTCATCAATACTTAATTCTGCGTATCTGAGGCTTGTGTTTTTCTACATGGTATTCTATTGTGTTACTACTAATATCTTTCATACAGGACCTCATGTCTTCTAGGCTGACCTCAAACTTCTTAAGTGGAGAAGGATGATATTGAGCATCTAACCCTTCTGCCTCCAGCTTGTTTATGAAGCGCTAGGGTTCTAACAAAAGGCCAATCTCACGAATGCTAGGGAAGTACTCTACCAACCAAGCCACATCCCTCCTCACTTTAGCTGAGTAAAATAAGACAGTAGAGCTTTGTGTGTACAGATGGTGCTCGGCTTGGAAAGTGCTGTAACTGAAGGGTTAATAGAATTTTTACTCCTAGCAGATTAGCAGATAGACTAGAGCCAAGAGAGCGGGTCTGCTAGTTTTGGGGCTTTGTGCTCCAAGAACTTGGCTGACCACAAAGTAGATGATATGGTTGAATAAGATTGAGTCTTGAGAAAAAACATGTACTTTCCCATGATTGTTTCTTGAACCCTGTCACACACTGAATAATAGGCTGAAACTTTCCACTGGTACTGTCCAGCGCTCCCCCTGTGGTTTTTCCTTTAAATACCCTACACTCCCCAAGCTAGGGGTCGAAGCTCCTCTGCCCCTGTGTGGGTTACAGGTCTCGACCTCAACGCGTTGATTTCCCCAAAATAAACCTCTTGCTGGTTGCATCAAGATAAGTGTCTCGTGAGTCATTGGGTGGCCGTGATCTCCCGTGGCTTGAGTGGGGGTCCCCCACCCCGAGGTCTTTCATAACCAGTGAATTCTTGGGTCTGCTTACATAATGTCACAAATACCTTACGTTTAATTTTTGCCCTCAAAGTGTAGAGCATGGCTGGGCAGTGGTGGCGAACGTCTTTAATCCCAGCACTTGGGAGGCAGAGGCAGGTGGATTTCTGAGTTTGAGGCCAGCCTGGTCTACAGAGTGAGTTCCAGGACAGCCAGGGCTATACAAGAGAAACCTTGTCTCGAAAAACCAAAAAAGTGTACAGCATGAATTGAAAGAAATACAGACACAGACAACTCGGTTGAGGTGGTGGCTGCAGTGAACAAGGCAGAGGTTTTTTACCTTAGTGAGTTGTCAGGAGATTGCTAAGCAGTGGATTTTAGTTGAAATCCCTTTGTGGTCATTTGGAGTCCTTTGGCATGTCTCCAGAGTAAATTTCAACCCTTTGATATTTCATCAATGTTGCAATAGAAAGAAAAATGTGGAACTGACTTGGGGGTTAAAAGATCCAGCAAACTTTGAACTTAAAAAATAAGGAAAAGACAAGAAGTATAAGACAGAAAAAGCCTATCTCTTTGATTCGTAGAACTTTCAATGAAACCGCCTCCGCCAACTAAAGGAAGAAGTTTGATTCAACTGGCTTCACCTGGACAGCACAAGTAATAACAAAATTGATCATACATCAGGCACTTTTTAAGTTCTTAAAGGGAACATCAGGTAAACAGTTACATCAAAGCTCAGAAATCTCTCTGTGGGCTATAGGACTCAGTTTTGCTCTTAAATTGGTAGAAGCTGGTCCATTCCAAAATGGTGGAAGTTAGTTTCAAAGAGATTTACTGGGCAAGCGGAATAGCTCAGCAGGTAAGGGTACTTGCCACCAGGCCTAACAGTTTAACAATAGAAAGAGAGAACAAATTCCTACAACTTGCCCTTTGACCTCCACATACAAGCCAGGGTGCATAAGTGTACATGCACACAAATAAAGTTTTTAAAAAACCTTGATGTGGAGTCTGGGACAGGATCCTTCTGGTTTCCATCTGTGCCTGGAGTTGACCCTGTGCCTCAGCTCTCTGTAACTAAATCCTTCCAGAAGAGAGCTGGTCTCCCAGGAGCGCTGACACACCTGAGTGCACAGGTAAGACCACCACTTCTGGTCAAATACCTGGCCCAAGAAAGACCTTCCCACAGCCATCAGGACACAGGAACCAAGGAACAGCCAGGGACAGGATCCTTCCAGTTTCCATCTGCGCTCTGGAGCTGACCCTGTGCCACAGCTCAAAAACTCAGCCAAGATCAAAAACTCAGGTGACAGCAGATGCTGGCGAGGATGTGGAGAAAAAGGAACACTCCTCCATTGCTGATGGGATTGCAAACTGCTACAACCACTCTGGAAATCAGTCTGGCAGTTCCTCAGAAAAGTGGACATAGTACTACCTGAGGATCCAGCTATACCACTCCTGGGCATATGCCCAGACAATGCTCCAACATGTAATAAGGACATATGCTCCACTATGTTCATAACAGACTTATTTATAATAGCCAGAAATTGGAAAGAACCAAGATGTCTCTCAACAGAGGAATGGATACAGAAAATGTGGTACATTTACACAATGGAGTACTACTCAGCTATTAAAAACAATCAATTCATGAAATTCGCAGGCAAATGGATGCATCTAGAAAATATCATCCTGACTGAGTTAATCCAGTCACAAAAGAACACACACGGTATGTACTCACTGATAAGTGGATATTAGGCAAAGAGCATGGAATACTCATGATACAACTCATGGACCACATGAAGCTCAAGAGGAAGGAAGACCAAAGAGTGGATGCTTCAGTCCTAATTAGAAGGGGTAACAAAATAATCAAGGGAAGTAGAGGGTGGAGGGACATGAGAAGAAGAAAAGAGGGGGGAAAGAGGGACAGAATCAGGCATGGGAGGAGATGGAGGAAATGTACAGAGGGTCAGGAAATTGAACAGAGGTGTGTAACAATGAGGGGTGGGGAACTAGGGGTAGCAACCAGAATGCCAGGAAAGCAAGAGCCTCCCAGGACCCCACTGGATAACATTAGCTGAAATACCCCACAAAGGGGAGGCAGAATCTGTCAAGACCATATCTAGAGGTTAGGCATGGCCCCTGGTTGAGGGATGGGGCCACCCACCCATCTCCAAAATTTTAACAAAGAATTGCTCCTGTCTAAAGGAAATATAGGGACAAAGACTGGAGCAGAGACTGAAGGAAAGGCCATACAGAGACTGCCCCACCTGGGGATCTATCCCACATTCAGACACCAAACCCAACACTATTGCTGATGCTAAGAAGTGCTTGCTGACAGGAGCCTGACATAGCTGTCTCCGGAGAGGCTCTGCAAGATCCTAACAAATAGAGATGCAGAGGCTGGCACAGCGACCCCAATGGAGGAGTTAGGGGAAGGACTGAAGGAGCTGAAGGGGCCTTATTTGTCATCAATGAGGGGGGAGACCCTTGGTCCTGTGAAGGGTGGATGCCCCAGTAGAGGAATGCTAGAGTGGTGAGGCGGGAGTGGGTGGGGGAGCACTCTCATAGAAGCAGGGTAAGAGAAGAATGGGATAGAGGATTTGCAGAGGGGAAACAGGGAAAGGGATAACATTTGAAATGTAAATAAATAAAATACCTAATTTAAAAAAAAAAAAAAAAAATCCCTTGATGTGACCCCACTCCCCATTCCCAATCTTCACAAAGAAAATTAAGTCAGACACAGAGACAGGAAATGAATAGCTGTTGTGGGCTAAAGATAAATCAATCTAGAAATCACAGAGGTTCTGATCCGTCAACCCAACTGACCTTGTAGAATTTTGTACACTGTAGTAGCTTTTTTCTGGGAATGCCAATTCATAAGTGTTTTACACACATGACCTGAAGTGAAAAGGAACCCAGAAATAACTTTAAAAGACCAAAGGAAGATAGAAGATGACATGCCAAAACCAAAAGAAGACATATGAGAAAACTCAAACCAAATACCGTCGGGATGAATGCATCTAAGACCTCGTCTATCAAACAAGGAAATGGTCCACACTTGAAATTCAGATTAGCAACTGTCAGAATGTTTCATGAACATCGTTTGCTAGGATTCTAACTCCAAGCAAGTTGCTCAGACTCCTGTAGAGTCCTTATAAGGACACTGAGACCCTGCTAAATGACGCAGAGAAAGATACTCACCCCTAAGCCTGACCCCTCCAATCCTAGAACCCAAATGTTGGAAGGAAAGAACTGACGCCCACAAGTTATACTCTAAGTTGTCTACATGTGAGATCATCCATGTGCACCCACATACATACATAACTGCACACACAATAAATAAGTGGGATAATTTTTAAATGAACTAAGTCAGTTGTGGTTCATGATGAAACTTACTGGATGGCTGTTGCCCTGCTAATTAAAGTCAAAGTCTATTATTGTCCAGCTAGCCTTCTGGGCTAGGCACAAATGGAGGACTCCCTTTTCCTCACTGATTCTTTTGAGAAATACCTGTTTAGGTTTCGTGCTCACCTTTTATCAAGCTTGCTTTAGCTCTGCTAATGAGTTCTCTCTGTCTCGCTCTCTCTCGGTGTCTCTCTCTGTGTCTCTCTGTGTGTCTCTCTCTGTATCTCTCTTTCTCTCTCTCTCTGCTCTCTCTCTCTCTGTCTCTCTCTCTGTGTGTCTCTCTCTATGCCTCTCTCTGTGTCTCTCTCTGTCTCTCTCTCTCTCTGTGTCTCTCTCTATGTCTCTCTCTGCTCTCTCTCTCTGTCTCTCTCTGTCTCTCTGTCTCTCTCTCTCTGTCTCTCTCTCTCTCTCTCTCTTCTCTCTCTCTCTGTGTGTGTTGTTGTGTGTGTGTGTGTGTGTGTGTGTGTATTATCCCCTTAGGAGACACAGGACTGTAAATATTTTCTGCTCTTCTTTCTGTTGGAATCTCTCTGCTCCTCACAATGTATTGGTTACAGCAGTGCTCCCCCTTTTCTAACCTTGTCTGGGGAGTTCAAAAATTGCCACGTCCCTCTCCATACAGAATATCCTGTAGTCTTGGTTAAAATTACAGGTTCAACTTCCTTTCTCCAGATAAGAACCCACTCAGCAAGCACCTGAGATTCCTGAAATGCTTCCCCATGCTAATGAGGCATTTCTGGAAGCCTCTGACCAATGACCTTTGCCCATGCTGGATATTCTGATCCCTGTCCCCAAAATTATATAAGCCTTGAATCACCCCTCCCGTCTCCAAGTAAAGTTGATCTGCCCCCGGATGCAGTTCAAAGGAGGAGCATGATGGGCTCATGCAATTACCATCAAGAAGGCAAAAGACCTCCTCTCCCAAGTGTGTCTTCTTACACCCATATTTAGTCAGAAAGGAAAGCAAACAAAACTTTTCCTCTTTACCATCTGACTTAAAGCAATTAATAGAACAACATGTTAAGACAGTGCTCACAGAAAACTTATTCAACTGAACCTGACATTTTCAAACAAGCAAGAACATAGCTCTAGAGCCTCAGGTGATTGGTTTTGTGGGGACATTCACACAGTCTTTCAGGCTAAGATGTGTTCACATTCTCAAGAGTTCATTCTCCCAGCCCTCATAGATATTGACAGTAAAGGGACAATGCCAAGTATTTGCCCTCTTCTAGACTCTAAGAATCTCAGATTGTTTATTTTGTTATTTAAGTGTAAGAGAGAAATGTCTTCTCTAAGGACAGACAAACTTCTCCTCTGTGCCTGTTCTGGACAAGCTTAGCATCCATGCAAATGACCTGAGCTTCAGATGTAGCTCTCAGTTGGCAGACAGCTTGCCTAGTCAACTTCAATCCCCGGTACTACACACAAACTAGGCACTGTGGTGGTACAAGCATACAATCCCAGCAATTGGGAGGTAGAGGCAAGAGCATCCAGAGTTTTAAATCCTCTTCAACTACACGGGAATTTCAGGATCAGCCTGGGCTACATGAGATTGTGTCAAAACAAACAAAAGATTCTAGAATTTTAGCCAATGAAGTTACACCACTTGATTCTTTTCATTTCAGCTGACTTGAAAGTCCAGTATGGAGAGAAGCCTTGAAGGCCAAAGGGGTCATTGGTTGATGGATTCTCCTAGAGACATGCACTGTTCTCCTTAAATGACACAGTCAGCAGGAAACTCTGTCCTGAGCATGGCTTTGATGCCTCTGTGTTAGTCTCTTATCCTATCAGAGCAGGAACAGAGGGGACAATCCAGTCAGATGCCTCTGAGCACCCCTGGGACTTAGAGAAACTCATTCAGTGTCGTTAGTTGCCAGACCATAGCAAAACTGAAAGGCTTTGCATGTAGGGATTATCACAAAAAGCCATTTGTTCCAGATTAAATACAAAGGGGACTTTTAAGTAAACATCTGGCTATTTACTAGTAATAAAAGTAAAATCCACTAGCGTTCTATATTGTTTGCACACGTCTTTTCAGTTCTCTGTGACATTACAATGCTGGTGGCTTTCAAATCAAAGACTATGAGCAGGAAATTCTCTCAGATGAATCTCATTCTTACAATGCTTCATGCCTGCATTTAGACTCCCCCAGGGCCTTTTTGTAAGAGTGAAGAAATACATATTACTGCCATCATGTTATAGTTCATTGTAATAATAGCTGGGTTCTTCCTGGTGTTTTGTATTGGCCATTATGAAAAGCTTGGCTTTTATGGGAGGGGAAAGAATCATGCTTTTTACTGCACAGATCAAAGCATTCGAATACAGACATTTCCTTCATCTTCTTCTACTGCGGGCAGTAGGAGTTATTTGAGAAGAACAGTATCAGCTGTGGAACACAGAGATGGGTAATCAGTCACTCAAAATCTTCAACCACCCTGGGTAAGAGCCCTGAACCTTTAAGCATCTTGGTACAGAACACATTATCTAAGACACTGGGAATTAAAAGTACCTCTTCTCTCCATGGGTAATATGGAAGGAGAAGATGTGGGATTCTGACTTGGTGAGGTGAGGATGTCCTGTGGTTTTGGTTTGTTCAACTGACCATTTTAAGGACACGGGGCATCTTTTTTCCTATATCTGCTGTGCATTTATACATCTTCTTTTGAGAAGTGTCTTTTATCAAGCTTGCTTCAGCTCTGCTAATGAGTCCCCTCCCTCCCTCTCCCCTCTCCCCCTCCCCCTCCTCCCTCTCTCCCTGCATATTAGCCCCTTAGGAGACATAGGACTGTAAAATTTTTCTGCTGTTCATTGTGTTGGAATCTCTCCGCTCCACCAACCATTTCTCTTGTTGTACAGAAGCACTTTAGAGGAAATGTGGGCATATTTTGAGAAGCTGTTATTGAAGTTTCCCAAAAAGTATTCTCTACTCTCTGACGCAGTCATCCAATGTAAAGATAAATGCTGGGCGTTGACCAAAAGAAATTAAACCCAGTGTTTCAAAAATATCCTTGTTTCACATAGGTTGCTGTGATAAATTCCCTGACAACAAGCAATGTAAGGGACAACAGGTGCCTTTTAGCTCCTCATTCCAGGCTACAGTTCATGTCTGTGAGGAGTTTACAGCAGCAGAATCTTGAGACAGCCAGTTGTGTTACATCCATGGTCCAGAACAGAGAAAAATGAAGCATGCACACCCATGTGCTTGCTTGCTGCTCTGTTTGTCTTCTTACACAATTCAGAACCCCCTGCCTATGGAATAGCGCTGCCCAAGGTGGGCTAGGTCTTCCTACATTCATTAAAGTCAATGCTCCAAAACCATACTTACAGGCCAATCTATTGTAGACAATCTTCATCAAAAGGCTCTTCCCAGGTGACTCTAGGTTATGTAAAATTGATAGGTAAATCTAACTAATTGTCAAACTATTCACAATAGCCAAAATATGAGAGCAAATTAACTGTCAGTCAACAAATGAGTCAGTAAAGAACAGGTGCTGCATATACACAGTGAAATAGTGATCCACCATGAAAAGGTAAAATCCTGTCATTTAGGATAACATCTCTGAACCTAAAGACATTCAGTAAAATGAGCCTGTAAAGAGACTCTCTTATAAGCAACATCTATCATAAAAAGGCCTACGGCCAATGAGGTGAGGCAGAAATGGAAGGTGGGACACTGGCAGGAAGAAGAGGATTCTGGGAAATGGGAGAGGTGTGAGTGATTCACCCAGAATGCTGAGTAGACAGACATAAAACCAGGAGGAAGCTGAACTCAGCATAAAGAGGAGATTCACCCCAGACTTGGATGCATGAAGCTAAGGAAAGGCTAACTAACCACATGGAAAACATAAAATAGTTTACATGGGTTACATAAGTTACAAGCTAGTCAGGGAGTGAGCCAAAGCTTATGTCCTAGGCAATTGTTAATAAATAATTAGTCTCAGAGTCGTTTTGCCGAGGCTGGGAAGGAAACACAGATTTATCTTTTACATGAGCCGGGTATATACAGCCAATCAGTATCACCTAGTATGTAGCTATAGACAAGCATATTTAGGTCTTGTGTCTGATGCCCTCATCTGTGAAAAGAAGTTCATCAGAGTGCCTATTTCCTATAATCCATTACATACACACACACACACACAGAGAGTGGTAAGAGAAGATGACTAATCACTATTACCTATTGCTAAGATCATGGTAGTGGGTGTGGCAGATAGACATCTATGAATTAATAACCAACCTGAAAATGTCACACCACATGACAGGCAGAAATTCAGATATTTTACGTGAGATCAAGATTACTAAGGAATTTACCCTCCAATTACCCTATGTGAGGGAATATAGAATAACTACAAGGATCTTTAAACACACTGATACTTGCCAACCTTATATCCTAACCGTTGACTTTCATGATTACAACATTTTCATTTCATAATTACTAGCAGGAACAGGAGAGAGAATTCAATGGGTTAAGAGCATGCCCTGGTCTTGCAGAGAGTCTTGGATTGGGTCCCCAGCACTTTCAGTGAGTGGTTCACAACCTCCTATAACACCAACTCGAGGAGGATCCAATGCCCACTTCTGGCCTCTGAGAAAACCTGTACTCATGTGCACCTGTGCACACACATATACACACAAGTTAAAATAAATACTTTTTAAAGTTATGGCTTGTAACCGGACTTTTGGCTACTTTATTGGGTTCTTTTTCCTATCTCCCTTCTCCACCTTTTCACACACACACACACACACACACACACACCACACTCCCAACAGTAGGTAGGAAAGAAAAAGGCTTAGAGGGGAAAGGGGCCTTCAATATTGTTAAACTACTTCCTGCTGATTAGAGGATTCAAGTTCCTCGGGGAAAGTCAAATCTTCGGCATCATGGTTATCTCCAACCAGCAACCAGCAACAGCAACCAGCAACCAGCAACCAGCAACCAGCAACCAGCAACACAACAGCAACCAGCAACCAGCAACCAGCAGCAACAATAGCAGCTGAAGGAGGAGCAGCGAGGAGGAGAGCAGGAGGAGGAGCAGCAGGAGGAGGAGCAGCAGAGGAGAGAGCAGAGGAAGGAGGAGCAGGAGAGGGGGAGGAGCAGGGAGGAGGAGCAGCAAGAGGGGAGAGGAGGAGGGGAGCAGAGGGGGACAGGAGGAGGGGAGCAGGAGGAGGGGGGCAGGAGGGGCAGCAGAGCAGCATCTGCCTCTCTGGTATCTATAAACCCTCTGAAGAGTCCCCAGAATTCCAAACATAAACTATCTGCAGTGGCAGGATCACGCCCCTGCCAGAGCACTAGACAAATCTGTAGCTGCTGTGCACAATCTGAAGCAACCCCCATATCCACACCTGGGATTTAAAAAAAAAAAAAAAGCTATTCACATAACATTTCTGTACTTTTAAAGAAACCAAAATTCTCTCTACAATGGCTAATAGTGGTTCCTAGTGTATTAATGTATTATACAGAATGTATAAATGTATTAGCACCTTGTTTAAGCACACTATGAAGAATGCTGCACATAAGGTCCCATGGGTCTAGGTGCCGTGTGTCCCTCCTCTTTGTGTGTCACTCAGCAGATACTATCTTCCTGACACACCCTAGCTGTTTCCCTTCATTACTCACAGGATGAGAATGGACTTTGAGACTCTTTTGCTTCAATACCACACAGAGTCTCCGTATATACTACCTTCAGGCTTGATTCCTTCAGAACTGTTTTCAGAGTCAGCATTAGGTTCGTCTAACTACACTCTCAGGCACCCTACACTCACCAGCATCTTCCCTTCCAAGGAACGTAGACATAGCTCAGTGCGAAAGAGTTGGACCATCAAGCACAACGACCAGGATTCCATCCCCGAGCACAATAACAAAAACCACTACATTAATAGCAGGGATCTATCTTCCATCAAGAGAGAAGAAATATAGTACAGAAAACAGAGAGCCACTGTAACATCCACTCGTGGGGAGTCAGGGTGAAGAGCCATGTGCAACCGCAGGAGAATCTACCACAGTCAGGGTGGAGCCCATCCTCCAAGACTCTCCAGTGCTCAGGCAACTTGACAAAATGTAGCTTCGCTGGGCCAGATAACTGGCATGTATCCAACCCAATTAAGAAACAACTTGTGGAGCAAGTAGCCCTATCTTCAGCAGCCAGTTTTCCTGCTCGTACATCACACTTCATCTTGAAGGTTAGTCAGCAATAAGTGTTGACCCTCAGCTCTCTGACCCAGGACTGTACCAAATACCCATCCTTTCCTGGCAGGTCTTGAGTAAACAACACTTAAGACATCAAACTTCTCTCCAGAAGCCATAGATGTCTCATTAACACCCTGGACACTGCCAGGACACCCTAGAAATACTAAGGTGCTAACCTACCTTGACACATTTGCACAGTGGTAAACCAACCAGCATGGGGACAAAAACGGATCGTTTTTTCTCCGGCTAAAACCATTGTCTGCAAAGGGGACAAATTTTAAAAGAATCACAAAACAAAACAATTTCTCTGAAGAACGGACTATTTACTCCTAGTAGCAGAAAATCACAGTTAGCTATTTTGGAAACACATTTATGAGCAAGAAAAGGTTTTTCTACATACAAAGGCCTTCATTATTTCTTTTCAAAGACTTTAGGCAGCCTGATGTTCAAAGAGTAACAGGAAAAAAAAGCAACATAAAAATTTCAACATCAGTAAAGATGAAAAAATTGATAGTTTGGTCTCAAAATTCTAGGTAGAGTTATCATCATGTGAAAAAGCCAATATTAAAAAATATCAGCAGAACCTCTGAGTTAATTTAAATGTTTTTAAAGCTAACTTTTTGAATCCAATCATGAGCCAAATAATATATTTGTGGTTTTCAATAACTAGTGTTTAGAAGTGAGTGTAAAGATATTAGGCAAGTATCCAAATACGTGAGGAGACTGTAAAACACTCTGAGGCAAGAGTTGCAGGAGATATGAGGGACAGAGCCCAGGTCCTGGTAGCCATAACAACATAAGAGTTGGCCACCTGACCTCAATTGGCCAATTAAAGAAATAGAAACAGTGAAAAGCAGAAAGAGGAGGTGAATTTGTGCGATTCTCTCATCTTGGGCAACCAGGTCTGTACTTAGCATTATAGTGCAACAGACCGAAACCTCAACACCATCTTTGAGTCTTGGCATGAAGTTATCTTTAAATAAGGACAAACATGCTGTTGACTAAGCAGTCCTAGTCAGGGTGTGGTCCCACTCATCACTGACCCATCATCATCTCCGCTCCAGTCTGTCCTGCAACATGATCTGACATATTGTCCCAAGAGTGTGAACCCTTCTTCAAAGAGACAAACTCTCCAGCTCTAGTGACAACGGGCTTACAGCATGAGATTCCTGGAGAAATTCTCATGTCTTGGGGCCCACTGTTTCAATAATCTGATAGCCAAAGGACAGACACAAGTATCTGTCTTTAGAATGTCTGCATTTCAGTTAGGACAGTTATAGAAGAAAGAATGGAAATAACAAGTATTCCCTAACTGGGTTGACCAAACAGCAAGTGGCAGCTACTACCTAGAATTTCAACATTTTTGAAGGATGCACTAGAATATTTGCCAAGAGGGTTAACCCAGCCTGGACTCCATGGTAAGTCCCCGAATAAACTTAAATACAGCGAGAGTCCCTGTCTCAAAACCCAAATTAAAAAATAATAATAACCTACCCAACTGTCTCAGTTTGGGTTTTATTGTTGTAAAGAGACACCATGACTATGGCAACACTTCTAAAGTAAACCACTGAGTAAGAGATAAGCCATCTCTTACTCAGATTCAGAGGTTCAGTCCATTATCATCATGACAGGAAGCATGGCAGCATGCAGGCAGACATGGTGCTGGAGGAGCTGAGAGTTCTACATCTTGATCTGCAGGCAGCAAGAGACTGTGTGCTACACTGGGTGTAGCTTGAGCATAGGAGGCCTCAAGCTCCCCCCCCCCAGTGACACACTTTCTTCAACAAGGCCACACCTATTCCAACAAGGCCACACCTCCTAATAGTGTCACTCCCTATGGGCCAAGCATTCAAACACATGAGTTTATGGGGGCCATTCTTATTCAAACCACACACTATCTGTCCTTCCTGGGATGAAAATCAGACAAAACAGTGGGACATCTCAAGGCACACTGTCACCAAAGGATGTTGGTATATGTAATAAAATCAACACAAAGACTTTAATGTTGGATTTTTTTTTTTAAAGAAATGATTAAATCAAAGTAAGAAATGTTAAATGAAATGCAGACAAGAAAATGTGAAAATAAAATAATGCCTTTTGTTTTTTTAATGATGTCATCACTAATATAAAAAAACAGGATTTCTGTTTTTAAATCTAGAAACAGATAGCTAGTAAGAGAAAGACAGACATCTGGAGAAGAAACTGAACCTCAGAAAAGCGATTCATGGCTATCTGTATTCCAGTTCCAGGAATCTGGCGCCTCTTCTGGACTCCATAAGCATCATATGTACATGGACATACACACACGTACACATAACTTAAAATAAATACTATTTAAGTTATCAAAAGTAAAACAGAAAATAAACAGCTAAGCTAGAAAACCATTTAAAATCTCTAGAATTTCAAGTAGTCTTATTTGAATATAATTAGCATTTCAGAGTGAAGTCACTTTAAAATAAGGCAGAAAAAAATTTAAAAACCAAAGAATTACCAATAAATTTTTTAAGCATACAAAGAAACCAATTCATGTAATTAACAAGCTCTGAAAATTCCAATAAAAAGAAATAAAGAAAAACAAATTTTAAGTTCATGCTATTGAAATTGCTGACACCAAAGAAAAAAGGAGAATACTTTCTTTTTTTAATGGAGCTGAAGGGATAGCTCAGCGTTTAAGAGCCTTAGCTGTTCTTCCTGAGGACCCAGGTTCAATATCCAGCACACACATTGTGGATTCGAAATCATCTGTTAACTCCGGTTCTAGGAAATCTGACGCCCTCTTCTGGTCTCTGAAGGTCATTGCATGCACATAGTGCATAGACACATACACACAAAAACATAAATAAAAATTTTAAAACATTATATATACTAAATAAATAAGGCAGGAGCTCAGTCTGCCACCCAGGCTGTTACTACATAGCTCAGAACAGACCAAACTGGAGATCCTTCACAAGACCTCTTTTTAAATGTTTTTTTTTTTTTTAATGTAACTGAGTTGTCATCAGAAATAATAGGTGGCAGAAGAGTTTACGATGTAACTCTCAGTACATGAAGAAAGGCTACACTAGCATTCTGTATCTAAGAATTTATTCTTTAAAAAAAAAAGTAGCAAAACCAAGTTTTTCTAAGGGAAAAATAGAGTCAGTGGCTTCATCTTAGCCAACCAACAGGAAGTGCAAATAGAAGTGGACCGTGAAGAGGCAGAATGTTAAGATAGAAGCAACATCATGAATTTATGAGTCTTTGATAAGCAAAGAGTGTATAATATGACATTTGTTCTGGCTGCTAAGATGAATTTTAAAAAGCATTCGATTTCCCAGATGTTAAAGGAAAATAATCCCCCCAAAATATACAATAAGATTAAAAGGCTATAAGGTAATTGACATAATACTCGTCAGAACATTATATCTAAATTCTAACATATTGATTATTCACATAAAAAATCAATTTACTTCTATAAAGAGGTAAGATGGGGGAAACTGGATAAGCAAAAATAGATTTATAAAGCAACAGAAGTTGAAAATAGAGGATGGATCCATACAAAAGCAAAGCTAGATTTACCAAAGTAGACTTTTTAAAGGCTTACTTTGCTTTTAGTTCTATGTATGTGTGTATCTATACACATATACCACACATGTGCGGGTACCTATGGAGGCCAAAAGAGACTGTTAGGTCCCTTGGAGCTGGAGTTACAGGCTGTTGTGAACTGACCCATGGTGATCCTGGGAACTGAATTCTGGTCCTCTCCAAAGCAGCCAAATACTCCTAAGCACTGAGTCATCTCTCCAGTCCCAGAGTAAACTAAGGGAAAAGGTACTCCGAACATTTAGAAAGACTTCACAATGACGATATATTGCATTCACTCAAAGTCCAGCTTAGACAGCTTTCCTTATTGCTGTGAAGCCTGTTACCACACAGAACTCTTAAAGCACAACCTTTCTCATTCCTAAAGAGGATTTAAAAGTCCACTTCCGCTGGCAACAGTGTTGCCTTTCCTTCTCTGAGTATTAGGAATGACCTCCTCTACGTTGGCTTGCTCTCTGTAGAAAATCAAGGGCGCCCAGTCATTGGCTGTAACATGAGTGGGAACGAAAGTCCAGAGTTAGTTGAGTCAGACGTGGCACAGACCAGCGAGCTCAGCTGGTTCTTCTGTACACTGGGAATCTAAACAGCAGAAGCTGAATGGTGGTTATAAGGGGCTAGCGAAAGAAGCAGGAAGGGAGAGATAAGAAACGGTTGGCCAACCATAGCCCAGGAACAATCATGATGCTGAATGACCACAGACAACAGTGGAACATTAAAAATGAAGGAGAAGAAAGGATTTTTGACTATAAGAAGTAATAAATGTTAGAGAACACAAATCACCCGGTATAAATACTACAGTTTATATGAGTCAAACGCACTCCATTAGGGAACAGTGAGATGGCTCAGTGAGTACAGGTGCTTATTACCAATCTCGATGATCTGAGTTCAATCCCTGGAACCCACAGAGCTGAAGGAGAAAGTTGACTCTATTTACCCTCTGACCTCCATATACATAGTATATAGTACATATGACCCCCTCACAATAAATAAACAGGTAAACTTTTTTTAAACCCCATTAAGTCAGGCAGTGGTGGCGCACATCTTTGATCCCAGCATTTGGGAGACGGAGACTGGCTGATCCCTGTGTTCCAGGCCAGTCTGGTCTACAAAGCGAGTTCTAGGACAGTCAGGTCTCAAACAAACAAACAAACAAACCACCCCATTCATCTATAAAATTTTGACATTCTTATGTATCCGTTAAAATATAACAAAAATTACAGACAAATTTAAAATATTCAATGACAAGTAGCTTTTTTTAAAAATTACTAATTTATCTTATGCATATTTGAGTACACTGTCGCTGTCTTCAGACACACCGCAAGAGGGCATCAAATCCCATTACAGATGGTTGTGAGCCACCATGTGGTTGCTGGGAATTGAACTCAGGACCTTTGGACGACCAACCAGTGCTCTTAACCATTGAACCATCTCTCCAGCCTGACAAGTAGCTTTATTTTTTTTCTGATGGGAACTAAAATCCACAATGTAGTCAACTGTGTTATTTCCTAACTTCCTTTAGTAGATCATGTCCTTTTTCTTGTTTATTCTCCATTTCAATTTACTTATTAAAGATATAGAATTAGAGGCTGGAGAGACGGTTCCATGTGTAAGAGCTCAAAGCATGAGTTTGGATCTCCATTACCCATGTAGATATTGCAGTGAAGACTGATTATCTCAGCACTTAGCAGACTGAGGGAGTGCATGCCAAGAGAGGAGAATTTGTAGGGTGCTCTGCCAGCCTAGCTAGCTAGCTCTGGTTTCAGTGACAAACCCTCTCTCAAGCAAACAAGACTGAGAGTGATATACAAAAATACCTGACCATCACCTCTGGCCTTTGTGTGCAACTGCACACATACACACAACTGCACACACACATACACACACACAAAGACGGTGGTCATCTGTTCTATAGAAGGCCCTCTTTCTAGATATGCCAATTAAATGGCCACATGGCTGTGTTAGCGAGTTGAGTGCCGTGTTTCCTGCAAACAGCTGGTTAAACTTGGAAGCTTATTTGAGTCAGGCTAAATTCGGGGCAAGAACACCTGGTAAATGGATACGTGAATGCACCAGGAGAGCCATATTAAAGTACCTGATGGTCTTTATAATATTTGCAGAGCCGGTGATCTTTGCCAAGATCTATCACTAGGGGAATGGGGGGACCTGAGGAAGAATGTAACTGTCATTCCACTTGATATGATTTTTGTTCCAATTGCAACCTTAATCTTCCTGTCTCCGGGATGTTGATTGGAGCATCTCAGGAATTTCTCTTCCTAAAGGAAATGTCTTGTAACAGTTCTTTCTTAATTTATTGAGTATTTAAGAAGGGCTGGCTGGCTTCTAGATTTTGAGGATGTGGTATGAAGGGGGGAGGGTCTCTGCTTCTTCGACTCTGAACCTCAAGTGAGAGGAGACAATTTGAGCCACAGTTTGAGCCTGATTGTCACAAACAAAATGAAGAGAGGTGGTTCTGTTTTTCCCACTCTCTTGACAACGTGCTTGTCTGCAAACTCCATATGTAAGTCTTCAATTACAGCATGAAGAATGGGATCTTGGGACAGAAAGAAGACAAATAAATCACTTCGTTATTAAGCCACGAAGTCATAAAAGGATTAGGAGTGACCTAAATTTGATCCCTAAATTATTTTCTCTAAATACTCAATGGAGCATTTGTCTTTAAGAACGATGATCTCTCCTTCCCCCGCCCCATCCATTGTGGAATGTCACCTGGGTTGATCTTATTCAAGGTCTTGCGCAAGCAACTACAACTACGGTGTATCCATGAACACAATGTCTTATCAGATCCAGTAGATACTGTATTCAGGGTTGGGCACAGACACCTGCCTCAAGCTGAGGTACTGCTGTTCAGAGTTGAGGACTGTTGGGGAAGGAAAGCAGATTTTCTTTAGAGGCATGTTCCCTGGTAGGTTAACCATGCACCAGACCTATGTGAAGTGGATATGACTCCACAGACAGTGGGAGATGAGCACTGAGCATTGGTTTGGTTTGCTCCGAATGTTACCATCGGGATAAGCTCGCCCAAGAACTGCTCGTGAGGTTTCTGAGGCAGTGTGCCACTTGCACAGCCTCACCTCGGGCTGGTTAAAGAGCCTACCAGTCCCTTCAGGACTGGACAGCAGCTGCCGGTTCATGTGTGCCGTCTGCCTGCCTTCAGGACTGGACAGCAGCTGCTGGTCCATGCTAAGTTCCTGTGTGCTGATTGCCTGCCTAGAGTAGACTGGTCTGCAGCTGCTGAGTCACGTAATGTTTGCTATGTGACTGAACTGCTGCCAAAGAAGATCAAACTCGCCCAAAAGAATTATTGCTGAATAGGTCCACTTCCCCCATAACCTAATAATTTTTCTCTTCCACTACCTCGACTGGATGGTGGAGAGGTTGAACCCTTATTAAAAGTAGGCTGGGAAAAAAAAAGTAAGCCAACACCTACGTGTATACACACGGGAAAGACTGATTGGACTCAATTGGTTCAAGAAAACAGAGACAGAAAATTTATAGAGGACAAGGAGTATAGGACCAGGAAGGAGCTGGAGGAGAAACGGAGTGGATATGGTAGAAATATATTGTATGTATTTATAAATTTCTCAATGGATAAATAAAATATCATATTAAACTAGTAGTGATTTCATTAAATTTGATTTTCTTATATACTGAATTCTGATTTTGAAAAGCTGTACAGAACTAATGTTTGATTGAGTCTAATTTCACTCCCATCTTTATTGTCGGAACAACATCCTTGAAAGGACTGTATGTGAGTCGTGTTCTTTAAAAATCAGAAATTCTTCCCTATAATCAAAGCTTATGGAGAGGCCAATCTCACAAAGGGGAAATCTTGGTTCTCTCTCTTCTCACTAAGAAACACCTCCACACCCTTCAAGGTTCCTTTCTTAGAAAACGGGAGCCAACACAAACCAGAGGAGGAGGCAGGGGAGGAGGATTGGGAGAGGGAAAAGAGGAGAAGAAGGAAGAAGAGGAGGAGAAGAAGAGGAAGAAGAGGAGGAGGAGGAAGAGGAGGAAGAGGAGAAGGCAATTGAGAATGTTCTTGAGACACAACAGCAGAAACCATATCCTCAACTAAAAGCCAATTTCTATCATCTATCTCCTGCTCCATCCTCTCTCCAACAGAGGAAAGACAGCTTTTATACTCAAGAAATAAAAAACCTCCATTACTAGCAGAATAAAAGTTTAAATTCTCACCTGGGGTTCTCATAGGGACAAAGCTAGGCTCTCACATAGATTTTAGGATCAAACAAGTCCTGTTTCAAATTCTTCCCACCACTGAAGTCACCGTTTTGATAGCACACGGGGCATTGTAACCCCTCATTTTGTTTTATCAGCTATTAAATTGAGAACACTTTAATCTTATGCTCAGATTTCTCTTGAAAATGGAGTATAAAGCAGGCTGTGCGGTCATTAGCGCCTAACAGATTTGGGAGTGGTTACATTTACCACTCCCACTGACAGAGCCACACTTCCTCCTGCCCACATTTGTAGTGGGCTTTCTGATTTTTACACCACACTTCCAGAGTCCAGAAACACATCCTAGACTGACAGTCCATCTCTAAGTGCACAGACTCGGCGATGGGATTTCACCCAACCTGTTTCATCTAAGTCATAGAAGTCACAAAAATACTAAATAGCATTTTCAACTCTTAAAATTCTTTTCATAAAAAGCAAAGCACATTTACTAAATCAGACACGGGCATACATGCCTATAACCCCAGCGCTTGGGAGACAGAAGCAGAAGAATCCAGAGTTCAAGTCTAGCCTGAGGACATCCTGGGCTACAGGAGACTTTGTCAAAAAAAAAAAATTAAAAACAAATTTAATTTAAAAAAAAAAAAAAGAGAGAGGGAAAGAGGTGAGGAAGGAGGGAAGGGGAGAAGAAAGAAATCTAAGATTTGCGTATAAAATAATCTATGGAACAGGCCTCAAAGGACAGTGTGTTCATTAGGGGTTTATGTCGCTATGTAAAACAAACAAAAACCTGAGCCAAATCAACTCAAAGAGGAGAACTGGTTTGCTTTGGCTTACAGTTTCTGGTTTTCAGTCCATGGTCATCTGGTTCTTTTGCTTTGGGCCTGTGCTAGCACCATGAATCTTGCAGGAACAGGTAGTGGAGGAGGGCCGTTTACTTACACGGAAGTGCAGGACATAGAGAATCCAGAAGGGGGAAGCATCTTGATAGCCTCTTCGCTGCTCTCAAATGTCCTGTCTCCTAAGACAAGCTGGAGCCAAGCTTTCTACACACTCCTTATGGCTCGGCAGTGAAGAGTGCTTGTTGCTCATGAAGAAAACCCAGGTTCGGTTCACACCACAGACACAGAGGCTCATAACCTTCTGTAATTTCAGTTTGAGGGAATCCAACTTTCTCTTTTTGGCTTCTATGGATACTGCACATACATGATACACACGCATGCATGCAGGAGAGATAAATGCACATAAAACTTAAAAATAATAAACATTTTTCTAAAAAAGAAGTGTAGTGCCAAGAAACATCATATACATCATCCTGACTGGTCCACTCAATGGGAAAAGTTTTCCTGCAATACAATGTAACATAGCAGCTTTTCCATCGTGTAATTCAAGGACAGAGATGCTTGAAAATCTTCAGCTTGCTTCTCTGCCTCCTTGACATCTCTTAGTAGAATTTGTTCAAGTCCCACGCAGAATGCTGGTCCTCAGATTCACATTTAAAAGCTTCTCTGGGACAGAAGGAGCTAGAAAGGGAAAGTAGAATTCTGAGATGGAAAGGAAGCATCCACCTGTCTCGCCAGCGGTTCTTGAGAAGAGGCACTTGAAGTTGCTGCTTCAGTGATTTAAATAGATGTGGTTGAAGGTATTTAATCCCAATCCAAGGTTTCTACTTGGCTTTTGACCATTTACAGATTTAAAAAAAAAAAAATACACACAATCTTTATATTTACAATAAGCCTTATACAGCACAAGAGCTGGGCAGATATCTACCCTCTATGCTCTAAGAATCTACTTTCCTATCATTAATTCCGAGTTATTACTTACTGTGTTTCATCTGGGCTGCTCTTAACTCCAATTGGCCAGCCCTCAGGGCCGTGTTCTCTTGAACTCACATAACCTATGGTGGCTTCTCCTCTATTCACCTTCTCCTCTCTTGGTTCTCTTCTAACCCCCAGGCCCTGGAATCCTAAACCCTATCTATATCTTTTCTCTCCAGCTATTGGCTGTTGACATCTTTATTTCCCAATCAAAAATAACTTGGAGGCAGGGTCATTGGATCTACATACAGACTCCAGGTCTTGGGGCCCATACTTAGCATTACAATAGACAGCAAGACCAAACCTCAACAGATAAAGGTACCCATGCATGTGACCAACTTTGGAAACATTTATTTGAACAAACTATGTCTTTCCCTCCCCTCAAAAGAAAACCTCCATGATGCTTTCTCACTAGATGGCATCTCTCTTGGGAGCCAAGTTCAGAATCCACAACTTATCTAATCATCAGATCTTGATGGAAAGGGCACCCGAGCTCCTCGTGCTGAGTGGAAACCTTCTGAAGTCCCCACATTTCACATCTAACCCTCAAGAGCTGTGTCAATATAAACTAACAGACTGAGGATGCCATACCTCAGACAGAGGTCAGGTGTAGGGAAAAAGAATTTAGTCCTATCAGATAATTATAAAGTGTTTACAAAGCTAGAGGGATGGCTCAGTGGTTAAGAGCATGACTGCTCTTCCAAAGGTTCTGAGTTTGATTCCCAACAGCTACATAGTGGCTCACAACCATCTGTAATGGGGTCTGATGCCCTCTTCTGGCATGCAGGTGTACATGCAGATAGAGCATTCATATATGTAAAATAAATAAAGGTCTTTTAAAATGTTTTCGCAAATATCAGTCCCTAAGAAGTACACAGAACAGTAAACATTAGTGTCTTAATTGGTATAAAATGGCTTAGAGACATAGAGTTCCTCCAGTTTTTTTGGAATAAAAGGATATACAGAGTTCCTTCATGCTGTTACGTTCAATATACAGTTTGCATCACAGAATCTGATGTGTTAACTGAGGGATGATTTCAGGAACTGTCGGGCACTTACACCTGGGCCCAAGGATGAAGCACACCACTGACAGAAACAATGGCCCAGATCCAGAGTCTGAGGCCTTGGCAGCTGAGGGCAAGAGTTCAGTTAGTAAGTATAGAACAGTGCTCATGACTGATTCTCTGGGTATGAGACTGGCAGGATAAATGGTAAGGTCTGGTATGCACCACAAGGAGCAGATTCTGTGAGGGAGCTCGACTGGCTTGATCCCCCCTGCCATACACAGGAACATGCATTGAAAGAATTAGGATGGTATGGCAGTGTGTTGGAGAAAGATACCAGGCCCATCCATTCGGAAATGTATGAGAACAGGCCCATATTGTAAGACTACGACACATAGAAACACAGTTAGGAAACAGCTCCAATGCTTGTTACACTACACGCTATAAACACTCCGTCATGACCCCTTGAGGAATGAACATTGCTCTTATATGTTTGTTTCTCAGGACTCAGTGTCTGGCCACAAAGGCTGAGAGTAACACAGGAGGAAATGTAAAGGGGCACCCGGTACGGTTATTGAATCTTAGAAAACAATAGGGATGTAAGATGATTGATGAACTTATTGTTTTGGCTTCAAAGAAAAGCACTGTGATAAAGTTGATTACCTCTCTCATCCTGGATGTTGAAAAACAGAGGGCCAAAATAGGTTAAAAGCAATCTGTGAAAAGTTCAGACATCTCTTGGAATCATTAAGTCGGCTTTCAACATTACCCGTGATTAAGCTACTATGTAAATATGAAGCATTAAAGGTATAGACTTTTTTTTTCAATAAACACATGAGCTATCTAGATTTACCTTCACATTGTGTCAGTCTTCTTCCCTCGAAGACTCCACACCTCCTCTTTGGGACCTGAACTTCTGTTGAACTGGATTCTGGCAGCTGACCATTTGGCACTGGAAATCCAATTGGTGTGCTCTTCCCTGGGGAAGGCCCTCACCCACCCCCTACTTTACTCTGTCACCTATAGTTCTTCGTGTAGGGTTGAAGTCTCCTGGACATATCCCCATCCAGTTGGCAGGTTCATTGGTTTCATCCTTGTCCATCTCACGTTTGAGTAGTCATGTTGGTGGAGTTTATGGGTGTAGCTTCTAGTGTAACTAGGTGACACAGACTCACAGGAAACTCTCTGATCTTCTAGCTCTTACAATATCTTTGACCTCCTCTTCTGCAATGTTCCCTGAGCTTTAGATACCAGAGTGTTTTGTGGATGTTTCTTTTGGGACTTGGGCTCCACGACTCTGCATTTTGATTGGTTGTGGATTTTTTTTGTAGTAGTCTCTGTCTATTGCAAAGTTCCTTTGATGTGTGGTGGAGACTGCACTCATCTGTAAGTATAAACACAAATAGATCGTTTGTGGCACGGCATTCTGCCTTCCCTCTGGCGGGGTGCCCAGGCATCTTGCCAGTACACCAGCTGGGAGAAGGCAGGGCAAAGTCTGAGATGGGGAGTCTGCAGCCCATGTCTCCCTTTGGGAAATGAGAATATTGTTACATGCCAGATCAGAAGGGGAGGGCAGGATCTGGGATGAACGCTATGGCTCCCAGTCTCTTCTTGGGGTTTGGATACCTGGGTGCCACCAGTGTACCACCTGGAAAGGAATTCAGGAACAAGACCTACAGGATCAGGTCCAAGTGGGAGTGAGTGCCAAGTGCCAGAGGGGCAGGAGAAAAGAGAAAGACTTTCTTCAGGAGTTTTAGTGTGGAGGCTCTTTTAGGTAGGCAAATGCCTTCCCCATGGTGATCTTTAATTAAACAGCTCTCTGAGATGATCTTAGCTTGTTCGTGTTTCTTTATTGGGGATGGATGTGAATGCATACACTTTATTCGGGGTGAGCCAGGGACTATGTAATTTCAGGGGAAGAATGTGGGAATACCCAGGAAATGAAGATCATTGGCTGAATGCTAAGGCTGTCTAGATACCTCAGTGGCATGGAGAAGAACTCCCGGAGCTATGCTATGTGACTGAGTGCCCAATGTTCTCTCAGTTGGTTATGGTGACTATATGTTCCAAAGCAGACATTAGAGGCTGGGAGGGGGCAGTTCCACTCCTACCGTCTGAGGTCTCTGAAATTCCCAGGGTTTGAGCACACCCCATCTTATGGAGGAAGACTCTGAGAACTAAAAGGGTTAAGTGACTGACTTACAATCAGTCAGGGACAGTTGGCAGTGAGGCTGTCTCCTCTAGGCACAGGCTGATACACGTTCATACTGCCCAGGAATGTGAAAATGTTCAGAGGTGTAAGGTAATTGTCATTTGCTTATCTCTTGCTCAAATTTGCTCCCTTTAAATGAGATGCATGTGCAGCATTATATGTTTGTTTAATAGTCATGTCAAAATTAACAAATCAAAAAAAAAAAATCAATGCTCCTGCCTTATACACAGAACTCTCCCAGACTTGTTATCACATATTTCTTAGTTTATGTTCTCCCTCTATAATAAGCCAAACTTTAACATCTGCACTTCCTAGATCCCTGAGCCATTCTGGTGAATTATCAAACCTCAAAAAGTTGCTTTTGTCCATCCCCAGATTGCTAGCCAGATGAGACTAGCTCTGGAAAATCCCCAGTGTAGCTGTTGTTAGGGCAGAGAGCCACAGCAGGAGATTGCTTCCTCAGTCTGTGGCTGGCCAAACTCCAGGTCCTGTATCAAATATGAAGTAAACTCTACACTGTAAAAGCTAGGATTTTACAGAAGAATTACATGATTTTCTGTACACATTGGTCCAAGTGGAAATTCAACACATGAAATTGCTTTGTTTTTCATTTAATTTACTTGGATGGTGTGTGTGTGTGTGTGTGTGTGTGTGTGTGTGTGTGTGTGCATGTGTGTGCATGTGTGCATGGGTGCATGAGTGTGTGCATGCATGCCATGACACATATGTAGACAACATGCAGGAGTAAGTTCCCTCCCTTCATCATTGGGTCCTGGAGATGCTACTTAGGTTGTCAAGTTTGCCAGCCTCTGTTGAATGGTCCATACCCTGTCCCATGTACACTGTGTCAGCAGTGACTATACAGGACACCAAAAGTAGACATTTGGCTTCTCAAACGCTAAGGCACAAGCAATCCAAATAGCAGATCTGGAAATTCCAACACAGGACTAAAGCTAAAACTCATTCTCTGAATCTCAAAAGTGGTTCCATGAGACTAAAGCAATGAGGAGGTAAGGAGGAAACTTATCGCTTTTCTCTAACCATCCCTTGACAGTGTCAAAGGCCCTTGTCTATGGCATAATGGATCAGTGCCATGGCGGGACACTGTGAACTCAAGAACAGGACAAGGACTACAGAGACAAGAACATGTGCAACACAACATGAGCCACACCCATGAGTTAGAGGCCACTGCTTCTACTCATGAAAATACAGGATGAGCAGCAAGGGAAGGACCATGCTACAAAGCAGATGATTTTAGTAAAAGTAGCTGAAACACTCATTCATACTCACATTCAGTGTTGTGTGTGTGTGTGTGTGTGTGTGTGTGTGTGTGTGTGTGTTTATACATGCCCTCATAATAGACATTCATTACATTGTAAACATTCATTCATACATGTACTTGTACATATATCAATACATCAATATGCACATTTCCAACAGACATATCTACACATGTATGTGCACATTTCTAATAAATGCATCTACACTTTCATGTGCATATTTCTTTTTTAATTTAATTTCTTCACTTATTCACTTTACATCGTTATTGCTGACCCCATCCAGATCACCCCCCTACCCCATCCCTTCTGTGTACCCCCCCAACCCTCTCTTCGAGGCTAGGTTCTTCCTCTCCCACTGAGGCCAGACAAGGCAGCCCACATACAGCAGAGCATATCCCACGTACAGGCAACAGATTTGGGGATAGCTCCATTCCGTTTGTTTGGGACTCACATGAAGACCAAGCTGTGCACACTTCTAGTAGATGAATCTATGTATTCATATGCATATTTCTAATGGACATGTATTAACTACTTGGTGATGAAAGAAGAAAGCACAAGTAAAAAATCATGGTGTCATTATCCGCCCGTTTTGCTTTCTGTCCATAAAGGAAAATGAATGTTATGATACACTGAAAAGTAAAAAAAAAAAGTCACAAGAAACTCAAACTCAGAAAAGACAAATAACCAATGGCTGAATTTTCAACCAACTGAGATATTTCAGTAGGGAAAGGGGGTGCTCATCTTTCAGACTGTGCACTCATTTTGGACATTGTGCTTCAGTGTTTTGGGGAATGTTAAACAAGACCTCCCATGCTCACATGCTACGGTAGGCATTCTTGACCTCAGACAAACACTCTGATACCAGAGGAGGAAGACCACCAAGGAGAGTGGCCACTTGCTTTAATATGCTAAGTTTTCTGTCACGCCATCTTTGCAAAAGTGTGAATTTATTAATAGTGACTTTTTTATTCTCCCAGAATCAGTAGCTGAAGTTGAATATAGATAAATTTAGCAACTTCGTCGATAGAGACCTCCTCATTAAGTATGAACATTTATCGAGTTCTGTGTCTCACTCTAGCAAACATAGAAACTTAGGAAATACAGATATAAAAAAAAAAAATAGAACCAAAATAGATATCACCTAGACGACACCAGAAAGCATAAAGTACACTAACCTATCTAGCTGTCTTTGTGATCTTTTGGCTCTACATAACCAAATGATATTTTTATAAAGAGTATTACATACTTCATGGCATTTTTTTTTACAACTTGCTAACGTGAACTCTGTGCACTCCTCCCTATTGCCTTGTCTGCCCCTCCACAGAACTGTACTAAAGCTTAAGAACTATCCTCTTGTATGAGGATGTTGTATCTAGACACAGAACTTCATGGTTACAACGTGATAAATCAAAGAGACTCACAATAGTGGTTCAAATTATATCCTGAATATATTCAATCATTTTCTTTTTGAGGGTATAATTACATCATTTCTCCCCTTTTCTCCCTCCCAACACTCCAATGTACCCCTTTCAAACTCATAGCCTCCTTTTCATTTATGCACACAGACACACACATATGTGTATACATACATATATATATTCAGAAATATAACCTGCTCAGTCTATGTAGTGTTATTTGGACATACGTTTTCAGGGATGAGAATTTAGTATTAGATAATCAATTGACATTGCTCTTCTTTGAGGACAACTATTCCTCCCACTCAGCGTTCCTCAGTTACCCATAGTTCTTTGAGTAGGGTTAAGACCTCAGGTTCTTTCCTTGTCCGTTTTGACATATCCATTGGTGTCAACATTGCTCCATTCTTGTTTGGGTCGTCACGTTGTTGAGACTTTATGGGTGTAAGTTTCTGGCATTAGTAGGACACAGAGAGTCACAGCAAACTCCCTGATCCTCTGGTTCTTAAAGTCTTTCTTTGATGTATGGTGGCAATAAATTTTGATGTGTCTCTATTTTTTTAAGGGATGACCTGACTTTTGGGGAAAGTGAGTATTAACATCTACTGTTAACAGATTTAATCTGTATCTTTAAATCTAAGTAGTATACTTTTTAATGAAATTAGGTACCCCAGAGTATGTTTAGAATAGTGATACTTCTGGTTAACCTCTGTTTTTTTTTTTTTTGGGGGGGGGGGCTTCTCTGTGTAGCCCAGGTTGTCCTGGACCTCACTCTGTAGACCAGGCTGGCCTTGAACTCAGAAATCCGCCTGCCTCTGCCTCCAAGTGCTGGGATTAAAGGCGTGCACCACCACCGCCCGGCTAACCTCTGTTTATAATGAAGTATTTTTCTTTATTTGTTCTTATTAATTTTAGCTTGAAGTCTATTTTTCAGGTATTAGGATAGAGATGCCTTCTTGCTTCCTGATTCCATTTGACTGGAATATTTTTCTCCTTCCTTTTGTTCTAAAATAGTGTCTATCTTCAAAGCTAGGATGTGCTTCTTGTAGACAAAGTCAGGTATATTTAGTTTCTTTATCTGTTCAATAAGCCTGTGTCTTTTATTTTCTTTTTTTCCCTTTTTTATTGGATTTTTTTTACACTTCAGATATCATCCCGTTTTCCCATTCCACCCCTAGAAGCCCCCTATCCCACCTCCCCTCCTCCTTTTAGCTTTTATATCATTTTAATTACATGCAAGTATTAAGGTCAGTTCTAGATTGAGGAACTAACAATACAATAGATGCAAATAGTCAAGGAACAAGAAGACAACAAATAGTCAAAGACTTAGCAAGGCAATAAATAAAGTTCCATAATCACTCCTATGATCACTATTTCTAAGGGCTTATCAGGATGACCAAAATATCTGAGCCAACTTCCCTGTCCAGCCCAAAGTCATTTTCATGTCTGAAGCCTACTTCTTTGTTCTAGCCTAAGATTTAGATTCCTGCCTGAAATTACTTCTTTGTTCTAGACTAATGTCAGATCCCTGCCTGAAGCCCACTTCCTTGTCCTTGACCAATGTTTGATTGAAGAACTGAGGCCACTGGTTCAAAGCTATTATTGAAATGTGTGTGTTAATTGTGGTCATTGTTTATTGCTTTGTGGTGTTGGCTCCTATATCTATGGTCTCTCTGCTATTCTAATCCCCTTCTTCAGTCTGAAATATGGATTCCTGCATTTTTCTTTAGGTTTGGTTTGTTGGATATAAGATTCTTTAGGCTATTTATATCATGAAATTTCTTTTCTTTCTCTTTCGATTATGGTGGATAGTCTTGCTGGGTGTATTAGTCTAGGCTGCATATCATAGCATTTTAGGACTTAGAATGCATGATTCTAGGCTCTTGTGGCTTTCATTTGAGCCATTTCCATAGAGAAATCAGCTATTATTCTGATTTCTCTATTATTATTATTATTATTATTATTATTATTATTATTATTGATTCTCCTTTATATATGACTTGCATATTTCTCTTGAATCTTTCAATAGATCTTATTTGCTATATTACTTAATGTTTTAACTATGATATACCAAAGGGATTTAATTTTCTGGTGTTTCCTATTTGGTATTCTATGTGTTTTTTTAATTTGTATGAGTGTGTCTTAACTAAGTTTGCAGAACTTTTCTTCTATCATCTCATTGAAGATGTGATCAGTGTCATTGACTTGGAATTCTTCTCTGTCATCTATGCCTACAATTCATGGTGTCACTGTTCTAGTGCTGTGAAAGGCATCATAACCAAAGTATGAAAGAAAGCATTTAGCTGGGGTCTGGCTTACAGTGTCAAAGATTTAGTCTATTATCATCACGGCAATAACCACAGCAGCATGAAAGCAGATGCTGGAGCAATAGCTGAGAGCTACATCCTGATCTGTAGGCAAAAAGAGAGGGAGAGATGCTGAGCCTGACATCAGCTTTTAAAACCTCTAAGCCCCTTCCCAGCGACACGCTTCTTCCAGTAAGGCCACACTCTACTAAGCATTCTCAAATAGTACCACTCCCTGTAACTAAACATCCAACTATATGAGCCTATGGGAGCCATTCTTATTCAAACCGCTATACTTGGTGTCTCACATCTTCTGTGTGTTTCTTTTCCATGGGTTGTTTTGGGGCGGGGTGTTTTGTTTTGTTTTGTTGTTTTCATATCCCTTGCTTGTTTGATCTAGATTCCCTATTACCTTCAAGTCCTAATATTCTGTCTTCTACCTGAGTCATTCAACTTCTGAGAATTTCCTTTAAGTTTCTAGTTGAGTTTTTCAGTTTCACTTTTATTTCACCTCAAGTCTTCTTCACTGTTTCTATCTCCTTATTGGATTCTGTTCTATAGTCCTGGGTTGTCTTCGTTTCCTTCAGTTTTACATTTGTTCTCTTGGGCATATCTCGGGCATTTATTCTCCCTGAGGTCTATCCCTTTAAAGACACTGAAATGTTTCTTTATTGTCTGTTTTAAACTTCTTAAAGTCTTTGATGATGCATATGACTGTCCTTTTACATTCTGTGTCTTGGGATTCATCTAGGTGCTTCTCATTTGCAAACCTTTCTCCTAGACTAGTAAAGCCTGGTGGGTAGACACTGGCTTGGTCTTTCATATTGTTATTTTGGTGGTGAGATTTTTATATGTGGACTTCATTTACCAGTTTTAAGCCTGATATGGACAGAGAAGGTAGGCCTGGGTAGGACAGAGGAAGTACTAGTATCTCAGGTAAGAAAAGTTCATTAAAACTATGCTTTGTGCTCTGTATATATTACAGGTGGAATTACATAAATTATTGGGTTTTTAGATAAATAGCTAATAGCGCATTTCCTTGTGGCTTATTCAGGTATCCACATTGTTATTTTAGCTACCCCCTTCTTCTTCTGTATTTACCTCCCTCTCTCTTCCCTAAGGAGCCCCCTCTTTCCTCATTTTTCCCTATCCAATCATTTGTACACTGTCTTTCCACTTCCCCCCCCTTCCCTTCTTCTGTATTTGCCTCTCTCTGCCTCTAAGGAAGCCCTCCTCTTTCCATTCTCCTGATCAGAACACTTGTACTTTGCTATTCTCTCCAGTGCTCCCAATACTCCCATCCTGGCAATGGTGACATTTTACTATCCTGATTTCTATAATTACTACAGGCTGGGTGGCAGATAACAGTGCCTGTATCCTTCATAGAGATGAGAGACACAGTCTCACCTTTGCCCTAGAGGCTACTCCATCCTCAAGGCTCCCATTATAGTAGCTGTTCTGCATAACTCGCCTTCCCCTTCTCCTGCAGTGCTTGGCCTTCAGTCTAGTTAGTGCGAAGTTCAGTGCCCATGCAGCGTCGTCTGCCTGAAGTCATATAAGAGCAATGCTGCAAGAATCACTCAGCCTGCTTCTGCTTCTAAAGGCAGTAACATTGGAGTACATAACATTTCATAAAGTTCCCAGAATTCTCTGCTTCCAGTGGTGTTTGCTGTCACTCAGTCAATCAACACCCATTCTCACCTCTGAAGAAGTGTCATCCAGATCAAAGCCCAGGTTTGTCACTGCTGCTTTTTATGTAGTTTTAGTAATAGTAGCAGTAGCGGTAGCAGTGGCGGTGGCGGTGGTAGTAGTAGCAGTAGTAGTAGTATTGGTAGTAAAAGAATGAGGGGGAACCACCCTAAGAGAAGCTGGAAATCAGATGCAGGGATTGCTTTTAACAATGATAGAAATTATTTATTGGTCAGAGTGTCTAGGACCCTTGTCCACCATCATGGAGACACCGAAGCCATTAGTAAAGAAAAGTAGATCTCAGGAATGCTGGTTTCTAGTTATGAATAGTTTCCGGTACTCTACAATATGAAATGACAATGAGGAACGATTCCAAATGTTCTCACTTGACTCTCCAGTCAATTACGTTCTGCAGTGCCTCGCCTGCCATGTTTGATGGCTACAGCACCCAAAATGTACTGCAGCCCAGCGCACACAGCCAGTCGGTTCTTCCAAGGTGAACAACAGTCAGTCTTCACTGAGCAATCTTCACAACAATCAAAGACTTGGCATTGGTGAGTCAGATGCTATTTCTGTCTAAGGAAGCATAGACCAAAAAAGTGAGCCATTGGAATCTAAGTGAGAAGAGAGACCGAGGACAGGAAAAAAAGTTTTAATGGTTTAATGTAATTACAGTCAACCAGTCTTGAAAGTTTCAGAAGACTTGCTGAACCACTTGATAGGATTATTCTCTCCCTTGCCGACTCAGATACAGGCCAGATTAGACCACATTAAAAGTAGATAAAGGCAGGTTTATTAGACTCTGTTCCTGGATGGGTTCATCAGTCCCAGAGAATGGGGCTGACGAGTCATACATGGGCTAGGGCAGAGGAGTTTTACAGACTGTAGGCAAAGGATGATGGCATGTCGGCCATAAACTGAGTTTGTGCCCAAGTATGGTCAAGAGCTGAGCACTTGGGGATTTGAGTGACTGGAAGCATCAGGGGAGGAGGCTGCCACAGCTGCCAAGAATGTGGAACTGGCTTGGGATCTTGGAGCCATTTCTTTGTTCAGAATTTTTCAGTGCGGGTGGGGGCTAGGGGAAGGAGAGCAGACCGGGATTTCCCAACTTGTGTAGGGGGCAAGCAGGGATTCCAGCCTAACAGCATTGTCCTAAGTTGATTTCTAAAACCTGTATTAGATAGCCAGATAAAATGGGGAGAGGGTTGAGATAACTGAGTGCTGAATCATGTCTGAACTACCTGGGAAATCCCAGCTAATATCCCACTCCAAAGCCCTAAGTACCTCCCCTTATGTGTCTGCCCACATACCTATTCCGGTTCCAAGCGTCAAGACAATATTGATATCAACCAGGAAAAACAAAGGAACTAAAAGCTTACAAGCACGGGAACTACAATTTGAACAAAAATTGCTGGAAAGATCTCCATTTTTCTTCCAATTCAAACTCCCTCCGTACTGTCGCATTAATATTCTTGGCAAAACGGAAATATATGATGCTGAAAATATTCAAGTAGTTCACGCATGAGGTGCTGTGGTTTTAAAACTTTTCCTTGCAACGCCTTGAAGATTGATGAGGCTTCTAATCATGTATGTAGACGGAAGGGGCGAATGGGTCACCATAAAATCTCCAGGTCAAACCATCATCTGCTTCTCCAGTCTATAGAGTTAAGTGAGAACTCTTCCTGATTGATGGCTGAAGTACAAATTGCTTCACGAACCACTGGTCTTGCAAAAAACTGCAATTATAGATGTTGAGGCTTGTTGTATTTTATTAAATGTTTAAATAACTATTAAAGTTATTCATGCCCCGTGTAGGACAATAAAATAACACATTCGGCGTGTGTTAAAATATTATCATAAAACTTTAAGCCAATTTAAAATAAAATAAAAGGGAAGATGATATTATATCAAAGTATATATCATGGGGTGTATATTTTAAACTCATAGGTGCTGTAACTTAGTAGTCAAATACAAGCTTGGGATGCCCAAGGTGCTGGATTCAATTCCAAGTACCACCATCACCCCTAAACACCGTACAGAACTGATAGAAAGAAAATGACCTCATGTAAGATAACTAATGAACCAACATAAGAAATCCTTCCTTTCCAAAACACACACATCTCAAAGTTGATAAATGAGACATTCTGAACATTTGCATCTGAAAAAGTGATTGGCAATATGGCATGGAGCTCAACCAAGGACTCTCTACCCATAGCCCAAGAAGCCACTCGTCAATCGTGCAGAACAAAAAACACCATGTTCAACAAAGAAGAGAGACGGTAAGGAGAAACACCAGAGCATAAACGTGTGTTGGTTACAGCTTACCAGGTGAGTAAAACTTAGTGCCAAGTCAATGCTCTTGTTGGCTAGCTAGCTTCATCCTGAAAGAAGAGTTGCCACAACGTATAAGACTCACTAAGACATCTCTTTCCTGTAGACACAGTTCTTAGGAAGTGAACATCTCCTGTCTGCTGGGAAACAGAGTGCTTAATGAAGGAGAAATTTGAAAGATGTCTCCAGAATTTAAAGTGTCCATTTCACAAATCCCAGGGCGGGCAATAACAGGCTGTTTCTATCTCTGTTTACTTGCAAAATTAGCTGTTGTTCTCATCTGAGTGTGAATTCTCTGAACAATGTCATTCTCTCCCCAGACTCTAGTCAGTTATTTGCACCTGCTAAACACACATGTGTACACACACACACACACACACACACACACACACAACTGGTTAATTGGTTACCTAGTTTCAACCATGGAAAGCTGGCAAACAACACAACCCTTTACTAGGTACTCCTACATAAAGCCTAGCAATGTGCACCTAAAATAAGCTCCAACTTGCTTTTCCAGTGTAATCAGACAAATCAAATATGGCAAAGAAATCATTTTAAAGGGCAGGCTGCACAGTAACAAGCTGACTGGGATAATTACTTTTTCTGGCAGTCAACAAAGCTGTCCCAAGTGTTCGAGAACAACCACTTTAAGAGTTGAAATCAAATGTAATCAAATAGTGTATCAGGGAGATAATGTCTTCCCTCAACCCCGCCCCACCTTAACAATCCTGCCTTGGTTCCATCTTGGTCGCCAAAGCACCTGGCAGATGTATGTGCCTATTTGGAAGTAGCCTATGATTCCGATCTCACTCTGAGATCTTCCTGTTTTACTAAAATGAAGTAAAATCATGTCACTAGAACATCTCACAATACTAAAGAAGTCACATAGTTTAACTTCATATATATATATATATATATATATATATATATAGTGCTATTATATTATATAAAAAATATGTTATAGCATATATATTAGCTACCACTGCATAAATCAGACATTTTCTTTCTTTCTCTTCTTTCTTTCCTTACCAGTGACAAACCTTCACTGCCTTCCAGTCATGGCCCAGCAGATCTCACAGCATAAACAGCTGGATTCATCTGCCTATGCTCTGGCTCTCTAGGGAATGCATTTCTCTGGCCTGTTGAGGTTGGATCTGGTCATGAGCTTCCATACAAATGGAAACATGCATGCCCACTGTGGCAACGGCTGTCATGGCCAGTGTGAGCAACCACCCAAGCTGTCAGTGGAGCTCCTGTTGACCGGGTTGAGAGATGAGTGGAAGGTCCCTGCTTCAAGCCACTAGGACTGTTTTTTTTAAATCTTATGTTGTTTCTTAAGCCAGCGTAATATTGCCAAGGCTGACACAAAAAAAACTAAGAGAAGCCCAAAGCATGGGGAACGGCGTGCCTGTGTGCCCATAAAGAGTTAGAGCAAGAGAGAGTCCATTTAAATGTGAGTCAGTGAACCAGAATTCACAGTCAACAATTACATAAATTTAAATAGAAATTGTTCACCATGTTCTCTAATTCAACTGAAAAAAAAAAAAAAAGTACTATTTAGGCTCTAAATCCTCACTTTTTTTCTCTCTTAAACAGTTACCACAATAGCTCAAGCCATAATTAAACAATTTAGGTCTCCAATCACATGTGTCATGCTATCTTGACATAAATTAACCTTTAAATTTGGTGTCTATGCATTAATTTTAGGTTATAATTTGATTTTTTTCAAGGAATTAATAAAATGTCTGTATCTCTCCTTGGAATAACATGATGTTCCTAAACAGCCTAAATAAACGTTATTTTTCCATCTCTCAGTAAACAGCTTCGGCAAACAGGAGGCAAACATTTTATCTATGACTAAATACAAATCTGTGACAGTATATGCCATTTAGTCAAAACTTTTATACCCACAGCTTGGTAGTAAATGATGGGAAAAAGATACTGTTTAGCACTGTCATCTTTTAGCTATTAAGGACATGTCAAGCCAACAGTTACCTCACCCTGAAAAGCACATAGAACTTACTGCCATGCTCAAATTGAGGTATGCTTTCCTTATTTCAGGTTGTCCCTTCTGCCAAAGATGTTTCTTTCCGTTGCTTCTGCTGATGTAATACCTCCTGTCTTGCTATTTCTCTCTCACTTCATTTCATCTGTTATACTTCATCACCTCAGACACTCACTCCATTGTCTTGTATGGGTTCTCGGGGTTTCTGCACTAAGTTCGGTCATTTTTCTAACCATTAGCTGTTTTAACGCTCTTCTTAGATAACTAAGTCATACTTGGAGAGCTAAAACATATGTCTGTTCACAAAAACGTCAAATGTCCAGACAAAGGAAATGGTAATCCTACTAAACTGCACTCCTGGATAGGAAGGCTCTCTGCTCTAAATGAATGGAGATCTTGGAAGTACATCGTGTCATAAGAAGAGTCTGTCTGTGCCTAGAACTACTGGGGTCGGTTCATTGTGTTTTTCCACGTGGTCACTGGATGACATATTTTTCAAAACATATTCTACCTATTTACTAAGTGTTTATCTATCATTCTATCAGAACTTGGGGTGGGGAGTCATTATGGAAGATTCTTTTATTCTTGAATCCCTTACAACTGGCACAAGTTTGACAGAAACTTGAAATAGATAAATAGATAGATGGATGCACTCTTGACATCTCTTAATATATTTGCATTAGCTGAACTAAAATACTTAAATTTGAGAGAGTAAGGATGGTCTTCATTATCTTTACTCTAATACCCATTCAGTCTGTATTTCACATGCCCACTCCACAATAAACTGCTGCCCCTCCGGACTAGTCACACTATTATGTATCCTGACTAGACAGCTTTCACATCGACACAGAGAAGATGGTTCCACAGCAAGAGAAGAAGGCAGGGATCACCTCATAATTGTACACACCATGATGGAATGTGAATCTGCTCACACAGTGAACACCTCCTCCTACGCAGACTTTCTAAGCACACATTCATTCAAAGACCAAGTCACAAAAATCGATCTCAACACCTCCACATGATGGAATGAGCCTGGTCTGAGCAAACCACATTATACGGTGGCTATTCATTTAATATATATATATGATATAATATATTATATTATATTATATTATATCACTCAATTATTAACTTAGAATAATTGAAATTTTTGATTCCTTATAGAAGTCTTGAATGTTTTCCATTTGGAATACAGAAAAGACCTGGAGAAGTTTTAGGGCAATGAAGTTATTCTCTGTGGTTCTATAATGATTGATACATGTCATTGAACATTTGCCAAAAATCCACAGAACGTACACCAAGAGTGAGCCATTACGCACACTAGGATGATAATGGCACATCAAACATAGGTTCATTGACTGTCACAAATGAACCTCTCTGGTGGGAGACACTGATAGACTAGTGAGTTGCTGGTGCATTTAGATGAAGGGAAGTTACATCAGAAATCCCTCTGATTTCTTCCCAACTTCATTGTGAACCTTTGTTCTTTCAAGGAAAATAGAAGCCACTTTAAAACTCCCTGCATCCTACATGCTGCCTGTATCTTCTCAGTACTAAGCTAAGTCTGGCATCTCCAGGCAGCAGTTGCAACAGGAACAGAGATGGATATGAAGTAGGCACTAAGATCCAAATCCACAGGTATGTTTTCCTCTGTGTGGGCATGTGGGGATGTGTGTATATGTGAGTGTTCGTGAATGTCCATGTGTGTGAGTTTGGGGGGATATATGTGTAAGTATGTGTGTACATGTGTGTATATGCAAGAGAATGTGGGTATGAGGGGGGTGAATCTGTATATGCATATATGAGTGTGTTTGTGTGTACACATGTAAGTATGTATATGAGCATGTCCTATACGTGTATGTGCGTGTAAGAGGTGTGTGCATGTAAAGGTGTGTGCACATAAGGGTGTGTGCATGTGAGGGTGAATACATGTGAATGTGTGTACATTTATGTTTATGTGTATAAGAGGCAGTGGGCTCAGCACTTGGTTGGATTCTAATTACCTCATACCCACTAAAATGGATGACATGACTATGACTGCCTTCTTTACCTTCTTCAATAACATCAAGGCAATTCTGATGAGAACCTACACTCTCTTTCTTGGCCCCCTCATATCACAAAAGAGTTGAGAACTTACAAAATCAAATTTAATATTATAATACATTTCTAAAAAATCTACTTTGTCCCAGGACCCTCCCGGATATCAATAGACACAGCAGTGAACCAAATAGATATAATTTGATCCCGTCAACTCTAATTGTGGGGGTAGGAATCAAGCTTTTAAAAACTCTAGATAGATACAGATGATTTGTCCATAAAATATAAAACATACTTAATAAAAAAAAGTAGAAAAGAGATATTTATAAGGAAAGGGCTGAGTAGAAACAGAAGAAGGTCACATCAGATGGGTGAGTCAAGGACTTGTCCCTGGAGAATGTGCATTTTAGACTAAGACAGAAACACAAAGAACCAGATATCCAGAGAACAAGGAAGAATATTCCAATGCAAAATTGCTAAGTTAAAAAAAAAAAAGCACTTTTCCAGGCTGGAGAGATGGGTCAGCCATTAAAAGCTAGGCTCACAACCAAAAAAAAAAAAAAAAAAAAAAAAAAAAAAAAAAAAAAAAAACAGCACTTATCCTAGAAGGAGACACAAAGGAGAATGGAATGGCTGGGGTACAGAAAGCCAAAGAGGAAGATGAAACTCCAATGCAAAGAAGCCATTGTTGCTTTCAAGCACAAATAAGACATTGTGAGTACCATGTAACTAGCAAGGTGCAGAGTGGTCATTTTGCTAAGAGCCAGGTACTTCTCCTAAGAGGGGAAGGTCGGTGCTTCCAACAGAACTGCTAACAGTAAAATAGCCTTGGAAGTGGAGTGTGCAAAATTCAGTAAGTACAAGCAGAGACATGGAGCTTGTGGTGGGTCCGGGAAAAACCCCCTGAAATGGTTCTGAAGGCCAGCAGCACTTCCAACTGTACAAAACGATTACACTCTGCGGGGTCTGCACAGCTGGTGCTGTATTGTGTTTGCTTTGAGGCTGCGTAAACCCTTTCTGGGGGACGTATTCTCATGGGAGGGGAGAGCATAAAGTGGTACCTTTAATTCTATCATCAATGGCACCATGGTACAAAGGTAGAAATAAAAGTCCTAGTGACCCTAATTAGACACATATTTCAGCCCCTTCTCTGGGCTCCACATTGCAAGATTTCAACTATAAGAGTAAGATTCAGAAACCAAAATCTTTCTTTAAAATGGCTTTCCTGGGTGCATTTCAAATCTCATAAAGACACAACTAAAGCACTAATGAGGATACAAGCTCCTCGTCCCTCTATGTCTGCGGAAGCCCCTCCTTCCCCTACGGACTTTCAGTAAAATTAAAGCAAAGTGAGTCCCAACAAAGGAGACTTGGTATAGCTTTGCATTCAAACCAAGGCGTCCAGTAGTGTTACGGTTCCTGAGGTAAACATGTCCACAAAGAGATTTCCCGGCTCCCTAAATAATAAGGATGTCACAGCAATGAATTCTACTTCATTGTATTGTTCGTGAGATGCTTGTGTTTCTACATCTGCTTTACTATAACTGGAAGGAGGTGCCAACATGTATCCTCACCAGGTCCATCCAAGCACCAATCAGAATCTCCTGATTTCACTCAGGTTCCCCACACTTGCTTTGTATGCATTATGCTTCCCCATGCTTTAGAACAACTGGGTTCCTTTTCCCTCTCCACCTGCTTGGCCTCGAGACCTGGAAAAACTCAGTCATATGACCTGGAAAAACTCAGTCATATGACCTCGAAAAAGTCATAGGGACTTTTTTTTTCTTTCTTTTTTTTTTTTTTTTTTTTTTTTGGTTTTTCAAGACAGGGTTTCTCTGTGTAGCCCTAGCTGTCCTGGAACTCACTCTGTAGACCACGCTGGCCTGGAACTCAGAAATCCACCTACCTCTGCCTCCCAAGTGCACCACCATTGCTAGTCATAGAGACTCTTAATCTGCATAAGGATATGGTTTTTCCAGGCTTTCTGGATTGTCACCACAGCATTGGGCACAGCCAGGCCACTCTGGAGCCTAACATCATCCCAGGCAGTCCACCATCACCCCCACGCTATTTATAAGAAAAGTTACAGGAGCTAATGGTTGCTTCAAATAACTGGGTTCTCACCTCCCTTTGTAAACTGGGCTATTTTATGTCTCCATAGAATAAAACTTACAGAAAGCCAGGAATAACGCAGCCTCTGCTGGTGTTTTGCATTATTCCTCGCTCCTTGGCCACTGGCCAACTCTGCATCCAGTTGTGAATTTATTTCAGCATTCCCAATGAGGTGATGAGCGTGTGGCCTTTGAGTTCTCCTTTGAGCTAGTTATTAACTCTACCACGCTCCCTCCACTTTGAATGAGTTTGTTGCAGTACCCACTTACGGCTACTCAAAAACGACCCTCATGGTGGCAACACTCCTCACTAGTATTTTGGGTTCCTGAATGAAAGACACACACACATGCAGCCTTTATATTTTAATATAAAGAACAGCTCAATGGCTGGGCCACTTCCTAACTTCCGTGTGGCTGATGTACTTTCAGATAATCCCAACTCATCACTTACTAAAACCTATGTCCCATCTTAGCTGACCCAGACCCAGACCTATAGCCCTCTTGTGCTGAGTTCCCCAACACCTACATATTCTCTGTCTGGCATACCTCTAATCCTCTTCCTCAGTCCCTTGCCTGGGAATCCTAAACTTGTACCGGGATACTTATTCTGTTACATTGTATTCGCAGTGGAACTCTGTGATTAGGCAGTAGAAGAGGAGGTGGAGCTGGGAGAAGAAGAGAGGAAGGGGAGGAGAGAAAGAGGGGAGAGGGAGGAGATGACTGGAGAGGAGTGGTGGGAGGAGACCAGAGGAGAGAAAGGTGGAAGGATGATGGAGGAGAAAGATGTGGCCCGGAAAAACTGCAAGTTAAAAGGGATCTCATAGATGGGGAATAAAATAGGGGTAGTGGTAAAGCTGCCCAATTTAGGCGTGCAGTTTGTATTCATAATTATTGAGTTGTGTTTTCTTTGATCAGCCCTATTTGGGTTGGAGATTTACCCCAACATAAACTCTTGCCTCTGTCTCCCTGCCCAGCCATTGGCTGCCGGCAACTTTATTTATCGATCAAAACTAACTGGGGTCAGGGTTACTCAGTATCTTACCTGTAGACCTGCAGATTCTCCTGCAATTTGGGGGACCAAATTAACATAATAAAGCAGCAACAGACCAAATCCATAACATGAGTTACTGATTTGTATATCTTTGTTTTATAATCTAGGAAGCTGTCTTAGTTAGGGTTTCATTGCTGTGAAGAGACACCATAACCAAGGCAACTCTTATAACCAACAACATTTAATTGGGGGTGACATATTTTCTGAGGTTCAGTCCATTATCATCACGGCAGGAAGCATTATCATCATGGCGTCATAGGGGCAGACATGGTACTGGAGGAGCCTAGAGTTCTACGTCAAATGCAGCTAGATAGAGGCTTCCATTTCAACTCCGGGCAGAGTTAAGCATAGAATCTCAAAGTGCACCCCCACAACGATGCACTTTCTCCAAAAGACCACACCTCCAAATAGTGACACTCCCAGAGCCATGAATATTCACACCACAGAAGCTCATAGTTCATCTTTACTACAGGAATCTCCTTGGCCACTTCCTTAAGTGAAGAGCATTCAGCCTTTGCTTCAGTAAATCCATTAAAACGAGATTCAGTGTCTCATTCTGAGCCATTTCTCACTCAAGTAAACACATAGAAAATTAATGTAAATCTGTGTTCGAAACCTTCTGCTTCAATCCTTCAATGTCATTTCTTCTATGACAGCTCTTCTGAAAAACACAAATTCACTGTCTGTGTGACAACACCCAATAGCACTTTCTGGTAGAGCAGTAGCCTGCTGCTGAGTACGTCAAACGTACCTGTCAGAACCATGGCACCAGGGTCTGTACACACAAGAGTAGAAATGTTTTTACAGCCACAGAGAGTACAAAATGCCTTATTCATGGTTTAGTGTTTATAAAAATTAAATGTTTTGCATATATCGAACTGAATAGATTACATTGTTAAAGGACATCTGGCTTTTTTTGTTTGACTTTGTTTAATGTGGCTACTAGAATATTTAAGTCAAACATGGCTTGTCAGGTTGTGTCCATTGCATAGTCTTATTCTGGAGTCCCATGCCCCTCCCTGGTCAGTCTGCCCTTACTTATTCTTACTACATATCACTGGGTCCTCCAGCCATTATCAGCCCATCTGGTTTTCTAGCTCCTTCTGAATGCTGTCTCTTTCACCTGGCATATTTCAGCTTGCTGAAATTTCAAATAAAGCTTGTGGCCAGGAGGAAGCCTATCAAGACAGATGGAACTGATTGTCACTTGATTGAGAAATTATACTTCCATCAACAGAAATCACACTATATTTAAATAGGCTTTTTCATAGGACTTGTAGTCAGACATCTTTCCCATCTAGCATCTAAGTTAACTGTGTGTCTAGCATGCACTGTGTGTGTTTTCTTATCATTCAGGATCTGTTCTTTGGGTTTTAGGTTTTTTTTATTATGTTTACTTAATCATTGGGGTGGTTAAAGGTATACACTTCATAACATGTGTTAGAGAACAACATGTCAGGAGTCAGTTCTCTCCTTCTACCATGTGGATCTCTGGGGATTGAACTCTGGTTGTCGGTCTTGGAGGAAGCCATCTTTACCATTGAGCCACTGGCCAGTTCTTCTTACTGGCAAGAATGTCTTTTCTTACCTACAAATGCAAACACACATACACCTTCTACTTCTGACTCTACCACATAACAGAAGAGTGTTTGCCAGTCCATGAGCTACAACAGGGTCCTGTGCTATCTTAGCAGAAATACTAACAAGAATGTGAACTTCTATATGATATTCATTTCTGCACAGACAGACTGAGCAGCTCCTTGGTGCCTGTCCAACAGAGCAGTGAGTTTTAAGGGCAGAACTGAGGAGGTGGCCCTGCAACCTCAGGCATAAAGTGATGTCAGACAGGTTCTAGAGAGCCAGAGCTCTGTGAAAATTTGGACTTAACAAGTGAGGTTAACTTTTATTGACTCCTTTTATAAGTGTTACAAAACTATTTAAAAATCAATTCTAGTGTCTAGATATACGTTATGCTTATAGTTTTAGTTTCTAAAGTCCAAAATTTTTCATTTTTGAAATTTAAAATAATTATCCATCTCTAGACTTTTGTTTTGAGCCAAAAGTGTCTGGTATGATGTAAGGGCTGTGCAAACCTTCACTCTGGGGCTCTCTGTAAACACGTGAGCGCATTACTTAATCTGTGTCTTGTCAATAAAACAAGAGTCATGAAACCATTTCCTGACCATTTGTAAAAAACAAAGAGAACTTGAGATTGTTGAGATTGAGACTTTAGATCAATGAGATCTCTTAGTGAAAGCATAAACAATTTTTTGTTGTTGTTGCTTTGTCACAATACAGAAATAAGTCTATGTAGCCGGCTCTTTCTGTACTTCTCTGTGTGGTTCAAGTATCTCATCCTTTGGGGGCCAGGAACATGACTCAGCTACTAAAGTGCTTGCCATGCAATCTCAAGGACTGAGTTCAGATATCCAATACCTACATAAAAATCCTGGTGCTATGGCATGGCCCTGTAGTTCCAATGCTGTGGGAGCAGAGACATTGAAGACCCTTAGGACTTACTGGTTATCTTAGTCAATATTCTATTGCTGTGAAGATACACTATGACCATAACAACTCATAAAGGAAAGCATGAAATTGGGGCTGGGTTATAGTCTCAGAGGTTTAGTCCATTATCACCATGGTAGGAAGCATGGTGGCATGCAGGCAGATGCTGGAGCAGTAACTGAGAGCTACATTCTGATCCACAAGCAGAGAGAGACAGATCAGGCCTGGCCTGGGCTTCTGAAACCTCAAAGCCCATCCCCAGTGCAGACTTCCTCCAATAAGGCCACATCTCTTAATCCTTCTAATCCTTTCAAATGGTATCATTCCGTGGTAACTAAACATTCAAATATATTAACCTATGGCAGCCAATATTACTCAAAATACCACTCTGGCTAAGATAGCCTAGCCAGAACCTGTCTTTCAAAAAAAAAAAAAAAAACTAGGGAGCCAGGGAGCCTTGTTGTGGATAGCCCTGCGGTTGCTTGTATTTTTATGCTAATTTCATTCTCCTGGGAGGGGCTAATGAGGAATGAGTCACATACTCAGGCGACATCTTGTGAACCATCCCCTAATGAATAAAGGAGCCAGTCACTGAATGAATAGGCGGAACTTCTGGGTTTGACAGAGGAAAAGAGGAAGACGGAGAGAGGAGGGCCCTGTTGGGCCGGGACAGCATGGTGACAGGATGTAGCTGCTAGTGTCTCCTGGTTTCTATGGCAGATCCACCAGGATTCGCCACCAGAGGATTTAGATTTACTATAGATACAAGATTAGCATTCTAGTTGTTGCACCCAGAGATTGAGTTACCATGGTTTCTAAACTTAAGTTTGTGTGATGTTTTCCTTCCCGCAGCAGTTCTACTGGGTTCCAGAGAGAAAGATACAGCTGCAAAGTGTGGGTTTGCCAGATGTGCACCACAAAGGCTGTGGGGATTTTAAAGCACTCCACCAGTGGGAACATTAGAGAGCTGGGTGAAGAGATTTTAGAGCTCTGAGTCAGAGAGTCTCCACAAGATAAGAACAGGCCAGCCCTTGCCCACCAGTGCACGGCTGGCCAGTCTGCCAGGGCAGAGAGTAGCTAAATGTAAGCGTGAGACCTTGCCGATCTTTTTTAATATTCCCACAACAGAGCCTCACTCCGTCAGGCAAAGGATGTTTCTTTCCACATTGACTCCTTTTCCTTTCCCACCATTACTGTTCACATACTCCCAGATGGTGTCCACCTGGACTACACAATAAACATCAAATGCAGTTTCTTCCATCCAATGCATCCCAGAAACCGGTGTCAAATTAATTTCCTACAGTTCTGAACAAGCCGTTCTGCTGAAAAAGGCTTCAAAGACTCGCTACGGCCCCAGAATAGACATTTTCCTTCATGCTCCTGTCCTACATGGAAGAACCTGAAGTTTCTTTTCCAATTTGGCTTTTCCCTCAGCTTTTGGGATGTTTGCCTTCCAGGCAAGTGGATGAGAAAGTTCAGAAAAGATGGCTGGTGACTTCTAATGCCCCGGCTAATCCAAGTTGTTTAAGGTTTAAAAAAAATAATGTCTAAAAGGAGCTAAATGATGAATTAGTTCAACAAAAATATCGATTTATTAGAGTTCTTAGTTCAATTTCCTGGCTAATGAAGTACTAAATATATCGGTTAGGACTGTTCTGTTTTAACCAATGTAGTTAAATTTTCATAGCAATGTTGAGAAAAATCCCTGGCTTTGTGTAATAGTATTGAAGGCCATTGCCTTTGTTTTAGAGTGTCGGCAAGAATCAAAGGGAACATTGTTTCCAAGTTGCTTGCTTTGGCTTGTAAGTTTTCTTTGTTTATTCTTTGAGGAACTTTACAATGTTTACAATGTATTCTGACCGCAATCACCCTTCACTTTCCACCCTCCTCCTCCTTCTCCTAGACCCCTCCCCCTCAAACCTCTTCCCTCAACTTCATTTCTTCAGGTTTCGTGGGCTTTTTTTTTCTTTTTTTTTTCTTTTTTTTTTTATTTTAATAATTCACTGAATCTAATACACAGGTATGGGGCCATTCACTGAAGCACTGTCAGCCTACAAAGGGCCACACCACTAAGAAAACCTGACACTCCCTGCCCCAGCATCCATCAACTGGTAATACCTCCTCAGCTGGGCATGGACCGTAAGCCCCGCCCACTCCATGCTGGAGTGTTGACTGGTTTGAGTTTGGGCAGGGCTCACCCAGGCAGCCATAGCTGCTGTGTCCAGAAAACACTGCTTTCAGCAAATTCCTCCACATCCTCTGGCTTTTACCAGCTTCCCATTCCCTCTTCCATGGAACGTGAAATATTAAAAGGGAAGGGGAGGCATTAGAGGTTGCTGCTGTAAAATGAGTTGTTTTGCATGCTATGTTACTACTCTGAGGGAAAAGGTATCCTGGCAGTCAAGGAATACCCCAAAATCACACCGCACAACAAACTTCACACAATAGATTTACTTGACAAAACACAGGAGGATGGCTGCCTACCTGCAAAAGAGAAGTAGCAAAGAATTAGACAGGAGATGAAGTTTATATAGAGTTTCTTGGGGGAAGGGTGTCCAGGGTTACCTTGGATTGGTGAAATTTTGTGGCCTGATCATGGGCTTTTTATTCTGTAGGGTGGGGCTCAGTCTCCAGCGTCTAGAGGGGCACGTTCTGCAGGCAGAGCCTGGCGGTTGGAGGTCCTGACTATACCACCTGCCTCAAGGGGTTTGCACATCTTCTTATGGGAAATTAAAAGCCCTCAAGGACTGAGTCCCTTCTGCTTGGCTAGAAAGCCTACAACGTCCTCGGACAGCTCCGGCTTTCCCACCTTGCTGTATGCACAGCTCAGAGAGCACATAGGTCCTTTGTGCAACATGGACAGAACAGACTCAACCCCGCCCCCGTGAACAAGTTTTGATTTTTTTTAAGGAAGAATAATATGTCCATCCAAATGACTCCATCTTCCTTCTCACTGTCAAAGGGGAATCTAAGAAAGCAGAAAGCCAAAAGTTGCTCATGAAGAAATAAATGTCTCTGCATATACTTCAAAATGCAGTGTTAAAAAAAAAAAAAAAGCATCACTCCGCTGTGCCATTGAATTGGCAAAATCAATGAGAACAACCAGGACCAGCCAGAATGCCAGGAGCTCTCCACTGTGCCTCTCTCAATGAAGACCAGCAAAGACTCAAAACCAATAAAGGGTTACAAGTCTAGCTGTGTAAGCTCCTCCGTCACTCCACAAAACACTCAATCTCACTTAAAAACTACCTGTCATCTAAGCTGTAGTGGGAGAGAACTCCATTAGGCCAAAGGATCTGTGGGAGGTCACACTGTGACACAGGACCAGCCCCTGTGCCACCATAGACAGTTTCAAGTTTCTGTGGTTTCCCAAGCTAGAGTAGAAGCCTGTGGTTTTCTCAAGTGATCCCCTGCTCTGCCGTTGCCAGCTACTTGATGTTTGCAGAATTTCAGGGAGTGCCTGCCTTCATAATTGGCTTTTTTATTTCCACCCATCCAACACTGGTCTTCAGGAAAAAGCATCAAAAATACCTAGGGATGAAAATCACAATCCCCCAAATAATATGCATTTCTAAATTAAAACACATACTGAAATGTGCAGTTAATGCAACAAACCTGGATGTGTTCTCGCTCAGATGAATTATCCCTTATGGTTTTCTGTACTGTGCCCTTGTGCCTGGGCCTTGAGCAACTACGGATATTAAGTAACCTTAAAAATAAAACAAAAACCTCTATAGTCTGCATTTTATTCAAATTTCCTTCTACAGAAGTATCAGGAAGAATGCAATTCAAATACTTTTCTGATATGTTTTATGCAGCTGTCTCCATCTTAGAAAGATGCCTTCAATGAGTCACTCACCATGACACCCTTCCCCAGAAGGGCTCAGCTCAGGAGTAAAGTCGCTCTCAGAAATCACTGACATTGACACTCCTGACCTTCTCCTGGGCAAGCAGAGCTTGAAATAACAGGAGGGGTGCTCACTGACTGACTTAAAGAAGGAATCCATACCAAAAATAGTGAAAAACTTTAGAGTTTTTCAGACAACCTAGCTGTGTGATCCTATAGACGCTATTTGACTTCTCTGTGCCTCAGTTTTGTCTGTCTGCAGAAGATGAAGAGCTCTGCATACACTTAGATTTTTCAAAACCTACTTTAATAAGGGTTCTCAAATGCTTCAACCCCTCTCTAGCCCGCCGTCCAAAGGTAGGGAAGAAAAGATGGTAAATCAGGACAAGGAGATGTGGACCTGTTTAGAAGTAGTTCTTTGGGGGCAATTCGAATCTCCGTTGTCAGGAAACCAACAGTCCAGTTCAAAAGTATCACCAAACATGAATCAGCCAGGCAGCACAATCCAGCAGAAACTACCAGGACTCCACTGAATTGGACAGTCAACGGGAGCGACCACACCAGCTGGAATGCCAGGAGTTCTCTGCCGTGCCTCTCTCAATGAAATGAAGACCAACAAAGACTCAAGACCAAAAGTGTTGCAAGGCTAGCTGTGCAAGCCGCTATTGCTGTAGATCTTCAGTCTACATTGTCAATAGAAGTCATTTTAAAACATTTAAAGGACAGATGGTTGAGTGGTTAGGAACACTGGCTGTTCTTCCAAAGGACCTGGGTTCAATTCCCAGCACCCACATGGGCTGGCCCACAACTTTCTGTGACTCCAGGTTCCTAGAGATCTTATTGCTTTTCTGTCCCCCACAGGCATTGCCTGCACACGGTGCGCAGACATACATGCAGATAAAACACCCATACACATAAATCAATAGATAATGAGAGCAGAAGTTTAAAACTATATCAAATTATTCTTAATGGTGTCATTTAATATAGAAACTATATTTTTATACCCTGTTTTTAGGGAAATAAAACTGGTTTCTCTTTTGATTATGCTGGTAGAGTCTGTGTATCAATATGTCATTGTGTATCTGGGAGGGGGATGAGTGCATGCTGTGAACTGGGTCTCCTAGAGCTGGATTTACAAGAGGTTTTGAGCCACAAAGTGCAAGTACTGTGAACTGAACTCAGGTCCTCTGCAGGAGCAGAAACTGCTCTTAACCACGGAGTCATCTTTTCAGGCCAAAATATAAGAAGCTATGGTGCTCCATAAGGTGAATATTCAGAATTTTCATTACAGAATAATATAGAACTTTCTAAGATGTGATCTTATCATCCTCATGTCTTGGGGAAATGATTCAATATTCAAAAGATCAACAGAGGAACAAATCTGCCAGGCAGTGGTGGCATACCTCTTTAACTGCAGCACTCCAGAGGCAGAAGCAAGTGGATCTCTGTGAGTTCAAGGCCAGCCTGGACAGACTAAATTCAGGACAGCTAGGGCTGCACAGAGAAACCTGATCTTAGAAAAAGAAAGGAAGAAAGGAAGGAAGGGAGAAGAGAGAGGAGACAGAGAGAGAGAGAGAGAGAGAGGAAAGAGAGAGAGGAGGAAGAGAGAAATCTGCCACTATAAAAGAGTTCAGATAATTTTGTGAAAATCTTCACATTTAATCTTAACTAAAGGTCCAGATGGGATGTGAGAATCTTTGGTTTTCTACTAAAGAAGAGAAAAACAAATATCTAGAAATGTGCTGGGAATAGAGCCTTTACTTCGGCTTCTATTCTTTCAGCTTCTGAATGTCTTTCAGGACTGTGATCCATTTGGGTGGAGGGACAGGTAAAGCTGAAAGGAGAGGAGGGTCACCATGGAGGCCAGCACAGGCAGGAGACCCCTTCCTCTGCCCCTCCCATCCTCAGCCCTCAGAAAGTAATCCAAGCTCTGGAGCTTATTGCCTGAGAAATGGAATGTCCATCTTCCTTTTCTTCTTTTATGAACTAAATGGATGGTTTTCAGTTGTTGATCACCCTGTGGGGGGAAAAAAAGCACTCTGTCCATTTTGCAGCAATTAAGAGTGGTAATTTCTCCAGGGCAATTTGTTCCCTTTTCGTTTCTTTACTGAGAGGACAGCAGTGTGACCTCCAGTGCCTGTGCCCTCTGTGAGTCCCTGAGGACTTCAAGACGAGACAGCACACCAGGGACACGCTCCATTTTGACAGCAATTTTCTCACTGAGACTGCCTTGGCTGCAGACTAAATTATCCATGAGATCAATAACCCCCAAGTGACAGTCTCTCCAGAAACCCTCCTTGGAGGTGTATGACAGGATTTGAGCAACAGAGGATGGAGATGGCTAGCACTGACCCATTGCCCAGACGTAAGACTCCTTTGCAGGTAGGTTGGAAACCTCTTCAGGGCATTGCTTAGGACTTGGGACAGAGACAAGGAATGAATTCTTGTCCAAAACACATGCGTGTTTTAACTTAATAATGCCAAGTGACAGCTTATAAATTTATAGTAGATCTAAAGTATGGGATATGACACAGCCTCTAAAAGTGTTTATGAAGAGGTATGTATGTGTCGGTGTGTGTTTGCAAACACTCATACCTGTGCACAACAGAGGCCAGAGGATGGCTTTGACTGTCCTGCTCCATCCCTCTCCCCACTTGTTCCCTTGAGAAAAGATCTCTCAGTGAACTTGGAGCTAGACTACCAGCTGACAAGCCCTGCCAGCCATCTCAGATAGCTCTGAGGTTACAGGTGCACAGCCATACCCAGTCTTTTTGAGTGTGCTGGGGATTTGAACTCAGGTCTTCATGCTTGCATAGAAAACCTTCTTACCACTGAGCATCTTCCCAGCCCTTCTGTGGTGGGTTTGTATTGGTGGAGATGCACTAACGGGTTACACTAAATGGAGAGAGCTGGGCCTGAACTCACTTCACATACTGAGAAGGAAATGTATCAGCGAGACTAATCGACTGCATCAAGCCAAGTTTCTATTGTTTCTTAAGAGTTCTGTAGGGTTTCCACGAAGAAAAATAACCATTTCCCAGCTAAGCAATCTTCCTCATAAATTCTCTCTCTCTCCTCTCTTCCTCTCTCTCTCTCTCTCTCTCTCTCTCTTCTCTCTCTCTCTGTGTGTGTGTGTGTGTGTGTGTGTGTGTGTGTGTGTGTGTGTGTGTGTGTGTTTCTGTCTCATTCCTCTACTGAAACAGACAAACTAATTCCCAAAGAAATTCTTTCCTTGAATGGATGTGTACAGAAAACTAGGACACTCACAGAAGTGTTGAAGACTGAGAAGACAGGTCCTCTGTCTTCAAAGAACTGAAGAAAGCCGATCACCACTGAGATAGTCACTTGAGAAATGACCCAGTCCCTGCTAGCTTATGAGGGACACATCTGCTTGGATTTCACATCCAACCCCAGGGAATTAAAGCCCATTTCAAACAAGATTTTTCTCTGTGTAACCTCATCTTTTAAAATCTCGATACATGATGATAAGTCTGTCGTCCATCCCCTACCTTTAGTCCCAACTGTCTTCTACTACACGTCAGTAGATAGCTAGAATACAAGACAATTAGCATCCTGAATAATTCCATGACCCTCCAGCCATTCACTAGATGTGCAGAGGCTGAGATTCCAGAGTGAACTTTCCAAAAAATGTTATCTGAGGAACAATAGACCTAAATAAACTCCTTCATACTTGGCCTTCTGAGGGTCACTAATGGAAAGGAGGCATATCCAGGATTTGCTAAAATATTTAACCACAAAAATCTCTTCTCTTGAGACTCTGAGGTTCTAAGGGGACCAGTTTGGCAAGTAAGAACCTAAAGGGCTTCAGCTGCTTGTGAGGTACAAAGGGACTCTCAGATTACAATTCTTATCCAAAAGGGAGCCAGCAGCCTAGGCAACAGCACTCCGCCGGACGGGTCAGCCATGGATAGTGAAAGATCAAGCAACAGACCAAGGAGAGAGAAAGTGTCTGAGTCTCGGTTGCTATGTGTTTGTATGACACTCTCCTACAGGTGAAATGCAGTAATATGATCTTCCTGCAAGGGCCACAGAGATCCCATAATGCAATGCACTCACTACCATTTCAGTGTCCCTGGCTCCCTGACCTCAGAAGATCAGGTAGCTTGGGTGAGAAATAATCCCCACAGGCTCAGGTGTTTGAATACTTTGTCTCCAGTTGGTAGCAATGTTTAGAGAGGAGGTACAACCTTGCTAGAGTATGTCATAGCCATGTCCCACTTTGAGTTTTCTCCCTTCGCTTGCCGCATGTGGATGGAGTTACAAGCTCTCAGCTTCCGGCCACCATTTTGGACTCTCCCTCTGGAACTGTAAACTCAGATAAACTCTTCTAGAAGATTCATGCTTCTGGCCATGGCGCTTCATAAGAACAACAGAAAAGTAACTGGTACCATTGTAACAAAAGTGCTCTCAACTAAGAACTTTTGGTCATTAAGAGAATCTCGGACTCCACGGTTTTGCTGGGCTGGTAATATGGCCAGGTGAGAGGAAGAATTTGGGTTAAACTGCAGCAGCTTTAGCCACTCAACTGCCAGCAATGGCTTATATGTGAGGAGTCTCAGATTCCATGTGGCTTAGTGTTTGAAGGACACGGGGAGTAGACTGTCACGGTGTCACGAGACACAGTTCAGGGCCCCACATCTCACCGTTCACACTACCAAACTGGGCTTCTTTCACCTTGGTTGAATCTTACTGGAATCATTACATATGAATTTAAGGTGAATGTAAAGTTAAAAGTATCAAGAAATTTTGTTTTCTATATTCAGCACATGTCAATTGGATCATGGCATTAAAAAGGAAGGAATCATTACATATTGTTCTTTTGACATTTTAACTGGTAGGATTGAATTGTAACACAAGGAAAAGAGTTGAGAATACCCCAGTCAGAAACTGATTAATCGCACAGCCTAAGCCAAATTTATCTTCATGAAGAAGGAATGTGAGAATCTACTAATTTTAAGGACTAGCTACAGTGTTAAAATGGTCAAATGAAAACACGCAGAAGGGGAGGGGAGGAAGAGAGAGAGAAAGGAAAGTCTCTTGCTGATGGGAGAGAACCAAGTCTGGTCCACTTGATATTAATGATACCTAGCCTGGCATCTGGTGGAGAAGCCATAGTTAGGTGTTAGACTACCTGAGAATTGGTATGAGGAAGGTAGAGTTGCTGCTTTCACTAGTGACTCCTGCTACCTTCCAACAGAACAGAAGGCTCGGGAACCAGATCAGAAGTTACAGAAAATCCATAATACTTCTAAAACAATGAATTCTTCAGTTAACCTGAAACAGATGAAAATTCTCCTACATCTTCCAACTGCCCATTCAACAAGCTCTGAAGGAAGAAAGAAGGAAGGGTGAGAGGAAGGAAGGAAGGGAAGGAGGGAGGGAGGAAAGAAGCAGAAAAAAATCTAGTCTTTTCTCATTAAAATATTAGCCACTAGGGCTGAAAGATGGTTCAGTGATTAAGAGTACAGGCCATTCTTCCAGAAAACCCAGGTTAGATTCATAGCATCCACAAGGAGGCTGTCTTAGTCAAGGTTTCTATTCCTGTACAAAACATCATGACCAAGAAGCAAGCTGGGGAGGAGAGGGTTTATTCAGCTTATACTTCCACATTGCTGTTCATCACTAAAAGGAAGTCAGGACTGGAACTCACACAGGGCAGAACTGGAGGCAGGAGCTGATGCAGAGGCCATAGAGGGGTGCTGCTTACTGAATTGCTTCCCCTGGCTTGCTCAGCTTGCTTTCTTAGAGAACTCAGGACCACCAGCCCAGGAATGTCATCACCCACAATGGACTGGTTTCTCCCCTTTGATTACTAATTGAAAAAATAATCTTGCAGCTTATGGAGGCATTTCCTCAAGGGAGGCTCCTTTCTCTGTGTTTACTCCAGCTTGTGTCAACTTGACACACAAAACCAGCTTACAACCACCATATGGAACTCCTGCTCCATGTCATCAGACATGTCCTCTGGCCTCCACAGGCACCAGGCACACATGTGACTCACAGACACGCATGCAGGAAAAGCAACATACACATAAAAAATTCATTACACTTAAAAGATATGGGCCACTAAGTGACACTGAAATATGCTGTCAAAAAGCAGTGTGTTAGCTAATTACCTCTAGGCTCTGTAATCTAGGGATATTTAACACTAAGGTCAAGTAATAGACTTTGCAAAACATGACATTAGACCTCCAAAGCAAAGAACTAACTCACATTGCTGTCCAGCAGCAGGAAGTAAACAATTTCAAAAAAAATCAATTAAGGAAAGCAAATATAAAAATATTCAACCTCACCAGCCAAATGAATATTTGGGTCATGAAAGGACTCATAGCTACATAAGATGCAAAAGAGAGATTGATTTTTAAAATAAAATCCTATGTGCAAAACAAAACCCAATTGTTTACATTGAAGGGGTATTTTATATAAACATATATGATATAATGCACAAAGCACATATATATAAATTTACACATGCATTCTATAAGAATATTTATATAGCTACTTCCTATATGTATTTCCTCATGAACATTCCATTGCTAAGGATGTTTAAAATAATAAAAGGGCAAGGGTGGGTGAAGAAAGGGGATAACATCTGAAATGTAAATAATTAGAATATCCAATTTAAAAAAATACCAAAATAAAAAATAAAAAGAACAAAATATCCCACTATTTTTCTTGCTTAAGTTTTAACTTGAAAGTTTCATATCTCTGAAGGGGACTAAAAAGGCTCAAGCCAGTTCTCCATCCATAGGCCATTGCTGACGGCAAACATGAGCATCTTTCTCCACACTGGCTTTTCCATTCTGTCTCTCCCTCTGAGACTTCAAAGTGGAGAAGGAAGATCGACCATGAGCGGAAGCAATTCCTGCTCCTGCTAATCAGCATGCATCCTCCATGCCCATCATCAAGTATGCCTAACCTCAGAGACATCAAAGAGAACTTCCTAACCTGAAAGAGATGGACATCTGTCTCCTGCTAAGGTCTCCAGAGAAGTCATATTCTTTTTGTCCTTCTCATGCTGGGTGACCATGGTCCCTTGGAAGTTGACAGGTGGAGTTAATGTTTCATTTGTTTTATCTTTGGGCCCTTTTCTTCTCCATGACTCACAATGACAGTTTAAAGAAAATACATCCTATGCAAAATTCTTTCTAGGGCAAAATTATCCATGGTTCTTAACTAAAAGTGAATTTTATAACAAAGTCCTATCAGCAATTTGCTGAGGTTCAAACTGGCAGCTGGAAATGTTTTCAGTGAGAGAGGCATCAGATGTCAACTGTCCCTGTCACATGACTCTAATGTCATTTATGATTGGAGTGACTATACAAGCCAGCACACAGATAAAATGTCAAGACCCTTAAAAGGAGACAACAGAGGCCTTGGTTCTGGTATGTCCCCGTCAGACTCTACCAGGCTTCAGTCTTGAAAGTCTCAGGGTAAGCTGTTGTTTTGCTCTTAGGCAACCATGAAGAATTTGTACTATATTCCTACCCTTTTGGATTATCCAATTTATTTGCCTTTTATTTTCTGTTAGGCTGTCTAGACCAAACAGATGTGAATAGAAGGAGTTCACACTGAAATTCACGTGCTGAAGACCTCTTTTAATTGTGTTATTTGGAAGGTATGACAGAGTATTTCAATGTCCACATACATCCTGAGAAGATTGTTACTTAAGGAAAGTTAGCAATATACTGTCATAGGTGCCTCTGTGGTGTGTGTGTGTGTGTGTATGTGTGTGTGTGTGTGTGTGTGTGTGTGGTGTGTGTGTGTGTGTTACAAGAAACTAAGATTTACTGGAGATGGGGGGAGAGAGAGAGGCAGAGAGAGACAGAGAGAGACAGAGGGAATTAGTTTGTTTGTGTGTGTGTGTGGTGTGTGTGTGTGTGTGTGTTTACAAATAATTAAGATCTACTCTCAGAGAGAGAGAGAGAAAAGAGGGGGTGTGTGTGTGTGTCTGTGTGTGTGTGTAAACGCATATGGAAGCCAAAGAACAATCTTGGTTATTGTTCCTCATGTGCCATCCACCATTTTTCTTTACCTACTCACTAAGTAGATTATGCTGGCTAGCCAGCAAATCCCAGGAACCATCTTGGTTTTCCATCTTCCCAGCATGCACCACTGCACTTGGCTTTTTTACATGGTAATGGACACTGACTGAAGACTCAGGTCTCCATGCATATATGCCCAACACTTTGTGAACAGAGCCATCTTCCCAGTCCCAAGTGTGTATTCATCCTTGTGTTGTACCTTCAATCTCCCAATGTTTCGTGCTGTAACTTTGTGACCCATGACCCCATCTTTGAATTTCTTCTGACCCTGCTCCACCAGTCCCTGCTCCTTTCCTCCTGGCTCCTTACATGGCCACTGCTGCTCCCTCTTTGTTTCTGAAGGCACACATCTTGTCCTGATGAATGACATCCATCCATTGTGTGTATTCATCACTTTTTTTTTTGGTCCATTCACTCTGCAGTAATTTTTTAATAGGCTTATATATTTGCATGTTTAGTCACCAAGGAGTGGAGCTGTTTGAAAGGATTAGAAGGATGAGGACGTGTGGCCTTGTTGGAGGAAGTGTGTCACTGGGGGTGGGCTCTGAGGTTTCAAAAGCTCATGCCAGAGTCTCTTTCTGACTACAGATCAGGATGTAGTTACTGCTCTGGTGCCTGCCTGCCTACATACCACCATGCTCCTTACCATGGTGACAACGAACTAAACCTCGGAAACAATAAGCCAGTCCAAATTAAATGCTTTCTTTCATAAGAGTTGCCTTGGTCACGATGTCCCTCCACATTAAAAGGACAGTGAGTAAGACACACCCACTGACAGGTTTATAAGTTCTTACATACACAACTTGACTGTGATGTATAACACTGCAATCAATGTCGGAGTAAAGTACCTTAGAAGGTGGCAACTTCATTTTCTTTATGTAATACAAAGAGAAAAGGGACTCATAGGTCTTCACCAACAAGCAAAGCAGTCAAAATTGGAAGACACATATCCTTTCTTCATGTGCACAGAAAGGGAGATGGGTAGAATATTAGGCTTCCAGCACCTGGGGCTTATTCAATCAGGATCCACAAAATAACAATTCCTCAGAATTTCCCAGCAGCGTCCAATGTGTGTTAAGTGTAAAGGACCCTATTCTCATTGCTTTGATTAATACATTGCTTACGTTAAAGTTTGCAGATTTTGATATTTAATCAGAAAGACTGTGCACCTTTTACAGCATGATGCTGGGTTACAAGCAGTCAGGTTTGGGGATTGGAAAAGAGTTAGAGTTCTAACTTTTGGTGTGTTTTGGTCTAGCTACAAAAACCAAACAGGACAAAACTTAACCTGGATCCAGAGAGGACACTTGATTAGCTGACAGCCACCCATTGCCTCAGCACAGAGCCAGAAACCTCAGGCCTGCTAACTGGGTCAGGTGAAATTTAACAGCCATGTTGATTCCTACCAGGTTGGCCAAAAGCTCCTATAACAGAAGCAGGGCTGACAAGGACCAAATGATTGCTGTATCTCACTAATTCACTCACTCTTTGTATCTTTCCTCATTTAACCTTGACAATGGCCAATACAGTGCCAATCAGACTATTGAACACTCTCCAAAGACTGAAGCGTGAGGTAAATAATGTGTTATTTACTTCACATGTTAAAGAGTATCATTCTCTGTTGTAAGAGAGACACTGGCTCCATGCCATTGATCCTGCACCTTTTCTGAGGTTCTTGCTAACTCTCCACTTCCCTTTAGCTACAATGTCCAGCATACTTGCTGGTAAAATTCATTGTAACTTATTCTAAGGATATACATCGTTTTTCCAATGTAACATCCCCTTGTAGCCTACTTCCTTTGTGATTCCTGATGGATACAAGCACCAGGGAATCGAAACTGAAGTAAATTACCCTAAGGAGAGCTGCCTATCTTGTAAATCTGTTATTCTGTATTTCCAGGCAAATGGTCATGGAATCGGCTGTAAGCAGAAGCTATGATTATTATTTTCTTTGCGTGCCATACAAATGGAACAGTCAACATCTGGCAACATCAAATCTGTCTTCATAGGAATTCTACTTCATATTTAAGACTCGCATAAAACAGGCCTCAGGAGGGCCATGCAAAGGGAGGATGGGATAAGTCTGGAGTACAGGGAGGGAAGGAGGAGGATGAACTCCTAAATCAAATGACTCACAAGGATTTGCTCCAGGAAATATTAAGAAACAGTCTAGTAGCTGAGACATAGAAAGATGGCATCTGGTGGCAGATTTGGTATAAATCCTGCATCCTAATAAAAGTCTTTGTCACACTCCCTGGATCTTTCATGAATAATCCTGACATCTGTAAAATCCACACATATCAAGCCAGGAGCTTATTTGCAGCCTGTGAAATCTGTACTTTGGCACACACACACACACAAAAAAAAAAAAAGAAGTGTGCTACATATTAACATCATACTATGTTCTAGAGTTCTCCAGAAACAATTACATTTAAAAAGTCTCAGGTGGTTTCCATTCTGATTTTTATCATAAAAAGGGGTTATGTGGGTTTAGAACACAATTGAAGATTTCCAGCATTGCAACTGGGTCTTTCAAGACCCAACAGGTACTCAAAGCTCTTCTAAGTGATAAATATTTAACCACTTCTGGCTCCCAGCAGAGTTGGATCTCATTTGACTCTCACCAATCCTAATGATTAGAAAAGTCTTACCGTTTGAGAAATCTCCTTTGAGGGCTATGATCATCTGTACTATGAGGGCCATCTAATGGTCATGATCTTTGTTAAGACCTAAAAATCCCATATGTGGCCTATCTGCATAAACAGAGAGAAACACTGCATGTGCAGAATACCCGCACAAAGCCCCTTCTAGCCCTGCAGAATAATAGAAATTCACTGTTGCGGCTCAAATGTGAAAGACCCTCTGTGGGCTCATGGGTTTTAGCTTGGTCCCTTGCATGGTGCTGCGGCTGAGTGGGGGTTCTGGAACAATCTGAGGTGAAACCTCACTGGAGGAAGTAGATACTAGAGTGGGGCCTAAAGATACACACAAGCCCTAGTTTGTGCCTCACTCTTCCTCTAGGATGTAACAAGGTGCCCCCGCAACCACAAGGTCCCGCCTCCAAGGGCAGAGCCCCAACCACCATGCTTTCCCCACCATGATGGAGCTTTAGCTCTGAACCATGAAGCAAAAGGAAAATATTCCTTCTTGGATCTGTGTCTGTCAAGCATTTGGTCAGGGAAGAAGAGAACAGAAACTAACATATTTGGGTTTTAGCTTCCCAAATAGGACTGTCTGTGTCTGGTGTTGTTATGAGGTCCTACCTTGAGAGGAGGAAACCAGGATCACAATATGCTATATGAAAAAAATATTTTCAATTAAAAGAGTATAATCCAATCTTTATTCAAGGGATGGTAGCACTGGAGAACCTTAGACCGGGAATATAACACTCTATCCCAGTCTGGACATGACCTACTAACAGAATTAAGGCAATATTTGAATGACAAATACCACTCACTTTCTCTCATTTATAATCCCTGGATTTTACATGGATATATAAACTCAAATGTCTGGGAGTTACTAGAAAGCAGGCCAAGCAAGCCATGGAGAACAAGGTAGCCGCATTCTTTCCTGGTCTGGTTCAGTTCCTGCTTCCAGGTTCCTGTCTTAAGTTACTGCCCTGACTCCCCACAATGACTGGACTATACTACGCAGTAAGCTGAAATGAACCCTCTCCTCCCAAAAATGCTTTTGGATATGTTCTTTATCACACTAACAGAGAGCAACTTAGAACACTAGCCCAGCCATGTATTCATATCTCTTTAGCAGTATACTGGGGACCACACAGACTTCATGGGTGACTGAAACCCTTAAGCGTGTGACCCTTCAACCTCTGCCAAGCCATGGATTAGCAATCCTGAACTGAGGCAAACTCTGGGATTATTTTAGTTATTTCTATTAGCTGCCTATTCAATGTTTATGTCTGTGTAAGTGATCCATGTGTATGTGTATGAGGAGTATTCTCGAGTGCACAGGTACATGTGTTTGCATGCTGGTGTGCATGTGCTTGCATGTGGAGACCAGAGGTCAACCTAATGTGTTGTTCCTTGGGTGCCACCCACCCTTCTTTTACAGACAGTTCTCTCACTGGCCTGGTTCTCACCCATTAGGCTAGATTGATTTATCAGGGAGCTGTTGCGGGAGATATTTTAAATCGGTGGCATGCAATCTGGCCTTTCTCAATCAGCTACCATGTTCCAGACTAGCCTAGGCCTGCAGCCACGAGTGAGTGGCAGAGGTGTGTTCTCACTGCTGCTGCTGCTGCTGCTGCTGCTGCTGGGACTCAGGCGGCCAGAGACACCGGCCCTGCCACCCACGAGATGCCAGCGTGGGAGATGGCTCTGCCAATCTTCCACACTGTCTCTACAAGGCTAGGCAGTGCCCAGACCATCCCACCATCCATGCGGGCCCGGTAGGAAAATGAGACTCAAATGCTTAAATATTAATCAAAGGCTTTATATGTTTGGTAATGCTCAATAACAATATGCCCATACAATTAGAGGTGTTTCCCAATTAGCTAACCCAAATATAAGTTGTTACCCAGGACTGCTCTCCATACCTGCGTGGCTCTTCATCCTCTCTCCCTCTCTCTCTCTCTCTCTCTCTCTCTCTCTCTCTCTCTCTCTCTCTCTCCCCCTCCCTCCCTCAGCTTGCTCCGCCCCTTCCTTTTCCTCTTCCTCTCTTTACTCCTCCCACAGGGAGCCCCAGGTGTCTGCCTGTCTCCATTTCCCTAGGGTCAGGATCCCAGAACACCACGTCTGAATTTTTCACATGGAGTCTACTAGCAAACTCAGATCCTCCTCCTTGCAAGGCAATCATTCTACCCATCGAGCCCCACAGATAAATGATTTTGAATCTTAATTCTGTCATTATGCAGATCATGTGTCCATTCAGCTAATACTATGAATCACCAAAATCAGCTACACAGATGACTAAGGAGACAGTTCAGTGCAGAGGACAAAAACACACAGGGTGGAAACCGAGGCCCTTGAGCGACTGATCATCTCCCCATTCAGCATCTTCATCAAGTCTGCTGTATCTATGAGTGTGTTTAATCCTCTAACACGGAATACTGCCCTGCCCTTCTGTTAGAATCTCTGCTGATGCGAGCCAGTGTCCGATGCCATCCTGGAGCATCCCAGTTATCACCTCAACACAAGCTAGGTGCTTGATTTGTTTTCTCTGGTTTTTGTTTTTCAAAGTTCCTTCACCTAAAGTATGCTTAAATATTTTAGGCATAGTCTTTATAACTTCCCAAATTTAATCTGCTTTAGTGACTCATAGTACCCGTGACAACTAAATGGTTGAACCAAAATGTTCAGAAGCCCCCTTGCAAATCTAGAACTATAAAATACTCAGAATTTGCCAGAGATCCTCTACTAAAGAGTGAAAAATTCCAGGATTAAAAAAAAAAGTGGCTCATTTGTTAGTCTGTGAGAGCACAGATTCTGATTCATGAAGAGAGGGTGATGATGTTTTCCCACTGCTGTTCCCAGTGCGCTTTAGAATCAGGGAGATAAGCCACCTCGACCCCTTCCCTCTAGGAAAGCAAAACTCCCTCCTCTTGCCAGATATTAAAACACTCCATGAACCACTGAATGATAATGACTGTTCAAACTTGGGTGAACACCCATCAATCCAGACCATCTTGGCTTGTTAGCCTCCGAAACCCTTGCAAGTTTAACTGTGTGATGATTCTATGATGTTTATCTAAGGATCAAAATATTATGAGATTATAGCTCAGAAAAGAATACAGACATCACAGTTCTTAGAACTATTCAGCAGAAATAGAAAACACATGACTCTGTCGCTTTGCTTACCACGTGTGAAATATTTATTCCAGAGACCTGCGATTCTCGGATTAACATCATTCATTTTATTGCCAAGGGCCCCTCCTCCTTCCTTGCTAAGGCTCACCCAAATCACATCACAGGCAGAAGGGCTTCTGGGGGAATTCACCAGGGGCTATTTACCGGTTTCAAGCCCTCCCTTCCTTCCAGGTAAAAGAGGAGCATCCATTGAATTGTCACAGAACAACACAGCACACACTCTGGAATCCAAGCAAGTAGGTGGCTTAAATGTACTTAATACTGAACCCCACACACGTCACCTAAAACTGTAAACAAACCTTGTTTCTGAGCTGCCAGGCCTGCCACTGATAGATGTCCCAAGGCACACAGCAGCTTCCTCTAAGAAAGCAAACTGACCCTCATTTTTCTGCCTTCCTACCTCTGTTGTCATCACTTGACTCAAGCAGCCCCTAAATAGTATGCTCTTCGTGAGAAAACTGAACACACCGAGCACTTGCCTTTGGCCTGAGAACCAAGATGCTTTGCGGCTAGTGAGGGCTAACAGTCATCCCTTCTCCCTCTTTAGGAGCAGTGTTGCCACTGAGAGGTATATGCTCTTCTAGAAGTTTCTCTGAGCTTTTCATGGGTAAAAACATGAGCCACGTAGAAGGCAGTCATGGTGAGGTCCTCTGGGAAATAATCTCCTAGCCAATGAATCCTTCTGTAACCAAGCACCTCTTTCTAAGGAAGTAGATGATGTCACCCACCAACCCAGGCAAGCCTGGTGGACTGAGTTTAATCCCCAAACATACATAAATGTGGAAGGAGAAAACAAACTCTATATGTCCACACACTTCTAGATGTACACTGGCATGACCACAGACACACATATGCACACACATACACACCACCACCATCATTTATTATGTCTGAGGGCTGGAGAAATGACTCAGCTGTATAAGCATGAATGTGAGAGTTAGGATCCAAAGACACATGCTATAAGCCAGGCATCTCACATAGGCATGTATCCCAGTGCATGGATGTGGAGTGGAGACAGCAATGCTGCCGGGGTTTGCTGGCTTCCGGCCTCACCTTTCCAGAAAATGCAAACTCTGGATTCAGGGAGATATCTTGCCTCAAAAAAAAAAAAATAGATAATGATAAAGGAAGACATCAGACACCCTATGACCTGTGTTCACACACCAGAATCTATACAGATGTATGCATACCACACATGCAAAGTTGTATGGGCTAGGGCCTGGAAGAAAGCCAAAACCAACGGGATGGCTCTAGAGATAGCAACAGTGAAATGATATGATTCAAGGATATTGTGTTCCTAAAATCTTTTTCCTGGGGGAAATGAATGTCTATCCCTCACCTCCTGTGATGGTTTGTATATGCTCGGCCCAGAGAGTGGCACTATTAGAAGGTGTGGTCCTGTTGAGTGGGCATGCCCCTGTAGGTGTGGGCTTTAAGACCCTCATCCTAGCTGCCTGGAAGCCAGTCTTCCACTAGCAGCCTTCAGATAAAGATGTAGAACTCTCAGCTCTGCCTGTACCATGCCTGCCTGGATGCTGCCATGCTCCCACCTTGATGATAATGGACTGAACCTCTGAACCTGTAAGCCAGCCCCAATGAAATGTTGTCCTTATAAGAGTTGCCTTGGTCATGGTGTCTATTCACAGCAGTAAAACTCTAAGACACCCACTAAGGTCCTAATGACAAACAAAAGTACAATTTCACCACAATTAACCCTGGAAAACCAATACATTTGTTGGACATACTCAGATCCTGGATGAAGGGTTACTAACAGAAGCTTGGGTGACTCCCTCCCCCCAAAGCAGTCATACTGGGAAGTCTTTGCCCAGTACAGACAAAGACTTCCCCATAGCCTCATAAACAGAATCTCATTCACATAGTATTACCCAGCCCATATACTCCAGCCTATCCCCTGGTTTCCAGGCCACATACAATCTAGCCACAATTGGCTACTAACCTAGGAGGGGTTTAGTGACCTTCTCCACTGTGTCCTTCTCTGAGGAATATCAACAAACCACAGGCCAGATTGTGAGGGACTCTCTCAAGGAGACACAGCTGAGCTCATGGAGGTGGCAACTGTGTTCTGGGAGTGTGCTACTATACATCAGTTTTCATGTTGATTTTTGTCTGAGGCTTCTAAAAAAGCTCTCCAGCGATGTAATAGCCCTCATTCCCTCCAACAGTGCATGAAAAGATCTTTCTGTCCCCCATATATATGATGACCCACTCAGTGTGCCAATTTGTGACATAGGAAAAAAAAAACTATTGATTTATGTTCTCATTTCCATTTCTTTAATTAAGGGTGAGCATTTCTTCATATGTCTTATAGCTATCTATTTCTCTTATTTATATGGTTTGTTAAAAAAAAAAAAAAAACAACTAGTATACAAAGAGAATTTATATATTCTGCTCAAATTAATTCTGAGCTGCTCAGGGTTGGATGTAGAAGCTGGCTAGAGGAGCCAATGCCCTGGCTACATTAGGGTAGTACACTGTGAGATAAGACACCTCTGACGTAGGAATTGTTGTGTGTGTGCTGTGTGCCAGAATTATTTCCATACTTGAAATGTTTTACATGTCATACGCACACACACACACACACACACACACAACACACACACAACACACACACACACCTTAGTAGATATTGGAGAAAGATTACAGATGTGTTAAAGTCCTGAATCCTGACCAGGAGCATAGACCATTTCATCGCCCAGATGAGGGCAGAGTCTCCCATACCCAAGACTACTGTGATGGTGTTCCTCTGAGATTCATTCTGCAGATGCCCTTCCATTCTCTTCCTCTCTCTCACGCTCTGTATTCCAGCATTTCCAAAACTATGCCTCATGGGATATTAACCCCGTGACCTGTCATGAGTGGAACAGTCTGGAAGAAGGGAACTTAAACAGCCTAGACTGAGCCTTCCCTCTGATTCAAGCTAGACTACCCTGGGCAAGTGACCTCCTTTCTCTGGCACGTGTAAAAAAAAAAAAAAAAAAAAAAAAACATTGACTAACATCTGGCACCTGGCAAGTGACAGATGTGCTTGTTGCCATGGATACCATTTTATCAGGAACAACAGTGGGGGGGTAAGTGGTAGCAGCATCCACGGGCTCAGAAAAGAATCTTCAGCAAATAAACCCACTTAACATTGCTTAACACGGGTTCTCACATGTTAATTTTCTACAGCTGAGGTATTCCGCCGTTCTCTGTTCATCAGATTCCTTAGATAGAAAAATTAGTCGTCATGGGAACAGGAGACCATGTTCAAGGTCAATGGGAGAGAAACACCCTGTGATTTGTGTGAAACCTCCAGTTATTACTAAAGCTTCTCTTAAGAAGTATCTAGGGCAGCTTTGAATCTATCCCGTACTATTCTAATATTAATGACTGTAAAAAAGATGCTCTTGAAGAGAAAAAAATCCTGTCCTATCTGTGCCAAACCCCACTCAAAATCACACCTTGCCATATGCAAGTTACAGATTTCTCCTGTCAAACTCAAAGTAAATAGCGGGCGGGGGGAAGGAGGTTCCATAAGCATATTACACCCTACAGTTTGCAAGGCTGAAACATCAGGATTTACAATTGCTAGTGCCAACGTTAAATTTGCCAATAGATAGACACTATTATATAGCTCCATGGTTTTCCTACAAAATAAAAAAGTTTTACGTTGAATTCATTCGTTAAGACTCAAAGTTACACCAATCTACAAATCACTTAACACTAAATTTTCAAGATGTATATAGTTCTCTTTTAAAAATCCAGAATTGTTGGCATCATTGGGCCTGTTTTCACGTCAAATAACTGGAGTTTACGAGTCGAGCTCTGTAGTAGGACTCCCTAAAGCAACAGAACCAATCGAATTGATGTATATTAAAGGGAAAGTTGTTAATTGGTTTACAGCAGTGGTTCTCAACCACCCTAATGCTGTGACCTTTGAATACAGGTCCTCATGTTGTGATGACATCCCCACACACACCATAAAATTATTTTGTTAGCTACTTCATAACTTTAATTTTGCTACTGTCATGAATCATAATGTAAATATCTGATAGGCAGGATATCACAACTCCTGTGTAAATTTGTCCAAAGTGGTCACCACCCATGGGTTGAGAACTGCTGGTTTACAGGATAGGGGCTGGAGAGTCCAGTAGTGACTGTCTGCACGCTGGAGAGACTTAGATCCCTGTAACTGCTCAGTCCACAAGGCTATGTGGGTTAGCTGTTCTAATCTGGTGCTGAAGGTCCAAGAGCTAGTTAATCACCAGTCTTGGTTCCATGTAGAAAGGCTGAATAAACTGGGTTGGATGTCAGGAAAGGATAGCAGCAACAGCAACATCCAGAGAGATGCACTCACAGTCAAGAAGTGAAGGCAAGAAGGCACAGCTTTTTACCTAGAACTTCTTTTTTTTTTTTTTCTGGGCCACTACAGCAAAGGTCTGCCCACTCGGAGGATGGAGTTCTCAACTCAGTTACTCCTTCCGGGAAAAGTCCCCATAGACCCACCCAGAAACATGTCTCTCATTTGATCGTAGACCTCCTCAACAACCAACAGCAGCCATGCCAAGCCTGTGAGTGTTTCAAGGTCCCCGCAGTGTGCTATAGTCTCTGGAATCCATAATATGTCTCCGGCTCTGGAACTGGAGGCCGTGCATCTATCTGTTGCTGTTCTGTGCCTCAGTGGTGCCCTGACACTGTTTATAAAACCGTCCGATCCCTGCGACTGTTTGAGTCTGTCAGCCCCCATTTTGACCGGAAAAGTTGACAGTGTTTGAAGCTGATAGCTTATACACAGTGAGCTTTAATACAACAGGCAGTTCTGGAAGGGACTCACAGGATAAACAAACACTTGGTTAAAATGTAACGTTTGGGGCGGTTTCAGAAAAGAAGAATGCTATGCTGAGCGGCTTGCGCAGATTCCGTAGCTGGAAGAAAAGCTACTCTCTGTGAACGGATTATTTACTCAAAGCAGAGCGTCACCGCTTGAACACAAGCTAGATTTGTTCTTAGCCAGAGGGACTCCTTTCAAACACATGCATGCCTGCGTGATTGTTAGTGGGGCTTTGTTTCTGTCTTGAGATTTTGATTCCTGTTGTCTGAAGTGACACAAAATGACTGGCTGGCAAGTGTGTTTTAGAAGACTCCATGTTCACCTCTCCCAGGACTCCAGCTTTGACAACTACTAAGTTACAAAGGATTAGATCGAGGCAAGTGGTTGGGGTAGCGCTTTGAAATCCATGACTTCAACCCTTCTCCCTCTCCCTCTCCCTCTCCCTCTCCCTCTCCCTCTCCCTCTCCCTCTCCCTCTCCCTCTCCCTCTCCCTCTCCCTCTCCCTCCCCTCTCCCTCTCCCTCTCCCTCTCCCTCTCCCTCTCCCTCTCCCTCTCCGTCTCCCTCTCCCTCTCCCTCTCCCTTTCTCTTCCTCCCTCCTTCCCTCCTTCTGTCCCTCTTTCCCTCCTCCCTCATCATGTGTGTGTGTGTGTGTGTGTGTGTGTGTGTGTGTGTGTGTATACAAAAACAACAAAATAAAAAATTAGCACTGGAAAATGGCGTCAACGACCGTTACTAAGCTCCCGACATGATTCTGAATATTGTGCATATAAAAACACTCCATCAAACATTGCAAAGACTCTGAAGTGGGTACCATCCCAAGAGAGGCTGAATCATCTTCTTGTCTCACAAAGCTGATGTAACTGTCTGCTTAGCCGAAATTCTAGTCTAGAGAGATAGATGGGGTACAATGTGATCTTATAAAGAGATTTGAGGACTGGGGAAGTATGATTGTGTTTTTCATGGTGTTTGGGAGGTCTCTCGCTCTCACTCTCGCTCTCGCTCTCTCGCTCTCTCGCTCTCTCTCTCTAAATATCATCTATCATCAGTGGCAACTTGACATCTTTTCCCAGAGGGCTAAGTTTTCTGGTACTGTATTAAATGAAGCAGTGCAATGGGGCATCCTTGTCTTGTTTCAAATCTCAGGAAATATTCAGCTTTCCCCCGTTCAGTACAACGTCAGCAGTTGGCTTCATAAATGGCATGTGGCATCCTGGGTTATTATTCTTTCTAAATCTTAGTTATCTTGGCATTTCTATCATGAAGTTTGCCAGATTCCTTTCCTGAACCTGTTGAGACGAATGTAAGGTTTTGCCCTTAAGTCTGCTCTGTGGTGTGACATGTTTACTGATTTGCACGAATCAGATCACCCTTCCCATTTCTGGTATGTAGCCTACCTAATTGTGATGCATCATCTTTCCAATGAGCCTTTGTTCTGTTCATATTTTGTTGAGAATCTTTACACCTAAACCCATCAAAGGCCACTGGTTCTCTTTACCTCCTGTGTCCTATTATGCTTTGGGGACCAGGGTGATACCGACGTCCTAGAAAGTGATTAGAAGAATTCCCTCCCTCCTCTAGTCTTTGAAATAACTTAAGGAGAATTGATACTAGTTTTTCAAGCATTGGTAGAATTTAGCAATGGAGCCACCTATCTAGTCCTGGGCTTCTCATCACTGGAGACTCAATTCCATTCGCTATTCTTGACCTGTTTGGGTTTCCTCTTTCTTCTTGACTCAGGCTCAGTAAAATAGATGTATTTAAGAATTTGTCCATGAGGTCCGGACCAGCAAATGTACTAGTACATAGAGATCATAATGATGTCATCAAATCTTTTCTATTTCTATATTGTCAGTAGCAATGGCTCTCATTTCATGGATGATGTTACCTATTTGAATCTTCTCTTTCTCCTTAGCCTAGCCACGAATTTGACTATTTTATCCTTTGCCTCCATTTTATATATTTTTGTCCGTATACTGTTCTAATCTTTATTATTTCTTCACTTTTCCTAACTTTGGGTTTCTTCTTGGTTCTCTAGCCCATTGAGGTTCAATGATAGATTATCTGTGAAAGAACCTTCTGTTTTTCAGATGTAGATATGGATTGCTGTGTTTTCCTCTCAGTCTGCACTTGCTTCTGTGATTTTGTCTTTTTCATCTTTATTTGTTTCAAGAATTTCTTAGATATAAATATGTAGAAATGTATTCACACACATACCAGAAAAGAGAAGGTATTTGACATCATTTTGATATTTTTAATTTGTTGAGATTTTCCCTAGAGAATGTTCCATGTACTGATGAGAAAATTCTGGACTCAATATTCTCTGATGAAATTTTCAAGTCAGGTCCATTTAGTCCAGGACACAGCTTGACTCTGTTGCTTCTGTGATGGCTTGCCCATTGCTGAGGGTGGATTGCCAATGCCTCCAGCTATAATTGCATTGATGTCCAAACTCTTTTCTTTGGTCCTATCATTACTGGCTTTAAATCTTTGGTTACTCCTATGGTGTGTGTGTGTGTGTGTGTGTGTGTGTGTGTGTGTGTGTGTACAGAGAAAGAGTATGAGAGAGGTTTTATTCTTACTACTAAACTGACTCTTTTTTCATTATACATTGACTTTCCTTGTCTCTCGACATGGTTGGTGATTCAAAGTGTATTCTAAGTATGGCCATTTCTGCTTTTCTTTTTCTGGATTCTTTAGTCCACTTTCTGTAGTAAAAACATATTCAATTAACCCTGGCACAGGGTTCCTTCCCACCTCAGACCATTTATGTTCCTGAATGAAAGACACGTACACAGTCTTTTATATATATATATATATATATATATATATATATATATATATATATATATTTTTTTTTTTTTTTTTTTTTTTTTTTTTTTTTTGGTTTTTCGAGACAGGGTTTCTCTGTGTAGCTCGGGCTGTCCTGGAACTCACTCTGTAGACCAGGCTGGCCTCGAACTCAGAAATCCGCCTGTCTCTGCCTCCCAAGTGCTGGGATTAAAGGCGTGCACCACCACCGCCCGGCTCAAGTCTTTATATTTTTAAATATGTCTCATGTAACACAGTAGTCCATGTTATTAGAATTCATTTTTCTGAGAGACAGGTAGAGGAGAGAAGGAAGGAAGGAAGATGGAGGAAGAACAGGACAATCCAGATTCTGTGTGGCTTTAAATAGTCACAGGAGACTAATGGGGTGAAGCAAGGCAAAGATCTGGTGTCCAGCTAGGAATGCCTGTAATCCCAGCTCTTACAAGGATCAAGAGTTTAATGTCAGAGGCCTGGAGGGATCTCTCAATGGTAAAGATAACTTGCCGTTCTTGCAAAGAACCCAAATCTGGACACCAGGAATTTAAAATCAAAGCACTAATAGAGGCACTAAAGTGCCCTACACAGAGACACTAGAAGAGACCCCTCTATGTCTCCTCAGCATCTAATGACTGTCAGCATTTCTGGGCCTACACCATCTGGCTGGCTTACACCATCTGGCTGGCTTACACCATCAGGCTACCTTCATCCTCTACCTCTGTCATTCTTTTATAAAGATGCTGTCATTTCACCCAGGGCCCATCCTAATAACTCAAAATGACCTTGATATCCATAATATAATCACATCTACAAGTGGCCTGAGGATGGGAGAGGCGGACCCACAGTTTCACACTCATATTTCAAGGGCACATTTGTGCATCATCTTGTAAAAAAATAATCTGCATAGACACACTGTAAATAGCTCCACATGGACATGGTAATACTGGTTTGTTTGTTCTGGATTGTTACCTAGACCAGGTGACGCCACAGAAGGACTGCAAAGCTCGGTGGCTTTGGGAGTATGCAAACCTAGCTGCTAGAGACAATGATTAGAGGAGAGTTCAGGAAACATACAAAGAGAAGCACCCATGTCATCAGAGGCAAGACTCAACCCTGACCTGAGGATCAAGACTGACCCCTCCAATGTCTGCATGCCTCTGCTCCCCTCCCTGTATTTAGCCTGCTGGTGGGTCTCTTTCTTCCCAAATGGCTAGCTCTCTGAACAAAGCTAAGTTTATAGACTCGATCCCTGTTTCTCTTCAGTAGTTCTTGAGTCACAGGCAGCTGAAACTCCCTTCTTCTGATAAAGCAGAGCTGTTTCTGCAAATAACTCTCCTCCAGCCTCCGTGGACACCAGGCACGCATGTGATGCGCACATATATGCATGCAAGCGAAACACTAACACTTGCAAATTGAAATAAATAAATCTAAAAAGAAAATTTTGAAGAAAAAAAAATCCATTTTTCTATCAATAGCTCTGAGTTACTATTTCCTATGTTCCATCTTGGCTGCTCTTAGCTCCAGTTGAGCAGCCCTCTGGGTCACGTTCTCTTGGCCCTTAGCCCATGGCGACTCTCCTTCTCCTCTCCATCTCCCTCGTGTATGTCCTTCTTCTTTCATGTCGGCTCCTTTCTCCTTTTTCCTGTGTGTGTGTCTGTCTGTGTGTGTGTGTGTGTATGTACATGTGTATGTATATGTGTATGTACACATACAATTAAAAATAAATCTTCTAAATAAATAAAACAAAATGAATCATGGAACAAACAGAAGACATGAAACGCCTCCATGAGCAACCAACCCCTCAGTCTGTGAACCCCAGCCTGTGTGAATGAGGACAGAATACACTGGGGATCAAAATCGTCTCTCTGAAAAATCTTTGAGCATTCCTAACTGAAAAGAAAGTCGTATGCTGATGAGCTACGAGTGTGTTTATTTACTGTTTCTCGTGCGTTACACATTCACCATTGACTTCTGCTCTGAATTAAACTGCAACTAGTAAGTCGTTTTATCTAGAATCAATGTAAGAAAAAAATTTAAAAAGACACGCTCAATAAAAAACTTAAAAACTCCAAGATCAATAGAATTTTTTTTTTTTTTTGAGAGTTGGAAGGATCTGAGGGGATGTTAAGCTTAACCTACTGATTTTATTTGTGGAAAGAATGGAAGCCAGAGAGGTTAAGTGGTTGATCTGATATCAAACAGGTAGCTATTAGCAGGACCACGAGGGGCCTTCTCTCTGCAAACATCTGTGAAGAAACGCAAGGTCGCCAATTGGATAATTGCAGACTTCTGAGAGATGAAGCATAAGGCCACCCGTTGGTCTCCTTCCCAACTGAACTACAGCAAATGTGTACCGGCCTGGGTTTCCAGGATAAAATGTTTTCTCCATTCAAATAACAGCCATAACTTAAAGCCAACCTTGGGCACACAGAGAGTCCCTGTTAGCATTTTGGCTAAGCTCTGCCCCACAGTTACCTAGCAAAGGTCAGATATACCTGACTCACTATAGAAGGGGCTGCTTGCCCCCGCCCCACCCCTCCCACTCTCATGCTCTTGCCTTCTTGCTCTGGCTCTGTCCTATGCCCCTTTACCCCTCTCTCCCTAGTCCCCTCCCCCCTCCACGTGTTCATGACCGGCCTCTACTCCTCTTCTTTCTCTCTCTCTCTCTCTCTCTTTCTCTCTCTCTCTCTCTCTCTCTCTCTCTCTCTCTCTCTCTCCCCCCTCAACTCCCCTCCCCATTCCCTAAATAAACTCTATTCTATTCTATAAAGTCATGTGGCTGGTCACCCAGGGGAAAGAGATTCCTCAGCATGGGCCCGTGGAGGCACCCCCTTGCCCCACACCTGACTACACATACACCAAACATATTCCTTCTCTCTTTATCTTCTTATAAACACAACAGTCCCTCCAAGATTAAATAAATAAATAAATAAATAAATAAATAAATAAATAAATCAAACATTTTGGCGAGAGTTTTCAAAAATTCAAAACATTCAAAAATACTTCCCTGTAGTCCCCGATATGTTTGAACATAATTTATGATTTAAAAAAAAACTATATTTTTTTTTAAAAAGTGCCTGTTTCCTTATGTTTCCTGAATACAATTACTGGATATAGTTGCTTGAAGAAATGCCATATGCTTCTGAGACAGACTTCACCATCCTGCTGCGGCTTGGTTTCTCTTGTCATCCTTCCTGTCGTGACACAATTCAGACAGCAGGAGAAAAAAAATAATAAGCACAAAAAAAAAATCGTCTGAACATTATGGAACGTGAGCGAATGTTACCGCAGTATAACAAAAAATACCTGTTCATTTGCCCTTGTCTCCATGCAAGGAGCTCTTGCAGTTTCCTAAGTGACAGGGATATTTGATTATTCCTAAGTTTGTGTCTATGAAGTGACTTAGAACAGGGTCCCTAGGAAGCTGCAGCAGGCGAGGTTGGGATTCCAGCCCCAAACGCTAACCATGAAGAGAGGAAGGGTGTGATAGTAAAGTTTGGTTGTCCATGCAATTGGATCTGGAGTCAAGCAAGGATGAGGCCCCTGGATGGCTGTTTCTAAGAGGAATTACCAGAGAGGGATTGACTCCCAAGAGTATCAACACCTTTGTGTGGTTTCCCAGGTAACAGAGGTCCAAGGGAAAGCAGTTCTGCTTCTGCCTGGCCACCTTCACGCCTTGTTGGCGAATGGGTCTATGCTGCTGCTGCTGCTGCTGCTACTGCTGCTGCTGCTGCTAATGATGATGATGGTGATGATGGTGATGGTGGTGATGATGGTGATGGTGATGATGGTGATGGTGGTGATGGTGGTGATGGTGATGATGGTGATGGTGGTGATGGTGGTGATGATGATGATGGTGATGATGGTGATGATATTATCCTTGATTGACATTAGGACCCAGCTTCTTTGGCCTTCCAACATGTACAGAGGAGCAGAAGTTCTTTAGGAATGCTTCAGCACCAGATTGGGGGATGCAGCCTTGCGGACTGAGGAGATAATGGGTTCTCAGCCTCTCCAGCACAAGGCCGGCCATCCTTGAGCTTCTCAGCTCTAATCTAGCAAGTCCCCCATTGTAATATGTATTCATTCTCCCCGTTCTGTTCCTTCAAAGCAGTGGTTCTCAACCTTCCTAAGGCTGCGACCCTTTAATGCAGTTCCTCATGTTGTGGTCCCCCCAACCATAAAATGATTTTCATTGCTACTTCATAGCTGTAATTTTGCTAATGTTATGAATCATAATGTAAATATCTGTTTTCTGGTGGTCTTAGGTGACACCTGTGAAAGGGTCATTTGACAACTTCCCACTCAAAAAGGGGTCACAACCCACCTGTTGAGAACAGCAACTTTGGAGAATGATAAACAACAACAGGAGAAAGAGACGGGAGTGGAAGTCCAACAAAAAAAGATTTGATGAATTTTTAGATTGGTTTAAAAAATAATCCAAATACCAGGAAGCTGGTACAGTCCCTCACCACAGGGGCAGAATTCCCGCCTTGAAGACCTCCGTGCTTTGTCACCTCTTCCTCTGACGTCTACCTGGGTCCGTAGTAACATCCTTTGTAAGGAGCCAGTCAGCAGAAATATTGTAACTGTTTCTCTGAGGTTTATGTCTTCTCAGAAAAAATTACCAAGAGTGTCGTGGAAGCCCTGGAGAACCTGTTTTATAGTATGCTTGTTAAAAGTAAAACTAGCCCATAGAAGCTATTTCTGCCCTGGCTCGGTTGGAAAGCCTGGCGCCTGTGGACAGAACTTTCTAGAAAGAACCAGCACCTTCTGTGCACCGAGGTCAATCAGCTGATTAGAATGTTAATGACTGTGAAGTTTGAAACGTTGCAAGCCCAGAAGCGAATTATCTCAGGGTATCATTAGCCCTTAGTAACCAATTATAATCCTCTGTACCTGACCCACTGCTTCTCTGACCATTAAGTAAACCCTCTGGAATATCCCAACAGAGAACCAACCAAAAAGCTACGAATGTTACCAGGCAGAATTTGAGGCCGGTAACCACATTTTCAATGCTTTGTTGTAACCCACCTGCCTGACGTCCCCACCTGGGTACTTTTGAAGTGTCTTAATTTGTGTCTTTCCTTGTTCCGCTATTATAAAAACATGCTGCCGCTTCCAGGTTGGAACGTGGAATTTGAGGATCCCTAAGTCTGTGTCCCTGGGCCACGGTCATGAGTGTTTGGCTCCAGAACAAACTGTCTCTCAGAGGGAATCTTTGAAGTGAGAGCTATGTTCTGATGCCAACACTCCGCTTTCAAGTTGTGTCTGCCCTCCTTGACTGTGGCTCAGACTCCTGCTTGACTCGGAAGAGATACATTAATCACTCAAGGAGTATAAATGACTTACCCCATCTCCGTTCAAGGCTAAAAGCACAAAGAGACATTGCCCTAAACCTGTAGCCCCTTGGGAATCCAGGAACATAACAGCCTAGAATAGACACCCACCCCCAACCCAACCCACCCAAAGATGTTGCACGCTAGAACAGAATATATCCGTGTCTAGGAACCTGGTTGATCTCCACATCCCTTGACAGAAACAGCAATTTCTTTGGAAACCACCTTGCAGATGTGGAGCTGGGGGAAAGATCAAAGAAGCCACACCCTGGTCAGCGTGGCTGAATTACGCTCCTTGTTTGCTGCTTGCCCCAACCCCTCCTCTACTTAAGCCTGAAGCTCACTCAAGTCTGTGCCGCTGAGAAAGAATGATGTCACTGTACTTTATCTTCTTTGTGCTCAGTTTATCTGTCTTTCTTTCTAAATGGCACTAAGGTCATCCCCTCTCTCTGTCTTTCACCAGTATGCACCACCCCCTACCCACGCCATACTACGCCACCCTAAGCCCCACCTTTTAACTGGTATATTGCAATGGGTGGCGAAGCCTAGACTAACAGGGCTGCCGAGCCATGTTGCCATATTTCCCACCTACAATACCTCTGGTTCCATAAATAAAGGTAAAAACATGAATGAATCTTGGGGTTAGGGAGATGGCTCGGTAACTAAGGGTATGTACTGCTCTTGTAGAAAATTCAAGTTTGTTTTACAACACCCGAGTCCCCTCATGACTGCCTGTAACTCAGCTTCAGGGAATCTGACACACATTCAACACCAACGTACAGACACACATACGAAACGTAATTAATGTGATGAGATACACTTCTGAAAGATGTACTTTGGCGTCTGAAGTAGGGACAGGGAGGCAGGCCACTGTGAGAAGAAGTCCCTGGGTCTTTCACCAATGGGGTTCTGATAATAAATAAATGTCAAAATTAAATTAGAGGATACTCACTGTTGAAAGAATCACAGAACTCATTGGTGTGGACAAAACAACACACACATACCGTGACACGCGCACACACCACACGCACCCAAAATCAGAAATATTAACAGAGAAAATAATAGCGTTTGTTTTTCTGTTCTGCTTTAATTATATTTCACGTGAAAGATATTTAATGATGTCTTTTACCCACATGAGCAAACTGGCACCAAAATTAAAAAAAAAAAAAACTTCGAAATCACATTCCCTTAGCGTAGCTTTTTCAAATTTAAGATTCCCAACATGCTAATTAAGACTCTGTGAGGGCCTGACCTTCGATGATGACTTGCTTTTTCAACTCCTGTGGTTTCTGCCTCTGACTGTGATCAAACTGGATAAAAATCTTCCTCAGATGCCAATTAGGAGTCTTTCCGGTCAAGAACTTTGATGCTCAGTGGGCCCTGTGGATGGGTGGGTCTCCCTGAGTGCAGAGTTAAAAGAGGAGGTTACTTCTTCACCTGCCTCCTCTCACAACTGAACTTCACTAAGGCTTTCCCTTTCTTTAGTGCCGCTTCCTAATTTTTGAAAGAAAGTTGAATAAATACATCTCATAAGAGTCATCTTTGTTTTGTTTGTTTTGTTTGGCCGAGGTTTTCAATTATACAATTATAATTTAATTATACAAGTATGACCAGAACGTATGGATCTAAGCTAAGTGATCAAACAAACTTATTTTCAAAACCGCTAGGACTCTGTCAAGATGAGAAACATGTGACCAGCTTGATGGGACTGGGCTGTGGGTCCGGACAAGACCACACCATGCGACAAGTGGAGGTTTATTATTAAAGGGGAGGGGGACACAGGAGCAACCTCTGGGAGACAGAGGAAAGAAAGTGGAGGCAGGTAAATCGTTACTGTTATTGGGCCCATGGCGCATGCGCAAAGGGACATGCAAGGCACATGACTGTGTGTGACTTCTTGGGCAGCTAGAGATAACGCATCTTGTCGTGGGGTCCCTCGAAAGCTGGCTATAAAGATGCCTGATTGTCACGGAGTTGCTTTCAGCTGTCCGTAGATATGCCCGATTGCTAACACAGCTATAATCAATAATATCCATTTTTTTTTTCAAAATTTTAAAAATTTGTATTTGACAATTCACTATTAAAATTGTAAAGTTCGCATGTTGCAAGGTGTTGTGCGACCCTGTTTGTGCTGAGTAGGGTCTGGCTGGGAGCAACAACACTATGTAAATCAAAATCCAGTCTTCTGATGTGATTCGTCGTTATTATGCAGTACTTGAAGGAGAAAAGTTTGCCTCGGGCATCGGCCACCTTACAGGAGGAGACTACCGTCTCTCTGAATATTCTGGACCGCACTTAAAGTTTCTCAGCTAATATCATCAGTGGCCATTGGGATACTGTTTTACAGGATATATACAGTCTCTAAAATTGAAACCCTTATTGACCTCTATGAACTGGTTATTCTGGGATTGATAGATCTTCGTGAACTGAGAGCTGCCAGGTCGTTTCTTAGACAGACAGACAGACAGACAGACAGCTGGACAGACTCCGTGATTACGTTAAAACAAACACATCCAGAGTGCTATCTTCTTTTTATTTATTTATTTTTTTTTTTTTTTTTTTTTTTTTTTTTGGTTTTTCGAGACAGGGTTTCTCTGTGTAGCCCTGGCTGTCCTGGAACTCACTCTGTAGACCAGGCTGGCCTCGAACTCAGAAATCCGCCTGCCTCTGCCTCACAGCTTCAGAGTGCTATCTTCAAATGAAACCACTTAGCCAGGTCTTGTGAGGCACACCCAGTTGGAAGTAGCTAAGAGAAAGGAGATTGGAAATTGCCCCAAATAGCAGCTGGGAATTCAGAATGGTGCCTCCATCTGGTCTCATGGCACAGCAGGGACAGGCAATGGGACAGCTGTAGCAGCAGGGATTGCTTCCATGCAAACCTGAGCATCCCATAAGCATTCAGGCAAAGCGCTCATACACATAATTTAAAAATAAAGTAAAATCTTTAAAAAAAAAAAAAAAAAAAAGACTGAAGACGGCTTATATCTCTGCTATCACGGGTTCTTATTTTCTTAGAGACCTGTATAGGTCTCTAGACTCCACTTTAAATGTTCTGATTACCAGTCTTGGCAGTGTTCATTACAATACATTCTGAAAACAGATGCCCCAGGAGTTTGGGGACTACCATCATAGATCAGGGATCTTCATGGTTTGTTTGTTTGTTTGCTTGTTTGGAGGTTTTTTATTTTTGGTCTTGGTTTTTCCAAACAGGGTTTCTCTGTGTAGCCTTAAGCTGTCCTGGAACTTGCTCTATAGACCAGACTGGCCTCAAACTCAAAGATTTGTGTGCCTCTGCCTCCTGAGTGCTGGGACTAAAGGTATGCACCACCACCACCGGAGAAGTCCCTGTTTTTTTAAACAGGGTTTAAGAAATCTGTTTTCCTACTTTCTTAAATTTAATCAAACTCTAAGAATTTACCCTTGGTATAGCAACTATATTATATTGCAATTATAGTCAGGAACTGGTCTGTCACATAGAGAATAATTCAATAATTATTAGTAGTAAATTCAAATCTACAAAGGTCTTCAGCTATCTAATGTGTTAATGTGTACATTTTTTTGCCTTGGCAATGAGAGAAAAGAGATTATATTGCCTACTTCTATTACCTATAAAAATGGGAGAAGGGCTAAGAGATGTCTTAATCAGTAAAGTACTTATTTTAAAACCATGAGGACCAGAGATCATGCCCCAGTATCCACACAAAACGCCAGGCATGACAGAGTTTTCCTGCCATCCCTATGCTTGTGGGGGTTGGGGTAAGAGATGGATAAACCCCTAGCTGTCACTTGCTAGCCATCTGGGCTTATTGGTGAGCCCAGATCCCAGGATGAGCTGTGCTCCTGATGGGGGTTGGGGGGAGGGGGGAGGGGGGAGGGGGGAGGGACAGGAGGTTTTCTCCAGCTTCTGTGTGTACCTGCACATTCACAGATGCACAGAAATGACACGTATTATAGAGTAAACTTTTATTTAGCAATTATGATAAGTGAATTATTAAGAACTTTTATGTATCCAAGTAGAGTTCCTCGGGAGATACATAACAAAATTAGCTTTACATTTACACCAAGACGTAGAGAAATAAACAGTAGCATTAATGTTATAATGTGATTTTAATATTCAAGAATAACTTAGAAAGTGTCTGCTTCATCAATTTCAGCCTCCAAACCACGATTCATCGTTTACAGTCATTAAAAGTCCATCAGTACTTCATCCAAATTAGATTAATTTATTATCTGGGATTAAATTATAATCATTCATTTTGTTGATTTTTATCAATAAATTAAATATTGGAGGCATCACTCTTATCAGGGCAAGTATGATTTTAATCCAGAAAAGACACATGACCAAGGAGACACTGGGCTAATTAATAATTCTTGATTAACAGAACTGTGAATTTCTGTGATCTATCACTCTCAGGAGATTTTTTTTTTTTTCTAAGAAGAAAGTCTTCATGCAGGAATATTTTCTCCTCAAACAGGCACATCTTTCTTTTCCTGGAGTGAATTGAGAACAGAGAGTGGGGAAGGGATTCTGTCATTATCTTACCTCCTGCCAAGTCTTTCCAACACTGAGAAAATTAATCCTCCAAGGATTTTACCATCCAAATCTAACAGCCAAGTCTATGGTCTGAAAACCTTCCACCTGGCAGTACTGGGTGGACTGGGCTGTCCTGAGCTTGCTCTTTCCACAAGACAAACCACAATCAGGTAATATCCCATTCCATTCTGCAAGTAATAAATCTCAATTGGGTTTTCAACCACACTTGTGTGTGCTTATTGGCTTTGAAGCCACAGTTATTGTCCTTAGGAGTCAATCTCTTACTCCCAGGGTTGACCTCTAGTAACAGAGAAATCAGACGTTAATGTGTTGTCATATCCTTAATGGAGCTTGATTTGTGAACTCCCCTCTTGACAAACGCAGATAGCAGATCTCTGAAGGTGTCTTAGTTAAGGTTTCTATTGCTGTGAAGAGACACCATGACCACGGCAACTCTTCTTAAAGAAAACATTTCATTGGGGCTGGCTTACAGTTTCAGAGGTTTAGTCCATTATCATCATGGCAGGGAGCATGGTGGCATGCAGGCAGACATGGCGCTGGAGAAGGAGCTGAGAGTTCTACAACCTGGATCTGCAGGAAGAGAATGTCACACTGGACATGGCTTGAGCTTCTAAGGCATCAAAGCCCACTCCCTAGTGACGTACTTCCTCCAACAAGGACACACCTCCTAAAAGTGCCACTCACTATGGCCAAGCATTCAAACACATGAGTCTTATGAGGTCATTTCTATTCAAACCACCACAGATTTCCCAATGTCTCATAAGTTAGTAAGGGCTTCCTAGACAATCTAGTTGAATTGGTGAGCTCCAGATTCAGTGAGAGATCCCTGTCTCGAATATAAGATAGAGATTGATAGAGGGAGACAGCAATGTAGACCTCTGGCCTACATGCACACACATGTTCATGTGTTCTCACACACATACACACATATGCTTATGTGCACTCACATACACACAGACACACATATACACACGTGTGTTTTTGTGTACTCATAAACACGGACAGACACACATACATATACACATGTGGTCATGTGTATACACACACATATACACATGCTTATGTGTACTCACACAGAGAGACACACATATACACATACACATGTACACATACATACACATTCACACATACATATACGTGCCCATGTACGATCACTCACACACAAACACACATACACACACACACACACACAGAGACACATATACATACACACACACAATTACAAAAGGCTTCTTAATAGAAAAAAAGTTTAATTTTATATTAATGAATTTTACCTTCATGATAAAATAGCAGTAAATGTTACCCATTAAAATTTGAAATTTGAGATTTGCAACCTGTTAAAAAAGCAATGAGATAAAAATAATAATTTGATATCTGATCTATTATGGGTTCTAAATGACCCAAAATTAACTAATCATATTGATAAAAATGACACTCTGACCCTCTACATTACAGTAAAATTAACAATACATGTCAAGTCAGCAAATACAGCTAAAGCATGTACTATGTGACCACCATTAGTTTCTAATTGTATAATCTATAATTATAATTATATTTATATGTTCGCATATGTATGTCATACATATATGTACATTATACACTTATACATATGTGTATATTACGACTATATGTGTAATTATCTCAGCGACATCTGAAGCCAAAGGGGTATGTTGCCAGTCAGCCCACTCATTTTGTAGCTGCAGGTTTGTGTTGGTAAATCCTGCAGTATTGGATTATTTTCCTACACTTCTAAAAACAATACGAACCCTCTGGTCTGGATAATATACTCCACCCAACACATCTACTCCCTTGCTTAAAACAAGACATGATGAAATAAAATAGAAGTCACTAACTTGGGATTAAAACAAATAAATATCTTTTCAGTCATAAACTCAGTACGGTTGTAGTTACCTGCATACTATTCTTCATGGAAGGAAAAGGGGCTCAGGAGCTGCACGCACGCATGCACATCGGAACGCACGCACGTACGTACGTAGGCACCCTGAACAACTGACTGCTTGTAGTTACTGGGGAAAAAATTCAGCCACTAAATTGCCCACGCTCCAGGATATAGCCTCTCACCCAATCTCACTCAAATGCCCTAATGAAGTCTGGGAGTCGTACACACACAGACATAAATGTTTGAGGGATGTGTGATAGGAGGAAACGTCGCATCAGTAGGAGGGGTTAGAGTGGAGAATGAGGATGAAGAGGATCCATAACCCACTGACCCTGTACTGACTTATTTAAATAAACAACTACCCATGCAAACTCTAAAGTAAACAGGGAAATCATCGAAATGACGGAAGTAAAAATAAAATAACAAATTAACAGTCTTGGGTACCATATCTGCCAGTAACCTGCTCGAAGGACCAGGACTTAATGAAGGACCATTTTCTTGTTAGTTTTGTTTTGATTTTTACCTAGGGATTGGTTCGGAAACGTCGTTGGTAGGGAGCTGGATTCTGCTTCCTAGATAAACCCCGAAGCCAGAAAGAAATTATTATTCCACAAACCAGCCCCTAAGACAATCAGCTCCTGGCTCAAAGTTTTAACTTTACAATGCCACTTCCTAAGGTTTTCGTGAGAAGCCAATCCTGAGAAGATGAGAGACAAACTTCGCCCCCAAATTAATACTGTCTTTTCTCTAGAAAGCAGGAAAATCCAAGTGGAGAAAACATAAACAGGTTTCCTACCAGACTACCAAACAAAAAAAAAAAAAAAAAATTCCCCTGGAAGATGAACTCACACACAAAATTATCAAGAAAAATAGGAAGTCAGAAAACAGTCAAACTGTGCCATAAATAAATAAAATAGAAGTCTTGCGCGTGTACGCGTGCACAGACACACACACACACACAAAAGCCTTGATTATAGAACATTTTGGAGGGGTCTTGAAAATAAATGTCTTTAAAAAGAAGATACCCAGACTTTCCGTGGGTTGATACTTTAAAGAACTAATAGCACCCAAACTATGAGGGCTAGGGTGTGATGCATTCTAAAAATTAAACAGTAATTGAGTATTTTTAACATTAACATAATGGTTAAGTACTGCGCTAGGCAGTTCCTAGGAGATTTTTATATTAAAAAGAACAGAATAGAGCCAAGGAGTAATGCAGAGAAATGAGGTGTCGGTGCAGAGTGAAGAGTACAGGCTCCGTTAGGCGAAGATTGCTACTGAGAAAAGAGGAAAGCCAAGCTTAAAGAACAGTATGACTCGGGCTGGAAAATGGGCTCAGTGGTTAAGAGCACTGACTGCTCTTCCAGAGGTCCTGAGTTCAATTCCCAGCAACCACATGGTGGCTCACAATCATCTGTAATGGGATCCGATGTCCTCTTCTGGTGTTTGTGTGTCTGAAGATAGCAACTGTACTCATATACATAAAATGAATAAATAAATCTTAAAAAAAAAAAAAAACAATATGATTCCTCACACACACAGAAGAGATACTGGCTACCAAATCATAATCCGCAGGGACAGAGGAGGGGCCACAGCTGGTCCCCAAAAACTCCATTTCATCCTTGCCTTCATGATCTCCCAGCATGCTTCACTGCACAGACTCCAGAAAACCATCCCCACCGTGTGCCCCTTGCTTCATCTCAGCTTCTCTTGGTTCTTGTCTTCCTGGTCCTGATTAATACTTTATACAACTGCTTAGTCATGATCTATTCTTGTCCCTAAGTACACCTACAGAGAGAGAGTTCTCATAAACGTGTCCATAGTGCTGGGGTAGGGCGCTGGATTCAATGGACCATGTCATGTCTCTGGCCCGCTGGAGTCTCAGCTGTACCAAACACAAAGAGACTTTGTGAAACCAAGTTCATAGCTACTATGAACTTGAATCAGCTCCTACAGTCTCTGTCTCGTGTTTGCACTCTCTTCAAGGAGACTTAAGTTGTCCACCTAGGCTTTACTTACTTACCTCTCTAAGAAATTCTGTGTTGAAGGCTCTTATTTTTCAAAGTTCCTGGCTAGAGAGTGCTTACCTTGCAAGCAAAAGTACCCAAGTGTATTCCCAGAAATGCACATAAAAATGCCAGGCTTAGCACACATTTGTAACCCTAGCACCTGGGAAGGTAGAGACAAGGAGGGTTCCTGGGAATTACTGTCCAGCCAGGTCAGCCTGATTGGTAAACTCTTGGTCAATGAATAACACTGCCTCACAAGAGGTAGATGGCATTAGTTAAGTGTGACTCTTAAAGTCATCCTCCAGTCTCTAAATGAAGGGCACGCACATGCACACACGTGAACCAACACAGGAGCACACATGCACCCTCTTGTGCACATGCGCACACATGTACCCACACAAGCACACCTTTTAAAAAGATTCCGCAAGACCGACGCGATATAAAATAACCCAAAAATCGGAGTGAAGCATTCACATCAAGAAGGACCAGGGCACACGTTAGACGGGAGAATCAAAAGAGCTGAGAGGCAGCAGCTGGTCTCTGTCAGTTTGCTTGCCAAGAGGCAGCAGGGAGCCTGTAAAGATATTCAGACACAGCATTATAGCACTGGGACGAATAGCCCTGAACTGTTCTGCTCTGGAGACATTCAGAAAAAGTTAGGATGGCTCCACCCCTCCCGCCCTGGGATGAGGACCGGGCACCCAGCAGGTGCCCTAATGCTGATGCTTCTCAACAATCTTGACTGGTCAATATATAGATGCTTCAAAGAGAATAAGGAGCCAGGGGGATGTTGTGCTGACCTCTCACTGCTCACAATAGAACTTGAGTTCGCTCTCAACACTCTGGATAGCCATTGCGAATGACGCAATAAGGCTGTGCTTGTATAAGTAGTTTACTGGCCAGCGTCAGTTTCCAAACCAAGAAAGTAGGAAGAGAAATGAGCGATGGTTTTGACTTTGCATGGAACATCGCTGCAACAACAACAACAACAAAAAAGAATTTCTACAATAAGCAAAACTAGGTGGATTTAGCAGTAGGCTAAGACAAACTCGGACTTAAGAATGGCCCCTTGTCCTGCATAAAATGTTCTAATTGGCTTTCTAGAAAAATGAGACTTCGGGTGGAGGGAACGTAAGTAAAACATGTTCGCACTTCAATCAGATTTCTGCCTGAGTGTCTCTGTGTGAGAGAGACGCTATGGCTTATCACAGATACTGCTTCTCACCCTCTTCCCCCCACCCCACCTTCTTCTGATTCCTGTCCAGCATTCTTTGATCTAGTGTAACTACTCTGCTTGTGCTTTCATTGGTGGAACAGATCTCCTTGCAGGTCAAGATTTCCCTACCTTGTTCACTAGTGAAACCCAAGTACCTAGAATAGAGCTTTGGGTATCGGCACATATATGTTAAATAAATGGCGTAGAGATCTATGGGGCTTCTCTTTATGCCAGTCTGTCTTGGGCAACCTATGAGTTATCCCATCCAAAGCAACCAGATCTATAAACTGTGATAGTAGGAAGTACCGGCCCATCGAGGTCAGCTTCATGTGGCGAAGACAGATGTACCAATGTCTAAACAGTAAGTATCTGTCAACCGGGGCCATGGCATTTTGTGAAGACCCTCCATTTTGATAGAACTGTGACAATTAAGAAACTGAAGTGATTTGGTTTCCCGAATGACTGAAGTTCATTTCTCTAGTCTTACTTTCCCTGACCTATTTATTAATCTCCAGTAATGACTGACCACGAACAGTGTTTATCACCTTCAATTCTTTTCTTTTTTAATAATCTGTTTATTTTTATTTCATGTGTGGCTGTTTTGCCTGCATGTGCATTGGTGTGAGAGCCCAGATCCTCTGGAACTGGAGCTATAGACAGGTGCTGAATTAAAGCAGGATAAGAACGTTGTATCGGTTATTTGGATTTGTGATAAGCAGCAAGACAACCCCTGTGTGAGAGCCCAGGAAAGAGGATATGAAGTTAAGTTTCTACTAGTTTCGACCGCATCATTTTTCTTTAATTTTCTTTGCAGTAGATAAGTAAATAAACTGTAATCGAGAGGGAAATTGTAAAATCTTAAGCAAATCTCCAGAGCTTCAGAATGGCCGTTCTAACTGGACAGAAGCTCGCTGAGATGCTGAGTTTGAGACTGGGCAAGCATTTGAGTGGTTTCTTTAAACCAACTGTGAGACATTTTTAATTATGAACTCATTACAATACAGAGATTTTTTTTTTTAAGTAGGATAGAATTAGTTCAAAGGAAGGAAATGATAAATCAGAAGAATTTAGACATAAGTATTTTTAAACCTTCCCCGCCATAAATGCCCACAAAGAGGTATCTAAAGCAAAGTCACTTTCGGGAAATTTCAGAACTCTTTCCAGTACAGAGTTCACCCAGGACCTCTCAGTCATGCTTGCACCTAACAGTCTCCTGCCTTAAAACGTGTTTTAGGACAACCCACAAAGTTGCTCCCTAGCTGCTGGAGCAGCTGATCCCAAGAAAGCCACTTTGAAAGATAGCAAGGCACACATTAATTCCCCAGGGTCCCTTCCAGGGGCAGGAAGGAGGTGGGAACGCTATTTCTTATTCAACGGCTTTTGCCGAAGACTGTCGTAAGGTAGAAATGAGACGAGAAAGTTCTAAGTGGTCATGGACGACCCGAGGGGAACAGTGTCTCGTGTGACAGGACGGCCACACCCATGAACTCACGGGTTCGTATGGTTGCCCGCATAAGACCTGCACCATTCGGTGAGGAGGGAGCACACAAGCTCCCAGCCAGCCCTGGCTGAGGAGATATTAGCACACTGTTGCTGGGGTAGAGTTGGTCCATTTTCTTTAGGCATGTGCCTCCTGATAGGCTGACCAAACTCCAGGGCATGGACCCATATCTGTGAGCCCGGCAGCATCACTAAATAAACTAACAAATTTACTAACTGTATGAGTTAGCAAAAAATAAAACTGAAATAAAAAAAAATGAAGTTGAAAGAGAGAAGTGGTGATGTGTTTATAAAAAGATAGAGAAGGGGTATGTTCTATGGGGGTGTGGTGAGGTATGGGGGAAGGGGATGTCTCAGTGGGCCCATGCTGAGACATCCATTCCCCTTAAGGACCAGCCACATGACAGTATAGTATAGAAGAGTTTATTCAGGGCATGGGGAAGGGAATTAAGAGGGTAGTAGAGACAGAGACAGGCACAGGCAGAGAGAGGGAGAGAGAGTAGAGAAGTAGAGGCCGGCCATGAACAGGTGGAGAGAGGGGGAAGGAATGGGGAAGGAAGGGGTAAGGGAAGAGCCCAAGAGGGCAAAAGAGGATCAAAAGATCAAGAGGGAGAGGAAGGGGCAAGCAGCCCCTTTTATAGTGTCCAGGCCTACCTGGCTGTTGTCAGGTAACTGTGGGGAGGAGCATACTTGGCTGTTGCCAGGTAACTGTGGGGGTGGAGTTTAGACAGAATGCTAACAAGTGGGATCTAAGAGGAGTTGGAAGAGGAAAGGGGACAGAAATGATCAAAATATATTGTGTACAGGGCTGGAGAGATGGTTCAGCGGTTAAGAGCACTGACTGCTCCTTACAGAGGTCCTGAGTTCAATTCCCAGAAAGCGCATAGTGGCTCACAACCATCTGTAATGGAGTCTGATGCCCTCTTCTGGTGTGTCTGAAGACAGTGACAGTGTACTCACACACATAAAATAAATAAATCTTTTATATGTGTGTGTGTGTGTGTGTGTGTGTGTGTGTGTGTGTGTGTGTTGTATACATATATGAAATTCTTAAAGAATAAATCAAAATACTTTATTTTTTAGAAGGAACAGGACTATATGAATACACTCAAGACTTACAGCCTTGAGTCATGCAAAGTGTGACACCAACTTCATTATTTCCTGTGCCTTGACCAAACTCAACCTATCAGACATAAATAAAAGGCAGCCAGTGTTACCCCCTAATGTGAAAGCCTGAGTGCAGAAAAGCAGAAATTATTTAAATGCCTCTGAAAATGTGTGGTTGGTTACATCCAGAAATAATCTCTAGTTCTTTATCCTTAGTACATATGTGCAATGTTTTATTTACATGTAGCGTAGTATTTTAAAACAAATGGTCATTTTGTGTTTTATCCTATAAATTGCACGTGGTCCTCCGAGCTGGTCTACAGTATCCGGTGCTCTCCACAGTGACCTGCTAAGCAGATGGCTGACACCAAACCAACTCAACAGTATTTTGTGTAGTTATTTTTTTTCTCAAATTGCTCTGTTTAATCTTTTCTTTTTTAATTTTATTGGTCTTTTGTTTGTATATTGCAGCTTCCAATTTTGTCCTCATGAGTTTTATGTGTCTGTCAGTGTGTATGTCTGTGTGTGTGTGCCTCCGTGTGTGTTTGTCAGTGTGTGTGTTTGTCTGTGTCTGTGTGTGTATCTGTGTGTGTGTTTGTGTCTGCGTGTCAGTGTGTGTGTGTGTGTGTTAGTGTGTGTGTATGTGTGTGTGTGTGTGTGTTTGTTTCCTATGTTTTTTCTTTGTTTTTGTTTCTTCGATTCTGGTTTGTTTTCTAAAGAGAGAAAGAAGGGATGGACTTGGAAGGCTGTGGAGGTGAGAAGATCTGAAAGCAGTTTGGGTGGGAAGCTGTGATCAGAATATATTGTATGAAAAAATATTTTTAATTACAAAAAACGGCAATGTGCAGCAGTGGGCAGGAGAAGTTAGCAGTCACACGCTCCGGGAAGGTCCATCATCTCCTTCCGGTGGGAAGCATTCACAGACAGAGCTGCCGCCATTACCGGACTTAGCTCTCTCTGTATCGGTGTACTGATGTGTTGCCATGACTACCAAGCCAAAGTCGGCTCTGCTTCCTGCTAGCTAATGGTCATGTTAGGCCTGGAGGGAAAGTTCCACTACAACATTCTCTACGTTCATTTTTAAACTTTTGCCAGAAATAGATTATTTTATCTACGTGAACAAGAATCTCAAAAAGGGACCTGTGTGTCCCACAGTGACAATATCATAAGCTTAGCTGGGATCTATAATCTAACGCCCAAGATGCCAGGAGGCTGGCATCTCCACCCTCAATTGCAGGTGAGTGCCAGGGAGAAGTCATGTGCCCTTCGATGCTCCCATGTGACGGGTGAATACAGGGTTGACTTAGTGGTGGCGGCAGGGGCTACGTGGTGGTAACTGAGCAGGACACAGGATCCTGGCCTTCTTTCTGGGGGAGGGCCGTAGAGAGTTAAGGTGGCTGCCAGGGCCTCAGCTCCAGTCTCTAGTTAAATAAATGGTCAGCAGAAAAGGACAGAGGAATCTTCTTCAAGATAGCTGACCCTCGTGTAAAAACGTGGGAGGGAGTCACCCTTTCCTCAGGACTGGGTTCACCACCATGACACCCTTCTCTCTCCTCTTTTTTTTTTTTTTTTTTTTTTTTTTTGGTTTTTCGAGACAGGGTTTCTCTGCGTATCCCTGGCTGTCCTGGAACTCACTCTGTAGACCAGGCTGGCCTCGAACTCAGAAATCCGCCTGCCTCTGCCTCCCAAGTGCTGGGATTAAAGGCGTGTGCCACCACTGCCCGGCTTCTCTCTCCTCTTTAACTCTGTCTCTCTGTCTCCCCCTCCTATCTCTCTCCTCTTTAACTCTGTCTCTCTGCCTCCCCCTTCTATCTCTCTCCCTCTCTTCATTTCCTCTCCATCACCTTCTCTTCCTCCTCCTTCACTCACATCCTCTCAGGTCTTTAACTCCCACAACCACTTCGAAGGAAAGAGCCGATTTCTTCCCGAGCTGTGACCACCCACACACCACACCTGGAGTCCCTAGGACCTGTGTCTTTAGTAATGAATTCTAGTCCTCAGCCTCCAGAGGAAGAATGAGCTCTGACCAGTATTAACATAAAACAAAGCTCCCGTCTTTTTTTTTTTTTTCCTTTTAGACTTTAATAACGATATTTTTTTTATTATTTATTTAGCCCTTCGCGGCTCAACCTACACAGAGAAAATGTTATTTGTGCTGGATCACTCATTTTGCAGCTTATGTGGGAGTGTGAGTCGAGCGGAGCTCTCTCCTCAGCTGCTGGTACTGTGGAGCAAAGCGGACCTAGGCACGCCCATAAAGGTGACCACACCCAGGAGGGTTGATTGGCAGGCAGAAAGATAAATCTCAATAAAGGCACTTTTACAGGGATGTGCTTGTCTCGTATGCACGCGACTGTAGGTTCAATCTCTTATACCATAAGCACTTTCAGTGGGGTCAGAGGATTGCCTGTGAGTGCTTTGGAAACAGGAGGAGAGTTTTTGTTGGTTTTTTTTAATTTGGTTTGGTTGTTGTTGTTGTTGTTGTTGTTTTTAAGGCAGAATCTCACTGGCCTCAAACTCAGAGAGATCCACCTGCCTCCGCCTCCCAAGTGCTTGGATCAAAGGCTTGTGCCACCACACCCGGCAGGAGGAGTTTTGGATGAAGGAGCTTTTGCCAGGTAGCAGAGTCATGATCTCAGGCCATCTGCGGGGTCGGAGGGGGCTGCTGTATGTCTCTGTTGCTCTAGCGGGAAGATGAAGTACACATCACAGCCAAAGAGCAATGTATCGAGGAGGCCCAGTATCCCAGCAAGGACGTCAGAGCTCCCTCTAATGGAGGTGATCTGTAGACAACGGCTGCTGAGAGGGAGCTGAAGAATTCAGTCCAAGGCCAGCTGATGATTGATATCTTGGGGTGCAGGTCCCACAGGTAGAAGACAAATAAGACAGCAGCAAAGATGATCTCAATCACCGACATCGAGGAGTAGGCTGATGTAAGCATACTGAAACAAATCAAAACCACCAGGCAGAGTACAATCTCAGCAAACAGAATCTCTTTGTTGGTACTGGAGAAGTTGACACAGGCTAACAGGCAGCCCAGGGGGTGAGAGGCACTCAGAGTCCGCCATGATGTGTGCTAGAGTCCCTGGGTTGCAGAAGCTCTGCTTTCTGACTCACGGGTTAAAGGTTGCTGTACACCCAGTCATCTGTCCTGCCTTCTGGCCCAAGGCTCATATCTTAAAGGAACTGAAAGACTGTTTATTCTTGAGCCAAGTAGGAGCAATGGTAGCCCAGGAACATTGGTTGGATTGCTCTAAATACTGTGTTCTAACATGGAAACAGCGTCACAAAGCTTTTACACTTACTGAGTTAAAGGAAAACCTAAATCAAGGCAATTTTTTTTTTCACATATACTAGAAGAAATGCCAGGAAGATAGAGAACAGCAAACTGGAGATTGTGCTGCCTTCTCATGGTGTCTGGACAGATTCACATACTGTCCGATGATATGTGCTTAGCTCTGGGGTTGGCAAAAGATAAACTGGTGGAAAACAGAGGTCCATTAGCACCTTCCAAATGCATTGATTTGCTCATAGTTGAAGGGGTGTTAGGTTAGAGAGAGAGGTGGGCATTGAGTGGATAAATGAGGGAGGGAACAAATGCTAGCCAGTTTACTGTTCTTGAGGCGGTGGACCCGGGAGAACGGAGCCGATAAATGAGTCAGACTACAGTCTCAGGCAATAGCCAGCTTTATTCAGAGCATCAGACAATTTATATTCCAAGAGTTAAGAAGAATCACCCAAGTAAAGTCCTCAAGGGTACCAGCTGTATACAATCACAAGAACAAACTGTATGGGGGCGGAGGGGGGGACAGTAGTTTTCCCATAGAAGCATATTAACAAATAACAATATCCAGCTGTAAAGAATAATCTGAAAGCAACCTCCCTCCTCTCTGCCACACCTGGGAGGGACACTGGAGCACATTCCAAGAACATTTCTGTGTTTTAAAGAAACTGGGGCCACAAGGTTATTTTCTTGGAATGTCCATACAAAAGCTCAGGATTCCCCTCAGAGGACTCCATTCTTGGACTGTGTTCTAGCACAAGCCCAAGATAATTTGGCTCTAGATCTGCAACATTCCACCTCTCGAGAATCATGAGGTTCTAATCAGTCAGTCAGCTTTACCGAATCTTTAACGGGAAGGCGTGGCTTTTCTAGAAACTTCACTCCGCATGAATTTGAATGAAATTATTAGTGTTACCAGAGTCTAAGAACTCTCTTGTGCACCATTCAATCGGAAGCCCAAGAGAATGAAACAAGTTTAGCTCCAAACCTGGTCTAAAGAAAAGAGAGGCAAGCCTACATCTCAAATTGGTAAGTCCATGCACTGGGGAGGGTCTTTGTCACCATAGAAGTGTCTTCTCACTCTACCATGGGAAAACCTCTCCTGAGCCTGACGGTAAGACAGCCTCTCTCCTGCAGCAGGGATTATGGCGAGAAAGGGCCAACAGGAAGCAGCATGAATCTGAGCTAGCTTTAAATGAACGCTTCTAACTCGGGATTCTTTTTCCTGAGTTAAAACCTTCACCCAAAGGCCCCTTAGTGTGCACTCGGGCCACCGCCTCTCTGCACCTTGTCGTTTTTTTCATCTATTATCGTTTTTGTTTATTTCATTTTTGTTGTTAGGGATGCCCCTAAGACCCCCATGTCCTAGGACCCTACCACTGAGCTATATCCCCAGTCCCTTTTCACTTCACATTTTTTTTTTTCAAGACAGGGTTTCTCTGTATAGCCCTGGCTGTCCTGGAACTCGCTCTGTAGACCAGGCTGGTCTCGAATTCAGAAATCCGCCTGCCTCTGCCTCCCAAGTGCTGGGATTAAAGGCGTGCGCCACCACTGCCCGGCTTCACTTCACATTTTGACACGAGAGTCTTACTGAGTCGCTCAAAGTGCACGTCAACTGGCTCTGTAGACCAGGTGGGCCTTGAGCCTTCTGTCCTCTTGCCTCCTGTAGCTGGGATGGCAGACTTGTGCCAGTCGGCTTCATTCTCGAACAGCAGAAACGCTGGAGCGGTTTTTATTAGAGAAATCCAGAAATCTTTCCAATTTATTTTTCCAAGCTATAATTTGTTCCCCCACCCCTCCCAAAAAAAAAAAAAAATACACATCTGAAGTGTTTTAGGCAGAATCTGGTCATCTCAACCCATTTTAGAATGCAGCTCTCTCCCAAAAAGTTTCAGCCTGAGACGACAGCCCAGAAAGGAAAAATGTTACATGCACCCAGAGTGCCACCTAGTGGCTAGAAGTGGAAATGGCAGTCTCCAATCCACTGGGTTTAGTTTAGCAGAAAAACCAGCCAGGTGTTCTTCCCCTTGAGCAAAACGGGCAATTAGGTGGTAAGAGCATCTGCCAGCATGGTGAACTTAAGCAGTTGGAGATCTCTTGAGAATTCAGGGTGGAAAAATAGAATAGCTTGAAATCCCTCTCGACTTGTGGGAAGCTGTCCACACAGCAGAAAGAAGCTGAAAGGGCCCCTGCTTAGGGTACCAGACATGAGATGTTTTTGTTTTCGGAAAGAGCTGATGGGACTCAGGGCTTTAGGCAAGGCGGAAGCGGACAAGGAATCGAGAACAGCTTCCACATCTGTAGTCTGATTTTTAGCTAAGGATTGTGTTGCTATGTAAATGACTTTGGGCCAAGCTAGTGAATCTTAGAAATCTGACACTGTCTGTGATAGTTAATTCTCGTCGACTGACAAAAACAAGAGGCACCTGGAAAGACGGAGCATTAATTAAGGAATTGCCTCCATCAGATTGGCCTACAGACAAGTGGAACATTTTCACTACTAATTATTGATGAGAAGAGGGCCCAAGCGGTGACCACACCCCATAGGAGCAAGCCCATTCCTCCACAGTCTCAATTCAGTTCCTGCCTCCAAGTTCCTGTCTGAGTCCCTGCCCTGACTTCCCTCAGTGACGGACTGTTACCTGGAAGTGTAGGATGAACTAAGCCCTTCCTTCCTCAAATTGGTTTTGGTCAGTGTTTTATCACAGCAACAGAAAGCAAACTAGGACACTGTGTATTTAAAGGAAGTCCTGTTTTTATGATTTGGACAGCTCGTCAGTTTCCAGGTAGTTGTCCATGTTTGCAGAGAAAAGTCTGCAAATATGCATAAGTGCTCAATAAATACAACTTCATCCTAATATAATATATTTATATATAACTATACAACATCATAATATAATTACATAACTAATATATAATTATATGATTAAATTATATAGATATGCTTTATGTTCTAGTTAGAGCCTAAGTGCTTAATAATTAGCTTATACATAATATATATTTATATAAATCATATAATTTATAATTATATACATGTTATATAATTATATATATTTATATATATGCCTAATTTATTATTATAATTAATTAATTATATAAATATATTTAGTTCTACTTAGAGCATAAGTGCTCAATAAATATCAGCTTCATCCAAAAGGGAATCCCAATTGCACATATCTTACCAAAGTATTAAAGGGGAAGAAGAAAGAGGGCCACCCCATCCCAGTGACTCCGTCTCCTGGTCACCCACCAGGTCCAGACTTCCTCCCCCGTGGCCCCTGCTTCTTGCTGGCAGCCTAACCCTGTCATTGTCTCTACGGTATCAACTGTGTTTCCTCTGAACCCCGTCCCTGTCACTGCATTCCCGGGACCCTCCAAGTCAGAGAGAATGATCGCCCTGACATCCGAGGTCACAGTCAGGCCGACACCTCCTGGTTTCCATGGCTGCACCTTCTCTAACCGCTCCTCGTCTTTCCCACACTGGGTCCACCGAGACTCGGAAGCTCCCACCCGATACTGTCTGCTCACCACGACCAGGGATCTTTTCCTGCTTTCTCTCCCTGTTTGGTTTAGTTTCGTTTCTGAGACAGATCTCATTATGTAGCCCAGCTAGTACCAAACTCTCAATCCTCCTGCCTCGGCTTCCAGAGTGCCGATGTTAAAGACAAGCCAGAGTTGCCTAGCTTTGTATCCAATCTCCAAAAGTTGTTTCTTCTATGAAAACGCCTTTTATTCCCCAAATCTCATATAGTATTTTTCTCTTTTTACTCGATGTAGAATTCTCTTGATATGCCTGTCTTCTTTTTTCACCTTTCAGTACTTAATTGGCTTCTCTCTCCCGCTCCGGACTGCACATTGCTCAAGGGCGCATGCTCATTTGCAAAGGGTGACAGAGCAGTCAGTACTTAACAGCACCGGCTGCACATCCAAATTGCCTAGGTGTAGCTCTGCCACTCGCTGGCTGAGTGCATCTGGCAAACAAACATAACTTCCTTAGGCTTTGTTTCTTGATCTGTAAATGTTCTATATTTAGAAAGGTTAACACATGCCAGTTCGAGGTCAGCCTTTACCACGCTGAATAACCGACTGTTAAAATGGGCTTTTCCTCTCTAGTTTTTCGTAGATACTTGAAGGCAATAGATGCTATATTTCAAAGTAAAGCTATCACAGAGAACTCACAAGATGAGGAAGGGGGGAACAAATCAGCTTGGTATCCAGAGAGATGAAAGACAAGGAAGATGGATTTTATGATGGGATAGAAATCTGTGAACCCACCTTATTCAAAGCCCATAGCCCAGGAGGTTCCAGGAGTGAACTCAATGATGTCATTTAGCTGAATTGTCATGGTGCCAAGAGGTTGTCTGAATAGTTATGTTCATCCCCACAGATAAGTGATACTCATGGCCTTAATCAGAGAAGCTTTTCTTTGCAATGCACAAGGCTAGATGCAGAGGACACGCAACTGCTCAGGTGCCGCAAACAAGTAAGGGCTGAGGGCTGAGCAGTGCCGCTCTATACCAGCCCCTATAAGATGAAGAGAAGAGCAGATGTGGGAACAGAAAGATTGAGAAAAAAGGCTTGAAAACTCTGGCTTCCAGGCATGGCACAACCATGCAGTCACATGCTCATAGCAGCTGCGACTATCTACAGTAGAACCTCCCAAAACCATGCCAATGAATAATCAATCATGAAATGGGAAGGGGCCATGATCCCTGCTCACCCCTAGGAAGTAACCCCTGGGGTCCTGACTTGAAGGATGACAAGCACTGCTTTAAAGAGGAAGAGCTGCTAGGGGAGGGAGGTGACTCTGACCTGAAGTATACACTTGTGACAGAGGAACAAGATTCTTCAGGAAGCTCCTGAGTAGAGAGCCCTTCAGAACTGTCTCAGTGAGGGCAGGGGCCTGGCTTCTGTCCCCATCCTCAGCCAGAGTCTCCTCTGGGAAGGATTTCAGTGCACTGCAGTACCACTGAGGCTAGGAGACTTGAGAACACAGACATTGTATCTACAATTGGACATCAATACCCCACCTAAGGCAAAGTCCACCTCTATTCCTCTACTCCTGAATATCAAAATCCCTCCTTGGGTAAACAAGACATTTCTCAGAAGTTGCCACACTGTCTGGATTTCTCCAACAGGCTGGGGAGATCAAAGAGAAAACCGGCTCTGAGATGAAAGGAGCCTGCCATCAGCTTATCTATCTGCCCTGAATCCCAGTTCTGAGGACCGACCCAGGCTATGCCAGAAGAGCAGATGCTTCAAGACACCTCCAACTGCCACCAGCAGGATGTCATATTATTATCTCAAATCATGTAGGCCCCTGGATGTTCTTAAGGAGCTTTCTGAGTCAGAAAACTCCTATTTCACATTTTATATTTAGACTAAACCCAGGAAATGTGCCCAGTCCCTTGGCCAAATCCATTGAGATTAAGAAAAATCTGATGTCTCAAGCCTCCTCCCTGGAAAAACTATGTTTGCACTTTTTTTTTTTTTCCAAACAAACATTACCTCAGTGCCGACTTTGTGCCAGCAAATCTGGTTGGCACTGAGAACAAAGAGATAAACAAGACACAGGGCTCGCTTTCTAGGGTTTCAAAGGTTGGAAAAGGGACGGATGGGACGCAGTGCTATGGAGCAGAGGACTCTAGACTGGTTGGAACGAAAATCCTTCACTAGACCAAGGCAATCTGCTCTTCCAATAGCTCTCTGAACTGTGCCAAATGGCGTTGATATCCATCGCCAAAATCTCAGTGGGGAAGATCACTGCCAAGCCACGCTGAGGCTCCTCCGAATCGAGGCAATATTTGAACGACTCTGTGAGGGGAGGAAGCTCGTTACGAGTCCTGCAGATAGCTCTGTGATGGCAAGCTTGCTTTCTGCAAACTATAAACTACAGTGTTTCTCTGAGCCGGGCCCTTTCTTGAGAGGCCAGACCAGCCCACACAGTGGATCTGCTCCTGGCTGAGCAAAAGCTCTGGGGTTTGGCAGCATCTGCCATGGAACGCCACTGACGTTCAAACTCTGGATCCTCCCAGGAGGGGGAGTCAAGATGTGCAACACCCTGTTCGTCCTCTCTAATTTTGTATCAACGCTTAATTTGGAGGCCTCTACATGTCAACTACTGTAAATCGCCGGGCGGTGGTGGCGCACGTCTTTAGTCCCAGCACTTGGGAGGCAGAGACAGGCGGATTTCTGAGTTCGAGGCAGCTGGTCTCCAGAGTGGTTCCAGGACAGCCCAGGCTATACAGAGAACCTGTCTCAAAAACAAACAAACAAAAAAAAAAATTCCAAACTACTGTAAATCATAGAAAAGGGATCCTTATACTAACCAACATTACAACTGTTTTAAAAGGCCCCTTGTCTATGCAGGAAAATGTTTTAAGAGATCTTTGGCTTCCTCGTTTCTTTATTATGAAGGAAATAAGCCCTCAGCTTTCATCAGCCAAGCCTATCAATAAATGGACTCTGCAACAACTGGCTATCTGTGAATTCATCTGTTAGGCTCCTAGCAAGAAAGACAACAGCTCCTTCCAATGAGACTGGCCGGCACCTGGAATCGCTGTTTGCACTTGATTCTCAGCAGGCAGAGAGCTAATGGGGGCTGTCTCAGCAACAAAGATCATGGGAGGTATGATCCTGGCGAATTATACAGATGTGTGGGGTAAACTGAGGTGGAACCTGTGTGGAGTCCTCTCTGTAAGCACAAACAACAGGGCGGGAGGTGGGGGGCCACTCACTGTAACCACGGACAACGGGGGCGGGGGCGGCATCTTAAGAGGAAAGAACTGAAGGAATCCAAACCTGGAAACGACCACAACTAGGTGCCAAAGCCTAGGAGTTCTGACGCTGTTCTGCTTCTATGCTGCTGGGTGACCTTGGGGCTTCTCTGGCCCTCCGTGTTTTTATCTCTAAAGTGGGACTGCTAATAGTGCCTCACCGAATGACGCCATGATATGAGATGAGGTAGACCGGAAGATTTAAAGCATAACGGAGCAAGTACGGTGATTCACCCCTGTCTTCCCAACTCTTAGGAGGCTGAGGTAGGATGATCAGGAGTTCCAAGCTAGACTTGACTAGTGGTTTGGCGAGACAGGCTGTGCTACATGAAATACTATCTCCAAAAAAGGCGGGGGAGATGAGGGTGGAGAGAAAAAGTAGGCTGGGATAAAGCTCTATGACAGAGCACTTGCCTAGCATGCTCAAGGCCCTGGGGTCTAGCCCAGCACCGCCAAAAAGAAATCAGCAGAATGGGTATTACAATCGCCGTGTACAACAAATGCTCTGTGCACAGGTAAATGTCATTATTCACAGCACAAACGAAGCAAGACTACCTGGGCCATTCCAGTAATATTCCCCCTTTAGCAGTTGCTACATCGCCAAAAAAGCTCCAGAAGGACAGAGTATTTAGACAACTGAATTGTACGGGAAAGCGTCTTAAGAAAAAAACAAAGATGGCAGCCGTTGGCAGGGTGACGGGACCCCATGACAGGTAAGCAGGAATGAGAATGCACTAAGTCTTCTTCAGTACCTATGGACTGTTCTTCACTGAGTGCCTATGATCTATCCCAGAAAATAAGTACTGTAAAAGGAGTGAGCCATCGCCATACAGGAAAGAAATGAATATTGGGTAACTAGTTACTTCCATAGGGTGGTTTCAGGGGCAGCCCTGCTTATACACTGAAGGCCTAAAATCAGCAGTAGGCCTAAGTCAGCCCGCTAACACAAAGTCTTGGGTCTCTGTGGAAAAACACTGAAACAGATAGCTATAAGATATTGTAAACAGGCAGCTTTGGTGGAAATTTATCAGCCTGGATAGGAACAAGTAGTCATAGGTCTTGTGGATAATCATAGACCTTGGGTAGCCTTGGTGGATAGTACCAACTTAGATAAGGACAAGTGAATCATAGTGACCTGTCCCCTGAACCCTCACCCAGCCGATACCCTGTTCTGGAAGGTATCTGTACTCCCCCTGAACACCTACACTCCTGTATCATCCCCTTCCCCACATCCTGCCTTTTTGTGTATATAAGTCCTGTGTGAAAAAGTGCAAATAGTGGTTTGATCAGCCTACAGGCAAGCCGTCATTCTTTGTGTCTGTCTGTTCCCCCCCTCCCAACTCTCTTTCAGATGATCTCCCTGGGCCCCTGTTTAATAGCCCTGCTGGACAGGGCAGGGTGGCGAGACAGCTCAAGGCTAACTACATGAAGCAAAGATCATGAGCTTTAAGCTTTACCATGTGAACTCCCTTGCTCCACTCCACCGGACCCTGTGAGGATAATATGGTAGCATCCTTGACACAGATGAGGTTGGATTTGTATGCCCTGGTTATAAAGAAGGAAGGAAAAGGATTCATAAGGTATTCATTTACCTAGCACATCAGTAACAGAACCTGACTGGGACTTGGGCTCTCTCACTCTAAGTATACAGACTTATGAATATAGTACCTGAAGTGTGTGTGTGTGGTGTGTGTGTGTAAATATACTTGGTTGTGGGGGTGCATGCATATGTGCATTTGGGTATGTGTGCACATGTGTGTGCATCTGTGTGGAAACCAGAAGTTGATGTCAGGTGTCTTCCTCCTGTCAATCTTCCTGATGTCAATCTCCACCTGTATTTTTTTGAGACAAGGTCTCTTACTGCACCTGAAAGTCCATCAATTACTCTGGCTGTCTGACCGACCAGTGAGCCTCCGGGATCCTCTTTTCCCAAGCGCTGGGGTTACAAGCACACACCACCATACCTGGCTTTTTCTGTGGATTCTAGAGATCCAGAGAAAAGTCCTTATGATTCTATGGCAGGCGATTTCCTGACTGAGCCACCTCCCCAGCCCAGGGGGTTGGGGCGAACTCATATGAACTGATGAAAAAGAGTGCCCAAGTGCATGATGGGATCTTGGATTGGAACAAAAGAAGAAAAGTCGTAGAAAATGGTGGATCCAACTGAAGTCTGTGTTTGGAAAGTTATGAGTACTGTACCCATATGGCTCTCATAGTTGTTAAACCTATGCCCACCTAGAAAACGTAGGCTGGGGGGGACCAGAGGGGAACCTCTATCCTATATTTGGAACCTTTCTATAAATTTAAATCACTTGAAGTACTGTAAGGTTCTGCATGATCACAGCCATAAATATGATTACAGTGTGAGGCAGACACTTCTGCAGGGAAAAAGCTTGCTGGGTTTTTAATTTAATCCCTGTCTCTGTTTGACCAAGCTCAACTCCCCATCCTAGTGACTGTTCACATATGAACAACCTATTGATACTTCGAAAGAACCTGCTGATGGGAACCACATTTGGGAAGAAAAAGACGAAAAAAAATCTCACTCATCCTTTCAAAGAAATTAATAAACATCTCTGCTGCCAAAATACGTCAGACTGGCCAACCTCCTCATATTCAAGTTCAGAGCTGGGTCCAAGAGAGCAATCAGTGAGCACGTGCGTGATGCTCCGGGAGGCTGCGGTTCCTTTGTGGATGTGCCTCTCTGTACCTGCCAAGTGAATTATTGAATATGTGGGGGTGTAGCCGAGCCAGAGCTACTGATCAGTGAAATTGGGTGCACCAGGGTGGAAGAGCTGCACACGGAGAACGCCAGCAAACGGCGACATCGCTCAAACCGTTAAGGACTCTCCTGTGAAAACATTTCATTACGTGGATGCCTGGACACGTACGCTCGGGGTGGGGGGCGGTACTTCAGGAGCTTCGTGACACTTGTATAGATGCCGGGCCTGTTACTCTTGATGAAATAAGACTAGAAGCGCAACTTAACTGTGCCGTCTTGTCATTTGCTCTCTGAGAGCTACCTAACTCACCACATTGTATTTATTCAACAGTGTAAGCAGACTCCAGAGGCAAAGCAAATGTTACAAATGTATGCATAAGTCTGTGGGGCCAGAGCACGGCACCCAACAAGGGTTAACCACACACTGCATGCACAGGTTTCTGTGCAGCCTCTCACAGCCTGAGCGACACTCCGCAAGCATGAAACCACAAAACAAGAATTTGATCCGTAGTATTTGTTTTGCTATTCTATCCAGATGGCTAAAGGCATATGTCCAGATTTTTAGACGGTCAGTGTAGACGCTCCACAGAACAAGTACAGATTTCATCTTCATGTGTGGCTAAGGACTGCTCGATTTTTTCCCCCTCCCTGGTCAATTATGATGAGGTCTTAAATCGGGTCTCAGAGAAGAGAACTCCTATGCAAGATGCTCATCTGAGAGCATTTCCAACAGCAATCAGAAAGGGTATGAGAGAATGGGAGAGAACAAGAGAATCCATGGATACAGGGATAGAAGAACAGAGAGTCCTGGAGGACAGCTGGTCCTAATGCTGCCAGGGAACTGGAGATTATAGCTGGTGAGGGTTGTATGGTAATGGTCCCCTCAGGTTCCTGTTTGATCCTTTGCTCTCCAGTTGGTGCTTTGGAAGGTTATAGGACTTGGAGATTTATAGCCCAGACCCACTTCTAATCTGTTCTTTAGGAAGCCTAGTTACTGCTGCTACCATGGAGCCACCTGCTGCCCTGTCTTCCCCAAAGTGATGGACTACATCCCCTCAGACTGTGACCCAAGAGAAGCCCTTACTTCTTCCTTTCTTCTCCATGCCTTCTTCCTTCCTTAAGTTACTTGGTTCAGGTGTTTTGTCACAGCAACTGCAGAATTATTGCAACGGCTTGTGAATTACACTGTGTCCTGTTTTAAGACTGTTTCTAGGGTTTTGAGCTAACTGGACACCAGTCCATGAGTGCATACAGATACATAGGCTCTTCTACGAGAGCAGGCAAAGTAGTGACAGATCTCCAGTGAGACTCCCATAGGTGGGTAAAGAGAACAAAAGCATGCAGAAGCTAAGGAGAATATGCAGGTGGAAAACAGGCACAGGGAGTCCAAGGTAAAGCCACATAGCAAGCAGAGTCTGTTGCCACTTCGAAACTGGGCATTCTTAAGCTACCTACCACTAGGGAATACCGAAAAGAGGAACTCGGTAGAGCAAGAGCCTGACCAGGCACCAGTGTGTGATTCTACTCAAGATTCTCAACAGAGCCCAGTGATGTCATCTCTGCTGGTTTAGGTTGTCCCTGCTTTAAACTATAAATCGTTGTCGGTTTGTTTGTTTATCACTATTGTAGATTCAGTTTGGAATGTAGTTTCTGACAGATGTGATCATATAGTAAATAACGCGTCACTAGTGCTTTGGGCCAACCCATCTGTAATATTCAAACTTTTATAGGTTTTGTGTACAACGGGAAGTGGGTGTAATGCATGAGTCCATTCCTGAAGTTCTTCTGGCACTTCCAAGACAGGCTTGGTGCTAAGAGACCCTGAGACCTCTTGCCTCTTGCAGATTGGGAATCAACTCCTTACAGATACAACCTTTGCCTCTGGGCTCCAGACTACCCATGTCACCATCCCTGTCTATCAAGAATAAGGTTCACTTAGTCAAGGGGAACCCTGAAAGGGGAGGGCTAGGCTCTATTAGAACAGAAAACATGCATCCCAAAGATGAGCCAGAGATAATTGGTTTTCCTTTCTATTGTGTTTTCTCAGAGTGAATTTTATTCTAAATGGGAAATTTCTGAAAATTCCTAAACCAGTCAAAGTTTACTCCCAACTCCTACCAAAAACACGTGAAGCATTTGTGTTCTGTACCTTCAGTTCACAAATGTTTTTAATCTCTCTCTCTCTTTTTTAAATTATTTATTTATTTATTTTATGTATATGAGTATGCTACAGCTGTCTTTAGACACACCAGAAGAGGGCATCGGATTCCGTTACAGATGGTTGTGAGCCACCATGTGGTTGCTGGGAATTGAACTCAGGACCTCTGGAAGAGCAGTAGGTGCTCTTAATTGCCGAGCCATCTCTCCAGCCCAGTAGTCTCATTAAAAAGGTGAGTGAGTACAGCAACTCACAATCCAATCCCCTCTCACACAGCTCCTGAGAGAGCTTCAGCATCATCCCACAGAGCTGGGAATTAAGTGACCTTAGACACTTCTACATGGCACTGTGGCCTAGAAAAACATACTGGCACACACACAGGTCCGAGTTCCATGGGTCTTCCTGGAACTTGCCTCTTTGTCTGGTTTACTAAAAAACATCAGCATAAGAATTCGATGAATGAGGGCTGGAGAGATGGCTCAGTGGTTAAGAGCACTGACTGCTCTTCCAGAGGTCCTGAGTTCAATTCCCAGCATCCAATGGTGGCTCACAGCCACCTGATTCCCTCTTAGCCGGGCGGTGGTGGCGCAAGCCTTTAATCCCAGCACTTGGGAGGCAGAGGCAGGCGGATTTCTGAGTTCGAGGCCAGCCTGGTCTACCAAGTGAGTTCCAGGACAGCCAGGGCTATACAGAGAAACCCTGTCTCGAAAAACCAAAAAAAAAAAAAAAAAAGAATTCGATGAATGCTGTTGTGTGCTTTGGTAGCCTTCTAAGGCTATTGGACTTTCTCCGATGTTCATTTTCTCAAGCTAATCTTTATAAAAATCAAGACTCCCCCACGCCCCACCCCGTGTGTGTGTGTATAACTTTCCTATTTGTTTCACACAAAAGAACTAAACGTAGACATCTCCCATTTTCCCCAGGCTCCTTACGGCCCTCGAATGCAGCCACCTGAATGCACAGAAGAAGGTATCGAGGCTTGTCCTAATTAGCTTTAAGTTTTACATCAACATAGACTCGAGCAGCGGTTCTCAACCTGTGGGTCGTGGCCATCAGAAGACATATCCCAATGATCTTAGGAATTGAGATACCATTCGGTAGCAAAATTACAGTTATGAAGTAGCAACGAAAAGTATTGTTGAAGGTCCCTAAGACGATCGGAAATATGTGTTTTCAGTGGACGGTTGCTCAGACCATATTAACCTGTGGGTGTGTCTTCAAATTGACAGAGGAAGGCCTAGCCCCCTATAGGTAGTACCAATTCTGGCCATGTTGCCCTGGGCTGTACAGGAAAGGGTCTTCGAGCTAGCTAGCAAGCTCTTATCAGACTCTGCATCAAGTTCCTGCTCTGATTTTTCCTTTTAATGAGGGACTATGACCTAGAAAGTACAGGGCAAAACTCATTCTTTCCTTCCCTAGGTTGCTTAAGTCAGACTATCTTATCAGGCAACAGGAAGGAGACCAGAAAAATGTCCAGAGTTCACACATATGGTACTGTCTTAGTGAACCTGTCAAGCCGTGCAATTAATGCATTAGTAACCATAGCAACGAAAAAGAGGACCAGTACTGACTTTAGCCACGTCAAGACCGGAGATGAATGGAATGTGCCGGATTCCCTTTGGCTGACGATCTAAAGCACTTCTGCAGCGCTTAGCGTGGACCACCCTGGCATCCAATCACTCAGTCCACACAGAAATCGTCAACGATAGGGATGGTCACCAGCTCCGTTACTGACAGGGCAGAGAGGTTATGTAACTCACCCAAGGATACCCAGCTAAGACTGGGACCTCGTCCTCTACTGTGTCACAGTGTCTCTCAAGTATCCCAAAAGCATGGAAATAATACACCTTAGCTCTCTGACAGACACTGAAGAGATGATTAAAGAGTAAGATCATGACTGTACCCCCTCGCCCCGATTCCACTTAACAGTTAAAGGGTGTTTACTGAACCAGTGACTCCACCAGGTGCTGCTTGTTTGGTATTATTTCTGGTTAATTTAGCATCAAATCCTGGCCTTGTTCACTGAGTAGACCAGGAGCCTTGTGGGTTTGCACAATGGAACAGCTGCATCAGGGCAGCCTCCAGGGAGCTCCCTCCATGGTGGGTTCCACATCACACATTTTTCTATAATTCGCTAACAAAACCCTGCCCGTCAGCCACCCGACGCCCCTGGAGCACCTGAGCTCTGAGTCAGACATACCTGCCAATTCTTGGACTTGGGAAGGAGTATTGCGATCCTGTCCAGATGAAACATACATAATAGGAAAGTCACACAGTCATCACAGAAGTCAGTGAACAGCATTAGTGACAGGAAGCCACACATCCTCCTGCCATCTGCAGTTGGACACACATACAGCCCTTTATATTTTGATATGCCTTTAATAGCTCAATGGCTGGGCCACTTCCTATCCTCCACGTGGCTAACACAAACCCTCCGTATTCCTGAGTTATTACTTACAAAAATCTATATTCCATTTTTGTTGCCCTAGACTTGGTGTGGGGAGGGGAGCAGGGCTTGGGCCTGCTTTTCCTCCCCACCCACCCCACACCACCCCTGCTCTTAAATGTCTCTCTGTTCTCTGCACCTCTCAGGCATAATGTCTCTCTCCTCCCTCAGCATGGCGGCTCTCTCTCTCCCTCACCTCAGTCCCTTGCCCAGGAATCCTAAAAATAGGCCTCTGTCTCCCTGCCTAGTCATTGGCCACTGGGATCTTTATTTACCAATCAAAACTAACTGGGAGCAGGATTCCCTCAGTTTCTTACATGCAAGAATGCGAATTCTTGTGCAATTTTGGGGGACTAAATTAACAAAATACAAGTACAGGTGACTTTGGACCAAACCCACAACAAACAGGCGGGGGGTGAGGTTACTCTCTGGACTCAGAAACAAATCCATACATATACACACCATGGCAACCATTTGCACTGTATACATAACTCGGTCTACAAATTATGAGATAAATGTATTGTCGACATTTTGTATTCTCTTAATTCTACTGAATGATAAGGAAATTCTTGAGCCCTCATGAGCCCTTTCTTGGGAATTTGACGAGTGTTACCCTGAGTCTGTAGAAATAAGGGTACCATTACTCAGCACTGGCTGACACCTACGATTGGATCCCCCCTGGTCACACAGGATTTTGATTCATGCCTAACCCCAATGCCTCCTCGTGTCCTCTTGCACAGACTCTAAACTATACTTATCTTGCTTTCTGAAACTCAGTCAACTCCTTGTCATAGATGAGGAGACAACAGAAAGAAGACATGACTCCTCTCATGGATTCACTGGTTTTGAAGAACTAACAATAGTCTGTTCAATCAGAGAGTCTTCAACAGGGGTTGGTGGCTCTGGCTTACGTGTTAATCATCTTCTCTATATTTCTTATGGGTTGGGGGCCTATGATATCGAACCTCAAATTTCAAGGTATGCTTTGTTGTTGAAGCACTCTTCATCATCATCCCTCCAAGAATAGCTTAAGTCTGATCCCCTGGCAGCCCAAAGGATGAGAAATGACAACAGGTGACTCCCAGATGGGAAAGGAGAGGCATCTCACAACATGTAACATCTACTCCAGATTCACCAAGTGCAACCTACATTCTAGGAACTGGAGATTCAGGAATGAGCATGGAAGAGTGTTTGAACCTGTTGGTAGTTTCAACACTGAAAAGAATAATGGTCCCAAATATATTTGGTACAATATTGTAATGATGACACTGTCCAAAGGCTGAAAAGATACATTTATAAAGGTTGTGAGGACACTCGAGGTCATTTCTCCTTATTGATTCCTTTAACTCGATGTTTCTCAACCTGTGGTTGAGGGCGTCTTGAGAGAGTCAAATGACCTTTCCACAAGGGTCACCTAAGACCATTGGAAAACACAGATATTTACATGCTGATTCATTAACAGTAGCAAAAGGACAGTATAAAGTAGCAGCAAAAGTAATTTTATGGTTGGGGGGGTCACCACAATATGAGGAACTGTATTAAAGAGTCACAGCATGAGGAAGGTTGAGAACCACTCCTTTAACTGGAAGTCCATTCCTCAAAACCCAAGTGTGTGGACGGCCAGAGTAAGTTTTATCCAGTAAACCACTATCACGTTGTGACACTAAATTGCCAAAATGGTAATGATTGAAGTTTCCAGATTTGGTGAAGTACACACAAGCAAGATGATCACAACAGCTCTCACACACTTGGTGATCCGAACAAATATTGTAGATGGGTCCTGTACCCTGGTTGTCTCTACTGCAGAACAAAGGCTCTGTTTCAGAAATGTCCCTTTTCATTATGTTTGCCATTTCAAAAATTAATTTTTGGTATCTTCAAAAAAATATTAATAACTCAGGGACTGGGCGAGATGGCTGAGCACTGACTTCTCTTGCAGAGGACCCAGGTTCAATTCCCAGAGCCTACGTCTGTAACTCCAGTACTAAAGGAATCTAACTCCCTCTCCTGTCTTCCTCAAGGTACTGCATACAAGTGGTACACAGCAACGCACATGCAGGCAAATCACCCTTACACTTAAATAAGATAAATCTAAGAAAAAAAAAAAAACCTCACGTATGAGCGCGCCCTTGCTGGGAAGGCATCCTAAATATCTCTTGAGTTAATGATTACAGAAGCTATTGTCAGTGTACCGTCCAGATGCTTTGTCAGTCAGCTGCATGAGGATGTAACTCTAAGCTTGCTCCATGCTAGCTACCGGGTCTCTGACTAGTTCATTTTTAAAGCACCTGCGAAAGAAGAAGTGGTTACTTTGTGGCCATTTTCCCCTCCTCTCGAGAAAATCCTCACAGACTAGCACATTTCTGGCATGTGTGGGAGCTCTGGGACCACTCCACAGCTGCAGTCATGGGACTTGAAATCTTAGCAGTGCACAAGTGGAGATTTGGCTCTATTTCCTGAAAGCTTCCATTACTGAGGCAAGCTTTGGGATTAGATGCCCTGGAGTCTCTGCTTCATATACATAGATGGAATCTGCTCTCAGGCGTTAAGTAACACTGGCAGCTTATCACCCACAGAATCCCACAGGATCAGCCAACTAGCAAGGAGTTAGGCATCTGCAAAGCTTCTGCCCTTCAGACTGAAATATCTGGCTGTGAACTCCAAAAAGTCGGTGCCTTATACTCGGATCTCTGGTTTGCTTAGCTTCTATGCTTTTTATAAGAGAACATCCATCTTTTATTCCTACTGAAAGACTTCACTAGCTAACTGGCTAACTAAGAAATCTCACTGACATTTCCAGAACAGCCAATGTCAGCGCAGCAGTGGAGAAATAGAACAATAAGATCATTACAGTTTTGGTAAAGGATGTCCCTGTCTCTGAGAAGGAGAAGTTAATCAACAAGTCTGGAGATAGGGTAGCCGGGAGGTCTCTGTGACTCTTGCACGAGAGACGATAATTGGTAAAGAAAGGAAAAATGAATGTGCCCCCTTTGGCTTACCGTGTAAGTTTGTGCCATAGCACAAATCGCAAAAATAGTTTTCAGAGTATCAAAAGAGGTCATCTCAGTTTTCAGAGTATCAAATGAGCCAACACTTCCTGTCAATATTATGAACGTATAATAATTGGATTGCCTTAAGTTTACAATGAAAGGATTATTAAACATATCGCTCTGTGTTCTGTGTTAGTAACACTGTCAGCAAGCAAAGACTTAATGGAGATGCAAAGTTTTTATCCACACTTGCAAGTCCATTCTGAAACGCAGGATAGAAAAATAAATGATGGTCAAGGTTTTAAAAGCAGGGCTGTTGCTATCTATAAGTACCGCGCGCTAACCGGTTGCGCCACTGGAGCATCCAGGCTGTTGCTATCTAAACATTGAGACATCCACGTGATATTAACAGTATCTCAAACTCGAACTGTTCCGTGAAACCAACTTCAGGATGATGGAACAACCACGTACAAAAGCAAGTCGTGAATTGCAAGCAAGCATTATGGAGGAAAACTTAAGAGTCAGAAAATTGCTTTTCAAATTAAATCCTGGTGGATTCAATTTAGTACCAAATGTTGATGCTAGGATTCGGCACAGTGTGAAAGTGGGAAGTGCTCTCTATGCAAAGGGATCTAGTAAACACCTACCACAGACCAACCAGCAGGCCTGGCAAGTCTCTCAGAGAATTAGAGAGCATTAGGGAAGTCAACAAGAGGCACTGGGTCCTCTGAAGGAGGAAAGAGGAGAAGAAACGAGGCGAAGGAGAAGGATGGGAGAGAGGCAAAGGACTGAGGAAAGAAGGAAGGAGAGGAAGAAAGAAACAGGCATAAGGGTTAGAGATGGAAGAACAGCCTCTTCATTTGTATATAGTCTGATTTTCCATACAGTGAATTCAGGATACAATAGTGAGCAAAATTTAGACACAGAAGGAAATTGTCAAACATTTGCTGATCATAACATCAACAAAAACGGGGGCTATGAAGATCCATTCTATATACAAGCCATACTTAGAAAGGGTAGGTAAGTGCTTGGGAGGGCGGGGGGAGGAAGAACCCCACCCTTCCCCGAGGGATCTGTTCACAGCTAATGATAGCTAAGGGATACAGAGACATTTTCCTTCGTGGTATAGCCAAGGATACACTGCCAGGTTCTTACAAGTGACCCTAATTAAACTCTCGGTTCCTCCTCCCAAAAAATAAACGTTTTAGAAACTATTTAAATTGTTTAATTTAACTATTTAGATTAACAAAATACTAATAATTTAAGTACATAAATTATTTAAAGTCACCTATTTTAAAAAAAAAAAAAAAAACAGAAATAAATCTAACAAGAAAGGGTGCCTGAATCTTGTAAGCAAAAAACATTAAAACTCAGTTGAAGGATTTAAAACTTTGGTATTTATGGGCGGCAACATCTGATACCTTAAAGATGTCACGTAGCACCAAATTAATCTATAAATTAAATGTAATTCCAGACCAAAATCTAATAGGGTTTTTCATGGAGCCTGATGTACAGCTTCTAAAGTTTATACAGAAACAGTCACACAATTATAACCACCAAGATAACCGTGAGGAGAAACGATGGTCTCTGATTTACTGCACCGTAGATTGAGAGGAAATGGGATCTAAAAGTCAGACTCTTTGCCAAGGAGAAACAATTGAAGCAATGGGACCAAACATTCCTGAAACAGTTGCTTGGTTAAGTAGACACAAAATTAGATGGTCCAACACAGGGAATCTCATAGATCAAAGGGATAGGCTGATGTTAGATCTTTATGAAGCTCTATTCTCTTCACCTACAAGCACTAAAGCCCACACCTCTACTCCCTGTTAGGTCACCCACAAACTTGTAGAAATAAAGGAACTGGGGCAGGTGGGGGTGGGCAAACGCACCTACTCTCTGTTCTCTGTTCTGGTCCAGGAGGCTGCGGGCTCTGAAAGGCAAGTCTACAAACTCAAATTGTTTCTGCCCAGCCATGGGTAGCATCGTGCCAGCTCACCGACCACCAATGGCTACTAGAACAAGAAAACCAATCTTTATCATGTTAACTCGGAGACTTAAGTGTGATTTCTTTGAGCATTTTAGCCAATATATCCAAATAAAACAATTATATAGAAAAAATTACTCCTGCCCTACTGGGTAGACTTTAAGTTACTGTAGACCTAAAGACTAAAAAAAATTAAACCTTTCTAAAATGCATTTAAAAAGCAAGCCAGACATTATGGTGTGTGCTTGTAAGCCTAACACAGGGTAAGCAAAGACAGACAGATTCCTGTATCTATTAACCAAAATAGAGGCAATATTCTACACAAATGAAGTACGGTGTGTGGTGAAGGAGATCCTTGAATGATGGGACTCAGGGCTTGCCCAGTGATCTCCTTTGCCACATCACACGGCGGAACAGGACTTCTACAGACCAACAAGCTTCTTTTATCCCATCCCTCATGGGATGTACTGTGTTTATAAACTCCAGGGCAGGACTCAATCTTCACTCCAAGTCCTGTTGTGCCTGCAGGAATTTGTGGCTCTCAGAACACGATCCTTTCTCCAAGATTCTACTTGAATATTCCTAAACAACACACTGAAACCACAGACCTCAGGTTCTCTGCAGTCTCATTACCAGGCCACACATGACTGAGACCTGCCTGTCCTGTGTGGGCATCTGGATCACACATGACTTTGGCCTACAGCGCTTCTTAAATTGACAAACCCATAGTCCCTAACTCTCCGACAAATTGCTGTTTTCAGAAGAACAAACCTGTCTAAAACACAGCCGCTGCTCTCCTTGGCTCTCCATACCCTCTTAGAAGCTAACAGATAAGAGTAAATTATAATACATAAGTAAACTACATCTCTAATCTGAAAACTGAAGTTCAAAATCTTAAGCCTTCTTAATGCTAGCATGACACCAGCAAGCTGGAAACCCCATTTGTGATCTTATAAGGCAGTTCGCTATCAAAGCAAGTACTCTAAATATATTGCATAGGACTATCTTTAGTCTGTGTGGACGAGACCAGTTTGAGACATAAGCAAGTGTTGTCTTTAACTTGGGTCTATCCTCAACATAGTTCCCTATGCAAATGTTCCACAAAATGTATTAATACATTTGTTCTGGTCCCAAACTGTTGTAGTAATTATTTAAAAACGCCTCTGGCTCAGGCCGACTATCTAAGCTGCAGCAGCTCTGCCTAGCCCAGCCACCATGTTTCTCAGCCTGAGGCCAAGTACATGCTGCAGCTAGAAACACCAGCCCTGCCACCTACCAGATGCCAGCATGAGAGATGATGGCTCTGCCAATCTTCCACGATGTCTCTGCAAGGCAGGGCATTGCCCAGACCATTCTGCCATCCATGCAGGCCCAGTAAGAGACTCTAATTCTTATAGATTAATCAAAGGCTTTATATGTTTGATAATGATTAATAACAAGATGCCCATACAAAGAGAGTTGTATCCTGATTAGCTAACCTAATTATAAGTTTATAAGTTATTCCCCACGAGTGTTCTCCATACCTGTGTGGTTCTCCATCCTCCTACCTCTCTGCTCTCACCTCCCTCCTCCTCTTTCTTTTATCTCTTCCTCTCCTAACTCCTCCTCTTCCGTTTCCTCTTCCTCTCCAAACTCCTCCCACCTTAGCTCCTCCTACACCAAACTTTTCAGATGAGGGATAATTGACCAGTAGCAAGCACAGTGCAAGCTCCAAGCGCTGGGAGCAAATGGGTTAAACCCAGGAGCTTGGAGATTTCTTGGAAGAGAAAGCTGCAATAAGAAAAACAACTGTCAAGCTGGAGAGAGGGCTCAGAGGTTAAGAGCACCGACTGCTCTTCCAGAGGTCCTGAGTTCAATTCCTGGCAACCACATGGTGGCTCACAATTATCTGTAATGGGATCCGATGCCCTCTTTTGGTGTGTCTGAAGAGAGCAATGGTGTACTCATATACATAAAATAAGTAAATAAAATTCTTTAAAAAAAATAAAAGAAGAAGAAAAAGTAAGAAAAACAATTGTTACCTTCTAGTGTTGTGATAAAACACCACGACCAAGATACGTAACTTATAAAAGAAAGTGTTTAACTGGACTTATGATTCCAGAGGGTAAGGGTCCATTGAGGGCTGAGAGAAGGCATGGCAGCAGGAACAGCTGAGAGCTCACATATGCAATTCACAAAGAGGAGACAGAGAGCACACCAGGAATGGCATGGTCTTTTGAAATCTCAAAGCCTACCCCCAGTGACATGCCTTCTCCAACAAAGCCACACCCCCTAATCCTTCCCAAATAGTCCCAACAACTGGGACCAAGTATTCAAACCTATGAGTCTATGGAGGCCATTCTCATTCAAACTACCAATAGGGAAGCCCTCAAAATGGCTGGAGCAAATGACCCTGGTATGGGAAGGCCAGTGAGTGTGAGTGTGTATATATAGATTTGGGGGCTTCTCTAGCAAAGAGCTTTAAAGCAATGGTTTACAGCAGTCCTCCTTCCTCACACTGATGGAGATTGGAAACTCCAAGATCCAGACTCCATCCAGTATCCAAGTCTGAGTGCTCACTCCTCAGAAACAACACCTTCTCTCTGTGTTCAATGCATGGAAGGAGTTGGCTAACTTTCTGCTCTAATGGTCTCATAAGGACACTAGTCCCAGCATGGGGGCTCCATCCTTGTGAGCTAATCACCCTCCCCAAAGCCTCACACACACCACCATCACTGTTAGATATTTTAGCGTATGAAGTGGTGATGGGGAGGACTCACCAGACAGGGAGCAAACGGTGATTGGAAAATACAACAGATAAATTGCAAATACCTATGGCTTCCCGTATAATTAAAGATACATCTCTAGCATCTGATAAGGGTGATACTGTATCTATTTCTTAAATTTTATGTGTCTCATTGTCCTCAGGACCCAGGTTTTCAGGGGGATTTAGTGTAGAAATATTTAGGTTCTCTGTGTGGTGCCCAGCACATGAGAATAGCAATAGAGAAACATCAGGGTGATCAAACCAAAACAGCTCTCAGGACTTTCTGTTGAGTCATGAGAGTGTTACTTTTATTTTTATTACATTTTCACTTATTTTGGAAGGGCTGTGCTTGTGCATATGTGTGTGTGCACATATGTGCATGTATAGGCATGTGTGTACAATCATATGTGTGTGTATGTGTGTCTATTTACCATGATGCACATTTGGAATTCAGTTAACAAGTTGAAGGAGTCAATTCTCTTTTTCCATCTTATGGGTCCCAGGAATAGAACTCAGGTCATCAGGTTTATTTAACTGCAAGCATCCTTACCCACTGAGCCCTCTTACCAGCCCCATCATAGTATTTCTTCTTATTGTTCTACATTCACGATAACAAATGTAGAAATTTTATAATAGGATTAAATGGAGCTTTCCTTCTTTGTAGCGCATGACCTTTCCGGTAGAGAACAGCTTAGCCTAAAATTAGTGTGGAGAAGTTAAAAACTTACAAGTGTGAGAACATTTGTTTTACTTTGTTCTAGATACAGAGGGGGGAATGGAGGAAGGGAAGAAGACAGGCTGGCTGTGGAAAATGTGATTGGTAAAGGAGAAGGCGTCACTATACATCAAGAGAAAGCTTATATCCCCACTAGAGTTAGCAGGAGAGCAGAGACAGACACACAGATCAACAGAGAGAAGCCAGAAATAGAGCCACAGTATGACCCAAATATGTCAAACTGATTGCTATACAGTTCCAAAGGCAGGTCATCAGAAGAAGGATGAGTTTGCTCAACGAATCACGCTAAAAAACTGGAAGCCACCCAGAGAGGCGAAGCTGAGTCCAAAGCTCACACCTGCTGTAAAGTGAATGCATGATAGACCCGCAGTGGCAACAGAAGTGAACACAGACCTTTCCTTCAGAAAGGAGCTTAGCCAAAATCATCTTGAGCATGAAGAGTTTAGCAAGGGGATCTTAGACTCAGTTGAAAGAACAATCCAAAAAAGGAAAAAGTGACAAGCTGAAACCCACCAATGTTGAAAGCGTTTGCTTGGTGAATGACTCTGTTAAGAGTTGGGAAACAGGGCACTGAAGAGATGGCTCAGTGGTTAAGAGCACTGACCACTCTTCCAAAGGTCCTGAGTTCAATTCCCAGCAACGACATGGTGGCTCACAACTATCTGTAATGGGATCCAATGCCCTCTTCTGATGTGTCTGAAGACAGTTACAGTGCACTCATATACATAAAATACATAAATACATCTTAAAGAGTTGGAAAATAAGTTAAATGCTAGGAAAAAACATATCTGCCAGCAAAAGACTTGTATCTAGAATAGATACAGAGATGGCTCTGGCTTCACTTCACTTCAGTGAAACACTGGCTGTTCTTGCAGAGGGCCTGGGTTCAACTCCCAGCACCCAGATGCCAGCTTGCCATCATTTATAACCCAGGACTCAGGGGATCTGATGCCCTCTTCTCTCCTCCATGGGCACTATACACATATGGTACATGACGTAGACACAGGCAAAACATCTGTATGTGTAAAAATAAATCGCTTTTAAAAATTTTTGAAAGAAATGTCAAAACATACCAACTTTTTAAAGAGGCCAATTAGAATGGGCTAAAGACATGGCAGACAGCCATCAAATAAGCACGGGTGATAAGAAAAAAAAAAAAAAAAAAGCATATGATGTGTCCAAGATCACTAACCACCGATGCAAAATGAAACCACAAGATGTGTTGCCCTATACCCATCGAAACAGCCAACGGAGAAACAGGGCTGGGGCTGTGGAAATGGCTCAGTTGATGGACTACTTGCTGCTTCAGTGTGAGGACCTAAGTTTCATTCCCTACCACCTATATAAAAACCCGGATGTGGTGCCACATGTTTGTAATCTCAGTGCTGGGGAAGGAAATAGACACAGATCCCCGAGGCTCTCTAAACAGACAGCACAGCCTAATACGTGAGCCCTGGGTCCCAGTGAGAAACCCTGTCTCAAGAGGTTAAGTGAACGCACAGCTCCTGAGGAGTAACACCCAAGGTTGACCTCTGGCCTCTGCAAACATGCACATACACCTGCAGTCACACATGCATCTGCACAATGAACGCGCGCTGTTTTGCCCAGAGCTTTTGAGGGAAGTGGGCCAGGTGAGTGCAATGTGTGTCTGAGTGGGTAGGAGAAAGAGAGACAGGCTTAAAAAATCCATTGGTTAGTGTGGTCTAGGGTCGTCTGGAAATTGTAATGTCTGCAGGACAGGCCAGCAGCAAAGCCAGTGGCACTCAGAAAAAAGGTGACTTCAGGTTCTTGGGGCTGAGGACAGTCTAGAAAAGGAATTCTTTTCTCCGGGTCATCGCTTGTCTTTCCTCTTCAAACTTCCAATATATCAGACAAGGCCCACCCACATCAGGGAGGGTACTCTACCACTAATTTTGGTGTTAATTACTCCTTCCTATTAACATCAAGACTAAAATGGAAACATATAACCAAACCCACAGCTATTACAGCAAGCTTTTTTTTTTCATTTATTTATTATTTATTTATTTATTTATTTATTTATTTATTATGTATACAATGTTCTGCCTGCATGTATGGCTGCAAGCCAGAAGAGGGCATTGGATCCCATTACAGACGGTTCTGAGCCACCATGTGGTTACTGGGATCTGAACTCAGGACCTCTGGAAGAGCAGCCAGTGCTCTTAACTGCTGAGCCATTTCTGCAGCCCAAGCTTTTATTTCTTAATGGCTGTCTTAGTTAGGATTTCTATTGCTGTGAAGAGACACCATGACCATGGAAACTCTTACAAAACACTTAACTGGGGTGGGCTTACAGTTCCATTCTTTAGTTCATTATTGCTATGACAGAAAGCACCGCAGAGTGCAGACAGATGTGGTGCCAGAGAGGTAGCTGAGAGTTCTACATCTGGATCCACAGGAAGAGACAGTGAGTCACCAGGCCTGGCTTGAGCTTCTGAAACTTCAAAGCCTGCCCTCACTGACAAACTTCCTTCACCAAAGCCAACCTACTCCAGTACCACCTCTATGGGTCTATGGGGGCCATTTTTATCCAAACCACCACCATAGCCAAAACTAGAAGTAACCTAAAGTGGCTTTCAACAGATAATGAGAAAACAGTAACAGAGACTGGAGACATGGCTCAGTGGTCAAGAGCACTTATTCTTTCAGATGACCCAGGTACAATTTCTCCACACCCACATGGTGGCCCATAATCATTTGCAACTCCAGTTCCTATCCTGAACTCCTCAGACACCAGGCATACACATAATACACAGACATCCATGTAGGCAAAATGCTCATACACATAAACCAAATAAAAGTCTATAAAACAACAAGAAGAAGAATGTATAAACCACAGTATACACACCAAGCAGGAGTATTCGGTAATGAAAAGAATTGATGCATGCAGTATACTTGGACAGCTCCCAATGGCACTATGGTGTTTTAGGGGTTTTTGTTTGGTTGGTTGTGTGGGTTTTTGGGGGTGTTTGTTGTTTGTTTGTTATTTTGCTTTGTTTTGTTTTTGCCATCTCCTAGGGTACTTCATAGTTACCTTTGTGTAATACCCCTACAACAAAATTATACAAATAAAGAACAGAGTAGCACTTGCCAAAGATTAGGCCTGGGGTGTGAGGTCAATGTCACTGTGAAGGAATAGCAGGAAGGAGCCTGTCCCAGTAAGGGTTACTATTACTATAATGACATGCCATGACCAAAGCAACTCGAGGAAGAAGGGGTCTATGTAGTTTAGGCTTCCAAATCACGGTTCATTATCAAAGGAAGTCAGGATTCACCATCTTCTGGGCTCCTCCAAAGGGCCTGAGTCACTTCTCCTGTTCTACCCTCTGCAGCACACACAGCTTGTCTTCTCGGGTCAGGCTAACTCCAGTCCACTGCTGCTGTTCTTAGTGGCCATTCATGGTACTGGCCTCTCCAGAATGCGGGAGTCTTCTGCAGCAACTGGGCTGGGCTTTCAGCAATCTCCTCTCATAGGCTCTCTTAATGGTGCAAAACCTCACTTTCTCACTGACCTCATCAGTCCTTGGGCTTCCACTTCCACTCCAGTTGCACCCTCAGCAATGGCCTCACCTGGCCTCTCAAGGTGCCAAGCCTCAGCTCTCTCTATGACCTCTCATGCCTTTAAAACCAGTATGGCCTGGGAGACTCTGTCACATCACAGAGTTCGACTGCCGGCAGTAGGTACAATCTTAGCCACCTCAGGAACACAGCTTACATGTTCAGACTCTGAGGAAACACTGCTCAGATTTCACCTCAGTGATGCTAGTCCCTTCTTAATTGCTACCATTTTTTTCTTTTTCAGCTCCAGCTAACCAGCATCAATTGTCCCAGTAAAGTAATGGTTTTACTTTAGCGGTTCTAGTACCTTGTTAATCACAGCTGATTGAACCACAGATTGATGAGTGATTGATTTACATCCCAAACACTGCCCATTCCCCTTCCACTTTTGGAAATTGGTCCTAATGCTTTGTCTAATTCAACTCCCAAAAGCCATACTTCCTGACCTGAGGGTCCCTGCCCCTGCTGGCTTCGATTGGTAATAAAGAATTGCTGTACAGCCAGTGGCTGGGCAGGGAGATGGAGGCGGAATTTTTAGACTGTCCCAACAAGGAACCCAGGGAGAGAGGAAGGAGAACAGAGCACAGAGGGGACATAAAGGCCTGCCTCCATAAAAGGCCCTAGGGCCCACTCCCCCAATTGTGTCTGGGGTAGCAGAGATGAAATATAGATTTTAAAAGACGTTAACTTTGGCTGGAGAGATGGCTCAGCGGTTAAGAGCACTGACTGCTCTTCCAGAGGTCCTGAGTTCAATTCCCAGCAATCACACGGTGGCTCACAACCATCTGTAATGGGATCTGATGCCATCCTCTGGTGTGTTTGAAGAGAGGTACATTGTACTCACATACATAAAATAAATAAATAAATCTTTAAAAAAAAAATGTTAACTCAGGAATACTAGAGGAGGGTGTGTGTTAGCCTCGGGGAGGTTTAGAAGTGCCCAACCATTGAGCTAGTCAAGGAATATCAAAATTAGCTGGTGTGTGTGTGTGTGTGTGTGTGTGTGTGTGTGTGTGTGTGTTGTTTGTCTTTCATTCATGAATCCAGAGCTCTCGAGTGGATGCAGAGGAAACACACATACGCCCTGCCAGGAGCCAAAGTGAATTAACTCATTCACTGCTACTGTCCACCCTCACTGAGACCCTCTCCCATCTCCCCTCCCCTTCTCCTTCTCCCTTCCCTTCTCCTCTGAGAGGGTGGGGCCCCTGGGTATCCCCCCACCCTCGTGCATTAAATCTCTGCCAGACCAGGTGCATCCACTACCACGGAGGCCAGACAAGTCAGCTCTGTTACAGAGTGAGTACCATAGTCAGGCTACAACTTTAGGAAAAGTCTCTGCTCCACTTGTTGGAGGCCACATGAAGACTGAGCTCCACATCTGCTGCACATGAGCTGGGGCCTCATTCCAGCCTGTGCGTGCCTTTGGTTGGTGGCCTAGTCTCTGAGAGCTCCCAAGAGTCCAGGTTAATTGACTCTGTTGGTCTTCCCGTGGAGTTCCTATCCCCTTCAGGGCCTTCAATACTTTCTCCAACTTTTCCATAGGAGTTCCCAACCTCCATCCAATGTTTGGCTATGGGTATCTGCATCTATTTCAGTCAGCTGCTGGGTAGAGCCTCTCAGAGGACAGCTATGTAGGCTCCTCTCTACAAGCTTAGCAGAGTATCATCAGTAATGTCAAGGAATTAGAGCTTTCTCATGGGATGGATCTCAAGTTGGGACAGTTATTGGTTGGCCATTCTTTCAGTCTATGAAAGAGACTGCATCCCTGCATTTCTTTTAGATGGGACAAATTTTGGTCAAACGTTTTATGGGCTAGTTGGTGTCCTTATCTCTCCACTAGGAGTCTTGCTTGGCTACAGGAGGTGGCCTCTTCGGGTTCTGTCTTAGTCAGGGTTTGTATTCCTGTACAAAGCATCATGACCAAGAAGCAAGTTGGGAAGGAAAGGGTTTATTCAGCTTACACTTTCACATGGCTGTTCATCACCAAAGGAAGTCAGGACTGGAATTCACACAGGGCAGAAACCTGGAAGCAGGAGCTGATGCAGAGGCCATGGAGGGATGCTGCTTACAGGATTGCTTCCCCTGCCTTGCTCAGCTTGCTTTCTTATAGAACCCAGGACTACCAGCCCAGGGATGGCACTATCTACCATGGGCCCTCCCATTCTTGATCACTATTGAAGAAAATGCCTTACAGCTGGATCTCATGGAGGCATTTCCTCAGGAGAGCCTCCTTTCTCTGTGATAACTCCAGCTTGTATCAAGTTAACACACAAAACCAGCTAGTACAGGTTCCATGTCCCCACTGGTAGACATCTTGGCTAAGGTCACCTTCTTTGACTCCTGAGAGCCTCTCCTATCCCAGGTCTCAGAGAACCAAAGATTCTTAACTCAAAATAGCAAACAGTCCTGATGGAGTCATGAAGGGACTCTCAGAACTCTTTCTGAAACTTCACAAGCCTGGACTCCATTGTCTACACTGCCCTAAACATTTTTCAAAGCTCCTAAAGAACAATTCACCAAGCTTTGAACGTTCAATAGCTCTTCTAGCCCAAAGTTCCAAAGTCCTTCCACACGCCTCCCAAAAACAAATTGTCAGACCTCTCATAGCAATACCCTACAATCCTGGTACAAATTTATGTCCTAGTCAGGGTTATCACTGCTGTGCTGAAACACTGCTGGGAGCCTCCTAGCCCAGAGAGGGTAGTGGTGGGGGCACAGAGTAGGACTCTAGTGATGGCTTTAAAGTCTGAGGGTCTCAAGGCTTTCTAGCTCTCTAACCTGTACTGGAATGCTGATGATAACTTCTTAAAATCTCCTAAAACCTTCTTACTTCTTCTGAGGTTTAGAGACTGTTGGCTTAGGTGATTAACACCTGTAACCTAACAGCAGAGGATTAGGCAATGTGGTTTTTGTTCTATCTCAGCAGGAACTGCTGGGCCCTAACTTTCACTCTGCCAGTCTGAAGTCGCAGGAAGAAAAGGACACTACAAAAGTAGTTATAGCGTTTATTATTAAGTTGAAAAAAGTTTCCTATGAACGCTAAGGTGAAAAGTTGTTGGGGGGGGGGGATTCTATTCTATCTGGGGAAAGGGAACATTCTATTCTACCTACAACTCTACATGGGGAAAGGCAAAAAAATCCTATCCTATATCCTTTTCATCTCTTTGTCCTCAGTATTATACATCTTTCAGAATACATGATCACATGTTACAAAGTTCACCACAAGTTCACACACAAAAAAAATCAAATATAAATTGAAATAGAAGTTTACAACAGAGAATGTTTACATGCATATCATTCAGAGTAATTATCTGGCTAAACATCCATCATTTATCTAGTTCCACAGGTTCCTGAAGGTTTAAAACTATAACTAAGTTATTAGTGAAGTTTTGTATAGATAAACCCAGGCAATATTTTATCTTCTGTCCTAGTACCTATAATAAATCGTTAGTTCCATTTTTATGACCTTTGGTTAATTGTTTCACAACCTCTAGAATGTGCTCTGAGTAGGAGAAAGTCTGGTTACTATCTAAGAGCAATTATCTGGTGACATTTGGAAGACTGGCAGAGTTCCAGTTTTGACTATCAGAAAAGTACCTAATAGCAGCCCATTATAAAAGAGCTTAATAGCCGGGCAGTGGTGGCACATGCCTTTAATCCCAGCACTTGGGATACAGAGGCAGGCGGATTTCTGAGTTCAAGGCCAGCCTGGTCTACAGAGTGAGTTCCAGGACAGCCAGGGCTACACAGAGAAACCCTGTCTCAAAAAAAAATAAAAAATAAAAGGATCTGATGCCTTCTCTGATGTATCTGAAGACAGCAGCACTGTACTTACATATATAAAAATAGATAAATCTTTAGAAATAAATAAATAAAAGAGCTTAATAAACATTGATATAATTTTAGGAATTCTTATAGGATCATCATTAGACTTAAGAAGTCTCTGTTTGTCTATATAGCATCACTACAAGGCAGTACATCTTCGTGGATCTGCAGAGATCTTCTCCAAAGGGCTGCGCTATTGCTTAGTGATTGTTAAATATGTTTAATAATAATAGGAAAAGCATATTAATAGCAGGAATCTTTCCTAAAATGAATCCCTTACAGCCTTGCTGAATAAGGGTGCACCCATCACAGATTATATAATAATCAAGGCAAGCCATTTCAGGTTGATCACCTGCTAGTTATTAGCTTGTCCCATTATGGCTCCTGACAAGACACCATGACCAAAGCAACTTGAGAAGGAAAGATTTGGCTTTTGCTTCCACATCGATGTTCATCATCAGAGGAAGCCAGGACAGGAATTCAAACAGGGCAGAAACCTGGAGGCTGGAGCTGATGCAGAGGCCATGAAGGAGTGCTCCTTACTGGCATCCTCTCTGGCTTTCTCAGACTGTTTTCTTATAAAACCCAGGGCCACCAGCCCAGAGATGGCACTATCACAGTGGGCTGGGTCCTTCCCCATCAATTACTGATTAAGAAAATATCCTACAGGCTTCCGTACAGTGTGGTCTTATGGGGGCATTTTCTTAATTGAGCCTCCCTCCTTTACCTTGTGTCAAACTGACATAAAACTAGCCATCACACAGCCTTTTAGTAATGAGACAATTTTATATCATGAGTTTAGTGGTATCTATGCAAGTCTATAGATATGACTAAAATGCATAGAAGTTATGTATAAACACATGCACATATACAACACATACACACACACACACAACTGACAGAATCCACATGGACCCTGTGGAGTGTTCCACTGTCCTCATTCTGGCCAAGATACTGCACATTTATACAAGACAGGCCCACTGAGGCAAAGAAGGATGGAGGAAGCTTTCTTTCACAAATTGGTTTTTGTAAAATCCTGTGAATCTGTAAGAATTTCAGGTTAAGGAGTCGTAAAAGGGCCGACCCTTCAAGATGGTCCATTGGGTACAGGCAGGTATGGTACAAGCCTAACACATGAGGGCAATCCCCAGAAGACACAGAAAGGATAAAAAAGAAAACCAACTCTGGGAAAGTGGCTTTGTTGGTGGAGTGCCTACTGCTCAAACATGAAGACTTGAACTCAGATCCCAGCACCCGCATAACAGCTGGGCCTGTGGACATGCACTTGGTCCTAGCACTGTTGAGGGGGCAGAGGCAGGCAGAATCCTGGAGCTTTCGAACTAGACAATGTAGCCAGTGATCACCATTACAGTGAGAATCCCTGACTCAAAAATAAAACAAAAACAAAACAAAAAAGACAATGTAGAGAACAATAAAAAAGGTATCTGATATAGAACTCTGGCCTACACAAACATTCAATATACACACACCTGCTTATACATAAATACACACACACACACACACACACCATACTCAATACACTCACCTGCTTATATACAAGTACACACACATACCACACACTCAACACACACCTGCTTATACACAAATACACACACACACACAAATAAGGGTTTTAAATCACTTCATATTTTATTTCTAGTTCATTCCAAACCAAATAAATTATTCATCAATGTTATCACTGGCTACCTACAAAGCTCTGTATTTGATAGAATTGCTACTAACAATTTTCCTCTCCATTGGGAGACTCCCTGGCCTCTGAAAACCTCTTCAAAACTGTTAAAATATTAATCATGGGCAGCCCTGTTTGTGAAAGACACCAAGAGAAACTTCTAACCATAAATCGATTGCATATAAGTCTTTTCCTGTTGCCCAAAGTCATCGGTTGTCAACCCTTTAGTAACTTCACTAGACGGTAAGACCTACTAACATGAAAAAGTCTTCCTTTGATGGGTTACAAATGACTCCACCAGGTTTTCTCACAGGGACACAACAGTTCACTAAACAACGCGTCGACAGCGACTCCAATCAAAAGAAAAATGGCTTCAAAGCCAGACAGAAGCCTACAAAAGACTCTCCACCCTTGACTCTCATTGCCGTGATCTGCGAGAAGGCTTACCCAGAGCAAAACAATCATTTGCCGGCTCCGCTACCACTCCAGTGCTTCGCTCAGACCTGGAGATCGACAGCTGCCTGATTATAAACAAGGCTCTGGAGCCTGAGACTAAGTCCTCCGTAACTCAGAGCCTTGTAACCACAGCATCCCTCCTTTGGAGAACTGGGCGTTCCTGGCCAGCATACCTTATCTGTTGCGCACTTACTGATCTCAGGCTCTACCCATGATTCTCTTCCTCTACCCATGATCCCCTGTTCTCCTGAGGAAGAAGGTGAGGTGTTACATTCGGCCAAGTTTGTACTGGCTTCTTTTGAGAAAAATCACAGCTCAGAAGGAAAGTAGTCTGTGCCGTGCAATTTTGTAATGCAAACTAACAGGCAGAGACAGGAACAAAGGGCTGAATGGCAAAGAAGCCTGCTCAGATATGCTCCTTGCAAACGGGGTGGACTCCAGTAAGGACCACTAATATGATGTTAATTCCTGCAGATGAAGGGTTTCCTGCTGATGAAATGTAGCTGCCAAGAGCCCCCAAATGTCAAAGCAGAGGAATGGTTATAAACAGGGCCATTGAGGGTTAGACAACGAGAAAATGGTAGACCCCTATAAAGTTGTTGATTTGTTTAGCAAGGGCTCACTCAATTGCCCACACAGTCTTACTCCTCGGCTGTGATTTCTTCAAAATGTTCTCTAACCTCCAGAAACAGCGCCACCTACAGGGAACCAAGTGTTCAAACACCTGAGCCTATGAGACAGTTCTCATTCAAACCACCTGTGTAGCTTCTCAAATTGCTAGGTCCTGCAGGCTTAAGTCACCATGGAAAGATTCTTTTCTTGTTTGTTTTTATATTTAAGAGTGTGTGTGTGTGTGTGTGTGTGTGTGTGTGTGTGTGTGTGTGTCCGTGTGTGTCCGTGTGCGCGCGTGCATGCGTGCATGTGTGCATGCATGCCTATGTCTGTCTGTCTCGTGTTGAACCTAAGAGCAGGTACCTACAGGTCCATCAAAGGATATAGGATTCCTGGAGCTGGAGTTGCAGGAAGCTGTGAGCTTCTTGGCACGTGCTTGGAAGAGAACTTGGGTCCCCACAAAAGTAGTACATACTCTTAAGTGCTGGGCCTTCACTAGAGCCCTTACATTCTTGATTCTACTTACAGTCTGGTGAAGTCTACAAAGAAAATGATGGCTCACCTACAGCCCTTAAACTGTTAGCAACAGAGAGAAATGAGAAGCGAAAGATAGAGACTATGGGTCCATTCTTGTTTAAGAAAGGAACTTAACCCAGACATCAGAGTATTGTGAAGTAGTCTGAAAGTCTCAACTCTGGATGTTTCCATTAAATTACAATGGTATTTCCACGCCATCTCATACCTCATATGAAACATTAGAAACTTCGCACTGAAGAACAATGCAAGTTATTAGTTTCAACAATGAAAGTTAGAGTCCTTCCCATCGGTTATTAGGACTCTGCTGCTCACGAAACACCTGACACGCATCTAAGGAAGTCAGGTTTGTTACACTCACAACGCTGAAGGCTGCAAGTCTCACTGCTTGTCATATTTGGTGAGGGCCTATTTCTTGGCTGCCTTGATGCCTGGTGGACAGCAACAGTGGTCACATGTGGAGACGAAGGAAGGGTCTCATCTGGATTAAGAACCCAAGAGTTTGCTGGAGCTGAAAAGAACTGATCAAGTTTCTCACAGAAAATACTTTAATCTCTTACAAAGTACTGTCCCCAGTATCCCAGCTGCCCCAATAGGCTCTGTCATTAAAGGTTCTGCCCTTTCTCAACATCACCACAGTGAGGATGGAGCTCCCAACTCATGAGTGACAACCATACAGGAACACCCTGCACCCAATGTACTTCCACCCGCCAATAAATTCCAGAAAGTATTTCTTCCATTGAGGGTGATTTTTCTTTTTAAATACGACATAACTTCTCAAACAAAATTATAGCATTAGGGCTGCCATAAGAACGAAAAGGGAGGGCTGAAGAGATGGCTCAGTAAAGTTAAGAGCACTGACTGCTCTTCCAGAGGTCCTGAGTTCAATTCCCAGCAACCACATACATGATGGCTCACAACCATCTGTAATGGAATCCAACACCCTCTTCTGGTGTGTCTGAAGACAGAAAAAGTGTACTCATATACATAAAATAAATAAATCTTGAAGAAAGAAAGAAAGAAAAAAGAAAGAAAGAAAGAAAGAAAGAAAGAAAGAAAGAAAAGGTAAAAGGACCCCACGGATGTTAGCTGGTACAGGCACCTGGTACAAAAAATTTAATATGAAAGAAAACAGAAATCTGTTAACATGGTTTTTTCATGTGTGCGGAGTGGACCACCTCTCAGCAGGAATGAGTGCATCCATGTGCTGGCTGGTTTTTTGTCAACTTAACAAAAGCTGGGGTCATCTGGGAAGGGAAAATTACCTTCATCAGATGACTTGTACATAAACCCAAAGGGCATTTGTTTTTATTAATGATTGATGGGGGAGCAGTCCATTGTGTGTGGTGACACCCTGAGCAGGCGTCTTGGGTTATATAGGGAAGCAGAATGAGCAAGCCATGGGAGGAGACAAGCCAGCAAGCAGTGTTCCTCTATGGTCTCTGCTCCAGTTCCTGTCTCCAGGTTCCTGCCCTGATTTCACTCCATGATAGACTTTAACCTGCAAACCAAAATAAACTGTTTCCTCTAAGACTCTTATTTGTTAGGAGGTCTTATCACAGAAAAAAAAAACAAACAAGCAACAAAGACAGTCCCCAAGAGGTTGCTTTGGGCTGCAATTTACATAGCATCTTAAATGCAGAACAGTATGTTCTTTGAGAAGTGTTCAGCCTATGAAAAGGACTTGTGACTCTCCCCCTGTGGCAGCTTTGAAGAAAGGCAAACGTGGAAGAGGCTGTCTGGCAAAGTTTGTTAGGGTACAGGCCACTAGTGTCGTCTGCAAGCCAATATGGGTCCATGGTAGTCCTCAATGGTTAAGCTTTGCTCCCCAGCCCCACCCCCGTAGGGAGAGAATAACATTTCATCTTTATAAAGCTGTACCCTACTTTTAGGCATCTCTCCTAATCCCCAGCTTATCCTCTGCTCAACAATTCTTCCTGTCTGGGGCGTAGTATAGTCTGGTCATCCATAGCAGACACTGCCACATCAAATCTAGTCTGAACTGCATTATCTGCTGAGAACTTTGAACTTAGGAGCCCTGAGCTCCTAAGAAGACATAAACAAAATGGCTTTTACCTCAGACAGGATGAAGGGACTTGGGCCACCTCCAGAGGGGCAGGCATGGCTCTGGACAGGCCTTCCCAGTCTTCCCTATCCCCTCTGCCTTGCTAAAAACCATTACATTACATTCCTAAAGCTAGTCACCAAGGTGTATTCCATTCTTTGGCCACTTCCTCCTTGGAGGCTGACTACCAAGATCCAGCTCTTAAAGTATTGAGGTCCAGCAATCAAAAGCCCCCTATGGCTCATCGAATTAGCATGCCCAATTAAAATTAAAGACCCTGAGCTGGAAAGATGACTTAGCAGTTAAGAGCATTGACTGCACTTCCAGAGGTCCTGAGTTCAATTCCCACCAACCTCATGGTGGCTCACAACATCTGTAATGGACCAGATGCTCTCTTCCGGTGTGTCAGTGACAGCATACTTAGAGACATAAAATAAAAATAAAATTAAAAACTACTCAAAAAAATTAAAGACTCCTCTAACACAGGGTTTCTCCTTTTATCTTTATGAATTGACATTTTCCTATGGGCCATATCTGTCTCCTCTCTATCCAGAGGCAGTCTTTTGTCCCCTGGGACAAATACCCTTCCTCTTCTCCCTGTTCCCTTCCTCTTTTTCCTCTATCTTCTGCTTTTGTCTCTTATTTCCTGCCCTCTCTCTCTCTCTAGGGCAAATATATTCCTTTCTGAGAAGTTGGTCTTAGAGGTCCTGATGAGTCAATCCACATGGCACCAATGACAAATAAAAAAAAAAAAGAAAAGAAAAAAATGATCCCACCAAATCTAACCTAGTGACCCCATGAGTTGATCGGGGTCAATCACAGGAATGTGGATGAGGGATTACAGACAGAAGCATACACGACTCCAAGGCAGCTACACCACAGAAAAGCCACGCCGTATAGGCGACAGCTCACAAAAGCTGTGTCTGGAGTCTCTGCACAACTTGCAGGCAGGTCAGCTAAAGTCCTTCACCCCACCAACTCCCTACTGCCTATGAAATCCAGGGGAGGGGCTTGAGAAATCTAGAACGTTCTGAGCTTCCTGACCCTGCTGGTTATATCAGCTTCCTGAGTCCTAAATGCCTCCTTCTAGGAGAGAAAGTTTCGATTCTGGGGAAGTCGCTAAACAGCACAGAAGAACACCACCTCACCCTTTCCTGTCTCAGAAAGGGATTCCTGCAGAGGCTCTGTGCTGATGATTGACAGACTACAAGTTCCAGGTACCACGCATGCCTATCCGCGGCAAGCCAGATACAGACGTCCTAACTTTCCATTGCTAGCCATACCGATAATTACCTGAGCTTTCTGCCCCACTAACCAATCTAAGCAAAAACACACTAAGCATGTCTCAGAGTTGTCAGGGTTTCTCTTCTTCCCTGGCTTCCTGAATTGTTGCCCACCTTTGACGTTGTGCAAACATTGGGAGCTTACAGAAGTTTCTGGAAAGCAAAACCCTTTAAAAAAAAAGAAAAAATGCCTGGCCACAAGACGAGCATCTTCAACTCATCTGCCTTTCGCATCATCTGCTGGCTACGGAACCTGGTTCTTCCTCCATTTGCTTTATCCCTCCTATAAAACAAGTATGATTTAAGAGGAACTCCCACGCCTGAGCCTCAGGAGGCTTCCAAGGTCCGAGAATTCCGCCATGACAGCTTCCCCCCTCTTCATCAGCTGCAACAGCCTTTGCAAATAAAGTCTCCTCTTAGTAGGTCTGATTTGGTTTCTTGTGAAAGGCCCCCGCCCCGGAGAGGGGAGATTCCCCATTCAACCCATGAGAGACTGCGACCACCCAAAGATGAGACACCCATACTTATCGCAATTAGCAAGAGGTATATTTCAATCAGCGCACTGAGGTGGAAACTCGGAACCCACACAAGGGCAGGAGTTTCGACCCAAGGTTTGGGAGTGAAGGGTTTTTATAGGTGAAAACCACAAACGGGGGCGGGGGGGGCGGAGGGGGACACCAAGAGGGAACAGTGGAAAATCTCAACCCACATCATAAAAATAGTAGAAATTTCTTAACTCATTATTTCGCTGGTCATAAACCAGGGTGAGGAGTGGGAAACATCCTGTACACATTTTATTCAGGAATGTGACCTTACCCTGACCATTTTCTTGTGGTCAGCTACTTCCTGGAGTGACTTACCCAACTGTATTATTAGTTCCGCTATTCTTTGTCGAACGACCTAGCTGACCTGCCCCTGGCTAGTTCTTTCTTTGGGTGGCCAGCTAGTTCCTGGAACCTAGGCCTGTAAACTTGCTAACCTCAATTCAGAAGGGAGGGTCTCAAACTTCTCTATGAATTTTTACATCTTTCCACTTGCCGCTCCAGGTCCACTTCTTCCTAGGGAGTACCCAGGCTGTTGTGCGCCGAGCTGGACTTTAGGGAAGGAAGCTTAACCAGGCACCTGGTGGGTGCGGTGAGGCTCTCGGTAGGCAGTGAGTGGGCAGGCAAAAAATACACCCGGGAATAGCTTCAGAGAACTGGTTCATTTACTGGGGATGGGGAGAAAAAGGGGTATTTATACCTATGGGGAGCTGGGCAGGGCCTATGGTACAAGTTTGTGTTACTGTGCATCATTGGTCAGGACAGGGGTGTTAGAAGATGCTTCATCTACATACTCAATACTGTATGGGGTCCAGCGGGGAACCTTATAAGATCAAACAATGTCAAGGTAATAAATTCTTATTAGGATTGATGGTGGGGGAACCGGCTTTATGGTGCCAGTTTCAGGGGATGGGAAGGTAGCCAACTGCTGCCATCCTCATATTTGAAGTATCTGGGGTTGAAGCTCCCTTGACCCTTCTTCCGTAACCCCGAGCCATTAGTCCCAAGGTTTCTGTTATTTTTATGCTGCCCAAAGATAATGTATAATATTCTAGGGGTGTGTTTTACCTCTGTCCTGTTTGCCAATATTAATGATTCCCTTTTATGGCTTCTCAGGCTTCATCCTTGCATCCGAAGCCACTCGGGCAGAGGGATCAATCCTTTTAAGGTGTTAACAAGCTCCCCACCTTCCTTGTAGGTTAGAATGGAAATGAAGAGGTAGGGGGGCCCCTTCATATGCAAAGCCTCTGCATAAGCAATTCTATTCTGATGTCGTGCTGGCTGCAGAACCAGCCTCTTCTGAGACCTTAATTCACTTCCAGCTGATGCCCAGGGTGCCCAGAGTATAACAAAGGAAACACAGGAGGTGGATAAAGCTAAAAAACATCTCCAAAGATCACAGCGAGTTAAAAGCCAGCCCAACTGCAAGCCTCACAGACTGTCCTTGCCGCTTATCCCTGAACGGTCCGATGAAAGTGTTTATAAATTACTAACTGTGTTCTTGACGGGCGTACCTTCTCTCTGATACCCAGTAAGTTATTTTCCAAAATGGAAGTGGGGATGTATGAACTCGCACAGGTTGTCATGGCGCTTGAATGTAGTAAACAGTTCCTACAAGTTGTCCTCTGATCTCCCTCCATACTTATACTACAGCATGCAAAGGAGTGTATGTGTGTGTATGTTGTGTGTGTGGTGTGTGTGTGAGAGAGAGAGAGAGAGAGAGAGAGAGAGAGAGAGAAGTCTTAAATAATTTAAGATTAAAAAAATCTCTTAAATAAACACACATACTAAGAATTTTAAAAAAATAATTTGTGACTAATATGTTTAATTATAAATCTTATTTGCCGGTGCATATTTAAGGAGCTGCTCATTAAAATCATAGCAATGTTAATATCTAGAGACCGCACAAGAAGAGATGAGGGGAACTCAGCCTTGCACACATCACTCCTGCCACACAGCAACTAGAGAGCACACAAATCCAAGAATGCAGGTACTAGTTAAATAAAGGGAGATGGTGAGGGATGGGTGGATTCAGTTAGCGCACATTTCCTGGCTTTAATGAGACTTCTGAATTTACAGTAGCTTTATTTACATCCAGTGAGGAAGTGGGTGCATTTAAAGAAAATGGCCCAGATCTCTGTCAGCTCTGTACCTGTAACACAGAAGGGATTCCTAAAGGAAATACTCTAGAAAATGGTAGGGGTATGTTTCTACCAGCTAGGAGCTATCTGAATTTTATAAAAGGTTCCATGAGACTCAGACCCTAATCTGAATAGGAGAAGATGGTACCTCAAGCATCCAAAACCTCCAACCTAAAGTCCGAGTACTGGTTGATGTTGTATCAACTTGTCACAGCTAGTGTCGTCAGAGAAAAAGGAGCCTCCATTGAGGAAATGCCTCTGTGAGATCCAGCTGTAGCATTTTCTCAATTACCAATCAAATGGGGAGGGCTCTGGTGGGTGGTGCCATCCCTGGGCTGGTGGTCCTGGGTTCTATAAGAAAGTAGGCCGAGCAAGCCAAGGGAAGCAAGCCAGTAAGCACATCCCTCCATGACCTCTGCATCAGCTCCTGCTTCTAGGTTCCTGCTCTGCTTCAGTTCCTGCCCTGACTTCCTCCAGTGATGGAAGTGTAAGGCAAATAATCTCTTTCTCTCTAAGCTGATTATTGGTTGTGGTATTTTGTTGTAGCAGTAGATGTTAGCACCCCACAGTTACCTGGCAACAGCCAGGTGTGCCGAACTCACTATAAAAGGGGCTGCTTGCTCCCTCCTCACTCTCTTCTCTTGCTTTTACCTTCTCCCCACTCTGTCCCTTCTATCCCCATTCCTCTCCCCCTCTCTCCACCTGTCCATGGCCACCCTCTATTCCTCTACTCTTCTCTCTCTCTCTCTCTCTCTCTCTCTCTCTCTCTCTCTCTCTCTCTGCCTTTCTCTGTCTCTACTACCCCCTCAACTCCCCTCACCATGCCCTAAGTAATCTCTATTCTAGACTAAACTGTCATGTGGCTTGTACCTCAGTGGGAAGGATGCCTCAGCATGGCTGGCAGAGGCACCCCATTTCCCCTAAAACATACTGAGCCTCCACCAAACATATCCCTGGCTTATTTTTCTTTTTTACAAAACACAACAGTAACTAAGATAGTCAGAGAGGATGGCCTCCTCAGCCACTTGATACCCTGTGTATCAGCATACACGCAAGGGCTAATCTGATTGGTGTCAGGTGCCTGGCCAGTCATTCACTTGTCCTTGATGCTACTGTTGCTGAACATTTCTTGTGTTAGCATTCTGTCTGAACTCCACCCCCACAGTACCTGGTTACAGCCAGGTAGGCCAGGCCCATTATCAAAGGGGATGCTTGCCCCCTCCTCCCTTCCCCTTTCTCTCTCTCTCTCTCTCTCTCTCTCTCTCTCTCTCTCTCTCTCTCTCGATCTTTTGATCTCTTGCTCTTGAACCCTCTGTTCCCTCGCCCCTTCCCCTTCCCTTCCTCCCTCTCTCCACATGGTCATGGCCGACCTCTACTCCTCTACTTCTCTACTCGCTCTCTCACGTTGGTCCTGTATGGTCACAGCAGCCAGCAGCTGAGGCGGCCAGCAGCGGCTGCACAGGCCTTGGTTCCTGAAGTCTTTGGTTCCCGGCCAATGAACCAATGATATACATCCACGCAGGGCTTAGAACAGACTACATCAGGCCAAATGGTTCCAAATGGGATTTATTCGGGAGATAGGGCAAAGATGGGGGTTGAGGGGGAAGAAGAGGAAGAAGAGAGAGAGGTCAGGGGGTTCTGCCTGTTTTATATGGGCAGTGACATAGCCTCTACCAGGTAAAGGTGGGAGGTAGCCAAGTAGATTCTGGGAATGTTTGGCGGTTGTCTTGGCAATGATGTGGGGTTGCCTAGATGTGATATCACTGGGTTCAGAGCCTGATACCAACACCTTGTCCATCACATCCCATCCTAGAAGCTTCAGAAGTTTCATGATGCAGCCATCACCCTTACTGTAGATCCCACTCTAGGCTACAACCTAACAAAACTCTGTCATTTTAAGGATCCTGTGTGTTGGATCCCCTGGAGCTGGAGTTACAGATAGTTGTCAGTTATCAACTGCCATATGGGTGCTGGGAATTGAACCCTGGTCCTGTGGAAGAGTAGCGAGTGTTCTTAACTGACAAGCCATCTCTCCAGCCTTCAACATCACTACTTACTGGTGTCATAGTAGCACATCTGTCCCAGGAGTTACCAACCTGCATTATGAAGATAAATTGATACAGTAGTGAACTGATTTACTACTGCACTCAGAGATCTGTGCATCAGTCAGTCCTCATCCAACAAGTTTCTATTTACAATAGACAGTGATGAACATGGAAACCCACAGCTGGTCAAAGTATCAAGAATAAGAGACTACGGATAAGAAAATAAGAATGCTTAGCCTGAAATGGAACATGGATATCACACCCCTGCCTCCAACGTTTCAGGGATTATTCTAGAAGACAGGACATAAGGTGTAAGAGCCAGAGGCAGCGATGACTATAAGGAAACTGCGTCCAGACACAGCGGGGCAGCTGCACAAGGAACTCATGGTAGTTTTTCTAGGATTAGCAAGATCTGTGTGAGCCCAACCCAGACCAAATCCCAGCATGGAGTGGGGACTTGGGCATGACGTTCTGCTCCTAACACAGAAGTTATTGGTAACTGTGGTTGCATTTCATGTAGGCTCACCCCACAGTTACCCGGCAACAACCAGGTGTGCCTGACTCACTATAAAATGGGCTGCTTACCCCCTCCTCTCTCTCTCTCTCTTGCCATCTCCTCTTGCTCTTGCTCCCTTACCGTCTTCTCTCTCTCTCTCTCCCATTCCCCTTCCCCTCTCTCCACATGCTCATAGCCAGCCTCTACTGGTCACTGCTCCTCTCTCTCTCTCTCTCTCTCTCTCTCTCTCTTCCTCCCCCTCCCCCTCCCCCCCCCTCCATCTCCATCTCTATCTCTCTCCTTCCCCCTCAACTCCCCTCCCATGCCCTAAATAAACTCCATTCTATACTCTACCATCACCACGTGTGCGGTCCTCAGGGGGAAGGGATGCCTCAGCATGGGCCCACAGAGGCGCCCCCTTCCCCCACACCGTATGGAGCCTCCATCAAACGTATCCTGTCTTCTCTTTCTTTTTATGAAACACAACAACTGAGAGGTTAGAGAAAGGACCAGTTTTCTCTAAGAATTCAACCCTTGGTAAGTCAACCATGCTCCAGTGGAAGGCTACATATCCAAATCAATAGGAGTCAGCTTAATACTATGTCAGTTTATCATCATAATGTAGGTTGGTTATTCCTATGATAGATCTGCCACTATTATACCAGTTATGTTTGGTGAGGCTGGTCTTTACGTATTTTGAACACTTGGTTCCCCCAGTTGGTAGCCCTGTTTGGAAAGAATTACAGAATTTTTAGATGGTGAAGCCTTGCTGGAGGGATTACATCACTAGGGGTGGCTTTGAGGTGTGTCATCCTGGCCCCACTTCCGGATCTTTCTCTCCCCTTCCTGAGTACGGACGGTGCGTGATCAGCCACACCCTGTTCCTGCTTCTAAACCACGCCCACCGTCCTTCTAGTCACTCTGAAATTGTAGCTTAAAATAAGCGTTTGGCTCCTCCGTCCCGTCAGGATATTCTTATCACATCTGAAAGGTGCCTACTACAGACCCTGTCTACTCCATTAACCCTCATTCACAGAACCGGCGGCCTCCTCCCTGAGGTGAAATCCATTTTAGCCATGGGAACCTTCTGTATGAAACTACCTCTCAAACAATGTTATGCAGTAAGTGAAAACTGCTACCTCAGCCTAGGCTTCATTGAATTACAAACTTTAAAAGGAGTTACCTCGCTAATGAATGGCATCTCTGCGAAGACCTGATTCCACGCCCGCACCCTGCATGCCATCAATATCACGGCCTCAGCCTAGCCATTTTTCTTGCTATTATTATTAATTAGAAGTGAGACAATCAATTCTAAGGTATAACTGCTGAAACTGCTGGCAGTATTCAGCGAGCACATATTGGGACAAAAACAATTAGCAACACACTTAATTGAATTAAAGTAATTGGTAAACGGAAGGAGACTCCACTGGCGGGTTGCCGGCCCCTTGAGTTCCACCATCAAAACTTTTAAATAAAATGTAGTACGTGCAAAGTTTTAACTAAGCATTTATTTGGGGAAAATAAAAGGACGAGAAAACGAACCATCCTGAGTGTGCTCAGGCTGTCCCGAGTGGTATTTCATCCTCGGCTTCACAGTGCATCATTTTGGAAAATTTGAGGGACCCACCATGTGGTGGGACAGGCCATTGTATACGGTGATAAGTGAGTCTCCCTAAACGTGAGATTCTTTTCTGATTGAAAAAAAAAAAAATCACAGGATGGAGGAAGAGATGTCATCCTATTTTTGCATCTATTTGAAAGTAGATCAGTAGGCCGGCAGAGAAATAAAGTACAAGATTGCTTTCACAGTGTGAGCATCGTGGTAAGTTCTACCATGGCAATGTTCTTTAAGAGACATTTTATTCCAGATCTCAGCACCCAGGGTCCTCAGAGCCTACAATCACCAACAGCAGCCAAACATACAAACACAGCAAAAGAGCGAATCAGGCAAGGGGAGTTGATATATATGATTTGGAATCTAGATGGACAACTGAGATCAAACTGGATAAAAACCAATCTTTCTCAGAGACACAAACATTTTTTTTAAAGGAAGCTGTAATGGTTTGTATATGCTCGGCCCAGGGAGTGGCACTATTTGGAGGTGTGATCTTCTTGGAGTGGGTGTGGCCTTGATGGAGTGGGCGTGGCCTTGTTGGAGTAGGTGTGTCACTGTGGGCGTGGGCCTTAAGACCTTTATCCTAGCTGCCTGAAGCCAGTATTCTGCTAGCAGCCTTCAGATAAGATGTAGAACTCTCAGTTCCTCCTGCACCATGCCTGCCTGGATGCTGCCATACTCCCGCCTTCATGATACTGGACTGAACCTCTGCACCTGTAAGCCAGCCCCAATTAAATGTTGTCCTTATAAGAGTTGCTTTGGTCATGATGTCTGTTCACAGCAGTAAAACCCTAAGACAGAAGCCAACACAGTGCCACCAATGTGATGACTTCAGCGGACAGGATGAAGAGAGCATCAGTTGGACAGGCTCAACCTCCGCTGATTTTCCTGACTCGGAAGAGCAAGCATCGAGCTCTGCTAGTTGCTTTCATGAGGCTGTGACCAAGTGCCTGAGGGAAACAACTTAGGGGAGGTAGAATTATTTCAGCTCACAGCTTCGGAGGCCTTTATTCATAGTTGTTTCATACCACACATTTGGGGAGAATGGAAGCCTGTGGTGAAAGGGAGCTGCTGGCTCCGTAGAACAGGAAGAGATAAGGACAGATGAGGCCCCCAGAGGCCTACTTCCTCCAACCAGGCAGGGATCTTCACTATTCCCCAAGATCTGTTCAGGTGTTTACCGGCCCCCAAGGCACTAAGCCGTCCATTAGGTTAGGGTCCTCATGATGAAACCTAAATTCTTAGGTGTTTCTTAATCTGATCAAGATGACAATCAAAATTAGCCCACTTTGCTAGCATAGGAGTCAAGGCCTTAGTCCTAGGCTCATGGACTGTCACGTGTTTGTCAAATACAAAAGGATTTGTACTGGAGCTCTCTTCATGGAGTGTTTATTCTGGCAGAAGGGACAAGTAATAAGTAAGTAGTTATATTTTTTTTCTCTCTCTCTTGTGTGTCTCTGTGTGTGTGTCTGTGTGTGACTGTGTGTCTGTGTGTGTGTGTGTCTCAAGTGCACATGACCATGCATTTGATGTAAGTTCATTCTTGAGAATGCTAAGGCCAGCGAAGGATACAGAATGGTGTCCTCTATTCCTTTCTGCTTGGTTGCTTTGAGACCGGGTTGCTCCCTAAAACCAGAAGCTCCACATTTAGGCTAGACCAACTTGTCAGCGAGTTGTCAGAACCAACATGCCTCTGCCCTACCAATGCTGGACTTACAGGTGTGTGTAGCTGCGCCCAGCTTTTTACATAGGTGCTGGAGATTCGAACCCAGGTCCTCATGCTTACAAAGCAAGTGCTCTTTCCCACTGAGCCATCTTCTCAGCCCCAGAGTAACACTTCTTATGCTCACCATCCAAGTTTGACAGAGGTACGCAAAAACAAATAATTACAGCAACGTTGACAGAAAAACCAGCAGTTTCTCATAGAAGACTTGAGTAATGGCTCACTGGACACAAATTATCATGTGTAAAACTTCACTTGACAGAAGCTACTTTGTAACAACAGTCCTCCAGGTTCCAGAGACTCATATTTCATTGGTTTTGCCAGTTGTGGACATAAAAACAAAATGAATAATTCAGTGTGCCAAACTCTTCCTCTAGAAGCATTCTCAGAGGATCCAAAGCGAGCAGATTCTATTCTTACAAGCATATACACACAGCAGAGATGGTAAAGAAATGTGATATGTAGCCCATATATATATATATATATGATTGATATATATCATATACATATATATCATATACATACATGTATACATATATGCATACATCTGCATATGCATATATACATTCACATTATATATCATATATATACATATACATCATATACATATACACACATATATATATGTATATACATGCTCATCTGCTATGTCTTGCTACAGTGAAGACACAAGCCAGAGGCAAGTGCCTGCCACTCCACAAGACTTCCCTTGCAACCTATTGAAAGGTATAGACTAAAGAAGCCTCAATTTCCCCACTGAGTCAATCATCTCCACCTTTGATCACTCCTGGAGACAGAAAGTCCTACCCAAGGTCCTCCTATTTGAGTCTGAGAGGGTGCATTGATATCCAAAAAAAAAAAAAAAAAAAAAAAAAGTACCAGCAGGGAAGGGTACCATGTCCTAGAGAGAACACACAGTGTGACAGACTGAACTATGTCCCTCCCAATATTTTTTTGTTTGGTGGTTGGTTTGGGGTTTGTTGGTTGGTTTTGGTTTTGGTTTTGGTTTGGTTTTGGTTTTGGTTTTGGTTTTGAGATAGGGTTTCTCTGCGTAGCCCTGGATGTCCTCAGATTCACTCTGTAGACCAGGCTCATCTCAAACTCAGAGATCTGCCTGCCTTTGCCTCCAAGTGCTGGGATTAAAGGCGTGTGTGACCACCATACTCGGCTTCTCTCAACATTCTTAGATTGAAGCTGATCACATATTAATATTGAATGTTGGAGATGGGGTGATTAGGGAGTTTAGAAAGATAAATGGCATTCTAAGGGAAGAATATGTATCATTATCATCAAAAGAAGAGAAAGGGCACAAGAGGATTCTTCTCATTGTTTACAGAAGAAAAACTATGAGAGGACAAATAACAAGGTGGCTGTGTGCAAGATACAAGAACAGAGCTCACCAGAAACTGGACCTGCCAGCAGCTTCGGCTGGGCCTTCCACTTCTCTACACTAATAAGAAAATACTCTGGGCTGGAGAGATGGCTCAGAGGTTAAGAGCACTGACTGCTCTTCCAGAGGTCCTGAGTTCGATTCCCAGAAACCACGTGGTGGCTCACAACCATCTGTAATGAGATCTGGCGCCCTCTGCTGACCTGTAAGTGTACATGCAGGCAGGATGCTGCCTGCATAATAATAAATAAATAAAATAAATAAATCTTTAAAAGAAAGAGAGAAAGAAAGAAGGAAAGAAAAGAAAAACAAATACCCAGCTGTTTCCTGGACTGGGTCTGTTGTTTTGTCAGATTACCCTTATTAACACAGACACCTGCTGAGCCACAGAGCCCAAAGGTGTGGGAGGTCAAAAAAGAAAATGTAGAAGAGGTTTTAAGTAAACAAAAGTGGTACCCAAGGATAGGAAATGCCTCCATAGGAACTAGGTAAATTTTATGAAAAGGAGGCTTCAGATGCCGCCCTTGGAGAAAACAGTGTGACCCATGGTGGCTTTCCCCCTGGGTATAGGAGATCTTGTGTCACAGCTGCGATCTTGGTGGGAGAGGGCTCCTCCTCCATTTCTAGGTTCAAGGTCTTTTCCTCTGGGAAACTGTTAGATTGATTACCACCTGCCAAAGTAAGAAGCAAGGTGTGTCTGTATTCCACTCTCTTCTGTTTATCCCATCAATCACTTGCTTGCAGATGAACCTCTGGAATAGCCCGAAGTCCCCATTAACAGAGCAGAGTACAGTCTGTGCTAAGCTCCAACCAAGACGTATTGCCAGGGTTGTGACTATGCTTCATCCACTGCTCTGGCTACAGACTGCCGTAGCAGGACTGTCATAGTCACGGTTTCTATCCTGCATGAATGTCATGACAAGAAGCAAATTGGGGAGGAAAGGGTTTATTCAGCTTACACTTCCACATGGTGTTCATCACTAAAGGAAGTCAGGACTGGAACTCAAGCAGGTTCAGGAAGCAGGAGCTGATGCAGAGCCATGGAGGGATGTCTCTTACTGGCTTGCTTCCCCTGGTTTGCTCAGCTTGCTTTCTTATAGAACCCAGGACTACCAGCCAGGGATGGCACCACCCACAATGGGCCTCCCACCCTTGATCACTATTGAAAGAAAATGCCTTACAGCTGCATCTCATGGAGGCATTTGCTCAGGGAGGCTCCTTTCTCGTGATAGCTCCAGCTTGTGTCCAGTTGACACATGAAACCAGCCAGTACAGGGACCATTCGATGCTGTCTGCAAAGTGTTAAAACTCTAGTGCCAGAAACACAATGTAGGAAATGGGTCACTTAGTCTAAGTTTTGGCTAACTTTGCGTCATTTCCCTCTATTCAAGGAGCGATTTCAGTTGCAGGAAAAGCAGCCGCTCTAGGAGAACCAGATTTCATGTAGCCACAGACAGACAGCAATCAAACCAAGAAAGAAGATGGGAAAACAGCTTGATTCACGCACAGTGACTACCTTTAATCTGTTATTGTATGTTTGTGTATGCATTGTGTTGATGTATGTTTCACTGTGGATATGCACACACGTGTGCGGATATATATGTACATGGTGTGGAGGCCAGAGTCTGACGTCAGGTCTCTTTCTTGGTCACTTTCCAACTTACATGTCAGGATCTCTCAGGTGAACCCAGTGTTCACTCCCTCAGAGAGTCCTTTAAGGGAGTCAGATTGACCTACTGGATAGCCATTTCTGCTTCCCAAGCATGGCGACTACAGGTGGGCCACCACGCCCACCTGGCATTCATGTGAGATCTGGAGAACTAAACTCGGGTCTTCATGTTTGCACAGAAAGTGATTTACCCACTCGTCAACACCTCCACCCCGACCCTCCACCTCAGCCATGACTTTACTCTTTCTACAGCAAAATGCCAAAATAAAACCCACCTGATAGTCGCATTCATTTGCTAGGTTAAATGAAGATTTGACTTTCTAATAGAACTCAAGCACTCAAGTCTTAGCTTCTTAGAGTGCTATGAGGTAGGCAAGCCTGATTAATAGCCTCCATATTGTCGGCTAGTATGTCATTTGGACTAATTACTGGCCTTCGAAATATCTTACAAACAAGAAGTTTAATTATATACAAACTACAGTATTTGTTTGAAAGTCAAGTTCAACAATACCTTAAAAGTGCCTACCACATAATAGTTGTTTGATAAAAGCTGTGTAATATTATCGCTGCTATTTTTATATACACTTGGTGAGAATAGTAACCAGGCTTGGAGTAGCAGAGGCAGAGGGCAGGGAATGTGTACTACTGAGTAACCCGTGTGCAGGACGCACTGCCATTTCGTGTATATTATACTATTTTTGATTTATCATGAGTCTCTGTATTTACCACAACTCAATGGAGTAGATAACAATTACTCGACAGACACAGAAACAGTGCTGGAGAGATGGCTCAGTGGTTAAGAACACTGGCTGCTCTTCCAGAGGTCCTGAGTTCAGTTCCCAGCAACCACATGATGGCTCACAACCATCTGTAAAGGGATTTGAGAACCTCTTCTGGCATGTGGGTATACATGCAGACAGTGCACTCCTACACTTAAATAATAAATACATAAATAATACATTTAAAAAAACAAAAACAGGGCTGAAGAGATGGCTCAGAGATTAAGAGCACTGGCTGCTCTTCCAGAAGGCCTGAGTTCAATTCTCAGTACCCACATGGTGGCTCACAACCATTTGTAATGGGGTCTGATGCCCTCTTCTGGCCTGTAGGCATATATGCAGGCAAAACGCTGTATACACAAACAAATCTTAAAAAACAAAAACAAAAAAAACATATTAGTAACTTTGCCATCGCATTCAGGTGACTTGACTGCAATGTCGATAGTCTTGACTGAGATCTAATAAATCTATATTAATATCAATAAAGTTAGAAATAGAAAGATGACCTCCCGGGTAACATACAGAAGGATCTCATGAATCGCCTTAAAAAGTGTTCCGGCCAACATTTGAGGCATCCATAAAACCCTGAGGAGCGAAGCACCCATCCCGGCATCACGGAATCAGAGGCAGGGATGCAGCCAGTGGATCCAGGACTCATTCATGTGTCTCTGACCTTCAAAATCCATTCTCCTCCTAAACCACCCTGGCTCACCCTGCTCGTGCTGCGTGCGTGCGTGCGTGCGTGCGTGCGTGCATGCGTCTAAGGATGTTAAGGCCCATGTGAGCAACTGCCGGGTTCTTTTTATTCCTTTGACTCCTCGAAGCTGGAGCTGGAAGGCAGGTCTGCCCTCTGCTGGAGAGAATTCTTTCTGTTTCTGTTTCAATTTAGCCATCCTCTCTCTTTGAGACCTATTTCACCCAGCCAGAGAGGAAAAATAACTCTGGGTTTGATAATTATTCCTTGGGGTTTCCAGAGCCTCCAGCCCTTGCCATTGGCGCGGAAAGATGAGCGTCACAGCTGATTGGTGGGAAGCAAACAGGAGAGCCCAGAGAAGTGCACACCCTCGATGTCTCACAAGAACCTTCGTACTAGAGTTTTACTTTATCTGGGTCGACCACATCCTATCCCAATTTAGCAAGGAATTTATGATAGCTTACATGTGAAATGTCTCACATAAGCTCTTGTGTTTGAATACCCCACCCCATCCCACCCCAAGCTGGTGGTGGTGGGTTTTGTTTTGTTTCATTTAGTTTCATTTGGAGGCAGAGCATCCTGAAGGAAGTAGATCACCAGAGGTAGGGGATGGAGTCTTGAAGGTAAAGAGCCGAGACTTCATTTCCTGTCCCATATGAGAAGACCGTCTCAGTCCCATGGCTACAGATAGCCATAAGCTGTCCCAGGGTTCCTACAAACCATAGGTCAAAACAAGCCCTTCCACCCGAGTTGCTTCTTGCCAAGTATGCAGTTGGGTATACAGGGGAGAAAGACTGAAGCAACAGCTTTAAATTCCAGATCAGGCAGCTTATAAAGTAGGTTACTACTGTTTCTAAAACCTCTAAACCTAAGTGTCCTTAGGATGTGCAAACATAAATCCTCCATGTGGTCCAAAGGAGACTATGCTTCCTGCAGTCGATTCTAGGACCAGAGCCAGAGGATGACAAAGCCTGGTTTCCGAGGCTTTTCATTAATATATCTATTCCCTTCAGAGGCTCTGCGTGGTTGCTTGGAATAATATTCGTAGGTTTGGGGTCAACATCATCTCACCCTATATTTCTCCCACGTTTATGAATACAGCTATTTCTCTAACTATAATTACACCCTCCCCTTCCTGTTTCCCATGAGTTGTCAACCTTGGTTGAGCTGAAAATTATATCCTTGATAACTGTGATTTCTAAAATATCAGAAATATATTTTAAGAATCATTTTTAAAAAACAATTATAATGAGAAAAAATATGCACCAGAGTTTTGCCCAAACCACTGTATGTGTGTCAGAAAACAAAAGCCACCATGGCTATATTGACCATGTAACCAACAAATAACTATATACTACCTATACTAAGGAAGACATTTTTAACTTTTATACTTCACTTAGCAATCACATGTGTAATCATGTGTGTTCATGATCCTGTGCACACATGCCATAGCATGCATGTGGAGGTCAGAGTACAGCTTACAGATCTCAGTCCTCTGCTTCCAGTGTGTAGATCCCAGGGAACAAACTCAGGTAGTTAGGCTTGGCTGCAAGCACCTTAACTCACTAAGCTGTCTTACCAACTCAGACAGAAAAAGCTTGTAAACAATACTAGTGATCTGTATGCACAGGGAGAAGAAGTCTGGAGCCGTATCATAAAGAAATAACTGTGGCCACAGGCAGTGGCTCCTAATTTTCCTTTACATGTTACAATCTCCTGGTGTTATTTTAAAATATCATCTGAAGGGGCTGGAGCGAAAGCTCAGACACTAAGAGCACCAGCTGATCCTAAGGGGCCAGAGTTAGATCCGTGGCACCCCCAGAGTATCTCAAACCTCCAGTCCTGGGATACGGATGCCCTCTTTTGGCCTCCAGAGGCTCTGCACTCATGTGGTGCATAGTCTGCATTCAGGTCCAACACAAAATATATAAAGTAAATAAATATAAATTTTTAAATAAAAATGAAGGACCATCTGAAGCGGACTTTCCCGGGGGTGACATATGCGTCTTTGGTTCCTTGCTGAATGAACGTGTGGTTCCAACACTCAGCCCATACTGAGACCAGGGTCTGAAAGCCGCGGGGCTTCAGGACCTTGGACAGCTGCACGCTGCCTGGAGAGGCGGCAAAGACTGACTTTCTCACTAACAGATGCGAGGAAGTTAATGAAAAGGTGGGGAGTGTAAACCATGCGGAGGAAACTAAACGTTTTAAAATGGTGTCTTAAACTAAAATGAGCTTCAGAATCCACGCGGAAGATGTTGAGAAGCAGAAAATGTAACAGGATTAAGGTGATTTTTTTTTTTACCCCAGCATGCTCTGTAAGAATCTCTCCAGTATCTCACAAACAAGAAAACCAGGAGGGAATAGCAAACACAGGCTCGAGCACGCAAGCACAGGCTGTAGAATGGCAAGCAGAGGTTGGAGCACAGCAAGCACAAGCATGAGCACGCCAAGCACAGACCCGAGCAATGCAAGCAGAGGCCAGTGCATGGCAAGCAGAGGCCGGAGCATGGCAAGCAGAGGCCAGAGCATGGTAAGAACAGGCCAGAGCACGGCAAGCACAGGCCCGAGCATGGCATAAACTGGCAAGAGAATGCAAAACACAGGCGGGAGAATGGAAAGCACAGGCTGGAGCATGGCAGGAACAGGCTGAAGCATGCAAGAACAGGTGGGAGCATGGCAAGCACAGGTCTGAGCACGACAAGCACAGGCTGTAGCATGGCAAACAGGCCCAACCATGGCAAGCACAGGCCCAACCATGGAAAGCAAAGACTCGAGCACGGAACAATACCTGAGAGGACTCCCAGTGAGGATCCAGTACTGATGAAGTATCAGAAGCCAGAGTACCTCTGCAATGACTCTTTGCAGTGCATTTGCAAGCAAAGAAGTGTGGACAAAAGGGTAAACACAGAGTGGGACACAGAGTGACACACTGCAGCTTCCACGACGAGATTTTTATTTCTTCTGTTGAGAGGAAGATTACAAGGGTGGCGGGCCTGTACAACGGGAGGGAGAGATGAGTGGGATTGGGGTGCATGATGGGACATTCACAATGAACCAATAAAGAGATGGCTAGAGAGATGAAAAAAAGAAAAAAGAAAAAAAGAAAACCAGGAAAGCACAAACTCCTCAGTCTAGATTTTCCTCTACCTGCTTGATAGAAATACTCTGAATAAGGCATAATGAAATGTCCCTTCTTATTCTGCTATGAAAATCGGCAAGATTATAACACATGGGAAAGTTGGGGGACAACAACAGGGACTGTCTATGCAGAACAATTTCGGTTTCTGTAACAACTTGCAGCAAGACAAAAATCAACAAAAGGACAACTTTAAAAGACAAGGGAACTTTCTGGCTCACATCCAAATCGGGCTCGGAATGAATTCCCCAGCTGTCGTATGCTCTGATTTATGACGCAGTTAAGGTAAGGGAGATCCCCGCTACTCATCTCCTATCTTCATACCTCCTAAACCATATTAGGTGGTTCTCATCTGCTGACAGGATCAGAATCACTCAAACAATGCAGACAACTGTCACGTTGCGCCCTGATAAGTGGGGCTAGCACGTGGTACCCAGTATATTCCCCAGCTATCCTCATTACAACCTAAGCAAGCCGTTTCTTGGAAAACCAAATAAAGTGGTTCACATTTTTCAGGCACCTCAATGGCACGGCACCAACGTTTCAGCCCTCCTGTCAAATGAGATGTTTTGGTCCATTTATCATTGAAAACACCTCTCATTAAGAATGGAGTCTAAGTGTGGAGGCTGAGAGCCAAGAAACTCATCTTATCCCATCAATCACTGGAAAACACAACTCGGCCATGTTAGCTAACTTGTTTGTAACTGATTAGTTACGGAAAATCAAAACTAAGGGAACTGAGGATGTGGCTCAGCCGTTAAGGTGCTTGGTTCGAGTACACAGGGACCTGAGCTCAAGTCCCCAACACCCACATAAGAGCCTGGTACCATGGAGTATTCTGTAATCCCAGCAGTGGAGACAGAGAGACCAGTCCTAGTATATTCAATGAGCTCCAGGTTCAGTGAGCTCAAAAAAAAAAACAGAGTAAACAAACAGAGAAGAAAATTCAGCATCAGTCTCTGGCATGCACACTCGAGCATGTGCAAGGAGCATATGCCTGCACACATCCAGACAGACAATAAACATGAAAAGGGGGAAGAAGTCTGTTTGGTTCATAATTGGGTAAAGAACACAAATTATGACTTCTCAAAAGGCAGGGCCTTCCTTGAGTTTGTCTTACGGGTGATCAGTGCCCTCTGATGACTCTTGTCAGAGTTCGGTTGCCAACATCAGAACTGTTCATTTCTACCCTGCTGCCTTCTTGTGGTAGCCAAGCAGCACTGGGTAAAACTCCTTCCAAAGAAAAGTGTGAGCATGGAACCGGGCTTCTCACAGCTTTGAAAAGGAAAATCACAGAAGCACAATGTCACAAATCCTGACAGTGTCAACAACCGCACCTCTGTCCAGTTACAGACATACAACTAAATCCTAGTGGAATATTTATAAGATTTCTCCCTTGAGGGAAAAAAAAATTAGACTCTAACAATGTCTGTGATTTCTTTATAAAATCTACTTTGGAAAAATATGTGTTTATATCTGGCTCAGGGAGCTTTCGAGTGTGTAATACAGCCAGACCCAGAGCTCATCTTCTGAGCCTGACCCTCCCTGGATGCAAAACTACAAAAACATCCAGGTTTGCAAAACCTCTGAGAGGTGGTCTAGCTGACCTAGGTAGAGGCTCCATCCTAGGTCCTGCCTTTTTGCATTGTAGACCAATTAATTAGTTAACAGCTAACTAATTATAGACCTATTAATTGACAGCTGGAAGAAAGTTGCTGTAAATAATGGTTTCCAAGTCAATATTTCTGAGCTTGATTAAGCACGTGGGCAAGCAGAGACCACTGCATGCGACAAGCTCAGAGCTCATCACACATCCTATATTCTATACAGAATTCTATATATGCTTACCTGATATCTTAGTTAGGGTTTTACTGCTGTGTTCAGATACCATGACCAAGACAAGTCTTATAAAGGACAACATATATTTGGGGCTGGCTTACAGGTTCAGAGGTTCAATCCAGTATCATCAAGGAGGGAACATGGCAGCATCCAGGCAGGCGTGATGCAGGCACTGCTGAGAGTTCTACATCTTCATCTGAAAGCTGCTAATGGAAGACTGACTTCCAGGCAACTAGGGTGAGAGTCTTAAGCCCATGCCCTCAGTGACACACCTACTCCAATAGGCCACATCTCTTAATAGTGCCACTCCCTGGGCCAGACATGTACAAACCATTGCACATGGGCTGGGCTAGAACACAGCAGCTAAAATCTCCACTGGATTACACACATCACACACACACACACACACACACACACACACACAGAAAACCCTGGCTGATTCAAATGGATACTTTAGAATTGATAGGTCACAGGCAGGAAGGCTTTTTTCAGTAGAAAAATCTGCCTTTGATGGGTTTTTTATTGAAGTAAAATTCGTATAACACAAATTCATCATTTTAAAGTGAATTATATAATACCCTCTTTTAGGTATTCTAAAGCCTGTACCAACTCTCACACAGTACTCAACGTGAAAGCTACAATCAATCAAACTGTTTTCACACTTTGTATTTTTGTATTTTATTTTTACACAATGGAAGGCTCGACTGAAATTCCCCTCCATGACACTGACTAATTTTCGGGGTCATTGCCTCAGATTGGGTGATCATTCACAATATGCTTTTAATCTCTTCCTGCGGCGTCCTAGAAATGCCGTTTGATGTGACTTCCGTGAAGAGGAGTCTCTGCTTCACCCGGGACCTGGATGGTATCAGTGCGCCTGCGCAGTGTCCCTCTAACGGTGACGTTAGACCCAGCCAGAAGGCGTTGCACCTGAAACTTGATTCTTCCTCAGTAAACAGTAAGCCTAGGACACTGTGGCAAGTTTGTAAAACACACTAAATGTGCTTTATGGACCTCCACATCCACTAATCATGCTCCTCCCTCCGCTGTGTCAGCCTTCTATAGCCAGTGAGCTTGCACGCCCCCACACACTGCAGCTCTCCAGAAGATGTAAGACCCTAAACTCCCGTGAGCACCACCCCAGCCCAGAGCTTCACGTCCCACACTTTGTTGATTGCTTCTGGGAGTCTCATAAACAACACAGAAGTGTGCTGCTAACCTGTGGAGGTAGCACACACACTTCAACCCTGGAGATGCAAAGAGGAGGCTCTGATGAGACAGAGATATCTTGCTAGTCTAAACAGGACCGTGTACTTGGGGTGCTGAGTCCTGTGTGTGATCCTGAAGCCACAGCTGTGGGCTGCTATGCTATCCAGTTAAAGCTGAGACAGAGACAGAGAGGATAGATAGATAGATAGATAGATAAGATAGATAGATAGATAGAGATATAATTAATAGGTAGATACATAGATAGTTATAAAATGATTCATAGATAGATAAATATAATAAATAGTATATATACTAGATAGATAGATAGATAGATAGTAATATGATAAGTATTAATTGAGATAGTAGATATACTAGATAGATAGATCGATGATAGATAGATATAATAGATTGATAGATAACTATAGAGATATATAATTAATGATTGATAGATAGATGATAGATACATATATAGTTATAATAGATGATTCACAGATACATAGATAAATAGGATTGATATATAGAGAGGATAATTGATAGATACATAGATAGTTATGATAGAAGATTTATAGGTGAATCCATAGATAGATACATATAATTGATAGATATTAATAGAGAGATATAATTGATAGATGATAATAGATAATACTAGATAGATAATAGTGATGATGATAGATAGAGTCATGTAGGATAGTAATGTATAGATAGATATAATAGTTTTGTGTGTGTGGTGTTGTGTTTGTAGGACCAGAGGCCATGCTCAGAGCGTCTTCCTCAATTGGTTTTCTTTTATAATTTAATCTATGTTACTGAGATTAAAAACACACACACTCTGGCCAAAAGCAACTTATTGGAAGAAGGAAGTGTATTTGACCTACACTTCTAAGACACAGTGCATCATTGAGGGAGGTCAGGGCAGGTGCTTAGGCAGACACTGTTTGCTGGCTAGCTCTCAGCTCACAATCACCTAGCTTTCTTACAAGCCCAGACCACCTGCCTAGAAATGGTGCCGCCCAGAGTGGGCTGGAACCTCATCAATTCACAATCAAAACCCCTCCCAACAGTCATCCCCATAGACCCACGGAGACTCTTTTCAAGTGTTTCTCATGGTGACAACTTGAGTCATAGCTGACTAGGACGTTTCCTACCTTCTGTTTTGAGACAAGGTCTCTCAGTCTGAAGCACATCAATTAGGCTAGGCTGTCTGACCATTGAGCTCCAGGGATCAGCCTGCCTCTGCCTCTCAGCACTTCTGTTCCTATCAGGGCTCTAAATTCACATTTAATCTCTCTCCAACTCTTCACCACTGAGAGCGGGAGGCGGGATCCGGTGACTTTATTCCATTACCGAAATGAATTGAAAGACTACACAAAATCATCCCCAGCCAAGTCATCAATAACGTGAAAACATGCTCCCTGGGGACGGAAAATAGATGACTGCTTCAGTGTGAACATCCTGTGTGGGGAATGACTCTAATTAAAAGAGCCATCTTCCCTATCAAGCGGTGACTGCAAACTCGCTCACCAAATCTTAACAAGAGCGTGCCTGCCACCTAGTGTCCAAAGCCTGAATAACACCCTCCGGCATTTAGAGGATCTCATTATAAAATCTATTAATACGCAAACAGTCACGCCATCACAATAAGTTAGTCATTTATAGAAATCTGGGAGAAATGAATCTAGCCAGGCATGGTGATGCACATCTGGAGTCCCCAAACTTAGGGAGCTGAAGCATGAGGGTCCTAAATTTGAGAGCAGTCTAAAAGAGTTAGTGAGATTCCGTCAACTCTATGATGGAGGGTGTTACAGACGGGAGTTGCAGGCTTCAATCTAAACTTGAGTGTGTTCTAGGTGAACTCTGAAAGGCTGCTTAGTGTCTTAGAAAATTAGTTTCTCATCTTCAAAGAATGGTATAATAATAAATTTAAGATAACTATGAAATCTACTCTCCTAGCTCACAGCCTACATTATCAGACTGTGATAGGGGGACCTCTAGATCTACCAGGTATGTGAGAGACCTAACATTGTTTGTCCCTGGTACCATAAGCCACTTACATAGGTTTGCGGAATCCAGACCAGCATATTTTAAACACTAGATGCATTTGTGTTCATATAGCTCAATAATAATAATAAAACATTTCCATGATATAGACACATGTGAGCAAGAACCTGACAAAGATTCTGCCCCCTCGTGGCAAGACATGAACCGCAGCCTCTCAGCCTACACCCCAGTCTACCATTCACATGCCACATTCCTACCGTTGTCATAGCAAGTTCTCTTCTGTGGCACTGGGAGGAGGGGTGGGAGGGGACGGGAACGGGAAGGGGGAGGGGCCAAAGTACGTCCAAAGCCTTCCTCCACCTCAACTAGCCTTGCAACCTCAACCCCTATAGTTCCAAGAGATGTGGTAGGAAGAGAGACTCTTCATAGGCATGATATGATACTCGTGTGCACGCATGAGCGCATGCACACACACGCTCACTTTTTTTTTTTTTTTTTTTTGGTTCCCTGGTTTACAACCCTCTGCTCCTTCACTTACTGGAGCCTTAGTCCTACAAGGATATTGCCAGTCCTCTCAGCTTTTGCAAATGGCCTCCACAGTTTTCTAGTTCAGTTTCCTTGCATCTCCTTTAGGGGACGTCATCATGTCAGCATTGCCTGGAGACTCTGACCACAGAACTCCTTCCAGCCCTGATTGGAGCTCAGCTCCACATGAATATTCACAAGTGGGTGTGTGCGTGAACGTGTGCTCCCATTGGGCCGCGCCCCTTCAGGAACCAACTGTCATTTTCAACTCAATATTAAGTCATTGATAGTCTAGGCGGTGTTGATACAGGTGCCCTGCGTTACATCCTTGTTAACATCCATGTTGAGTTTGAAGTCCTTGTTCAAGCAGGCCCGTGAATAAAACTAAAGAAACAAACACCATTCAAAGGAATTCCACCAATCGGGTACTCTAGACCTTTCTACTCGCAGTATCTGAAGCATAGAATCCACCCAGGAAAGTAAATTTCCTTTCTTCTTTTTGAGTATGGAAAATTACTGTCCTAAGATCTTAAGCAAGTTTCCAAAGGTCACCTAAGACAGGGTCAAGTTCAAATCAGAGCTTGTGATTCTGTCTCTAAATGTGGTGTGTTGCAGCATGTGATGGTTTGATATTCTTGGCCCAGGGAGTGGCACTATTAGAAGGCTGGTCCTGTTGGAGTGGGCGTGGCCTTGTTGGAGTGGGTGTGGCCTTGTTGGAGTAGGTGTGTCACTGTGGGTGTGGGCTTTAAGACCCTGATCCTAGCTGCTGGGAAGTCAGTCTTCTCCTAGCAACCTTCAGATGAAGATGTAGAACTCTCAGCTCCCCCTACACCATGCCTGCCTGGATCTGCCATGTTCCTGCCTTGATGATAATGGACTGAACCTCTGAACCTGTAAGCCAGTCCCAATTACAAGAGTTGCCTCAGTCATGGTGTCTCTTCACAGTAGTAAAACCCTAACTAAGACACAGCATTAGCCTTGTCTTTATTCCTGTACAATATTCCCTCTTGCTTACTTCCATGCCAACACTAACACTTCAGTGATGAGCAAGAGATAACGCCATCTTACAAAGACTCCCTTCTCCTTTGACCACCAAACTGGCTCTTAAAATTCACTGTGATCTGAGCCCAACTTAAGAGCTATATCCAAACTTGCTGTGGTAATTTGAGTGTAGGTGTGAATACTATGCCTGCCTTTTTAAGAGTATGGTAATATGAAGAATCCTTTTCTAAAAATTAACTTCTAGAATTAGCGATCTACAGAAAGTTTAGGGATCTTGGGACAAGCTAAGAAATGTCATGGAGAATGATCATGCCACACATGGAATGCAGATCATGTGATCTGATGAAAGGATCCTGTTTAGGCAACGCACCACCAGCCCTGCAATCAGCATTAAGCTGAGAATCTCAGCTCCTTCCACAGCATGCCTGGGAGTGTGACATCTGAGTTCTTGCCTGATGATCAGATTAACCCTGATGACGTAATGACACAAAACAATGAGTGCTTCCCTTTACACTTAACCCGAAATTTAGCTCACTCAATCTTATAACACAGACAGTCTTGACTTTAGTATGAAAATTCCAACCACTGTTCTTGAAGCCAGCCACTGCACCGGCAAGAACTAAACCATAAAACCATCTTTAGACGCCACCAGCATGGCAGGGCTTAGAACAGCTGCGTCTCGAGCAGCACGGCTGTATGCTGAACTCAGGGCAATGGCTCTGTTGGTCTGGATAAGGACCAAAATGTAGAGAGAGCACATCTGGATGCTGCTCACAGCTGCACTAGTAATGGGTCTGACAATTTAAAATGAGGCGCGTTAAAATGTCAATCTAAACTGGTGACAATTTTCTGTGGTTTTCATCCTTGTACTGTGTCTTGGTGTTGTCGTTGTTGTTGTTGTTTAATCTTGTGGGTTCAACTGTTTTCTCCCTATAACAGCACATTGGTGCCAGGTGTAGCATTGCAAAACCTCTGGGGAATTGACTCCAGGAGTCAGGCGAGTCGTTCGAAGATTAACTACACCAACTTCCAGTTTTAAACACACAGGCTTCGCCTTAGCTCACCCCAGTCTGACTCTAGTGAGCCCAAGAATTGTTTGGTTTTAAATATTTATTTACTTTACATATATGACTACACTGTAACTGTCTTCAGACACACCCAGAAGAGGGCATCAGATCCCATTACAGATGGTTGTGAGCCACCATGTGGTCACTGGAATTGAACTAAGAACCTCTGGAAGAGCAGTCAGTGTTCTTACCTGCTGAGCCATCTCTCCAGCCTCCCTAAGAATTGTTTGTTTTGTTGTTGTTATTTGTTTTTTTGGTTTTTTTGGGTTTTGGGGTTTTTTTTTTTTAACTCATAGTCATCTTGATGATCAGTCAGACTTTCTCTTCAGAGGCAGGCATCCTCCTTTTCCTTCCTCTCCATGGTCACATCAGCGTATTTGCCTCTTGTACATTTTCAGGGGAACGAGTCTACCAGCTACCTACTTCCTTCCCTTGGTTCTACGTGAGAGAAGGATGGCTTGATCTGACTACTAAGATCAGGGAGGCCTCCAGCATGAATGGTCCAGCCTCTACACTCCCTGTGGCTAGATGCCAAGTAGGACTGCTCCTCTCTGAAGATGTTCTCCAACATGGTCTGCTCGCATAGCATGCACGTCCCCCCTGAAGAGCTCTGACTTCTAACCTCCACTGTAGCTCTCCGACTCTTGTTTGTGTTTAAACTAGAAGGATTTTGAGCAGGCTGTGGTCTCTCCTTTGCTCCCTTAGAAGAAGTCAGTTTCCATCAGACACGATCCAAATGCAGATCGCAAGGGTGTCCATAAAAAAGACATAAATCCTTGAAATAACCTCAAGGTTGTATCCCCCAGGTTAATACATTTAAATTGAATACCTGATGTGGGGAGGCTGGGGGGTGAGAACAGAGACTTCATGGGTCTAATTATCAAGTCACGGGCTGAAGAGATGGCTCAGTGGTTAAGAGCACCGACTGCTCTTCCAGAGGTCCTGAGTTCAATTCCCAGCAGCCACATGGTGGCTCACAGCCATCTGTATGGGATCTGATGCCTTCTTCTGGTGTGTCTGAAGACATGGCAAGTGTACTCATATAAATAAAAGTAAATAAATCTCAAAAAAAAAAAAAGTCCCAGAGGGAAGCACCAACTGAGAGCACAGAAGAAGCTGCCACCCAGTGCACCAAAATTTGGGCTCACCAGATACCAAACCTGCTCACCAGATACCAGAGCTTTGATGGTGACTTCCAGCCCCTCATAGTTGTGACAAGTGAATTGCTAGATTTCTAAGCCACCGCTTGATAGTATTTGTTATAGCAACGCACATGGAATAGAAGATTATGAGATTAGTTTTCTCCTGGTTTGGATGAAGATTTACCTCCGTGGTAGAGTGATTGCCTAACATGCAGTATCTCAGCATCGGTCCCGGCACTGAGAAAATATCCAAACAAGCACTGGAAGTTTAAAAAATAAATACATTCATCAGCTCATTTCCATCAGCATCTTAACCAGCTTATCCTCTAGTTCTTCTAGAACTCTTCACTGAGACCATCTAGCCCTAAATGGAAATACAAAGTAAGAAGGTAGGAACCTTCTCCATCCATCCTTAATAAGCAGCAGCAGACAACACAGCCCCACATTTAAAGGAAGCTGGACCCTAGAATCAGGCAAGAATCATATAAAACATGATGCGTATGGATGCTCCCCAAGGAAGCTCACTTGTGGCATCAGCGTTTTCGGCATGAAGTAGAGGAAGGTGCATTGGTTAGGAAGACTCAATGAAAAGGTGCTCTGGGAGCTAAAGGAGAGGCTTCCCCTGTGTGGAGGCTTCCCTAGATGGCGTCTGAGCCTCCCGGTCCGTCTCTGTGGTTAGAGTGTGCGCACAGCATATGTAGAACCCTCTGGCTGTTTTTCCTTGTGGTGCTGGGGATTGAACCTAGAGTCTCTTGCACGCTAGGAGAGCACTTCTCCACTGCATTACAGCCAGAGTCTTCTAAAACATTTATAAGATAGTGTGTGGTGTGGTGTGTGGGGGGGGGGGTGTATGTGTGTGGGGGGTGTGGGGGGGTGTGTGTGTGTACAGATGTACATGTGAAGGAGTCAGTCTGCTCCCTCCGCTATCTTGGTCTAAGAGACTGAACTCAGGTCACCATGCTTGGAAGCAAGTGTTTTATCCCGGGAGCCATCTCTCCAGCCTTACCACCCATTTTGAGACGGAAACTTCATTTCTCATTTAGCTTCCCTAGCTGTACTTGAATTTCTCTGTAATATAACCCTGACAGGCCTTGAGTTTACCATCCTCCTGCCTCACCCTCCAGAATAACTGGATTACCAACTTGTCACCAGAACTGTATAAACCATGGCTTTTGAAGGCCACGAGCATCAGGCTGGGTCGGGGTGCTCGCAGGGCATGCTAATTTTGCTGAGTGTCTTTTAAGTTATTATTGTACAAAAGAGAAATAGCTCTTCCAAATAGGTGGCTATTTTTTTTTTTAATGTTCCAATTTCCAGCCCCCAATCTGTGTTCCGTATGCAAACCCCATTTCACTACAGGTAGAAATAGACAGGTAGTTTTGATGTCATTTAAAGAAAACTGCCCGGCTCTTTCCAGTTTAAAGGCACAGGTTGCTTTTCCACTGGTCTGGGCCATTCCCTGGGTCTTTCTTGCTTTGAAACGCCGCCCACTTACATGTCCGAGTGTTTCCTACTGTTGTTAATATGGAAGGTGGGAGGAGGCTCTTTAAAAAAACCCAGCCCCTGGAACAAAGCCCAAACGACCATGATTTCCCGGCATTAGGTCCCTCATTAAGTTGTCCGGGGCAATCATTTTATGAAAGCGCCGAGCTTTAACTGTGGGTCTATTGATACCATCCTATATGCTGCAAGAACAGACTTCTGACCCTCCTCCTGGTCCCCGCGGAGACCAGTTTAAGCAGTGGGTCATCATTAGTGTGCTGCGCCTGCGCCATGCACAACCAGCATAACGTGAAGGGAGAGGCGCACAGTCTCTAAAGCACTGAAAAGAGCCAATGGCTGTCATAGGAAGCCTTGGATTTGAAAGCCATCAGTCTTCCAACCCGGGGAGACGCCGATTTCCTTGATTCTTGAATAAAATGAAAAGCCCTTGCCTGTCCGAGGTCTAAGGAAAAGAAAAGACACATGACTCTTAGGTAACCAGGCAGGGTTCCCAGAGAGAAGGAAATGTGTGTTTTCAAGCTCCCCAGCTGGGGGCGGGGGATGTGGCTCAGTTGACCCAGTGCTTAGTTAACACACATGAAGCCTGCATCCCATCCCTGGCATCGCATAAAACAGGTGTAGCGCCACACAGCCATAGCCCCAGCATTTTGGAAGCAGAGACAGGAGGATTTGAGGTTCAAAATTATCTCTCACTGTAGAGTGAGCTGAGGGACCAGCCTGAGCTATGGGAAACTATTTCGAAAAGGGGAAATGGCTTCAGCCTAAATCTTGGTATTTTTGTGAAAATCTTCAGAGAGTATTAGAGGTGTAACCATGAGAGGGGAAAAAAAATAAATAAAACCAACTGAACTGGAAATTTCTGGTTTCTTTGGAGACTCAGGTGGGTCGTGTGATGTTTTTCTGGAAGCTGTCTTGTGAAAGAGCACGTGATGTTTTGCTGAAGCACACACTTGGAGAGGATGTGTGATGTTGAGAAGAATATAAATATAGCCTCACAGACAGTGAGGGGATGCTCTTGCATTGGTATGCCTTACAAACGCTCCGATCGCTGGTCTTCCCTAACAATGCTCTTTCATTGGCATACCTCACAACGCTCTTTGCTGCTCTTCGCTTGTTGTGACTTCGTAGAGAGAAAAGCACCAGAGAATTTCTGTGGTATGCTGGCTGCCTCTTGCTGCTTTCTGAAGACTCGTTCAGATTTGGCAGAGCCTTGCTGTTTCTTCTGGATCGAGAAGCTGCTACTGATTCGTATCGGTGTTTTGGACTGGACTGCTGATATCCTGACAGTGAAGAGTGGGGGATCTCTCCAAAGAATTACTTCTAAACAGGTCCACATCCCCCATTTCCTATTAACCTTTCTTCTCTCCTACCTCTGGCAGGTGGGCTAGAAGGGACGTTGAAGTGTTTAAGAACCCTGAGAAAAATCTAAGCCTACAACCAACTGCTACCCCAACAAGCAACCTGGAAGCTGAAAGACAGAACTCGAAGCCTCCTAAGTTGTCAATTATTTCCCAGCATGCTTCACTCTGTCAACCCAACCAATTATAATCCATATGGTGAATCTTTTTTTAAAATTTCATCAAAGATGAGAAACAAGTATGAAGACAATCAATGAATTAACACACCCAGGAGAGCAATCCTTAAAAAAATAATAATAATAGTGTTCAGATGCTTTCTAGGATTATTTTGCAAGAAGTTATATTCATTTATGAAACAAATACAAAGCTGGGTACAGCCCAATGGATAGAGCGTTTGCTTCATCTGCACAGAGCCCTAGGACCAATCCCTAATGTCACATAAACCCCGAATAGTTGCAACACACCTGAAATCCAGGCAGGAAGTCTAGGGTTTTTGAGGTCATCCTTGACTACATAGTGAGTTTGAAATTATCCCGGGATACATGACAAAGTATCTCAAAACAGATATAATGGGGTGCTCTGCCCAGCAGGGCATTGAACAGGGTCCGGAGGGATCACCTGAAAGAGAGAATGGGGGAAAACAGGGGCACACAAAGAACCACGGCTTGTCTGTAGGCTGATCAAACCACAATTTTTGCTTTTTCACACAAGGGTTATATACACATAAAGGCAGGATGTAGGGAAGGGGATGACACAGGAGCGTAGGTGTTCAGGGGGAGTACAGATATCTTCCAGAACAGGGTATCAGCTGGGTGAAGGTTCAGGGAACAGGTCACTATGACTCTGTCTATGATTCACTCGTTTCTTATCTAAGCTGGTATTATCCACCAAGGCTACCTATCCACAAGGTCTATGACTATTATCCAGGCTGGTAAATTTCTACCAAGGCTACTTGTTTACAAGATCCTATAGCCATCTGCTCAGTGTTTATCCACAGAGACCAAGACTTTGTGTTAGCAAGCTGACTTAGGCCTATTGCTGATTTTTAGGCCTTGACTGTATAAGCGAGGCTGTCCCTGACAATGGGGCTGGAGAGTTGTCTCAGCAGTTAAGAGCCCTGGCTGCTTTTCCAAGGGATTAGATTAGATTCCCAGCAGCTCACAACCATCCACAACTCCAGTCTCAGGAATCCAACATTCTTTCCTGCCCTCTTCAGGCACTGCTTGCTTGTGATGTACAGACAGACAGGCAGGCAAAAACACCCATCCAGATGAAATTAGCCCACCAAGATTTAATCCTGTCATTTTTAAAATTCACCTTCTGTCAGATGCATTGGTATCCGCCCCCCCTCAGGTATTGATATTCTTAAGTGATCTGGCAAGTGGCATCTCAAGGAAGATGCAATTTAATCAGAGAATTGGAAAACATTCAATTTCACATAAGGGTGAGGGAAAGAAAATATATTGGCTGGCAAAGAAAACGTATTTCCACCTATAAAGATATTGATTTGCCCACACGAAAAAGAAGAGGCTGGTTTCGTGTGCCAGCAAGAATGTCACATTCAAGCCACTCTGATCCACTTTGTGCTGCAGTTTCCGACGTTTAAATGTTAAATCCCTCCACCAAATTGCAAATGTATTCTTCTCGTATACCAGAAGCACCTTCCTCTGTGTGATATTTTCCCACTTTCACATGAATCATTTATTGCTGGTCACCTTTCTAAGACAGCAGGGAACCTGCTCACCTCAGTGACAGCCTTAATCCAAAATGGGCTTGAATCCACAGGGAATAAATATCACATCTACGTGGAGGGGACATTAGCTAATTTGCTATTTTCTTAGGAAGATGATGAAGAATAAGCTGTAATGGTTTGAATGAGAATGTCCCTCCCCACCCCTAGGCTCAGGCATTTGAACACTTTGTTTCCAGTTGTCGGTGCTGTCTAAGGAGGTTTATGAAGGCTACCCTTGCTCAAGGAAGATCCTTACTAGGGCGCAGCTTTGAGAGTGTGTGAAACTTTGTTTCAGTTCCAGTATTACTTTCTCTGCTTCGTGCTTGCAGTCACAAATATGAGGTCTCTCAGCTTCCTTCTTGGGTGGCTGCTGCCATGCCTTCTACCGTAATTGACTGTGCAACCGTAAGCCAAATAAACACTTCCTTCTCTAATTGTCTTGCTCGTGTGATCTTATCACGGCAACAGAAAAGAAGCCAATATGTAAACCCTGCCAAGTAACTTGTGCCCTTCGCTATAGCTGGCTCCCAAGAGGGAAAGCCAGTCATGGACCAATAGCTGAGAAAAATGTGGCTTATCTTCAAGCTTTCCGCCCAGCTGGTATGAAAGGGGAATGAACAAATTTCTCATTCCTTCAACACAAAGAAGACAATCACTGTTTAGAAGGCAGCCACTGCTTAGGTACCAGCTTCATGGAGGAGATGAGTCAACACCTACCCTGCATCCAAGAAGTCTTTGATTTCATGACTGAGACAGAATCATAGCATAGCAACAGTTGTGCTATTTAAACCACAATGTATTTTAATATTCACAGAGTGTCTAAGTAGCAGTTGTTGAATGGTTATTATGAGCACAGAGAAGGAAACCTTGTGTATCTGTTGTCAATGAAGTAAGCCCCAACTTGCACCATTCAGTGCCATTCAGTTCACCTTCTGCATGAAACGGATCCATTTCTCAGATGGACCGCAGTGACCCGTACCTTTAATCCCAGCACTTGGGAGGCATAGGGAGATGAGCCTCTGATTTTGAGGTCAGCCTGATCTACGAAGTGAGTTCCAGGACAGCCAAGGCTACATAGAGAAACCCTGTCTCAAGAAACATTAAACAAAGCAAACCAACAACAAAGGGTCCATTTTTCTATGCATTCCTCTTTTGCAGTGAACATACCAGCAATATCCCAAAAGGAAGAGGTTCTCTTACTGTTTCCTGTGACTACACGTTCAGTCCTAGACGTGAGGGCATCAGGCGTTTGGCCCCAGCTGTGTGTTCAGAAGGCTCAGCCTTCATCCTGGAAGCCCTGATCTTGTCTTGTATAGCCATTGCCTGGACATAACCTCCTGAACACAGATGCCAGCCACCACACGCAGTTAACTGTGTACAGCTGGTCCTAAAGAGCTGCTTGCCCAGAAATTGCAGATCATCTCTGACCCACGCAAACACGCTAAATTCTCTGCCACTCATTGGCTATGACTGGTCCTTCTCCCAAAAGAGCTAACCCCAGCTGCTTCCTGACTTGTGTGTGTGAGCTTTTTCTCAGCTCTATGGCACCTGTGAAGTTTGCTTACTCTTGGATGGTAGCTTCATAATTTTTACGTTGTACATCCCCTGACCAAATGTTTGTGTAGTTTCTATTTCCTGACTGGACCCAAACACCAGAGATGAAGCCCAACCAAACTAAGTAATATCCCTAAGGACAAAGAGAAATAAAAAGTTTCATTTTTTCCGAACACAGGACATGAGCCAAGTCACCTGAGAACATGGCCTCTGTTTTCCTAACCTACAGGGATCCCACTGTGCTGAACAGATTACACAAGTTGAGCGCAAAATGAATTGTAAGCTGAGGACTTACGAGAGAATTGGCAATCTGTGGGCTACATGAAAGGAGAGAGAAAACAAAAAGGAGAAAAAGATAAAGCATGGGTTACTACGGCTGTGATGAAACACCATGACTGAAAGCAAGTTGGAGAGGAAAGAGTTTATTGGGCTTAGACTTCCACACCACAGTCAATCACTGAAGGAAGTCAGGACAGGAACTCAAGCAGAACTCAGACCTGGAGGCAGGAACTAATGTCAGAGGCTACAGAGTGGTGCTGATTCCGGGCTTGTTCCTCATGGGTTGCTCAGGCTGCTTTCTATAGAACTCAGGATCACCTATCCAGGGATAGCACCACTCACAATGGGCTGGGCCCTCTCCCATCAACCACTAATTAATAAAAGACCCTACAGGCTTGTCTACATTTCATACTTATGGAGGCATTTTCTTCATTGAGGCTCCCTCCTCTCTGGTGACTTTAGCTTGTGTCAAGTTGACCTAAAACTAGCCAGCATCCTCAGGCAGCTGGAGAAGTCAAGAGTAGAATTTCAAATACAGAAAACATCTTTCATAGATGTTAAAAAACATTTGGCCTTGTTAGGACAGGAGGAATCTGGGTATATCCAAAAGCTGAGTTTTAGCTGATTCCAGCCTCAACGTAAGCCCACAGTCCAGAAGACTCTGTCTGCAGGAGCCCAGATTGCATAATGAGAGATTCCAACCCCTTTGCACAGGCCAGGTTGGGTGCTCCAAATGTTGGGAGGAGGAGGCAGGTAGGATTCACACTGGTCTAGTAAGGTGGCAGGAGAGAATTGAAAATAAAACTGAACTCTAAGATCCATGACCTTACTAGTATTCAGCTAGGTTTCTAGTGTCCGGTATGGTGTCCCTCCTGTTGAGTCTGCCTTAGGTTCCAACTGGAGACCTGTTGGTCACTACCAACGTATGAATGCCATCATTGTACTTTTAGATGGTCACTGTTGTGGTTCCTGGACATCACAGCTGGGTAGGACTATTGTCTGCTTCCTTCCCTTGGCAGCTTGCATAGCCCCTTCTGGTACTATGAAAGTTAGGCTTCAGAGAGGAAACTTTAAGGTCAGATCCAGCTCAAATCTTCCAAGTCCTATGTCTAATTATGTCTTTAGCAATAGGGACTTAACTTAGACCTCCAGGAGGTGACCAAGAACAACAGCAAAAAACCCTGTTATTTTGAGAGTCTCTCTGGCTCTCCAACCAACAAATGGAAAGGAGGTTTCTTATGCCTGATCATTGGTATTTAGTAGATAGTTTCTAGCTATTGAGGACTAGAAATCTTCACCACATTGGTTTAAAATAAATATGATGCAAAACAAGCCAGAAGGAAAATGGTGGGCTTGGCTTTATAATTCTGGAACTGAAATGGAAATTTCTAGTTTCTTGGGAAAGTCGGTTATGTCAAATGATGTTTTGCTGGGACACATGGTTGAAAGGATGTTTTGCTTAAGCAGACACAGGTGAAAAGATGTTTTGCTATAGCAGATGTGCGAAAGGAAATGTGATGTTTAGAAGTAATATAAATATGACCCTACAGATAATGGGAGTCTTACACTGCATTGGTGTGCTTTGCTTGTGGTGATGTCATAGAGAGAAACTCACCAAAGAACTTCTCATGAGGTTCCTGCAACTTCTTCCTGCTTCCACAGACACAAGCCCGTTGGAGAGCCTTGCGGTTTCTTCTGGATTGAACTGCCCTTGCTGATTCATGCGTGCTGCCTGCCAAGTGGACTGGACTGCAGCTAGTGACTCATGTTTGGTGGTTTGCTAGTAGACTGAACTGCTGATATCCTGACAATGAAGAATGGAACCACCCCAAAAGAATTATTTCTAAACAGGTCTACTTCCTCCGTGTCCTAATAACTTTCTTTTCCACTGCCTCCTTTGGGTGGTGGCTAGAGGAGAGGTTCAACCCTTATTAAAGTAGGTTGTAAAAATGCCTACTCAGAAAACTGAGCAACTATAATTTGAATTAGTTCTCATGATGTTCAAAACCAATAAGGAATCAGGAATCCAGGAGAATAGTAAACAGTAGCCAAGGTAAAAGTGGAGCAGTCAGATGCTTCCAACACATCACCTGAGCATCCTCAAAACAATGCTAAATAATGATCAAAGTGGGAGCCAGGCAGCCAGAGATGTCAAACCCATCACACACATGGCTTTAGACACTCACCAGAGACATGTCTTGGAGAGTAAGAATGATGTCGGAAATTTATCGTTTCAGATCAGATCGTGTCGCCATGGTAACTAGTAGTTTACATGACAAGGCTGAGAAGTTATTAAGCAACATGATCCCTGTGGTGATGTTAAGGAATCAGCATCAAAGCTAAGATGACAACGTACTTAAAAACTCTACCCAGTGGACAGACCGAAAATGAAGAGCCTTCTAGCTTAGACCCACAAGTACTGATCCTTTCCCAGGTCTCCCGACAGAATTTACAACTCTGTATGGATATAGTGTATATTTACTCTCTCTACACAATCTCCAAGCTTCCCTGTAAATCCTCAGGTATACATAGTGGCAAAACAACAGGCTCCATCTTAAACAGGATGAAGGTGATGACAGACACTAAGACTGTGCTCTCTGACCTCCACAAGTGACCAAGCCAGCTCAGTCAAGTTGGCAGGGTCTCAAGGGAGGGAGTGAGGATTGAAAAGAAAGAGACAGTTAGACAACATTATAACATGACTCCAGCCAGTACTGAGGCTGAAGAACCTTTATTTTTTTTCCCAGTCTGCTTTAATATCAATCTAGGTACATCCAAAAAACGGGGTCAGTCCTGAGATCAAAGACAAAGTAATCAGGCAAAGCAGTAAACAAAGCCCCATGATTACTGTTTCTAATATTTTTATCTGAGCCTACTTCCTTGCCACAGCCCAGTGACAAATGCCAAATTTCTAGAAGCGGCATCAAAGTTCTCAACACACAAGCAAGCACCTGCACTCACACACAAGATTACATTAGTGAGGACATGGAAACCTCTCCCTTTAAAAGGCGTGACCAGAATGATGACATCATCACCACTGCACAAATCCCACTGGGCCGAAGTCACCTTCATGACCACCAAGCTGAGGATCTAGGAAATGAACACCATCTAACGGACCTCATAGCTTCATGATGAAAGAGGGCTTCAAACGCTACAGAAGAGACAGAAGGTGGCCTGCGTCCTCTAGTGAAGGATATGCTAAAGTGATATACCCCTTGCTCAACTCTCAGAATCTATGGAGGATTCAGGCCCCGTAAAATCCTCCAACAGATCACTGGAGATAAGAATTCTCTGCTGCTTAGAAGTCTGAACCTGAAAATAGGTCAAAAGTAGCTCTAAAAGGTTAAATAAAAGCCAAAAAACTGAATGATGCAAATCTTCCTTTATGAAATGCCTGTTGGACTGGAGAGATGGTTCAGCGGTTAAGAGCACTGTCTGCTCTTCCAGAGGTCCTGAGTTCAATTCCCAGCAACCACATGGTGGCTCACAACCATCTGTAATGGGATCCGATGCCCTCTTCTGGTGTGTCTGAAGACAGCGACAATATACTCACAGACATGAAATAAATAAATAAATCTTTTTTAAAAAGAAAAAATGAAATGCATGTTAACTATCTTTAGACTATGGTTAATTACTCCAGGAGAAATTAAGAAGCCCTGTGGTGGTGTTAGGGTCCTTGTACAAGACCAGAGAGCTTACTCTATAGAAACCTCCATAGTCCTGCACTGCCTCTATTGTGGTAAGGACACAAGGAGAGACCATTTGCAACCCAGGAAGTGGGTCCCCACTAGAACCTGATCATGCTAACACCCTTGATCTTACACCTGCAGACTTCTGGACTCTGAGAAAATACCTGTCTCTTGTTTCAGCCGCCTCGTCTGTGGTTCTTTATCATGACAGCCTGAGCCGAGACATGGGTGCTATCCTCCATCCTCACAGGAGTGCACACGACTCTGTCCCCATCCTCAACGGCCTTGTTGCTTAGTCACCAGTACTAAGTACTGAGTGATTAGGTACAAATTCGAGTGATGTCACCCACTGAGAGCTTGAAAGAACAAATATAAACTCCTTCCCCCAAACACACATATGTATGCACGCATGTACATGTGTACACCCAAGCATACGTGCACATGTGCACACATACATCCACACACTTAAGTACACACATATAAATATATACGCACATACACACAGCTCTGCTACAGGCAAGATGTGCATTTGAAAGTGATGTAAATCACTGTCCCAACTCTGTGCTTTCCAGCTTCTCAGGATTATGTTCACTGTCCCTCCTTCCTTCCTCCCCCTTCTCTCCGTGTGTGTGTGTGTGTGTGTGTGTGTGTGTGTGTGAGTGTGTGTGTGTGTCTGACTACACATGCATGTGTGCATGCCTTCACCTACTTTCAATTTCAGTGGCTAATTTTCCAACAGTCTTTCCCTGACAGCGTCTGTGGATTCAGCACCTTAGACAGCGCTTTGTGCCGCTCTCCAGGAGCCTGTCTTTTGTTATTGGTTGTTTGGTTTTGTGCTTTGGATTAGAATATAATTACATAATTTTCCTCCCTCCAAAACTACTTCCCATATAGATTTTCTCTCTCTCTCTCGAGCTCATGGCTTCTATTTCTTAAATTGTTGTTTTATACACACACACACACATTCATATTCTGTGTGTATATATGTAAATTCCTAAATATATAAATACAATATGTTGAGTTCATATAAATGTTACTATGATATGTAATATATACTTATAATATATATTTAAATAATACATGTATACATAAATATAGAAATATATACATATACAAATATATATAATATATATATATATATATTTTTTTTTTTTTTTTTTTTTTTTTTTTTTACATATAATGCACTTGTATTTCAGAGCTGGCCACTTGGTACTGAAAAACCAATTGTAGGACTCTTTTCCACCCTAACCCCACCCTTGCTCACTACATTATTTAGTTGCCTATAGTTCTTTATCTAGAAAGGCCCTATGGCAGCAAAAGACTGACTTCCAGGCAGCTAGGATGAAAGTCTTAAAGCCCACACCCACAATGACACACCTACTCCAACTAGCCCACTCCAACAAGGCCACACCTTCTAATAGTGCCACTCCCTGAGCCAAGCATATACAAACCATCACATGCAGATATCATAGGACTATTTTTTTAGGTGGATAGTATGGTTCCCTATAACTTTTTCAGACACCTTCTTGCTATTCTACCTTCCTCTCTCCTTCTTCTGTATCTATCTACCTTCCCCTCCCTAATTAAAACCCTCCTGGTTTCCATTTTTCTCCTTCAAATCACTTGTACCCCACTGTCCCCCTATTTTACTGATACTCCTTGATCTTATTTCTCTTTTTACTTTCCTGGTCTCTGTAGTTACTCCAAAATAGGTACTCCTGTGGGAACATGTAGAGAAAATGTCTTGTTTATTGTATAGCTGTATCACCTGTCAATTAAAAAAAAAACTATGTCCTAGAGGAAAGGATAGGATAGAAGGTGGGACATCTAGTAGGCAGATTGAATTCTTGTATAGAGTCAGCCTGGGGAAGTCTCTGGGGACGTGTGAGGAGGACACATGCATGGAACCCAAGCAGTGGTAACCTGCCATGTGGCAGAACTCAGATCAGAATAAATGGGATATTAACTTATGATCTAGTTGGGAAACATGCCTAGCTATATGGCCTGGTGTCTGGAAATACAAAATGAGCCTCAGAACCATTATTCTGGAAACTCGGGCCAGGAGGAAAATAGCCCTTTCTGGGAACATTTGAAACTCAGAGCTTTTGATGAGAGGGAACATGAGATGTTTCTCTTTCTGGGTTAACCGCACTGTGTGATCTTTCCCAGATCACTTACCTGACAAGTTCATGACTTCCTCTCTCTTTAGAGCTGAAGAGTGTGCCACATTCCCATTATCCATTCACCCACTGAAGGATGGTAGGTTGTTCCGTTGCCTAGCTATTTCGAATAGAACAGCAATTAACATTGCTGAGCAAGTATCTGTGGAGTAGGATTTCAAGTCTTTTGGGCATCTGCCAATGAGCCAGTGGTCCAGCTGAGTCTTACGGCAGATTTATTTTGAGAGTCCTCCTCGTTTGGGAGTCCTCCCTGCTCATCTACAGAGTGTTGGCACCAGTTTGCAATCCCACCAAGAGCAAATGGGTGCCCCCTTTCCCCAACATCACCTGCAGCATTTATTGTTGGCTGGTCTGTTGACCTTTGCCATCCAGACTGGGGTCAGAGGAAGTCTCAAGGTTGGTTGTGCTTGCGTGTGTGATGTTTCTTTGTCGTTTTTTTTTTTTTTTCCATTTCCTGTTTTAAGAACTCCCTGCTCAGATGCCAAGTCCAACAAAAGATGTATTGTTTATTTTATGTACACAAGTACACGAGTACAGTGGAAGAGGACATCGGATCCCATTAGGTTGTGAGCCACCATGTGGTTGCTGGGAATTGAACTCAGGACCTCTGGAAGAGCAGTCAGTGCTCCTAACTGCTGAGCCATCTCTCCAGCTCCCCCCACCAACTCATTTTTTAAATAGCTTGTTTTTTTCTTTGTTTGATTCCTTTCTTTCTTTCTTTCTTTTCTTTTTTTAAAGTTCTTTATACAGTCTGGTCTTGGTTAGGGTTTTACTGCTGTGAACAGACACCATGACAAAGGCAACTCTTATAAAGGACAGCATTCAATTGGGCTGGCTTACAGGTTCAGAAGTTCAGTCCTTTATCATCAAGGTGGGAGCATGCAGCATCCAGGCAGACATGGGGCTGGAGGAACTAAGAGTTCCACCTCTTGTTCTAAACGCAGCTTGGAGGAGACTGTTTTCCAGGAAGTGAGGACGTGGATTTTTTTTTTTTTAATTGGATATTTTATTTACTTATATTTCAAATGTTATCCCCTTTCCCGGTTTCCCCTCCACAAATCCCCTATCCCATGTCCCCTCTCCCTGTTTCTATGAGGGTGCTCCCCCACCCATTCACCCACCCAACCACTCCCACCTCACTGCCCTGGAATTCCCCTACACTGAGGCATCAAGCCTTCACAGGACCAAGGGCCTCTCCTCCCACTGATGCCATATAAGGCCATCCTTTGCCACATATACAGCTGGAGCCATGGGTCCCACCATGTGTACTCTTTGTTGATGGTTTAGTCCCTGGGAGCTCTTGGGGGGGTCTGGTTGGTTGATATTGTTGTTCTCCCTATGGAGTTGCAAACCCTTTCAGCTCCTCAGTCCTTTCCCTAACTCCTCCATTGGGGTCCCCATGCTCAGTTCAATGGTTAGCTTCAGCATCCACCTCTGTGTTCGTCAGGCTCTGGCAGAGCCTCTCAGGAGGCAGCTATATCAGGCTCCTGTCAGCAAGCACTCTTGGCATCCACAATAGTGTCTGGGTTTGGTGGAGGACGTTGATCTTAAAGCCCGCGTCCACAGTGATACACCTACTCCAACAAGGCCACGCCTCCTAATAGCTCCATTCCCTGGCCAAGCACATTCAAACCATCACAGTCTCGATATCAGTCCTGTGTCAGACGTATAGCTGACAGAGATTTTTTTTTTTTTTAATAATCCTATGGATTTCCTATTCTCGACATTGTGTTTTTCTTTCGCTTTTTAGCTTTATGAGGCCTCACTTGTTGATTGCTGACCCTCCTCAACAAACAGCGTCCTAAACGGAAAGTCCACTTTACCATTTCCCATCGGCATCTGCTAGAGTGACATCATCAGATTGTCTCCAGAGTCACACACAGTTGAGACAGATCTCCCACACAAACAACTCTAAAAAAGTCCAGTCGACAGTAAAACAAGGTCAGCGAGGTCTGGCATTTGCTGATGACTTCATCGATGCTATAAATGTTCATTCATCCAGTTTCCCAAATAATCCCATGACAAGTATTTTTACTATCGCTACACGACCAGGGACATTAACCAGCTGGCGCCATTCAGGAGGAGTTAAATGGTTTGTTTCCATGTCATGTGGGCAGTAGGAATCAGAGGCAGGGGGGCTGGAGAGTTGGCTCAGTCGTTGAAAACACATATTGTTTCTGCAGAGGTCCCAAGTCCGTAACCAGAACCACAGAGAGCAACTGTATGTAACTCCAGCTCCTGTAACTTCAGCGCCTCCTTCTGGCCACAGCAGGTACCCACACTCATGCGCACACGCTCCCACACAGACACATAAATGCATAAAACAAAAGTAAAATAAACAAATTCTTTTTTAAAAAAAATAGAAGCAGGACCGGGCTCTAAATTGAGCTATTATGTATTATACATTCCTATTTGCATAACCCTGCTAAAATTATTGTTTCTCTGGAGGGTTTTTCTGCAGTAAAGCGCTGCTTTCCAAGAGTACTGTGAATATAAAAACTCACTCCATCCCGCATGGATGAATCTTCGGATTTTGAGCTCCACGAAGCCAAACAGCTTACGGAGTCTCCTGCAGAGAGTCACTCAAGGCTGAGGCCAAACGCCCCGGTGCCCTGGACTTCGGCCTCAGTCTGCAGGAGTTACTGCCTACACTAACAGGAGAGCAAGAGAGAGACACAGCAGTCATGGGAAGTCAGGTTTTTTTTTTTTTTTCAAGCACTTTTTTGCAATATTTTGAAACTTTATGTTGACTTTTTAAAATCCTGTTGATTATACTTTATCCTATAGTAAGTAGATGCACACACTCAAGAGAAAAGCTAACCTAAAACGAAACCCCTCGTCGATACTTCCAATACCCAAAGATAATCGGTGCTCTGTTTTCATGTATTGCTCCATTTTTTTTTTTTTTACAAAGTCCCCAGCTTGAGTCACTAATCCGCTGTTTCCCCGACTCCTGTAAATATAACTGGTATCACAAGTGAGGGGGAAGCATTTCATTTCATGAAGGTAGGCTAGACACCGAATTCCGGCATCAACCAGGAGTATCTAAGAACCCGGGCTTTAAAAGAACACTCCTGTAAAGAAAAAGTGTCGTTCTCAGGAGGCAGAAGCAGGAGGATCACTGTGAGTTCCAAGTCAGCCTTGGTCTACAAAGCAGTTCCGGACAGCAAGGGCTCTGGTACACAGAGAAACCCTGTGTAAAATCAAACCAAAATTAATTAATTGATTGATTAAAACTTCGACATCTCATCTAGAAATATTTATACAGTAAGAACTTTATATGAGTGTGTGGAATATATATATATAATATATATTTTTTTTTTTTTTTTTTTTTTTTTTTGGTTTTTCGAGACAGGGTTTCTCTGTGTAGCCCTGGCTGTCCTGGAACTCACTCTGTAGACCAGGCTGGCCTCGAACTCAGAAATCCGCCTGCCTCTGCCTCCCAAGTGCTGGGATTAAAGGAGTGCGCCACCACCGCCCGGCGTGTGGATAATATTTTAAGAGTGGCTTTTAATGATAGTCCACAAATATTAGAAGTTGGTTAGCATCCTTGTGATAGAACTTTTCAATCTGAGAGTCAGCAACTCCTGATCAACTTTCAACTTGCAGTGCACGTATTTACCACTAGGTGTCACTAGGGTTTTTCCAGAGGAGGGAGGGAAGGAGGAGCGCTTTTACAACATTAAACAGGGCTTTACAGGGTTACATTGCATTAAATCGGAAATTTAAGGGTGATGGAAAGCTTCTAAAACAAGATTTTGGAGCGTACACATTTAAATTTAAAAAATTTACTAAAATATCTTGACTTAATCTTAGAAAAGCTAGGGGTTCCCATATGGGTGGTCCCACACACAGAGACATTCTATCCCTGGTGAATCTTGAGAGCTAACGTATGTGCGTAAGAAACTTCCTTGCTTATATACAGGCTGACATTTTATATTTATATAGTCTGGCCTCACTCCCAACATTCTACTTTTTCTCCTCTCAGAGCTGCCTGGCAACATCAGAAAACCACCATCATGTGGCAAATATGACTAATTAGCCAGTATAACTTGGCGCAATTTAAAACGTCTGTTCCTGGGTATGCAGGACTCCCAAACGGGAACAAGACAATCTCATCTTTCCCTGACATGGAGGGTATCTGCATGATTCGGAGCCAGAACCGCATTTTTTTTTTTTTTTTTTTTTGGTTTCGGACAGTCCTGTGTAGCCAGCTTCTGGACTCACTTGTAACAGCTGGCTGGAACTCAGAATCCACCTCTTGCTCCAAGTGCTGGATAAAGGCGTCGCCACCACGCGCGAAACCTGCATTTTTAATGTATGTGTTATTTTCTGCACTTAATTCTATTATAGATTTTTCCAGCCACAGCAGCACACTGGACAGCATTTGTTTTGTTTGCTTGCTTGTTTGTTTGTTTTAGAAATCTGTCAAATAACCCAGAGAGCTGAGATAAGCAAATTTTAAATCTAGTTTAAACTCCTTAGGGAAAAATTACCTGTTTGGCAGTTATATAAACTGAAGATGTGTAAATAATAATAATAATAACAAATGCCTAACTTAGAACGGGTTTATTCTAAAGTGAGCTTAGTTTGATTGGTGAAGCAAGCCTGTAGTTCAGCACTTGGGTAGTAGAGGCAGGAGAGCTAAGAGGTCAGGGGTCATCCTTGCCTGTACAGGGTGAGTTTGAAGCTAGCCTTAAAGGTAAACTTACCTTTGAGAGCTGTAAAGACAACTAAATGAAATAACATATGTGTATTGTTAGGACTCCAACCTCTGTCTCCAGAGCTTTGTGGTGCTAATCTGAGGGCTACGTAGCGTTAGGGGGCAAGGCTTAGATTAAAATCAGGGGCATCATGGGAAGGGGAGTGGTTATGTAACTTGAAAACTACCAATCAAAACAGAGAGTCGTCCAAACACTATCCCCAATAACCTAATTCTTCCAAGAAAACCCCAGGGACAGCAAAGAATGGCTCAAAGGTGCTAGTCACCAAGCCTGAGGCAGGTGAGGCTCCCTCCGTGGCACCCACGGTACACTGGTTCTCAACCCTCCTAATGTTGTGACCTTAATACAGCTCCTCATGTTGTGGTGACCCCCCCCCATAAAATCATTTCATTGCTTCTCCATAAAAGTAAACTTGCTACTGTTATGAACTGTAATGTTGAACATCTGATATGTGGGATATCTAATGTGCAACCTCTGTGAAAAGGGTAATTCAGCCCCCAAGGGGGTCGCGACCCACATGTTGAAAAACGATGTGATAATAGAAACTTGTCCTCTGAGCTTCATATATAAGCCATTTCATATGCAACCACACTCACATACACTCATCTTAACAGAGAGAGAGAGAGAGAAAGAGAGAGAGGGAGAGAGAGAGAGAGAGAGAGAGAGAGAGAGCGATCCTATCCTGCTTGACTTCCTGTCCTGGCTTTCTTGATGGACAGTGATGTGGAAGTATAAGCCCAATAAACCCTTTCCTCCCCAAGCTGCTTTGGGGTGTCTTCCTGAGTCAGGTCAGGATTAAAGACATGTTTTTCCTACCTCAAAGATCCAAATGAGAAATAGGTCTTCCTACGTCAAATTAAGCAAAAAAGTCCCTCACGTTGGGATTTTTAGTTCCAGAGGTAATCAAGTTGACAATCAAGAATAGCTATCCCACACCTTTATCCGTCTTCCTCTCATTGAGCAGACACAGGAGCATCTAGTCTTGGCCAAGCTGCGTTACAGATGACATCAGGGTAGACGAGTAACACCGCTCCCCCAAACACACCACAAAACCACAGCCACCAATCCTGTAACAAGGGGACGGCTCAAGAGAATGCACAAGCAAAAAGTCCTATAGGACATGGGAGGCTTCAGAAGTGAAGACCCCAAAACCAAAAGGAAAATGGTCTTTATAGGGGTGTCAGTTTGATGGAGGGTGGGGGATGGTAACCCCAAGCTATCCTGGGCTATGCTTAATGTTCCTTTCATTCCTAATGGAATGAGGGTCTACAGCATAGTGAAAGCAGAGATACACATTGGCAGGCAGAAAGAGAGCAAAAGAAGCCACGATAGCAAACTTCTTCATCCACAACAAAAGCCTGGCCGACTCTACCAGCAGCAGCGCCCCCTTGAGGTTGACAGCAGCAGCGCTCCCTTGAGGCTGTCCTTGCTTAAGGTCATTCCTCCTTGAAGGTATTATTAGCTATCAATTTAAAGCCTAGGTAAAATATCAAGGCCTAGATGGAATGGTAAAGATTTGATAATGGTTACCTGGCTAGCCTGCCTTTTGTGCTGTTATAAGGAAATTTTCTCAATGTTTCTGTTGTTGCTAGGAAACTTTCTCGTGTCAAAGTTCATTACATATTCTGTTATGTCCTGTGCCCTTGGAAACCAATCATGATCAAAGTCAGTAGAACTGCTTTGTATAGTTACAACAATAAGCCTGGACCTGAACTAACCACCCAGCAGCACTTCCAATACCTGTGTATAAGCTTTTATGGTATTTGTTTTATAAGCTGTCCCTGGATAGACGCCCGGCATACGAGAGACATCTGCACCAATAAACGAAACTATTTGGAATAAGACTTCCATTTTGAGTAGGGGTCGAGTAAAGTTTAAGTTCCCAAGACCTCTCTGGAAACTGACATCCTACTTGGCAGAAAGAGACATGTAGATGGGTAACTGATATCCTGGCATGTATATACACATATGTATATACACAAATGTATATGTATATAGTTAGTCACAGCATGTCAAAAATTAACTGACCGTGTGTGTGTGTGTGTGTGTGTGTGTGTGTGTGTGTGTGGTGTGAATCCAGAGGGCTCTGGCAGGTGGCTAGGAGCATGACCCACGGGACCACAGAGCGATTTAGCTAAATTTACCACTACACACTCTGTAGACCAGATCACAGATATCTTCCTGCCTCTGCCTCCTAAGATTAAAGGGATTTAAGGCATGTGCCATCACCACCTGGCTAGTCATAGGATTTCTTCCTTCCTTCCTTCCTTCCTTCCTTCCTTCCTTCCTTCCTTTATTTATTTTTAATGAGTCCATCCTAGGCATAAAACACCTTTGGCCACCAAACCAGGCATCAAGCTAGGATGAACAAAGGACTGCCATCTGCTCTGCCCCTGACTGATACAAGACCACCACCATCAATTAAGGTGTCTCTTTGCCCATTGTGGTGGGGGTTGGGGTGCGCACAGAATTTCTCAATGGCCAGGGGACGGTCATTATACCACTTTACTGCCCTTGGAGAAATTCCAATTGTTCCATAAAGGAAAGAGGAGAACCAGGGCCAAGAAGAAGATGAGGGCACAAGGGGACTTGCCCCCGGAGCCCTTCGATTCTTCAGAGCATGACTCAGGCCCAAACTTCGAGATATCCTTTTCTGAGACCCAATACAGGTCTAAAGCAACCATGAACAACAAAATGGCGGCGTCCTGATTTACACCCAACAGAAAGCAGCTTGAGGGGAGAACTGGTTTGTTTAGCTCTCAGCTCCAGTCCGTTACTGCAGGGGAAACTGAGACAGCGGGAGTCCAAAGCGGTTTGTCACATCCCATCTACAGCCAAGAGCAGAAAGAGTAGGAATGCATGCACCGCTAACATACAGCTAGCTCGCTCCTACACAGCCCGGGTGCCAAACGGAGCAATGGTGCCACACAGTTTCAGGCTGAATTCTTCCACTTAAGTTAAAGCAACAAAGACCATGCCCAGCAGACATTTCCACAGGCCAACCCATTCGAAACAATTCCTCATTGAGATTCTCTTCCCAGATGATTCTAGGTTAGATGACGCTGACCATTAAAGCTAACGATCACACCACGTTCCTGAAGCCATAAATCAGAATCAGACTGTAGATTCCCTGTGTAAGGAGGCACCAGCTGGGTTTTGCCCAGGGAAAACCTCCCTAACTGTGACACATTTGGGTGTGTGACAGTCAGACGCCAACCATGTCCTGGTTGTGTCCCCCACTCCCCAAGGCTGAGTGCAAAAGACGGGCTACACTAACAGAATTGCAGGTGCTGTGTTTGTCAGAACGCTGACGTATCTGATAAGAGTGGCAGGAAATGAGATAGGAGGACTAGTCACAGATATGGGAATGGAAGATTCTGGAAGAGATAGTGAAACACTTCAGATCTCACCCAAGTGAGAGAAGAAATTACTGTAGGATATCTGATCGATCTCGAGAGGGGAACCACTTGATTTGCATTTTAATGACTCCTCTTGCTGCTACTCCTGGCGGGGGAAGCTAGGGCAATGGAGAACTTTCGAGTCAGCGGGGCTCTGCTGAGCAACTTGTGGTGGAACTGAGGAGACAAGCTAGGGTGGGAGCCCCGGAAACACTGAGGGGAAGGGAGAAGCTGGGTGTGTGTGTAGAAGGTCAAACTCACCCAGATCTGCTAGTAGAATTGATTTGGGGTGGTACATGGAAAAAAAAAAAAAAAAACAGAAATAAGAAGCGGCCTTCAAATTATATGCAAAACCAGATGGGAAATGGTGTTGATATGTTGATATGAATGGTAGGAATTACCAGGAACGAATCTGAGTATTCTCGACGAATATTTATGAAGCGCTTGGTTCTTGCGTATCTGAATTATACTGTGAGTATGCTCATCTAAAGACCTTCCCCCTGCTAATGGCCAGGGGCTTGCAGCGTCTCCGGTGTTGGAACTGAGTGCGGACTGGGTAACAATCAGCTAATATTTAGCTACAGCTAATTTCTCAGTATAATTTCTAAATGAAGAGAATCGTTTTCTAAAAGAATCGGAGCCAGCAAACTAAAAATAAGGACAGCCCTTATTTCAACGAGCAAGTGAGCTTATGGTTGTCTGGTTTAAGGACTTGTGTCTGTCTAGGTAAAGGGAGCGTGTTCAAGTGTGTGACTAGCTCCAAAGAAACTTTCCTTTGCAATAAAATGCAGTGAGCAACAGGAACGAAGGCTGGGGAAAGATCTTTAACCTTCATAGAGAAGCAAACGCTTCCCTTCCCAGCCACTCCTGTCTGTCCTGGGAACCTAGTATGGACCAGTTGTTTCCTGGGAAACAGGATGTGTCTTACAAACAGATAACCCGCCTAGCATGAGCAGTCCTCTTAAGGTGAATGAATCACTGTGCTTGTGACTTTCTAGCATGCAAGTTCCACCCTGGGAAGGGCAGTGTCAATCGGTCCTGAAGTTTGATTGGGGAACTGGCTGGGAGGAGCTCTGACAGGTGGCCTTCAGTCACAGGGGTCCTATCCCAGAGCTGTGATGTTTATGGAGACGTTTTCTGTACGGGCACGCACGCATGCGCACACACACACATACTTGTACTTGGGGCCAGTTTCATTTCTGGCGACTAAATCTTGGCCTAACCTTCCACTCCCAAGAAGAATGATCAATATCTTTGGAAAGCCAAACCTTCAATATCTCCAGCTTCCCACCAACATAATAGCCGTGCCTTACAAGCTGAGCATGTTTGGAGGAAACACAGTAATCACAGACATCCAGGAGCGGCACTGGACGTTCACGGCCTCAAACGTCAGTGGTCTCTGGGTTCTGTGAAGGAGCCCATAGGAGGCATTGTTCCTCCACAGAACCGTATCACCAGGCCCCTTCATCCTCTCTTAATTTCCTCCCACTAAGACACCTATGCCTTGAGGTATCATAGTTTCACCATGCTCTGGTTTTGCTCTTTCTGCTTCTCTCACCTGTGGGTCGAAATCCCCTATAAGGAAAATGGAGTGGAGAGCACAGCACATATTAGTGGGGGAGTCAGTAGCCTTGTAGCCTGTAGGGTCTCTCCATCCAGATGAGAGGCTGAAGTGGGCACTAGAGCACAATGCTTGGAACTGGATGCCTGAGAGACCGAGTGGTTTGGGTGCCGTGAAAAGAACACCTGCACACATGGAGCTCACCAAGAGCACCACTGGAAAGAGAAGCGCCCCAGGTACCAGAGTGGGCACAGTGGTGGTGGGGAAGTACGTAACTACAGCAGGGATGACCTACCTCCACAGATACGTTGTTCTTTGAAAGAAAAGAACCAAGGAGTCGAGTGACTCTAAGATATTTGAGGTATTCACATATAGAGCGAGCAACCACAGTTTATCCTCAGCATATCACCAGCAATGTCTTTTGGATGGACTCCTTTAAACAAGAGAAGGATGCATTGATACTTGGAAAATATACTTTGCTTTTTAAAGATGAAGTAGAGTGTCTAGTTAGGGTTTTTTACTGCTGTGAACAGACATCATGACTAAGGCAACTCTTATAAGAACAACAGTTAATTGGGGCTGGCTTACAGGCTCAGAGGTTCAGTCCATTATCATCAAGGTGGGAACATGGCAGCATCCAGGCAGGCATGGTGCAGGAGGAGCTGAGAGTTCTACATTTTCATCTGCAGGCTGCTAGAAGACTGCTTCCAGGCAGCTAGGATAAGGGTCTTAAAGCCCACATCCACAGTGACACATCTACTCCAACAAGGCTACACTTCCTAATAGTGCCACTCCCTGGGCCAAGCATATTCAAACCATCACATAAAGGAAGGTTCTTCCACTGTTATGGTATTTGTGGATTTGCTTTGATAAGATGATACTGTATTACAAAGAAGCAAATACCCACAGCCCTTTCGTAGACGAAAGGCCTCTGTAAAAACAATGAAGTAGAATTTAACCTAGAGAAGCCATATGATCCATCTGCAGCTCCTGTACACCCTCCTGTCCACTCACTCTCCTCAGATAAGGCAGTCCACGGAAAGGCTACAATCTAGAAACCAACACGAAGCCCCATGACTAGATGAGTTAAGCCCAGAGTATTGCACGTTGTCTGAATGAGGGGAAAAAAAAAGAAATAAAAAGAAAAAGAAAGGACGTGACTGCTCCTAGGTTTAGTGGAGAAGAAAAGTTTATTACAGAGATGTGGGAGGGCATAGTCAGAGACAGGAACATGTGGGAGAGCCTAGAGTGGTCATGACCCTGAGTCAAGTCGGGGAGGGGAACCAGCTGCAGCACCCAGGAGGCCAAAGGTGAAAAGGGGGCAGGTAACCAAAATGTCTGGATTATATAGTTAAGAGCCTATGGGAGAAGGGCAGCTCAGCCTATGGGCTGGAGAGCTCAGGGTAAAGGGCAGGGTATGCCAGCCATATTCTGTAACTGGTAAGGATTGAGGGATGCTGGGAGGACCTGCTGGCCAGTCCGCTTTGGTATGTTAAATAGTCACTCAGCTATTTGTCCTGGGTTTAAAACTTAACATTGTCATGTGTCTTAGTTTGCTTTCTATTGTGATAAATACCATGACCAAACTGGTGGTTTGAATGCTTGGCCCAGGGAGTAGTGCTATTAGGAACTGTGACCTTATTGGAGGAAGTATGTCACTGTGGGGGTGGGCTTTAAGACCCCCCTTCTAACCACATGGAAGCCAGTCTTCTTCTAGCAGCCTTCAGATGAAGATGTAGAACTCTCAGCTCTTCCTGCACCATGCCTGCCTAGATGCTGCCGTGTTCCTACCTTGATGATAATGGACTGAACCTCTGAACCTGTAAGCCAGCCCCAATTAAATGTTGTCCTTATAAGAGTTGTCTTGGTTATGGTGTCTGTTCACAGCAATGCAACCCTAACAAAAAGCAACCTGAGGAGGAAACGGTTTATTTCATCTCACATCATAATCCATCACTGAGGGAAGTCAGGGCAGGAACTCAAGGCAGGCACCTGGAGACAGGAACTGATATAGAGGTCAAAAGAAGAGTTCTGCTTACTGGTTTGCTCCTGTACCTTGTTCAGTCTTTCTTATACTGCCCAGGGATGGCTCTACCCCCAGTGATCTGGCCCCTCCCACATCAGTCAGTACTCAAGAACATCGCCCCCACAGATTTGCCTGAGGACCAATCTCATGGTGGCATTTTCTCAACAGAGGCTCCTCCTCTCAGATGACTCTAACCTGTGTTACCTTGACAAGACACTAATCAACACATCATTCTTCCGAGAAGACCATTCATGTTTCAGCAAAATGTACTCAAAGCACACTAGGCACATGCTTACCCTATGGAGGTGGTTTGGGGACTAGAAGCCCAGTCCCCATGCAATCACAATGACAGATGGTAGGACCTTTCACAAGTGGGACCTAGAGGGAAGTGCTTAGGTCATGGGGATCCTACTCTTGGAACAGACTAATTCTGATCTCCTGGGAGTGGATTGGTTCAGAGCAGAGAGGAAGTGACTGAGCAAGACACCTGAATTCTCTTGTGCTTCCCTGTTCCACATGATTGTCTTTAGAAAGTTCCAACTGTTTGGTTTGGAACCCCAGGACGAGGGACTAAGGTACATATTTTACATATTAAGTCCTGCAAGTTCTCCCAGCATCCCTCGGTCTCCCTGGCATAGCTGCCCCTAACCCTGAGCTTTCTAGCCCAGGACTGGGCTGCTCTTCCCCCAGAGGCTCTCTCCTATATAATCCAGACATTTTGGCCTCTGTCGTTGTCTTCTTCTTCTTCTTCTTCTTCTTCTTCTTCTTCTTCTTCTTCTTCTTCTTCTTCTTCTTCTTCTTCTTCTTCTTCTTCTCTTCTCTTCTCTCTCTGAGCATCCATCATTTCTCCCCCATGCCCCTCCCCACAGTGACTCTCCTGGCCTCAATCCTTGAGGTAAGTGAAGTCACCCAAGAGTAGCTTCCCAATAAACCTTTAGTATATTCTAATCTGGTTTGAATTGACTTATTTCACTGGGGGAGAAATAACCTATCACCAACCACAACCCCAGGCCCTGATGCAGGCAGAACACCTCACCCGAAGGATAAGCAAATGGGATCATCTTTCTGCCTCAGAACTAAAAGCCTAATGAATAGTTTATATACTTCCTACACAAGATGTTAGGGCTTGAAACACAAAACAGTAGTGCTTGCTTCAAAATAAACATCTCCTCTGGGGGAAATGCATGAGAAACACAGGGGGTAGAATAATTATAACTATTGGACATTCTTCACAATGTTTATATTTTACCTTCTGTGGTGGTTTGCATATGCTTGGCTCATGGGAGGTGGCACTATTAGGAAGAGGTATAGACTTGTTGGAATAGGTGTGGCCTTGTTGGATGAATTGTGTCACTGTGTAGGCAGGCTTTGGGGTTTCCTAGTACTAGCTCTGCCAGTGAGAAGAGAGTCTTCTTTTTTTTTTTTTTTTTTGGTTTCGAGACAGGTTCTCTGTGTAGCCAGGGCTGTTCTGGAACTCACTCTGTAGACAGGCTGCCTCGAACTCAGAAATCCACCTGCTCTGCTCCAAGTGCTGGGATTAAGGCGTGCGCACACGCCGGCAGGAAAGAGTCTTTAAGCTAGCTTTGGATCAAAGTATAGAATGTTCTGATCCTCTAGCACCATATCTGCCTGGATGCTGCCATGCTCCTGCCATGTGATAATGGACTAACCTCTGACACTTAAGCAGCCCATTAAATATTGTCCTTATAAGATTGCCTTGGGCAGTTCTCTTTACAGCCTAAAACCCAAATAAGATAACTTCCCATATAGATGCAAAGCAGAGAGAATATGACAAAGAATTAACATACAACTCTGAGTTAGAGGAAGGGAATCTAGGGGAACTAACAAAAAGCATGTTGGAGCTCATATACTATATTAGAGCCAAGTGGCTCTAACACCTAAACTCAACCTGGTGGGTCAGGAAAAGAAGTTCAATAGCCATTTTGAGAGACTCTCAACAGTTTCTCCACAACTGGAAAACAGAATCGGTCAGAATTTGTCATTACTGAGGGATTCATGAATAAGATGCACAGGATAACAAACATGCTAAGCTTAAAACTAAGGAGGATAGAACATGAGTAAAAATCTGGTAGAAGGCAAAAGAAAGGAGATTTTTTAAAGGTATTTATGATAAGTATCCAGGTTTATGATAACAGCTGCCCAATAAAACCAAGGACCATGGGAAGGACGTCTAGCCTCAGTTAGTGTATTTAAATGTAACTATTATTCACCAGATGTAATTGTTGTCTCAGAAGCTTACTGCTGAATAAGCTCACCCTTTCTAGTTCTTTCTGAACTCTGGCTAGCTGGTTCAATTCAGCTGTTCTAGCTCATATTCCTCTCCAAGCTGACTTATTCAATCTGGCTTCTCTCAGCTTCTCACTGCATTGTTCTGCTTGGCCTCAAACTAACTCGTATATAAGGCCTAGGTAACTGTTACCTGTCCAGTCTGTCATTTTGTGATGTTGCTAATGTACATAAGAAAACTTTCTCATACATTGTTATTGCTGTTACTAAGAAACTTTCTCAGGTCCATGTTGATTGCATATTCTGTTATAGTCTGTGCTCTTGGAAACAGACCACAACAGAAGTCAGAACTGCTTTGTAGGGCTGGAGAGATGGCTCAGTGGTTAAGAGTACTGACTACTCTTCCAGATGTCCTGAGTTCAATTCCCAGCAACCACATGGTGGCTCACAATCATCTGTAATGGGATCTGATGCCCTTTTCTGGTGTGTCTGAAGACAGCAACAGTGTACTCATATACATAAAACAAACAAATAATTCTTTAAATAAAAAATAGAACTGCTTTGTATAGTTAGTCACAATAAGCTTGGATCCAGTAGCACTTCTGTACTTATGTATTTGCCTATATAAGCTGCCCCTCGGATGGACTCCAAGAGAGACACCTACACCTATTTAGAATAAGACTTCCATTTTGAGTAGGAACCAAGTAAAGTTTAAGTTCCCTAGACCTCCCTAGGAACTTACATCCTACTTGGCAGAAGGAGACATGTATGTGGGTAATTGACATCCTGGTTGGCAAGTTAAGAAATGAATGTTATACAAGGCAAGACCCCTGTCACAGATGACTACCCCAACCAGTGGGAATAGGATAAATGTACAAAAAAGACATGTTCCTAAGGAAATTCCCTATCCCTAAATCCTGATTGGTGAAATAACTTGGCACAGATATTTGTAGATCTGTAGATGTTTTAACTCAATATCGTGGGTTCATCTCTCAAGTCTGGAACGTGGCCCTTGACTGACCAGTCTTGGGGTGTGTCTTGGGGATAAACCATCCCTATTTGACTGAAATCCGTGTTTAAAATGAGTGGTTTGTGTGGTGATTTCCAAACCCCAACACTAATCTTCTGCCTCCTAATTCTCTCACTTCAACTGCCTCTGCTGACCTACACTAAACTACATGAACTCATATCCACTGGAATGACTCCCAATTGGGCTGACTCTCTCCCCAAGCTGCTCTTAAATAACTTCTCTGCCTGTGCTGTTCTCCTGAGAGTTAGGTGTATCCTACCGCTGACTCAATCCGTCAAATCTTTCTCTGATTCGTCACTTTGTCTGCCCCTCAATTAGACCTCAGTTTCAAACACGGTTGCTTCTTTCTACCAACTAATTTTACAGAAGGTGTGTCCTAAGGGTAGGTCTGTATTCCAGCTGATCACACAGACCTAGATCTTCGGATATGATCCCTAGCTAGAGAAGCCATGCTGCTGGATCAAACTTCCCCTACAAATGTGTGATGTGCAACATGGAGCCTGGAGCTGACTGCTCTGTGGTCTCCAACATCAGATCCCCTCTCCAGTGCCATCCCACGTTGATTGACAACTCAAACAGAACCGTGCAAGCTGTTTGTATGCTTCAGTTTCCCTTGGGCCCAAGGCTAATCTATCCAGAGGGTGTCCTGAATTCACTGCCCTGCACCCCAAAGTGTAATGTTAGCTGTCCATCTCCTATTGGAGAGATTTAAGTGGGGCCCACAGGAGCAGATCCATCCTCTCGGCTTGAGCCATACTGCAGAGTTAAGCCTGGTGGGATGCAGTTACACTGGGTGTGGCCAGGGCTATCCAGTACCTAAATAGTTCTGACTTAACCTAGATGAGTTGGGACCAGTTATTTAGAGGGAATGGGATGTAGATTAAGACTGATGAGGGATGCAGGTTACTGTAGCCATTTCTTTATAGATGGGAAGGTTTTTCTCTGAAAGGCATCCAAACCTGAGTTGTACACCTGTCTATCCATGTTTAAGGTTCTCACCCTGCCCTTCCCAGAGGCTCTTCCCTACATAATCCAGACATTTTTTCTCTCTTTCTGTTCCTCCAATTCCTCCCCACAGTAACTCCCCTAGTCTTGGAGCCAGGGAGCTCTCCCGAGAGCAGATTCCCAATAAACCTGCCTTTAATATATCCTAACCTGGCTTGAATTGGCTCATTTCACCATCGGAGAAATAACCTATCAGTAAGGAGTTCCTAGTTAGGTTCCTAGCACATGGGATGGATTCGGCTCACAACTGCCTGTAACTCCACCTCCAGCGGGATCTGAGGTACCTCTGGCCTCCAAGGGTACCTGCACTCCTGTGCACACATAACATTTTACTAAATTAAAAACTCAAGCAGATAAATATCTCTAATCCCTCCTACCTTGGCCACCCAGTAGAAAACCAATACACACAAAAAATCTAAAAATATGCAAGTCTTTCCAAGTTAACTTTAAAATACACAGCATTTTAAAGCTGAGCGTGGTAGCTACAGCTTTAATCCCAGGTCTCTGACAGCAGAGGCAGGGAGCTCACTATGAACTTGAGGCTAGCCTGGTCTACCTAATGAGCCCTCTATCAAAACAGAACCCACATTTTCAAGGCAGCACCAGACTCCTTCGCAATTTTAGTTTCTATGATAGAAAAAAACCTTTGAGTCAAACTGCTTCTGCTGCCTCAGGTTTGAGCTCCTTCTTACTCCAATATCTTCAAATCCCTCCTGATCACACTGTTGATGCCAGAGCACCCGAACAGTTGGAGTCTTTTTTTGTTGTTAATGATTTAGTTTTATTTTATGTGCCCTGGTGTTCTGCCTGCACGTATGTGTATGTAAAGGGGTGTCGGATCTCTTGGAGCTGAAGTAACAAGGGAGGAGTAGGGGGAACTGCTCTTTCTTTCTTTTTTTTTTTTTTTTTTGGTTTTTCGGGACAGGATTTCTCTGTATAGCCCTGGCTGTCTGGAACTCACTCTGTAGACCAGGCTGGCCTCGAACTCAGAAATCCACCTGCCTCTGCCTCCCAAATGCTGGGATTAAAGGCGTGCGCCACCACTGCCCAGCTGGGAACTGTCTTCTAAGACAAACCCTATGTGTGCAACTGTGTAGGTGCTGGGAATTGAACCTGGTTCATCTGGAAAAGGAGCTGGTGCTCTTAACTGCTGAACCATCTCACTAGTCCGCGTGTCTTTCGCATCATCCTTAATCTCTTCAGATGTGGTAACCAACGGAAGACACTCCAATGCAAAACATTTTAATAAGTTGTTGGATGTACAGTTATTAGAATTATCTAAATATCGCGTATAAAAATTGGTATATCACATTAGATGGTTCTAGAAACACAGTGATGAGCCTTGCACTCCAAGAATATCCCATCAATAGTACAAATTACAAACACTGGAGAGAAAAAAAAAAAAAGAAAGCTAGAGACATTTACACCAAAGTACAGCAATACATTCATTCATCAAGTGGGGGTGGGGGCACTGGCACTGCTGCCTAGATGTCACTGCTAATACAATTTGGGCGCAATTTCCATCTTCCACCACAGATCTCACAGTCAAGTTTCTGTGTGTGCCTTTTCCCTATCTACAGGGGAACAGAAACCCTACCTTTAATAACTAAACTTTTAATCTTTTAAGTAGACACCAGGCCGAAGTTTAACCACATCACACATTTTTGCTTTTTTTTTTTAATTTGACTGTCTGATTTGCTGGAAGAATCATGGTGGCTTTTGATAGAAGCTATCGAAGTAAGCAGGAAGACACAATACTGACAGCAAAGATGCTGAATCCTTCTCAAGATATCAGTATTGGATGTGGTGACAGAGTTGCTCTGAAGTCAAGAAAGACCTTCACGTCCGCTGACAAATCTGAAACCCCAGTGATTTGAAAACTCGACGTCTGAAAGGTTTGCACCACTGAGAAGCAACCGTAGTCACACTGTGCTATTTATTATTCTAAAGGCTGAGCGTACCTTTATGAGCATGTCTTAAGACCGTTCTTATCAAGGTTGTTTTATGCTGTCTGTAACTACCACCCAGCTGGAGAGTCAACTGGAGGATCGTTCGGAGCTTCTAATCTTGGCTCGAGTTCCCTTGATCTCAGCCCCCAAATCATCTGCCTCGGTTGTAGCTCAATACTTAGCACTCAATCTTTACCCAAACACTGTCTTTAACAGCTTTAAATACAGGTGTCTGTTATCTCTGCTCTAAAGACGTCCCTACGTATCTCTCCACCTAGACAGGATACCGGAAATGGTCAGTCCTGGCTGGTTCACAAGTGCACTTGTCAGGGAGAGTGGTTGAAAATGCTTGGCGAGGTGCAGGCTTGAGTCTGGGTGAGCTGAGGGGCCAGGTCCCCAGACACTACCCTGAGAGTAACCAGACAGACCATTCTTAAAAGAGACTTGATGTTTCCGGGTAATTGAACCATTTTAGGGGCGGGGCAACAGAAGCTACGGACACACAAAAAACCATGGTCAAGGGTCTGGAAGAGGACAGCTGTGTAAACGGCTGTTTCAATCAAGCAGGTTTGGACATCAGACCTCAAGGAGCGTGGTATTAACAGTCAGAGCCCGTCAGTTCACAGTTCAGCCCTTCCTCCCGCCTACACCTTCCAAGTCCTAACATCAACAGAAAGACGGCAACGGAAGTAATTATGGAAATTCATTTTCCCCAAATGTTATAAATTTAATAGTTCATAGGCCCGATAGCAAGGGCAACGCTGTGGAGATCACAGACAACCACATCACAGGACATCGACATCGGCATTCAGGAATCGGTTCTCACTCAGCCAAGCAGCCTGCAGGGCCACAGGACAATCTGTATGTAGTGTGGACAGGCAGAGTGTCCAGGCCCCCTCCAAACACACAAAACAAAGCATCCCATACTAATTTAACACGGCCATCAAAGCCACTTACATACATTTTTCAAAACTCTCTTGAAAGACTATTAAATATTTAAACAATGATAATTTATGCAACTTTCATCCATATTAAAATAATTAATGTAAATACTTTATTATAAAACTATTTTACAATTTAAACTTTTATTTGAGAAATGTATTCACACCCACAAGTCCTTTCCATGAGTGCATCCCGTAAAGAACACACTAAAATTATGTTGGAGGGGGAAGGGGACGGCTAACATTACCACCAGTTCAAACCGCCTCCTCATTTGCTTATTTCTTAAATATCTGTGTGTTCACATATGCGTGGCTAGTGATAGATGCCTCTTCTCCAAAGTGGCAAATCTCAGCATCATTTTTAAAGACAGGACAGACCGGGAAACGCCCTCCACAGGTTGCTTACATCATAAACATGTAGATCATGGCATCAAGGAGCACAAAGTAACAAAAAAGTGGGCAGCAGTTGGTAAAATGTAAACGAGAAGAACTGAATGCTAATCCCTTCCCTGAGAAGCAGGGATAAGAATCACTTCCTGTTTTATTCAGACAAAAAAACCTAGTTGCTGGAAAGGCAGGATGCTGGCTTCCGAAATGTTTGAAACAGCTGTAGATCAAAGACTTTACTGAGCTGAAGTGTGCCCAAAACTTCCTAATTCCTTGTATGTATAGGCTGATACCATCTCAAACTGCCTCTTAGGATTCAAAATAGTGTTCACCACATGAGCTCCAGAGTTCCTGAATCACACCCAGATAACAAGTCAATATGTAAGAAAACCATAAAACTCAAAGTTTTCTAGTAATATCACTTGAAAATCACTCCCACAAATGGGAGAAAGAAAAACAGCTATAGTCAGCCCACACCCGGGCAGAGAATGTGAAGTTCTTGTGAGAACACCCGCAGCCTCCTAGAGAAAACCCCCCAAAAGGCACGTCAGCCAGACATGCTCTGGTTAATGACCCAGAATTCCCTTGGGCTCACGTTTGAGCGTGGGTCGTTTGCAAACTCCGTTTGGACTGAAAAAGTTCCTCCACCTTACAGAAAAAATGGTTCTTGGATTTAGCAGTTTGGTTTGTAATTCTAAAGGAAAAAGTTAAAAAGGAAAAAAAAAAAAAAAAAGTCAGGTTGTGACTCAAAGCTATCGTCCAGAAAGGACAAGCTGTTCAGTTACTTTATCACATCAGCGGGTCAAAGTGCAAGCAAGCAGAGCACGACAGCAAAAGGATTTGCAAATTTAATTTCAGGTTTGAAAATACTTTAACGATAAACAGTTACTTTGAAAAAAAGGTGGTAGTGGTAAAAATAAACATGACACTTATAATAAATAAATAAATCTATTGTTTTCAAGGGTTCCTCCAGTGCACCGGGCACAGCGTTCTGTTGATGCTTAACCAAATTCTGAGAAATGTTTATGCTGGGGCTTATAAGGTAAATGGGGATACTTTTAAAAATGTTTTTTTTTTTTTTTTTTAAATGGAAAAAGACTCTCAAAAATTAAAGAAGAAATAAAACAAAGTTCCCGACGTTCACCTCTCCGAAGCCTCAGACTGGTACTAAAGCGCACCGTGCTCTGTGACAGCTTTCCCAACATAGGAAATGAAGATTTTTCCACAAACGAAATTCTTTAAAAAAAAAAAGTAAAGGTAACGTGTTCTTTACGAATAATCTCTCTTCTCTTGACCCTAGGGAGGAAAATTTGTGCCTTTAATCCCAAGACCATTGCTGCTGCGGCCATCTGACCCACTCCCCTTCCCATGATGCACTGGGTACAGAAGGGCTGGGAGGGCGCCCTGCTGGTGGAGCGCACTGTTTAAGCACCTTTCTTTCAAACACTGCGCTGCGCTCTGCCTTTAACATAGAACCCACAGAGCCTCCTTTCTGTGTAAAATGTTCTCCCGTTTTAGGGACACTTTCTGATCTTAGGGTGGTCTGATAAAGTCATAGTTTAGGGTCGGCTCACCGGCAAGGTTGGGTGGAGAGAGATTTCATGGTGACTGGCTACAGAAAGCTATGCGACCTCGAAATGACCGTGTAATGATTTGCAAGTTTTACAGCTATTAGCTCCGGGTCCCACACATTCCCTGCTCGACATTCCTGTTTTCTTTATTCTTCATAGTTTTCTAATGAACAAATTAGTATTCCTGAGTAAGAATATAAAAAAGTTAACCATCTACCAAAAGTATAAAGACAAATAAAACGCTGACTCCCAATACAAATTTTTACAGAGCAGTACAGGTGCGCGGCTAACGCCTGCAGCTCTCCATGGTGATTGGCCCGCTCCTTCACAGACTGCAGCAAAGACTCAACTGTCTAAAATACTCCGAAGCACGGCAATTAGATGCTTCAGACCGTAAACATACCCCTCATCTACTGTGTTGCTAGGGAACACATGAGCGAAGTCTATCATCCGCACTTCCACTTCCGAGATCTCCTGACGACCCGCGGGAAGGTGGTAGAACACCTTTTCCAGTTGGGAAAGCACGTTTCCGTTTAAGTGTTCCTGGGACATGCTTTTCCACCCGTTGTCTTGCTCCAGAGTTTCAACTTTCAGGGAAGTCTGGCTCTGGTGCTTTTTTGTATACAGCTTTCTGTGTCTCGAGTACGCCTTAGATAAGCTTTTGCCTACTGATGTCCCGTTGGCCGGGGAGCTGAACAGGTGGAAGTTGTTATTGCACTCCAGGACGTCCGCATCCGACAGGGGCCCTTTGGAGAGAAACCTCGCCGCCAAAGTTCTATCGTTTGCTTTTGTAGTAGCTGGCTGAGATGAACCTTCATAAACAAACAGTAAAGAACTTGCATAAAAGTTTAGCTGCTTCTGATTTTCAAACCACTGGAGAATCTTCTCGACCTTCTGAATACTAGCTGCAATCGCGTCTTTTCTTAAACAGAAACCATTGTGGAAAAACTTGGAGACGCCTGTAACGAGATACAACAGAGTCAGGGTTGACTGTGCAGCCCGGTCACTTGTAGAGTGAGCTCACAGCAGGTAAAATTCTTCACTTTGGCCAGGTGATGGTGGTTCACACTTTACTCCCAGCATTCAGGGGGCAGAGGTAGGTGGATCTGAGCTTGGGGCCAGCATGGTCTACAGAGTGAGTTCCAGGACAGTCAGGGTTATATAGAAAACCCCATCTCGAAAAACCAAACCAAATTAATAATAATAATACCTAAATATTAAATCACACTTGGGAAATGTACAGATTAGGGCAAATTGCTTTAATGTAACTTGTTCTCACTATGAGACACAAACTTTTAAGAAATAAATTCAGTCAACAGGGAAATGCAAGTCAAAACCACTTTGAGATTTCATGTTACATGGGTCAGAATGGCCAAGTTCAATAAACCAAGTGATGGCTCATGCTGAAGAGGAACCCTCATCCACTGCTGTGGATGCAAACTTGTACAGCCCCTATGGAAATCGGTGTGGTGCCTCCTCAGGAAGCTGGGAATAGATCTACTTTAAGATCCAGCTAGACGGCTTTCGAGCATCTACCCAAAGGATGCTTCTGCCTGTTTCAGACACGTGCTCAGCCTGTTCATCGCTGCTCTATTTATAATAGCCAGAGGTTGGGAACAACCTAGAGAGGTGTCAGCAGACGGATGAATAAAGGAGTTGTGGTGCATTTACAAAATTAAGTACTACTCAGCTGTTTAAAAAAAAAGGAATTATGAAATCTACAAGTAAATGGATGGAGTTAAGAAGAAAAAAAATCATCTCAGTGAGATTACCTAGACCCCCAAAAAGACAAATATGGCGTGCATTCATTTATATGTGAATGTCAGTCTTCAATAAGCAGGCTGCAAACCATCTAACCACAGAGGTTAGGGTACAGTAAGGGACCAGAGGGAAGGGGAGTGGCACGAATTGAAAGGATTAGGAGATGTGACCTTAATGGAGTAGGTATGGCCTCGTTAGACAAAGTGTGTCACTGGGTGTAGGCTTTGAGGTTTCAAGAGCCCAAGCCAGGCACAGTGGCTCTCTCTTCATGTTGCCTTCAGATCCGGGGGTAGAACTCTCAGCTACCGTGTCGGCCTGTAACTGCCATGCTCCCCACCATGAGGTTAATGGACTTACACCTCTGAAACTGTTAGCCAGCCCCAGCGAAATGCTTTCCTTTATAAGGGTTGCCATGGTCACCGTGCCTCTTCACAGCAATAGAACACTGACCAAGACAGGGACAGGCCATTTGAGAGGTCGTATGGAAACCTAATAGAGTAGAAGCTTCCTAAAATAGATACCTATTATGAAGGTGAACTAAATGAAATTGACAGATACTTGGGAGACAGAGCCCCAACTGGACACCTCTCATCACCAAATGCAGCCTCCAGCTGAAGGAATGGGTTACATCCATCTAATTGAGTTGGCCTAAGAGACCTCACGGGAACTCCTAGGCAACTCAGGCTGTTGCCAAGACTGCTGGCTACTATGCACAGACTGATAGTCAGGCCCTACTGCTGAAATAGCCACACAACTTGTTGAACATGAAGAAGCCGAGCTGGTCCTACCTAGAGCCTTTACCCCTAATGACTAGTGGTTATGATACAGGAAGGTACTCTGTACGCTACCAAAGGAGAAAGGTCAACATCAACCCAGCTGTGAACCTTGTGATATACAGTAGTGGGACTAACCAACCAATATCTGACTTGAGGTAACCATATCTGACTTGAGTAAGGCTCACTCTGTAAGATAGACCCCATCCTCAGTACTGCTCAGGTGGCCAAGAACCAGAGACCAGACAGGCCAGGAACCTAGGAAAACCAACTACTGGATTGGAGGGTGAAATGATGTGTAATGACATGGGTGCATTTGCTCGGCCAACATCAGAGAAGCTTTCTCCTGCAGTAGATGGGAACAAAGACAGAGATCACAGCCAGACAATGTGCAGACTTGAAACATTCAATCCTAAATGGGATATTTCCATCAAGTAGTTCCTCCCCTGATGTATTGGGGGGGGGGGGGGAGGAGAAGAGAGGAGGAGGAAGAGGAGGAGGAGGAGGTAGTGTTAAGAGCCAACGAGGATGGAAAACTCCAAGGAAACACGATCTTCTTAACACAGCAGGACCACACACATATAAACACACAGAAACTGCGACAACACACACAAGGCAGGCACAGGTCTGGGCCTGATGGGGTTTCAAGCCCCAAAGGGGAAGTGGGCACAGGATCCCATCCCTGACATAGGAGCTCTCTCTAGTTGATAACTTCTCTCAAAAAGGAAATCAGCTCTCTCCAGTGGCGCTTCATTGAGTATACAAGGAGTCTTAAGACCACGCCCAGCAGTAGATGGCAAACACAACACAAACTCAATGGCATTTTTGGAGGCTCTTTTCTCACGATGTTTTGCGGGCACCTGTTTTTCTTTTCTTTACATTATTGGTCCTTTGCATATATTATGGCTTCTGGTTTTGTGTTTCTATGAGATTTCTATGTACGTAAATGTGGTGGCTGTTTGTTTTGTCCAATTCTGGTTTGTTATTTTATCTTTTCTTATTCTGTTGTTGTTGGTTTCTTTGTTTTATGTATATAATCACATTGCCCTTGACACACCAGAAGAGGGCATCGGATCCCATTACAGATGGTTATGAGCTACCACGTGGTTGCCGGGAATTGAACTCAGGACCTTTGGAAGAGCAGTCAGTGCTCTTAACCACTGAGCCATCTCTCCAGCCCATCTTTTTTTCTTTTTTAAAGATTTATTTATTGTATGTATGTGAGTACACAGTCACTGTCTTCAGACACACCAGAAGAGAGCATCGGATCCCATTACAGATGGTTGTGAGCCACCATGTGGTTGATGAGAAATTGAACTCAGGACCTCTGGAAGAGCAGTCAGTGCTCTTAATGACTGAGCCAGCTCTCCAGCCCTCAGTTATTTGTTTTGTTTTGTTTTGTTTTGTTTTATGAGACAGGGTTTCTCTGTGTAGCCCAAGCTGTCTTGGAACTCACTCTGTAGATGGCCTTGAACTACTTGTGCCTGCTTCTACTTCCTGAGTGCTAGGATTAAAGATGTGTGCCACCACTATAGATGGATGGATGGATGGATGAATGGATCGACCGATCGATCAATTGATAGATAGACAGACAGACAGACAGACAGATCGATAGATAATTTGTAACCCAATGAGACAGAGAAAGAAAGAAAAGGTGTGGATTTGGGTGGGTGGGAAAGTGAAAAGGATTAGGGAGGAATTGTAGGAAGAGGAGAGTGTAATCAGAATATATTATATTTTAAAAATCGATTTTCAACTAAAAAAAAAAGATTAAAGAAATTAACTCAGCCCAGGAAACTTCAGATGGGGGGGAGGAGAATCTCTTTATGTTTTTTAATGTCAAATTAAATACTAGCTTGACAGGAACCAAGCACAAAGCTATGAGAAGATGTGTTGTCTGTATGTAATACCAGTACCCACCCACGAACTCTACGAGCCAACTTTCCATAGAGTTGAAAATAACCTAATGTAAGATTATTTTAAAAAGACAGAATGCCCTCTTGTAATGTCTGGGTCACCAGAATTTTACCAAAGCACACGTGTTAATGGGCAATTACCACCTTGCCTATTCATCAGTAACTTTAGAAGCTTCAGTATAACCCAACAAACAACACAGGGGCAGCTTTAAAAAGACCCTCCACACGAAACAGCACTTAAAGCCTCTTGTGTAACGAGCAATTTAAATATAATTTAAACTTAATACGTTTTATTAATTTATAATTTAATCCCACATGTGCAGGGATTTCAAGTGTGTGTCAGCAGGCCAGCAGAGTGTGAACCTAAAGCTCTGGCACTGAGCTGGACAACAGTGTTAAGCTCTTTGTACTTGCAAGAGTGCACACTGCTCCAGAAGAGCTCTGGGATAGCCCCCAGGACCCATGTTGAATACGGGCATGAGGCGGCTGTAGGATTCTGAGAGGCAGGGGTCAGGAAGGGCCTGCGCCTCCTTGCCTCCTGCTCACCCAGGAACAGAACACATTTGCTCCCTTGTTGTGTCCAAAGCAAAGGAGCTACCACATACACACTGAAACTGAACCAAAATGAAGGCTGTTTCATGGATAAAATCCTAGGGATTTTATCACAGCAGTAGAAAGCAAGTGGGCCAGCAGCTGTACTGTAGACCAGTGAGGTGTAAATGGAGGGTACTCACAACCCACACTCGCGTAATTAGGGTCCAGGATTACTGGTAAACACACTTTCTGTCCCTCTACATTTCGAATGTAAAAGGGTATGCGTTGCCTCGCTATTGAGCAGCCAGCCACCTCTCAGTGCTCACCTTCCTTCAGAGTCTCTTTCGTCAGGCCTCTTCCATAGTGCTGGTTTTGTGTCTCGATAGCTGTCAGAGTGAAGATGATAAACCTGTCAAGTAAAAGAACGTGAACATTCAAACAGTAATGTGGGTGCCTTGGCCACAGGGCAGTTTCATGGCTAGTTACGCGATCCCGCAGACAGACATGAGTGGAATCAGCCAACAGGAACATGGCTGAAAAAGCACCTAGCATTCGGACGCCCCACTCCTCAAAAGCTGCTAAGAGAGACAAGGCTTTTCAGTATGCTAGAACTACTATCTCAATCCATCAGATTAACCACAAATTTTCCAGAGCCAGAGGAAAGCACTTCCTAATATTTAAGTTTAGCTGAATTTAGAGGCACATGCCCCACTCAACACTTGGGGGAGTAGAGGCAGGTCAGGAGTTCAAGGTCACCGTGGCTACACAGCAAGTTTAAAGCAACAGATGACACAAACTCTGCCACGAAAAGGAAGTTAAAGTATAACACAGTGGTGATACTTTCCCGGCATGCAACCTGCCCTCCGCTCATGCTCAGCACCAATAAAAACAGGTGTGGCTGCACACACCTGTAATGCAGCAACCTGATCTGAGTCAGAGGCAAAGGGGATCAGAAGTCCAGGTGGGCTCACCTACACAGCGAAGACACCAGGCTGAGCTACATGAGATGCTGTCTTCAAACAACAAAAACAAAAGCTTCCATAAAGAGTGTGTTTGCTACAATCAATGTCTTTTGTCCTTATTTCCATCTAAAAATTATTCTAGAGTTTCCTGGGAGGCAGAGGCAAGTAGATCTCTGTGTTCAAGGCCAGCCTGGTCTAGAGTGAGTTCCAGGACAGTCAGGGCTACACAAAGAAACCCTGCCTTGAAAAACCAAAATAGTAGATAGATAGAGTAGATTGATAGATGGTAAAGATGAGTTAGAAGATAGAACATGAAACTCTTAACAACATACATAACCTGAATAGATAGATAGATGATAGATAGATAGATACATAGATAGATACATAGATAGTGTAATAAATAGATGATAGACAAAGACAGAATTGTTAGTCATTAACAAATGCAAACAGATGAGAAAAAGAAACGATGAGCTATAGACATGATTCAGCCCTTCCTAAGAGCTTTTACTGAGCCCAGGTGTGGTGGTGTACACCTTTGACCCCAGCACTCAGGAGTCAGAGGCAGGAAGATCTCTGAGTTCAAGGCCAACCTGATAATGAGTTCCAGTCCAGGCTATGTACAAAGACACTGTCTGAGAAAAGCAGGGAGCCTAGCCTGCTCTTGCAGAGGACCTGCGTTCATCCAAGCACCCACGCTGTATGGCTCACACCCACCTGTGACTTCAGCTCCAGGATCAAGACCAGGCTCCTGCACTCACGTGCATCTACCCTCCCTGACCCACACACGGGATGATTGGTTAGCAAGTGTAACAGAGCCACAGATGCCATCCAGATGGCAATTAAGGTCACTATGTTTGTAAAATACCAAGTCACACCTCCAAAATAACCTGATAACAAAACCTCAGCACCTACACTAAAGGCACCTACAACTAAAATACAATACAACCACCACCATTTTTTAATCATATAGGTCAACCTAGGCAGCTTAAGGGAAGGTTCTCTGAAAAGATTTAAAATGGGGAATATTCATACAAGAAAATAAGGAAGAACTGGAAAACCAAGACCTTAAAAAGGGGAACTAATGAAAGCACACTGTCTGATACTAAAACACATTTGAGTCAAGTATGAGTGAGACTTTAGTATATATAACATAAACTGAGAAAATATGACCGTTTACTAAGTGGTGTCAGTCTATGCCACAATAAATCCAAAATACATCAAAGATCAAAATACACAAAATAGAAAATAAAACAATGATATGTCTTCAAAGGCCACACTAGAGTCCTTGAGGAACTGACCAGTGAAGAAATCGCCATGCCATACAGGACAGTGCTTCCGTCCTGAGGAAATCCAGTATGAACAGAGAATTATGAACACATGCAGAACTAATTATTATCAATTATCCCGTCACTGGGTCACTACCCGCTCCAATAATTTACACTCCCAAATGATGACACACACACGGCCTTTATATTTTAATATGCCCTATTCGGCACAATAGCTGGGCCACTGCCTAACCTCCATGCAGTTAATCCCGAGTTATTACTGACTAATTCTGTGTTCTATCTTGGCAGCTCTGGACCCAGTTGAGCTGCCCAACTGGGCCACATCTCCTGGCTCCTTCACATGGTGGCCATGCCTCTCTGTCCTGCACTCTTCTCAGAGTCTGATCTCCTGTTCCTCTCTCCTCCTGGCTCCTAGCCCAGGAATCCTTAAATACTTCCTGTGTCCATCCTATTGGCTGTTGACATCTCCCTTAGAAGTTCCGTGCAGAGTTTTTGGGGAACACAATTAGCATTCGTAATACGAGCAGCTGCATCTCCCCCTTCTTGTCCAATTCAAAAGGCTCTTATCTCTCAGATACACATGAACACAGTTCTACAAACAAGGACATGTCCCACAGAGCTGTTCCCTCTCTCTGCCTCTAAGTGAATCCCAGGGAACAACGACTTGTCCAGCTTTCACTGCAAGCCCCCTTACGCAGTGAGTCCCCTGCTGCCCCTGCTGCCTTTTCTTATAGGCTCACGTTTGTTACAGTTCCTAAGATGAAACTCTGAACACGTCTCCTACTTCGTTGATGAAGAAATAACGTCCAACATCAGATCTGCTTTGCCGTTATCATGGGCACATTAGCAATCTCCCACAAAACTTCCTGTTTAAGACTCAAAAGGAAGATCATCTGTCACTTGACGGCGCCTGCTCACTGTGTAATCATTCAGCACGTCTGAAGAAGCACTACCACTGGTTTAGAGGACCTCGTGCCACGTTAATTCGCAGCTGTGGTGACGTGTGTGAAATAGCTTCCGTAATTCCTCCTTCCTGTTGCATGCGCTCTGGTATTTATGTTGTGACGTCAGAGGTGGGGAGTAACCCTGTGCTAGCCCTCCACAATGACAGCAAGTCATCTCTGCCTCTGCAGGTCCCACTCTGGCCCCTCAGAAGTGGTCCCAGGGTAGAGACACTCAAGCAGCCCCCGAAACCAGAATACACCAGCCCTGACTATCCTGAGTGAATAATATGTGCGCAGAGCAAAGCAGAAATACAAGCTTCTTATGTATCAGTTAAAAGAAAAGAGATTTAAGTGTTAATTCAAAGAACTATGTGCAAATAAAACTGGTTTAAATAAAAATATGAAATAATGTAGATTTTTTTTCCTACTTATAAAACAGTTCTTTTCCCCAGCACTGGGGAGGCAGACAGGTGAATCTCTGAGTTCAAGAACAGCCTGATCTACAAAACAATTTCCAGAACAGTCAGGGCCACACAGTGAGACCCTGTCTCAAAACGCCAAAAGCTATAAATAGCTCTTTTCTTATGGGAAAACTACAAAGAATACGTTTACTTTTAATCTTTATTGTATATCTGAACTTCAACCTTCTCTAAAACAAAATTACACATTACAGTCTTAGGGTCTGGCCATGATGCATTAATTACCTAGTACCGTCAGGACCAGAGCTGCTGACTACAGACCAGAGCAACGGATAAAAGGCCTGTCCTTGTAGGTCACGCTACATCGTGGCCACGCAACTCCATCGGCACTTCAGCTCCATGGAGTGTGGTGTAAGGAAAACATGCACGCCTCACGGAAAGCCTCACAGAACCGGCTTACCCTCATGCCGAGCACCAGGAACCCGATCTCCTCCATCAGAGGGTACTTGCTGACCTGCTGCTGAATCTTCTCTGAGGAGGCAAAGGGTCGTAGCTCTTCCGCCCAATCTTCACATCCATTATACAGGGCTTGTTAAACTTGTGAGTCACATCTTCCAGTTTTAGGTACACATCTGCTATTGGAGAAGAACTTGAATTCATGGTGGGCAACCGTACCGTTCAAACCACCCCAGAGAAAAGCAGAAGCGGGAGATGCTGGAGGACAGAAGGCTTAGGTAGATCTGGAGCCGACAGACATAGTTACAAGCATCAACCTCAGACAAATTCCTGCTACGTGTGACCAGACATCACTGGAGCGAACCAGATGTCCAGCGTTACAAAGCTGTGGGCACACTCCCATGAATACAATACTGTCTGGCTCAGATTTCTTGGTATTTTAAGGATTTAATAAAGTTTGTTTGACATCAGTAAACTGGGAGCTGAATCCAAACGACCACACTAACTTCTCTCTTGCTCACTCTCACACGCATTGCTGCTCTGCCAGGCACATCTCAGCGCCCTGCACACATCTGCCCACAGAAAACTTGCTGTCACGCCACAAAAGCCCCTTCTCACACTTTACCTTGAAAGCATGGATCTGGGTGTGAGGAGAAAAAGAGAAAAGAAATAGTTCTCCTAGTTTCCTGAGGAAAAACAATCCTCGGGGTCCAAATTCTCAATGAAAACATTGACTCATGTTTTAGTTCTTAAGGCTGGCGGAGAGGGATGAGTGGGCACGGTGCGGACAAGCAGCAGGAGGAAGTTAGCATCCCCAGAACCCACGGAAAGCTGGACAAATCAAGTGATGTGCCGTCCGAGCCTCCTACAGAGACAGGAGGCAGAGGTAAGAGCCTGCGAATCATACAAGGCAGAGCATACAGGCTGGCCACGTGGCCTCTGCAGCAGCCAATAGGAGAGCCTGTCCCAAACAAGGTGGAAGTGAGAGCTAACACCCAAGGCTGTCCTCTGACCGCTACATGTGCGCCATTGCTCATACATGTGCATGCATATGACATGTGGGTGCACACATGCATAGTGAAGTTAGGGAAGTGCACATGCCCTCTAACCCAGCTGGGTGAGAGGTGCCCTGTGCACTAATGTCCCTCTTTCCCGTCCCACCCAGACTGGCACATTTTGAAATGACTACAGAGGTTGGTGTTGAACTGAATGAGAACAGCTCAGGCCTTGAGAACTTTCAAGGCTCTAGACTCAACAGGGATAAGCCTCCTGCAGAGATGAAGGACAAAGAGGTAAACGTTATCCTTCCATCAAGGCAGGTCAGCACTGTAGCCGAGGGGACAGCAGCCCAGAAGAGCATACAGGCAGCCTAGGGGCCTGAACCTGAAAGCAGGCTGCCCAGGCACCTTGACAACAGGCCAGGTCACACCAACCCGGGAGGCGTCAGTAGCAAAGGACAAGTGGACACAGCCAAGCTTCTGTGTTTGAAGAGGCAGCCACAGGATGGAGAACCAGGGACAGGACAGCTCCACCCTCACTGCAGTGTTGAAGAGCTTTGATGGCCAGCTAACACCCCAAGTGTTAGAGAGATGAAGACCTTAACATGGAGATACCCAGCACCCGGAGACTCCATCATTCACTCGGAGATGAGACATCGGAGTCACTGAAGTAAGACTGGATGTGAGTGTGCTGTCAGCTGGAGGCCCAGCACACACCTCAAGGGAAGGCTATTCTCTTTGTGTCGAATACAAGTGTCTTGATAATTTAGACAGGGCCCTACAAATCCAAACATAGATTTCTTCTCCTTCCATACAGTGAACCCCTGCTAAACATGGGTATAGCTTTTCCCGTCCTTTCCACTGCCCTGGACACTGAGGACCCAGCCTACACTGTGCTATAACAGACAGGTCATTTCTTCAACAAGTAGGGCCCAAACAGTTTTACTTGTTTAGTTCAACTAGGTCACATGTGTGCTTCTTTTACTTACTGGTTCTCATGTCTGTGACTGGAAGTACATCACTGCTAGATCACTAGCCTCCAACATGAAAATGAGTTAAGATCCTCTGAGGACTCGAGGTGTTTCCTTCCATTCCTTGGCTTCTTTTTGTTATACTCACCTGCGCAGGCGCGCCCCACCCACGCACACACACACACACACACACACTCTCTGGTGTTTTGATACAGCATCTTACTAGGCTGGCCTTGAACTCACAGCCCTCCCCACTTCAGCCTTCCAAGTGCCGAGATTACAGGGGTGAAACACCATGCAGCTGAGACTCTCACTTATATCTTCCGTTATAAGTTGCAATTCTAAACATCAAAACCTGCTTTAGGGATGTAGAGATCCAGGCCTCCGAGGATGGCTGTTATCTCAGCACCCAGGAGGCTGAGACAGGGGACTCTGGACTAAAGACCAATCTGGGCAACATGGTCAGGCCAGTCTGGGGTACACAGCGAGAGCTCGTCCCAGCACACACACAGAAGAAAAGGAACGCATGTGCACTCAGGAGAGAATCAGGGTTGGGTGTGAAGGGCTTAACAGAAGCTTTTGGAAGAGAGAAAGAAAGTGGGACACAGCCTGGGTGACAGACTGTTACAAACTGACAGCTGTCACGTCTATAAGCCTGAACACTGATTCACTCTGGAGACCGTGGCTGGCAGATTCTTTCAGTGATTTCAGCAGACTAAAGCTCAAGTCAAAATAGGTCAGTCTTGAGACTCAGTTATGTAAAGATCAAAGGCATTTTGCCACAGGACAGTCTCCTGAGGTAACTCCAGACCAGTAACAGAAGATGTCGTCTCAGTCGGGCCCCTCTGGGTCCAGAGTGGAGCAGTGTTTTTCCATGTGTGGGATGCAACCGTCAGTGAACTGTGGACCAAACAGAAAGAGGAAGAGACTCCTGTATATAGGAAGTACTGGCGTGGGCTGGTCTCCAGCGGAGACAACCTGAGGTGTGTCATGGTGTAATCTGACTCGAGTGCTAACCACAGACCTCAGAAGTTCCTGTCATACAGGAACCCAACTCCCAATCACAGCCATTGAGAAGGGAAAACGTCTGACGGACAAGATGCTTGTGACTATTCTGTCTGGATCTGCAGCCACGGCACAACACGTGAAAGGTGAGAGTGATCCTTTCGTTGGGGTAGGGCATGCGCAGAAACATTCCCGAGCTCCATTCTGGTCTCAGCATGGCTCTGCTACACACCTCTGACGTTTGTAACACATCTCTAGATCCTCATAATAAAATGCCCTTCTTGTTTAATTAAATGTGTTTGTTTGTACAACTTCAACTTGTTAATTAAATGTTTTTGTTTGTAGAATTTATGCTCACAAAATCTTAAACAAAATGATAGCACTTAAAGCGATTTTTACAAGCACAGAAAACTACGTTCAAATGTCAGCTCCACGTATGTCAGCCTGTGCCATCCTAGCATGCCCTATACCTCAGTGGCATATACAATTGGAACAGCGCTTCTCAGCCTTCCTTGTGCTGCGACCCTTTAATACAGTTCCTCATGTTGGGCCGACCCCAACCATAACATTATTTTCATTATTACTTCATAACTGTAATTTTGCCACTGTGATGAATCATAATGGAAATATCTGTGTTTCTGATGGTCTTAGGCGACGACCCTTGAAAGGGTCACCTGAGCCCCCCAAAGGGATGGCGACCCACAGGAATGAGGACCACTGAATCAGAGGCCCATCATGAAACAGGCATCGTGGTCCACAGGGCTCAGGCTGTGTCAGTGCAGCTCTAAGTCCTCTCACATGACAAGGCACACAGGCAACAGCATGAGAGCCTCACCTTCCAGAGCTGCTCAAGAGGAACAGAGTGACATTTCCTGGGGTCACATGGTACTCACTGAGCACAGGGATTGGCCTGAATGAATACACTATTAAACATTAAAACCCATGCTAGGCCACCGTGCATGCAAGCTGAACTCTAACATCCAGAATAAAGAAAATGCGGGCCTGGAGCAAGCCCTGCCCCTCCCCAGTGAGACAAATCCAACGGAACAACCACGAAATTAAAGGCCACTATCACAACTCAGCCAGGCACTTGATAATGGAGACTTTCCACCATGTAGCTAACCCGACCCTTGGCCCACAGTTAAACATTAACAAGAACATCTATTTATTACACATTGATTTTTATCTCAAGCTGAAAAGAGCTAAGACAGCGAAATGCAATCTGATCGGCCGGCTCAAGCAGGCCTCGTGGGTGCTTGACCGTGTGCTGTATTTTCCAAGTCTCCCCTCTTCCCACACAGACACCGTTCACACTGTTGCCGGCTATACGAGTGTCTCCCTACTTTGCCTCTGCTACAGAAAGCCTTATGGATTGGTTTCTATTGTAGACAGAAAAAATACTTCAAGAGATGTTCCAACTGCTTTTCTGATGCTGGTGTTTGGTTGTTTGGTTGTTTGGTTGTTTTGGTTTGGGGTTTGGTTTTGTTTGTTTTTGGGGGGGTGGTTTTTTTTTTGGTTTTGCTTTTGTTTTTTTGGGGTTTTTTAATCTGCTACATCCATAGCGAAGCGATAATGGCAACAAAGAAAATGTCCAGGCGTGGTGGCATAGCCTTTGATCCCAGCACACTGGAGGCAGAGGCAGGTGAGTTCCAGGCCATCGAGTCTGCATGATGAGTTGCAGGGCAGCCTGAGTTAGAAAGAGGCCCTGTCTCAAAGAAACAGAAAAGTGCTGGTTCTACATACATATTGTGTATACTTGTGGATATCTAAGTCATACCTATCATCCTAAGTTCTCCAAAGAATCTTCTCAAAAAACATTTTCTTGTTAAAAGTTTCCTTTTCCTTTAATCAGCACTGGAGGCAGAGCAGCGGATATTCTGAGTTCGACCAGCTGGTCTACAGTGATTCCAGGACGCAAAGCTACAGGAGAAACCGTACTCGAAAATCCAAAAAAAAAAAAAAAGAAGTTTCCTTTTATTTATGTGCATGCTGTTCGTCTGCATATTGTATCTGACCCAAGATGCCTGCAAGAAAGAGTAGCCCAGTACGTTTACACCCTGAGACCGTCTAACTCCAGGTTACCCTAGACTCTCTGGTCAAGACTGAGTATTCCAACACCCAGACCTCTACTCACACACTGGCCTCAGGACTGGCTGTTCTGCACTAAGCAGCCGCAGTCAGCACAGCTCACTGGGACCTGGAGAGAGAGCCAAGCTGCTTTCCTGGTCTTCACAGCAGTCCTGACAGGTGCCACTCTCGGCAAAGGAGGAAAGTAAGATGCTACAATACAAAGTGTGTCTACAAGCATGTGTTGGACAGACTTCAGACAAGAAGGACCCATGGACATGGCAGCATATGCCTTCAATGCCAGCATCCAGGCAGCAGAGGCAAGCCGACCAGGGGCGGGGATACACATTGAGACCTTAGTTTCTAGAAAATAAAAAGGACTCAAGTGTAGTTACAATGGTCTGTGGGGTAATTGCTCAGAATGCTATTTTCAGTCATAAACATCTGCATGTATTTGGGGCTAAGACCTTTAAGTCAGGGAGCAAGACACACAGACAGACAGAATAAAGGTAAGTGGATGAATCCAATATTGCTAATCCAAAAGTCTGTAACCCAATATGGGTCACAATCTGAAAGTTCATGGGCACCAATGTGATACCACAGTGGAAGATGTCACTCTGGCCTCATAGGTTAGATTATAGTATAAACCAAGCACACCACAAATACCTAAAAGTTGCCTTCAGTTTCCACGAAAGTGAGTCCCTAGTCTGGATCTGGGTCTTATCACCATGACCTCTGTATATTCGAATAGTCTCAGACTAGAAACACATCAGTCTAGTCCTGAGCTCTTCAGGTAAGCGGCACTCCCCTGAAGTCCACAGAGCCTCAGCTCACTTGCTTTTTCTGAACCAGTGAAGTACAGGTGGCTCTTAACTACCCCAGAAGCCCTGGACTGACCACTATTCATCTAAGAATTCCCACAGAGAAGAGCCAAGATGGCCACAGTAGTGGCATCTGACATACTAAGTTAGGGACCACAGGTCAGACAGCGCTACAGTGTGGTTCGAGACCCACATCAGCGAAGTCTGCTGCCTTGATTAAGTGACCTCATCACCAGACTCCAGGACATGCTCTCATTTGTCCACTATGGTACTTCCCAGGGGTCCCCAAAATACCGAAAACAGAGCTTGTGGGTTGGGAGTAAGGCAGGAGACAGAAGCTACACAGGGGAGGTTTTTGCTTGTGTTCTTGATGGTTTATTCTTTACATAAGAAACGGCCATTTGTAAATGAATATGGTACTAAGCTGTGCTCACACCACTGTAACAGATTTATCCTTAATGTGTAACACATCATTTAAGGAAACGGATACGAGTAGATGAGATTCCTTTAGTGAGGGTAGGAAAGGAAAGCAGAAGCGTTCCCTGTTTTCCAGCCTTCACATGGATTCACAAAGCCAAGCTTGAGAAGTGAGCCATAAGACGTACAGAAAATCCATTACCGTTTGGTGCGGTGGGAGGGGACCAGACGCCGTAGTATTTGGGCAGGTGTTTTCGCAGCTCCAGGAGAACAGCGTCGGCACAGTCAGCATCGTAAACCTGAACAGAGGTACAGAGCTGGTCAGCTTTCCGTAAGGCCTCAAGAAGACTGAGTGTATGTAACAGACTCATCTGCCGTGAGGTGCAATGGGCAGTGGATCTCAAGTAACGACAAGCAGCTACTTTCCGCAGCGTGCTGTGCTCCACAGGGAGCACTCTCCTGCTGATGCATCCTCCCAGTCAACGTCATTCAACTATTTTTGCCACTATGTGAGTTGTGCGTGCGTAATTGACACCAAATTCAAAATAATTCTCTGGACACAGGCAAGTAATTCTGGCTGAAGGGCAAGGGTTGGGGCGTGTACCTTGGCTAACTTTTTGGACTACTTTTATTTGTGATTTTTACATTCCTTCATTTTGTGTGTGATGTGTGTGTGTGTGTGGTGTGTGTGTGGTGTCTGCGTGTGTAAGGACAACTTAAGGATATCGATTCTTCCCTTCCAACCAAACTTAGGCCATCAGCCTGAGAGGCAAGCTTCCTTACTGGTTGAGCCATCTTGCTGGCTCCCTTGAACCATTTTTAACACTTACCTGGTTTTCTCACTAAACAAATATTTTACATATTGTTTATTTTATCTCTATGGCACCAACTTCATTACTTTAAAATTTAAGGGACAGCTTTAAGACACATCTAAACGACACATAATTTTAAGAGTAAGCACACTACAAGAGTTCAAAGTATAGGACTAGAATTTCATTTACCAGAAGCTGAACCTCACGTCTAAGAGGAAGGGAAAGAAAACAAGTTATTGTTTTCTACCAGAAGTCTCCGAGAAATGCTGGCTCTTCAGTGAGTAAACCGTGTTTCAGCAGAGCCGGGTGCTGACGCACCACACAGGACATGGTGGCTAGTGACGCACACGCTAAACTGCTCAACGGTCTAATTGCAGTCTTCAAGCCCAGGATTTTGCCATTTCTCTCAGGAAGAAAGAAAACAAATCTTCAATTCTCAAAATCAATCACTGTTATAAGGTGAGCTGTGAGCAGCACATAGCTGAATGACCCAAGCCCAGGGCCTAGAATGTGAGCAGCTCTGGAGATGGCATCCAAGGAGATCATCACGTGAAAATAAGGTTTCACCCTGCTGAGGGTGTTCTCAGGAAGTGCACTAGGATCGAAACCCACAGAAGAAGAGCTGAGGAGACAGCCCCTGAGCAGGAGAGGGGAGGCCCTCAGAAGAAACTGCAGCCAGACTAGGAGGCTGAGCGTGAACAACTTGATTTCTGTATTTCAAGCCAAATGGTGTTACTTTGTCATGGCCACCCTAGCCAGTGAGCACACCGCTTATCTGAGCACTCTTCTGTTCCATTGGGACCACATGGAAGGGTTCTATCAGAGGGTCAGAGACAGCACAGGACAGAAACATAGGTACCGATAAAGGAAACAGGATCTCCCAACGGGGAAGAGGTACCTTCATGCTCTCTTAATCAGGGTAAGGAAAATCAATACAGGTCCAAACAAGACCAATCAAAGGGCTGGGCGTGGTGGTGCACACGTGTACTCCCATCACTCAGGAGACAGAGGATGACTGCTGCGGGTGCCAGGCCACCCTGGGATTCACGTAAGTCTCCAGGCTAGACAATAAGACCCTTTCCCAAAACAGTAACGGGAAAGAGCAGATATAAGCTAGGACCTCATTTAAATCCATGACTTTGTGTCTAAAAGGACACTACCAAGACAGTGAGAAGCCAACTAACTGCAGAGGGGCAGGCACCACCTACGAGCGGGCTTTGGTCAGGGCTCATATCCACAGTGTACTTCTGTAAGGATGGAACCACACACACTTCATATACACTTCAACTGCAAAAAGGGGCTTCGAGGGATCTGAACAAGCGTCATCCTGGAGAAGACACACAAAAGCCAGCACGCTCATGGAAAGAAAGCGGATCTGTAGCTGGTGGGCAGGGAAGGTGGGGCCTCATAGCTAAAATGTTTTGCAGTTAAGAAATAATTGGTGGTCACGGAACACTGTGAACACACTAAAAAGTATTCTGAGTCACAGGATGAATTAAATATCAGGAATGAGCCCTTCTCCCACAGTGCTGGGAAACGCTGAAGACTCCAAGAGGCAGGACACTGTGGCACACAGCACCACGGAGGCTGAGGCAGGGGCACCGGAGCCCTCTGTCAGCCTGCAACGTACAGAGAGAACCCACCTAACAAAGCAAACAAGACTCTCAGAAGCTGTAATAAAAACACTCAGTTAGCGTTTCTGAGAGTGACAAACTCTCTGTTGAGTGTTTTTCAGATTGTGGGTCACGACCAGTTGATTGCAATCACTTTAGTGACTCAGAATAAGAATCTTTAAGATGTGAAGCAGGACGGAAAATACCAGGTTGCAGTAGGGACGCTGGAAGACGAGGCTGGTCTGCATGAAGCTTGTTTGTCACGAGGGGACCCAGGACACGCTGTCAAACACGCTTGTCACTCTGAGTCACGGCAGAAGACTGAGTGAGGAGCATGGAGACCAACGCAGCATCTTACATCACTTACCATGGTGTAAAATTCCAGCTCTCTGGGGCCCCGTGGCGGTGGCTGTAGCTGTTTCAGAACTGTACCATCTGGGTGTTGGAGTATGCCTGCACAACAGAAATTGGGCGAGGTCAATGCTTTGGTTAAGGCGCCCTGTTTCCCAGGACACGCCTGCTCCTGAAACAGCAGGGCAACCACTTTCAGAGATGGAAAGCTGGTTTCAAAAGTTGAAACATTCAACCAACGTTCTCAATACTTGTTACTAAGAGAGACTAGTATACCCTCAATTCACACAGCTTTCTCGTCTTCTTCTCCCTCGGGGAGATTCTCTTATGGCCCCGGGATTTCCTAGAAACGTCTTGGTAATAAACTTTCTATGATAGGTTATGGGGTGAAAAAAGTAGTAATACCACCCAGCTCATTTTTATAGACAAGGAAAAGTGTGTTTCCAGTAGCCATACATGAGTTTCATAGTTGGCAATGTTCTATAATTTTCTCTCCTCCCAGCTTGGATACACTGTGCACAGCTGTGCTGGGTCCCTGCATGGAATATCAGGGATGCCTCTCTACAACCCGGCCATGCAATACAGAAGTCTTTTTCCCAGTCACCATATGCACACCAACACCGGCCCGATCCACGTAAGTAGGAACGACCACTCAGTACAACTTGAAATTTTTAATCTTTATGTATTCGGATTTCATAGAAACATGACAACTGGAACAAATATAGTTTATAAAATTAGAATTTTATAAAGTACACCACTTGTATCTATACTTCTTTTTGGCAAGTGACGTGAACTTTGAAACAATGGTGGAAAATGAATAATTTAAAGCATCAAAGCAGAAGTCTCAGGCAAGTGTGTCTGAGATCTAGACATCAGCAGGACAGAAGGAAGGGACACAGTAAGTTAGACGGGAAAGCTTGGCTGGTCAGAAGATTTGGGGGACGCCAGGATTAGTCTAACCTGACTACAAAGGACTGACGAGAAACCTGTTTCTGAGGATGGATTTTGGGGTGAGAATGTCCTCCCTCCTGCAGCCGGAAGAATGGCAGCACATGGACGGCTGGGCTGAATCCCAGAGGGAGAAACTGAGGCATCAACAGCCAGGAAAGAAGCACATCCACCCACCCACCCCATGCCCACAGCAGGCTCCAAGTCTTCTCAGTCAGCTTCCCAGACTGTTTACAGGCAGGGACCAGGCAACTGCTGCCAGTTGTGTAGAGAAGCTGCTGACTGGATCAGAAAGACTACAACCCCACACGAACAGACCCTGGGTCCTACAAAATAAACAAGTTTTCTGAGAGAACTGAAGGTAGTAATAATCCCAGATCGTGAATGAAGCCAAGATCCAGCTGAACTACAGCATCTAAGACCAAAGCTGAAACCTAGCCAGCAAGCTCCACGATGCAGCTATTAACAGAAACATGGCACGGGCTCCTGAGGAGACAGGCCCTTCAGAGAAGAGAGCAAAGCCACCCACTCTGCTTTCCAGCCTGCCGTAAGCAGGATGTCCTGTACACAGCAGCAAGTTACAAGGCAAACCAAAGAACAGGAAGAATGCTTAATCAACAGAGGCTGACGCAAGACCGTCACATGATCATAATTAGGAAGCAAGCATGTTCAACAAAAATCCTATGTATGCTACAGAAACCAGAGAAAAGTGCAGAGGCCGAGAGAACCCAAGGAAATTCCAGAACTGGAAAAAAAACAAAACAGAAGCATGTAGGTTGGAAACGACTTGGGAGATAAGTCAACAAATTATCACAGAAGAAAAGAGCAACATGAACCTTAAGAGATGCCAATAGTAAGGGCTATGGCACCAAGGAAGGCTGAGGAAGGACCATCACAAATTCAAGGCCAGCCAGAATAACATCAAGACCTTGTCTCAGAATAAAAGGAACATTGGATATGGTAGCACATGCCTTTAATCCAGCGCTCTGGAGGCAAGAGCAGTTGGATCTCGAGTTCTAGGCCAGCCTGGTGGACAGAGCAGGTTCCAGGACAGCCTTAAGGGTCTAAACCAAAATAACAACAACAACAATAATAAAAGGGAAAGGGGCCAGGCATGCTGGCAAATGCCTTTAACCCCAACTGTGAGTTCCAGACCAGCATAATCCAGTATACCTACATAAGGGGCATGTGAGTGTCCGGTTCTAAGTCAGGAACATTCGAGTCAAAGGAAAGCAGCTGAGAACAATCCTCTGGCAAGTCCAGCCCACCGGAACTAACACACAAGGCCTGTTTCAAAGCCATTAGGAGGCTTTAGCTGCTGTACCAAAATGCCTCAGATGGCGCTGGAAACAAGCCAGGACTTCTTGATTCGGTTTACATGAAGCATCTAAAGTGTCCGAGCTCTTAGAAAGCAGAATGGCAGCTGGCAAAGGCTAGAAACAAGGACAGGCAAGATGAAGACATCCCAGGGTCTCAGGCTTGGTTGGGCGGGAGAGCTCAGCAGCAGAGAGTGCCTGCTGCTCTGTTCGGCTCTCAGGACGCTCAGGTGACTCACAGCTGCCTGCAACTCCAGCTCCAGGTGACCTGACACCCTCTTCTGCCTTCCACAGGCATCTGCACACACAGTGCAAACAAACTCATGCAGGTGTGCATGCAGACACACATAAGAACAGTACATTAACAGACAGTACATTTTACAGTGTGAGGACTGATGCTATTCTATGCTCAGACGATTACCTTTGATGCTGAGTCTTTGACCACAATAATCACTGCTGCAAGATCTCAACATTCCAGTAAGCATTCAGAGGGATCACAACTACAACCTGTTAAAAGTTCTGTGAAAGGGAGCCAGGTGGTGGTATGCTTGTCCTGCCTGAGACAAAGCATAGATTTCTTCTTTTTTTTTTTTCAGTATTCTCTGTTAGTCGATGTCTGAGAATCAACTGAGCAGTTCGATAGATCTTGCTCCAACAATTAAGTGTCCAAGCCGCGCAGACTTTATGGCTGGAACAAGATCCGGAGTAAGACCTTTCCAGTCTCAAAAACCAAACCAACCAAAACAAAAACAAAACAAACAAAAACAAAAAACAACAACAAATTTATGTAAGCATAGTCTACATAATTTAAAATGTAATGTTTATGCTTTTCCTTCTAGAAATCATTATGATAAACATAATATTAGGGTTTTGGGTTTTGTTTGTTTTATGAGACAGGATCTCTTGGCTGGCCTAGAACTCAAAAGACCTACCTACCTCTGCCTCCTAAATCCTGGGATTAAGGCTTGTACCACCCCTCCAGTTCCTTGATGCTTTTATGTTTCCTCTGATGGGCCTATCACATACAGGCTAACGTGTACTCCTTTTATTATTAGAAATAGAACTATGTCACAAAGACAAGCATATACTAAGAGCTGCATATTCTATTTAAGGTAGTTATTATAAACATGACATTTGAAAATAATAGAAGGAAGTATTTAAAAATGAGATTGTAGACATATGACAAACTAAGACATTCTAGAATAAATTTAAGGATACTTTTTTTTTAATTCACAGCCAAAGACAACTGGAATTCTAATACATGAGAAAATACATACCTCCCCCACACACACACTTCAAATATAGATACAGGTTGGTTTTAAGTTAAAAAAAAAAAAAAGTGGGGTTGGAGACATACTCCAGGGGTGCTGCTTGCCTATACTGTTGAGGGTCCTGGATTCAGTCTTTCAGAAGGAAGGGAGGGGTGGGAGGGAGACAGGACTTGCACACTCCATCATAAGGAAGATGACTACAGCACATCACATGGTAAGCTCAGGACAAGGTTTTTTGTTTGTTTGTTTGTTTGTTTTGTTTTGTTTTTGTTTTTTTGAGGTTTCTCTGTGTAGCCCTGGCTATCTGAAACTTTCTGCATAGACTAGACTGGGCATGAACTCACAAAGATCTGCCTGTCTCTGCTTCATAAGTGCTGGGATTAAAGGCATTTGCCACCTTGTCTGACTAAGAAGTAATTTTGATTTCAATCTTCTTGTGTGTCTGTGCTGTGTTGTACCTGAAGAGACCAGAAGAGGGACGTCGCTCCTCTGGAGCTGGAGTTACAGCGGTTTGTGAGCTGACTGACAAGGGTACATGGGAAAGCAATCTAACCACTCAGCAATCTCTCTCAGCCCCAAGGCAGGAAACCTTTTCCTATTTAAGAAATACATTTCATAAGACAAGGTTAGGTGATTAGGATACAAAATTACAGATGTGTTCAGCGCTTACAATAACATAGCTTCAAGATACAAGGATTTCGAGGAGCAAAACTGGACTAGAACCATAAACAAACTCACAAAGATTTTCTGGTACTTGGTGGAGAAGGCATCGTGGTGATACACAAAAACCCCAACAGCAGAGAATCTTCCAGTTTACACACAGTGCAGAGACCTGTGTCCAGCTTGCACCTTGTCACTACAGTCCAGCTGAGGCAGATAACCTGCACAGTTCAGGATCCTCTTGAAGAGGGGACAGGAGGAAAACCTGTCCAGCAGAACACACAAGCCCTTCAAACATACGCACTGTTTACCAAGCCCCAACTCATCCTGCAGAGGACGCCCTCAAACCACAGCAGTAACAGGAAGACATGAGGAGAAATGTCGAATAATAGGAGAGTAACCGACACCACTGTAATTACCCATGGATCGAAACCACGAGAGAAATGAGAAAGCGCTACCCCGCGCTAAGCGAAAAACAAAGTTTGCACAGTGTAGCTCACCGTGAAATGTGTAGCTTTCAATATGTCTAACAGCGGCCGCTGGTGGAGGGCTCAGTGGATAAGGGTGACTACTGCCAAACCTAAGGACCTGAGTTCAATCCCTGTAAACCATATGGTGGAAGAGAGATCCTTCCACAGGTCATCTGCTGTCCTCCACGGGCACCTTGACTATCTGTCCCCTCCTACCACCAAATCAATAAATGTAAGAAGATATTAAATATTTCTATCATTCAGGAAAAGGAACCACCCTTATGTCCGAGAGAGACGTGTTAACTTTGAACACATGCAAATGAACAAAAAGCCAGTTCAATAAAAACTGGATGCTGGTCATGGCAATCAAGCCCGCACTGTCAAGGCGAGGGAGCAGGGTCAAGAGTTAAAGGCCAGCCTGAGGGATACAGTGAGAATGTGTCTCAATAACTAATCCCGTCAATGATCAACAGAGGAAAAAAAACAACAACAATGAAATCAAAAGTGACTGACCTAGAAAACTGGTGTCTTGCTAAACAGATCAAGGAAAAAAAGATAAAAGATCATTATCAGGAATAAATGAACATTCAAAGGAAGAGAAGAGACATGAGGTTACCCTCTGCAAATGCCACAACAGCTATGAAACAAATTCTCTTAAACACACAGTACTAAAGCTGACACAGGAAGAAACAAACCTAGGCAGGGCAGGGGCTGCTGACACAAGAGTTCCCTCGGCATGCATGCGTCCCTGGATTTAATCTTCAGCATTAGAGAGAGCGGGTGGGGGCGGGGAGGAGAAGGCAATGCAAACGCAGCCGAAATGGCCTCCTAGTGACTGTTCCCAACACAACGATATCAAACAAAAATAGCAACAGTAATCTCATCAAATTTCTCAGGAAACAAGATAGTATCTTTCTCAACTCCTTTTTGTTGTTTTGAAGGCAGTCTCAGAGGGTTATGGTGAGAGGCTATGTACCCGAATGACTTACAACTTACTACACAGCCCAGGTGAGCCTTGGTCTTCTGCATCACCCTCCCAAGAGCCACTCTCTATAGACAAGGCTCTATGTGTGGTTCTCAACCTGTGGGTCGTGACCCCCACGATACCTTCATATCCGATATTTACATTATAAATTCATAACAGTAGCAAAATTACAGTTTTAAAGCAGCGATGAAATAATTTTATGGTGGGGGGGGGGTCACCACAACATAAGGAACTGTATTAAAGGGTCGCAGCATGAGGAAGGGTGAGAACCATTGCATCTATATAAGACATGTAAATGTGATTTCTAAAAACCCCAACATTGTGGGTTTAAGGTTTACAAACATTAATGTCTCATGTAAACACCACCGCAGGGCTGGTAATAGCTCACGTATCAGTGATTGCCCAGATGCAGAGGCCCCGATCAGCCTCCCAAGTACAGGGATTAGGCATGAGGCACATACCTTAATCCCAGTTTAAGGTCAGGAGGAGACAAGAGTATCAGAGTTCAAGCATGATCTACAGAGGTTCAAGGTAGCCTGGTGATTAAGACATTCCATCATTAAAAAAAAAAATAGACATAATTACAAGTATAATAAATACACACGGTAAGGGCCTGGAGTCAGTCAGTGGTTAAGAGTAGGTGCTATGCAAAGGGCTCGGTTCATCCACACTATGACATGACTTGGAAATATCTAAGTCGCAACTCAGGTTCCATGGTCTAAGCCGCCTTCTCATTCCATGTAGCTGAGGAAGCAAGTTGGCACAGAAAAAGATAAAAAAACAGGACGGTTGCCTTGTGCGACAGGAGACTAGGTGAGACCGGAAATAGGAATTCCAAGCCGCCAGCCTAAGCTACAGGAGAGACCCTGTTTCAATCCACACCGTAATAAAAAAGTAAGATTAATATAGCATAGTCGCATATATTCATTTTCCGGAATTAAATGTATTAAGATTCCAAAGTAGTAAACATAATAACTTCTCATTGAGATGGGATACGAAGCCCTCAGATGCTGAGCTCAAAATAACAGGCCCGGCTGGGCTCAGGCCTGGGGAGAGGCTGCTCTAACTTGTGCCTATGTGGCGCCCTGCCTGAAGTCTCCAGGGCGCGCATTCATGCTCACACATGCTCACACATGCACACTGGGAAACACACATAACCCCCGTGCTTGAAGGGTGTCTGCTCAAAGGTCAGGCAGAACCACACACCTGGAATGCAGATTCGAAATGCCACTCCTCGCTAAAGGACACAAACAGTTCCTTCCAGTTCCAGGCCCGGAACGAGGAAGACACAAAACAAACAACCTTGCATTATCATTGTATGCCAGAAATGACGAGAAGACACTTCAAAAAAAACAGAAAATGTCAAAAAGACACAGAAGCAAAAGCATCCAGGAGCTGCCACTGTCCAAATTTAGGAGAATGGCATTTGGAGGATGATTAAAAGTAGCAGCCGCAATATGGGTAATATCCGCTGACGGAGGCTGAGGCATCCTAGTCCATCCTGGAAAAGAACCCTCGAGAAGAAATGTGTGCACAAATGCCAACTACTGGAGAGAGACGGGAGCACTTCCAGGTGCAGCGGGAGCACTTCCGGGGTGCAGCCTTCAGAGAGATGTGAGCCTGGCAATTCTCGGTGGACGCTTGCAACATTTTAAGAGAGGGAAGGGGTAAATAACACTCAAATATTCCTCCCAAGTTACTTAATTTCAATGGCAAAAACATGGTAACTCCATAGTGGAAATAGCCGGCACTTAGCTATATAAGCAAAGGTGTGTCAACAGCAATGCCACTGATTGATAACCTGTGCCTCATAATCCGAGAATACATGATTCTCTCTCTCTCTCTCTCTCTCTCTCTCTCTCTTCTCTCTCTCTCTCTTCTCTCCCTCTCTCTCTCTGGCAACCCTGTACAATCTGACTCTGTAATGAAACAATCAAACTGTATAAAGGTATGTGACAATCTCATGTCTCAGATGTTGCAAACAGGTCGTGACTATGTGGTGTAGTAGTGTGCACCTATAATACTGGACTTGGGACGCAAAGGCAGGAGAATCAATTCATCCTTAACTACCCAGTGAGATCCAGGCCAGGCTCTACAGCTTTAGCTATCAGGGCCAGGCTAGCCTACATAAGACTCCACTTCAATAAATAAATTTTAAAAAACAAAGAGGAGATGGCTTGGTGGATGAAGCACTTACCATGCATGTGAAGTCCCACCTTCAGATGCCCTGAACCCACATAGAGCCAAGAAAGCATGGTGGCTGCCTCCTGGAAGGCAGAGCCAACAGATGCCTATGAAAACTGGCTATCCCAAGCAGAGCCAGTGGGCTCTGGGTCTACCATGAGACCTTCCATTGATAAATACAGTGGGAGCAATAGACAAAGACAATTGATATCAACTCTGGGTCTCCACATGCCTGTACCACACAGATCTATGTACACACACACACACACCACAACATACACACACACATGCACGCATACACACATGCACGAGTACACAAGCATGAACATGCAAGCATAGATGCACATACACACCACACATACACACAAATAAGAGAAAGTAAGCCGAGGAGATGACTCCATTGGTAAAATGCTTGCTGGGTAATCACGAGGCTTTGAATTCTCCCAGGGCCCTATAATCCCAGCCCTAAGGAGCCTAAAACAAGAAAGATCCTTTGGGTTTGCTACCCAACTAGTCTAGAGTCCATGTTCCTTGTTCAGTGAGAGAAATGGCCTCCAAAAATAACATGGATAGATTGAACCAGATTGTAAGATCCCGTGGGTTAGAAAATTCCTCTCTGCTAGCTGGCCCTCAATGGTGCAGAAGGCGCTATGCAGGCTGCTACGGAGAATTGTCACCAGCGCTCAAACTCAGTGGTGGGCTCCACAAGTAACAATACTGACTGGTCAGACAAGACGTGCCAAGTCTGGGAGTAACTAACCACTTTTCTTAGTGGATTAAAGGCCCTCTGACAGTGGAATTAACTTCTGGTACTGTTAGCTCAGGCTGAGGAGGCCATAAACCTAGTAGTGAAGCTACTTATGTGGTTTTGCTAAATAGGCATGATGTGCCTTTAAATAACTATATTTACACCCATAGGGGAGGGAATAAGATGAAAGTATTACAAAGGCACTCAATAGAAACCTCTGACTGCCACGCACAAGAACATGAGCACACCACCTCTCTCTCACACATACGCACATAATAAGAAGTAAATACAATGAATTCATGGCTAAAAACGTAAAGAGATTTGGACATGTAACCCAGCAGTAGAGTACATGTTTAGTTCACAAGACTCTAGGTTCAATTCCAAGCACTACTAAAAAAAAAAAAAAAAAAAAAAAAAAAACTTTTTAAGATAAAAAACAAACAAAAAATAAAAACCCTACTCCAAGACAGGGTCACTGACAGAACAGGACAAGAAAGGACAGACTACTGACACCCATGGTAACCGAATGGGCTACTCTGTGCTCGAGGAAGAAACAGTAGCACAAAGGGCTCACAACACGGCTGCTGTGTCAGCCCCACATTTGAACCGTATTGACCTCAGGTCTCACAGCAAAGATGGTAACCGCCTAACACTGTATTCTGAATTTCATTGTTTTATCCTAAGTAGGGCAGGAGAAAGGGTCGGATTTTTAGGAGACACACAACTATTAGAACAAAAGGTCACAGTAGAGCTTCCTCTGAAACAGTTCCACAAACTACCATCTACACACACGGGGCCAGCTTGGCGACTGGACATAGCTGCTTCACTGCCATCCTGGCTATGGTTTTATATATTTGAAAGTCTTCCCCCCCCCATACCCACAAAAAAAAGTTTGTGTAAACATCAGAACAATTTAGAGTAGCATTAAATAGTTTGGGAAGCCTAGCGGATTCTGTGTACGACTGCTCCCTTATGGCACTCACTGACAGAAACTAGGGAAGGGAGAAAAGCCAACCATGAAATGAGCAAGACTTCCCCGGTCTCTTACAGAACGTGAGGAGTGACTGGAAATCCACACCTGGTCACAGAGGGTCAGAAAATGTCAAGACAAGCCTCAAAGAGAAAGGATGGTTATTCAATTATCCTGATGCCAACTACCCAGCACTGAGCAGCGAGACAGAGCAGACCTTAAGACACTTGCTGAATAAACTGGGGTCCACACATGCCCTGGGCAGAAGACTAGGAAGAAAAGCTGTGTACGCTGATAGACAAGATGCTGATTTTTTTTTTTTTTTTTTTTAAGTAATGATGTGATTGAGCTTTAAAGCCACCCTTTGTGCCAGGCAGAGGAGAAAAAAGGTATGTTATTAAAGAGTCAGAAAGGATGCGTAAGAAAATACTGAAATGTGTCCCCTACAGAGAGACTGCTGAGAAATGAGGTAGAATGGTTAAGTCTGGAACTTGCTATGTAGACCAGGCTGGCCTCCAACTCACAGAGATCTGCCTGCTTCCTTCCGCCTTTGGGATTTAAAGGCATGCATCACCGCACTCGAGCCTTTCTATGGTCTTGACCTTGGGAATAAAATGGGAAAGGGGAAAGTAAGTTTTAGCAGAAACAAGTAAAAACCAACTAGATTTAAATAACTGTTGCTATAAAAGGTAGGGGAAGCCGGGCGGTGTGTGCGCACGCCTTTAATCCCAGCACTTGGGAGGCAGAGGCAGGCGGATTTCTGTGTTCGAGGTCAGCCTGGTCTACAGAGTGAGCTCCAGGACAGCCCGGGCTACACAGAGAAACCCTGTCTCAAAAAACCAAAAAAAAAAAAAAAAAAAAAAGGTAGGGGAAAGAAATAATAAAAAAAGTAATCCAAAAAAGCTTCTGAACAGTTTCTAATCTCATAATCTGTATAGGAACCCTGACCGTGGGTCTGGAGAGACAATTGTAGGCTTGTCTTCTGTTGAAATTTTGGTATAGAAATTCTAAAAACGATATGACTATGTCACAGAATAAACAGAGCGAGAACACAGGGAGCCAGCATCCTCTCTGGGGAAGAGGAGAAAGGCTAAAGTCCAGAACGAAGGTCTCAGGTCGGGATCGAACTGTAGCTATGCAGTTGTGACTTCTAAAATATCTACACACCATCAGCTGTATCCTCAAAGGGCCCGCCATCGATGACATCCCAATACCAACACCCCTAACACCCTGGTCTTAGATTCCGGGGTTATTTCCTGGGTCTGTGGCCCTGAGATCAATTCAGGAACTGAAGTAAAATGTTAAACAGAAACAGCGTTTGCTGCTTGCTAAAGGGAGCCAGGGTTCCTTGCACAAGAGGCCAATTCTCCAGCTGGGGAGGGATGATGGCCATTATTCTACAATAACTTGGAACAGAAAGGAAGTCCCGCTGACAAAGGAAAAACCATTTCTGTGTCTGGTAGGACACAATGGTTCATAAATAAGAATGCGCATGTGCCAGGGTAAAGAGGGGGCGATGTCTTAGAAACCTGATTGTTAATGGCAGTGGCAGAATTAAGGAGAAAATCGTAATTCCACAACCCTCTGCTTCAGACAAGAATCATCAATGTAAGTCAAAATCTAGTGGTGATGTCCGATGACATTCCAGATACTCTCAGGACCTTCAGGTGTCTCCTACAGATAGCTTACTCATTCTGGGGGGAGAAATACTAACTGCACCCTGAAAAGTCAGACCCTACATGAACCAGACGATCAAAATGAACCACTAATAAAGGCCAGACAGCTATTGTAGGTCTCCAGGTGAGTACGATGTTCTAGTCAGAAATGTACATCCTGAATCTCATCCTATGGAACCTTCATGAACTCAGAGTGGAACGCCTTTCATAAAGTGTGTAATGTGTACTCTTCAGTGTCCACACCACTGGAGAGAAAGGCTGAGGCTTTGTCACAAGCTAAAGCAGAGAAGACCTAAGTAACTGAAGGCCGCTGGTAAGGATGGAGGATTGTCCTGAGGAACACAGATGGGGGTGGAAAAAAAACCACATTATTCAAATAAGACTAAATGGGGCTGAGATTATCACTACAGAGCTGCAGCGCTTAAATCCCCGCCAGGCATAAACACACTCTGGCTACAGGAGAGAGTACGGGTTTTCTTAGGAAATCCACACAGAAGTGTCACTATATAAATGGCAGGACATATGTAACCTACTTACAGAAAGTTCAGGGAAAAGAAGGCATGTGCGAGCAGATGAGAACAGAGACTGGGTAACATGGCTCCGTCCTTCCCTCTACTATCCCTGCATCTCCTTCCTGCTCTCCACTCCAGAACGAGCAGACCAGTGTCGCAAAACAGGCATGAGGCTTTCTTCCGCAGGTGGCAGCTCCAAATCCTCCCCACAGACCACCACATCTCTGCATACCAAATTTGGCCGAGGCACAAATTCCGGTTTTGAGCCACTTGTTTGAAATGTTAAGGGCTTTTCAGTGAAGCTCGTGGCATGTGATAAAGTACTGGAACAGAAAAAGAGACTGCACACAAACGTTTGAGAACACCGGGGATTTAAATTGATACGGCTATTGCGTTTTGGTGGTATGATATTCGAGAGGAGCTATGGTGTCCAGGAATGTCCTAACGCTACATCTTCTGCTACAGCAAACACAGGCGCATCTCACCAGAGAGGAACAGGGAAGCAGATTTGGATATAAGCACTCTGTCGAAGACTGAACAGGACAAGGAGAAGCTCCAGAGGGCTACCAGGCCACCAGGCAGCAGTGTGTTGGTTGAGGGTGACTGTTCCATGGCAGCTCAAGGGACATCTACACATAAATGAACATAGTTTAACTACAAGATGCAGCCCAGATTTAAAAAAAAGACAGCATGTGCCACTGGAGTGTCTGAGTGAAGGTTCAGAATGCTGTCAGCGTGTACAGTCAAGTACCCAACAACAATGGCCCAAGGGCACTCAGAATGCAGCTGGCGGTTAACCCTGGACCGTCACAGTGAGGGGTGCCACGTTTTTCTTTTCCTGTCCTTGAGACAAGATCAATCCTAAAATGAAAACTCCTGTTATCCAGTGAGTAGCCGCAGTTAAAAAAAACGATAATAAATACAACCTCCACGATGTGTTTCATAGCTTAGTGAGGACTAAGGCGGTGCTGGACCCTTGGCAGCGCCGAGTAGGATCGACACAGTGGTTCTCGACTTGTGGGTCATGACCCCTTTGGGGGTCGAAAGACCCTTTCACAGGAGTCACCTAAGACGGTAGGAAAACGTGGAGATTTACATTACGATTTCATAACGGTAGCAAAATTACAGACAGTTATGAGGTACCAATGAAAGCAGTTTTATGGTTGGGGGGTCACCATAACACGTGGAACTGTACGAAGGGTCTGCAGCACTGGGAAGGCTGAGAACTCTGCTCTAAGCAATGTGACCCAGATATGACAGTGGAGGGACAATAATAAAAACAGCTGAACTTTGAACTGCTGACTACTTTGCTATCTACTTATGAGCAGGCAGGATGACTGGTCCCATCCACACTGTAAGCATCTGACAATCCAGAGGAATGAACATCAGGCTGTTGACACAACATGAAGAATTCATCTCTGGGTCAAAAGAATCTAGTGAAATTGGGGGGGGGGGGAAAAATCTTAATAGTAAAACTGGGGACTACTTTCTTTGAAATCTCAATTATTCTTTCAATTAGGCAGTCCGGGTGAGAAATTAGCTCTTTCTGTGCTGTTTGTTAGTGACACAGTTTAAAGTAGCAATCAGGGCACTCTGTGATTAATCACCAGTGACTCTAAACAGGTCATCTGTAACAGCTAGCATCTGTGAGCTAGTAGTCCCAGGTGCCAATCACAGATGATCTTTCTTTAGGTATGTCTTTTATAGTCTCCAGGGCCTCTAGGGAAACAATCACTTTCTTAGGCCTTTAGATTATAGGAATCCCATTGTTATGGGCAAGCAGACTCCAGATATGATGCATAGGAGGAAATATCCTAGCCATGAACCTCAAGTGTGCAGTTTCCTAACTCTGACGTAGTCTTTCAACATTTCCTGATCGCAGCTGGGCTCCAGTCTGTGTGCTTCCCACAAGCACAATATAAGGTGGGTGTTGGTTTGGTTCTGGGCCACTGTATCAGTGTGACACTTAACCAGGCTTGTCTTAAAATGTATTACCTTAGCAGGCTCTTGCCTATACCCTCAGCCACTCAGGGAGATCCAAAGTTCAAGGCCAGCCTAGGCTATAGTGAGTTCCAAGTGGCACTTAGGGAGCCCCGTCTTAAAAGAAAGAGGAATCCCCGAGAAAGTAGGTCGGTGGTAATGCTCTTACCTAGTCTGTCTAAGGTCTTAGAAGAAATCCTCTACACCTCTGAAGGAAGAAAGAAATAAATGCATTGCCTTACCAGTCTAAACCTGAATCGCTTTATCAGCAAAACATAAACCGTCCGGGTCAGATATCTACAAGAGTCCCAAGTTCATCCTATACTTCGTATGTCCACCGCGCCCATACGCTGTGAGTAGCGGACTGAATTACAACAGTCTCTGCCCTGGAGTAGACCCTGTGCTGTTCTACAAATCTTGCATTCACAAAACACATGACAAATGCCAGGGAACAGTCTATAACAATGAATAAGGAAAGAACGCGTATTTTATATGTGTACCGTTCCATCTAACAGCCCGGTGTGTAGCCTACCCAGGAGGCAAGGTTCTGCACCGCCGAACCACGCCTCCCAGCGCAATCAAAGACACCGGAGAATCCTCCTCGAGGGACAGGGAGTGATCCTGGATGATCCACAGCAAGTTTAAAAACATATAGCAGCTTGTTTTTCCTTCCCCTCCAGCGATGGGTTAGCATCTTAAACGTTTGGGTCCCTCTAGCAATTACTATTCCTGGTAATAAACAGATCTCGAGCTCCAGGGAGAATTTACTTCCCGGTCCAGAAAAGAAAACCAAGTTCCTTATTTTTACTAACAACGCCTTCTCCAATCAACACTCGCCTTCCCTGGGGCGAAGGGGCACGCCTCTCCGCGCCACTAGGAGCCTGTGGCTGCTCCTGGGGCGCCCGGCTTCCTACCCCAGGGACAGGGAGACTCGGGACAGCGGGAGCCGGTGACTCTAGGCTGCGGGACACCTGGGGCCGGGGACTGCCGGGTAAGGAACAGAAGAACCGTGGACAGCTGTAACTGGGATGGGAGGCCAGGACAGCCAGGGTGGGGACAGAGGAGCTGGGGACAGCTGAGACAGTGATCCGGAGGCCTGAGATTGCCGGGGTGGGGAGAGTGGAGACCAGTGACTGTAGGGGTGGCGACGGCTAAGCCTACAGCACCACCGAGGCTGGGGACAGCGGAGGCCAGGGACTGCTGGAACAGGGCACGGCGGAGGCCGGGGACTGCCGGGACAGAACACATTGAGGACTGGGGAAGGGGACCCGAGGCCGCACTCACCCACTTTGTCCTTGCCATACATGTGGCCAGCCACCTGATGCGACAGCGGCACGCAGCCTCCGAGCAAGCGCGGCACCGGCGGGCTGTCTCCGGTGTTTCCCGGCGGCCGCAGGCGCAGCGCTGGGGGCTCGGCGGCCATCGGGGCGGCGACACTCGGCGTCAGGCGTCAGGGAGGACCGGGCGGCATCCTCCGCGCAGGTCCAGCGCGCGGACCCATGCCGAGACCGCGCTGCCCGCTCCGCGGCCCGCACTCTGAACCCCGGCCGCCCGCGCCCGGGATAAGGGCGCCGCGGCCCCGCCTCTGCCCGCCCCCTGCGCTCTCCGGCCGGGCGAGCACCACTCTGAGCATGCGCAACAGCTACTTCCCCGGCCCCCGCCGTGCTGAGCATGCCCAGAGGCTATCCTTCTGGATCCGGGCCAGCTCCACACTGATCATGCGCAGAAGCCACCGACCAGACCTGTTCACCCTTTCAACTGAGCACGTCCGAAGAGTAGAGCAGCGCCCCACTAAGCAGGTCTAGAGTCCGAGCCCGCCGCCGACCCGCACTGAGCATGCTCAGGGGATGGAGGATGGGATTCTTGTCCCAGTGCCCACTGCTTGTATCATCACCAGCTCGCACCTCAGAGCTTCCAGGGGGCGAACTGGCGTCCGGGGTCCCAATGTGAAAAGCGCATTAGGCCTAAGAGACCCGCGACAGGGCAACCCAGAGAGGTGACTGGTAATGGGCAGACCTCCCACAACCTCCTGCCCTCCCAGATGAAAGAGACAGGAGCATCCTGCATGAAGAAGTCTCTTCCCACACCTTCCAAGTAGGCACCCAGCCCGACCACTACCTCAAAGTACTCATGACAAGTTTATGTATTAGGCATTGACAGTCATCTTAATTCATTTTTTTTCTAAGATTGTTAATTGTGCTCAGGGAAGCCAGAAGAGTGGTGTTTCTTGGAACTGGAGTAATGGGCACACTGACGAGGACGCTGGGAATCAAACTTGGGTCCTATGCAAAAGATATATGACTTTTAATCTCTAAGTGCCAAGCTCTGGTGGGAACAGAGTAACGTGGTTCCTGCCCCTTGGTACAGGGCCCCGGTGTGAGCCTCCAGGAGTTGCTGAGCCCAGAGTGGCAAGTGTCCAGTATCTTCTGTGGGCGTAAGGTTTGTTTGTGTAATAATGTACATATTTTCGCATCCCTCCAGGGAATCTCCTCTCCGTTAACGTTAACCATGATAATCTGAGACAGCATGAGTCCAGGAGGCGAAGGTGTGGACTAATGTCTCAGCAAAAATGGTAAACCTGGAACCTTCAGGGCAGCCCTTAAGGCTATGGAAAAGAACTCTAAATACAAGAGTTCAAAAATATATAATTTCTCAGGAGAGATGGCTCAGCGGTTAAGAGCACCAATTGCTCTACCAGAAGTCCTGAGTTAATTCCCAGCAACCACGTGGTGGCTCACATCTGTAATGGGGTCTCGTGGGTCTGGTGCCCTCTTCTGGTGTGTCTGAAGAGAGCAATGGTGGTGTACTCATATGCGTTTAAAATTAAAATAAATAAATCTATAATAAATAAATTATATATATATATAGTTTTTCAACTATGTAAAAATATAAAGATGCGATATGAATTATGAGGGGCTTCACGAATCTAAAGGAGCAAAGGCAGCTGCACTAATGAGCCAGCTTCTCAGAAAGATACAAAGGCAGGCAGATTCCTGAGTTCAAGGTCTAGGCCCAGGTAGAAATGGTAATTTCAGGACAGGATCCTACCCAGCTAGCTTAGCATCTGTGTGTAACTGAGTCAGGCAGCTCTCTGAATTCGTTTGCAACGTTAAAAGAAAATGTGTGCTTGCTGTTTCCTAAGAATCAAAGGGGCTGGGGTTGGGATGCTGGTTTATAGGATAATTAAAAGGGAACCTGGAACAAATAACTGATTTTAGATAGATAGTAAATAAAATAAAATGTGGACTTTTGGTCTGCATGAGATGAGCTAGCAGAAAGCCATAGTAGATCTTCAGACTTTTCTCTAGCAAGAGCTGAGATGTCTGGAGATCTCTGGAGAGTGAAAACAGCTCTTCAAGAATATTTTCTTGGGCTGGGGAGATGACTCAGTGGTTAAGAGCACTGACTGCTCTTTCAGAGGTTCTTAGTTCAATCCCCATCAACCATATGATGGCTCACAACCATAAGGAATATTTTCTTGAGAGGATTTCTGACTTGGTTGGAAGATCCAATAATTTTTTTTATAGCAGCTTTCCTGATAGCTCTTAGGATTTTTACTAGCAGAGAAAGCTATCTCAGAGTTTTAAAAATAGTAAGAAAATCCGTGTAGATCAGAGCAGAACACACAGTGGGGGATCGGGGGGGGGGGGGGAGACAGGGACAGGAAGACAGAGGGACGAAGGGAGGGAGGAGGGTGGACAGTGGACAATCTGGAAAGCCTTCTTAGCAGAACCAGGGCTGCCAGTTTGGACCCATGATTTGACTTCAAGTCGTTTGTTTTCGCCGCTCCAGACACCCCTTCTCTCAGAACCCCTCTCCATTGCAGAGGCCGGTCCTAGCATGTAAGCCTTTGCAACCTTCTAAATCGTTCTTCTAAGTGGACAATCTACTTATGTTTATTTATTCATGGCAATGCTGGGAACTGAAGGCATAGCGTTGTGCATGTTGGGCAAACACTGTACCGTTGTGCAAGCAGAGAACCGCTAAGCTGCCTTGCCAGCCGGAGCAAGTGGTTTTGTTTCTGGGACTCTGGGTGCATGAGTGGCAGGGTCAGAGGCAGAAGGAATGGAGGCCCGATGTGGCTAGCGGAGGCTCTAGGTACAGCTCCATCGATGCCAGTGTGCCTGTACTGGCATCCTATAGCAAAGTCTGTTTTTGCGGGACCCACAGCTGAGTTGGCCACACCTTGCGTTACTTATTACCAAAAGTCAAAGGATCAGCAGGCCATCAGGCGACAATCCTGCAGGTACTTGTCCTAAGTCACCTGAAACGCTCTCAACTGGACCACCTGTAAAACCCGGCCTGGATAGGCTCGCCCGGGCGGCGCAGACGCAGTCACCGCCTTAGCGCCCAGGGCTGTCCCGCGTTGTCAAATCCTCACCGGTCTGCCGGGTTGGGCCCGCTGCGCATGCGCGACTCTACCGGCGCGCCCGCACACGCGCTCCCAGCTTGCCGCGGCGCCTGCGCAGTGGCAGTGAGTGGGCCCCGAGGTCGCGTCTTGCCCAGGTCTCCGAGGTCCCCAGCGCTCGCTCGCGCGGTCCTGCCACGGCCTTCCCGCTGCCCGCGCCATGGGCCTCAGCTCCGACTCCGCTGTGCGAGGTGAGCCGCCCGCGGCCGGTCCCCGCCACCCTTATCCAGACTTTCACCTTGACCATCACAAGGGCAGGCGCAGGCCTGCCGGCCGCTCGCGGGATGCTGGTGCGAGGCCGGCCCTGGACCACTTCCTCGGCCAGCCACGCTGTGAGCAACCAGGTCTAGCGGGCGCAGCCCACCCCAAAACACGCTTGCCCTTCCTGAGACCCTGACATCGGGGACTGGTCACGTCGTAGATGTTTTTCTGGCTTAGTAATTCTAGGTAAAGAAACCAATCCGAGGTCTTCATTTCCAAGTTTCTTTCGTACTGTGCATCCGGCCGCTGGTGACAGTGGTCTGAGAGACCACTGTTTTCCCTAGCAGTTAAAAACAGAAGTTTGTAGAAATCTGACTAGAATTGAATTTGTGAAACTTGGCTCGTGTAAAGCCCCTCATGATCAACTATTAAAATTGTCCACAACCAGTGCGATATACGTGATTGACTGCCCCGATATAAACCGCCACACCCCAGGATTTGGTTACTTCTAACCTTTGGTTGAGTAAAAGTAAAAAAATTAAATTACAATGAGCCCCACTGATTCATTCAGCAAATAAGGATCATCTATACTGCTCGGTTCTGTAACTATCCCTAACGTGACCAGTCCCCGATGTCAGGGTGTCAGGAAGGACAAGGGTGTTTGGGGTGAACTGTGCCCTTCTACCCTGGTTGCCCACAGAGTGACTGACTGGGAAAGTGGACATTAATTTTATAGTAGTTAGGTTGGTTCTATATACTGGAAAGTTCTACTTAATGTCGACGGAACTGATTGGGCACATAGGAGGGAAAACAACTTTTTTATTTTTCTAGCGTTTATTCCTGTGAGTGTGTCTGTACCAGGCGCCATAGCTCGCTTGGAAGTGAATGGATAACTTGTAGGAACTGATTCTCTCCCTGGGTAACTTATAGGAGCTGATTCTCTTCCATTCTGTGAGTCCCAGGGATCAAACCCAGATCATCAAGTTTGACCGAAGCCATTATGCTAAAGCCCATGCAAACAGTTTTAAAATACTAAAGACAAAAAGAGATAATTCTCTGCAAACTTAACTTTAAAGGATACCCATCTGGGGACTCCTTTAAATACATGCACTTTGGTGAGTTTACATTTTCTTGGTGGTTTTTAAAAGCTGTTTGTTTGTCTTGTAGTTTTGAGACGTGACCTTTCTAACCCAAGCTAGCCTTGAAATCCTCTTGTAGCAATCTCTGCAGTGCTGAACCCATAGGCCTGCCACCACACCTGGAAAAACAATGTTCCTGGCAGTAAGATGATTGCATAAAAATAAAATACTCACGAAACTTGTGCAAATGTGACTTGTGGTGCAGTTGTGTTAATTTTGTAGGACACTGTTGCACGTGGGTGACAAAGGATTGCAAAATGTTGTTTTGTTTGAAATCTGGGATCATATTTTGTAAGCAGACACTAGATCCTGATTTAGATAATAAGCCGTTGAAGGAGGTGAACCCCAAGAACTAGTCACAATTTGCAGGCTGGTCTTTCCTACAGTCAAAAGGTAAGGGTTTAGTTGGCCTTAATTTGTGGGCACAGGGAAACCCAAAAGTGACTGTCCATTAGTTTGTTATTATCTAAGGAATATGAAACTTCTTGGTCAAGCCCCAATTGGCTTCAACTCAAAGTACTCACCTTTGTTGTGTTGGGTAACTTTTTTTAATATGAAAAACAGAGATCTTTATGAAGACCATAGGGAGAGTCCCAAAGGCTTTACAGGTTTCTTCTTCCAGCCTCTTCCACCTCAGAGTTGGACTATAGAATGCCTTGCAAATATTCTCCCCGCCTTTTTTTTTTTTTTTTAAAGATTTACTTACCTTTGATGTGTATGGGTGTTCCTGCCTGCTTGTATGTTGGTGTGTCATATGCATGAAGTACCCACAAAGGCCAGAAGGGGATGTCAGTCAGTAGTCCTGGAACTAGTGTTAGCCATGGATGCTGGGAATGGAAGAACCCTGGTCCTCTGGAAAAGCACCCCATGCTCTTAAAGTACTGAGCCATCTCTCCAGCCCCTGCAATATATACCTTTTAATGTTGCCTCTTGTGTCTTGTCAAACTGTTGTGGTTTGTTTATTTATTTTTCTACATAGAGCCTCATTTAGCCTGGGCTACTTCTCACTTGCTGTATAGCAGATGGTCACTTTGAACTCCCAATATCCTCCTGTCCCTGCCTCTTGGGTGCTGGGATTATAGGCATTCAATATCACACCCATTTTATCTGGGGCTGGAGTTTGAACTCAGTGCTTTGTGCCAACAAAGCAAGCAAGTGTGCCAATTGAGCCACACCCAGGACCCCCCAGAGTTGTGTTCCTACTGGTATTTAGTAGTAAAATAAAGTATTGACTTACAGCCAGGTGTGGTTGCAAACACCTGCTAGCCTAGCCCTCTGGAGGCCAAGGCTGGGGAATCAAGAGTTGGAGGCCAGCTTGGATTATGTAACATGATTGTCTCAAGAAAAAAAAAAAAAAAAAAAAAAAATATATATATATATATATATATATATATTAAAGAGAGAAAGAATGTCTCTGTTTGCAGAATTCTGTATATTGGAGAGGGAGAGCCTGGGGTACAGAGGGAACGCGGTTAATAAGTGTCAGACCAGCCGGGCGGTGGTGGTGCACGCCTTTAATCCCAGCACTTGGGAGGCAGAGGCAGGCGGATTTCTGAGTTCGAGGCCAGCCTGGTCTACAGAGTGAGTTCCAGGACAGCCCGAGCTACACAGAGAAACCCTGTCTCGAAAAAACCAGAAAAAAAAAAAAAAATAAGTGTCAGACCAGGACTGGGGTTAGAGAGAGGCAGTGCAGAAGAGACCCTCCCCATGGTCAGCATGAGCTGGTGTGCCAGCTGGTGTGGGCACATACCAGTGAGCTCATGGCCGTTTCTGGAAGTGGCCTTCGTGGCCTTCGCTGCCCACATATGCAGTCTTGTGATTCTTGCCCCATAGATGGCCTTTCTGAACTCACTCTTAACACCTCTGCACCTCCCAGAATCAGCTGTCTTCTCTGACCCTTCCATTTCCACAAGACTAACTAAAACCTTCTCCCCTGGACAGCATTGTCTTGTACTTCCTGGAGCTCTTGCCAATGCTTGTTTTTTTGTTTTGTTTTGTTTTGTTTAATTGGTTTTGTTCATTTATTTCTTTGAGACAATCCCTGGCTGGGCTGGAACTTTCTGTGTAGAGTAGGCTGGACTCAGACTCACAGAGATCTGCCTGATGGCTTCCTAGTACTGGGTTCAAAATGTGAGCTGTCACACCTGGCAACTCGTTTTAAAACAAGCTCCACTGTTCTATGCAGCCAAAGTTAATCATAATTCACCTTTACCTCTAAAACCAAGAAGCCAGCTAAGGCAAATATTCTGCCCCCACCCCCACCCTGTGTATGTGTGCGCGTGTCGTGTGCATGCATGGCGTATGTTCACACCAACAGAGGTCAACCTCATGTCATTCTCAGATACCATTCACCTTTTTCTGAGCCACCAGCCCAGGGCTCATTGATGAGGTTAGACTGCCTGGCCTACCCAAGCCCAGAAGATCTATCTGTTGTCACGTGTGTGTGTGTGTGTGTGTGTGTGTGTGTGGTGCACACGTCTTCCTTTATAACTGCACTTTATTTATTAAGGCAGGGTCTTACTTCATTCTGGCTAGTCTAGCTACCCATCTTGCTCTGGGCATCCCTGTCTCTCCTTCCCAAGTGCTGGGGTTACAGGCAGCCACTGTGTCTACCCAGCCTTCATCGGTTCTGGGAATCCAGACCCCAGGGCTAGTGTTGCACATCAAGTGCTGTATTTGTATTCACTGCCTGCCTCCCCCCAGATTTTTGGGTGTGTGTGTTCATGCATGCATATGCCTGTGATATGGAGGGAGGTGTACATGCTCCCGAGCAGAGGTCCAGGACAGCTCTGTAGAGTCTGCTCTCCAGTCGTGAAGAGTTCAGGTCATCTGGCTTTCCCACCGAGGGCCCTACCTCACTGAGCTATCCCACCAGCCTCTTAAATAGAAATTCTGGTTTAATAAATTACTTATACTGTGTGAGTTTAAGAGATGGGAGTCACAACACTAGGTGGAGGTCAGAGGACAACTTAGGGTGTTATCTCCTCCCACTGCGTGGGTCAGGGATTAAGCTCAGGTACTCGAACTTGGCAGCAGGCGCCTGGTATCTGCTGAGCCATCTCTCCAGCCCTAAGCCTGTGTCTCGATGGCTACCTTGCCCTGCCTTCTCCTGTAACATTTTCTTACCTGGCTTTGTCCACAGGTTGTTAAGGAGGATTTATGTGTTTTCGTGTGCTTTCTCGTCTGTCCCAAACCCTGGTCGTGGCAGACACATGACCAACGCCAGCCAGCCTGTTCATACTCATATATATATCCTTTTCTTCGGACTCCTTTATATTTTTCCAGTTCTTTATATCACGGTATATTCAAATGTTTTGGGAAGTTATTTAATGAATTTTTTTTCTGAGAAAAAAATGTACAGGTCCCACCAAGAAACTAGTAAGCAGGTAATGGGGCGCTGGGATTTGTAGCTGTAGCTGGAATAAGCTGTTGTCGGTGGTGGATGGTTTCTGAACTGGGAAAGAGTAACCCGGTGCACACCTGGGGTGCCTGAGGTGCCCCTAGTTGATGCTTTTGGATTTCTGAGTCTGAGGAAGCAAATCTTACATAGGTCTAGAAAAAGCTGTTTAGTATAGGGAACGTCAGGGCCATAAAAGGGACAGGTGAAAATGAAGACAAGTTGGTTGGTCACCCATCACGACAGATTGCTCCTTCAACACTGACTGCCACTTGTGCCAAACCTTGAGGAAGAAAACATAGTGCCCCTCCCCCTCTCCTGACCCATGCCCATTCCGGTTCTGTGGCAGTTGGTAGTCATGGGTAGGTGAAGGTCCCTTGGGCAGAAACTAGTGAAGGGTGAGGTTTCTAAGTCAAAGCAAAGTAATCCTCACAGTAAAGCAGACCTGAGGGATCGGCTGTCAAGAGAGCTGTAGGCTTAGGAGCACACCCAAGAGAAAGTGAAGGCTATGAAACAGGCCCGGGCGCCATGAGGAAGCAGAGAGCATAGTTGCCCCGGCGCCAGGCTCTAATCTTCCTTTAATGGTGTTTATGTAGAAGAAAACAGGTTTGATGGATCTACATGAAAAACCCACCTTGAGAGCTGTGTATAGCAAAGGAAAGAAGATAGCCCTGGAGGAAGCAGGAAAGTGCTCACAGTTGGGGAGTGCTCGTTCTGACCCACAGTCTGACAGGTACCAATAGAGAAAGAAGCTAATAACTGAGCCTGGAAGGAGCCCTGTGTCACCTCTGACAGGTGTGAGTTTAAGACCTGAAGAGGCTGGACCCACCGGACAGGAAGCTTCTGATTGTAGCTGCAGGACTCCAGGCTCATAGTGGGTGTTTCCTTTGCCACACTGAATGCTCCTAGCCTGAAGAGACTAGACCCATCAAGCACTTGGGTGTTTACTCTCTGGTTAGCCTGCTGGTTCTCCGGGCTGGCTTTTGAGTTGTTTTTTATCTCTCTTTTCAGTCTTTGCCCTGGAGTAGCCAGGGGTGTTTGCCACTTTTTCCCCTGAAAAAAAAAAAAAAAAAAAAAACTGATTGAGGCAGTAGCAATAGAATGATAAAATAGAAACATTTTTCTTCCTTCTGGAAACTAGCAGTTTGTCCCTGATGAGATTAGAAAATTAGAATTTGGGAAGAAGGAAGAATAGAAGACACACACACACACACACACACACACATACTTACACACACCCCAAGACCTTCTGTAGCTCTATGAGTCTGTGAGGCTAAAGCACTTACTTGGAACTGATCTAGTTTGTTTCTCTAGCACACTGGCAGTGCTGGGACACTTGTCAGGGTGGCTGGTGCCCTTGCCAAATGTTTTGGTCACAGAGCCTGTGTGTTGATCCCCGTGGTATCCCTTACATATCCAGGGTGTGCATCTGCTGTGTCCCCTGTGGAATGGCTGCTTTTCTGTGTCACCTCCTCTGTCATTTCTTCCCTGGTCAAAAAAATCTGGAGAAGGTAAAAGTTTATTTGGGATTTGTTTTATACTGTCACCCTATATATTGAATAGGGTAATATGAGAAAAGAGAATAGATTTAATACCTTAAAGCAAATTAATGCAAACCACTTGTTCTCTTGGGGCATTTGAAGTTTCTAGGTATCGTTAAAATATCAGGAGGCGGAGGCTGGGCTCCATTCCAGCAAATGGGCATCAGGGGTGGGGTAATTAATAATTTACCTGCAAAATAAGTTCCTGAAAAAAAAAAAAAAAAAAAAAAAACCCTAAGATCACAGCATTCAAGGAACTGTGTGTTAATTTAGGAGAGGGGCTGTAGCTGCCTGTTGAGCTTGTATTGCGGTGTCAGCAGACATTATGAGACTGAGGTTTCCGTCCTTTGAGGTCCAATGTCCAAGGTTGGCCTCAAACTCTTCCATCCTTAATTGCCAGTGACTTCCCATTGGACCTGACTGATCCCTGCGTTATTCATCAAAAAGGAAAGCTAGGAGTCAGGCAGATCACAGAAATTCCAGCTCCGTGTGAACACTTGACTTCAAGATTAATTTACACAGAACGCATAGGTACAAACCATCCTGGTGGCCGGGGGTATAGAGGCAGAGCATTTTGTCTAACACACTCGAAGCCTTGGGTTGGATCCCAGGACTGTAAAAAGAGACATGTTCCTGTTGAGGTGAAAGGTTTGAAGCCATCAAGTGATCCCTGGTCATACGGCACCTGAGAACAAGAAAACACTAGTTAATGTTTATTTTAGATGTCATAGCTCGAAGAAATGAAAATGACCTGGGATGGGAGTCTAAATTTCTTTGTGGAGAAAAACGCCACTGTGGCTGCAGATAGAGTCCATGGTCCTTAGAGTGTGCCCGTTAGCGACACTGGATGGGAGCTGTAAAATAACGGCAGGACCAAGATGGAAGGGGTTAGCGTGGGCATGGAGCTGTCAGGACTGAGCTCAGTTTTGGTTTGTGCAGGCACCATGACATGCAACCCACCTGTGAGGAGTTTGACTAAAGACCCTATAGAAGCATCCTGCCATCCTAGGTCCCCAATAGCCTTGGGATTGGGTGTGATGATTACCCGGGACTTTCTTTGGTAGTCTGGGAACTTATTTCAGACACTGAAGAGGTGATTGAGGAAGTGCTAGGAAGCAGTCCCGTGGGTTTATCCAGACCCTGTTTGACATCTTCCTGCAGCCCTCCGTGCTGGGACCAGACAAGGCTCCTCCAAGGCTGGGCCTAACCAGATAACACAGCCCTTGGCTCCTGCCTGGAGCCAGGGTGGTCACTAAGCACCTGGGCGCAGAAGGAGTAGATGCATGCATGGCCTGTTAGTCCAACAGTTTCTTATTCTCATCAGACAGTCCAATAGTAATGTTTTACTTAAAATGAAGTTTTAGGATCTCTAGAAAGAAATTAGAAACATGGAATTTATTGACTGTTTCAAGGGAGACTATATTCTAGAGAGAAGGCAATTTCCAACCCCCCCTCCCGTGGCCTTTGAATGACTTCAGACCTGGGGCCAGCCCTGCCAGGCAGATGTGGGGATGCCGGGTGATGGTTACAGGTGGTTCTTTGTCTTGTCTCGGTCTGGTTCTCTTTGTGTTGATGTGGAGTTGTGTTGGTTTTTAGTAAATGAAAGCATTTCAAAGCCACTGAATGCTTTTGCTCTTTGAATGAACTCACTTTCTCATGGCAGCACCTCTTGATCCTTCTGTTTTCTTTATAACCTCAGTCTTACTTTTCACATTCTGCTTTTCTCTTCTTTAAGCAGTCGGTCCTTGCAGGAGCACATGCTGCTGAAAAGGGAGATGAACATGTGAGATTGATCAAAAATGATCAAGCCCTGCTGTCCCTTTGTCCTGGGGAAGGGAAAATAATCTTTGGGTTTTCCCTCATTTATATAAACTTAGCTGTCCACTCAGTAGTCAAAACGCATCTGCACTGGTAAGAGCTGTGGAAAGCAAGCCATGGGACAAGAGTGGCTGCACCACTGTGTTGGGTTCCTTTATTAACACTGAAAAGCTTTCTCAAACTGCAGGCAAAGGTGCTACCACCAAGGTCGAAAACCTGAGTTAGATTTCCAGGACCCATGTGATCCAGGAGAGAACCAGCTGCCAGAAGTTGCCCTCTGACTTCAGAATGTGTGGTGTGAGCACATGCAGCCTACACATAACTAGGACATGTGATCTGTTGCCCTCTGACTACAGAATGTGTGGTGTGAGCACACGCAACCTGCACATGACTAGGACGTGTGATCTTAAGCATTGTGTGCTTGCCAGGTTTCACGAGCAGTCTGTCTCCCTCCCTTGCCTGTTGCAGTTGAGTGGATCGCGGCTGTTACCTTTGCTGCTGGCACAGCCGCTCTGGGTTACCTGGCTTACAAAAAGTTCTACGCGAAAGAGAATCGCACCAAAGCTATGGTGAATCTTCAGATCCAGAAAGACAACCCAAAGGTGGTGCACGCCTTCGACATGGAGGATCTGGGGGATAAGGCGTGTACTGCCGATGCTGGAGGTCTAAAAAGGTAAGAGCCCGGCCAGTGTGACGTCTTGTGACGTCTGTTCCTCCCTGGGTCTCACATCCCACTTTCTGTTTGTTTGAGACAAGGCTGGCCTCAGACCCATCATCCTGCTGCCTCTGCTGGGATTGCCGGCTCACACCAGCACACACAGCTTTTCATACTCTTGTGGACTGTATGTTCTATCATGTACAGCTGCCATGACGTGAACTCACATCATACCCTCACTGAATTAAGCCGAGGAACCATCTTGTTCTTTGACTGATTCTTGGGATTTCTTCCTCAAGGGGAGCTCAGGAGGAAAGTCTGCAGTCTGAGCATAATGAGAAACAGACAGCAAAGTGTGTGTGAGAGATCTCGCGGTGCAGCTGGGAGCCTACAGAGGGTCACTCTTTAGCTAGGCTGGCCTTGCATTGGTGCCAGCCTTCCTGCTTGGCTCCTGAGGGTGGATTATAGTGTGTGCGGCACCTCACCTGGCTCAGACTTCCTTCTGCTAAGTATCCTAGGCATTCTTGTAACTGCAGTTCCTGTAACTAAATACCCGGCAGTATGGAAGAGTCGTCTGTGACTCCGGCAGGCTCTAGATGTGGACACTGGGACCCTGTCTCTAAGCATGTTGACAGGACGATGCGCTGGGTGACCTCAGAATGTCAGCTATCTGGAGAGACCCAGTGCTAACACTGAGTGCACTGCTGTTGACATTCATGGAAAACAGATTTCCAAAGCTTAAAGGGCCAGGCTTGTGAGCCGGGAGTACAGGGGTGGAGGGCCAGGCCTGTGAGCTGGGAGTACAGGGGTGGCGGGGAGCTTACCAGAAACCATGAGTCTGGTCTCTCAGTCTAAAGAGAGAAAGATAGATTTTCATTAAATGCCATTTTCTGACATTGCAGTATGATGGAGACTTTTCACAGCGAAATGCTGTCCTGGGTCATGGGTCATAAACATGAAAGGGCTATCCCAGATCCAGTAGAAAGTGTGTTTAGGGGAGTGTTTAATTATTTTTTAATTTTAAATTTTTTAACAATATTTGTGTGTGTTTGTGTGTGTGCACACGCGCGCCTGTGTGTATTATTCACCTGAGCACAAGTACCTGCAGCGGCCAGAGGCATCACATTCCCGGAGCTTGAGTTTTAGAAGGTGCCCAACATGAGTGCCGGGGCTGGAATTCCAACTCAGGTCTTCTTCAGGAGCAGTGCACACACGCTTGCCTGCCGAGCCCTCTCTGCAGCCCTGTGGGGAGGGAGGGAGGGTCCACAATTTAGTTGTTACTTAGCAAGCTGAGAAATGGGCTTCTGGGCCATGTCATGAGTCCATGTCATCGTATTCTGTTGTTTACCGCCCCATTGTCCTCCGTCACCTCTTCCTGGTCCCATTTCTAAGCCCTAAGAGTTCCCCTTTCAGCTTTAACATCAGGTGGCTCCTAGCACCCTCTTCTGCTCCGCCCTCCCCCCTTCATCCCCGTTATTGTCCCCCGGAAGTGTATTTCAGGAAACATGTCTAGTAGTTAGTGCCGTGTGGTCCAGCAAAACAGCTTGTCAGATGTCACTGTGTCCCACGATGGCCTGAGGTGGGTATGGAATGTGAACCATAGGTTCTTGGACCTACTAGGACATAATCTCTCAGCGTTCTATAGACTACTCTTGTTGTAAAAGGTGTGCCTACAGTAGGCTCCATTCTTGCTGCTCGCTAAAACATAGGAAGTAAAAATGCAGAGTCTTCCCCAGTCACAGGAGCTCTGCAGCCAGTGATGGTAAGTGTAAATTCCCTAAGTGCTCACATGCAGACATCAGTGTCCCGGGAGCCAGTGTGCAGCTCTGGTGCTTTGATAAATGGGAGTGCTTATGCCATGGGCTAAAGTTTCTGAGAGTTAGACTGCGTCTGGGAAATGGGAGACACGTGAACAAGCATTTGCAAGTCCTGGAACACTTTCTCAAACTGTGCGAGTAAGCAGTCCTGAGGAAGGGAGTGGTGAGGACTCAGGCCCTCCAGGGATGAGTCCATGAGGAGCCTCCATATGAGAACTTCGCCTTATGGTTTGAGTTATGACACAGTACGATGCTGGCTGTGGAAATGGGGAGAAATGAACAGGACCAGTAGGAAACAGTGACTTCTTTAACGACTTGTTTTCATTAGTTCTAATTATCTGTGTGTGTGAGTATTGGTGCCCCTGGAGCTAGAGTTAGACAGTAGCCAGCCGCCTGACGTGGACACTGAGAACCAAACTCAGGTCCTCTGGGAGAGCAGCACATACTTACTTAAGGCTGACACCTCTCCAGCCCTGGCAGTGACTAATCAGGGACTACAGGATCTGTGTGTGGTTTAAAGAGAGCCAAGCCTTCAACAGAAACAAGCAGGAAAACTGCTGTGTGGAGTGTTGCTGAGGAGTTGAGGTGCAAGGGTTTGAAGTAAGGTTGCATGGAAAAGTGCAGCAGTGGCCCTCACATAGGGACACGGTGGCAGCAGAAGCCAGCAGAACTGGTGAGTCCAGGCAGACCCAATAAGAATCAGAGATGAAATCTCAAAGAATGTTCTGCACTTAGGACAGCGCAGAGTCTGGAGATGGGACAGGCCTTGGGGAGAAGTGAAGAGAGAGCGTCTGAGTGGGAAGGAGAGGAACTGACTGGGCTTTGGTGCTGAGCAGACCTAGCCACACTGCCCGGGGAGTGGGTGGTGATGGAGACACCTTGGAGTAAATAATTAGCTGACCCCTTTGCTGCCGTTTCAACAGAATAGTTAAAACTGTACGTCCAAGTCAGGGAAAGCCTGTGTTGCCGCAAAAACCAACACGACAAGTCTGAGCTTCTCTCCGTGAGAGGAGATAGGGAGATGGATCACAGAAATGGGAGGGAGGAAACGGCCTTGCGCTGACGTGCCCCATAAAGTAAATACGGACTTTGGTAGAGCTGAGATCTCAGCGGCTCAGGAAGGCTCAAGAATAGGCAAAGCTAGTGCTGTAAACACTATTAAACTGTGCGAATAGTCCAGCAGCCTGCCCCAGGACTACTCCTCAGCCTCACAGTTAAGACGAGGAGTGCATGCCCTGTTTCCAATACAGCTCATAACTGTGTGTAGCTCCAATTCTAGGAATCTGACGGCCTCTTCTGGCCTTCCTGGACACTACACACACTTGGTGCACTGACATACATGGAAACAAAGTAGGCATACACATAAAATGCAAATAATTTTTTTAAAAAAGTCTGCCATGACTCAGGGTGCTCCCTGGTTGATTTTATGAGCACAGCAAAAGCAAGCCTGTGTCCTGCAGAAGTTGCTCTGGAAAATACTGGCATAAATTAGCTTGTCCTTCTCTCCTACCAAAGACACAAATGTCACTTGTGCCTATGATATGGAATTTGTAAAAATGAATGGACATTGGAAATCATATTTCCAGAAGAAAATGTCTCCATGAACCACATTAAAGGGAAAAACACCCACCGGAGGTGAGGGTAAGCAAAATGGTTTTTATTTTTTGAAACAGGATTTCATGCCGCCTAGGCTGGCCTTTAACTTTTCTTTTCTTTTTTTTTTTTTTTTTTTTTAACTTACTCACTTTACATCCTCATATGTAGCAGATGGCCAGCTTGACCTTCATGTGGGTCTTGAACAACTGGAATGGGGGCATCCCAAAAGCTGTGGCCTTTAACTCTTAATCTCCTGCCTCTGCCTCTCAGGTGTTGGCATTGCAGGTGTGTACCACCACCACACCCGACTACAAATTGATTTTAATACAAGAAACTTGAACTCTTGCAAATGGAGCCATGGGCATTGTGGGTATAGTACCTGCCTGGTATGCACAAAACCTAGGATTCAACCCTCAGCATACCTCTATGATGGTGATGGTGATGGTGATGGTGATGGTGATGGTGATGGTGATGGTGATGGTGATGGTGATGGTGATGATGCAATAGGAATAGGTCACTAGAACTGTAGTCAGTAAGTGGTCAGGCCAAAGCCTTAGCCTGCATCACGAGACGTAGGAGGGAAGTTCAAATAGCAGTGGATATTTTCCTCCTGTCTGTTTCTTCCTCCTACTCAGTGAAGTACATGTCCTAGCCAAGAGAAATGCAAGCTCTGATGTGTGGGAATTAGGTGTCACTGCCCCTCTGGCAAGCGCAGACTGATGTGGAGGTTAGACATCTCACAGTCTCTCTCTCTTCCTAGTTCCCTTTCTGTGATGGGGCTCACATAAAGCACAACGAAGAGACTGGAGACAACGTGGGACCTCTGATCATCAAGAAAAAAGAAACTTAATGGACAGTTGCGAGGCTGCACCCCAGCGTGTTGTGATGTCACCTGATCATTTAATTAGAATGGCACTCAACCCACCGTCTGATTGGCCTCCCTGGGTTCTAGATGTGGTTGGTACTTGCAAATCGCAGCTTTCGTTTTCATGGCATCGGCCTTGCTATTGAAACATTTTGGTGCACATTTGTTGAAAGAAGAAGAAGAAGAAAGGCTAAACCAACCTCATGCTATATGGGTTATTTTGGTCTTGTAAGGATCCGTTCCTTTAAAATAATGGTCTTAGAATATAGTTGTATCTTGAGGTTAAAAGTATTAAATTATTCCAAAATCATGTACATGTACATTGTACTTGTCAGTTTAAGGGAAAATCTTTTCTTATTCGTTAACTAGGAAAGTAATGGGGTGTGAGGAAGTTGCGTTGATTTCTTGCTCCGGAGGGGACTCCTGTCGTGCCCCTGCCTCTCCTCCTGGCTCGGTCATGGCGTGGATTCAGCTTGTGGGCTTTAATGTTTTCAGTCAGAATTAACCGAATATTGTTCTCCTTAAACTCCTCGCCCGGGTCACCAATAAAGGGGCAACAACTTCCTTTGTGTTCATCTCTGTGGATATGTAATTGATCCACTGTAGACACGCTGGCAGAAATCTAGGCCACAGTGATGTGGGTTAAGTAATCACAAAAAATGTTGGGGAGATGGCTCTGGATTGAGAACCCACATAAAAGCCAGGTAGGCATGGCGGCTTGCCTGTAATCCGAGCACTTGACAGGCAAAGGTAAGGATCACCAGAACAAGCCAACTATACCAGCCATAATGAAGTCTGCGTCGAACAAGAGACCCCCACCTCAGTAAATACAATGGAGAGCTATACAGGAAGACACGGTTACCAACCTCAGGCCTCCACTTGAGCACACACATGCACCGCGCACTTGTGAGTATGATTATGCACGTGCACAGTGTTATAGAACACCAGCCCAAGAGCAGAAGGACACCAGACTGACGCCGTCAATGAAGGTCAAGCATACTGATCTCAGAGTCACACAGCCTCTGAGAGTGACAACTTTTCATCAAAAGCATAGGGAGCTTTTATTTCCCACTGGGGATAAGCAGTCAGGTGCATGGCTTAAGCTAGTAAAGAAACTGTCTTTGAGGATAAGACAGACCCCATCTTCTTTTCTACTATACAGTCTTTGTCTTACAAAGGCTTGAAGGCATGCATTAGTTAATATGCAACGGCTGCTCTTCCGCCTGAGCACCCGAGGCTCCAAGTATCTTCCTCATTTGACCACCGAACCTCTGGTGAACAGTATGCTGTGGTCTCTGTTCCATTTACTGATCTCAAGCACGGCCACTTGGCTTCTCAGCCTTTTAAGTCTGTGAATGTTGTGTGTTTGTGTAGAGTGTGTGCTCACATGTAGATGCCAGAGGTCTCTCATGGATTTGGCTGTGTCCAGGTTCCAGATGCTATAACTCCAGATACATCTAGCTTTTATGGGGGGTTGGGGGGCCCAGTCCCCATGCAAACGCAGTAGGCACTTAATCCTCTAAGCCTTGTCCCCAGCCTGTTTCTCAGCCTTTAAATGAACAAATTGGACTAACTACCAAGGTTTGTCTCCAAATTTTAGACCAACATAAATTTGGTGGCTGTCCAGGAAGGGGAAACTCCTGGCAACTTGGACTTTACTTTCTGCATCAAGATCTTGAGTTCACCTTGAGTTTCCAGTGTGAGGAGCCATGTTTAGAGATACAGTGACATCTGTCTGACAGATGGCCATGTCTACACCCCATAACTGAGCGTCACAATTTGTGATATGACGTACAAGATAGGCTTTTAATTGTGGCACTGTACGATAAGGGTGATTTCATAAGTGATAGCTGCCACCAAATAGTTGGAAGGTTTTTTTTTTTAACCTTTACGATGGCACTTGGCTTTAAGAGAAACACCGACTAAGGTCCCCAGTTAGTTGCATAAGTGGCGTAGACTCTCTTTGCTTGTATAGGTTAGTTGTCAAGATTTATTTATTAGAGACAGTCTTACTGTGTAGCTTAGGCTGGCTTTGAACACAGACTCTGCCTCAGCCTCTCTCATGCTAGAGATGCAGGCCTAAGCTACCACAGGGTACCTCTTCCTGATAGGCAGAACTGCTTCACTTCACAGCTTTTTAATTAGACGTGATTGTCCCCAGATTATGACCAAGGACAAATTTTTAGCTATCCAGGAAGGAAAAAATAGTAGAAAAAGTTACCAGTATGAATTTACTTTTTATTCTAAGACTATGCCAGCATCTATGGTACTGAAGTATCCTTCAATGAAATGTTGGTTGTAGTATCAACTCCTTTAAGTATTTTTCTTGACAGAATAAGAAGGTGGCAGCCATAGATTGTCCCTATGCAGTCGTAAAGTCTAAGATGCACCAAGCCAAGGTCCCGTCTAAAGTTCTAGAATGTGTTTGTTACTAAGATGTTGACGCACTTGGATGCTTGACTAAACTTTCAGATCTGATAGTGAGCTCAGCACGGGTTCATGGGAAATTAGTAACAGTTTTGAATGCTTTAGACCTCCGCTCCAGTTACCACCATGGGTCCAAATCAAGGGCAGTTCTGCAGGACTTTAGATGACAATCATACGTTTTTTTGAAGAAAGATCCCAAAGGATGAATTTCCATTAAGCATCTGCCTTTCCCAAGCAAAGGGGTTTAAGAAGTCTGGACTTGGACTCAGCTCAGGGGCATCCCATGTGCAAGGGTCAGGGTTCATTCATGAGTACCACAGTTTGTCTCAAAGATCCATAGAGGGATTGCACACGGGAATAGATTAGCTGAAATCGCCAGGATTGCTGTAGAGAGCAAAGATGAGTTAAGATTTTCCCATCGGTCAGTAGGACTGCCGACTAGAGATTGCTGCCTGTAGTGTGACCTCCTGTGTGTTAGTTGCCTTTCTCCTTGCTATGACAAAAATACACAACAAAAAGTAACTTAAGGAAGGTTTGGGGGTCCAGTCCACCATGAGAGAAATTACAAGGCAGCTTGGTCACATCGCATCCACAGTCGGGAAGCAGCAAACGGATGCAGGTGCTCAGCTCATCAGGGACCCCAGGCCATGGAATGGGCCCACGAGTTGAAAAGATCTTGCCATCTTTAGAGGCAGTGTTCCCTACATTCCTGTCAGGTTGACAGTCGTTATTAACCAGCATATCCTGCACAGCAACAGAAGCCATTCCACATCAGACATGCTGGGAGAATACCAGGCCGACCTTGTGTCAGGAAGTCAGATACTCCTCCCTGTCGGTACCTCTGTGTCTCTGGTGACAGAGTAGTCCTCGTGCTTCTGACCCATCCCAACAGAAGGACAACCAGAACTCTTTTACCGAGGGCTTTGGATGAATCTACAGAGCGTGTAGATTTCCCAGATTATCATTTATTATTCCTGTGTAGGAATGATGTGTGCGTGGCATGTGGAGATCGGAACCTTCACGTGGGTCTGGGGATCTAACACAAGGTCAGCACTTGGCGTCAGCCAGGTACATTACCTGCTGTGCCATCTCACTGGCTCCCGGTTTTTTCATTGAGAATGATTTTTATCATCGACTGCCTGCTTATGACTTGGGGAAAAGTTGTTATCAACTTAATCGCAACCATCACAAGTCCAAAGTGTGTCTATTGGGCTAGGCAGTGACTCATCTACTGTAAAATACAATCTTTGATGCTATCTGGTCTGCGAGCAATGCTTTTTTCTTGGGTTTATTTAGGTTTGTTTTCTTTCTCTCTCCCCCTCCCTCCCTTCCCCCCCCCCCTCTTTCTTTTTTTGTTTTTTTTGTTTTTTTTTTTTGTTTCTCGAGACAGGGTTTCTCTGTGTAGCCCGGCTGTCCATGGAACTCACTCTGTAGACCAGTGCTGAACCAGAATCGCCTGCTGCCTCCAAGTGTGGATAAGCTGCGCCACGCTTGTTTCTTTATTATTTATTTTTGTTTTTTCGAGGGTTCTCTGTAGTCGGGCTGTCTGGAACTCGCTCGTAGACCAGGCTGGCTCGACTCAGAAATCGCTGCCTGCTCCCAATGGTAAAGTCGCCACCACCGCCGACTTTGTTTTCTTTCTTATTATTTTGCTTGTTTGTTTCCTTTTGTATTTGTTGAGCCAGGATCTCCCTATGTAGTCCTGGCCTTGAACTCCCAATCCTCCTGCCTCTGCAAAAGCACGCGCGCGCGCGCGCGCGCGCACCACACACACACAGCATCCCCACCCAGAATCCTTGTTCTTCCGTCTTTATTGGCACAATCTGGCTACATGTTCAGCTCATTATCGTGACTTTACATTTCTCCGCCGTCATGTTTCCAACACACCAGTCCCACTGTGGACTCTTCTGAGAATTTTATTTTTATCCCTCAGAACCCTGCAAGTCAGATGCTTTTGCGGTCCCTCTTGGCTTCAGTCTTGGCTCTGAGCGCCACCTAGTGTACAGACTCTGCTACTGACAACACCAAACCCTAACTTGCCACTCCTCTGGTTGGGTACTAAGCGTTGTGTTTCCTCCCTCCCTTCCTGCACCTCCCCCAACCCACCACCTCCCCAAAGCAGGGTCACTTTCAACAGCTGACATTTGTGACTTCCCTGTGGTTTGGACATCTGGTTTTGGAAAATCACCTGTAGTGTACTTAATCCCTGAGGGAAAAGTTTTAAATTTTTAGTCCTTGATGTTAGTACCTAGAGCAGCAGAGTTCACTGAATAAATACTGTTTCAAGTTAACACTGAATTGGAATCTAGCTTAATGGTTACAAAGATAATTGCCAGAAGCCAACATCCCTGCCTTCTCCTCTCCAACCTGAGAATCCATTTTGTTTTGTTTTGTGTGTGTGTGTGTTGTATTGTTTCCTCTGTTATGCTAAACTTGGTGGGGGTTGTTTGTTTGTTTGTTTTTGTTTTGGTTTTGTTTTGGGTTTTTGGTGGTGGTGGTGGTGGTGGTTTTTTTGGTTTTTTGTTTGTTTGTTTGTTTTGTCCCCAACCTTGAAAATATGCCAAATAACCTGCCCTGACAGGTTTGACTGTAAAGTATCCAATCAGCACCAAAGCTGTGGCTCAGCTGCCAGAGAAAACAACCCATGAACCAACATTCCTGTGCAGCTAGGTTGCAGAGTGCTCACCTAGTGTGGCTGAACTAGTGTGACTGCAAAGATATAAGCCATACACCTCTATCCAGGCCATTCTGAGCCAGCATGCTCAAGGTGCAACAGGGAGACATGTGCCCTGTGATGCAGCAGTGTTCCTGATACAGCCCATCAACCCAACACAGGTCACCTGCTTCATTTGTCTCCAACCCCTCATTTGGGGGCTGAAAACATGGCTTAGAGATTAAGAGTATATTGTAACTAAGTTTTTCAAACCTTTTTTTTTTTTTTTTTGGTTTTTCGAGACAGGGTTTCTCTGTGTAGCCCTGGCTGTCCTGGAACTCTAGACCAGGCTGGCCTCGAACTCAGAAATCCGCCTGCCTCTGCCTCCCAAGTGCTGGGATTAAAGGTGTGCGCCACCACCGCCCGTGCCTTATTTTTAATGGTGCTTCTTAAACGCTTCAACCTCCCTTTTAGCCCACCACCTGCCAGAGATAGTGGAAAAGAAAGGACAAGGGGACGGGAGGTGCAGTGGACCTGTTTAGAAAGGTTCTTTGGAGCAACTCCCATCTGTGTTATCTGGAAATTGGCAGTTCAGTTCACAGGTTAGCAGCGGCAGCTTGATTCCCTTGTAGACACTTCAAAGATACACCAGTTGACCAGTTCTGTAGAGTCGGGATCGCGAACAGGAATCAGCCATGATGGCACTATCTAGCAGAGACAGCCAGGTCTCACCCTTGGCTCAAGTCAGCAGGAGGGGCCTGGAGGAACACCAGGAGACGTTCTCGGCTGTTCAGCAAAGCAAAGATCAGTGAAGACTTGAGACCCACAAGCATTACACATCTGTACCAGCAAGCCAAGCTCTTTCTCTGTCATTCCGTTGAGACCTATTTAAACCCTCCAAACATCTCATGTCCTCTATTTACCTTGCCTCAGTATAGGTCTTACCTCAGCACATGCATCCATCAGGCCAAGTCCTCGGAGTCCCGACAAATGCAGCTCAACTATTCAATGTAAGGCAGACCAATACATGTATGTTGTTAGCAAAGAACCTTTATCACATGTCCTTTCACAGGTTTGCTTCAACAGAACATCCTCTCGCCTGTGTCTGCTTCAGTGAAACGTTTTTTCACCAGTCTGCCTTAGTCTTTCCAGTGTCCGCTTTAGGAAAACACTCCTTCATGTGTTTGCTCCAACAAAACACCATCCAACACAACTGACTGTCCAAAGAACCCCTAAAGTTTCTACTTCAGTATATAGTTAGTCCTCTCACCCGGGACCCAGTTTGGGTTCGCAGCATCCACACTGGGCAGCTCCCAACCGCTTGTAACTCCAGCTCCAGGGGATTTCACACTGCACACATGTTCATGTACCAATACAGACACATGCATATGCATAATGAAGTTTTTATTTTTACGTGTATATGTGTTTGCCTACTTGTCTGTCTGTTTAACACATGAGCACAGGTGCCCAGTCAGAGAAGTCAGAAGAAGGCATTAGATCCCCCTGAAGTTGGAGTTGGCAGTTGTGAGCTGTCCAGCGTGGGTACTGGGACTTAGGTCTTCTGCAAGAGCACCAAGTGCTCACAATGGCTGAGCTGTTTCTCCAGGCAATCCCCTACCTACTCTTGAGGAGAGCCTCGAAGCAGCTGAGCTGACCACTGTCTACAGTGGTGCTCAGACAACCACTCTGCTGTAAGGTGATAGCCAGCCTTCACAGCCTGCTGGTCTCCCATTCCACTGACCTCTCTTGACCCTAGTCACAGCTTCCAAAGCTGTTTCAAATAACCTGACACCAACAGCTGCTGCCATAATTGGGGTGCAAGGCTCTGGAGCTGGGACAAGCTGTATTGGGATCCTAGGAACCCTTTGAAGCAACACACCTTCTATACCAGTCTGGGTTTTGTCCCTTTGGAAGCCAGGGCTCCTTGTCTATTTGGCAAGTCCGTCGTTCTGTCTCCCTTTTGTCCTGTATGTATGGTTACTTACCTCTGTGTCCCTGACAAGTCTGGGCAAAGTGGTTGGCTCAGAGTTAGACAGAAGGAAGGACAAATACATACTTTATTAACTGTAAGCAAAAACAAAACTCCTCTGAGCAAGCTTGAGATTACTGATATTGCTTTGCAAAGCCTGCTAACCCCCTCCCTGGGACAGCATGGATCTGTGTAGAGATTGCAGACTTCCAACTCAGACAGAGATTCTTGAGATTGTTCTCTTTAATGGTTAGTTTTATGTGTCAACTGGCTAGGACATGGGGCACCCAGATAATTGGCCAGTCATAATTGTTGCTGTTTTCTGTGTTCTAGAGTAACTTGAAACTAGATCAATAGATTAGATAAGGCAAATTTCTGTCAGGAAAGCACCACAAAGGATCAGGAAGGCTGGAGTATGGACCGTCCAGTTCCAGAGCCCCTGGCCCTGAGTTCACTCCTCCGCCGGGTGAACACACACCCACGGGCCACTCTCCTAGTTGCTGTGGGTGAACACTGGAATCAAGAAGGTGAAGCAAGATCACAAGTTTGGGACCAGCCTAGGCTCTACTTTTAAAGGAGAAGTTGCGTATTTCCCTGCCTTGTGGAGTACAATTTGAGTTTCCATTGTCATCCCTGATCTTCCAGGCAGAAAAGGCCAGAACAAGCAGGAGTTAACCTACCAGGACCTCACCAGAGGGCATAGAAGATCCCTGGCTGCCACTTAGGCATTATCATTACGTAATGAGATGCTCAAGCCAGCTGTTTCCTGACCTCTATACAGTGTTGGCTTTTTACAAATTCATTAAATAAAATTTTTAACTGATGTAAGATTGTAACAACAGTAAAACCCCCAGTATGCATTGCTGGGGGTGTAGCTCAGTGGGAGAGCGCTTGCCTTGCATATGGACAGCCCTGGGTTCAACAGACTACCACGTGGTATTGGGGTACATTTATTCATCGTATAGCGTTTAAATCAGTGCAGACATCAGAATCTTCAAACACTTGTCATTTTTCTGTAGTGAAAGCATTCAAAGCATTTTTTGTTTGTTCATCCTTTCGTTTGTTCCTTTAGATGCACACTATGACTGCTCCCCTTGGTGCCTCCGGTGAAACAGTACACACAGCCACACAGCTTCTTGGCTCTTCAGCTATAACTGAGCACCCATCCCTCCACCCCTTACTATCCCCAGCTCCAGTGACCATGGGTTCAGTCTCTCTGAGCAAAGCCTTTTCAGAACCCATCTATGAGTGAAACTACAAGATGCCCATTTTTCTTCACCTGGCTTGTTTTGCTTAACGCATTATCGAGTGACAGGATCCGCTGTGTAGCTTACAGGCCTGGTTCATCATTGAAAGACACTGCAGTTAATCCCGTGTCTAGCCAATGCTGCAGTAAACATAAGAGTATAGATGTCTGTTGTAAATGAAGCTATGCCATGTGTCATTTCAAAGGGGTAGGATGTGTTAATTCATCATAAGAATGGAACTAGAGCACGCATTAATTTCCCTGAACCGTTATAACATAGGAGTCATAAGACGTCTCAGAGCAATCATGAAAATAAAACACAGGCCATACATTTGCCCAAAAGGAAAACTTACTACAGAATCGGATACAGTTCTGACGGCCTTTGTTAGAGATTCGTAAAAATGAAGCAACCTCCATTTTACAAAATAGGACAAGGGCTCCCACTAGGCAGGAGTAAAACAAGGTATCACTGCGTGAACAGTACAAGACTATAGAAAATAAAGCAGGTCTTGACAGCTCTGGGGACCAAACACGAGACCTCATACTTGCTAGGCAAGCGCTGTTCCACTACACCACACCCTGAACTTGCCTCTCTTTTCTGTAACAACTGAAGCAAAAGCCAGCTCAGCTCCTAGTTCAGCTCACTCAGCCTGGACTCTGGGTTTTCAGAAGACCTGGTCCATCTGGTGCCATGTGACTAGAAGGCATTTACTCTCCATTCTGACTTTGGACTCTTGGAGCCTACAACGGGAGCTTGCTCTGAACAACAACATCCCATAATTTTTACTAAGTGTTCGGTTAGCCACTGTCACCTGACATTGAATATCAGCATGACATCATGCCATCTGGGACTCTAACGACTTCCTGTCGAGAGGCTGTCCTCTGGACTACAGTCTACAGCTTAATCATAATCACAACGACCAACTACGTCTTCCTAACAGGGCTAGGTTGCAGACTCCCTAGGAGGTAACTGAAGAAGGATAAGAAGAATAAACACCCACCCAACAAGGGAAGACCCAGAAAGAATGTGAAGCCGCATGAACAGCCCCGCTATTCCACTGTCACCCATTCCCCAACCCAACCTTTCTTGGTTCATCTCTGCCTGGTGCCTAGGGAGAATGCCCAATCTCCCGACTTCTTGCCTAGCAGGTGGCCATTAGACCAACCATACCAGCTGCCCTTAGGGAACCTGTTAGATTTTCGGGCGCAGCAGCTTGGAACAGATAACGCCAGGCCAGACGGTTCCACGAGGGCAAGATTTATTTAGGTGGAGGGAAGAGAGTGAGAGGAGAGAGAGAGAGAGCAGAAGAAGTGGGAAGAGGTAGAGGCCGGCCATGACCTCGTGGAGAGAGGAGAAAGGGAAGGGGGAAGGGAAACCTGCAGGCGTGGGGGAATCATAGGAGCAAGAGAGAGAGGAGGGGCCAGACAGCCCCTTTTAGAGTGGGGAGGAGCCTACCTGGCTACCGTTGGGTGACTGTGGAGGTGGAGCTTAGACAGAATACTAACAGAACCAATCTTCCAAATCCCTTACTGATAACTTCGTCAAAACCGGAAAGACTGCAGCACTGTTGACTAAGAGAGTGCTCATTCTGACTTCACAGAGGCAGCTTCAACCGGCTAACCCTTTGTTGGCCTCTAAAGAAATGAGAGGAAGATAAAAACCCTTGAGGTGGGATCAAACACTGGACAGTAACTGATCAAAGCAACTCCATCAGGAAAAACAGAACTGAAGAAAATGGGGACCTCGGGTGTCCTTCCAGGAAAAGTTACAGAACATATGTTTGGGGTTAGAGTGGAGACATGTGCTCACAGCTAAGAGCTTTAAGAAACTCCAAATGTGTAATTCCCCCCCCACCCCCCACCGCCCCTCTCAACCTTTCCATCTAGCCCATCTCCACTCCTTTCTGACACACTGCCAGTTTCTTTTGTTTTTTAATTTATTTATTGTACGTATATGAGTACGCTGTAGCTGTTTTCAGACACGTCAGAAGAGGGCATCTGGTCCCCATTACAGATGGTTGTGAGCTACCATGTGGCTGCTGAGAATTGAACTCAGGATCTCTGCTGGAGGATCAGTCAGTGCTCTTAACCACTGAGCCATCTCTCCAGCCCACACTACCAATTTCTACCAGGGACTCATGGCTCAGTGGTTAAGCACACTGACTGGTCTTCTGGAGGTCATGAGTTCAATTCCCAGCAACCACATGGTGGCTCACAACCATTTGTAATGGAATCTGATGCCCTCTTCTGATGTATCTGAAAATAGCAACTGTGTACCGATATACATAAAATAAATAAATAAATATTTGAGTGATGGAAGGAGAGACTTCTGCTAGTGGTTTTCTGTAGGCATGCTCACAAACACTGCTGCCAATTTCTACCAGGGACTCAACACTGCTGCCAATTTCTATCAGGGACCCAGGGACTCACAACCACCACACTAGGCTGGGACACAGACCAGAGCACCGCTCAGCCCTCACCGTCAAAGAAGCTTCTCACGGGGAATGGGAACTGACACAGAAGCCCTAGACAACATGTAGACGGTGAGAGACTTCAGAACGAGACAGGCTGACTCCATGGCAGGCTTCAAATGGGCAGTTCAGGCCTAAATGTCTGTTTCCAAGCCCTGGGCAAGTCCAGGCCTCAGAAGCTGCCCGCTACCTGGCGTGAGGCAGGGACAATGGGTCAGCAGCAGTTTCCAAACTTCCTCAGCTACCTCCTCAGCAACAGTTTCCAGTCCCCACACTCCCAGTAATGGAATGTTTTCTAGAGAAAGAGCAAGATAAAGGTGACCTACTCCCCGCCCCCAATCCCCTAATGTGCTTTAAATCAGGCCTGTGAGCTCACTTGGTTGTCTCTCTGTCTTGGTAATGGGGAGACCCCAGTATGCTGGACGTCTGCAGAATTAAACACTCTTATGCATTTAACTATTACTAATTTGAGTCCAGGGTATCATTCTTCAGGGAATTATAGACTCTTACAAGAACATTCAGTCTTAGCCCAGATGTCTTTATCAAACCTTCCTCTCAGGCTCAGGGAGTTCTGTGGAGGAGGGGACAGAAAGAGTGTAAGAGGCAGAGGGGATGGAAGACTCCAAGGAGAGACGGTGTCTTCCAGACACGACAGGACTGATATACGTATGAACTCAGAAACTGTGGTAACACATGCAAAACTGTCTCAGTTTTAAACCAGACAAAATCCAGCACAGAGAGAAAAGTGGGCACGAAGTCCCATACCTAACCAAAAACTACTTCGCTGGGACAGGTAAAATCAGTTTTCTCCAGTGGAGTGTCACTGAGGATATTAGCCACTCTTCAGGGCAGGCCCCACACCCAAGAGGAGTTGACCAACACAAACCAGACTGTGTCTTTGTATGCTTTTTTGTTTTGGGATTTTTGTCTCACTGGAATTTTGTTTGTTGTAATTGTCATTTTGTTTTGTGTTTTGTTTTTGAGACAGGGAACATGAAGTTGGGTTGGTAGGGAGGTAGAGCTATTTTGGAGGAGTTGGGAGAGGGAGAAATGTATGAAAAAATTTTAAGAAAAAAATAATAGCCAGGCAGTGGTGGCACATGCCTTTAATCCCAGCACTTGGGAGGCAGAGGCAAGTGGATTTCTGAGTTCGAGGCCAGCCTGGTCTACAGAGTGAGTTCCAGGACAGCCAGGGCTATACTAAAAATAATAATAATAATAATAATAATAGTAATAGTAATAGTAATAATAATAATGAAACTCTACATGCAGGAGCAAATGAAAACATCCAAGCTTACATTACCTTTGCACGCATCCTAAACTATGAGAACGTTCGAAGGACTGCCGTTCTGGGCAGAACACCTCTGCCCCTGCTCTTTGCCCTCTGCTCTTCTGATGAATTTGACTCCTCCTCCCACCCCCACCTTCGGTAAGAAGCATTAGACTAACACTCCAGCTGTGTATCTTTCTCTTACCCTGTGTGTTCATTATGTGGTAAGTAGGCAATGTGTGCTACCTGAGCAACATGCCCACTTCATGGCCTGTGTGAGGTTGTGTGTGCTAAGTGAGAACTCTATCAGCTGAGCTACATCCCAGTGTCATCTTTTATTTCTCTCCTATTTGAGAGGACTGTCAACAGACAATGCAGAGTATAGGCCCGCCGACCTGTCTCACATTACCTGTGGACAGTCAACCTTCTTCTTCTTCCTTCTTCCTCTTCAGATTTATTTCTCTTATATATTTGAGTACACTGTAATATGTTTATTTATTTATTTTATGTACATGAGTATACTGTCACTGTCTTCAGACACACCAGAAGAGGGCATCCGATCCTATTACGGATGGTTGTGAGCCACCACATGGTTGCTGGGAATTGAACTCAGGACCTCTGGAAGAGCAGTCAGTGTTCTTAACCACTGAGCCATCTCTCCAGCCCAACCCTCTTAATAGGAATGGAACTTATCATTTCCTCTGCCATACATACCTCCTCACCTGCCTGGTATTTAACCCTCTACTTACTGCTTAGTGTTCCCCACTCATCTCTGTATCCCAGCTTCCATGTCTGCTGTCTGTGTGGCATGTCTTACCTCACTCTTGTTTCCTCATGCTGGATAGTGAACTTGGGGCCTTGCTCGTGCTAGGCCAGCTGAGCTAGACCTCGGTCTAGAATGACTTTCCTTTTATATGCATTTTCTCAGAAAGTCTTTCTGCTCTTACACTCAAGTTTTCTGAGTAATTTTAATTGTCTGTGCTCTGTGTATGAAATATATCATATAAATATAACTTGTGGCAGGTTGTGGATAGTTCCAGTATCCTCAGAAGCAGAGAGAAGAAGATCGCTGTGAGTTCAAAGTCTATGGAGCAGTTCCAGGCTAGCCTCAGCTATACAGTGAGACCTGATCTCAGATCTCAGATAGATAGATAGATGTTATTTGCTTATAACCCAACTATTCTTCCTTTTAATATATCTTACTGTGCTTGGACTGGCACCAGACAAGTCTCTGTCCCATAATTTTAAATTATTTCTTATTTTTAGCTTCTTTTAAAAAGTGATACTCGTCGTCACTGTTTTATTTCTAAGAGATAGAATCATGATTACTCAAGCGAATGCATGAAATTTTTAATAGAAAATTAGTTTGTTTTTTTCTTTCTTCCAATGGGATTCCGCTCCTGTTGCTGATCAAAATGTTTTTAATCTTTAGGGAGATACAGTGTCATAAAAGGCATAAGGAACCCTGACAACCCCTCAGCTCTGCGCTATCTCACTCCCTTCCCTTTAAGATTGACTAAAGACTAAAGTTGATATATTTAGGAGTGTAACTCAAAAAACTGAAACAGAAAGGGGAGAAGATGGGGCTGGAGATGTAGCCCGCTTGTCTAGGACAGCACGTGCGAGCCCCATGTTCATCTAGGACAGCACGTGCGAGCCCCATGTTCATCTAGGACAGCATGTGCGAGGCCCCATGTTCACTTCCCAGTTCTGGGAGGGAAATCAGGAGTATTGAGATGGGCAAGTGCAAACAGCTAAAGTAATGGATTTAGCAGTCTTCCTCAGCCATACAGGCATTGGGATTAAGTCTTTCAGGCTTTTCTGATAAATTACATGACTCTGAATTTACGTATGAAACCAGGTCGTAGGTTTAATGGGTAGGAAAGTAGTATTACACACCTTTTCCCTACACAAATACAAATCAACTTACTTATAAATTGGGTCTTTGAAAGATTTGAAATTCACTGTGTTTAGCAGGAAATTACCCTTTCCTTTGACTTTAGTGTGTAGTTTCTTAAAGGCAAGAAGTCTTGCAGTGCCTTACATGTAAATATGTTCTTAATGTTGGCTGAATGCATGTAGTAAATTATACCACACTGAGACAATAAAAATGTACTCTTTGGGGCCTGTCTTTTACTCCTCTAATATTCTGTTAATGTAAAAAAGCGCTTACCGGTGAGTTTCTTGACACTGGAGATGGGAAGGCTGGACTGTTGTCAAATCTGTGATCGTACTACTGCAGTTTCCTGTGTGCTGAGATGTAGGTACATGCCACCATGCCTATGCCACTGTCATGGTCTGGGAGTTGGAAAGTAATATGCTGTTAGGTGTTTGGTACACATTTGTAATCCCAACAGTTTAGAGGGTCAAGAAAGGGTATCAGTCTAGAATTAAAACCATCCTTGGTGAGACAACCTGGGCTACATGAGAGACACAGATTACGATATAACCCCGTGGCAGAGTATTTGCCTAGCGTGACTTTTCTCTAGCAACAAGCTAGATGTGACCATGGTAATCCTAAATTCTGGAGATGGTGGCAGGCAGATCTGGAATTAAATTCTAGGCCAGCTTGGGTAATACAATGAGACCTTGCCTCCAAAGAGAGAAGCACTGTAGCAGAAACTCAGGTGTCTTAGATACCTTAGAGATAAGTTGGAGGAGTAGGTGGAAGATGGCTCGTGGACCAGAGGAGGACAGAGTTAGCAGTGTACCTTGTTTATTGGGCAGAGCCGCCCTACTGTACACAGTCTGCAGGGATAGTGCTAGGAACAGTGCTGGTAAAGTACCACTGTGCTACGAGATGATCTTGCTTTCCTCAATGCTCATAGCTCCTAATAAAAGTTTTACCTACAGGCTTCTTAATAATTAAAAAAAAAAAAAAAAAAAAAAAAAAGTGATGCTCGTTTTGGGTTGGTTTGTGAGTTTCTTTTGTCAATTTTTTTTTTTTGTTTTGTTTTTTTGTTTTTTGAGACAGGGTTTCTCTGTATAGCCCTGGCTGTCCCGGAACTCACTCTGTAGACCAGGCTGGCCTCGGACTCAGAAATCCGCCTGCCTCTGCCTCCCAAGTGCTGGGATTAAAGGCATGCACCACCACCGCCTGGCCCTCTTTTGTCAAATTTTAAAGCTTGTAACTTTTGTTATTTTTTTCCTTATGTCAAAGTGTATGTCTTTGGTAGCATCTACCGTCTGCAGATTAACACACAGCGGGAGATGATTGAATGTAGCAAGGGGGAGAAAGAGAACAGATTGCTGCCACAAGGATTTGAAGGGAGTGCATCCTGGGATACTGCAGAAAGAGCAGAGCTCCAGCAAAGCGGAAAGTTACTATGGTTAGGCTTCAACGACAAAGGAGATGTGAGAAACCGAATGGAGAATTTAAAACAAACAAACAAACAAACAAACAAAAACAATGGGGGAAGCTAGAAAGGACCTTAATTCAAAGAGAATTTAGTATGAAAGTCATTTCAAGCTGTCAAAGAAAACAAAGATTGAGGTGGAAATTTCTGGTTGTGTCACGTGATCCATACCCACGGTGATGTTTTGCTGAGGCAAGACCTCTGAGAGGACATGTTATGTTTGGAGAGAGTTTAAATAAGATTCAACAGACAGTGGTGGGGCGCTTGCCTAGTTTGTTGGTCTCTCATCTTCACTTCATTAAGAGGTACGGCAGAGAACTTCTCCTGGCAACCCTAGCTGGTTCTGGTCCCTCCCGCTGACTCGTGCCTATTCAGTGGAGGCCTGGCTGTTTCTACTGGATCGTGCCTCCAATGCAGATTCAAGTTTGGTGACATTTTTGAACTGGACTGCTGGGATCCTGACAAACGGAAATTGAAATTGCCCCAAAGAACTGTTTCTAAACAGGTCCGCATCCCCTTGTCCTATTTACCATCTTTTCTCCCCTACTTTTGGACGGTGGGCTAGAAGGGGTTGGGGGCATCGAAGGGTTTGAGAACCCTTATTAAGAAAGGTTTTGAGAAATCTAAGCCTACAAGAGATAAATCATTCAAAGGAGGCTGCTGAAGTGACTGACTGAGTAGCCATCGGGGGGAAAAATCTTAGACCCTCTCCTACACAATGCCGAAGATAAAATATAACAACGAAACCTAATGATAGCTCACCAATGAAGAATTTTAAAGCAAGTTGCAGGTTTATCCCCCTCCCAAGAGACTCTATAGTTTTGGAAGATAGGATGATATTTTTAGAGAAAAAGTTTATAACAACATTTCTACTTAATGACATTTTTGTCTTTTTGGGGGATGATTTATTAATTTATCATTATTTCCATTTGCATCCACTTTCCTGCTGCAACATTATACATTATTCTTCCTCCTCCTCCTCCTCCTCCTCCTCTTCCTCCTCCTCCTCTTCCTCCTCCTTCTCCTTTTCCTCCTTCTCCTCCTCCTCCTTCTCTTCTTCCTCCTTTTCTTCTTCTTCTTCTTCTTCTTCTTCTTCTTCTTCTTCTTCTTCTTCTTCTTTCCAACATAATATTTTCACAGACTGTTTAGGAATTTCACATCCGGTACCTTGATCACACTCATTTCCCAGTCTTCCCAGGTCTGTCCCCCAATCCTTGTGACACCCCCCCAAAAGAATAAAAAGTAAGTCCAATTCATATTCCCCATATACTCTCTGGACCATGGTCAAACTCCCTGGTGGCCAGTCCCTTAAAGAAAGCTGAGTCCTTCCCAACCCGCAACCCCGCCAGAGGCCATCAATCGTGGAGACTACACTTCAGCATCCTTATCACAATTTCTGTGAGTTCCCTTTGATGGCTTTCTGTCTAGACTGTTACTTTTTTAAAGAAGGGGTAAGGGTTGTCAAAAAGTTTCTATGTCCCCTTTTCTCAAGCAAGTCTACAGCCATCTGAACCACTGCAAAGATGGCCTCCTTGCCCTTTAGGTCAGTGGGAGCATGATCATGAACTTCCATGTGGTCTCCAGCACCAGCACATACCACAGACCTCAGTGTGGTCTCCAGTGCCGGTACAGACCACGGACATGGCCATAAACACCATCATAGTCCACAGACCAAGGACATCTGGCTGGCCCTATGAATAACATTTTTATTTTATTTTATTTATTCTTTCATTCATTCACTTTTGAGACAGGGTTTCTCTGTGTAGCCCTGGCTGTCCTGGAACTCACTCTCTAGACCAGACTGGCTTCAAATACAGAGATCCATTTTCTTCGGCGTCCCAAGTGCTGGGATTAAAGGTATGCACCACTATCTCTGGGCCAGCATTTTTATTTTAAAATATTATACTGCTTAGAAAAATAGAGTCTGCAGAAAAATCACAGACATACAAATATTCCTTTTCAATACTTTATAGTGATGAAAAAATTTTTATGTAATAAAAAACTCGGGCTGGAGAGATGGCTCAGCATTTAACACCGTTACAACCAAATCCCCATGGTTTCTCTGGACTTTGACAGGCTGACCTTAAAATTCATATAAAGCAATAAAGAATACTTTCATTCTGGTGGTTCACAGATGAAATCTCACCCCCGGACAGTTGACACTGAAGGTGGAGTTTGAGGCTAACTTGGGCTACATAGTGAGTTCTGAGCTAGCCTAGACCACATTGTGAGATCCTGTCTCTAAGAAATGAAGAATAAGCTAAATATGACTCATTATAAAGCCAAAGCAATTGAAATAGCATGATTCAATGTGGTATGATAACACCAGAGGCACTATAAAGATTTACAGAGCTTAAACAGTGACATGACACACAGGGAATATGACAGACTAGATTCATGGGACATTCCCCATATATTCCCAGTTAAAATTCAAGAATAAAATGCAAACCCTAAAGTGCTTAGAAAAGCTAAGTTTCGTGACATAGACCTATACCTACACTGTACCCCAACATTCCGGGGTTGAAGACAGGGACAGCTAGATTTCTAGACCAACCTGGGCTCAACCAAAGACAAAGTTTTAAAGGAAAAAATTAAAAAAACAAAACAAGCCCAAACAAACAATACACAAAGCAAACAACAACAAAAAACCCCAGATACTTAAAACCAATAAGAAGAATTTAAAAAAGATAGAAAAAAAACAAACAAAAAAAAAAGACAGCAAACAGCAAAACACAAACCAACAAAAATCCTAGATATTACATGACCTATATAAAAATCTTTAGACTCGAATAATACATAGAAAGAAGAGAGAGACACTGATTATAAAAACATCAAAAAATGGACTAAACAATGATGAGTTACAAAGTGGGGTGACAAGATGGCCAGTAAGGCTGTGCCAAGCCTGACAACCAAGCCTGACAACCTGAGTTTAATCCCCCAGATCCACAGGGTGGAAGGAGAAAACCTCCTCCTCGGAGCCCCGCAAACACGCCATTTTAAACAACAAAAGATGCGGAAAGGCATTGTGCATGGAGGAAGATGGCAGAGCAGGTGGCAAAGGCCTCACTTCCTGAGTGATTGGGAAATTGCTGATTTAAAAATAACAATAAGAGGCCAGTAAACGTGATTATCAGAACCATCTCATCACACTGGATTTTGTTTTCTTAAATTATTGTTTTGTAGCCAGGCAGGGGGTGTGGCACACCTTTAATTCCAGCAGAGGCAGGTGGATTCCTGTGAGTCTGAGGCCAGCCTGGTCTTATCCCAGGTTAGCTAGGGATACACAGAGAAACCTCGTCTCTCAAAATAACAAAACAAAATTATTGTTTTGTGGTTTTTTTTTTTTAATTATTATTATTTCGTTTTTTCGAGACAAGGTTTCTCTGTGTAGCCCTGGCTATCCTGGAACTCACTCTGTAGACCAGGCTGGCTTAGAACTCAGAAATCTACCTGCCTCTGCCTCCCAAATGCTGGGATTAAAGGCGAGCGCCACCACTGCCCAGCTATTATTTTTATACAGTATATTCTGATCACGATTTCCTCTCCCAGACCCTCCCATTTCCCCTCCCATCAGACTCCATGACTTCCTTTTCTCTCTCTTCAGAAAACAGACACATGAAAAAACCATATAAACCAGAATAAAACAAAGCAAATGAACAGCAACAACAACAAAACCCAAAGAAAACGCATGAGGAATTCACAGATCCACACACAAACCATAAATGCATGAAATTGGAAACTATAACTTACAATTAAAAAACAGGTAAGGTAAAAAAAGTTCCCAAACAAAGCAGTATGAGACAATCATACTAAATTTTGAACAAGACGGGAGCAGCGGTAAATTGAATCCCCAACTTGAGCCGTTTAGCGGCATCCGGAGAAGATGAAGATGCCTGGACTATAAAATCCAGAAATTTTGTGCCTAGAGTTTCGTCCCCAAACCCCATTGCTCGGGGGCAGCAAAATGGCTCAGAGGGTAAACGTACTCACTGCAAAAGCCTGACAACCTGATTGATCTCCACAACCCACATAAAAGTGGACAAGAGAACCAACTTCACAAGCTTGTCCTCGGAAGAAGCCATGGTAAGATCCAGAAAGCAAAAGTCATTAATGATACTTTGTAGCAAAAGCCCGGACAATCAAAATCCCCACTGACATGAGGTAGTTCAGTAGTTCGCAGCCTGTGGTCACAACTCCTTTGGGGGGTGGGGGGGACCCTCTACCAGATATTCTGCATATCAGATATTTACATCACGATTCATAACAGTAGCAAAATGACAATTATGAAGTAGCAATGAAACAATTTTGTGGTTGCCGGTCATCACAACACGAGGAACTGTATGAAAGGGTCACAGCATTAGGAAGATTGAAAACCACGGAGCTAGTGCATAAATTGTGTGGTGTTCACATAAAAACGTCAGGCATTTTAAATTGTTTAATGGGCTCGTATGCATCAAATAAGTCCCCCAAACATTTGTCCTGCAAGGGAAGCAACTGGTAAGTTGGTAAATGTGGTATTTTAAAGTATTAATTAAGGTTCAGTAATATTATAACCAGTGATGATAGCTACACAGCTACATATTCATGAATGTGCTATAAAATTATAAAAAATATACAGAGAGCCTGATCTGGTGGTGCAAGCCTGTAATTCCCACATTGTGGAGGTTGAGGCAGGAGGGTTGCAATTTTGGGAGTAGCCTGGGCTACATAGCAAAATTAGGTATTTAAATAAATAAACCAAAAGCATAAACACACGACTGGAGAGATAGTGTCTTAGTTGGGGTTTCATTGCTGGGAATGACCACAGCAACTTTTATAAAGGAAAGAATTTAACTGGGGCTGGCTTACAGTTCAGAGGTTTATTCCATTATTGTTATAGCAAGAAGCATGGTAGCATGCAAGCAGACATGGTGCCCAAGAAGGAGCTGAGAGCTCTACATCTGAATTCTCACTCCAGCAGCAGGAGGAGAGAGTGGCACTGGGTCTGGCTTGAGCATTTGAAACCTCAAAGCCCATCCCCAGTGATAAACTTCCTACATCAAGGCCACACCCACTCTATCAAAGCCACACCCACTCCATCAAAGCCACACCACTCCATCGAGGCCACACCTTCTCTTATAAGTGTCACTGTGAGCCTGTGGGGGCCATTTTCATTCAAACCACCGCAGATAGTTAAGAGTGCTTGCGGCTCTAACAGAGGACCAGAGTTCAGTTCCCAGAACCCCTGCCCCATAACACACAACTCCCTATAACTCCAGCTCCAGAGTGTCTGACATCCTCTTCTGCCCTCTAAGAGCACCTGTATTTACACATTACCCGTGCACATTTACGTGTATGTGTGTGATACGTACACATAATAGATAAATATATTAACTTATAATAAATAAATAAATTTTATTTATTTATTCACTTTACATCCCGATCGCAGCCCCCTCCCTCCTCTCCTCCCAGTCCCACCCTCACAAATCCCTCTTCCCTTTACCCTTGGAGAAGGGGAAGCCCCTCTTGGGTATCATTCCCTCCTGGGACATCAAATCACAGCAGGACTAAATAATAAATTCTAAGTAATGAATATTTTTTAAAAGGAGTCACACAAAATTGTAGTGTTGTGGATTTAGTTTATTGCTTATGTTAATAATTCCCAAATTACACGGAACCCGCACATCTGCCTGTAGGATGCTGAGGGTCCCTGCCCCAGTTGGCTTTGATTGGTGAATAAAAGTTGTTGGCAGCCAGCGGTTCGGCAGGAAGGCAGAGGCAGGACTTTGCCGGGCAAGGGAACCCAGGGAGGAAGAAAGATTGAGAATCGCCATGTCTGGAAACAGAAAGATCAGGTCTGAGAGTTGTAGTGTACAGCCACGTAAGAATCTGGGAAGAGCAGTCCCAGGGGCCCCTCCCCTGACTGGGTCTGGGGTAGCAAAGCTGCAATATAGACTTTAGTACGTAATAGTTCAGAAGTATCGGATGGGAGGTGTTAGCAACGTGGAAGTTTGGGAGTGACCTAGCCAGCCATTGCGCTGCTTTTGAGAATTCAGAACATTTTGATGGGTGACGAGGAATGCATGCTGCCGCAGGCGGGTGTGGGGGGTAATTTGAATAGCATTCATAATACAACACTGTGGCATTGGAACAATCTCTTTAGAGAAAAGTATAATGAATATAGCTTTATCTGTGTATTAAATACCACATCACATATAAAATACATTATATATGATATATAATATATTAATAACACACACATATGTGTGTGTGTACACAAACATTAAGTATAGGTGGTGTGCATACAATTGGAGCACATAATTTCTACATTTTCCAAATGTCTAAATATGTTACAATTTAAGAAAGTAGGTAACCTTAATCTCATGCCCAGACCTTAGGCATCACTGAAGGAATTTTAAGAAACACATGCTTTTTTATTTATTTATTTTTATTTTTGCAACTCCTCCCCACCCCCACCAGTGTTTCCTTTTTTTAAAATTAACTGTAACAAAATATGAAATAAAGTACACATCAACAGTGTAGCAAGTGCCGCTTGGGTACATGCTTACATCTTGTGATTTTATGTAAATTTTTAATCAGGTTAAACATCCTCCCCAACAGTTATTTTTCATGGTAAAGAAAACAAGCCGGGCGGTGGTGGCGCACGCCTTTAATCCCAGCACTTGGGAGGCAGAGGCAGGCGGATTTCTGAGTTCGAGGCCAGCCTGGTCTACAGAGTGAGTTCCAGGACAGCCAGGGCTATACAGAGAAACACTGTCTCGAAAAAAAAAAAAAAAAGAAAGAAAAGAAAAAGAAAAAAGAAAGAAAACATTCATACTTCTTTGTCCTGGCTTTTTGAGGTACTCAGCACATAGCTTCCATTCGTAGTCACTCTGCCTCAGACAGAAGCACATCAGGATGTTTCCCTCCGGTCTTAACCTGGGATTTTGTTGGTTGCTTTTGTTTTTAATTAAGATAGGGTTTCCGGGATGCGCTTAGTCCTGCTGTGACTTGCTGTCCCAGGGAGGGATGGTACCCAAGGTGGGCTTCCCCTTCTCCAAGAAGGATCTGAGGGTGGAACTGAGAGGAGAGGAGGGAGCGGAGTGTGGGGGGGTGCTGCTATCGGGATGTAAAGTGAATAAGTAAATAAATAGACAGACAGACAGACAGACAGACAAAAACGAACGGTCTCCCCAAGCGGCTCAGACTGTCTCTAGACTCGAGATTGTCCTGCCCCCTAGTGTTGGGTTATGGAATGTATCGTTTAAAGTGGAATCTGCTGACCTGCCCTTCTGCTTAGCTCCTGATACCTCCATGATCGCCTTCCACTTCCAGTTCCTATGAGAACTGTTTTTGATTCCATATCCGAATGTCTTTCTGTGTTTGGATGTGCTGAAGGGATTGCTGGTCTGTGCAGTGTTTTTATTTCTAATCTTTTGAGGAACATACTTCTATTATGTATAATGTCTGTACTAATTTACATTTTCAACAATGATGATCAAGAATCCATTTTCTTCTCGTCATCATCGTCATCATCCTTCTTTTCCTCCTCCTTCTTCTTCATTCTCCTCTTCCTTCTCCTCCTTCTCCTTCTCTTTCTCCTCCTCCTTTCTGTGTTGTATGCATGTGTCCGTGTGTGTGTCTGTGGTCTGTGTGTGTGTGTGTGTTACTAGTTATTGAGCCTAGAACCCTACATATGCTAGAGTAGAGCTCCATTGGGTGAGTGGAAGAAAATGTGACACCCACCCACCAGGGAAGTAAAGAAGAATGAAATCCTGATAGTTACAAAGAAGTGACGGGACTGGACAGCGTCGTGTTAAATACAGTAGAGTATTTTCTCTCATATGCAGAATCTAGATTAAAGCACACACACACACACACACACACACACACTGAACAAGTAGAGGGTTCTACGAGGGGAGGAAGAAATCTAAGAGGAAGGGGTAGGGGTACTAGAGAGGGTAATGGGAGTATTAAAAGATAAAATCCAGCATTCTTATATGTGGAATCAAGGTTTACCTCTACGTACCTATATGACGAGACAGGGGAGGGGCTATTTGTGTGGAGGAAAGGGTCCAGCCAGAGGAGAAGGGGTACAGAGGAAGACAGTGTAGCTAACCAGCAAGAGTGATACTGTAGTAAAACCTATTATTGGGAAGAGATTCCCAAGGCCCACCCTCCCAGAGGCTCTGGAGGCAGTTAGTGTCCTGGAGAGGGAGATGGTCCTGGAAACAGTGAAACTCACTGAGTCATAAAAAGGGGAAGAAAGCTGCCATGAGAGTAGAGGGGAGACTAGTTAGGGACAGGAAGAAGGTTGGCAGGAGGAAGAAGGAGACTAGTGTCAGTAATGGATGACAATGATCAAAATACATTACATATATACATACACACACACACACACATATATATATCACCATAATGAAACTCGTTATTGCGAATAATTACTAGACATTAACCAAACATACTTATGCAATAAAGCCATTGTAAAATAAATAATTCAAAAGCAGGAAGGAGTGATGCGAACCGTCCTTCATCAAAGGAAAACGGAAATCAGACAGAGCCATTTATGTGTCACAGTAAGGGAACTGAATTATAAACCGAGACATTATAAACATAATGAATATTCATAAATCTAAATGAAGAAAGTTGTCCTTCCCACAGTGTGTGTCCCTAGCACCTTTGGCAAAAATCAGTTGACACTCGGGTACACACACGACCCTTGGAGGTGGAGGCTAGAGGATCAGGTGTTCAAGGCTAGCCTCAGCTACAGAGTGAGTTCAAGATCGTCCTGAGCCCCATGAGAGCCTGTCTCAAAAAAATAAAATAAAATAAAAGTCCCCAATTGAGTGTGGAGAACATGTCCTTTGCCTTCTCTTCTGTCTGTCCCATTAGTCTGTGCCCTTTTTATTGTAGTACTACCCTGTTGTGATTACTATGATTTTGTAATGTGTTCTCAAGACAGAGGATTCTAACACCGTCCATTATGTTGTGAGCCGTATGACTGGTTCTTATCCCCATAAAGATTACAACTGTTATTTCCTAGTTCTGTGGAAAATTTGTCTCACCAAGTCTACAGCTCGCTGAACGTTTTAATATCATCGATGCCTCCATTCTATAAACAGATGTCTTCCAACTTGTGTGTATGGGTATAGATGTGTGTGTGTGTGCGCGCACGTGTGTTTTTATGTGCTTATGTGTATGCGTGTATGTATATGTGCATGTATGTGTATATATGTGTATATATATACATATTTGCATTTATGTGTGTATATATGTCTGTGTATGTATATGTGTGGATGTCTCTGTGTTTATGTATATGTGTCTGTATGTGTGAATGTCTGTAGGTGTGTGCATCTGTGTATGAATGTGTGAAATCTCTCGCCTCTTTGGTTAAATATATTCCTAGGCACTTGCTTTCCTTGTGCCTACCGTAAGCGGTTTGCATTCTTGACTCTTATTTCAGATAATTCACTATTACACAGGAGTTCCGGCAAAACCACTGCTGTGGCGGGGTTTGATTTTATACCAGGCTACTTTGTATACTCATTTGTCGGTTCTAATGGCTTTTAAATGGCATCTTTGATGTTTCTATTTATAAGATTATGACACATGAGATTTTTCACTGAGCCAAGCCTCCACCTCACCATGAGCGAATGCCCAAAGTTCGCTGTGGAGATCTGACGGCTAGGAGAAGGAAATCCTGCAACTGTGAACTGCAGCTAAGTCTCTTTGACTTCTAGAAGGCAGAGCCGTGCAAGGCATGGTAGGACACATCTTTCTTTGTGCCTTTTCTTTGATCGCTAAGGCTGTGAAATCGAAGGAGCCTTGAACAAGAAGACAGGCAGACACCTGCCAGTAGATGGAGCTGTGGAGGCTGGAAGCTAAATTTCACTCCCAGCAGGAGTTTGCAGTTGCTGGTTCTATACCCACCGTTAACAAGCGAGCTTCGGAGACGCTAAGTAACGCATCCAGTTTTACCCAGTCGCTTCGGAGACTTCGGAGTCAAACTCGATTCTCTCTGACTCCCCAAATTGAACTTCTTAGCGTTTCCGTTCTCACTCAGTGCTAGACAAAGACAAAGGAGGGAGGAAAGAAAGCATCTTCGTTCGGATGAGGCGAGCTGGTGAGGAGAGTTAAGAGCAAACACAGCAAAGGAAGGAAGATGGCGGCGAGAGGGATGGGAAACCGAGAGTTGGGAGGGGACTTCGTTTTAGGTTTGGTTTAGGTTAGGTTTGTTTAGGTTTTTTTAAAATTCTTGTGCATATATAAAGGTACACGTATGTGTGCAGGTGCACAAGCATTCCTGTGAAATCGAAGGTTAACACAAGGTGTCTTCCTTTATTGCTTCCTAATTATTTATTTGATTTTGTTGTTGTTGTTTAGTTATTTATATGTGTGTGGGTGTTTGCCTGCATGTATGCCTGTGAACCATGTCTGTGCCTGTATCTGAGGAGGCCAGGGCAGGGTGTCCAATCCCCTGGGACTAACTGGAATTACAGGTAGTTGTGAGCCACCGTGTAGGTGCAGGGAGTTGTATCTGGGTTCTCTGGAAGAGCCAGGTCTTAACCATTGAGCCATCCCTCCGGCACCAGTCCACCTACCTTCGTTTTGTTTGGTTGTTTAGAGGTCCCCAGCTGGCTAGTGTGACTGACCAACAAGCTCCATGGATTCACCGGTCTCTGCCTCCTCAGTGCTAAGGTCACCCACTACTGCACCCAGATTTTTATATGCGGTGCGGGACTGAGCAGTTCTCTTGTTTATACTGCAGACACTCTGCCAACGAAGGAGTTCCCTTAGCTTGTTGGTGGTGGGGAGTTGAATCCAGACCCCGTGCATGCTGGGAAAACATCTGCCCAATGAGCAGCACCGCAAGCGTTTGGTTTTCTGACACAGGTTCCAGGATGCCCTTGAATCACTAAGTAGTCTCCAGCACCCTTTTGATCCACCTCGTGATGCTGGAGTGACAGGCTTGGGCCACCACCACACCAGCTAGCTTATTTATTGTTGTACATCGGTATTGCCTGACACAGAGCAGGATTGATATCCTTAATCATTAGCTCATAAGTTTCATCAGCCAAGAATCCAGCATGGCATCATTCCAGGATCTCTCTGGAATCAAGATGTTGGTCAGACTGTGGTTTCTCATTAAGACTGTTTGTGAGAGGATCCATTTTACTCCCTGGGGCTGTGGTTTGTTGTTGTTCTCACTTCCTGGATGGTTTTGTAGCTCGAGGTCTCCCTTGGGCCTTACAACATGGACCTCGCCAACAAGACCTTTCAAAAATGTAACTAAGGCTGGAGAGGTGGCTCAGTGGTTAAGAGCACTAGTTGCTCTTCCAGAGGTCCTGAGTTCAATACCCAGCACCCACATGGTGACTGTAACCATCTGTAATGGGATCCGATGCCCTCTTCTGGTGTGTCTGAAGACAGAGACAGTGTAGATATGCATAAAATAAGTAAATAATTCTTTTTTAAAAAAGATTGTAAATAAGGGAAAAGTTATTTTATCTTATACAACCCTTGATAATCCCAGACTTGAGGGCAGATGCTACAAGAGTAGCAAACAGGCTCATTCTGAGGAGGAGGGTAAGAATCTTGCGCCCCTCCTTACAGATGGTCTTCCCTGCGCTAACTCATCCTTCTGTCATCTGGGGAGTCTCATGTCAGTTACAGTCTGAGACCATGTGATCTGTGACATACTTTCCTACTTTTGATCTATGGCTTCAGGAAGTTTCCGGGCTTCTGCCTCTGTCGGGCATCTCTCCTGACTGTTTTAGGAGATTTTTTTTTTCTTTTAAATACAAAGACATGATGTAATAGAAAGATCTGGGTGCTTCATTTCAGCAAAGCAAATCTTCTCCTGCATCCAAGGGACGACCATCCTCTGTGTCTTCTCCTGATGGAATGGGTAAGAGGACAGGATGCTAGCTCATGAATGAGATAACCTTGGTCCAGGTTGGCACTAGCGATTCTGTGCAGTGAAAGGAATGAGTATGAAGAGGACTGGCGAGAACCCAGATGCCTTGGCCTGTGCTACCTGGAGAAGAATAAGCAGAACCTTCCCAGCCATCCCTCTGGCTCCAGCCCAGCTTTAGAAAACAGTAGGCAAGACCTCACTCCCAATTCTCAAGGCTTTCAGAGGAACCAAAGGAAGGAGAGAAGCCATCTTTCTCTGGATGTCTCTGCACTGGTCTCTCATCCCTGTCCATGGTCCTGTGTCAAAAGGGACACCCACCCCTTTACCCCCACTTCTACTCTCCCCACCCCCACCCAGTGCTTGTAGTACCTATTTGCTTCCTTTGTATCTAGTGCAGGCTCTGGGAATTTGAGCTGAAGGGAACAAAGAGCCATGTGCTTCATGGAAGGCTGCCTTGGGTGAGCCTGCAGGGGCAGTTCAAAGCACTAACAGATCTGCCTCTCATTTTTACAAGAAAATAATGACATTTCAATGGGATTTCAAAAGGGAAATGCATCAATCTCTATGAAGAATTTCATGACACTACCTCTAAAAAGCTAGAATTTGTATACCATTTGGCCTAGAAATTTCACATCTGAGAATCTGTCTCAAGAATTTATTCATTCTGGACCATGGTGACTCATGCCTTTTATTCCAGCACTCGGAGACAAAGGCAAGGCAGATCTTTGTGAGTTCAAAGCCAGCCTGGTCTACACAGCAAAGTTCCAAGAAAGCCAGGGCTACATGAACAAACAAACGAAAGCAAGCAAACAAAAAAGAATTATTTACTTGTGTGTAAGGGATGTAAGCTTAAAATTATTACATAGCATATTTGTAATAATTGCAAGTGAAAAGACATGGCCTAAAAGTAAACGAATGGAGGCCAGATAAAACCAATCACAGCCCAGGGAAGATATGCAAGAAGCAGCCATTCAAAGAAGGGAGACAGTTCCATTTACACCGATAGCAAATTCTCCACACTTGGACAAAGTAAGATGCAGACATAATGCATTCACTTGTCCATGGTCCTCAACCCCGGGAGGGACGTACCTGTGCATAGGTGCATAAGTACAATAATGTAAATGTCACACGGTTTTAGGAAGAGTCAGTGCCAAGTTTTATTCTCAGCTCCATCCTATAAATATCTGTTGCTTTGACTGCAAGTGTGTTGTCTCGCAAAACCAGCCCTAAACCTGAAGATGCCTGGGAAATGACTGGCTCTCCGTTAAGAGTCCATCATGAAAATGACCGATAAGCACAAGAAAAGTGGGATTCACCTAACTTGCAAAGAAGATTTCTGTTTAGAATCAACCGTAGAGGATTTCAGATATTCAAATGTTGTGGATTGGTTCTAATGCTATTTATACTCATCTGGCTCCCAAAACTACACAGGAACCCAAACATCTGTCTGCCAGGAAGATGCTGAGGCTCCTCCCATTGGCTTTGATTGGTGAATAAAAGTTGCAGTGGCCAATGGCTGGCAGGGAGACAGACACGGGACTTAGATTTCCCTGGCAAGGGAACCAAGGAGAGAGAACTTTTTTAGAATCCCCATGCCTGGGAAGTAGAAAGGTCAGGCTTGAGAGCTGGAGAAATGAGAGCATACAGCCAGTAAAGAGCCCGGGAAGAGCAGCCCCAGGGGTCCCCCCCTGATTGGGACTAGGACTAGGGTCACAGAGATGAAATATAGGTTTTAGTAAGTAAGAATTCAGGAGTATCGGAGGGAAGCTTGAGCGTTGGCCCATTGGAGTCTGATAGGGCATTAATGTAGGAGGAGCTAAGTGGGAGGAAAAGGAAAGGAAGGAGGAGTAAGAAGGAGAGGAGAGATAGAGAGAGAGAGGAACATGAAGGGATGGACAGAGGTCTCTAGATAAGGATGTGAACTGTGGTCTTAGCGTCTAACCGTGAGTTTTGTGGGATCTATTTAGTTGAGCGTAATGGGTTTAAAAGCCTTGATTTTGGCATTAGAGTTATTTTCATATTACCTGCGTTATGAGGATGTCTTGGAAATCCCAGCATTGGGAGCTCATCTTCGTCGCTACTGCGAGTGCGGGTGGGTTGTGGCGGCAATTGCCGCCTGCGAGTGACCTTGACCTCACATGGGCATCTGTAGGGGAGCCTGGTGTTTCGGCTCAGCCATGCTATTTACAATACCTCGACATTAGACAAGCTGGATACTGGCAGCTGGTGTCGTAGGAGGTCTGCATGTTTAGTTAGTCTAGCTTGGACAGTTGAGATATTAATAGATAGCACATACCATAGAAAGAAGCTGTTGTGACTTGTGTGTGTTGTGTAGGTGTGGTGAGTTGAATCCGCATGGAGGGAGGGAGAGTGTCATTGATGAATCCAGAGTCATAGATAGAGATAAAGAGAGAATTAATAGATAGAGATAGATCATAGACTAATAATAGAAGACCGAGTTGTAATATGATAGAAGAGTGCTTGACTTATGCTAGAGTGAGGCTGAGTTGATCAGCATCTGATAGAGAGATGAGATGATAGATAATAGATAGAAGTCATGATAGATAGATAGATAGATAGATGATAGATAGATAGATATATGATAGATAGATAGATAGATAGAGAAATAGATTGATTACATTTTGCTGATAGTTGATATAGTTATAGAAAGAATTCCTAAACACGAGGAGTAAAGGAAGTGCAGATAGTAATAGTATAGGATCCTAGTTAACTAAAAACATTAGTTTATTTGCATCCAAATATAAAGTCCTGGTAGATCAGAGAAGATAATTGATGAGGATTAGCAGGGAAATGTGCTAACTAGAAGCTTCCTACTCTCTGGCTTTCCTTCCTTTGTTTTTCATCTCATATTTTCATCTTTTCAGACGAGGTCTTAGTGTACCCCAGGCTATACTTGAGGCTCTGGCTCTTCTGCCCTAGCAACCTGAGTTCTGGATTCAAGTGTTTGTCACCAGAATTGGTAAAATGTGTGTTCTTAACCTAACTGAGCTTCCACCGTCAGAAACGTGAAATATAAGTTGATGAAAACTTGGAAGGTTAAAAATCACTAAGTATAAACATACATAGCTCTCTTACTTTTCATATTAATATAACTTTCCATTGTCTACCATAACCATAGAACTCTATTCAAAAAAACTCTATTCTTAATAAATCACAAAAAAAAAACTTCATGTAAGCCGATTATTCCCAAGACTTTAAAACATTTCTAAACAATAATAATAATAATAAATGTTTAAAACAAATTCTGGGAATGGTTTATTTTTAGATTTCCACTCTACTATAACAGACACAATTTCTCTATGCAATTTTATGCTTTTTATGTCTTATCAGCACACAATTTTAATAACGACTCAAAGGAAATTAAAAAAATTGTAAATGGAAAACATCTAGCAGCCAGCAACGGAACACCGCTGCAGTCGCACGCTCTGGAGTCCGAGGCAGCCGGCTGTCTCCCCCTACTGAGTTCGAATCCGGCTGTGCTTGCTCACGGGGGGGGGGGGGGGGGGGGACATCTAGCAAGCTTTGTTAAGGGTTAAAAAATCAATTGTCTCAGTTTCTTAATACAGTTCCCTTAGGTTCTTTTAATACATTTTAAAAATTAAAAATTAAAAAGAAGCTTCTACATGTATTACTAAGATTCAGTCGGTGAAAGCCTTCCAGGTTTACACCTCTTTTTTTTTTTTTTTTTTTGGTTTTTGAGACAGGTTTCTCTGTATAGCCTGGCTGTCCTGGAACTCACTCTGTAGACCAGGCTGGCCTCGAACTCAGAAATCCGCCTGCCTCTGCCTCCCAAGTGCTGGGATTAAAGGCGTGTGCCACCACCGCCCGGCTTGTTTACACCTCTATAAATATAAATTCTAGAGAAACAAACAAACAAACAAAAAACCCACCACCATCCCACAAACGAATAAAAACAGTGAACGTATTGGAAGGTTAAAAAAAAATCACCAGATATAAACATACATATCTCTCTTACTTTTGGATAGATATTTTGTTAAGTAATTGCATCCAAATAAAGGTGTAAAACCCACAGAGAGTCGGCAGAGGACACTGTGGACTGTTTTTTTAATTTCTGACATATTTTGAAAGACTGGGGTGTCTGCCATATTTTTTTAAAAGATTAATTTATTTATTTGATGTATATGAGTACACCTTCACTGTCTTCAGACACACCAGAAGAGGGCATCAGATCTCCATTACAGATGGTTGTGAGCCACCATGTGGTTGCTGGGAACTGAACTTCGGGACCTCTGGAAAGCAGTCAGAGCGTGTGATCATAGTTGCAGCTGAGTTCTACTTAAGGCTCTAAACCCAGGAATCTAGACTCGTGTCCCCAGTGTTACAGCCACCCAGACACAAAACCAGGGGCTCAGGGAGCTGCTGAAAGATGATACACTGGTGTTCTGAGGTTGTGGGAGGTTGACTGCAAGCCTGGTTATAGAGGATGGTCAGGGAGAGAGAAACGAAGAAGGGAAGAGCAAGGGTATCAGGGAGTAAAGATCCAGACAGCAGCTCCTAGCGGGCAACAAGATGATATGGGGAAGCACAGCAAGTAAAAGCATCTCCTGGAGCTGGAGAAATGGCACTGATAGCTCTGAGGTTCTGACCGTCCTGAGTTCAATTCCCAGCAACCACATGGTGGCTCACAACCATCTGCAATAGCATCCGATGTCCACTTCTGGTGTGTCTGAAGACAGTGACAGCGTGCTCACATACATAAATTAACAAATAACAAGATAAATCTTTAAAAAATAAGTGTCTCCTGACATGCCTGAAACCCATCAGTCCCAAAAGCCACATGATGGAGGGAGGGAAACCCACTCCCAAAACTGGTCCTAGGAGATCCACTCATGCATCATAGAACAGTGTCATGTGCACACAAATGCACACACACCCGTGCTCACAAAATAAACAAATAAATGAAATACTTTAAAGAATGACCCCAGGGTATATGTTTTGGAGTATATTTTTCCCTGGCTAAGTCTCACCACCTGTGTCCTTTTGGCACAGAGAAGTGCACACTCACCCTGCCTTTTTGTGAAGGTCCTAGTAGGTAAGTGCTTCCTAAAGTCTTCCTCTCTCTTAATTGATGACAAAGTCAGTTCTGTGTGCATCGCCTATAATTTGCTCCTACTCCACTTTGCAGCAAACACAGCCAGCTCTGTCTCAGGGCTCTTGGAAGTGAGTTTGTTTGTCAATGGGTTGTGTGGTGTAGACTTATTCGACAACTCTCACAAAAATAACACGTTTATTACAGCATACAGTGTGTGGGGGATGTTGAGATGGCTAATATCCCTCTTTCCGTAAATTGCAATATGTTGTCCTGTATGACTCTAAGAATGAGCAACACAGTGAAATAATTTATGGCACCAAAGATGTTGTGGATTTGAGTTAAGCTTGTAATAAGTTAATTGGGTTCCCAAATTGCACAAGAATCTCCCTTGTAAGACACTGAGGGTCCCTGTCCCAGTTGGTTCTGATTGGTAAATAAGGTTGCCAGTGGCTGGGCAGGGAGACAGAGATGGAACTTTAGGATTCACTGGGAAAGGAGGAGGATTAGAACCACCATGCTAGGAAAGCAGAGATATCAGGCCTGAGAAGTGCAGGACAGACAGACAGCCGGCATGTAAGAGTCGGGGATCATAGCCCAGGAGGGCTTCAGGCTTGGGTTAGGGGCAGCCAGGATGGAAAATAGGTTTTAGGAAGTAATAATTCAGGAATATCGGAGGGATGAGTGTGTTAGCCATGTGGAGGTTTGGAAGTGCCCAAGCCATTGAACTGTTTAAGGTATATTAAATATAAGACTCTGTGTGGTGCACTCATGCATGTGTGTCTGTGTCTGTGTTTGTTGTGCACACCCGTGCCAAGGGGCAGGTAGCAAGGAACTTGTGCTGCTGCCACTGGGCGATTAGAGCGAATAAATCACCGATAGCAACAGAAGACTACTTATTGGACAGCTGTGTGCAGTGATTCTACAGAGGGAAAGGTCTCAGAATGACCCAGTGTCAGGGTCAGGTCAAAAGTCTGTGATGGGAGGATTTATACCATAACCCAACACAAAGATCCACACCAACGAAGAAAGAGACGACAATTCTGAAAGTTCCTGTGGCAGTCACAAGACTTCTTAGGTACAGGAGAAATAATTCGTAGAATTGGAAAAAAAAAAAAAAAAAAAGATTCTTTTTGACAAGGATTGTGGGTCAAGTCAGCGGTTTCCAAATTTTCTTAAGTATTAGAAGTGCCTCCCACCCCTGCTCTGTCTGTCTGTCTGCTTGTTTGTGTATGTGTGGTTTACATGTGTGTAGAAGCCAAAAGACAAACCTCAGGTCTCCTTCTACACTCACCAGACACCTTATTTCTTGACAGGGTCTCTTGCTGGCCTAGAACTCTTAAGTAGGTTAGGCTAACTGGCCAGCAAGCCCCAGGGGTCTGCTCCCCAGTGCTGAGATTACAAGCATACATCACCTACCTCACCCAGTCTTTTTATGTGACTTTTGTGGGTTAAACTCAGGGCCTCATGCTTGTGAGGCAAGCCATTACTGGCAGAGCCCAGAAGCCATCTTCCCTAACCAGCTCCCCTACGAATCCAAGCTTTGTAACAATGTCTTTTGAAAAAGTGTTCCACTCTCCACACTGCTGGGTGAACTACATTACCACGTCTCACTATATCAGACAAGGGGGAGAGATGCCATCACACAGGGCCTCCAACCGTTCTGATGGCAGTAGAGAGCAAGAGAGCTGGACTTCAAGATTGACCACCCTTCTCACCCAGTCCGTACTCCATGTCTTCACATCCCGGCTCTGTCTGAAAGTACTTTCTGCTTCAGAGTGGACTGTCAGGAGCCCATCCACTTCAATACTGCGTCTAAAATGGGTGATACCCTGGCCCTGTTTGAGAAGGGCTACTTAGAATAGGTCCCCTTTCCCCTCTCCCTTCTCCTCCACCTCTTTGTTCATTTTTGAGACAGGGACTCATCTAGCTGAAACTGCCCTCAATATGCAGTGGAGGGTGGCCTCGAACTCCTGGTTCACTTGCTTTTGCAAACTCTGTCGTGTTTGGCTCACAGGGTGTACCACCACATCTGGCTCATAACAACTTTTCTTATAATGAATTAGATGTTAAGGCCACAGATAGATTGTTACTTTTCAGACTTCACCAATTTAAAAAAAAAAAAAACAACAAAACAACTAAACGGAACAAAGACAACAAAAGATATTAAGCATGCATTTGCTGGCTACTCAGTGCTCAATACTGTTTATTTGGAGAAGTTTGTTGTGTGTTGTTTTTTTAAATATTAGAAAGGAAAGAAGTGGCCACAAACAGGAGCAGCCTTGGAGACTGTAAGGAACACAGAGCAGAAGCACGCCAGAAAGAAGCTCATTGCTCTGAGAAGGTTCCAGAAGGTTCCAGTTCGTTCCGCTCCGTTGACGCTTTCTGCTGTTCTGTACCAATTTCAAAAGGGCCTCAGTCAACACTGGACCTATAAAGACAGCAGAGGGCTCCTAACCAAAGGATGTAACCCCAAAGTCTTCTGACCTGCTACTGACAGTGTGGGATTCAAATGCCAACACCCAGACAGCTGTTGGGAGCATATGAACGATGAGTGATGCTTTTCATGGGTGTGAGCCAAACACCTGTTGCCAGCCATTCCCTGTGCTCTTGCTAAAGCCCCGCCTCCTGGGGATTCTGGTTTGTACTGCTCCGGGGGACCTCTAAACCACATAGCAGGAAAGGCTCTGTTGTTGTATGAAGGCCTGGGTGGCCTAGAAGCTAAGAGGTGTCTCTGGGCAATTAAGAGCTCCCGACAGACAGCCCGTGGCATGGGCGGAGGAGTCGGGCGGGACTCGGGATTGGGGGGAAAGGGGACCGGAAGACAACTTTTGCGTAGCCTGCTCCAGGGAAGGACAACTACAGGGTAACACAGCCTCTGAGAGGACACAAAGGTGGTTCAGGTATTTGCAAAGAAAGAGACATTTCTCCACAGAGACCAGACGGAGGAGATGCAAAATCTACAATCAGAAAGCAGGTGACTTCTGTTTCAGAGAGGGCTGAGCTGATGGCAGTCCTGACAGCTCAGTCTCCCTCTGTTGGCCTCCCCTAACTTTGACTGTAGAACCTTGATTTCAGGCTGACATCCTCCTGTTCACTACATGCGTCTTGGATATCTGACTCTGTCACTACGCCATTCCCTCCAATGTCCTTGAAAATTGCCCTCATGTTACTGTCTCCATCGAGCAGATGTATCGTGGTGGGCACCTGCTGCCTGGTTTCAGGGTCCTCTTTGGTCATCTCTTCCGCGCAGTCAACAATCCTCTTAGGAGGTTTTACTACATGTTCCAGCCTCCTCCACCAAATTTCTGAACCATGACATTTCTCCATCAAGATCCTGAATCCAGGAATGGGGCGATAGTTCAATCTAGCAAGCATTAGAACCTGAGTGTGAGCTGGGAACCCCAGCATTACCGGGGCAAAGACAGGCTGTTCCTTGGAGGAGCGCATTGGCCGTCTTGCCTCGTCAAATGGACCAGTTCCAGTCAAAAGTGGGAAATCCTGTTTCAAACAGTAAGTTACAGAAGTCCGGACTGGAGAGGACACCCAAGTTTGACCTTTGGCTTACACACACACACATACACACACGCACACGCACACGCATGCACGCGCACACACACGAAGACCCAGCATTCACTCTGTTCTGGGGCTGCCTGAGTCAGGCCCCAAGGAACTGAGGTCATTGGACCCCCACATAGCAGAGCTGCTATGGGCGCCCTGCTCCTGGGCTGGCCTCCAGCCCAGCAAGTGCAGGTCCCCCTCCCCCATCCATCAGCCTCTCAACGTCAACTGGGGTTTCTCAAATATTCCCAGTCAGGGATATTCTTGCTTTACAGATACTGGTCGAGGTAAGGGATTGGGGATTGTGGGCTCTTAGTTCTTTCTTTTTCTTTTTTTAGATTTATTTATTTTATGTATATGAGTTCACTGTAGCTGTCTTCAGACACACCAGAAGAGGGCATGGGATCCCACTACAGATGGTTGTGAGCCACCATGTGGTTGCTGGGAATTGAACTCAGGACCTCTGGAAAAGCAGTCAGTGTTCTTAACCTCTAAACCATCTCTCCAACCCCTGGGTTCTTAGTTCTTTTCTTGCTTAGATGAAAATACAAAACCCATATTCTTTGAGGTAGGGCTGGCCCTGGGAGGAATCTAGAAAACAGAATGACTGTGATGACACAGAAAGATTCAAGTCTGAGCACGAGTGCCTAGAGCATCCGTCCTTGTATCAGTTCTGTTGGGTTATAATAGCGCATCCTGAAGCTCGTGTGTGCAGTTCCGTGATTTTAAGCACATTTAGAGTCCTGTAACAATAGCCATAATCTAATTTTAGAATGATTTCATTATCTCCAGACAAGCCCCATACCCAATCCCTTCTAAGTGTGTCTAGCCCTCCCCCCAGAACCTTGACAACCTCTAATCTACTTTGCAACCCATTTGGACACTTCACATAAACAGGATCACACAGCGTGTAATTTTTCTGCTACTGGACTCCCCGCTGACACAGTGGGACATGTATTCCATGTTATTGCAGAATAAGATTCACCACTATGGCGGGCCACGTAGCTTATTTTTATTTGGCAGTGAATGGATTTTTGTTGTTGTTGTTGTTTATACATTTTCATTATGAAAAATGTCAGACTGAATACTCATGGGTGAGTTTCTGTGTGGTTGGCTGTCTTCACTACCCTTTGGTAACTCTGTGTTTAGCATTTAGAGGAATTCCACCATTTCAAAGTCCCATCATCGATGTGGGGGAAGAGAGTCTCTTCTACCTTGTCAATACTCAATACCTTCAAAAAAGAATAGTTCATTAAACTAGCCCCCCTCTCTCTTTGTGTGTGTGTGTGTGTTTCACTTGAGAATCCACAACATTGGGGTGGTAGTGAAATGCAAGCTCACCTGCTGGGGAGTTTAGAGTGGATTAACATGCTACCATTACAATGAAGAGGTTGCTTGTCCCACAGATCATGTTTGGAACTGTAAAAATCCAGAGCAGTGAGTGTCAGCATGTGGTCCAGACCCAGCAGCATCAACATCACTGGGAGATCGTTAAGAACATCACATTTTGGATCCCATCCCAGAGCAAGGATGTAAGAAACTCTGGTCTACACTACCAAACACCCTGAAGCTCAAGGGTCACTGGCTTGAAGGAACTTCTGATTAGAAACAGCCTGGTTTGTGCTTCAGGGAGTCTTCCTGGAGGCCCTTGACCCTTTCTGAAGGCTCTTTGATTATTCTATTATGCATTCAGATCTGCACACTGTGGTTTTATAACTTACCAGCTTAAGGTGATACTGAGTATTCTCAGCTGGACCTGGGACCAAGCATGGTGATGCATCTTCTATTCACGCATTCCTGGGTTATTAAGCATTGGCTTCTTGGTGCATGACCTGTCCTGATATTTGTGGAAGGATGCCACATGTCCTGTCCCTGTATCCACAGAGGCACAGAAGGTGTGTTAGGTGTGAATCACCTCCCTGTGAGTTCAGTTCTTCTCTCCCCCAACCTCTTCTTCCCTCCCCTTCCCTCCCTCCTCTTCCTTCTGTGCTGGCTAATCTTGGCTGTCAACTTGACTGGACAATCAATTGAATACAAGCTGCTGGGCACTCAAGTGAGCAATTTTCTTAGCCAGATTATTCAAAACAGGAAGGCCCACCCTTTGGGTGGCAGCCCAGATAAAAGACGACGAAAGGATGGTGGTTTTTCCCTGTTTGCCCTCATTCTTGATAGCAACCACTCTGTCCTGTTCCTTCACCAAGATTAGAACCAATTCCTTTTGGGTTCCCAGGCACACCGAAGATTAGCAGCTCTCAAGAATCCTTCAGGCTCCAGCACAGATTGGTACTGCAGAGACATCCAGCCTCATGGACTGAGCAACTAGTAGATCTTGAACTCTCCAGATGGGACAGGTATCATCAGACTCCATGGACATATCCTATACACTATCGACAATTCGACGCCTACACACACACACACACCACACACACACACACACACACACACTTTTTTTCAGACAGGGTTTCTGTGTAATCCTGATGTTCAAAACTCATCTGCAGACCAGGTTGGCCTTGACTCAGAATCCGCCTGCCTCTGACTCCAGAGTGCTGGGTTAAGGTGTGCGCCATCATACCCAAAGAATCTCCTTTTAATGGTATATCCACTCTACCAGATTTATTCTCTTAGGAGCCCTGATACACCCCTTCCCTTCCATCTGCTTTTTTCCTCTTCCTTCTCCTTTTCTTTCTTTTTTTTGGTTTTTTCGATACAGGGTTTCTCTGTGTAGCGCTGGCTGTTCTGGAACTCACTCTGTAGACCAGGCTGGCCTCGAACTCAGAAATCCACCTGCCTCTGCCTCCCAAGTGCTGGGATTAAAGGCATGCGCCACCACTGCCCGGCCCTTCTCCTTTTCTTTACTTTCCTTCTCCCCACCTTGGTGAGTAGACAGATAGAGGAAACTCTCCTGGGGCGTGCTTTGTTATGTCTAGAAAGATATGTAAGGCTTTGTTGGGTAAATGGCAAGAAGTCCTACGCCACGAATGATGCACAAAACCAAAGCATTTATCTAATGACAGCAGGTGTGCTGGAATCGGTGATGAATTGTGATGGACATTTTGCACAGAGCTGAGGCCTGTGGGTGTCTACATCTTTGGGGAAGAAGATGATTCAATCAGCGACTCTGAGCAGTCTGTAGGACCTCCTGGAAGAGAGAAGACTTGATGTCTGTGTCTTGAACCTTCAGTGACTTTGAAACAAAAGGTTCCTACCCACAGGGATACTGGAGGATGTGCTTTTGGGTTGGGTTAGCACCAACCATTGAATCATCTTGCAGGAAGGAGAATTGTCTGAGTTGTCTGGCCACGGGTTACTGGGAAGTGATGCTTTCCCATGATGGTGGTAGCAGGTGACCAGGACCTCACTTCCGACATGACATCCAAAAGCCATCAGCATGGGGAGGGACACAGCACCAAAAGCAACCGGAGCCACAGACCAGATGGTATCTCTCTGACTCCACTCATAAGGACATTATCTGGAAGAACATAAAGGCAGGGTTCCAGGTCCAGAGCACAGGCATCCAGCTAGTTGTACAAAGGTACAACTCTTTGTAGAAGGCAGGACTTAGCTCGTATATTCCGGAAGTCTCTTTGATCAGGAGCGTTTCCTAACACTCCTGAGCTGGGTCTAGGGTTATGCTCAGTGAAAAATGGTTCACTGTGTACTTATTCTAGTGTGCACGAGACCCTGAGTTCTATGATCGGACACAAGAAGGGTTGATCTACAGTTTGATCCCTAGCTAAGAAGATGAACTGCTTTAAATGCCTCGCTTCTTTTTGGGGGGGGAGGGGGAGGGGATAAAACAAGACTAATAAGAAGAATAGCAAGAACAATAATAATGGGTGGGAAGACACAGCCTATAAAGTGTTGAGCAGCAAGCATGAGAATTCTAGTTCCATCCCCAGTGCCCATGTACAGATATAGGCATGGTTAGGCTTGTGTAAAGTCAGTGCTGAGGAGGTAAAGACAGCAGATACCTGGCCAGGCTAGCCCAATAGGTGAGCCCCAGGTTCCTGTGAGTGACCCTGTCTCAAAATCAAGGTGTCTAGATAGCTTCTGGAAAATAATTTCACAAGCACACATGCGCGCACACACACACACACACACACACACACACACACATTCGCGCATGGGGTAGTGGTGGTGGCTTGGTTCTGAGTAAGGCAAACAGCGCCTGGAAGAACAATGCCAAGTAGAGGCACGGCTACAAAGGGTCCATGACACGAGAAAGAGAAACTGATGGGGACCTGGGAACAGAAAAGTGGACCAATGTACAGACAAAAGCAGGACTGCTTGAGAGGACCTCTGCAAAGCACAGTCTTCCAGACCCTTTCTGGGCGGCAACCCATCTCTAGTTTGTGCAGAAGGCGTGGGGTTGGTCTTCTGTAGACCACTGCAAAGCCGGAGAAGAGAACTTCCCAGATGTGGCTGATCCAGCTGCAGCGACACTGTGGAAGCCCGGGGGGCAGTGAGTGTTTTGAGAAGCAGAACGGGATTCAAAACCATTTCAGATAAGGAATGAATTGACGTTAGTCATCAGAAACCTAAGACTGACCAAAGCCGTCAGAAATCCGAGACTGACCAAAGCGAGAACTCATCCTGCAGGTGCCAAGCCAAGAAGTCATGGTTGAAAGGACAAGCAAGATCTGAGATCACAACAATTGAGAAGGGACTGGAGGACACCTCAGTGTGGGTAAACTGCTTGCTGCAAAGCCTGACAATCTGAGTTCGGATGCCGGAGACCACGTAAGGGTTGGGTGTGTAGGAAGCTGTCTGCAATCCCATTTCTGGGAGGTGGAGACAAAAAGACATAAAGAGAAACCCTGTCTCAAAAAAATAAGGTGGAGTGCAATTGATGAAGACTCCTCACGCCCCCAGGGGCGAGCGGAGAAGAGACAGAAATATCTGCAAAGGAAGTTAAGATTCGCTGCAGGGTCTGTGCCAGGAGGAGCGATCCGTGGTTCGCAGCAGCTCCAAAGAGCCGACCGCTCACCTGCTGTTCAGCTTTTTTTGCAGATTCGGGACCTTGCTCTGCAGAGCGGCTGCAGGGAGCAGCAGCAGCCTGGCTGCAGCTGTCACCCACGGGTGACCGGACGACGTCCGCGCGGGCGGCAGAGGCCGAGCCTAGGACTACACTTCCCAGTGTGCCAGGCGGGCGGGGCGCGGCGGGGAGGGCGCAGGCTCCTTCCCAGCAAGCGAAGGCGGAAACAAAAGAGCCCGGCGCCGCCGCCCGCACACTCGCGCACTGCGCCCGGGCGCACACGGAGCAGCCCCGCGAGGCGGCAGCCCGGGACACGCGGACCCGCCGCAGCCCCCGCCGCCTGCCCCATGGCGCTGAAGCGGATCCAGAAAGTGAGTGGCAGCCAGGATCGGTCTGGGTGTCCCCGAGAGGTCCCCAGGAACCCCGGGCGCACGGCGTGGGAGGGGCGCGGGCACTGGGGAGGCCGGGGTTTTCTGCCTCAAGTAGCAACAAAATATACAGTCAGTGATGTCCCGCCTTAGTGTTCAAGAGTAGCACCTTGATTATTTTAGTTATTGTTACTTTGAGACAGATTCTGTATAGCCAGCCTCAAACCCATGCATGTTCTTTCTGCCTGAGCCTCCTGAGTGTTGAGATCCATTGGTGTGCAATGCGGTACCCAGTTTAAGATGGATTTTTCCAGACATAAACAATTATTAAGGACCTACTCTTTGCCAATTATTAAGGAGGGAACTCTGGATCTGGAGAGATGGCTCAGTGGCTAAGAGTACTGGCTGCTCTTCCAGAGGCCCTGAGTTCAATTCCCAGCAACCACATGGTAGCTCACAACCATCTGTAATGGGATCGGATGCCCTCTTCTGGTGTGTCTGAAGACAGCTACAGTATACTCATACATAAAAATAAATAAATAATTTAAAACGAGGAGGAGGAGGAGGAGGAAGGAACTCCGGGGGCTGGAGAAAGAGATGGCTCAAAGTGTGTTTGCTGTCATTCCAGAGGATGGAGTTTGGTTCCCAGCGTTGTCTTGAGGTTTACAGTTGCCAGCAACTCCAGCCTTAGGGATCTCATGCCCTCTTCTGGTCTCTGCAGGAAGTTGCACACATGTGCATATACACAGAGAGATAAAAATAAAATGGAGATTTTTAAAAAGAATAGAGCTGTGAAAAGTAATATTGAATAACAAGTTTGTGTTTTATGCACAATTTGTCTAAAGTATATTTGATGTAATTCCTCCACTGGAATTATATATGCAATTGTATGTGTATATGGAACTAACTGAGGGCCTTCTGTTTCAAAGGATGCTATAAGTCTGGGAGATGGTTCAGTGGGTATAGCATTTGACACCCAAATGCGTGGACCCCTGAGTTTGAATTCACGAAAGCCACATAAAACCAGGTATGGTAGCATGCCTGTGAAATCCTATAATCCTAGTGCTCCTATGCTGGGGTGGAGGCAGGAGAACCCCCCAGAAGCTTGCAAGTCAGCTAGCCTGGTGTACACAGAGGCCCTATTTCAAACAAGGTGGCAGGTGAGGACCGGCATGAGGTTGTGCTCTAACCTGCACGTGCCCTCCATGATACACAGACGCCTCCACTCATACACATGAATGTGCACACGCACAGACATATGCACTCAGTGAAAAAATAAAATAAGGGCTGTTTGGAATTAGACACAAAATAACAATTGGGGAACGCAACCATTGTGTCTGCTCGGAAGTAGATTCTGAGATGACACATTGAGTAGAAAAACTCTCTTAGCTTACCTCCAAATTTTATTTTAAATTGCACTCTGGTCCCGATCCACACCAATGGGACAAAGGCACCTGTGTCATTGCTTTCTTTACTCGCCTCCTGCGCCTGTGGATTTTATCTCTATTATCTCTTTGGGCTACGGCAATGATTTAGTGGGGCAAGTGCCTGCTGAATGTCTGTATAAGAATCTGAGTGCCCGTGTAATCCAGTGCTGGAGAGGCAGGCGGACTCACTGGGCTCCCTGGCCAACTTGCTTAAACTATTTTGCAGGTTCTAGGCCTACGAGAGATACTGTCCTAAAACATTCGCGTGCATGCATACACACACACACACACACACACACACACAAACCAAGCAGGGCCTCTGAGACGGCTTAGTGAGTAAAGCACTTGCTGTACAAGTTTGATGACCTGGGTTTGATGGATGGAGAAAAGCCAGATGTGGTAGCACACATCTGTACTCCTAGCATTCCCATGGCAAGATCGGAGAGTCGGCAGAATCACCTACAGGTTCCCAGGTCTGCCAACCTGGTATAAGCAGAAACAAGGGTACAGACTTGCCTTGGTGAGGAAGAGAATCAGCCCCAAGAGTTGGTCTCTTACACCCATGTGTGCATAATGGTATACTCATACGTATGTTCATGCATGCCCAGACACCACACTCGTAAATGGGCACACTCGGAAGAAGAGAGCAGCTCCCAAGAGTTGGCCTCTTACATCATTGTGTACATAAAAGTATGATGCTCTCACATGTACATACATCATACATGTAGACGTGCGCGTGCACACACACACACACACACACACACACACACTAATTGGTAATAAAAACTTAAAAACTAGGCAAATGACCTGAGGAGATGACTTCCGCTTGGACCTGAGTCCAAACATATTTACGCCTACAGACACAGACACCCCTGATGTGAGAAGCAGCCAGAACCAGCTTGTTGAAGTGAGCTTGGCTCCTATAACGTAACTAATTGAATGTCAGCATTTTGAAATCTTCCTTGGAAGAAAGCATGTGGTATCAAATCAAGATGTCCTTATACTCAAATGCAGAGGACCTGTGTCAGGAGACACTTTGGACTGACATCTCCCTGTTGAAAGAGCTCTAGTCTGCCAGATAAGGACATAAGCTCATGGACTGTAAGCCCATAGAATGTTTATTTACAGACAAACCAAATGTAGCTCATATGTCCCATTAGAGGCAACATCAAATTAGGGGGCGGGGAGATGCATTCCAATAAGGGTCCTTGACTTGTTTGAGGTTTTGAGGTAGAAGTATTTTATCCTATTAATTAATTGCCGACGAACCTAGGGGTTTTGAAATGATGCTTTCCTGTGCTGGCCCTGGATAGTTTAAATTTGAGGTGGTAAATCAGTCCCTGTGCATAGCCGTGTGCCACCATCTGGGTGCAGCCGTCACCGTGTGTATTGTCATAGGCAGGTTCAGACCTTCTGCCTGTTACAGCTAGGCAACCACAACAGCACTTTTCAGTGTGCTCAGCACCAGTTTCTGCACAAACATTTACTGCTCAGCGTCCTATTAAACCTTAGGGTAAATAAGGCCTCTCTGGTTTGCCCTTCCCCTCTGCTGATGCTGATGTTGGGGCCAGGAGATGGACACAGGCTCTCTCTCTCCAGTCTCAGCTTTCCTTCCCTGTATTTGTTTGCTTTCTTTGAATTAGGCGGGCCTGGTCTACTTTTAGACGTTCAGTCCCTAGAGGCAGGGGCTGTGTCCTGGTTGGTTTTGTGGCGAGCACTTAGCATATTGTGGGGGTGTGTTATAAACATGCCATCTGTGCCCATTTAAATTCAGCCGAGGCCTCCCAAGGCTTCTCTTTGTATCTTGCTGATTATAGAAGTCTGCACTGGAATAGACATGCTTAGCGGCAGAAGGCTCTAGAAATCCCTTAAGTACACATTTTTTTTTTCAGCCTTGCAAGGTTTTTTTGTTTTGTTTTTTTTTTGTTTGTTGTTGTTGTTTGGTTGGTTGGTTACTTGGTTGGGGTTTTTCTGTTTGTTTTGGTTGGTTTGTTATTGTTGTTTTGGTTCTTGTCAAGCTATAAGGACATTGGCCTGTAACCTATTAATAGCTTGCCCTCTGAAATTTAGATACCCACTGCTGCATGTCCATCACATGAACGTAGAAAATTGCTTCTTTGGCCGAGACCCCTTTCCTCTCGGGAGTGTTTTCATCCGTGTGGATGGTATTTATTCATTGCCTGATCTAGATTCAGATATAGAGGGTTAGCCTCTCTTAAGCGTCGTCTCAGATTCGAGGAGACCTATCTCATCAGCAGTTCATTCCACTTGTGGAGTTCTGGATGAAGTGGAGCTGCCTGTCTATAAGGCATGCGCATTTTCACTCAGCGAGCTTGCCTCGATGCATAACTGACGTCGTTATTTTAACGGCCGTACCTCGCATGATGTGAACTCCATGCATTCTTGTTTTTAATATCATGCTCTTCATTAAGGAAAGCCTCATTTAGAAAGTTACAGTGTTGGGCTGCAGAGATGATAGAGTTGTTTAAGAGCACTTGCTGTTCTTAAACTTGCTGTTCACCTGGAAACACCCCCCTCACACTCTCACATATACACCCTCACCATTAAAAATAATTTTTAAAGTAACAGTGTAAACTTCTGGTGAACTACAAAATACGCGGGCATAGCATACAGAATGGTGAAGGGTTTTTACAAAACAAAGACAGTTGTGAACCTAACACTCAGGAAGTCGATCACAGGAGTCCCAGAGGCATCTCTCCCTGACTCTATCTGCCCTCAGGTAAGCTGATGTTTTTGAACTGCCCTTAAAGGGAAACCTGTCTGGTGTCTCCTGCATATGTTTAAGACCTTTATCTGAACTGTTTCATGGAGCTCAAGGGTCTTCCGCCGATGCTGCCTCAAGACATTCAGGTTGTCCTTGGATTGGGACTATTGCCGATGAGGCTCCTAAGATGAATTTAGGTGTGTCAGATGTGTATTCGAGAGTAAGACCGCTTTGTGGTACACTAACTATATGTGGGCTCAGATATTGCTTCTTACCAGTTTTCTGTGCGCACAGACTAAGGATCCCACATGGCTTCACATTTCCCAACGTGAATACTTTCTTCTTTGTTTTCTTAGCCATTCCAGTGAGTATGCTGGAGTAGCATTTGATTCTAATTAGCATATCCTTGTGTGTGTGTATGTGTGCATTCATGTGTTTATATGCACGTGTGCAGACATGGAAGTCACAGGTTGACAACCCGGTCTGTCTGACTGTTTATTCTCTCTCTCTCTCTCCCTCTCTCTCTCCCTCTCTCTCTGATACAGGTCTTTGATACCCATTGTAGTGCTTGACTGGTCTAGAACTCATAGTGTCGGCCATCTCAAACTCACAGAGATCCACCTGCCTCTGCCTCCCAGTGCTGAGATTAAAAGCATGTACCACCATTCGGGTTCACTCCCTTTTTGGGGAGACTCACTGAATCTGTAGTTTGCTGACTCAGCTAGGCTGTGTGGCCAGTGAGCCCCATGGGCCCTTTGCCTCTGCCTTTCCAGCACTGGAATTTCAAGTGGGTCCTGCTGTGCCCAGCTGTGATGTGAGTGCCGGGTGTACTGCACTTTATGAGGCTCAGCCTTCTCCATGGCCCCTCAGTGTTAGCATAGCATTGTCTATAAAGGCACTTTGCATAAATTAAGGTGTCCTGCCTAGTTCCATAGTAAGCCTCTTTCCTGTTCCAGAAAGAAGCCCTGAACTTTGAGAATCACACCCCTAAGGTTACCCTGAGACTAATTCAGCTCTTAAGTAAGTTTCCTGGGTGACTTGGCTGTTCACACTTCTAAGAATTCAGGACCTCCTCCCTGTCCTTCTAGACCAAACCTTCTGAAGACACCTTTTTTTTCCCCTACAAATTCAGAAGTGCTCTTTGAACTCTGTGCCTCAGATAAGTACTATCAATCATATCTCCTTGGTGACCTGAGAGGATTTGACCACCATTTGGTCTTTAAGACAGATTCTGAGACAAAATCTGAACTGTGCATGTTAGGGCAGTGTGTGTGTGCGTGGAAAGACTCTTTGAACTTTTATAATTAGCCCAGTTGGTTAAACCAGGCAGGGAAGACATTCTTGCAAGATCTCCACCCACACCGCAGACCACAGTCCTTCTGGTCTCTGCTGACCCGAGCAGTGCCAGGGGTCAGGGTCCCATCTACTTTGAGATGAGGTTAGCTTAACACTACTCCACTGGGAAGAGCTACCCAAAGCAATGGTTTCAAAGTAGGTCAGCAGCATTCCAAATAGACAGGAGGGAATGGGGTCTTGAGGTTTTCTAAACTAGAAATAAAAAAGCCGAAAACATTCTAATGGCTGTTCTCTCTGAGCTTGGAGACTTTTCTATTATGCATCTTACATACCGTGTACTGGAAGTCTTTGCCAGATAAGATCTCGTCGGTTAATAGCCTCTTGGCATTCATTTTCAGATGCCACGATGTTTAGTGACGCATTATGACAAAGGGCACTCCAAGGTAAGGGGCCTATACGGTTCTCAAGTAACTGCTATGCTTTTTACTTCAAGCAACCCACATACCTGTCAGGGGAGTGAGAGGTTTTTATTTGTTTGCCAAATCTATTCATCCTCCGTTTTTACTTCAGAAATTTGACGGGAACGTGACTCGACTAATTCTTAAAAACATCTATGTGACTGGGTGGATAGCACCCTACCAGGTGTTGTAGAGGAACGCAGGACAAGACGGGGTGACGGTCTTGATTTCAAAATGAAAATAAAAATATTCCAACACTCCAAATTGGACAAGGTGCATACACTTGTAATCCCAGCGCTGTGGAGGTGGAGGCAGGGGAGTGGCGAATTTGAGGCCAATTTGTTTACCTAATGAGACTCTCTCTTGACTTATAAGTGAAGATGAAAAACAAAAGACATTCTAAGAAAGGAGGAAAGGGAGGGGCAGTCAGCTTTATCCAGAATCTATTACAGGTGCCTAACACTAAGCGGTGTGCTTCTCTGGAACTCAGTAGAGTTCAAGGTCACCAGGGATGTCTCTACATTGCAGGTTGGGCACTTGGGACTCAGCGGGATATTACTTTCTTAGGGCTACACAGCTACTAACAAAGGTTAGCAGAATTGACTCTGAAGCTTTTACTTCTAAAAAAATGGTCTTTGAGGCTGCGGAGATGCTCGGAGGTTATGAGGACTTGCTGCTCCGGCAGAGGACCCTTGGTTTCTAGCACCCACTTGACCGCTCATAACGTTCTGTGATTCCGTTTCCAGAGGATCTAATGCTGTCTTCTGTGGACCTGCATTCATGGGTCATGTTCCCCTATATAGACACACACACACACACACACACACACACACACACACACATAAACCTTTAAAAAATAATGACCTTTGAAGGTTTAGCTCAGTGGTTGCCCAAGTTCAGAGGTTCAAGCCATTATCATCAAGGTGGGAGCATGGCAGCATCCAGGCAGGTATGATACAGGAGGAGCCTAGAGTTCTACATCTTCATCTGAAGGCTGCTAGCAGAATGCTGGCTTCCAGGCAGCTAGGGTGAGAGTCTTAAGCCCACACCCACAGTGACACACCTACTCCAACAGGGCTTAATATTGCTACTCCCTGAGCCAAGCATATACAAACCATCACATAGATTTAAAAAAAAAAAAAAAAAAGGAGAGGAAAAAGAAAAGCAGTTCTATTCCATCTAGTTTGAATTGTACAAGAAGCAGGTTGAGGCAGGAGGATTGAAGTTCATGGCCCACTGGGCTGTATGAGTTCCAGGACAGCGTGGGCCATGTAGTGACACCCTCTCTCAAGGAAGGCACAGTAGGAGTGTACAGAATACTCTAAGGGCATGTGCTGTTCAGAGTTCCACCTGTGTGTTTTCACTCACTTGCTTTATGTGTCTGTGCCGCAGTGTACAAATCTGAAAACTGTGATAGCAGCGACTGTAGTAAATATTGTAATAGCAGAGACTGTCGTAAATACTGTAATAGCAGAGGCTCAATAAATCACATACTCTCCTTGAATGCTGTGTAACCTTTGCTTTGCTCAGCATCCTCAGCTAGTGGGTTCTGTGTTCTTTTCTATGGTGTCAGATTTCACAGTGTGTGGGTTGTAAGCCATCCCCTTATTGGTCGACCAATGGTTGCTGTCAGTATTTTGTACTTAGGCAAGATGCTATGCCGAATATCCTCTGTGTGTGTGTGTGTGTGTGTGTGTGTGTGTGTGTGTGTGTGTGTTGCACGGTGATTCCTATGAGGTCAGTTACTGGGCGGAGGACCAAATGCATTTCCCACTGTCATAGTCATTACCAAATTGCCCTCCCCAAAGTTGTCTTTCAACATCGACTCCTCCCACGCCGAGCCTCATGCTCACGTCGCAGTCGAGCTGTGAATGGGAGTATTCTCATCTGTTGACAATGGTTTGGTTCAGGTCATGGTCTGGCAGGTGTTCCACCCATTGCGTGTTTTGTTGTCCTCGAAAGACACTGCTTTGCTTTCATGCACACTGTAGATGCCATCATGACTGGTCCGAGCTCTTTTGGCTGAACACAGCTAGGAAGAGGTCTGCCTAAACCCTGAGGGTTCCATCAGACACCAGCAGACTATCTGTGGAATGTCTGAGATCCAAGGTAGAATTTACAGTGCTGTCAGCTCCCGTGAGGCCCCTGTGCTCTTGAGTGGATTGTATAATTCAGTGTCAACTCTTAGAGAACAGAAGATTAGAACAGGTGGAGAGACAGCTTGACCCTAGTGTGTTATCGTTGTTGTTGTAAAGTTTATTTAACTCTGTATGATTATTCTGTATGTGATAGGGATGGAGGTCAGAGGACAGTTTGTGCAAATCAGTTCTCTCTTTCCGACACAGAGTTCTCAGGGATTCAGCTTAGACCATCAGGCTTGGCTTCAATTCAAGAGCCTCCCCTTCCTGAGATGTCTTGCTGGCCATCTTGTTACTGTCACTAAGTTATTTGTATTTTTTTTTAACACTCTAAACATAACATCTTTCCACCACACTCTTAGGGTATCTGTGACGATGATTCCTTTTAGAGCAGAAGTAAAGTTTGTATGTCAAATTAGGTATTTTCCTATTGACCTAAACTAGTGATGAAAGTAAAAATACCAAATACATCCGAATGCTACAATAAAGTCAACACCGGCCACTCAGTGACTAGCACTGCAGGACTACTCAAGGAGATTAATAAGAAACAAATGCGTGTAAAATATCTTCCTGTATATGGATAGAAGTTGGTATTTTACTTTCATATTAATATAAAGCTGGGTCCCAGTTGGTAAATACAAGTGAAATGAGTTTGATGTAGTTCTCCGATGAAAAGTTTAGGTGAAAATCCACCATCAGTACACAAATAGGACACAGGCATATCATTGCTGCGTTTACGAGAGCTGCGTAAAGGAGGATAAGGCAAGATGCTCGACTTATTATAATGGAAACTTCAGATGCATGTTAAGCGTCTCTTTACAGTGATTAAGTAGCTGAGTCATTTAGGATGATTAAACTTGAGTTATCTCACTGAATTATTATTTTTTACCATATAGGATATGAGGAATATATGATAGAAATAGATGTGTACGGATGTGGGATGTCAGTTTCTGCAAAGAAAGTCCCGCGCAGATTGTAAGGCAGTTTGGAAAGAGCGTATCGCCGAGCAACCCTTGACGCCTTGTGTCCTCTAAAACCACATTGACGTCTGAGCTGACTTAAGGACCAGTGTGGATGCTGCTGTGCTTGGATGCAGTTTTTATAGACTGCATCTTCACAACGGTATATTTTCGCCTCATGAGGTCATCTCAGAATTTCCCAAGTCACCTCGTTGCTCTCTTTTTGGACTTAAGATCTGTATTTTTTGCAGGTGAGGGAGGAACGTGTGTCTCACACCCTTGTTGCCTTGCTGCCTGAATTGTACGTCGTGGCTGTGGTTGCATATTCCCTGACAGCTTAGCAGGGCATCTTTCAGGCTGTTTGATGCTCTGTGGGCTCATTCTCCCATGCCGTGGGTGAGCTTTCCACAGATACCTTAAGAACCCGGCCCTTGCAGAACTTACTTTGCAGAGTTTGTTGATTTATGCTCTCATCTGTCACCCTCCCTTCCAGACAGGAAGTGGAATCAGGACTTTAAAAAAAAAAATAACGAGGGCTGGAGAGATGGCTCAGCGGTTAGGAGCACTGACTGCTCTTCCAGAGGTCCTGAGTTCAATTCCCAGCAACCACATGGTGGCTCATGACCATCTGTAATGGGATTCGAGATGCCCTCTTCTGACGTGTCTGAAGACAGCTACAGTGTACTCATATACATAAAATAAAATGAATCTTTAAAAAAAAATAACGAGAATAAGACATTTCTTGTAAATGTAATACTTTAAAGAGATTTGAAGAACAGCTTGACATTTGAGATTTGAACACGGTTCAAAGCTGTTGAGCTGCCATGTGGTTTTGGCTTGTCTTGTTAATAACACAAGTAATTAGTGTGCATTTGCGTCTATACCTGATTTATTCTTGGCACATTATCACGATGCCGATGTGCATATTGCAGATCATTAATCATTTTTAAGCCACAGGTAAAGCCTGCATTTTTCTGGTTGACCAGTTAAAATGAGTGCAAGCAAGTACTGTTTACATTAATGTTTGGAGCTAAGACTGTTAGCTGATCGCTGTGAGTTCAACGCCAGTCTGGTCTACATAATGAGTTCCAGGCTAGGCAGGGTTACATATGATACTTCGTCTTTAAAAAAAAAAAAAAAGGTTTGGATATGTTAATGCTTAGAAGACATCACAAGTAGTTTTAGAATCGTTTCCCATATTAGAAAAAAAATGATAAAAGGCAGTCCGGCAATTGGCTGTAACTGAGAATAGCTCCTTTCTCACTCTTTCAACTGTTGAAACCCTTGTCTCCTGCTCTAAGAGAACTGCAAGAACTGCTTCCTTCTTTCTCAACATTTATTGTGATGGCTGCCGTGGGCTGGGAGACCCTGCTGCACACTTGACCTGTATCCTGTTCCGCGGTTGTCATGGAAACTGTAGATGAAATAGTAATGGCACACTGTACAAAAGAAAATTGAAACCTGGAAAGCAAAAGTCATTCCCCATGGTCACCAGGTGAGGGGTGGCTCCCCGGGCTTAAATGTCAAAGCCTTGCTTTTATACATAGGGCGATCTCGGAAGACTGGTATCTCCCGTGGATTAGCAGTACCTGGGGCAACACAGGAGCTGAGTTAGTTCAGTCTTGTTTATGAGGGGGGTGGGGGGGTAGGAACAAAATGAAAGTAGCTTTGAAGGGACAAGGCTTGGAAGGAAGACTCTGGGCTTGCAACGGGCTCCCAGCCATGCCTCAGGTCACATCCTTGCCTTTATTGGAACACGGAATTGATGAGAGCAGGACTGTTTTCGCCACAGCTCCTAGCTGCCATCTTTCTGGATTTAGTATTCCTGAAGTCTTAGACACATGGTTGGTAGTGTCTTAATGTTAACTGCATCTTCTTTCTTTGATTATTGGGTGTACAAAGACGGATAGTCCATAGCTGGGGGCATTTTGGAGTTGATGAAATGTGCAGTTTGTTTGCCTGTTTTTCCACAGATGTGTTGTTGCCGTCACAGGGATTAGATACAATGTGCCCATTGTCCTCACCAGGTTGTCTTCTGGAGGTCCCTACCTCAGTAAACGAATCTTTGCACATCTGTAAAACTAGGAAGTGAGAAGTTGGGCTGCCAGGGGTTTGCAGATCACATTGGATGTGTGATACCCACCTCTGAGGATGACAGGGATCAAAGACCCCTCAGCTGCCTCAATGCCATTGTTACAGATTGTGTTTGGTGACCTTACTTTGTTCTTACAGCTCCTGGGGTAGGGAAGCCTCTGGAGTGTCCTGGGTCAGAACCACGTGTCTTAGAACCCCCACTCCAAGTTTACACCCCTACTTGTCTTGCTGATGGTAGCTAGTCTTCCAGATTGCCATCCTTCTGGCTCATGCTTGACTTTGCCGGGCCCTTTAAATCCGAGCGACACTTCTCTTTTTGTTCTTTGAGAGTCTCATACAGTATGTTTTTGTGAGATTCTGCTCCATCCTCAAACTCTGACCAGATCCTTCTGTCTTCCTACCCACCCAACTTCACTGCGTTCTGTATAACGCTGTGTGCTCTGTGGGCTGTGTGTTCTGCTTCCTGTATGGCTTCGACTCACCTTCCGAGGCTCATCTCTCACCCTTCCTCCTCAGTGCTAACTTCCGTTCATCCCCTATGGCTCAGCTGCACCGCCTTTATCGGGATTGGATGACTTTGTCCTTCCAAACTAAACCGGGTTCTTCAGGTATAATCTCTTCTTTATGTGGTGGTGAGGATGGAGCCTAGGGCTTTCACATGCTAGACAAATACTCTGCCCCTGCTATATCCCTAGCCACGTCTGGTCTTTGATACTGTTTTGCTTTTTAAGATTCATCATTAATTACGTGCGTGCGTGCGTGCGTGCGTGTGTGTGTGTGTGTGTGTGTGTGTGTGTGTATGTGCGTGTGCCTGCACACGTGAATGTGGAGGCTAGAAGAGGGCATTGGAGCCCCTGGAGCTACAGTTAGCAGGTGTTTGTGAGCTGTTGTGTGAGCGATGGTAAGTGAACTCAAGTCTTTTTCAAGAGTAGCCTGCTCTCAGCTCCTGAGACTCCTCTTCAGTGTGCCATCCTTAATGCCGAATTCATATCTTTCTTATTTAGGAAAGATCCGTTCTTTTCCAGCCAAGGCTAGGAGATGGTTAAGTGACTTCCTCCAGAACTATGGAACCACTTATATTTGGAATTTCTGGGACAGGGCTAGACAACGCCTTGAGTCTAGAGAAGGAGCCATGAATCAATACTGTAGGTTTCAGATCATGGTCTGACTGCTTTCCTACTCTAGGTTGATATGTTGTGTATATACATGTGTGTTTGTGAGTTCCAATACGCGTGCGTGTGTGGGCGTTTGGAGGTCAGATGTTGATGGGTGTCCAGTGCGTTTCTCAATTGCTTTCCACGTTATTCTTGAGATAGGGTCTTTCACTGAAACTGGAACTTACTAGTTCAGCCAGGCTGGCCGGCCGGCAAACCCCGAGGATCCTCCAGTGTCCCGTTCTTCCCCCCCACCCCCTCACTCAACAGTGCTGGGATTGCAGGCTCACACCGCTGCATGCAAATTTCTACATGGGTGCTGGGTATTGAACTCAGATCCTTCTAGTTGGGCAGCAAGCACTTTGTGGACTGAGCCATCTCTTCCTCTCAACCCACTCCCTCTCTTTGCACAGATCCTTGGCCCCTTCAAGTCATTCCTTAAGTATTCACATTCCCAAGCTCTCGCTTCCCCTCATTGGCCTGTAACTTCCTGGAAGACGGACCTTGTTTGTTTGGGGCTGGAAGCAAAACCTAGGTAGCTCATGCATGAGTTACTGTGCCAGCCGAGACCTGCTTGTTGGTATCATCTGCATAGCAAAGGCATATATGATCTTGCATAAGGACATAGTAAGGGAGCGTAAAGGAACATACTTTTATTCTGCTTCATCGTTTCAGAGGCTGGGGCTCTCTCATAAAGGAATTTAATATAACTTCCATTTTTCTACCCATAAGGGCAGAATCCATGGTGAATACAGTCAACCTAAAATGATTTAAATAGAAGTTGCTAGTCTGTCTTCCTGGGTTCTTAGTGCCTGCTTCCCTGGAAAGGGAGGGATTAACTGCAAGTATTTCTGTTTTCCTTCAGGAGTTAAGTGATTTACAGCGTGATCCACCTGCTCACTGCTCAGCGGGACCCGTGGGAGATGACTGTAAGTTTACTCTACTGCTAGGTTTTGCTACCATTGAAAGGATGGCTTTGGGCAACTCTAAGTGACTCCTGTCCCTCTGTGTTTCAGTGTTCCACTGGCAAGCAACCATCATGGGGCCCGTAAGTACAATTCCCACGTGTGGATTAACACCCCCAACCCCCCGACCCGTGACTGTTCTGCACTCTTGCCTTTTGACCTGTGAGGAGATGTTTCATGACTCAGGATGAACATTCTCGTCCTCTGAATCACCCAGGAAGCAAAACATGATTGAGGGTTTGCAGTGGTTTTTCTAACGCATGGCTGGCAAATACCTACTGGGTCACAGCGCTATTTACCTGTGCTAATACCTCCTCGTTACACAGCAAGGTCACGCTCTCTGTGCAGGCAGCCTGTATGGTGGCCTTATTAGTTCTTAACACAGCATCAGTTGTTTCTAAAGGAGATGGAGTCTTCCTCACACATCTACAGTTCTCAGAGGTTGGAAATAAGTCTGACCCAGGAGTGGAGTTGCTCCATCCGGCAAGCATCAGTTTTCAGTAGGTCTCGTCATGACTCTTGACTTGAAGTGGAGGAGTCCTGCTGTGGGGAGGTCTCTATCGCCTTTTGAGTTTGCTGCTTTGCCTTAAACCGCAGAGGACTGTTTTGTCACTGGTCCCTCCTTGTTATCTGCACTTCTCTCCCCACCCTCGAAGCAGCGATGACAATGAAACGGACCTTTCCTTTCTATGAACAAAATGCTAATAGTGAAAGAACAGGCGCTCAGTGAGAACACGCTAGCAGTGCCCTTCCTGAATGGCCTTCCATGCTTCCCCTGGGATGCTTTATGTATTCAGTCATGGAGTTTTAAATCATTTGCCCTATAATCCAAACTGAAAAAAAAATGCTGAATTTCAAAGAAGAGCCCCTGAGGAATTATCTTAAATGACTAAATTAGTCTATTAAGTTAAGAGGGGAGAGTACAGCATATTTACCTAACAGCTTTCAGTACGAATGTAGTTCTTTTGGCTTGGTATTCATTAGCTGCATGAACTTTCGAAACCCCATCATGCAAGTGTGTGCCTCCCCATCAGAGCTGTGGCCTCCGAGGAATTTCTCAGGTGAATCGCGGGTAGCAAGCAATCGTGATGTTTTGTATGCCTCTCTCATTGCAGCAGCGTAGACTCGCTCCACTGTTTTCTGTAATGTCACTTGACTGTCCCTGCAGACCATGCTTGCCTTTGCCGTTGGTTTACATTTTTTTTTTTTAAACGTTTAATGAACAAGAAATAAGCAAGGTAGTGAGAATAATGAGACAATATAATCTTCTAATCTTCATGCAGAACTTTAAGGACTGAGAGAACGACAGACCTGTTTTTATCACCCATGATGCCTTCCAGTAAATATGAAGGAATTAAAGTACAATCTGAGGGGGTTGGAGAGATGGCTCAGTGGTTAAGAACACTCACTGGCTGCTCTTCCAGAGGTCCTGAGTTCAATAACTAGCAACCACATTGTGGCTTACAACCATCCATAATCGGATCTGGTGCCCTCTTCCAGTGTGCAAAAGATATCATAGTCATCCACCTAAAATATATGTATACATGTACTCATATAAGTAAATTCTAAAAAAATATATAAATTGGGATATATATTTTTCACCTATTTTTGTTTTTTCCCCTTAATCTTTCTCTTTTGTTTATATATATTTCATGTGTATACGGCACACACGTACATACACATGTACACACACATATATACACACACACACACACACACACACCATTAGGCAGCTGACCAGGCCTTGCAAAAGTTAATTCTTAATTCAACATATCACGAATATTGAATTCATCTAGCTTGGTTTAGAGTTTCATCTTCTATAAAATACTAGCAAATGAATATTGAGGTAAATTGTACATATTGAGGTAAATTGTACAGTGGTGCCCACGTTCTCTTACTTTTTCCTTTTTGGTTGTACCTGTGTGAACATTATACCTTAATATTTGGAAATTAAAAAAGGTAAATATTAGTTGCAACCGTCTAAAAACAACGACTGCGCTAGAGAATCCTCCTTCCTCCCAGCAGGCCTCGTGTGTGCACTGGTACCCATGATCTGGCTGGTTCAAGCACACTGCTGTGCGCATGCGCGTCTGCTTCTCTTTAAATTTGTTGGGCACCTTGGGTAACTTCATCCCTGGGGAGCCTGCTCTCCATGTGCATTCCTCCAACTCATGGTGCAAGGATACTGGTGGAACTGTGAAGAAGCTGCATCTCCTTTGCACTGTTAACGCCCGGGGGACCGTTCAGAGGGTTTGCGTACGTACGTGCGGTGGCCAGACTCTGATGCGCCCTCTCGTGTAATTTCAGCCCGACAGCGCCTATCAAGGTGGAGTCTTCTTCCTCACTGTCCACTTTCCGACAGACTATCCCTTTAAACCACCAAAGGTATTTATCCTGTGACTCACCTGCCCCATAGCAGGAGGGATGTTTGTTTGTCTAGAGGTGGTTTTGTGACCACAGACCATGGGTAGGTTACCGAGTGCACGCCCCTTTGGTGCAACCTCCAGGTCTAAAGTACTCCTCTGCCTCTTCTGCCTCCTCTTCTTTTATGTGCGTGCATTGGTGTTTTACTTATATGTATGTCAATGTGAGGGTGTCAGATCCCCTGGAACTGGAGTTACACACAGGTGTGAGCTGCCATGTAGGTGCAGGGAATTGAACCCGGGTCCTCTGGAGGAGTAGCCAGTACTCTTAACCACTGAGCCATCTCTCCAACCCTAGTGCATTCTTTCTTAGTCAACTGTTTTCCTATGCCTGCTAGGTTCCTGGGCTTTTCCTCTTTACGAGATAGGAGTTGTTTGGAATTTTTTACAGTTAAAAAAAAAAAAAAAAAAAAAAGCAGGCTTTTCCATCCACAGTGTTCTCTTTCCAAAGCAGACTCAGCTTGCTTTCTTAAATGTAGCATGTAGTTATTAAAAACAAAACAAAAAACCAAAACAACAACAACAACAAAATCCATGCTCTGGCCGACTACGGGGAGCCCCATGCGGCGGTCCGCCCTGGTTCCCTCGCTTAGCTGCTGCCAAACCGAACTGCTCCTGACTTCCCAAGCCATCCACCCTCTGCAGCCAGCATGTCGCCTGGGGGTGGGGAAACCGCCAGTGCCGGTGCCTAGCTGGCCATAGCGTGGATTATTTTTTTATAGCTACACACTACACTTAAGTATTCAGTGAACATATATTGAGCGCCATCTGTCCCTTCACACTGGAAACCACAGTGGGGACACTCTCTGAGATTTAACATCCAAAGAAGAGGCAAGCGAGGGAGGCGCGAAGGAGGGGAAAGGAACGTATATGCCGCCAGGGAAATAACTATAGCGCTTTAAAAATACCCGGCTTAAAAGCATACGGATGACGTCACACAACAGCAGCTCTTGTCAACTCTCGGCTTCTCTGTGGGTCGCGAAGGACAGGTTGATAAGCTGAGGCAGACTTTGTGTCCTGTTTATAGATCCAGGTGGCCTTCTGAATCACTGACAGTCAGGTTAAGAGGAATGTTTTGAGGTGTGATGAAAGCCAGAGTAATTGGTCCAGGTGTCACTCAGCCGGTCCAAACCCACTACTGCAGACTTCCTCATCACACCCCCGACACTCCCCAACACGGGAGGAGAAAAGGAGGTTAAACTAAGTTGGTCTCCTTCAAATTCCCAGGGGCTGAGCTGCATGCATACCCGTCCGTTCCAAAGCTGGGTAAAGATGAGCGCGGTTTACTCCTTGAGAGGATCGGTTCTGTTTGTTCCTGTCTGAGGCAATCAACACACTTTTTGTTCCGTTTTATCTTTAGATCGCTTTCACCACAAAGATCTACCACCCAAATATAAACAGTAACGGGAGTATTTGTCTTGACATCCTGAGGTCCCAGTGGTCGCCCGCTTTGACTGTATCGAAAGGTAATTTTGTTTCTCAGATTTAAAAAAAAAAAAATAGCCACGGAGAGGATTGGGCAACGTCTAGGGACTAGAGTTGAAACAAACAAAAAAATCAGACAAACAAACAAATACTTCAACCTGCAGTGCTTTCTTCTGTTTTGACTGCTTTTTTTTCTAGTAACTTCAGACACTCAGACTTTGAGTAAACTTTGGGGTTCCGGTTGGGGAGGGGAGGGGAGGGAGGAATGAATGGACGGGCAAATCTAAATGAAACCAGAGATTTAAAATAGTGGAAGTAAGGGATGGAGAGAAGTTTCAGTGACTACAGGCGCATACTGCTCTTTCAAAGGACCTGTGTTAGTGTTCCCAGCACCAGCATTGGGTAGCTCACAACCACCTGTAACTAGCTGCAGGAAACCCAAACTTCTGGCCTACACATAATTAAAAATGGAAAACAAATCTTTAAAAATTGTTAGAGTTAGGAATTTTCTAGTAAGCTTGTTCATAGTTGCGCTTCTGTCTTTACAAGAAAAACAAGAGGGATACCAGTGAAAAGATTTTTGGCTGTCTCTCAAGGGGTGGGGTGGGGGTGGCAAACAGATTTGGGGATTTGTCCCATTTATTAAAGTGTCTATTAGCAATAAAAAGTACAACTCCAGGACTGGATGATAAAATAAACCATTATGCCAATCGTGGGGGTGGTGCATGTCTTTAAATCCCAGCATTCGGGATGCAGAGGTAGTGGATCTGTGAGTTGAAGGCCAGCTTGGGCTACAGAGTGAGTTCTAGGACAGCCAAGGCTACACAGAGAAACCTTGTCTTAAAAAACAAAACAACAAAAATAAAAAATATTTTTTAAAAAGCAAAGGTATCTTTTGTACTTCAAACTGATGCCGTGCAGATAGCACGTATCTCTAGCTTGAATAACTGTTAGCATCACCATGATTGGCACCTGACCTGTGCCGGTCCACGCTGGTGCTCGGCCTTCAGAGGTGGCCTCACCCTGTTCTTTTGCTGAACTGTCAGCTACACTCACAGATCCTTAAGACACCAATTTGTGCCATCAGCCAATAGCGTAGACTGTGCCAGCAAATTTTTGGTCTTTTCCCCCTAATAGAGAGCCTGGGCGGCTAGAAGAAGCTGCTCAGGTTACACACATCTACCTGAAGTAACCACCACGTCTTCTATTTCTTATAACATTCAAGGTAGCTTTACCTTGCAGATATCATGAGGCATGGAACACCTGATTCTCTGTCTCTACTTCCTGGGTACTGAGATTACAGGCATGAGCCCCCATGCCTGGTTTTATTAGATGCTAGAGATGGAACCCAGGATCCTATGCATCTAAGGAAGCTATCAGCTAAGCTGCAGCTCAGCCCTATAGCTTGTTCTTAAGAGGGAGACTTTTTTTTTTTTTTTTTTAACCAAAGCAAGGTTCACAGACATAACTGTTTCAAGTTTTGTGTAAAGCCAGAGGGAAGTCTTCAGGTAGATTGCTTTATACCTGGTCATTTTTCTGACCCAAAATGGTTGTGTAGCAACCATTTTTAGAAAATCTTTCAGCAAAGAGCTCACCTAAAAGTGAGCAAAGGAAAGATTTGTCTGTAGTTATTCAGATTGTTAGAGTATTTCTTCAAATGGTGTCACAAAACAGTTCCATCCTTAAGGGGCTCACATTATTTAAAGACATGACAGACTGTAAGGTGCTCAGTGCCTATTTGCTGATGCTGCGTCTTTCTATACAAAATAATTACGGAGCTGGAGAGATGGCTCAGTGGTTAAGAGCACTGACTGCTCTTCCGGGGATCCTGAGTTCAATTCCCAGCAACCACATGATGGCTCACAACCATCTGTAATGGGATCCGATGCCCTCTACTGGTGTGTCTGAAGACAGAGACACTGTACTCATATACATAAAATAAATTAATGAAATTAATTTTTAAAAAGAATGAGTATTGTTAGCTTCTAGGAAACTTTCCTCTGAGGATGCAAAGGGCGTCAGAGTCATTCCATGCAGAATAGGACCATTCAGGGAATGATCTGACAGACAGACATGCAGGTGAAATAACCAATGCACATGAAATAAAAAGAAATACATTTAAAAAATGATATTTACCTATGGACTGAAGTTAATATAAAATGTAACCCCCAGGTAGGTTTTTTTATTTTTTACAGTGCTGGGTTATTTTGTTGTTGTTGTTTTGGTTTTTGTTGTTGTTGTTGTTTTTGTTTTAGTTGGTTTTGTTGTTGTTTTGGGGTTTTGTTGTTTGTTTGTTTTTTGTTTTTTGTTTTTTTTTTTTGGCTAGGGCCTTGGGCTCACGAAGTCACCTGTCACTCAGTCACACTCCACCTCCTTTTCCCTGTCCTCTTTCCATTTTCTTTACACCTCGTACAGTCCTGTTCAGCTGTGTGTGTTTTACAGTGCAGCAATGGCATCGCCTAATGGAATGTTCTCTCTCCCATCTAGTCTTGTTGTCCATATGCTCGCTGCTCTGTGATCCTAACCCAGACGATCCCTTAGTACCAGATATTGCACAGATCTATAAATCAGACAAAGAAAAGTAAGTGTTGACCCCTGCATACTTCCTGTGTGTGTGCATTTCAATAGAGCTTGCCACCTGTGTGTGATACGTGAACTATATTTAACTCTATGTAGGTAAACTTTCCCCCAGTAGACTTTTTTTTTTTTTAAACCCTATCTTAAAAAAAAACAACCAACCAAATCACTTTCTTGGTTAGGAATTAGGTTTTAATAGTACACATTTGGTGTCTGTGCTGTGACCTTGTCATTTCTAGCTGCTAAATTGAACACAGAAGGCATTGATCACTGGAAACCACTGGCCACTGTTTCCCCATCTTCTCGAAAGGGAAGTTCCTTCTCTGCCCACCCATGCTGACCTTACCTTCAAGACACTGCATCCTCCTGGCGCATGAGTTGTCTTCAGTCTTGGAGATGCCCCTCCCTCTGAGTCGGCTTCTATATTCTATTTGAAGTTGGGTTTTCAAAAAAAAAAAAAAAAAATCTTTTTTTAATAGTTTAGATATATTTTTATATAGGTTGCTCAAGAATCTAGGGATTTAAAAGTCACCTGTTTTTGCTTTTATGTTTGAATGCATTTGCGTTCCACACCCCCCCCACACACACACACCCCCACACAACCCAAATGACAGAAGTATACATGATGGGCACCATGAGGAGCCAGAAGACACAATTCTGAACAGGCAGAGGCCTCTGCAGGTTAAATGTCTGTGTTTTTAATCTCTCTCTCTCTCTCTCTTTTTATGTGCCTACAGATACAACAGGCACGCAAGAGAATGGACTCAGAAATATGCAATGTAAAGTTTCAAACACTTTCACTTTTGCCAGAGTACTGTAAAATCCTTGTCTTTTCCAGCGTTAGCAGTAAGTTGGGCGCCGTTTGCCGTGTCCTTTGTTCCACGAGCCCTTTGGTTTTTACTCATTTTAAGTGTGTTTATGAAGCAAGACAAAACAAACTTCCAAAAATACCCTGGAAACTCTGCTGAGAGCATTTAGCATTCTGTGCCCCCATGATGAGGACATTTATTTCGGTTTCTGAGACACTTGGACCCCCTACGTCTCCAGCAAGATCTGCGACCGAAAAGCAACCAGACACTTTTCTTTCTCTGGGACGAGACGTTTTCACACCAGAAACACTGTATGTGCTGTCCAAGGTGTCGTCACTTTTATAAATCTGAATTCAGATCTCATTCGTCGTTAGCTCACTTTATAATTTGTATTTTTTTACTGTATAGACTAAATATATTATATGTCAACTCCTGACTTCCCCACCCCCGACCCCGTGAACAGTATTGAAGCCCCCAACAGCTGATGATGACTTTAACTGTCCCCTCCTCCCCTTGTCTTAGATATTCTGTGGGTTGAATGCGTATTTCTTAAACCAGAACTGATCTGCACACTGTATTTCTCAGTATACTGATTAGAATGGAGAAACACTTGTTTGGGTTTTATTGTACTTGACTTAACTTTATTGCAATGTGAATTAATTGCACTGTTAGGTAGGAAGGTGTGTGACTTTTTTTTGTTGTTGTTGCTCTTCAGTTTGATCTTTTTTTTTTTTTTTCTGTATAGGCAATATTATATTGACACCTTTTACAGATCTGACTGTAGCCTTTTCCATATAAATAAAATGCTTTTTCTACTATTTGTCTAGATGACTCAATGCAAAAACCAAAACTGCTTGATCTAGTCTTAAGGATCAAAACTCCATATAACTTTGCATGAAACCTATCTGGAAGATGTAGGCTCTCTCTCTCTGTCTCTTCTCTCTCTTTTTCATTTAAAAGAAATGTTTTCACTTATTTACTTGGCAGTAAAGATCAGAGGACAACTTGTAGGAGCCAGTAGGCTCATTCCACCAGCTAGTTCCTTGAGATCCAACTCAGATCATGTCCACCTTGGCAGCAAGCACCTTGAACTCCTGACCACCTCGCCTCTGACCTTGGCACTAATTGCCTTTCATAAAAACTTGATTGCAGCAGGTCAGCATCCTCTTTATCAGACTTTATGAACAAAATGAGGTGGTTTACTTCAATCCCCTGGAAGAGCAGTCAGTACTTTTCAACCGCTGAGCCATCTCTCCAGCCCACCTTGTGTTTTTCTTTTTTTTTTTTTTTTAAGTGTGTGTGTGAGCGCGCGCTCGTGTGTGTGTGTGTGTGTGTGTGTGTGTGTGTGTACATGTGTACCACACACACGCACACATGTACATGCTGGTGCCCAAGGAAGCCAGAAGAGGGCATCAGATTTGGAACTAGAATTATAGATGGTGTGAGCTGCCCAGTGTGGGTGCTGGGATCTAGACTCTAGTCCTCTGCCAGAGCAGCCAGCATCTTAGTTGCTGAGCATCTCTCCAGCCCTTCTCTGGTTTTTCTTATTAAGACTTGAAATTTCCTTTAACTCCTGTTTGTCTTTGCTTACATCCAGACTCCTCAGGGGGTGAGCACAAAGTTTTTACTAACTAAAATAATCTTACTTTCCAGGGAAGCTTAGACCAGCTCACCATATGGGTCTGTCATTCTTGCTTAATGCTTAATGCTAACACTAAGCATTTTGTTAGTGTTACTTTTTTTCAGGGGTAGGCTGATAGCCCGGTGAATAAAGGTGCTCACTAGAAAGCCCGGTGACTTGAGTTACATCCCTAGAACCCACATGGTAGAAAGAAAAAGCCAAATCCCACAAACTGTCCTCTGGATTCCCCCAAACCCATAAATAAATAAATATAAAATATTACAAAGCATTATCCCACTTGTTTTTTCATTAATTAAACATGGACTTCATATTATGAATCCAACAGAGTCGTAGGCAGCCAGGGTCTCCTTATTTGAAGTATGATGCTTCCGGGTAGTTGAGAGCCTGTTACGTGGACCTATAGGTATTTGTAAATGCCACATACAGGGAGTGGTATCACCTCCTCTCTATCCCCAACTGTTTCATCAGCCTATGGTTCCTGGAAGACCAGCCTCATTCACAGGCTTGGGTAAGCTGTGTAAAACTAGCTGGTCAGCTTCATGACATTGCAATCCAATCCTGCCGCTGGGTGGGACCTAAGCATCTGCTTATCAGCGTCAAAAGACCTCAAGTGACTTGAGCACACAGAACGTGAGAGCTCTTTCATGTTCAAGGATGGCCTTGAACTTTGGATCCTCTTGCCTCTACCTACCTTCTAAGTACCAGGATCACGGGTTTATGCGGTGTGTGCAGTAGAACTCATGGCTTTGTGGATGCAGCTAACCATCCTACAAACTAAGTCACACTCCTGGCATTTATATTTAATTTTGCCACAGTACAGAATTTCAACACGGTGGGCGAGTGCTTTCGGATGGCACGATACTCCTATCCCTATTTCTGCTTTGCTCGTTTTGTTGGGTTTGGTTTGCTTTTCAGATGGAACGACGAGAAGATTAATTTCCTTCCCAGATTAAAAGAGACTTTGCCCGGGAAGTGTTTTATGTGTCTGTTTACTGATCGTCCGTTTGGACTGGGCTCAAGTTTCTAGTCCAGTTGATGATGTTTGAAAATTTGATCTCCTGTAAGGTCACAGTCCTGTTACACTGTTACACTTTTAGGACCAGCCCCGGGCATTGAGCCTAGGGCCTCTTGCATACTTGGCAGGCAACCTCTGGCTAAGCAGCACCGGTCCTTCATCTTCCTTCTCCCGGTTCTTCAACTGAATTTTACAGATGAGGCAGCCGGTAGAAATGCATCTGATTTTATGTATGAAACACTACGGGCAGATAACCACTCAATTTGTGAAAGAATGTAAGACCTTGTCTGTTTCTTTAAAGTAACATTTATTTGCGCATGCGCGTGTCCATCCACATCAATGTGCGTATAGATAGAAGGACAACATGAGGAACTCAGTTCCCTCCTCCACCATGTGGGTCCCAAGGATTGAACTCCGGCTTGCTCGAAGCCCCTTCACCACTCAGCCATCCCTCTGAGCTCTTTCTAAGCTTCTGGTCGGTGATCCTTCCCCAATGAATTTTGGTCGTAATGATGATTCAGAACTTGGATGGAGCTGAGGTTTGGGTGACAGAGAGAATTCCTAATGCAATACTATTTTCTTCGAAGATTTGGTTTTTATTTGTCTCTTAATTGCGTGTATATGTGTGGCTGGGTGTTTATGCAAATGCAGGTGCCCAGAGGCCAGGAGACAGGTCAGGTCCCCTGGAGCTGGAGTTACAGATATAAGTGTGAACTGCCCCTACATGGGTGCTGGGGACCTGAACTCTGGAAACGCAGCAAGCACTTTTAACTGCTGACTGTCTCTCCAGCCCCAATCCAATAATATCTCAACATTTTAATATCTTTTATATAATTTATGTATATTTTGTTCGTTTAAATTCGTTTACCTGGTCCTTTTGCATAAGAATGTGCTTTTGGATTTTGAGCTGACTTGACCTAAGAGGAAGTAAAACAATTATCTAAAAAATATCAGTATTGGATGTTTTTTAGGTTTTTTGAGACAGGGTTTCTCTGTATAACCTTGGCTGTCCTGGAACTCACTCTGTAGACCAGGCTGGCCTCGAACTCAGAAATCCACCTGCCTCTGCCTCCCAAGTGCTGGGATTAAAGGCAAGCGCCACCACTGCCTGACTTGGATATTTTTTAAGGTAAAATTTGTTTTAAAACTTAGTTCAGTTTTAACCCCTTGGGTCCTGCTGTCGTAGAGGGTACCTGAGCCTCTCTAGTTCATCCAGAAGCTTGTTTGGATTACAGCTACCAGTTCGGAAATCCAGGAGTACCCTTTCCCACAGAATTTACTTATTAGGAAATGCTACTACAGTGTTTCGAGCTGCGGACGCCACAAAATGACTGGCCCAATGAAGGGGGTTTTGGGCAACCTCTGACAGGAGCCTTGTGAGAGATAGAGAGGAGAAAGCAGAGCTGTTGTCGGGACACAATGCTCCTTTCAATCGCTCCGCCATCTCTGCTGACCTCCTGCACATTGCTCCGGTCTTCCCAAGCTGACCGCATCCGACCCTTCCGTGGTTGCGTTTTTAGTCAGTCAGTCCTTCTTGCGTCTGTCTGTTCTCTGTGGCACCCTGTGCCCTTGCACACACTGTGACTTGCAGCTCTGCCTTTTCTAGGGAGCACCCCACGCTTTCTGCACTTGACAACAGTCGTTCAGATGTCACCTGCTTTCGGAAGCCCTCTCCTGCTCTCCCGGGCAAACTGAAACAGATGGGCTGGGCCTTAGTCATCTTGGTATTTTTAGAACTAACCGCAGTGTCCAATGTAGACTGGCCTGCCTTCGAAACTGAGAACATTTTTAATTATTACAACAAATAATGTGTTAATATTGCATTTTAGAAAAAAAAAAAACCTCATTAATATGTAGTAAAAATCAAGACTGTCCATTTGCTCCTTGTACCTCAAGTTTTTAGTATTCTGCACTTTTATTTTTAAAATTTCTGTTACTTTTTTAGGCTATAATTACCTCTTTTTTGTCTCCTTTTCTTCCCTCCAAACTCCCATATACCCCTCCTTGCTCTCTATTTTTCATTAGTTACTGATATATATATATATATATATATATATACACTCATACATAGACAAATACATACATATGCATACATATACACACACATACATACACACATATATACACACATACAAACATACATACATACATACATACATAAACACATACACACATAAACACATACATATATGCATACACATACATACATAAACACATATACACATACATACACACATACATATACACACAAACATACACATATACACACACATACATACACACACACACACACATACCTATTCTTCAGTTCGAAAGTACAACCTGCTCAGGTGGTATAACATTACCTCTGCCTGCACTCTTCCTTATTGCATGGGCACCCATGAATGTGTTTTGCTTTCTTAAGCCAAGCCTTATTAAGGAAATAATGAAATTTAAGAGCTTAGATAAAAATACCCTCACAGTCAGAGTGTTTCAGAAAATGCAAAGGAAGGATGGGAAGTGAATCCGTGGTGCTGTGAAGTTGGCTCACAAGCATAAGGACCGGAGTTCGGATCCCTAGCAGCCTTGTATTATCCCAGTGCTGAGGAGGTGGAGACAAGAGGATTCCCAGGGCTTGCTGGCCAGTCAGTCCAGCCAAAGTGGTGAACTCCAAGTTCAGCGAGAGACATTGCTTTAAAAAAAGTAAGGTGGATGCTGAGGAAGACATCTGACATCACCCGCTCATCTCTGTACACACACACACACACACACACACACATGAACGCACACACATGAAGCCTACAACCTCATGGATTTGCTTATATCATGCATATATTGCATATAACATAAATTAAGATCAGCAAACTATACTTTCAGAGCTGGTACTTTTGGTTTAACAGATGCTGACATGAATGATAGCCTTGGCAGGTATGGCTCTCTGAATACAGTAGGAAAAACCAAAACAAACCCCGCACCTTGCAGGCTTCGTGAAACCTTTAGTAGTGTGTTACGTAAAGTGCCTGGGCACAGGATGAACAATAAATCCTTATTGTTGGCTTTCATGAGGCGCTTGCCAGAACACAAGGGCAGACAGACACAGAGGCTCTGTTAGCTTATTAATAGCGTTATTACATCAATGAAACCATTATGGATTTCTCCCGATCTTTAAGTCAGCGTCCAGGAATTTCCTGTAGTGAGAATCCCGGTCCTGTAATTTTACATAAGTGCTCATCTTTTCTGCTTCTCTCTCCTGCAGACATAAGACAATTGACTTGATCCAAAGATAGAAAAAGCTGCTACTTGTGCTATTTCTATTTTTGGATGATGTAGAGACAGCTGATTCCGCTAATCTTAGGTTACCTATCCAGTAAGTTTTGGAGAATGCACACTCCTGTCATCCACCCATTATAAGGCTTCGGACATGCTGGGTGGTGGCACACACCCTTAATCCCAGCACTTGGGAGGCAGAGGCAGAGGCAGAGGCAGGTGGGTCTCTGAGTTTGAGGCCAGCCTGTTCTACAGAGCAAGTTACAGGATGGCCAGGGCTACACAGAGAAACCCTGTCTCAACGAAACAAAACAAAAAGACTTTGGACGCATCTTCCATCAACCTAAATCAACAGCTGGCCATCCACCCATCCATCTGTCCATGCATTTGTCTGTCCATCTACCACGCTCACACATATTACAAAAAGGGGATTCATTAAAGTGGCTTACCCTACAGGAATGAGTACTTCAACAATGACTCTCTGTGTGACAGCCTTTGGTGGCTTCTCAGTCCAAGAGGCTGGGATGTTCAGCAGATCCAATCTGACACTGCAGGCCTGGTTGACTCCAGGAGAACTGTCAGTCACCAGTCCAAAAAGCCAAAAAGCTGTGTTCTGATGTCCGTGAAGGATGTCAGAAGGTGGCAGCGACAGCCACAGTGGTCCACGTTCAGGAAATGAAAGAAGGCCAGCAACACTTTTTTTCCCCTGGGATCTCTTTGTGTCTGGGCTACTTGTTGGAAGGTGCCACCCACTCTTAAGGCTCCCTGCCTCAGTTAATCCTTACTAGAGACACACTCCTACATATGTCCAGAAGTATGTTCACATCATGTGGGGGCGTGTGCAAGTGTGCCTGTTTGTGTGCATGGAGACCACATGATGATGTTGGCTGTCTTCCTCAATGTCTGCCTTATTTTTTGAGTCTCTCTCTTTCTCTTTCTCTCTCTCTCTCTCTCTCTCTCTCTCTCTCTCTCTCTCCCTCTTTCTCTGTCTCTCCCTTCTCCTTCTCCCTCTCCCTCTCCCTCTCCCTCTCTCTCTGAGCTTGGAGTTCATTACTTTGGCTGGACTGGCTGGCCTGCAAGCCACAGGCATCTCTGCTTCCACCTCCCTAGTTCTGGGCTTATACAAGCATGTTGCCATGACTGCCTTTTTCACCTAGGGTTACGAGGGATCCCAAGTCAGATCCTCATGGTTGTGAGGCAGGTGCTTACTGAGCCATCTCCATAACCTCATGGACCCACTTTCTGGGTTATTTCTACAAAGACGACCCTTTGCTTGACTTTGAGTACATTTTTTTTCTCTTTCAGAGAGAAGTGATTTTCCAGGATGTTTATGGCTATAACATCAAGGAGGATATATACTGGAAGGTAGATCTATCCCTCCTCAGCAGCATCCATCCCTCCTCAGCAGCATCCATCCCTCCTCAGCAGCATCCCTCCCTCCTCAGCATCCATCCCTCCTCAGCATTCATCCCTCCCTCCTCAGCAGCATCCCTCCCTCCTCAGCAGCATCCATCCCTCCCTCCTCAGCATCCATCCCTCCCTCCTCAGCAGCATCCATCCATCCCTCCTCAGCAGCATACCTCCATCCTCCTCAGCAGCATCCCTCCCTCCTCAGCAGCATCCCTCCCTCCCTCCTCAGCAGCATCCCTCCCTCCCTCCTCAGCAGCATCCCTCCCTCCTCAACAGCATCCCTCCCTCCCTCCTCAGCAGCATCCCTCCATCCCTCCTCAGCAGCATCCCTCCATCCCTCCTCAGCAGCATCCCTCCCTCCCTCCTCAGCAGCATCCCTCCATCCCTCCTCAGCAGCATCCCTCCCTCCCTCCTCAGCAGCATCCCTCCATCCCTCCTCAGCAGCATCCCTCCCTCCCCAGTAGCATCCCTCCCTCCCTCCTCAGCAGCATCCCTCCCTCCTCAGCAGCATCCCTCCATCCCTCCTCAGCAGCATCCATCCCTCCTCAGCAGCATCCCTCCCTCCTCAGCAGCATCCCTCCCTCCTCAGCAGCATCCCTCCCTCCTCAGCAGCATCCCTCCCTCCTCAGCAGCATCCATCCCTCCCTCCTCAGCAGCATCCATCCCTCCCTCCTCAGCATCCATCCCTCCCTCCTCAGCAGCATCCCTCCCTCCTCAGCAGCATCCATCCCTCCTCAGCAGCATCCATCCCTCCTCAGCAGCATCCCTCCCTCCTCAGCAGCATCCCTCCCTCCTCAGCAGCATCCCTCCCTCCTCAGCAGTGGGTCAGAGAGTGGAGTGTCAATGGAGCAATTCTAAAGTGATACAAGAAGTTATCGACTTGGATGAGGGAAGTGGGATACATCAGTGGAATAGAAAAATCATTACTTTTGTTCACAGAATTTAAAATTTGGGTTTCAGTAAGACATCATGGTAGTTTGTGATCAGTAAAAAGTACAGGGACCATAAGGCAATGGTACTCAGTGGGTCTGTGGACATGGAGCTAAAAGGAGAGATCTTGAGAGATCTTGATTACATAGAATACAGAAACCATGAGGCTATGACAGACAGGATTATGAGCATAAAGGGCAGGATCTGGGGAAAGGTTGTGCTAAGCTTGTTTTTTTTTTTTTTTGTTTTTGTTTTTGTTTTTGTTTTTTTTTTTAAAGTAGATGTAAATGCAAACCAAAAATCTTTTTGTTCAAAGACATAAGTAATGCAGGTACATAAAATCACTACAAGGATATCACTACTTGATCCCTATTTGGCTTATAATGGCAAATTATTTTAGAAATCACTAGACATGAGATTAGGAGGATTTATGTCCTTTGCAGACTTCCATTTTAGCAAGGCGCTATAATTTCTTATTGCTCAGTGCCTAGACTTACGGGAAAATGTGTTTTTTACACCTGTTTGGATACACTCCAAGGGCAAACCAAACACAAAGGAGATGGTTGTTGTTATGACAAGAGGTTTGAAAGGAAGTCCCCTTTACCCCCAAGAGACAATGAAACCGGAAGCGTGCTAAACTGGGTTTAGAAGGAGTGGGCTTAGCGGAGTGGGTGGTCCTCTGCGGCTTGAAGGAGACAAAGTTTCAAAACTGCAGAAAGGAAGTAGACTCTCAGCTCAGTGTTATACTAGTAAGACTTTGCTTTCTTTTCAGGAAAAACAAAAGTACAGGTGTGCAACAGAAGAGGCTGTTGTTGTTAGGCAGGATCATACAACGTTAACTGTCCCTCCTGGAACTTGTATATGACAGAAACTCGAATTCACAGAGCTCTGCCTCTTACCTCCAGAGTGCTGGGAGTAAAAGCCTCCACCACCTAGCCCGATGGAAGACATAGTTATTTTAAATGTTATTTATTTATTTAGTTTACTTTGGAAACAAGGTCTCTAGCCTGACTGACCTGGAATTGACTTTGTAGGCAAGGATAACCTTCAACTTGTGATCCTCCTGCCTCAACTTCCCAAGTTCTGAAACTAGAGGCTTAAGACACTATGCCTGGTTTACACGACACTGGGGGATCTGAGCCAAGGGCTTTATGTACATCCCCCAAGCATCCTACCGGTTAAACTACATTCCCAGCCCTTAAGCAACATATTTAACAGCTTGAAGCCCTTGGACATTTTTAAGTCTTCCTAATCTTTTCCATGCCATTGCATAAAAAAAAAACAAAACAAAAATCTAGTAATTGTAGGACACAAATTGTACACTACCTCAAGTCCATCCTTGTCACACAATCTCAGTGGTATGACTAGTCAAACTCATCAAATCCCGTGATCTGCAAAGTGGGAAACAATATTCAGTGGTCTGGCATTCCCTGCTCAGATATTAATATAAGAATATTTTTGCTTTGTTGCTAGTATTATATTAGGGTGGGCTTTTTTTGGTCTGTTTTTGAGGTAGAATCTCATGGAGTCTTGAACTTGCTAGTAGCAGGGATGAGTTTGAACGCCTGCCTCCACCTCCCAAGGTATAGACCTGCACCACCAAGTTGGGTTCGGTTTATTAATTTTTTTGTGACCCATTTTCTTGTGTGTGTCAGAGGACAACTTGCTTGAGTTGGTTCTCTCTTTCAATCATGTAGGTCCTGGGGAAATTGAACTCAGCTTGCCAGGCTCTGGGCCATCCTGGGAACCCCATTCTTTTCTAATAATTTTTAAAGCGATACATTTCATGACCACTCCTCCCTCTCTTCCATCCCTCGGAAGCCCCGTGTGCTTTCCTGCGGACTCAGATGAAACATGTCGTTTGCTGTTGGGGCATCATCAGTACTACTAATCTCTGACTTCAGAAGCCAGGCACTATGACACAAGCTACATCAGCGTCACGGAGCAGAGCTAGCAGTCAAGGCCCCTGGTCCAGCAACAGCCAGCAGGCAGCCCAGCAAAATAGACGGCGGGGGCCTGCGGCTACGGCGCGGCTCAGCAACACCCACTCCAGACCAAGCCCGCTCTGCCTAGCCGCAGGCTCCGCCCTCTCCTCAGCTCCGCCCACTGAACGGTGGGGGACGCACACCGCCTCCCGTCTGCCCCGCCTCCTGTCGCAGACCGGAAGTCCGGGCTTCCCACAGTGCCCCGCGCCGCGGCGGGCATGCTAACAAGCCCCGGAGGTTGCACGCTGGTATTTTACCTGTGTGTAGGTACCCTGTTGCCCGAGACGAACCGGACGGCGCCGGGCCAACAGTCGCCGGCCCGAGGGATGGCGCTGTTCCGGGGAATGTGGGGCGTGCTAAGAGCACTGGGGCGCACGGGGGTCGAGATGTGCGCGGGCTGCGGGGGCCGGATACCCTCGCCTATCAGGTAGGCCGCAGGCGAGGGACGTCGCTCGTCCATCATCCGTCTGCCCTCGTTCCACCCGAGTCCTCCGGGCGGCCTGGGGTCTCGCGCCTTTTGGTACCCGACCCCACTTCCTGTCACCTTCTACCATTCGATGCCGAGGGCTCTCTCCTTCCTTCTGCCTTGGAGGCGGGGCCTGAAGTTGTGGCGCGGAATGATCGCCCCTACTCTGTCCTGGCTGCCAGGACTTGTGCCGTAGTCCTCCAGCCTCCTCTTTGGTTTGGCTGGGTCACCCAGGATGCCAGGACTTGCTTCTGCCCAGCGGGTCTCTTTTTGGTTTGGCTGGGTCACCCAGGATGCCAGGACTTGCTTCAACCCTGCAGACCCTTCTTTGGTTTAGCTAGGTCACCCAGGCGTGCCCTGTTAGCAGGCTTCAGCCCTGCAGCCTCTTACTTTTTTGGTTAAGGGCAAGGTGTTAGAGTAAGTCGGTTGTGGAGCACTTTCTAGTGTGCTTGTACAACTGAAAACCCTTGCATTTAATTGAATTCTTTGCACAGCAGAGGAAGGAAACACTCAGAAGTTATTAGCTTTTTTTTTTTTAATTGTTGTTGATTGGTTGACTCCTTTTTTTTTTTTTTTTAAATACTGAGTTTCTCTTCGTAGCCCTGGCTGTCCTGGAACTCGGTTTGTAGACTAGGCTGTCCTTGAATTAAAACATCCGCTTGTTCTGTCTCCCGAGTGCTGGAATTAAAGGCTTGCACCACAACTGCTGGGCTAGTTATTAGCATTTTAGGTGAAAGTGTTGGATATCTAGCAACCTGGCTGACTTTGTACTTTGAATCTGAGGTCTTTGTATGAATATCTGACATTCGGTTCTTTTTACTTGTGTGTAGCCTTGTCTGTATTCCGAAGTGTTTTTCTACCTTGGGTAATTATCCAAAGAAACCTATGACTTCATACCTTCGATTTTCTACAGAACAGCTACCTAAATTTAAGGCTAAACACCCAGGTAAGGAGTTTGGGGTTTATAATTTAACTGCAATCTTGATTTGCACTGCCAGGGCATCTAAGCAACATTTTTTTCCCTTTTTTGGTAGTCTGTTTAACATTTTTTAACTAGTAGAAATTCCTTAACTATTAATGAAATATTAATGAAAACAATAGTTTTAAAATAACATGTAGAGGGCTGGAGAGATGGCTCAGCTGTTAAGAGCACTGAGAGTTCTTCTAGAGGTCCTGAGTTCAATTCCCAGCAACCACATGGTGGCTCACAACCATCTGTAATGAGATCCTATGCCCTCTCCTGGTGTGTCTGAAGACAGCTACTGTGTTCTCATACATAAACTGAATAAATCTTAAAAAAAATAATAATAATAATAACATGTAGAGTGAAGAGCACTGTAGAGAAACAAGATAAAGTTGAGACCTAGTTGTCCTGGGCAGTTGCTTCTGCCATAGGACATTGTTTGTAATGTCTAAGGTGCAATAAAATAACTTACTGGGAAGTATTCTATACAATATAATAATGGTCTGTATCAATCATTAACTTCACTGGAAATTATCTAAGCTCCTGAAGGGGGTGAGATTTGCAAGGAGAAAAGTTTTCCAGGAAGTCTTAAGAAAGGGTTGTAGAACCTTCATTTGAATATATAGTATAAAGGTAATGGCTGAATTAATAAGTTAGTCGTTATGATTTCCAAAGTTCTTTTACTTAAAGTACCTCACAGATGCTAGTGAAAAATCATATTAAAGTTCTCGTCTTGTAGATAGGAGATTAAGAGATATGCTTATACATGTACCCCTGTCTTCTAAAATGTAAGACTTGGTGCTAACACGTGGCCGATGAAGCAGTTGTATCCCCAGTTAAGAATGAGGAAGAAATGGAGACGAGTGGATTAATTTTACAACAGTGTTCTATCCGAATGGTATTTCTGTAACTGAAGTGCAAGATGCTAGTTTGAGCAGCACTAGTTGCAGAAATTGTACTTGTATGGTGTAGAGACGCATGTAATTAGCCTGCTTTTAGAGCCACTGGGCTATTTTCAAAAGGTTGTAGAAGTTAACCCCTAAGAAATAAAATAGAGACATCCACTTTTATTCCATTCTAATTTGTAGATGCAAAACTTTCAGAACTGGTTAGAAAAATTGCAGCCCTGTGGAGGGAGCTACCGGAAGCAGAGAAAAAGGTAAGTGTTCATGTTTTCAGCTTGCTGACAGTTGTGTAGATAGGGTGCACGTTTGCTCAGTGACTAGGTAACTCAGCACTTTTTTCTTCTGGACAGACAGGGTTTCTGCTTGTGCTCATAAGCTTGCCAGCTGAGTAGACTGATTGGCCAGCTAGCTCCAGGGACCCACCTGTCTCTGCCCCTCCCCACCCCCATTATGAGGGTCATAAACACTGGCTGTGGCAAGCACTTGACTCACTGAGCCATCTTCTCAGTACCACCTCCTCTCCTAACAGTCCTGTCCACACAGCTAGTCTCTCCCTTTTGTTTCATAAGTGATATTGATATGAATCGGCTGAGTGCAGGTGAGTGGTTGACTACGGTCGGGAAGGAAGGCCAGTCGATGTCCTCACATCTTGATTATTAGCAAGCCTGTGAAAAATACATCAGAGAGCACAGCTTCACCTGGCTGGTCATCTTTCTTTATCTGAATCCAGTTGTCTTTCCCTGACAGATGTGAGGGGTTGAGCTTGCCAGCAGCACCAGTTCATTGATTTTCATTTGAGGTTTTCATTCACAGGCTTATGAAGCGGATTTTAAAGCTGAGTGGAAAGCGTACAAAGAGGCTGTGAGCAAGTATAAAGAACAGCTAACTCCAAGTCAACTGATGGGTTTTGAGAAGGAAGCCCGGCAGAAACGTTTAAAAAAGAAAGCACTAATAAAAAGGAGAGTGAGTATCACTGAAGTACTGTTCCCTGTGAGGAAGAGTCAGCATGACCACGAGTCTGGGCAGTGTCCCTGTGTCAGGGACAGTAGGGTTGACTGCAGCAGAGTGCTGCTGGGCAAGGTTAGGCAGGACCTCTAGAGGAACTGTCAGGTTTGCATTGTCTGGAGGAACAGGATTTTAAAGTGCTGATCCCTTCATTAGCACATCAGAGGGAAAATGCCACTTACACATGGAAGGAGTTTCCTTCCTTGAGGCAGGATTCTGCTTTCTTCCAAAGAAATAACTGTTAAGACGTCTGTGTTGGTACATTTTTTTTGTTTTTTGTTTTTCAACTTGTGTTAATTTTACATCAAAGCCACTGTTTGATTCCAGTCAGGCTACATGTTTATTTAGGGATTCTCTTAAGTTTCTATATCAGATTCATGCAGAGAAGAGCTTAGACTTTTAATACCCCTGCTCTCCTAACGTCTCCTAGATCCCCTCCCATTTATTTTCTAAATGTGTGTGTGTGTAATGGGGGCAGGGGTACCAGTGTGGAGGTCAGAGGATAATTTGTCCTTTGACCCTTGCCAGGGTTATGCAATAGACACCTTTATCTGCGGTGCCATCTCACCTACCTAAATACTTTCTCAGTTCATATACTGCTACTCTTCCAAGTACAGAAAATAGATAGGAAAGTGCGCTGCAGTATGTGTCACAGTATATATGGAACCCAGCGTAAGAGATGCTGTTTGCCCATCCCATAGTTCCCCTTCTTGGTAGCTGACAAGAATTGAATACATCTTTTGAATTTTAAATGTTTGAGCCATGCAAGGAAGGAATGACTTAAGGTTACTAAACAAATACTATATTTATCAGGTTCAGTGTAGGCATGTCAGGCCTATGTTATGATGCCCTGTAAGGATGAAATGGCTTTAAAAAATATTTTAAGAAGGTTTGATATGTAAATGCTTATTTAGTTCATGAAAGCTATAAACATAACATGTCAAGGAGAAGCCTTTATGTTTGGATAAATGCCTCATTGTATTAGTTTTTTAAGATGTTATGCTTGAAAAAGTTTGACTTCCAAGGTGTAACAAACATACTTCCTATACAAACCCACTGGGCTGTGCTGGGTGTGGTGGTGCGGGCTGTGTGCCTGCACTGGGAAGTAGAGGGAAGGCTGGCTACAAGGTAGCAGAAAAGAAAACAGAATCTAGTGTTCACTTGCTCTGTCATGTACTGTTTCTTTAGATAGTATTAGGCTTCCTGGTGACTGTATCTGACAACTTTAATTTTTGTTACTCAGGAATTAGTTTTGCTTGGAAAACCAAAAAGACCTCGGTCAGCATATAACATTTACGTATCTGAGAGCTTCCAGGAGGCTAAGGAGAACTCGGCTCAGGTAAGCAGAGCTACAGGTGGCTCTCAGGTTTGCGTGTATTTTGGTTTAAAGTCATGTAGGAAGTTGTAGGTCTGTCTCATGATGATGGAAAATAGCAAAAATGGAAAGTATTGTGTCTATTTCCTTGGAACTGGGTGTATAGTTGGCTAGCAGTACCAGGTTGGTGTGCGTGATGCCTCGGTTTGATTCCCAGCACTGGAAAAGAAGTTCTGTTGTTATCACATGCAGTTAGGTGTGTGCCTGCCATACTTTGCCATACACACTTTGTGGGTACACACTGGGACAACTTTCAAAATATTTCTAATTAAGTCACCCTTCTATTTTCATGGTTCGTACAGACACACAACTTTATGTAATATAAACTCTTTACTCTTATGAGAGAGAACATTTTACATTGTGAGATGTTGGGTCTTCTAGAAGCTCTACTCCAGCATCTTTTAAGTGTCAGCATCCCTGGAAAGAATGAATGAGCTTAAGGTTTTCTTGTTTGGTTCTAGGTTGGGCATGACTTACCTCTTCTTCATGCCTTGTTCTTTAACAAGACTGGTTATACCTGTGCCACGGGACTGTGCTGTGCATGTAGATGTGGTCACAAGAATGTGGGGACACAAAGTGTGTCCATCTCCCCTCAACAGCCACAATGGCAGCTGTGTTTCCCTTGTATAAAGTGCTGTCTTAAAGAAGTGCAGGTGTCCAGATCACTCAGCAGGCATTGATTGAGCTTGCTGGGCATGCATGGGAGTTACTAGATCTGTCATTCACTCACAAGCCCTGTTACCATGCATGCACTTTTTGCATACGTTTAAAGTATATGTGTAAAACATGGCTCTTCTCAGGCTTGTACTGGATACTTAATTGCTTTTTTTGGGGATTTTAAATTTTATTCATTTTACCAACAATGCATTTTTTAGTGTTCAATAATATCAAACTATTTTTCCAGAATAAGATTAACTTAGAAAAAAAATGAATATTTATTTCTAAAGTATTTTTCTTTAACAGAAACAGCTTTATAGACAGACTAAAAGTTTTTTAAAAAGTTAGAATCTAGTCTAAGTCAAGAAAATTGATTCTTCAGGCCGTTTTCCAGGACCCTGTATTGTCCGTTTGTTTTCACTTTGCAAAATTGTCTTCCTTGTACAATTTCAAACTCTAGCATCATCTAGAATCATACTGTTAGTTCTCAAATCCTAGAAAATAAATGTATATCACTCTCCAGTGTGAATTCTTTTGTTTCCTTTTTTTTTGGAGGGGGGGGCTGTCTGTCTGTCTCTCTCCCACCCCCCTTCTTTTGTATGCAGAGTTCTGCTTGCATGTCAGAAGAGAGCACCAGATTTTATTATAGATGGTTATAAGCTACCATGTGGTTATGGTTTCTGGGAATTGAACTCAGGACCTCTGGAAGAGCAGCCAGTGCTCTTAACCACTGAGCCATCTCCAGCACCAGTGTGAAGTCATGCTCCTGTACACTTGTCCATAAGCATTAGTGACAAGTGCAAAAGATTGTGGTGGTGGTTGCAGCTGTCACCATGCCAGAAGTCCTCCTTTGAGAATTTTACTTTTTGTGACTCAGGGTTACTGAAGTGGAGCCTTGCTTTTTAATCATTAGAATTTCCTCAGTCACTGGTTTACTTTGGGTTTAGGTAAGTTTATGTTTTTGTTTTAAAAACTGCTATAGGGCCGGGCAGTGGTGGCGTACGCCTTTAATCCCAGCACTTGGGAGGCAGAGACAGGCGGATTTCTGAGTTCGAGGCCAGCCTGGTCTACAGAGTGAGTTCTAGGACAGCCAGGGCTACACAGAGAAACCCTGTCTCAAAAAACAAAAAAAAAACCTGCTATAGGAAAGCTCTGTGCTGGTGAGAACTTTAAATACAGTGCTTTTAGCATGCAGGCAGTCCCCTAGAATTACCTAGCAGCCTGAATGGGCCCTGTCCTTAGTAATGGGAATATAACTTGATTATAGTTTTTTGTTCTTTTAAAAATACTGGCTGAATTAAGTGGGGGGCTCATGTTTGTGATCCCAGTCCTTGAGAGCCCAAGGCAGGAGAAATCACATTTTCAAGGCTAGCTTATATCACAGGGAGAATGCCAGGCTAGCAAGAGCCACATGAGAACTGCAGACACCCTGCCCAGCCTTCTAATGCCCATACACATAGACTCACACACATACACATGTGTACTTATGCACATGTACACATGCACACATGTACACACAGGCCTACATATACAGATGCACACATAGACACAAACGTATGTATGTATCCACAGACATGAGGTGCTTTTCAGCAGTTGAATACCCCCACATATTTACAAAAGAAGCATTACTCAGATTACCCAGTGTCATTTATGATCCTTTTGAGTCTCAGTTTGTTAGTCACTCAGTATATCTGCATGTGTTCTGTGATGTTAGTTCAGTTTGAAACATCTTGTTTGTTCCAGATTGGCAGCTGCCACCTGACCAGCGTATGCCAGCATGCCAGTTCCTCCCGCATCAGTTGCTTCGTTTTTCTTGACTTATTCTCAGTTTAGTTTTCCCTTAATTAAGAACATGTGGGAGTTATATTTCAGGTTTTACATGTTTTAAAAACTGCCCCCCCGTATTTTAAGATTAGGCATAGAGTTCTGGTTTGGAAGTAATGCTTCTTAAGCATTTCACAATTAATACTGCTGTTTTGACCTCTGTGATTTTTGAGAAGTACGGCCAGCACTTGGATAGTTAAGGCTAGAGGGTCGTAAACATAAAACCATCCAATGCTGTCCCCAAAACCATAGATGAAGAAAATAAAATCTGGGCTGGCAAAGGTATATGCAGCCAAGCCTGTCCGGAGTTTGATCCCCTGGACCTGCAATGGTGGAAGGAGAGAATGCAAGTTGTCCTGACCTTCACATGTATGCATGTATGTGCACACACAAGGAAAATGTAATATTAGAAAGTTTTAGATGACAAACCAGTTTGGATCCTTTGCATTTGCTTCCTGTTGAGGCTTTCTAAGTTTGTCCTCTCACATCCTTGTTTGTTCTTGAACTGCCTTCCTCTAGCCCTGGTTCCCGACTCCAAGACACTCTGTGTTTTCACAGATTTCCCTTGCCTTTTTGCAAGATGCCCTTGATTGTGCCTACTCTTCTCTGGGACTGTTGGACTCTTGAGAATGTGAATGTCAAGCCAGGCGGTGGTGGCGCACGCCTTTAATCCCAGCACTTGGGAGGCCAGCCTGGTCTACAGAGTGAGTTCCAGGACAGCCTGAGCTACACAGAGAAACCCTGTCTCGAAAAACAAAAAAAAAAAAAAAAAAAAAAAAAAAAAAAGAGAATGTGAATGTCCTGGAATCTACCAATGTGATCGGTTAAGCTTCTTTTCACCTTCTCTGTGACACCTGCCTGGTGCTGTCCACTGCCCACGCCTTGTGTTGGTGCTGCCCCTTCTATTGGGTTTGTCCATAAGCATTTATACCTTAAACTGGAGTTTGGGGGAGTGTGCAAAACTAAACAAGTTGTCCCCTATTACTTATGTAAACAAGGCCCAAGAGGTGGAAAGTAGCTTCTTTCCCGTGACACCACTTAGGTCAGCTGGCGGACTGAGTAGAATTGAGGGCTATTTGCTCTGTTCCTGTGATGGCACCTAAACACCTGGGCACAAGAGTTCAGAATAACACACAGTTATAGGGAAGGAAAAGCAACCCTGAAGTTAGTTCATGACAAGAGTGGGGATTATACTTGAATACAAGCATTTTTAATCAAAAGAGACTCTTTCTCATTTTGTAAATGTAACGGTTGAGTAGAAACACGTCGTCAGTTGCTGTTGCTTGTGAATGGCAGCTGAATTCCTGGTGGAATAAATGAATGTTTTCCTTTGCTATCTTAGTTGTACATCTTAACTGTCTTGTCTTACAGGGAAAATTGAAGATTGTAAATGAGGCTTGGAAAAATCTATCTCAAGAAGAAAAGCAGGTAGGTATTAAAGTTTCTGATTTTACATGTCTGATTAGAGTACCTCTGATTAGATGTGTTAGGACAAGGCTTGGCTCCTAGCGTCAGTCCAGCAGCAGTGATGGTGTATTCAGGACTGCTTTCATTGTTAGCGCCAGCATGACCTTTCACTCAGTAGTGTGTCAGTAAATAAACTGGCATTTAGAACATGGCTGGTCCCACCTGTCCCTTGCTCCTCTCTCCCAAGTCCTGAAACTAATAACCCACCAGTCTTTGGAGAACACTTTCCTAAACACTTTCTCTCAGCCTTTTCTCACTTAATGTTTTATATCAAAATTATTTCTGTATTCCCCCTTGGTGCGTGGAGAATAGTGCTAATCATTTCCATGTAGTTAGTTGGAAGCATTCCAGAGATTAATTGCTATTTTCTAAGTAAAACCTTGTCATGTTCTTTCTCAGGCATATATTCAGCTTGCTAAAGATGATAGAATTCGTTACGACAATGAGATGAAGTCTTGGGAAGAGCAAATGGCTGAAGTTGGACGAAGTGATCTCATCCGTCGCAGTGTGAAACGATCAGGAGACACCTCTGTGAATTAAGATAGAAGATGGAGTTGTCCTTGGAATTAGGCATAAGAAACCAGTTAGGTCTCAAAGCCTTAAATTGTCACACTAGAAAGGATAAAGGTGGTTAACCTTTGACATTCAGTTTTTCTGTTGTCCATGGACTTCTGCCACTTCTGCCCGTTGAATGCATTTCTCTTAATGTTTTGAGCCTTGACAGTAGAAGATCATGCCGAGTTCTGCCTTTTGCTTAGGAACGGGAATGGAGAGTGTCCGTGCACCACATGCAGTGGTGCACCATTGTGTTCGATGGGACAGACAGACTGTGAAGGGACTTTGACACTGGTGACAGGTGCGTGTGGTTTTGCGAAGTTTTTACACTGATGACCGTTACATATGGGTGTGCCCCTGTGTCTCAGGCCCAGAGCTGCTCTCACAGCTGTGGCAGAGCTATGAATAATTGAAGTTTCAAAGAAGCTTCCAGGCTTTCCTAGTTGAAGTGATTCCTAGACATAGATCATGTGTACAGCTGATATTTGTACATAATAAGTGATTGTTGGTGTCCTAATAGCATTTTATAGTAGGAACAGAGAGATTTACAAATCTTTCTCAAATTAAGAAATTATGTACCAAGTCTATGCATATGTTTTTATTGCATAGAATAAAAACTAATTTCTCAAACATGTTTCTGAATTATGTATTTTAAGATGAACCATTTGGTTAACAGATTTTTTTTTTAATTTTAGGTAGGAACTTAATTTTTCTGAATTACTTTTCATTTGAGAGTATTCATAGAGCTTATGTGGAATAAATTTTTATATGAGAAAATGTGAAAAACGAGTCTCCAGAGTCAGAAGTCTGAAAGATTATCCATGACAGCCAAAGGCCTGTGCAGGAAAGAGCCAACTGTGTTGAAGTGGCCAAGTCCAGCCCACTGATGAACTGCTTTTCAGGCCTTATTCATCAAGAAATGTAATTATGTTCTAAATAGATTTTTTAAAGGGAAAGTATCAATGTGAAAATTAATATGATCTTTAGTGTTTGTGAATAGAATTTCTTGGAACACAGCCACATGCTTTCTTGAGTTTGTTGTGTGTGGGTGCTCTGTGCTCCAGAGACTACACTGGGAAGCCACAGCGTACAGGGATAGCCCTTTGCAGACAGTTTGCCACCATGGTTTGTAGCATGGGTGTCTCATGGCTGCTGGGCATGCAAGGCTGTTTTCCTCAAATGTCCTTGATGTTTTTGTGATACTGTCACCCTATCTTGGGGTCATTGCTGGGTCCCTATATGCCTAACTGTTCTCAGTGTGTGTTAGCAAGGAAAATATTCTTAGCCTGGAATACTGGTGCACAGTACAGAAGGCCACTGTATGGAGTGAAGCCCTCCTAATCTTTACTGTTGCACAGGAGAAAGTGTCTTCTCCACTTTGAGCTGGCACACCCCACAAGCCCTTGCCAAGCCAGAGCCAACACTCTTTAGTATCTGTCTTGTGTTAGAGAACACGTGACTTCAACCCCCATACCACTGAGCCGATCTCAGAGACACAGGGCAACACAGAGTTCATACTCATATATATGTTATGTATTGAGGAGGTTTAGAGATTGTACACTAGGATAAGTTTGCAGTCACTGAACTTGACCAGGTAGGAACAGAAGAACACATGGAGGAGAGATGTAAGAGTTATATATGTAAAATTGGGTATTTGAGCTAGGTAGAAAACTTGCCTAGAATGTTCAAGGCCTTGGATCCAAATCCCAGAACTGCAACTCTCCCCACAAGAGATAGTCAGACTTTTGAAGATAAATTTAAGAAACAATAATTTTTCCCATGGATTGGAATTCAGGCCTGTAGCTGGCATAGTGTGAAGATGGTGGAAGGATGCCAGCGTGAGCTGGTCTTACTAGTCTTTCCGAAGTGCAATTCCAGGAGAGACGTGAGCTCTGCACTCCCATGGTCTCTGGAAAGGAACTCCATGCTGTCCTTAGGACAGAGAAAATGGTGACTCAGAGCATTGACCATGTGCTTCAGAGCCCCTCAGGAGCAGCAGGCACTACAGAGATGCAGTGATATAAGGGATGCCCGGAGCTCTAAGCACAGAACCACTTCACCCCACTCACAGCTTCCCAGGCACAGTGAGGAGAGCTCAAGAGCTCGAAGCTCAGTCTAGGAAGGGAATGGGACATGTAGAGAGGCCCGGACCAAAGCCGCTTCGTGGGACTTGGTTCCGTTTGGTTTTCCTTGTTTGTAAAACAAGCTTACTGTTCACACTCAAATCTGCTTTCCATGTTTTTTTTTCCCCCTAAAGACAGAGTCTCTCTCAGCAAAAAGCAGTTGCCAGAGGAGCCAGGAAGGTGTTGGGAGGAGCTGAAGGCATGCAGTGATGCTGCATTAGGTCTTTGATACCTGTGAGATCAGAGGCTGACAAGGGCTTGGTGCAGCTTCTCCTTTCTTACTGTCACGTGACTGCAAATGGGCTGCCCTTTTTTCCAACTCCATTTTCAGCAGTGCCCTGAAAAACAACAAGCCCTAGTTTGTCCAAGTGTGTATTTCTGAATCTAAAAGCTGGTGTTAGAATACTTTAAATGGACATAAGGTAGCTAGAAAGTCTTCTGGGGTTCACCTACACTCACTGTACCCCCAGGGGGCACTGACACCACAGCTTTAATGCAGGCAGAACCATAGTGCCCATCAATTCTGTGGCCATATTATTGTAAGAATTTTCTTCCTCTGACAACAACCCTTCTCCCAGGGTTGGTTTATTTGTTTTTTTCTTTTGAAACGGTTTCTCTGTGTTGTCCTGGCTGTCCTGTAACTCACACTGTAGGCCAGGCTTTCTTGAGACTCAGACCTACTTGAGATGAAGTGCTGAGATTAAGAACGTGCCTCACGACCACCGTCAGGCTTCCTCCCTCCTCTTCCACATCTGCCATCAGCCTGTCACTGACAAGTTTGAAAATGCTAAAACAGTGTCTGTATGTTTTTGAAGTGTAAAGCAGAACATATTTCTTTTTTTTTATAATTGAGCTTAAGAGATAAAATGAATGAATGTATTTACTCTGAATTTGTCAAACTTCCTAAGCAAAAAGTAAAATGCACAACTGGTACCATCAATTGTTTATCATTCGCAAATCAAATATTTTGCTATTTAACCACTGATTATATTTATTATAAAATATATTGAACATAAAATCATTCTTTTGCACAGTTAGAAATGCTGATCAAGAAACTACATATTTAAATTAAATGCTAAGCAAGGATTTGAAATGTGTTTTTTTAAAAACAAAAACAAAAACCACCCTATCATTTAAATGAGACTCATTAGAAACTAATTTATAATGGTTTCTGATACAAACGTGAAGTCCAAGAAGATCAAATGGTAAAAGATGTATTCACACATTCCTTCTGGGTAGGAAATGGTAGAAGCTGGGGAATCCCCAGCATCCTTTGATCCAGAATGTTCCTAATCTTAACCCCTTAAGCGCTGGCACTGCAAGGAAAGCCTTTGTGGCAGGTCATAGGAAGTGGCAACAGCTGGAAATATGTGAGGTGGCCTTCAGGTGGTTTGTGTGTGTGTGAAGTGTACGTACAAATGATGAATTCCATAGATTTGGGTTTTACCCCAAGATCTCATGTAATTTTTTAAAATTTATTTTTATTCCTTGTGCATTAGTGTTTTGCTTGCTTGTATACCTGTGTGAGGATGTCAGATTCCCTGGAACTGGAGTTACTGATAGCTGCGAGCTGCCAGGAGGGCCCTGGGAATTGAACCTGGGTCCTCTGGAAGAACAACTAGTCCTCTTAACTGATGAGCCGTCTCTCTAGCTTGTAATTTTTTAAGTTTCTAACATCTGAAGTTTCTGTAATGTGTACTAGGGTAAGGAACCTGTGTAACATCCTTGAAGCCCTCAGCTCAGCAGGGCCAAAAATCTTTGAATGGTTAAGAATTGGATTGGACATGTTCAAATCCTAACTACTTCCTGTGGGATTCAACTAGAACTGTAGTCCAGTGTCTGTAAAGTAGGCGGGGATATTTCACTTCTCCGTTATGTTTCATTGTAGGACTAGCAGCTTTGAGGGGAGGAAGGATTTCTTTTGCATCGTGGTTGCAGAGATTTCAGGCCACAAGTCAGTCCTTGAATCTTTTGGTAGGTCTGTGGTGGAGGCATTTAGAGAAAGAGGCTATTCATGGTGGACAGTGGACTGGAAGCAGAGAAAAGGGATAAAGGAAGCAACTGGGGCAAGATCTAGTTCCCAAGGAAAACCCCAGTGATCTCTTTCCTGAAGCTACCTAGCCCCTTCCTGCACCACAAAGTAGGAGCCAAGCCTCCAACACAAGAGCTCTGATGGACATTTCAGATGCAAACCATTAACACCTAAAAGTAACTAATGCCCATCTAGACATACCGAAGCAGGCCTTCCTTTCCAGCTACATAGAGTTCACCGTGACAAGCTCTCAAATGCCCTGTTGAGATCTGCTTGGATGCATGTGTTGCTTTCACGAAACATCGATGTTTTCGTTATAGTAGCACTATGAAGTTTTCAGTTTTTCTTAGCTTTAAGGTTTGTGGGGTTTTGCTTGTATTTTTGCTTTTCAAGGCAGGGTTTCTCTGTAGCCCTGGCTGCCCTGTAACTCCCTGTAGACCAGGCTGGCCTTGAATTCAGAGTTCTGCCTCCCAGGGGGTTAAAGGTGTGCACGGTGCCCAGAAGCTTTAAGGTTTCTCATAGGCTATATAGCTTTAAAAGAGCTTAGGTTTCTTATTTTTAATGTTCTTTTATTTGTGTGCATGTATGCAGGTTTGTACCTATAGATGTAGGTGCCCGAATGAGGCCCAAAGAGAATTGTTCTGTAAGAGCAATATGTGTTCTTAGTACTCAGCCGAGCCAACTCTCCAGCCTGGTTCTAAATTCTGTCTCTCTAGTGGATTGTCTTTCTGTGATATGTCAGGAGTGGAGGAAGGCAATAGGTAATTCCATCTGTTTACAGATTCACACATTTCCTCGCGCCTGGTTTCTGATGCTTTGTTTTTACATTTTCTGAGCTTGTTTTATGCCCTAACACATCTTCTGTTCTGCATGTGTATGTAAACATGTGTGAGCATAAGTGTCTTATAGTGGCCAGAAGAGGGTATCATATCCCCCAAACAAGCGTTTAGGATGGTCTTGAGCTGATGCTGACACAGATGCTAGGATCCAAACTCAGGCCCTCTGGTAGAGCAGCAAGCACTCTTAACTACTGAGCTGCCTCTTAGCCCTAAGAATCTATGTTCCTCAGAGCTTCTGGGGACAGTCCTGAGCTTATGGTAGCTGCATCTTTGACCCCATCCTTAATTTGTGTTTCATCTGTGCTGTATCCCAAGTTTGTTCTCCCATTCTTTAACGTGGTCCCTTCTTGTCCTCCAGGATTCTCCTTTGGGATATAAGGAAATCCCCGCAGGCTTCAGGGTCAGTGTTTGAATACTTCTGACTAGTGGATGCCATTTAGACTGTTATTGAAAGCAACGAGGACCTTCCTTTTCTATAGGTTATTTTATCAGGTCACATGGCTAATTAATGTGGGATTTAGCGTTGAGTTCTGCGATGGCTGTGATGTTAACTATTACTGTGACTGGATTTAGAATCCTCTGTGGGCATGTTTATCTGAGAGGGCTTTTCCAGAGAGCGAAGACTCACCTTCAACGTGGGCAGCACCTTTGAAATAGTCAGAGACATCCCTAGCTCCCACCAACGAAAGGGCTAGGAATGCTGTCAGATAACATCCTGGCTAGCACAGGCTATTCCACTTTGCTTTAGCTGACCACCCAGTGTTCCTGCCAACATATCTGCGGGCGTCTTGATGTATAACTTTCTTTGTTATAAAGAACCTTCTTGTCACATTGGAACATAGACTTTGGGGTAACCTAAGTGGCATGACATCATGGAGGGATAACTTTTTGTGAGCTTCCTTCTCTCTCCTGAGGGGGATATTTAAATCAGGAGGAAATAGCTATGAAACAGCCTGGTAGCAAACACAATTCTAGACCCAAGGAGGCCAGGCTCATCACAGTCTCTAATGATCCCTCTCGTTATAATCTAGGGTGTTACCCCGCCTCGCCCTTCTACCTAGTTTGAGACAAGCCCCTCCTAGTTTTGCCTCTGAGCCTGACAGGGTAGTTGGCCTGCCCAAGCTGTCTGGAGTTTCTCCTGTGTTACAAACTCTCTTGCTATATGTCTAGGTTCCACGTGGGTTCTAGGATTTGAACTCAGGTCCTTATACCTGTGTGGCAAGTGTTTTAGCCACTGAGCCATCCCCCAATCCCTGCATATAAGTCTTTTATGTTCATTAAAATGCAAGTTGTGATACACAGGAAGAAGAAAGAGGCGTATATGTATATATGTATGTATGTACTTATGTATATACGTATGTATGTATATATTTTTTTCTCAACCAAACATACCCTGTGTAGGGACCTCTGCAAACCTAGCTGATGAGGGGTAGGTTGCCAGGGCCTATGGACCCTTTTCAGAAGAACTCTGTCCTCTTTATCCCCTTACCCACTGTGCTTGGTTAGCCTCGAATGATAGCATAATATACAGCCTGCTCCGAAACGCCATCTTTTTCTTTGGTTAGTTGGTTGATTTTTCAAGGCAGGGTTTCTTTGCATAGCCTTGGCTGTCCTGGAACTCACTGTGAACTAGGCTGGTCTCATCCTCAAAGATCCTCCTGCCTCTGCTTCCTGAGTGCTGGGATTAAAGGCGTGTGCCACCACTGTCTGGCTCCATCATCTTTTAGACTGTATCATGTTCCACTGTGGTCATACCATAAGCAGGTCATCGAAGGGCGGTTTCTAAGGCTTGGCATTCCAGAGATCCGCTTCAATGAACAGACTCAAACATCTCATTTTCTGCTCCTATATGATCCGGGTGGGTTCCTTAAAGCAGAGTGCTAGCACTTGCATCTGTGTCTTTGATCTGTGGCGCTGTAGTAGCAGACACAGGTCATTCCAACTACAGCCCAGCTAGCTACATGTGTCCAAATAATCTAACTGAATGCATGTTGTGGTACTGTAGCAGCCACCTCGATGTTTCCAGGAACGTCTCTGCGAATGATGTGATTGTTTTGCCACCCCGACTTGTCCCTTGGAGCCACACCCCTGTCCTCTGATTGCCCCAGCTCGTCACAGGGCTCTGGCAGCTCTCATTATCATAACAACGGCCTCTTTTTCTAAGTGCTTGTCCCTCTGAGAACTCACTTCTGTGCCTAGGCCGCCACCTTAAGACCTTGAGAATTCCCCCTCTCCCCCCAACCCAGCAGGATGGCATCCCGTGATTCAGATTCCAAAGCCTTGAAGTAGATCAGCAGATGAATCTCCAAGAGACCTGATTACACAGGCCCTGACCCCACATGCAACTTCAAGCTTGCTGTCACCCTGTCCCGTCCCCCATGCCTCCACCTCCATCCCCCTGCAGCCTTTCATCCTCCTTGCCTCAAGGGGAGCCCATCTCTTCCCTAGGAGGAAAGCAAACAGCAGATGTGTGTGATGTCAGGGTGTGGTATGTGTCCCCAAGCCATGCTGGGGACCTCTCATCTCTGTCTGGCCTTGTTTGCAAGTAAATGCCTTTCTTATAACAGCAGAGTGCTTCGGAGAGGTGAGATGGGGACAGCCCAGGCACCTGGAAGCTAAAAGGCTTTGCTCTGTAAGCAGAATATAAGAAGCATTTTCTGTTGGCATCTCGGCTCACAGTGGTTTAAAACTGTGTGTCAAAGAGTGTGCAAATATTTAGAGGGTCTTAGAGAGGGTGGTGTTGCGGTAGAGGCGGTTCTCACAAAAGACACTGAATCCACACTCAGTGGCCTTTTTGAAGACCTATTTGGAAGCTGGCTGGGTAGAGCCCCACAGAGACTTAAAGAGAAGTGTGTGATGAAGGGCCATAAGCAAAGGGAGAGGTTTTGGTTGATAAATGTGCTTCTGATTTCTGCCTTAGGATGGACAGTTCAGAACCAAGTTGTCCAGAGTGGGACCTGCTCTCAGCCATCTTCCTTATACGAAGATCTAAAACCATACTCTAATTCAACACAAAATGATGATGAGGGAGAGAGAAGAGAAGGTGATGGAGGGATAACCTCAGCTCCCAGTCTTACCCACTGGGCCAGAAAGACAGAACCACCATCCTGTGCAACACTGGGGACCTAACCAGGGAGGCAGTCAGGATACTGTGGCAGAACAAACTCCATATGGGCATAGGAGGGGCATCCTCTGATCTCTCCATTCCCCTCTGTTTGGTATTTTGAGTCCGTAGATCGAAAATTTGTCAACACAATGACTTTAGTTTGTTGGTTGCATGCTGAGTGAGACTATGCTGGTCGAAGGTCACTTGTTTCTTACTGGCTGAGTCCAGAAAAATCACAGATCTTATCTGACAATCTCCAACTATGGTGATGACGGGGTGGGGTGGGGGCAGGGCTCAGGGTTCTGTCAAGACAAGCAAATGAACAACAAATCAGATTCTAGTACGGCTTCCCGGGAAGCAATAGTTTACCCAAACCATGACGTCATGAACCCCTCTAATTACAGAGGATAAATATCCTACAGCAGAAGAGATGAGCCACATTGGGGAAAATGTGACCCGAGTGTCAACTGATCAAATGAGTTGTAATTTTGTTGACTAGTCTGGGGGGCTTTTCTTGGCATCGGGGAGTTGTTTCTTAGTTATCAGGTGGAGAAGCAGTTTGTTCTGCAGACACTAGAGGGCAGCAGAAGGCAGCATTTGTCACATTCCAAGGGCACCAGGGGCTCAGGTTGATGACCAGCTCAAGTTCCTGGGGCTGTGCACACCTCTCTTTTTGCTCAGTCACCTCTGTTTTAAAGCCAGGAGGTACCTTTCCCTGATCGTGTAACAGCCTACCTCCCCTGCTCCCCTTCCTCCAGAGACACAGGAAGCTGGATGAGGTTCCCGGTGTCTTAGCACTTCCTGCGCCTCCTCCTGACATGCCCCCAGTACTTAGAAGGCTTGGGAAACAGAGGTCCCAGCTGTGACTGCAATGTGGCCCCTCAGACAGGCCACGGAACATTTGGAAGGCACAGCGGGCCAAGGGTGGAGGCCTTTCCCTGGCTTCTCAGTTGCTGGCTTCAAGGGTGATGAGGCACCACGCGTGGGCAGGCAAAGGTTTTTCAGAGCAGCAGCAGCAGCAGCAGCAGCAGCAGCAGCAGCAGCAGCAGCAGCAGCAGCAGCGTGGCTTTGAAGGCAGCCTCGCTCCCGACGGCTGTTAGTCCCAGGAACAGTTTTCTGACTCCATGTCTTGATTGTGGCAGGGGTGTCTGTCCGCACCATGGAGGCCAGTTCCTCGCGCTGCTCTCTGCTTCCTGAGTTTCACACACACATGTCCTTTTCCGGCCTTCTTACTATTTTGTCTGGAGCCAGTCTCCAGCACGCCTTCAGTCTCTTCCTGTTTAATTAAAGTGGTTTTTATTTCTGACGCTGATACAGCGGTTGAAGGCAAGCAACAGCTGTAGCCTGAACCCAGCACTGGAATCTGGGTCTCTGAGTCCCATCAGGTGATTCAGAGGGCGTTCGACCGTGAAGCCAAACTTCCTTCATGACCATTGTGACTTGTCTCTGCTTCCACAGTGAGTGACTGTGGACCCCTGCCACCCCCCACACTCCCCTGCCACTGCTGATAATGGCACAGGGGTCTGGTGGGGGTGATCTCTCAGGGACCATGCTGAAGGTTAAGCTCATAGTCCTAATTCTCCTAACAAGCATCGACTTAGACAGCTGAGGCAGCCCAGAGCGGTTAATCAGGAGCTGAGCATGCTCACACAGACTAGCATAGCTTGCCTGGGTCCACAGCTACCCTGGCTGGTAGAACAGACAGACCCGGAGGTACCTGCTGATACCCTCACCTACGTCCGAGGGCTTCCTGCCTGTGAAGCCCAGCTGGCCTGGATTCCCTGCTGCGGTTCGCAGACCAGCATTAGAAAAATGGAACCTGGGGCTGTATAGATGGCTCAGTGGGTAAGAGAATTTACGCTCACAGAGGGACTCAGCGCCCACATAAGAGACTAAGAGTAGCTGTGTGTGCTTATAAGCCCAGCCCTGGGGGACAGGGACAGAGAAGGATAGCTGGGACTTGCTGCATTCGAGAATAGCTGGAAAAACAAAGAGCTATGGGCCGTGTGTGTGTGTGTGTGTGTGTGTGTGTGTGTGCGCGCGCGTGCACAAGTGTATACATGTAGGTCAGAGGACAACTTGAAACAACTCGCAGCATTCTATTTAGCATGTGGGGCTCCAGGCTCAAACTCAGGTTAGGAGCTTGTCATTAGTTGCCCTTATAGCTGCTGGCCCATCTCACAAGCCCCCAAACTGGAGCTTAGATCTGAGACCTGTGTCAATTGAATCATGGGGCAAGCAGATCCTCAGATACATCTAACTAGAAAATCATAGGTGTTTCTGAAGAGTATTCGTTGAAAGATGAAGGAAAAAGAAAGGATGGTTGATCTTGTTACCTTGATGGGGATTAGAATCTCCATGGTAACAAACCTCTGGGCATATCTTTGAGGGAGTTTCTAGATCGAGGTGATGGGGGTCAATCAGCCCTGTCAATGCAGTAACTCCTGCTTTTGCCTGCTGGTCCTGGGTGAACCCGAGTTGATTCACAAGCCCCAGGGTGATCCTGTCTCTGCCTCCATAGTTTTGGGGTTACAGATGTGAGCTACTGTGCCCCCATTTTTATCCATATTCACTTCTGTCCTCATACCACTTAACAAACCCAGTGATTTGAGATGCCACCTTTATTTAATACCTGCCGTGATAGACTGCTCCCCCAGACTGTCAGCCAGAATAAACCCTCCCTTGAGGGAGGTTTTGTCGGGTGACTGGAAAGTAACTGATACAGGCCCAGAGAGCCTCAAGGTAACAAACGCGGACCTGTGGCAGCAGCATGCTCTAGGGTGAAAGTGACCTGTCAGAGCAGGGTATAAAGCATTCTCCACCCAGGACTCCTTTTTGTTCAAGAGATTTCCATGCAATCCTGGGTAGATAGACATATAGAACATGTACACAGAGTGTCTTAGGGTTTTATTGCTGTGAAGAGACGCCGTGACCGCAGCAACTCTTACAAAGAAAAAACGTTTCATTGGGGCTGGCTTACAGTTTCAGAGGTTCAGACCATTTTCACCATGGCAAGAAACATGGCAACATGCAAGCAGACATGGTGCTGGAGAGGTAGGTGCAAGTTCTACATGTGGATCCACAAGCTGCAGGAAGTGACAGTGACATCCTGGTTAGGCTTGACCTTCTGAGACCTCAGAGCCCACCCCCCAGTGACACACTTCCTTCAACACCACACTCACTTCAACAAGGCCACACCTCCTAAAAAGTACCACTCCCTATGGCCTACGAGGGCCAGTTTTACTCAAACCACCACCTTGATCAAATCTGTCCTGGTAGAAATAAGTTGGTTCTACAACAATTCTTTGGTATATAATGGTATTTGCAATTTTACCGTTTAATTAAAGATGGAAGGAAATCTGCATACCAATGATGTCTGCCTCGGGGTATACATCAGCAGTCAGTGTTTTTCAGAGTTCATTTGCTGTTTTGATATTATACTTGCCAGTGCTGACAAGACCGCCACACATAAGTACGTAATACAAGATGAGAGGAGTACATTTAGGGCGTTTCAGAAACGATTGGAGATCCCACCACAATCCTAAGCCAGAATTCATTTTATGATACTGAAATCAACATTCCACACAGCAATTTTTAAACTCAAGTATGGGGAGAGAACCAAATCCCGAGGTAGTCTCATGATACCTTCGCACTGAGGAATGTCTGTAAGGCACTCTTTGGGTTTTGATAATTAAGCCATTATGTTTCACCAAGACTAGGCAACTGTGGAGATATAGAAAAGGCTGTAGCTCATAACAGAGGGCTCAGTTCTGCGCCAAGGTGATTCGGGCAGCCTTCATTGGCGCTGTGCGGTGGGACAGCATGCACCGTCAAAAGGGCACAGGTTGTACGTTTTTTTTTTCAGGAACAAGGCTTCGCTGAGGCCCCATGACGCCGCATGGGTAGACAGGAGCACCTCAGAGTCATGACAGGCTTGGTTTGGGATTCATTTTTGGTTATTACATAAACTTTATGGTTGGCAAATTGTTTCAACCCGCACCCTTCAGGCATGCTATTTCACATGGGGATCAAAGGGGGCGTGGCTTGAGCCGAGCACGCGTGGAACCCAGGGAAACGACCCGGTCACTCACGGTTGTGGTAAGCTGTATTCATCACTCACTGGGGTTTCTTTAGAAAGATGCGGCTTCCATTTGAAAGCCATGCTGGATCTGAAAGCGGCGTGGCTGAAGCCACTGGCAAGACTAGGAGCTTGTTGTCCGTCCCTCCCCCATCAGTCTCTATTCATCCTAAACTCCCTGCTCCCTCAAAAGCACCTTACTGAGGAGTCAAAACCTCTGGATCAGGATGCTGCAGTGACCACAGTGGGCATTGAGCAAGGACAGAGAGGAAGACTCCCCTGGCGGTCTCTCCTGACTCAGTCTTTGCCCTCCTTCTGCCTGCTAGTCCTGTGGGAACCCTGGCTGAGAAGCAAGCCCCGGGACGCTCCTGTCTTTGCCTCTATAACTTTGAGGGTTACAGGTGTGGACTGCTGTGCCCAGCGTCTTTATACACACTTTTGTCCTCATAGCCAACGAAACCTAATGATCAGGGATGCCACCTTGAGTGCATTTAATTTATGATGCCCATGGACCTATTTTTGGATTTTAAAAATTCTATTTAAAGCCTGGTGGTTGGTCTTACCTTGTCTTCCACAAACACTACGTTAATTCACTGTACAAGACGTATAATTTTATTATTTTTTTTTTATCTGATGGGGGCATGTCTCATTTCCAGCAGCATCCCGTCTTACTTAGCTCCTGGCTCTTTTCTTTGTCTTTGTTTTTCTGTGACTTTGGATAATCTTTCTTCCTCATGGGAAATCTTGGTGCCTTTGTTGAAATCATAACAGACAAATAGACCAACTCGGGAGAAACTTGGGTTCTCATGACTCAAGCTTCCCATCGCTCAGGTTTAATAGTGGGTCTTTCACCTGTATTTTACAGTTCTCTTCACGGAGCTTTCTACATTTCTTCTCTCTCTTTTTTTCTTTTCTTTCCTATCCTTTCCTTCTCTTTCTCCTCCTCCTCTTCTTCCTCCTTTCCTTTCCTTTCCTTTCCTTTCCTTTCCTTTCCTTTCCTTTCCTTTCCTTTCCTTTCCTTTCCTTTCTTTTCCTTTTATTCAAGACAGGTTCCCAATACGTAGCTCTGGCTGTTGTAGAATGCACTATGTAGACCAGGCTAGCCTAGAACTCACAGTGATTCACCTGCCTCCAGAGTGCTGGGATTAAAGATGTGCCCCACTGCACCTGGTTTTACATGTCTTGTTAGATGTTTGTTTCGAAGTATTTTACACTGGCTTTTGGTTATTAATCAATTGGTTCTTCTCTTTCATGGCACTTCTTTTAACTGGCTCACGTCTGTGAATGAGAAAGCCATTTGTTACTTGGTTTTATATTAAATTTACATTTTGTTCATTCATTCATTCATTCATTCATTCATTTGTTGTTGTTGTTAATAATATGTGACGGGCATGTGGGACCTTGTTACCAGACAGGCATAAGAGCTGGTGAGGTTGAGTGAACTCAGACTCTGGAAATCTCAGGGCCTTGAGATCCACAGAAGTTCTTCTGGGCTACTCTCTATGCACTCCTGACCTGCTCTGCGCCACTATGACACCCCACTGAGGACCACGGCACTCAGTCCTGTGGGGAAAACACCTGGAGTCCTTCCCCATGCAAATAGGGCATCAACAGCATCCCGAACTGAGCCAATAGGAAACGCCTATCCCTAAATCCTGCCAATAGGAAACACCTATCCCTAAATCCCGCCCCACTTCTCAGTGTTCCTAAAGTCCCTGTCACCTGGGATAAAGTGCTTAATCGTCTCAGAACCTATGACTAAGTGGCATGGTTCACATTCTCACTGGGGTATGAGCACCCCGCCCTCCATTTCCAGAGCTCTGCATCAGCACAAATGATGCTAAACCCCTTAAACAGAATGTATTCCTCTTCCTTTATGTCCAGTTCCTAGAAACCAGCTTTCTATCTTTGTTCATTAAGAGTTAACTACTACAGGGGCCTTGGAGGGGGAAGCATACTGTATCTGTCATTTTGTGTCCCCTACCCCCCCAAACCCCACAATGGGTTCAGTGAGATATATCACCCACACTGTTATACATAGTTACAGTTCTTTGTCATAGTCTTCAGAATTCTCTTGTGCTAACATACTAAAATGTATCTGTTATATTATCTACATTATCAATAATGTTTCCATGAACATTCTTCTACAGAAGGTAGGCACGGGTTTCTGTTGCATGTGATGTATCACCTAGAGGCATGCATAGGAATATACTCATGTATGATAGGACATCTTGTAACTGTATTATATTTAGATTTGTGCAATTTAACAGCAGGGATATGTTCAGAGAAATGGACCAGAAGGTGATTTTTCTTGAGTGATCACCATAGAATATTCTTACATAGACTTCAATGCTTTATAGATCAAGCACTCAAAACAGCCTTTTGGGGCAATCAAGGGACAGTAAACATGAGTTGTTTAAGACTGTTGCTGTTTCAACATGGTGTGCTGCTCACAGCTAACCTTTTTAAAAAGATCTATTTTGTGACTTATTTGTGTGTGTGCGAGTGCGGGAACGCACTTGAGGGGGATAGTTCCTTCCAAACCACATCAGCAGGCTCACGAGGTGAGCCTATATTAAGTTGCTTTTCAAAGTAGGTCGCTCACTTAGCAAGGCTCATATTTCAGCGTGGCCTGACCCACAAATGGGATTGGAGGCTGCCAGAAGATTTCGACAAAGACGCTAACCTCGTACCACTGCTATGTGGAAATTGTCTTGTCTTAACGTGGTCAGAGCTTGATGGAGAAGCCATCAACCCCCTTTCTTCCATGGTCTTCAGTAAGACTTTAGTGAGAGGAGCCTCTGTCATTTTGGTCAGACCCAAGGAGACAAAAGAGGCTGGCGGGATGAGTCAGCTTCCCCGACTCCACTTCCCCATGCTCACCTCACCACATCAGTGAGCCAGGCCCTGGGGAGAGACGTAAACACAGCCATGATGGTGATATCGGTTCTCACAGGGAGGTTAGGAGCAAAGGACAATGGGAAATTTCCCTTACCCATCATGCTCTGGGTAGAAGGAATTTCATGAACTACGTCTTTTATTTGTGTTGCTTTCTTTATACTATAGAAATTTTGGGAGTTTTTGTTTGGTCGGTTGATTTGGTTTTTTTTCGAGACAGGGTTTCTCTGTGTAGCCCTGCCTATCCTAGAGCTCATGCAGTAGACCAGGCTGGCCTCGGACTCACAGAGATCCACTTGCCTCCACCTCCATCCCAGCTGGGCTAGAAAGTCTGGTTTTTAAAACTGTTTCAAAGTTACCAGTCTGAACTTCAGTGTTCTGGTCTGCTGCATACAGGTGTGAATGGAGAAAGTATAAGGGCTTCTTTGGTGTGACAGACAGTGTACATTAGCATACAGTGTATTTTAATGGAATTCCTAGGTGACAGTTTTCATTCCCTCCCCCTTTTGTGACATCACACACCTCTTCATTGTAAGTCAAACTGAGGCAATAAACTACCTTCTTTGACATTTATTTCTCTTTTGGTTGTTCTTTGATAGAAAGGAGACAAAATGGAATTTCAAGGTCAGCTTTGGCCACCTCCTTGCTTATTAGTGTCAATTATCCAAAGGTGTCTCTGCATTGGGATTGTACTTCTCTGTCACAACCAAACAGTATCCAATAGTCTTCCTAAAAAGTGCTAAAGTACCCACTGCCTGAACTGAAGCTGGCCCAGCTAGGGTGCTTTGTCTGAAGCACCCCCAAAACAAAACAGGGAAAGAGGCCATCCAAGAACACACAAGACGTATAAATAACAGAATTCGGCGGGACAGAATCCCATCAAAGTTACTGTGACAAATGCATATGACCCCCAATATTGGCAAACCAAAGAGATTTTCAGTAAGAGGGCTCTCGTGGTAGGCAGAACAACTGAGCACAATTTTCGTGTGATAAATGTTACGTTCAGAAATTTCCCATCAATTCTCATTGATGTCAAAAGAGTTATTTTTGAAAGCACTTAGTTGTTTGGGGTGGGGGTGGGGATGTTAAACTTCCCAGTCCTGGAGAAGGGAATGCAACTTTGCTGGCTCATTTAGTCAATTCAGAATACAACTGCATGGAAATCACTACTTATCAAGCACAGCTTTAGGCCCTAGGATTAGAGAGGGCCTGGATGAGACCATGTGGTCCTTAGCTTCTTGGAGGTCATATGACCTCAGGGAGACAAAGGTCTCCGTGACACACTCCATTGGAGTCAGAGGAGTCCATTGGCAGCTTCTACTGAGGAGTACTTGGAGATATTGAGTGTCACGGACAAATGACCTATCCAGAGGATGGGACTGGCTTCCTGCCCTTGACACGAGAAATCAAAGGAACACCAGTCAAAGAGAGCAGGTGTCTTCCTTCTGGGTATGCTCTTTCTCCAGAGCCTGAAAAATCCACGCACTGTCTGATTAAGCAAAGGATTCATTGTATGCATGGTGGTACACGGACCAATCAAAACATACCGTAAGCCATTCTTTCCCAGAGAATTGAAAAGCCATCTCCTGTGGCATAATTATCTAGCAATAGGTTTAATCTGGGGGAAAATGATATGCTAAATAACCACATCTACTTCTCTTCAGTGGAAGGTCAGTATATATTTTAAGTTCTGCAGCTAAAAATCACCAATGTCTGTTTTATTTCATGCCACGAATTGGAAGCGTTTGTGGGACAGAATGCTACTCTCCGTTCAGTAGGTTGTTTAAGGCTCCTTAGCGGTTTTATCCGGTAACTGCTTTCAGCTTTAAGAAATTAATATTTCCATTCGGTTTTCAGATCCAAAGACGCTGTAAGCAGATTCTTCTGTTTTCCAACGCCTTATCCTTCGGTTAGCATGGTTTAAGGTCATCAATCATGGAACAGAGAGTTTAAAAACTCTGGCTAACGGTCTGACACAAATAAAACTTACATCTGAGTGGTGTTGTGCTTGTTCAAGGATTTCAGGAATTGGTCAAAGTCAGAGCTCAAAAATGCCCTAGGACTTTGCCTCCTACTCAGCTTGGGAATCTGCCCCTTGAATTAATTCAGGTAAGGTCCAGAGCAAGCCAGCAACTGAGGAGCCTGGAAGAACAACATGGTGGCTGATTGCCTGGGCTATTCAGCAAGTTTCTAACCATCTGCAAAATGGTTCCCCTTCTTTCCTGCTTTTTTGGGGACCCGAGGGTAGATTGTTTAGAAATACAAAGAAATAAATCATAGCAGTTGTGGCTCTGCTCTCTGAAGGTCCCTCTCCTTTCCATCACTAGGGGACCAAAGTTCATCCCTAAGGAGCCCTATCTTGGTCACCCTATGGGACTCAAGGTTACTACCAGTCTAAGCTTTCTGTCCAAGTGCCCTGCTTCCTGACATATCACGTGAGTGTCCTAATGTCATGATAACAAATGACTTCAACCTTGGGACCTTGACAGCTCCTCTATCTCTTCCTGTTTGAAGGTTGGAAGTCTGAAATGATTCCTTTGGGATGACATCAAGCCTAGGGATGTTGACCTCTCTCTAAGCCCTGGGGCAGACTCTGTCTTGTTTGCATTTGTGAATTCCTACATTCCTTGGCTAGAGGTTCCTTTCCACCTACAAGTCCAGGGCGGCCAGGCCATACTTCCTCATGCCAGATCTTTTTGCTTTGGCTTTGCTTTGTTTTAATTTGAGACCTGGTCTAGGCTAGCTTGGACCTTACAATGGTGACCAGGCTAGCCACAAACTTGTAGCAATCCTCCTCCCTCTGCCTCCTAAGTACACAGATGACAGGTGTACACACCATGCTAGGCTCTCTCTTGCCTCCAGGCCTCGTCTTGACCCTCACCTTCCTGTCTCCATCTTCTCTTGTCATCTCTGTTAAAGCCTTGGTCCCAGCTCTCTAGTCCCAGATAACCCTTATTTTAAGGTCAACAGATGGCAGCAGGGATTGCTTCTTGCCATGTAGCTAATGAGGTCATGTGCACACTGGGGATTTGTTATTATGTTTATGCACTCATGGGGTCAGCAATGTTAGCAAAATTTACTTTCTCTCTCTAGTGACTCCCCCTGACGTTAAAAGGTAGCTAGCCGAAAGAGAAGACATGCAGAACCCATCTCTATTTACTCAACCATATCCGTATGCATGCCCTAAGTCAACTATGGTCCCTCAAGTGCTGAGCCAGAAAGGGCCTTCATGGCACCCTGGAATCACTTCCTTATGACTCTTTGTGACCCTCTGTCTTAATTAGGGTTTTACTGCTGAAAAGACACCATGACCAAGGCAATTGTCTAAGGAATAACATTTAACTGGGGCTGGCTTGCAGGTTCAGAAGTTCAGTCCATTGTCATCAATGCAGGAGGATGGCAACATCCAGGCAGGCATGGAGCTGGAGGAGTTAAGAGTTCCATATCTTGTTCTAAAGGCAGCTAGGAGAAGACAGGCTTCCAGGTAGCTAGGATGAGGCTATTAAAGCCCATACCCACAGTGACACACCCACCCCTACAAGGCCACACCCACCAAACAAGGCCACATCTCCTAATAGTGCCATTCCCTGGGCCAAGCATATTCAAACCACCACACCCTCCTTGCTACATTCATTCTGCTTTCCCCAACAACCTGCAAGCTTTTTGCCCCTACAGATTCATCCAGGTTGATAAATCCATGTATTCTTTTCCACTCAACTCCTTTCCTTGGAATGCATTTGTCACCCATGATATCATGCCAACAACTTATTCTTTTTTTTTTTTTTTTTTTTTTTTTTTTTGTGATAAGAAGAATTATATAGTCTCATATGTTGTCTGCTCTGACAAAGTGTCTGATTCAACTTTTGGTCTCATTTGTGATTTTGGTTTTATTACTGAATTTGTAGAGTTCTTTATATTTTCCTGGGTACCAGTTTCTCTACCGGATATGTTTTTAAAAAGATTCTTTTTTCATAGTACATAGGTTGCCTTTTCTTTCTTTTTTTTTTTGGTTTTTCGAGACAGGGTTTCTCTGTGTAGGCCAGGCTGTCCTGGAACTCACTCTGTAGACCAGGCTGGCCTCGAACTCAGAAATCCGCCTGCCTCTGCCTCCCAAGTGCTGGGATTAAAGGCGTGCACCACCACTGCCCAAAATTTATTTTTCTAAAGATTTCTTTTTCTTTCCTAATTTTTTAATACTTGACTTCTTTCATGTTTTGATTGTATCTGTGTCTGCAGCATGGTTGGTGAGCTTGGTGCTCACAGAGCTCATCAAAGGGCATCAGATCCTCTAAAACTTGAGTTACAGATGGCTATGAGCTGACACATGGGTGCTAGGAATTGAACCTTGGTCCTCTTCAATAACAAATCCCCTTAACCACTGAGCCATCTTTCCAGCCTTCTTCTTCTTTTTTTTCCCCCTGTGAGTAAGCACAGGCGGGATTTGAACTCGGGAGAGATAGCTGCCTCGAACTCCAGAGCGGTGCGCCACTGCTGGCAGGCTCTTTTTTTTTTTTTCCCAGCCTTCTTTTATTTAATAAATACTTCACTAAGTCTTTGTTTGTTTCAGAAAATGTATTTTCATCATACTCCCTGCACCTCCCATTCAAGGATTTCATGTCCTTTTAATTTTTTTTATTTAATAACTCATGACTCCAATCTGGGCTGCCCAAATACATTTGGGTATAGGGCCATTCATGGAGCACGGTCAACCTACCGGGAGCCGCAGTCTCAATGAAAACTGGCTCACCCCCATCCAGAAGTCATCAACTGTCGGTACCTCCTCGCGAGGGGTGGGTCTCACAAGCCCCTCCCCTTCCATGCTGGAGTATTGACTGGCTTGCACGTGTGCAGATAACCACAGACGCTGTGAGACCATATCGTGAGTACAGGGTTCCATCACGCTCAGTTTTCCCCTGGCTTCTGGTTCTTACGATCTTTCTGCCCCCTTTTCTGGAGTGGAACCTGAACCTTGGGGAGTAGTGCTTTAAAATTTTTTTTTTTAATTTTCACCATGCCAGCCATATTGTCAAACAGATTTTTTAAAGTTATTATAAAACAATGGGTTTCATTTTGATATTTCATATCTGTCATTGGATCTTACTCATATTCACTGGCTACTGTAGTGGGTTGGCCTGATGCTTCTTGTATTCTAATGCTAATACTGATTCCTCAAGAGGTAATTGTCTCTGACCATCATGTACTCCGGTGATGCCACAGGAACCTTCTCCCCAATTTAAGTGGCCAATAAAAGGCTAGAGCTTTCGGTTGAGCAGTGAACCTTGGAGATCTACCTAGCCTAGAGGGTAGGCTGCCCCGGTCCCTGGTCCCCAGCCTCCATCCAGTACCTGGGAAAGCAGGGCCTCAAAACGAGGTGGAATAAAGTCTCATGTAGTCGACAGCTTTATTCAGAGCATCGGGCAATTTATACTCAGAGGGTTAAGAAGAATCACATGGGTAAGATGTGCAATCACAAGGACACAGTGGGGCAAAACTGTGTTTTTCCTTAGAGGCGTCTAAACAAGTAACAACAGCCAGCTGGAATGAATAATCTGAGGTAATCTCACTCCTATCCAGTACACCCAGGAGGGGCACAGAAGCGCGTTCCAAGAACAATTCCACAGTTTTCAAAGAAACTGAGATGGTAAGAGTCTTGTCTGTTTTCTTGGAGTGTTCTCACAAGCATTCAGAAATCTCCCCACACAATTCCACGCTTGGACTGTGTTCTAACATTCCACGATGCTTACTGAGTTTTGGGACCTTTTGAGGAGAAGCTGCTGTCTAGTTCCAATTTCCGGTTCAATCAGGTGACTTTTTTTTTTTTTTTTTTTTAAAGTTTGTCATTCTTCTTCTATATGCTAACTGCAGTGTGTTTCCAGAGATGACATTTGCTTTCTGACTGACGTGGCCTGAATACAGGCCCAGAGAGAGCAGTATACTTGATTCTTTACTTTTGGGTGTTCTTTTTACAGTTCAGATCTCATACTCTAGTGGTCTCTAAGAATGGTCAGGGGCTTTTAGTTTTGGAATACCATGATGAATTTATCTGTCTGTCTGTCCATCTGTCTATCATCTATCCCTCCTCCATCTGTCTATCCTATGTATCTATGTATGTATGTATGTATATATGTATGTATGTATGTATGTATGTATGTATTTATCCATCATCTATCCCTCTGTCTATCCTATGAATGAATGAATGTATGTATGTATGTATGTATCTATCTATCCGTCATCCATCTACTCATCTGCCCACCAGCATCTCCCCTCTCTTCCTTCATCCATCTACCAATCTAGATCTTGATTGAAATTTTAGTCACATATGTAATGTGACGTAGTATTTACATATGACCTATGCCATGCCCCAGCAAGCTTTCTGTCATGTCTCTGTTAAGGAATGCAAAGATATAAAACCATACATAAGTGCTGTGTAAATAGGCACTATACTGTGGGTTTATTGTTTTGCTGTGACAATGTCTTGCTATTGTAACTATTGTAGCCCTGGTGAACTTGATAGTCTATCTTATACCCCAGGCTGGCCTTGGACTCATGGAATTCCTGCTTCAGCCTCTGGAGTGCTGGGATTTCAGGCATGCACCCCTGAATCACCACAGGGCAACCTCTCAATAGGTTTAGAACACAGTCCTCCCCTCCCCCGGCAAATATTCACAGCCAACAGTTGGCAGGATGCACACCTGCAGAGCCCATGGTGAGGAAGGGTGACTACTGGGTTTTGTATTTGTCAGTGTCCTTTCTTATACAGGGAACTCATTGAGATGACGTCTTGCGGACAGGTGCCTGACCCATGAGTAGTGAACTGGAAATGAAAAGAAGGTCAGAGAAGATCCTTTTTCTTCTCCAGGCAGATGTTACCAGCACCCGATGAGAGATCCAGGGCTCTGACAGCTGCTGGGAATGACAGCTGCCATAGGCTGCCCAAGAATGTACAGGGATGGACTGGAAAGATGGCTCAGTGCCTAAGAGTACTGGTTGTTCTTACAGAGGCCCCGAGTTTGATTCCCAGCACCTACAGGGCAGCTCATGACCATCCATAATTCCAGTTCCAAGGATCCAATGCCTTGTGTGGGCACCAGACATGCACATGATCCATATACATACATGTGAGCAAAGCATGCATTATACATATACATACACATATATTCCACACACATGCATAAAGAATGCATGGAAAGGCCCCCGCCAATCAAGAGGATAATTAGTAAATATCCTCTTTCCCTCCTCTTACCTGATGCTCACGAATCCACCAGAGCCAGGGACATGGCACAGCTGGGTTAATTTAGGCCTGCATGGGTTAATTCCTGTGTCCTTCATTCGCTCTTATTAATCTACTTTTTTGTGTATGTGCCACTATTAAGCTGTCTTTCTGTTACTATGGCTTGGTAGTATAATTTGAAATCAAACATTGTGATATTCTAGCATTTTGTTTTTGTTTTTGTTTTGTTTTTTGTTTTTGTCCAGCTCTTTTTTTTTTTCTTTCTTATGTGAAATGCCAAATATTCTGGAAACATTAGATATTATTTCAACACTCAACAATTCAAATTTATCAATTGGTAATTTTAGGCCCCAAGCTCCCAGAATAACAACTCAGACTCAAAAAATATTTACAAATACCTAGGCCATAGAGCTAGGCTTGTTCCCTCACTAGCTAATAATTTAAAATAACCCATTTACTCTAATCTACATTCTGCCACATGGTGGGTTACCTCTGCTCAGGTACCATGTGTCTGTGCTCCTCATATCTTCCCTGGCCTCTCTCCCATGCCTGGCTGTATTCCAGAATCCCTTCTGTCTCTAGGACGTCCCACCTTCTATTCTACCCTTTCCTATAGGCCATAGGCTTCTTAATTGACAGGTGATGCATCCATACAATACACAAGACATTCTCTCAACAGTTTCATAATTCCTTACCATGGCCTGATGACTCAGTGAATAAAGTATTTGCTGTGTGAGGACCCACAGCAGATTCCTAGCACCTATAGATAAAGCTAAGTCTTGAACCCATGGCAATCCTCTTGCCTCAGCCTCCTGAGTGTTGAAATTACAAGCATGAAGCCAGGAGGTAGTGGCACATGTCTTTAATCCAGCACTCAGGAGGTAGAGGCAAGTGAATTTCTGTTCGACTTGAACAGAGGCCAGGCTGGCCTACAGAGCCAGTTTCTGATAACCAGGGGTACACAGAGAAACCCTATCTGGAAAAAAAAAGAAAAGAAGAGGAGAGGAGAGAAGAGAAGGGAAAAGAAAGAAATTGTAAGCCACACACACCAGCAATGGTCTAATGATTCACCCTCTCTGTTTTGTTACTGGGAGTATTTCATTCACAATGTACCCTCACTTCTTCAGAAGCAGCGTAGTTACCCTTTTGCAGAAGCTGCAGGCTCAGCTAGCATGCTTTTCTACCTCCTGGCTGCAAACAGGAGGACTTAGGAATTCTGTCAAAGAAAGGAGCTGTGAAGCAGAGGAAAGGACTCATTCAAGCTTAATTCAAGTCCTTGTAATGTCAGCAGCTACCTACAGATGCTGTGTGGGCATCCATGCCTGCTACATGAAGAAGTCATTCAAACCAGGGCAGGATGCTCAGAAAAAGAGGTCTTTGGACTGAAGGGCTAAGCCACCGAATAGTTCAAACACTGGAGACTGAGATGAACCCATGGGGGTGAGTGGAGATGAGAAACTGGGCTTACACTATTCCAGCATGGGAATGTAGGAAGGAAACGGGTTGGAGACAGAATTAAAAAGGGAATTAAAATTACCGTGTGACTGAGTACATCATGTGTTTCTTGTAGCACAAAATCATTCGGCAATATAATGGGTGACAGTTTCCCAAAGGTCTCCTGCGTTCCAGACTTGTAGGTCAGGCAGTACCATCGTTTCGAGAAAGTGGGACTCTCGGGTGGGGCCCAGTAGTAAAGGGTTAGGTCACTAGGGATCTGCCCAGCAGAGGAGACTAAGACTGTGTCTTCTTTCTTGCTCTTTGACTTCTCAGACACTGAGGATTGAACAGGTCTCCTCTGCCATAAGCTTCCCACTGCAGCATCCTGCCCTGCTACAGGTTCAAAAGAAATGAGTCCAAACCATAAGCCAAAATGGCTGTTCTCTGGTTTTAAGTTGAGTCCCTCAGGGATCTTGTCGTAGTCATACAAACCTGACCATTGCCTGAGTGAGATATTTATAAGGATAAGAAATCTCAGGAATGGAGAGTGGCTCAGTGGGTAAGACTCCATTGTGCAATGGACCCGAGTTCAGGTCTCTACCACTCACAGAAGTTGAACATGGACCTGTGTGTTCCTATTAACACAGTACTATGTGTATAGGGTGGAGATGGAAGGTTCCATGGCTCTTACTGGCATCAAACAGGATACCCAATGCCCTCTCCTGGCCTCCATGTGTATATGTGGACATATACATCTACACATAGAAGCTCACATGTATCATGAACACACACAAACACACAAGGAAATCTCTCCCATCTGTCAGGTCACAGGATATACCAGCATCTTGTTTTACTACAAGTAAACACATTGTAGACAATTGAGACAATATATAAACCATTCCATTATACTACTATAGCTACAAATGCCTCTTGCTATCTTCCCACCCTTAATAAGACAAATGTATACTTTTCAATCCTCAAATTTGAACTTTTTTTTTTTTTTAAAAAAATATACCCTGTTTCTGTTATTTCTGTTCTCTCACAAGTGGTTTTCACTGTGCCAACATGTGCCATGTTATGAACTTTCCATGTTTGCATAGTAATCCATTGCTTTACACATTCCAGCCTTAGAAACCTTACCCGGTGTTTGATGAACATTCCCGCTGCTACATCTAGAAATGATGCTCTGTAGCTTGTATTTGAAAATAACTGATGCTCCTTTTGTGAGAAGGATGGTGTCTCAGCTAGGGTTTCCATTGCTGTGAAGAGACACCATGACCAAGGCAACTCTCATAAGGACAACATTTAATGGGGGCTGGCTTACAGGTTCAGAGGTTCAGTCCATGATTATCATGGCAGGAAACATGACAATGTTTAGGCAGGCATGTTGCTGGAGGAGCTGAGAGTTCTACATCCGTTCCAAAGGCAAACAGGAGGAAACTCAGCATCCTCAGACAGCTAGGAGGAGGGTCTCAAAGCCCACACCCATAGTGACACACTTCCTCCAACAAGGCCACACCCACTCCAAAAGACCACACCCACTCCAAAAGGCCACACCCACTCCAACAAGGCCACACCTCCTAATAATGCCACTTCCTGGGCCAAGCATATTCAAACCACCACAGATGGATTCTTAGTCACATGTTATCTGTGTCGAGAGCAGAAACATCAAAGAATTTCTTATGTGCATGCATTAATATTGGTGCGTTAAGGTTGGACATTTTAAAGCCTTAGAAATTCTGTTGGGAAATTTTTGCATTTTAAGTCACTCCTGAGTCATGAGAACTTTGCCTAACCTGTGGTCAGAGTGGCACTTTGGTGTTTCTTGCACACTGGCCCAGCCTTTGCTGGGTTTTGAATGAGCGAGTCAATGAACGGCTCTAACTCACTCATGATGAGCTATCAACCCAATGTTTCACCATCTGGATGCAGTTTATTTTCAGTGTACTCTGATGTTGGCAAGATCTGGACAGTGATTTAGACAGAATGTGCTCTTCTGTGCTCGAGGTTTGCTGGAGTCTGGAGTGTGCCCTGAGAACATGATCTATGGCGTCTGTGTGAGGTTTGGGGCTTTGCTTGCTGGACCATTGTCCACCAGTGTCTCCACACACTCCCCTCTGAGAAAGGGAAAGTTCTCGCCTGTGGTGGAAGGACTTTCCCATACTTTTTATCTCTGTGCGGTAGACGCCTGACCCTGGGCCAGGATACTTGGCGGCTTGACTCTGCTCCCTGTGAGCTCCAAAGTAACAAGGAGGTTTGTGTTCAACTTGAAGTGAATTTTGTTGTTATCACCATGATGGTTTTTTTTTTTTCCTTTGTAAAGGGAAAACATAATTTTAGTTTAGATCTGTGTTTGATTTGGGATCCGGCCAACCTGAACTAAAAACATTTGAAACGGCTACTTTAGACTAGCATCAGTGAAGATAGTAGTGTAGAGGGGTGTTCAGTACTCACTCTGAACACTGCATGGAGTAGTCAGTGCCTATCATGAGTACTGCGTGGCAGAGTGCTTAGTACCTACCCTGGGTACTGTGTGGAAGAGCACTTGGTATCTGTCCTGAGTTCTATGTGGAAGAACATCTGTTGTCTTCCCTGTTCTAACATTCTCTCTCCATCATTCGGTTTTTATCAGTGAAGTAGGAATTGTTTCTTCCATTCTTCATTGCTTGATAAAAATGGAACTTTGAGACTCGATATCACCTGCCCACAAACATACTAAAGTGTCCAAGTCAGGATTCAAAGCTAGGCTCATACGATTCCCTAGGTCTCTGCTCCTCTGGTCCCTTGCAAAGTCATTTTCCACGGCTCTCCTTCCTGCTTGCAATCGAGGGGTGTGCAGACCGAGTGATCCAGATTGAGTAGTCGTGTCCCGCAGAGATAGGACACTTTGGACATGGTGTTCTTGCTAACCAGGGCCACACTGGGTAGAATCATGCCAACCAGAGTATGGATGAAAATCTTTGCTCCTCATCACCTTGCTAAGAGTAGTTCTCCTGACCCCTCACTTTAGAGTGGAGGAGCCAGGAAACGAGAATGTCCCAGTGGTTCGCAGGATCACAGCTTACTGTAAAATTAAATCAAGCACTCAGGCCTTCTGCTTCCCAAGCTAATGTCTTCCCACTGTGTTTATGTGGCAAACAGACGTTCATTGTCAAACGCTCAGTACGAGTTTACAGTCCAAACCGCAAAACACAAGAACCCCGGCTCATCATTTTGGTTCTGTCAAAACGTCCTCCAACACTTGGGATACCTCATTCCCCATTAATCCTCCCAGACTAACCAGATGAATGTGCCTACACTGGGAACCTTGCTTGACTGGGTCTCCACCATCAGTCTAAGGATGGTAGGTTTTCCCCAGCCTCCAATGTAGACTTCAAAAGAGCCAAAGTAAATAGAGTTTTCCGCTTCAGCCAGCTGTATTTATTTTGGGCAGCTTCTCCACCTACAATGCCGTTGACTTCCTAGGAGCTCCTGAACCTGTTTATTTTCAACCTCCCAGGGGCATCCAGATGTTGTATCCCTCGTCACAGCAGAGAAAGGGTCAACAAGTTCTTCTGGAATTTTTTTTTTTTTTTTTTTTGGAAGATCTTAAAGGATATAGCCCCAAAGAAAACTCACCACATAGCTATTTCCTGAGTGAGACACCAGCCTGCTCTCACCCAGTTCATCCAAGCCAACCAGGAGATGTCACCGGGAAGGACATGGCGTGGCAAATGCAGAATAATGAGTACTGGGTGTAAGTGGAGTCAGGCCACTATGCCTTAACAGGGTACTCCCACGTGAGTGGTAGGCTGGCTGGAGCTCATAGACATTTTGATTGGTGTGTCTATGTTTGTGTGTGTATGTGTGTGTGTAAAACCCATATTGAGCATTTGACAATGAATGTCTGTTTGCCTCATAAACACAATGGGAAGTTATTAGGCCAAGCAGAAGGCCTGAGTCCGTGTCTCAATTTTACAGCAGCACAAATACACTAACGCTATAAAAATTGAGTTTGAACAAAGATACCTATTTCTACCTTCTTTTGAACACATGATCTAAAGACACGTTTGTCTTTTGGGCATCAATGGAGCTGTTAGTGACTTAGCTAACTCACACCTCAGCATCTTGCCCCAGTCTCAGAACTCAGGCATACTCCCTGGTGCTGAGGCTAGCTCTCAGTTACCTCATGGCTTCTCTTACTAGCGTCCACTCCAGTCTGCATTGGGCCCCAGATACGTGAACATTCCCTTCCTGTGGCTCTGTCCAGGTCTGTGAGTATGGAAGCAGACAGGATGCCCAAGCACTGGTGTGGATGTCATACTAACTACAACATTCCCAGGACTCTGTACCGTGCTTGTTCCTAACTTGAAAGTAGACTTTCCATCACCAAACATCTGGCTTGTGTTCTTGGGGTAGATAGCAAACTTTGGTCATTACAGTGTAGAAACGCATCTAGAAGTTACTAAAAAGAGCTAAGCTGAAAGCAACATAGAATCCTACAAAGAGGCTAACCTGGAACTATAGATTACAAATGACCAGAGCACTCAAGACAGAAATAACACCTTCACTTGAGATGTTCAGGGGCAAATCTAGATTTAATCCTATTTCCTCAGTAGAGGCTACCAGAGCTGAATGTCAGGGAACAAGAGATGTAGCACATTGACAGAACATGTGCTTGGTGTGTATGAGGCTTTGATGCTCAACACCACACAAACAGGAACAAAGACTCCATTTTGTGTCTTGTTTCGTTACAACAAAAATACTCAAGCTTAGATGATTTATAAGGAATAGAAATTTCTTTTCTTGTAGTTCTGGGGGTTGGGAAGTCAAAGACCTAAGAATGTGAAGACTTGGCTGCCTGCTGAGGGAGCTTCTTGCTTGTCATGTGGCATCTGAATGAGCATCTTCCAAGAAGATGATGTGCTCAGATGAGAAAAGGGGGCAAGGCATGATGGGAAAACATGTGCTGTCCCAGAAGTGGGGAGTTTGTATGACCTGAGAGTGGGTTCAGGAGGAAGGGAAGGGGAGAAGGAGGGGGAGAAAGAAAACGGAGAGGGAGGGAGGGAGGGAGGGAGGGAAGAAGAGAGGGAGGGGAGGAGGGAAGGAGGGAAGGAGGGAAGGAGATAGAGAAGAGTAAAGGACAAGCTTGCTTCCTTAATCGTAGATCTGTGCAGCCTGAACTCATCATGACTTTCCCAAAGCATCTCTTAGTCTCTCCCCTGGGAGGTGACGCCCTGAGGCACAGGATGCTCTGGCAGTCACTGTTCCCTCTTCTCTTAAACCATGAGTTGTCCCTTTAATCTGAACCAGGAGCCCTGTGTCTTCCACAGGAAGACTAACAGTTTAGCTTGCAAGGAAGAGCATCTCAGACCCTGCATAGTACTTTGAAAAACTTTATTATTCCCATTTTGCCAACTAGAAACTAACATCAGTTGGTATTGTGACTGTTGGTGTTTATTACACCACTGTTGCTTAAATCTTAGTCCATATTTCGGATGTTCTGCCTTACTGCTGAGGTTAAGTCCTATTTCAAAGCATCTCTTTGGTCCTGAAGACCCAGTTTTATTTTCTTTCCCAGTGATAATGATCCACCTGTATCAGTCAGGGTTCTTTAAAGGAATAAAACCAATAGAATGAATACACACACACACACACACACACACACACACATATGTGTATATGTATGTGTGTATGAATATATATATTCAATAGAATGACACACACACACATGTATACAAATGCACAATATGGAATTTATGATAATTGTTTTCAGGCTGTGGTCTGGGCAGTCCAATAATAACTGTCTCCTGATGGAAAGGCCAAGAACCTGATCGCTGTTCAATCCATAAGACTGGATGTCTCAGCAGTCACAATCTGGTGCTGGAGTCCCTGGGACGTCCTAGGGAGCTGCCAGTTTTCAGTCTACATGGGAATCCTGAAGAAGTGGGTTCTAACAACAGCAAAGGACTGCCTCTGCAGCAGAGTAGATGCACTTGCCAGTGAGAGTGAGGGCAAGCAGGCAAAAAACACAAGCTTCCTTCCTCCATGTCCAGAAGGTGTGGCCCCGATTTAGCATGGGTCTTCCAGTCTCTCATGATCCAGCCCAGCTGCTTGGAGTTTTAGAGACTTCCAGACATAGTTAAATTGACAACCAAGACTGGCCATCACGCCACCCCAATATTTACCAGTCACATTTTTATCCACCCTGTTCTCATCGGTTCTCTCAGAGAATGCAACCTGGGGTTTTTCCTTGAACCCTAAATCTATTACTCATGTGACAACTGTGGACATTACGTCAAGACGTAGCTGTAAAACCATCTAATACAGGAGTGCATTACCACAACAAAAGTCCCGGGAGAGCATAAAGAGGAACGAATCATTCTGGCTCCATCTTTGGCCATGTTGCTGTGTTGCTTCCGGGCTGGCCCCCTCATCTTCAGCAAGTGAGCATTTAAGCCACTACAGAAGACCGTCTCCAGCCATAGGCCGCCTCTGGAACACTGGATACTGCGTTTAGAGTACAGATCCCCAGATATGGGAAAAACTGGGGGGCCGCAGCAGCAGGCCCCAGGCCCACGCGGCAGCAGCCTGGGACCTGCGAGGTGGAGGCTGCCTGGAGGCCTCCAGGCAGCCTGTCCCAGGCAGCCTGTCTCACATACCTGAGAAAGGTCCCAGGTTCCAGTGGCTGGAGGCTTCGGTGGAGGCAGGCCCAGCAGGCCCCAATGATACGAGGAAGTCCTTGGTTCTAAAAGGGTTTATTGTCATGGCGGATGTTAGATGGATCTGGATGTACCCCCCCCCCCCAAACTCAGGGCAGACCTGGGTTAAGTAGGGAGGGAGAAAGGGGGAGGTTTTGGGGGCAATGCTTGATTGGCTCCACCCTCTGACCTTCATTAGTATGTAAATCTCTAGGGCCCGAGGCCTGTAGTTACACCCTCTACCTGTGCACTTTGGGAGGGGCTGTAATGACCTACGTGACTGAACAATGTAGGTCTATGGAGATTGGACTGCTTGTTAGGACCCTGAGTTCTGGGGACGTAGCTGAACTCCTGCCGTTTCTCCCTTGGAGTCTCGGGGTTCTAGGCCCATGCCCAGCCAAGAACCAGGATACCCTTACACGGTCCCACACCCAGACATTGTGCCCAGAGAGTCAGAATGAAGGCTGGAGCCAGAGGTCTTCATCAGTCTAGCTGCTTCTGGTGCCATCGGGGACTTGCTCTTCCTTACGAGCATTGGCTTCTGGGTAAAGGGAAACTCGGGTGCAGAGGTACCTTCACCTCACACCCTATGCTACACCTTGTGCTAACTTCTACTTTCATGTTTTCTGGGTTATCTCTCTCTTCCTATGTAGTCCGAGCAGCCTCACCCCCCTCCATCAGCGCCAGCAACACCCCTTCCTCTAGGTCAGGGTTGAACTTTCTCCTTCCTGCCGAAGCTTGCTACACATACCTCTTTCATTTGCTTATACTACTTTTTAAATAAATATATATAGGAACGCGCCTCAGTTTGACATCAGCCTATAAAGTCGTTAAAGGCCAATGCATTTCTTTTATGGGGAGCTTCTAAGGAACTTTGCAGTCTTTAGTTCATAGTAGGCATCACTTAACATCCGTTTTTGTCGAATGAGTAGGAAAAAAAAAAAAAAAAAAAAGAACAAAACATGAGTCAAATTATCAATTTCCAGAGAGCTTTTCGTATCAAACCCCATTAAAGGCTCATTCATGTTCCCCAAAACATTTATTATCATAGAAATCCAGAAATGTGAGAACAGCAGAAAATTACCTTTTAAGGTAAACACGGGAATTAAGAGGATTTACCCAGGCCTCTTTATTTCTCAGAGAAAGAAATGACGGCTCAGAAAGGGTGAGCAGTTTACCTGGTAATGCACAGCACACTAGCAGTAGAGAGTGCAAGCTGTGATTAGTTTTTAAGTGCCACCCCAAATGTCCACACGTGACCTCTACTAACCTTACTAGGTATTGATCATGAGGTAATTTTTATATTTTCTTTACATATATTCGCCTTATGAACGTATCCAATCTTAGAGCTTTTTTAAAAAAAATATTTCCGTTATTTATCAACATATTTTTGTTTTCAAATGCTGCCAGTCACATCTGCTTTCTCATCTTCATGGTTGATCTCAGACCAGAGAGATTTTCCTAGAGACTGTCTCACTCACAAGCATTTAGAAAAAGAAAATATGATATATATCAACGGTATCCTTGGTCTCACAAATTCATCCAAAGTACAGTCATCTCCATCTGTGTTTCTTCTCTCATTACTGTAATCAGATGTGGAAAATATTTAATATCCCGGCGAGTTCTCGGTTAAAATTGGCACACGTGATAAACGGCACGGGGCTGTGTAATTTGCTTTCCCACGGAAATCTTTATCTTTGCCCAGGCAGCTTGACTGTAGTTTAATAAAAGAAAGGCCTTTTGAATAACTCTTGTGCAATATGAGGTCCAAAGCAGATCTATGAATAATTTATCAGGCCAGGATCTTGTTTCTGTTTTTGAATTTTATTATGAAGGCCCTTGGAACTAGACCTGAGCCATAGTCACAGAGTCCTAAGAAGTTCCAGCTTGGATACAGAGAGAATGTTGCTGCAACTCTTCAAACACAAAGCCAAGTTCGCGGGGGGTGGGGGGTGGGGGTGGGTGTCGACTTCTTGTGTTGTATCCAAGAGGTTCTCAATTATCAACAAAAGATAGCATACCGACCCAATGACTCCTCGTGGATTCCAGTGAGGGATTCCAGGAAACCGTAGCCTCGTGGGTGTATGTGGTCTAAAATAACAGGAATCAGTGAAAATTTCAAGTGTAAATACAAAACTGAGATTATTTACATATCACAACCAGACAAACACAACCCATTGAGCTGACTGTGCCATCCGCAAGAAAACAGACTCCTGGGCCATTTCCCAGTCCGGATCCCAGCCTTTGTAAACGAGCCGAGCTCCATCTTGTCTCCGATTTTGCAACCGGCGTTTCCAACAGCCCATTTGCTGCATGTGTCAGGAAAGTTGAAACCCAGCGCCTCTTGCGTAAGTCAGCCAGAGATGTAAAATACCACTGAGGATGCCCTGCTCGCCCCTCTGCTCTGCTGTGAAAGCAACCCTGTCTTGCTGAGCCTGGGTCTGACCCCTTCATTCCTAGATAACTCCTGTTCATTCCTTAACACGGTCATTTATTTTTAGAGTGATTCTGCAACTCCCAAACACCAGCAAAACCAGGAGAGAAAGATTCACGTATCTCCCGCAGAACACAGGCAGGCTGTCTTATGGAAAATCGTCTGGATATAGGGCTATAAGGAGATTCCTAACAGCAACTTCTGGCTGCCCAGATCTCATGGCTATACACACATGCACACACACACACACATGGACACACGCATGAACGCACACATGCCCCCACCCCTCCACCCCCTCGCTTCTTTTGTCCAACTTCTAGCAGAAATGATAGAGACTATCTATGGACTGGCCATATCTTCACCTTTGCCTTCCCTGAGTGCTACTGAGATCGTGTCACTGAATTTTAGTTGGTCCTTCACCATTTATAGCATTAACTACACACTCTTGTTTTTTAAGGTTTATTTTATTCTCTCTCTCTCTCTCTCTCTCTCTCTCTCTCTCTCTCTCTCTCTCTTGTGTGTGTTTGTGTATATGTGTGTGTTTTGTCATATGTGTGTGGTTTACATATGGGTCCCTTGGATCTGGAGTTGCAGGCATGTATGAGCTAGCTGATGTGGGTGCTGAGACCAAACTCAGATCCTCTGCAAGGGCAGTGTGTACTTTTAGCTCCACACTCTTTAGCTGGCTTTCAGTGATAAAATATTTCCTATTCTACTATAGTGTGATCCTAAGTGGTTCCTCAGCTCAGTTCTATCAAGGGTGGCTGGAGCCTGTAAGAGGTGGGCCTAGGAGTAAGCCTTGAGTCACTGAGGATGTACCCTTGGAGGAGGTTGTAGAATTCTTGCCTATTTCTTTATGTCTCAGTCATAGCCACATGCTACATAAAGCACGATATACTATGTCACCGTACGAATAAATGAAAGGATGGGTTATGGCTGAGACCACTGGAAATGTGAGCTAAAACCTCGAAAACATGTCTACAGGTAACATTATACAAAATGAGCAGGGGAATATATATATATATAGTGTATATATGTGTGTCTCATAACAATGAAAAAGGCATTCATGTATGTAAAAGTAACTTTTATTCATCTGATGTAATTGTTGTCTCAAAGGCTCACTTCTGAATAAGCTCACCCTTTCTAGTTCTTTCTGAACTCTGGCTGGCTGGCTGGCTGGTTCAACTCAGCTGTTCTGACTCAAACTTCTCTCAAAACTGACTGATTCAAATTGGCTTCTTTCTGCTTCTGACTGAACTGCTCTGCTTGGCCTCATACTTACTCTATCGATGTGTTCTAATCTTCTGGCTCATTCTTACTTTCTGGCTTCAACTGCCTCTGCTGACCTGCACTGAATTGCATAAACTCCCAAATGAACTCAACTCCACTGCACTGCACTGCATAGAGTGAACAGAACTGACTAACTCTCTCATCCTGTATCGTTCTTAAATAGACTCTCCTTCCCGTCTGTTCTCATGAGAGTTGGGCATATCCTATCTCTGACTCACTCTGTCAAATCTTTCTCTGATTCATCACTTTGTCTGCCCCTCAATTTAGACATCACTATCAAACATGGCTGCTTCCTTCTGCCAACTAATCTTACCTGCATTGTTTGGGATTAAAGGTGTGGACTAATGGTGTGTCTGTGTTCCAGCCAGAGCTGCCATATTGCTGGATTAAAATTCCTCTACACGTATATTTGAGAGCAAGGGAGAGCGTATGGGTTGGGAGAGAGGAAAGAGAAGGGAGAAATGTAATTTTATTATAATCTTAAAAATAAATTAAAATCCAAACCTTTTCTTTGTAAGCTGATTTGTCTCAGTTGTTGGTGAGGTAGTGAAACCTGCCCTTTATATGGTACTATAGGTTGGGGATGGCCATGAGAACCTCAGTCTGACATTGTATATTGTACACGTCAGTGTATCTGGACCTTGGTACCCAGTTGTATGTTCATCATTCTGGATGTCTCTCACCACGAGTAGCACTGAATCAGTGAACTTTGAGAATGGTACATGGCTCTCTGTATAATGGGTGCATCTCACTCAGTCACCTGAAAACTCAAATAAAACCAAAGACTTTACTCCTGTCCCCTCACCCCCATCTAGAGGGTTATGTGTTGCCTGGTGATGGCTTTGCCTTCAGCCTTGGACTGAAATGCCCTCATTTCACCTGAATCCCCAGCGTGAGGGCATTCTCTGCCATGCAGACTTGCCAGGCTCTATAGTCTTATAAGCCAATATCTTACACACACACACACATGCACACACACGCATGCACACACACACACACACACACACACACACACGCACGCACGCACGCACGACGCACATACACACACACAAATAGTTCAGTTTCTTAGGACAGCCATGACTAAACTATAGACCCAAGCTCCCAAGCTTTCCTGTTTTTCTGTCTTCATTCATGACATTGCAAATGGGATTGTAGCAGAACTAATTTTTATTTTATTTTATTTTTTGAGCTAGGATCTCACTCTGAAACCTAGGCTGGCCTAGAACCCATGATCCTCCTGCCTCCACCTTCCTAGTGCTGTGACCACAGATGTGTGCAACTATTTTCTTCCTCTTTCTTTTTCTTTCTCTGCTTCCCTTCCTCTTTCTCTCCCCCCGCCCCACATTTATCTTTCTTCCAAGGAGCAAATCCAGGGTCTTATACATGCGAGACAGATGTTCTACCATTGAGCTACATCTCCAGATCGTAGAATTTGTTGAGTACCTACTAAATGGCAATTATCAGGTGGGGCCAGGGAGCTCTAGGACTGGGAGGTGCAAGCCCGGATCAAGAGTGGGGTTGAGGCATTTCTAAACCCAGAAATCTTGTCCTGAGATCAGCAGGAGTAGATTCACTCACCCGCCTGCCCTGAGGCTGCATGTCCTGGTGTATGTAGCCCTACGCCCCACACCCTTACCTCACTAGAAGAGGTCACATAGCAGGTGACCAGGTAAAATTTTCTTTCCCCTTATAAGATCATATCCATCTAGAATTCCTCTCATGCTAATTAGACATCCACAGGAAATTCTATACTAGTACCAGTGACAAAGGGTGTTATATGTTCAGGGACAGGATGAGACTGTAAACTGAAAGGTAGAGAGGAGAGGTACAGCCTGGGCCCTTCTCCTCTGGGAAGATAAAAACAATCTGCTCTCTCATTAAGAAGGGCCACCGCCCTTGCCTTTCCTCCATCACAAACCCACCATGCCCTCCATGTGTATACCACCTGATCATAGAACCTCTTATGTATTTGAGCAGTTAAACTGTGCTTTGTCCTGGCTATGTGTGGCGACTATCTTATTTTATTTAGTATTATGGTAACCCTGTGACATAGATAAATTCTTAGTTTTAACTCATAAGAAAAGTCAGGAGTTCAGAGATGTTAAGCAATGTGCTTAATGAAAATCCACCAGCCTGCCCACTGTACCATGCTGATCGCCATTTCTGCGCCACGATGACCACCATCCCTGATCCATATGCTAGCTGGTGCCTGGAATTCAAGTGAGTTTATGAGCATCCAGAAAAAGCTCAGGAATGCAAAATGACTGGAGGGAAAAAGAAAAAAAATATTTTTGCAGAGAAATCTCTTTAAATGTTAAATATACTCCTGTGAGATTGCCTGTGGGTGTGGGACAATGGACGGTGCCAGGAAACTTGGTAAGGTCGAGTGGGTTCAGAGTCCCCAGCACCCCAGGCACCAACCTGAGACAGTAGGTGGCCCCTTGCTCTCTACGGAATTCCTGGCCTGGAACACACGCCAGACTTCCCACATAGGAAATGTGACCCGTGATCGTGTAGGACAGAACAGGGTTTTCCATGCTAATGAGGTATTTAGATGAGCCCTGAGGGTTTAGCCAATAAGCTTCCCTTCCCGGACATTCCTTCCTGCAAAAGGTATTTCATCTCTAGTTCACCCAGAGGAGGTGGTGTGTACCCATTTTCCACAACAAACAATCAATAAACAGTTTGGAACTAAGGATGGTCTCTTTCATCAAGAACCACTGTGGGAAGCATGGAGAAAGCCGCCTTCTACAGAACTGAGCAACCCGAGTCTCCTACAGGACCCCCCGTGCTCCCAGACAACCACAGCCAGTCCTCAGGGCTCCTCTTTTTGGTACCTCCATGACTTCCAGCAGCGTCTGGATGTCTAAGAGTCTGAGAACCCCCAGTCGTAGGCCCTTGGACCCCAACCCTCCAGACTCCTCTGTGGTTTCCAGCAGTGACTGGATGCCCGCGGGAACCCCAGTTTCCAGCAGTGACTGGATGCCCGCGGGAACCCCAGTTTCGACCTTCCACGTTGCGTTTTCCTATCCCCTGAGTGGTGTATCAGTGCTTCTCTCTAACCCAACACCAGACAACGGGAACACGGTAAATGCAGGCTAGCGCTCCAGTTTCCACACCCCAGTGGCAGGGCGAAACATGGACCACACGCGGATATGGTCACTTGCCACCTGATGGCTCCATGGGTATGCATGCTAGCCACCAGACCTGCTGACTCGAGTTTGCTCCCTGAGCCCCACATGGTGGGAGAAGAGAAGAACTCCAATATGTTGCCCTTTGACCTCCAAATGTTCATTATGGTACTACCGTTCCTCCCCACACCCATACAAAATAAATACAATGTAATTTAAACGTTAAAAAAAATACATTAAAGTAACATGTACTCTGGGAGCCTTGAGGGAGGTAGATTTAGGACATAGCTTCTCTAATCTCTGATCACAGAGTTCTTTGTGAGAGACTCTTCCTGGTGTGGAACACATTTCCAGTAGTGTTATTGTAATGGGATTTTTTTCCTTCCATAAATTTAAGATACTAGTTTTTAAAATCTCAAAGAAATATGACACCCTATGTTTAAAGCTAGTAAGACTATCTTTAACAAAAAACCACTAATGTGAGCAGTAGATGTGGCCATTTATTATTTAAATCACGGTTTTGTCTTCCAGTGTTTTCCTTTCCCCATAATCAGCCTTTGAGAGCCTTCCTGCCACTGGCATTCATGCTGGAGTAGTAGCCTGTTAGGAGTTAGTTACTGACAAGGCGGGGCTCCCGGTTCTTATGAACAGTTTGGTGGTACAGGTGCAAGTTCCAGAAAAACATTGAGGGGACAACTGTCACTGGATGCTATAGTGGCTCTTTGAATAGTGAGGTCTGAATGTGAAGTCCCACCCCTTCACGTGTCTGAAAACTCAGCACCCAGCTGGTTGGGGAGGTTGTGAACTCTTGGGGGCGGAGTGGGGCGGGGCCAGGGGTGGGGCCAGGGGCGGGGCTAGCCTAGTTGAAGGACTGGAACCTGTTTCTGGAATGAGCTTTCTGTTGCCTGATTTACTGAGAGATGAGAAATAAACTTCCATCCTGTCACCATGGATCAAATCGATTTAGCAGTCATATGTCTTCTTCACTCTGACGGGCTGCTTTCACTGAACTGTGCGTCAAAATTGTAAATCCTTCGTCCCTTAGGGTGAACCGGTCACGGAAATGGGATAAATAACTAATATGTACACTTTGCACAGTAAATAGGGTCCTCGTCTTGACAAGCTTAACTTTGTGGTTCTGAGGTCTTTGGAGGAGGAATTTGGATGGGTTTGGAACTGTGGGCTAGAGAATCCCAGAATGCTACAAGCAGAGCTTAGTGGTTCATTCGGGTGGGGATGCAGAGACTGCGATACAGAATCTCTAAAAGGCCACATTTGTGGGATTTCAGAGGGGTAAGGACTCTCTCTGGCGCCAGGCTAGAGAACGTTTGTGTAAGGTTCTGGCTAAAATCCTGATGGTGTCCTCTCTATGTCCTGACATTTTTCAGATCTGAATCGAAAAAACAATTCGTTTGGCAGAGGAAACGTGATTATTGCACAGCGAACTACACTGTAAGATGGTTATTGCTTTGAGATGCTCCCCCCCCCCCCCCCCATGTAATGTCCATGAGTCCATGGGAGCCAGGGGCAGAACATTAGGTTTGAATGGGAATTGCTCCATGGAATCCTGTGACTGAATGCTTGGTTCAGCCATTGCCACTGTTTAGGGAAGTTTCAGATCCTTTAGCGGGCCATTCTGGAGGGAATGAGTTTCTCAGAGGGCAGACCTTATTGAGAGATGTAGCTTAGCCTCGTTTTCCTGCCTCCCTGAGATACAAGGAGTGAGTTGTGTCACAGGCTCCTGCCTCCACAGACCATGTTCAACCCATCGTTATCCTTGCCTACCATGACAGACTCTTTCCTCTGAACTGAGAGAGAAAATAAAACTGTTTTTTCAATTATTATTGTGTGTACATGTGTTTATGGTGTGTGTGTGTGTGTATATATGAATATGTATGTGCATGCATGTATACAGGTGTGCACATGTATACATTTTATGTACACATGAGTATGTGTATGCATGTGTGTGGTGTCTTTTCTTATCATATTGGTCCAGGGGACTGAGCTCAGGTTTTTAGACACGGAATCAGGTTTCTTTCTTTAATTGTTGAATCATCTCATTGGTTCAATCCTTTATTTTTCAAATCTCATAAATAAAGTATCTAAAATTACATTTATCTGTCTGTCTGTCTGTCTGTCTACCTACCTACCTACTGATTTAGTGAGTGCCCATGCCATTGCATGTATATAGACGTCAGAGAACAACTTGCAGGAGTTGGTTGGTCATCTCCTTTTACCATTTGGTCCTGGGATTGAACTCAGGTTGTCAGGCTTGGCCACAAGCCCCTTTACCTACTGAGCCCATCTTGCCAGTCTTAGATCTACACTTTAAAAGAAGAATCTGAAGTGTGTGACGACAATGATTCTTTCAAGGTCACACAGTCTATTCGAGGTCAAAGGGGAGTTCTTCACACGCCAACCTTGTCATGATACTGTAGACCTTAGCCTCACGGAATGAGCCACTGCTGGTTGTCTCTCTTTGGAAAAAGAGTTCTCAAATGAGGGACATGAGCTTCTTGGGTGGCTAAACCAGTGCCTGTTGGGACTAGGAGGGAAACTCGGCTTGTGTTTCTGCTTTCGCTCTTGACTGTGGTTCAGGGATGATGATCTTCCGCTGGCTGTGGGAGAATCCCAAGAGGGGAAGAGTTCGCGTTCTGTGTGGGGGACTTAGTTCTTCAACCACTGTCTGTTGAACCATGGAATTTTGCTGCTCCAGGCTGAGGACCATTGTGTGGGCACCCCAGAAGTCATGGAGAAAGAAGGCCGAGGGCTCCTGTGGGGACTGGCCCAGAAGTCACAGAGAAAGAGTGTCACTGGGATGGGAGTCACCCTCTAGGGAGAATGGCTGGAACCACCTAGCTTGAAAGTTCAGGGGATCTCTGGCTGCTGAGGTTGGAGATCCGGAGGTCTGTGGTAGTTCTGGGATTCATTTTTACAATGCAGACAATGAAGTAATTGATCGACTCACTGTTTTCCATTATGATTACATTTCTGTGGTTTTCCTTATGAAAATAGGAGCTAGCGGGGAGGATGGTACAATACAGGGGAATGGCTTGGAGCCTTGCCCACCTTTGCTGAGGGAACTGGGAAATGGGGTTTGAAAGGAGGACAGGGAGTGTATGGCCTCTCTCATGGAGACATGGGAAACCTTAGAAACAATATCCTCCAGTTTCATGCAGAGGGACCCAGTTCCCCAGATGGAGAAATGGTAAGTATTTAAACATTGCTTGAGCATCTAGTATGGGCCGGATGCTATGCTGGGTGTTGGAAATACTACAGACAGCAAGAGATGAGTGTCTGCCTTCTATGATCGACAGGCCCAGAGGTACAATCTGGAAACAAACCCAGAGTCAGACTCCAGAGCCCCTGGTCACATTGAGTGATATTTTTAAAATGCCCCATCTTGTAACCATCATCATTTAAGCTTTTAAGACTCTGAGGGAGCTTTAACATCTGTGCTTTACAGACACAAAGAGAAAGGAGGGCTGGGGAAGTGGCTCACAGGATACCTGATGGCCGTACAAGTACAAGGACCTGAGGTTGGATCCCCAGAACACACATAAATCTGGAATCAGTAACGTGTCTGTAATCCCAACGTGCATATGGTGAGATGGAAGGCAGAGACTGGAGAATCACTAGAAGCTTGTGGGCTAACCTGGTATATGCTGAATGTGTGGGCCTGTGCTGAGGGGAATAACAAGAGCCAGTGTCTCCAATATGATAGAAGATAAGGTCCAAAACCTGAGGTTGTCCTCTGACATCCGTAGGTGTGCCTTGTACGAATATATTTGAACATTAACACTCTTACATCACACACATGGGCACGAGCACACATACAGACACAGACACAGATATGTACATATACACACACACAGGCACAGATACACACACACACACACACACACACATAAAAACACACACACAGACACACACACAGAAATATAAAAGACTATATATTCACTCGTTACTTATTAATGTGTTATTTACTGAGAACCTGATACATCTCAGTCTTAAAGCTCACCAAAGTCACAGACAAGGGAGGTTTAGCCAGGAGTAAATTTCCATCTGTCAGTGACTCTTTCTGAATATTAACCCACTGATAGCAGGCCATCTGGGGCATAGTCTCTTGTCATTTTGCCAAACAAAGCTGATGTATTCCTGCAAACACCTGGTAACCCAGCCTGGGTCTCCCTCCCCCCTTCCACCCTCCCTCATTCCTTCTATCTAACTGCTACCTTCCCACCTGAGGAATGACTAGCTAAATTAACAGGAGACTGCAAGGTCATGTAGGTGAACACTGGGATTGGAACAGTTAACACACTCTCCCTCTGTAGCTGCCCCACGTTACAAAATCTATATTTTTTCAAATGAGAACTCTTCCTGTGTCAAGATTGAACACAGTAGGGGTGTGAATACTGGATTATAGCCATCAGTGTATGGGGCAAACAGAAATCTGGCTCTATCCCCAACAGGGGCCAAGGTAAGAGGGAGAAAAAGGAAAAATGTAAGATGTCATGACTATACTTGACAAGTTCAGATTAATCAAAGGGAGAGAGGCCAACTTGTTATCAGAGCAAACAGTGTTATCTCCTAGCCTTCATGGGAACGCCCAATATTAACCCACCAGGACCCCAGAAAATATTTCCTCATAGCTGAGGAATCGAATTCCTCTGGCAGCTGAGTTTTAAAGGCAGGAATGTGGGTCTAGCCCCCTGCCTTGTTAGAATAGAGATTGTGGGGAGGGTGTGTTTGGTCTTCAGTTCACTGATGTGTGACTTTGTTCTCTCAGCTTGCAGCAAATGAATGGGCAATAATCATTGGAAGTCAACAAGAACAATTTATTTATTTCTTATTTGTCTTTTTCCCATTAATTAATTTATTCACTTTATATCCTCGATCACCACCCTTCTCCCACAAGAATAATTTAAAGGATTTATTCTAATTTTATTTACGTGTATGGGCCACACGAGTGCAGGTCCGTTGGATCCCTTGGAGAGAGAGTTCCAGGAGGCTCTGAGCTGCCCAATACAGGGAATAGATCTCTTGTTCTTTGGACAAATTCTTGTCCCCAACAAGTGCTCTTGACTCCTGAGCTGTCTCTGGAGCCCTAAAGTTGGCAGGAAATGTTTAGCACACATTTAAACCCTGCACAAAAACACTGTGAGGCTTATTAAACATGTTCATTAAATAAACATGTTACTTTACATATTCTTTTTTTTAAACATTTTTTTGTTTCATTGACAAATAACATTGTATCTCTTCATCGAATGCAACACGATGTTTTGAATTATATACATATGGTAGGAAGGTGAAATTTAGCAAACTGGCCAATGTACTATGTTGTGGTAATTTTTGTCGGGAAGGTATATGGCATCCAGTGTTGGGTGACTCTTGGAGAGATGTGAACCAATGCTCAGATATCTACTCACCTCAGATAGGGCAACAGTGACAGACCAAAAGAAGGAGTTTGACCAAGATTGGCTTGGGAACCAATAAGTTTATTAGATTTATTTATAAGAGCAAAGGTGAGTGGGGGGGGATTGCAGGCACATAGGTGACTCTAAAAAAAGAAAACTGTCACATCATGAAAAGTCTCATCCCAGCCTCCATAAAATTAGCCCATGTGAATGTCTGTTGGGCATTTTCTTGATTAATGATTGATGTGGGAAAGCCCAGCTCACTGTGGATGGTCCTGCCCTGGGCTGGGGGTCCTGGGCTGTATAAAGAAGCATCCAGAGCAAGCCATGGAAAGCAAGTAGTAAGCAGAACCCACCCTACACCCCCGCCCCCCATGGCCTCAGTTCATTCCCTGACTACCTCAGTGATAGAGTATGACTAGAGATTTGTAAGACACACACACACACACACACACACACACACACACCAACACACATCGTTGCTTTTGGTCATGGTGTTTTTATCACAGCGATTAGAAACCTAACTGAGACACTTTGTCTTTTGAAGTATCTTTCTTAGAAGCTGTTGCATCTTGGTTTATACTGTTGATCGTTTGCAAACCTTTTTTTTTTTTTTTTTTTTTTAAGTTTTGAGCTCCCCAGCTTTTGTTCTTGGCCCTTCCCTTTTTCTTCTACTTTAGGATGCTATTCAATGTGAACTGTCACCCATAAAGATATACTTTCCAGTTCTGTTCTCTGCAATCTAGTTGCAATGGTTTCTCGTGATCTGTCTTTTCTAAAATTCATTTGTTTATTGTTTGTTTGAGAACTTCATATGATGGTACAATGTGTTTAGATCAAACCCACCCTACTGTCTCTCCTCCAATTCATACCACCATCCCCGCCTACCTTTTCTCCCAGTTTCATGTATCCCGTTAAACCCACAGATCCCACTTAGTGTTGCTGGCGTGTACGTGGCTAAGAGACTGTCTGCTGGAATGTAAACAGCTTATCATGGACCACATCTGAAAGAAAAAAACAACTGATTCTCCTTCTCCCAACAAAAGTCCTTAGTTAGGGGCCGAGACTTCATGAGTCTCTCCCCATCCATGCTTGGATTTTGACTGGCTTTGATGCAGTCATGTCTGCTTTAAGTTCATGTGTGCGACATTCTGGTCATATCCAGAAAACAGTGTCTCATGATCATTCTCTACCACCCCTGGCCCTTAGGATCTTTCTGTCTTCTCTTCCATGATCGTCCCTGAGCCGTTCAGGAAGGGTTATGATACAGATGTCCCATTTAGGGGCTGAGCATGCTATGACCGTATTTTCTGCAGCTGGACAGTTATGAGTCTCTATTAATCACCATCCGCTGCAAAAAAAAAAAGAAGCTTCTGAGAGTTGAGCGATGGGCTAATTCACAGGTATAAAGCCAAGTGTTTGGAGTGCAATGTAATACCATGTCCATTGAGCCGGATGATAATCGTAAGTTCTTTCCTAGGGAAAGCTCGTTGTGCTGGCTTGGTATGATGTTACATTAGCCCTAAAGGACAGCATTTCTAGTGAGACATGTTTCCCATGTGACCTCTGGAAGGAAAGTGGGATGTGGGTATGTGGGTGCTAGCACTGAGTCTTAACATAATGAGTACTGAAGTCTGAATGCCTGTAGAAATGAGGAAAGGGCCATGGAGAGGACAGAGAGTAGAAGACAGACGGTGTGGAGAAGTTAGAATAATGAGGTGGAGAGGTGAGAGATAGGAAGGCAGGATGCGGAGGGCTAGGAGAGAGATGACCAACACTAAAGCACCTATGTAAAAGCCAAATACTAACACTTTCAACTGGTCCCAGCTATGGCCCTAGAGCTGGTTAAAAGAATCAGGTTTGAGTTCCATCTTTTGTAGCCGACCTTAACATACAGTTTTTAATACCCAAAACATTTGGGGTACCATGGCAGCAGTGGGCAGACCTTGCCAGGATAGTTATTATTGTATCTTGCAGGGTTTGTAGCTGAGAAAGACTATTAATGACTTTCTTCTCTAGGAGGATGCAGATATCTGCTGGCACCTGCAGGAGCATGCATATACCTGCTGACACTCCCAAGAGCATGCATATACTTGCTGGTACCCAGGAGCATGTATATACCTACTGGCAACCCCAGAAATATGCATATACTTGCTGGCACCCTCCAGAAGCATGAATATACCTGCTGACACCCCCAGGAGCATGCATATACTTCTGACACCCCCAAGAGCATGCATATACTTGCTGGCACCCTCCAGAAGCATGCATATACCTGTGGGCACCCTCCAGAGGCATGCATATACCTGTGGGCACCCTCCAGAAGCATGCATATACCTGTGGGCACCCTCCAGAAGCATACATATACCTGCTGGCACCCTCCAGAAGCATGCATATACCTGTGGGCACCCTCCAGAGGTATGCATATACCTGCTGGCACCCTCCAGAAGCATGCATATACATGCTAACACCCCTAGGAGCATACATATACATGCTGGCACCATGAAAGCTAGCCAGGAGGGACAGAGCTTTCAGATCAGTGCTAGCTGCATTTCTCTATGTTTTGTGACTGAAGCATATGATGTCTTCAAGCATAGTGTCTAACCATCAAGTTCTAGAGGGTAGCCAAGAGCAATGACAGTAGTCTGTATTGTTTTGGGGGTCTATGAAGCCCCATTAACCACAAATCAAAGGGAAGCAACCCATTGCTGGCACTGGGATTCTTTTTTATTTGCTGTCTTATGATATCTGGGACCCATACAGGGTAACTCCATTTAAACTTATCTATACATGAACTGAACATATATACATATATATATATATATATATATATATATATATATATATATATTATATGTGTGTGTGTGTTGTGTGTGTGTGTGTGGATATGTATATGTGTGGATATGTATATATCCATATATGTGTATATATTATATATGTGTGTATGTATATATGTGTATGTGTATATGTGTATGTGTAAGTATGTATATACATATATGTGTATATGTATATATGTTTGTACATATACGAATAGATGTAGATATGCATATATGCATATGTATATGTTTATATGAGTATATATGTAAATATGTATGTGTATATATGTATATATGCAAATATGTGTATGCATGTATATAAGTATATATGTGCACGTGTATATATGTGTGTACAAATGTGTATATGTATACATGCATGTATATATGTATATATTCATAAAATATATATATATATATTATATATATATATACATATATATATGGATCTGAACAGAAAGTTCTTGAAATGCAGTGAAGACAGGCTCTCCCTTCCACTCCCAGTTTCCAGGTTACTATTTCAGTATGTATATTTACTTATTTAAAAAATGATGGAAGACACACTCCTATCTACCTGTTAGGACCAGCGGAGTGATGAAATAAAGAAAGCCATGTGGGAAGAACTTCATCAATTAGAGTCATTATCATTCCTATAGGAATTTCAGCCGATGCTTAACCCTCTGGTCTTATGTTTCTCTGGGGCATTAAAGCTTGAGATCAGGTACCACAAATAGAAAAGTAGGGGGTGGGGGAGACAGTTCACTGGGCAAACGCACTTGCTGCTCAAGTACTGGGCACACAAAGGTGGGTGTGCAGAGAAACTGTCTGTAATCCCACCCCTGTTATAAGGAATTGGAGGTCAAGACAGGAGAATCTCAGAAGCCCACAGACCAGTTAAAATGGAGGATGAGCAGAAAACAGAGGGACCTGCCTCAAGCACTAGGGAGGTGAGGACTGATAATCCAAGGTCATCCTTTGTCACATTTTGTGGTATGCGTGCACACACACACACACACACACACACACAGAGTCATAAAAACAACAGCAAGTTGGCCAAATCTGGCTTGTGCCTGGATTTTTATTAATAATTTATCAAAACCTAGTTATTTGTTAATGTATTAGTCTAGTGGACATGTCAGGGCTCAGAGCTGTGACAGAGAATACCGGGCCTGAAGGTAAGTTTGCTAAACATGATCGATACAATTATATTTAAAAAAAAATTTTTTTTTACTGTAAATACTTTTGTATATAGCTATAATCCATCACCTCAGTTTCTTTCTATAACTCAAAAATGTACACACAAGACAGGACAACCTGAGATGGTTACAGTGTGTCTGGGACCTATCACTTGTATCTTTTTCCAGAGAGGAGATGAGAGGTTTCATTGGCTGGCAGCTGGTAATTGATTGGCTACCTCTTGGAGGACTTAGCAAGATGACTGATCCTTTGACTTTTTGTCTCCTTTCTTTTATGACAGTTTTGTCTCTTGCCCGGTAACTAACTGCTGTCTTTCCACCTCCTCTCTAGGGCTTTCTAGCTCCTAGAGTCTCCGAGTCCTCTTTCCCAAATCTGAACTCAACCGTGTCCCGGCCTCCCTCCTCACCTGGTGAGAACCAGGAAATGCTAGCAGTCCTCCGTGGCCTTTGAAGTTCAGGCTTGGGAAACAGAAGGGGCTGGCAAATGTTTGCAACTCTCCTGGGGAACCTGGGGAAGCGGTTAGGGAAGAAGTCTTGTCTTGTCCTAATTTTAAATCAGCCCACAGCCCTAGCTCATCATTCATTTTCCCCAGGCCTCAGTTTATAGCTAATTAATAATTTAAAATGATCGTACTTTGCGTGTATGTGCCTGTGTGTGCATTCGGAGGTCTGAGGGCATCCTCCGGTGTCGTTCCTAAGGACATTTCTAAGCCGTTCACTTATTTTTATTTGATGAGACATTTAATTGATTATCTTCTAAATTGTAATTAATTAATCAGTTTTTTGGTTTTTTTTTTTTTTTTTTTTTTTGAGACAAGGTTTCTCCGTTTAGCTCTGATTGTCCTGGAATTCAGAGATCACCTGCCTCTGCTTTCCGAGTGCTGGGATTAAAGGCGAGTACCACTATACCTGGCTCAGTGACATATATTTATTAATGGAATACTATTTAACATTAAAAAAGAAAAACTGGACACTGGACACTGGAAGCCAATATCCCACTGGTGACGAGTCCTACACAGTTTCATTTCTTTTTTTTTTTTTTTTACACTTTCATTTCTTAATTGGATTCAAAGCCACACACCTACCTCAGCCCCCCCAAGCATGGTTGCTGTTGGTTTTCCAGGAGTCTCCCTTTAAAATCCAGGATTTAGGGGCTGGGGACGGCTCACTGGCTCACCAGCTGCTCCTCTAAAGGACCAGGATTCAGTTCCCAGCACCTACGCAGTGGCTCTTAACCATCTGTAACTCCAGTACCCTGAGTGGGGAGGATGGAGGGCCGGGAGTGGGGGAGTGGGAGGTGAGTAAAGGAATCTAACCCATGCCCTCTTCTGGCCTCCATAGGTACTGCATGCACATAGCACACAGACACGCACGCTGTCAAGTGCCATAGATACTAAATAAAAATAAGCAAATCTAGAAATAAATACATACACGCATACATGGTTGGTTTATACTTTTTCCATTTCAAAATTACCTTGTGTTTATGTGGCATAAGAATATTTTCTTTTTATGGCTTCTCAGCAGAAGTTGCCTCTTTGTCTACAGGACCCAGGTGTTAACTCCCTTTACCATTGTGTACAGTTTTGCCCTGTGTAGACGTCCATCTGGCTAAACCACCAAAATCTAACCCGTTGCCTCTTGTTTTAGCTTGCAGGTGGCTTCAGGGCCCCTACATATCATTGTGATGTGATTTCCCTGTTGTTTCCTCTTTCCCCATCAGACGATAGCCCAGTTGCCCTTAAGTCAAAGCAGAACAGAGCTGGGCAGGATTTGTGAGATCTCTCTCCAGGAGCCTCTCCAGGACTCCAGTAGCTGTGTGGTACTGGTAACCTTGCTTTACTGTGGTCATCCCTCACAGACTTGGTAAGAGGATAAAGCGCCACGGTGTGGGAGAAAGCTTTTTACGCCTTAGTGAAGTATCAATAACAACTCTTCAATACATGATAGAGATTTTTAGTTTTTTCTTAGAGGAGCCCCACTCTCTTATCCTTTTATGAATCACTATTATACTTATGCTCATTAATTTATATACACAATATTATTACATACATAATTTTATGAATGCATATAATTATTAATTATTATAGAACAATTAATCAATAATTAATTACTTAAACTAATTGAAATTATATAAAATCAGTAATTATACAATTAATAATGTAATAGATATCAAGAATATAGTTAATAATTGTATAATTATATAATAGCTATATCATGATTAATAATTATATAATGTATGTACTTATTAATGTATTATAATTTATATACATTAATTTATACTCAGAATGCCTTAGATATTAGCTTATGCTCACTTAATGCAGATCCTCTAGGTCATGAAGGATTTTCCCTCTAGTTTTAAGATTTATTTTTACTTAAGTGTATTTGTGAATATACACCACATAAGTGCAAGGCCTGCAGAGTTCAGAAGAAGGCTTTGGATGGCTTGGAGCTGGAGTTACAGGTGGTCATGAGCCACCTATTGTGGGTGCTGGGGACTGAACTCAGGCCCTTTGGAAGAAAAGCAGCAAGCACTCTTAACTGCTGAACTGCTGTTCCCCCAGCCCTGCTCTCTGGTTTCAAGTGCATACTCTCTGTGACAGTGTGTGTGCACACTTCCTGAGCCTCCCATTTTATCGGCTGTTCCTGCTAGGTCAGAGGAAGCAGGAACATTCTCAACCTGTGTCCCGAGCCTTTCTTTCTCAAAGCGATGATGCCTGGACCAGCGCAGCTCAGGAGCTTCTGATTCTCACACGGTTTCACACACCTCAAATCCTCCCTCCGGGTCCAGCTCTGGACAAGAGAAAGGGCCTTTGATCATGGGCGGGATGGCGCATGCTTGTGATCCCAGCACTCAGAAGGACTGCTGCAGGATTGAGGCTATCATGGGGTATAGAGGCTATCACGGCTACGAGTTCTGCCTGGAATCCTTATTGAAACCCTGATTAAAAACAAAATGACTAATGATAAATAGACACAGAGACCTGTGGCAAGGTAACAACTTCTATGGAAAGGAAACTGTAAGGTGTTTTGTGGGGTTTTTTTTTTTTTCCTTGCTTTTAATCTGTTTCTAAAACTAACACATGCTGGCTTTGAAAGTTTGAGCAGTGAAGACATATTGAAGTGAGCAAGACAAAGCCTCATGGAAGCCATGGGGGAGGGTGGTTGAGGTACTGTTTGTCTAGACTGGTTTTTGTTTTCGAATGGTGCTGGATTTTGATGTTAATAATAATGAAGACTCGTGGAGAAGCTTTGCTCTCCCACGATCTCCAAAGCCTTGGAAAATACCCAGTCCCGTTCTCTGGAGTTAGCCAGAATTTCCACTAAATGCTGTTCTTTCTCAAAACAAATACTGAAAATACAAGAGAGCATTCTTAGTTCACGTACTGTTTTGCTTAGCGACTACCATTCCTACAGCGTTTCCTAGACTGTTTTCTAAGTAAACTGTGTGGGCCACAGATCCATGACAGGTAAGATGAGAGGCTCTGTGCTATATTGATATTCAACTACCATTTGGAACATGGCTTCTGAAAGGAAACATAGATCCAACTTTGGTCACACAGCATGGAGATAGATAATGTTGACTCATGGCTGAGAAGAGCAGAAAGGGGACCAGAGTTTGTTGTAGAAATTATTTAAATCCTGGCCTGGGGTTTCTACCCCGTCTTTAACCAATTAGCTCCCAAATAAAAGACATATTAAAAGCCTTTATATTTACAATAAGCCTTAAACAACACAAGAGCTGAATAGTTGTCTACCCTCCATGCTGTTAGAATCTACTTTCCTATCGATAACCCCGAGTTATTACTTACAATATTTCCTCCAGGCTGCTCTTAACTCCAGTCGGTCAGCCCTCAGGGACACATTCTTTTGGCTCACCTAACCCATGTCAGCCTCTCTTTCTTCATCCTCCACTCGTGTTTTTCCTCTGAGTCCAAGCCTGAGAAACCTCAACTTCACCTCTGTCTCTTCTGCCCAGCTATTGGCTGTCAGTGCCTTTATTTACCAATCAGAAGTAACTTGGGGGTAGGGTCACGCAGATTCTTACACAGACTCTCTCATCTCCTGGGGAGTGGGGGGCAATTAGTATTAGGCCAACCACTATAGGAGTTGGGGCAGATTTTTATTTTGAACCCAGCCTAGGAACACTCTGGTTTGGGGGTGGGTAGTTTTGATGTTACTCTGGAGTATTATAGTAGACCTTTATTTTTTATTTGTGTACGTCTATGTGAGTGTGTGCCATTTGTGTGTGTGTGTGTGTGTGTGTGTATGTGTGTGTGTGTGTGAGAGAGAGAGATAGAGAGAGAGAGAGAGATAGAGAGAGAAACAGAGACAGAAAGATAGAGACAGAGAGACCGGAAAAGGTATGTGTGCATGAAGGTAGGTGCCTGTGGTAACCAAAGGAAGACATCATATTCTCCTGGAGCTGAAGTTACAGGTAATTGTGAATTACTCAACATAGATGGTGGGAACTGAACTTGGATCCTCTGGAAGCGGGTCCCTTCCCTAAACAGATGAGCCATCTCTCAGCCCCGAAGACACCCCCTTACACAATGAATGCAATGTTTGTTATATCTAGTGACGCTTTCCCATTAGTGAGTACTATGTCTTTGTTCCTTCTCTTTCCCCAGCCGAAACCTATTCCTAACTTGATTTAGAGCAAAGAAAGTATGGCTTGTATTATTGAGAGGGTCTTAGTTATTTCTTTGGAAGATATAATTAAGGTCTCCCCACCCCCCAAAAATGGGACTAGGTTGGCAGATGGGAAACTCAACCACCATTTCCTACCACCATCTAAATCATGTACCCAAACACAACGCAGTCTAGGTCCCTCTTTGATTTATGAGATGAAATCCATTAAAGATGAAATCCACGGTGGTCTTGGAATGTAGAGCTCTAAGAAGCAAATATTTATTTCACAGGATAATAATAATCACTGCTGACCAAGCAGGAAGTGAATAGTTGAGCACATGTGGGCAGAAAACACAGCTTCGTGTGCAACCAGATTCCAGACCGTTTGCTTCCTGTAATTCTGCTCAGGGGTTGATTTTTAAAGAATGCTTCCTTTGGAACCCAAGTTCTTCCTTCTTGGTTTCAGCCCAAAGGTGAACATTTTTTTGGGAAAAGGTTAAGTCTTTTCAGATGTTTTGGAGGTTCATGAGGCGGAAAAGCAAAACTGTTCTCGGGTGCGTGTTACTTCCAGCCTCACGCCGGAATGCCAATGAGTCTGACTATTGCTAGCTTCATTCTGTTTTTTTGAGAATCTCACGATTTGCTAAAAACAAACAAACAAACAAACAAACAAAGAACAAAACAAAAAACCAACCCCAAAACCGAAACTAAAAAACCCCCAAAACAAAACAAAACAAAAAGACAGTTTATAGGAAAATAAAATTCTTGTCAAATAAATTCTCAAAATAGCTACTGTGGTACTTACGTAGAAAAGTCAACCTTTCAAACCATGCGAAAGGTGATTCTAAAAGTGTCTACACAGAAATGATCAACAGGAAAACCAGTAGGGTGGAGTACATTAAAATTCCAGAAAAAAAAAAAAAAAAAAAAGGAATGAAACACAAGACATAATTAAGCTTTAAAGTACCTGTAGATTGGTTAAAAAATAAAAGTTCAAAGTTAAAACTGACGCTATGTTAGTTCATCTTGAATAGGTAGGAGCTGTGTATCCTTAGTTAGGGAACTTCACCTTTCCCAGTCTCAGATTTCACTTCTCAGGGGGTCATGATAAAATAATCTACTTTAGAAGACGGTTGGTTAAGGCAGGGGTAGTGGCCTGTGGTCCCTTGACCTGCTATCATTTCAGCATTTGGGAAACTGAAGCCAAAGGTTTGCGAACTTGGGTTTGACCTGGCCTGCATAGGGAGATCCCGTTTAAAAAAAAAAAATGTTAGCATTAAATGAAACAATAAACAAAAAGTACTCAGAGGCATTGACTAGACATTATCATATGTCCACAAATGTTTTCTGCCACTTGTACTTCGGCTTCCTTAAGCTAAATACCCATATTATCTAAGAAATAAACGTTGCCGTTTTCGTGGTTATTCAGTTTTCAAAAATCTTAATTCCAGAGCAACGTGTTTTCTTTTTCCCTTGGCTCGGTGATTCCAAGTAACATACCAGCTTCTCCCTGCAGTGAAAGTGTCCTGTAGCCCCTCCCCCACCCCCTCCTCCCCCTCCTCCTCTTTTCCCCCTCCTCCCGGCACAGTGCAGATGGAATGGGACAGTTTTGGAGTATGAGCTATCAAATATGCATAGTAAAAATTCCACAGCTCTCCATGGTCTGCAGACACTTAATCTACTCTGGAAGAACAAACGGTGAATCGTGCTGAAATAGAAGGTGTCTGGCTCTCAGCAGGCCTCTGTGCTCAGCCTCTCTTTACTGTTCTGACATTTTGCCTCATCTAAGACCTTGATTATTCCTGATGCTACCAATTTTAAATTACTTTATGCATTTCTTTCTTTCTTTCTTTTTTTTTTTTAAAAACACTTCAAGGACCTAAAATTTTTATTTGTGTGTATGTGAGTATGTGTGCACACAGTGCACATGTGTGCAATACCCAAAGGTGGCCAGAAGAGGGCGAGAGATTTCCCAGAGCTGGAGTTAGAAGCAGTAAGAGTTGCCTAAAGTAGGTGCTGGGAACTGAATTCTTGCCTTCTGCAAGAGTAGTCTGTGCTTTGAACCTCAGAGACACGTCTCCAATCTTATGCTTCTCTTTTGTACGATATAAATCCATTCCTGAATTTCTGTTTGTTTGCTTCTTTCTTTGAGACAGGGTTTCTCTGTGTAACCCTGGCTATCCTAGAACTTGCTCTGTACACACAGGCTGGCTTCAAACTCAGAAATCCGCCTGCCTCTACCTCCTGTGTGCTGGGATGAAGTGTCTGTAGTAAACATATTTAAAACACAGTGAAACTACTTCAGGTTGAAGCGTTTCTTACTGCTTTCTGTTTTGTAGCCTGATCACACCTCCTCCAAGCCTCTGGTCCTAATATACAGCATGTCTTTTGAATTAGAGTGACTGACATTTTCATTTACTTTTTGAACACTTTGTTTGTTGCGCTGCAGATTGAAGCCAGGGCTCAGTACACACTATCTCTTAACTCTAAGGCAGCGGCTCTCAACCTTCCTAACACTGCCACCCTTTAATACCTCTGTGTTATGGAGACCACAGCTTAGGAGGCTGGGCACACAATGTCTCTGCCTTTTGGGAGGTCCATTTCCATATGCCAACTTGTCTTGACATACAAACGCATCTGTAAGCCTGTCTAATTTTATCATCAAAAGGCAAACAGAGAATACATTTCAGAGGTCGAAAATGCCCCAAATTTTATAACCCTAAACTTGGTAGTGAGTGGCAATGTGAATCTTAAGAAAACAAAAGAGGAACTTAAACCTCCTAAATAAGAAACTTATGGCAGAAGACCCAGGCATCTATTTTCTCTTAGCACAAATAGTATATGTTCGGTCGTTAGAGATGGCTGTGATTATGTAGTATACAGAAAAAAGGCCAAAGACAGGAGACTGAGTGGACCAGACCAGAAGGCACTCGTAGAATAAACAGCTCCCCAGACAACAAACGCCACTGGTTTTAAGAAAGCAGTTTTGTTTTGCTTCGTCTCTAGTTTTAGGATCTTTACGGGTAGCCTTTGGTTTTATGATCTCCATGTTTTAAATCACTGAAGTACAAGGATTGGGTGTCATATATTCGATTTTAGGCTGTCACATGGTTAATATGATAACTGAGTCAACTTTGGGGTTGTTGCTTCAGGGTGTTAAGCGATGTGCAGGCTACTGTGCATGCAACTTGTGAACAGGGAGGAAGCTGCAAGCAGCAGCGCTCTTTACGAAGGGCGGTGAAGGTATGTTGCCTTTAAAAGTTTTTTTTTTTTTTTTTTAAATTTATAAGCAATTAGGAAACTTTCATTTTTCTTTAGTAGGAAGGAAGATAAAGAATAAATAAATTATAATTTTGAAAAAAGTTTCTCTAACCATGCAGGGTTCAATGTCTATAGATGGAAAGTTATATTTAGTTTACATTTGTTTAAAAGATAAAATATAAAATACGGATAGGCCACGTACTGTTTTAAATTCTATAATTATAATCTACTTAAAGATAACCATTTAAGTTCAAAATATATATCCAGTCCTTTGGATTATCATATGGTTGAGTCAAGATTTGGATTTTAGATTTCAATCTCTCTCTCTTTTCTCTCTCTCTCTCTCTCTCTTTCTCTCTCTCTCTCTCTTCTCTCTCTCTCTCTCGTGTATGTGTGTGTGTGTGTGTGTGTGTGTATATTTGTGTATGGAATTCAGAAGAGCACAGAGCTGGAGTTACAGATGGTTGTGAGCTGACATGTGGATGCTGGGAACTGAACTGCTTGTAAAAGCAATAAGTTTATCTCTCAGCCCCACAGTCAGAATTTAAAAGTTTAAGAATACTATACATTCATAATATAATATAATATAATATAATATAATATAATATAATCTCAATATATACAAGGAACATTTTTGTTTTCTTTTTTTTTTTTTGTTTTTTTTTTTTGTTTTTTTTGTTTTTTTTGTTTTTTGAGACAGGGTTTCTCTGTGTAGTCCTGGCTGTCCTGGAACTCACTCTGTAGACCAGGCTGGCCTCGAACTCAGAAATCCGCCTGCCTCTGCCCCCAAGCATTTTTGTTTTCTGAAAGCTGCTTTCTAAGCTGTATGTGTTATAGTATAGACACACTGACACATCACACTGACAACTCTGACCTTTCTTGTTTCCCAGCAGGCCACAGGGAGCGCTGTTGGCCTTCTAACACCCAGTGACTGCATGCCCTCATCGACACACGTGACGACACACATGACGTCATTGAAGCAGCTTCCCGAGCAGTGGACTAGGTCATAAGGGAGCCGGTTCATAGCACGTCATGCTGACAACCTGACCAACCACGTCATCTTTGAGTGGAACTGAGCTGCTCCTGTAGATGAGGCTGCTGTTGGTTCGGATTCAATGTTTTTCTGGATAGCACAGAGTTGGGTCTGATTTCTTTGTTCCTTTATGTCTTTGGATTGGGGTAGTTCAATCCACTTCTGTTGGAAGTAATTGTCTGAGAAGGATATCCACCTGTTCGTTTTTTTTTTTTTTCTGTTAATCTCCTGTTTCTTTCTCCACATTGTCTTTTGTGTTCTGTTGATTTTACCAATATGTTTTTGATTCTCTATTCATGTAATTATTTTAGGTAGTTTTGAAGGAGTGTGGTTACCCTGGGGCTGATATAAAGTATCAAAGTACAGTCTTTAAAAATACCCGGTGGCTGGAGAGATGTCCTCATCAGTAAAGTAGTTGTCATGTAAGCACAGGGACCTGAGATTTGATCTCTAGCACCCATATAAAAAGCCAGGTGTGTAGTTCCTGCCCTGGGGACCAGGGATGGAGGTAAGAGATTCTCTGGGGCTCACTGTCCAGCCAGCCTAGCCATTTGGTGAGCTTTGGGTTCAGTGGGAGACCCTGTCTCACAAACCAAGGTGGGAAGTGACAGAAGACGCCAATGTCAACCTCTGGCTTCCACATTAATGTTTGCATATTGGATACACATGTATGTGCGTGCACACAGCAGACCAAGAACAACCTGATCCCATATAAAAACACTGACTTTTATTTCTTCCACCTGAATGTTACCAGTTTCACAGTAGTAACACTGTTAATACAATTTATACTTTGCATATAGTGTATATTTTGACATATTTGCATCTAGTGTATCTTGTAACATATTTGCATATAGTAACATATGTGTATACAATGTATCTTGTGAAATATATGCATCTAGCATATCTTGTGACATATTTGCATATAGTGACATTTTTGCATCTAGTATATATTGTGACATATTTGCATATAATATATCTTGCGGCATATTTTCATGCATTACTATAATTATTTTGTCTTTTAAAGTGTATCTTAGATACTATAGTTTAAAGTGCCGAACACATGACCTTGACAGTAGTATAATACTCTGTATTTGTCTCTATATTTGCTTTTTCGAGACAGGGTTTCTATGTGTAGCCCTGGCCAACCTGGATCTTGGCTCTGTAGACCAAGCTGTCCTCGAACTCAGAGATCTGCTTGCCTCTGCCTCCCAAGTGGGTGTGCTACCACCACTAGGCTTCTAGATTTGCTTCTAGATCTGCAAGCTTCTTACTTTGATACATGATCATGGCTGTTGAGTAGAGGATCAATTCTGCTGATATTCTCTCTATATATCTCTCTTTTCCCTCTTCTCTCCCTGGTAATGAACTATATGCCTCTAATGAAGACAATATGCAAAGTACATTATGCCACTTAAAAAACAAATTTATTTATTTTACCTCATGTGTACCGGGATTTGCTGCGTGTAGGTAGGTGCACCATGTATGTGCAGTGCCCCAAGCGGCCAGAAAGGGGCATTGCCTCCCTGGATCTGGAGTTAACAGACAGTTGTGAGCAGCCTTGTGGGTATTTATAACTGAACTCAGGTCCTCCACTCTTCACCTCAGAGTCACCTCTGCAACCCATATTAGGTCACTTCTTGTGTCGCTCACAAGCTTCCTCGTCCCAGTTGCTCTACAGAAAGGACCAAGCAGAACCCAGGGGAGCATCTAACCCATGGCAACTCTGTTGCCAACTTTCTGTTGTGGCAGAATAGACCTAAGATAAGCCGCTGAAAACAAGGAGAGATCCCGATGACTTCCTAGTTCTGAAGTTTCAGTTCGTGATCTGTTGGTTTCCTTGGTTTGGGTTGGTAATGCACTCTCTGGAGGGAGCACATGGTGGAACAGTTCTGTTTGCCTCCTGGTGGCCAGCAAGCAAAGACAGCAAGCAACCCGCAGTGTCCCCTTCAAGGGAGCAACCTTTAGGTCTCACCTCTCAGCAGCGTCAAGCCTTTTTAATACATGTGCCTTTGGGAGACACTGAAGATCCAAACCATAATAGTCAGAGAGGCGATGAGGGGCCTCCACCTCTAAGGAAATGGATTGCTCTAACAACTATGGGAGTTGGAAGCTGAGTCCTTGCATAACACCATAGTCCTAGACGATCTTGAGTGAAACCTTCTAGAATGACCTGCAGCCAGCGAGCACCCAGTTAGACTACATGGGGACTCTTGACCTCTCTAAACCCAGAAATATCCCAACTATTCTTTTAAAAAAAAAATGCAAGTTCTTCATAATAAAGCTTAAAAAATATCCAAGACCCAGAAATAACAAATGGTTGCCATTTTAAACTGCTAAATTTGAGAGTCGTGAGCTTTGCAGAAATAGATAATGGACCCAGGTCCAAGTGGCCAGTGGCCCAATGGGTGGTCACCAGGGAGTTAGTTGAAGGAGCTGTTTTCTTTTCTCCACCTGACAATGACTGATTCACTTCCCTCATTCTGAGGCACATTGCCTACACACCAAATCCATCATCTTTCCGGGCTTCTCTGCATGTGCCCAACTTTCCCTCAGCCTGTTGCAGAACCGATCACTTATGCTCCAAGCGAATAATTCAAGTCGTGAAGACTTTGTGTCACGAGCAACCCCCAAATTTCATATAGTGCACGGCAACATGTCTCCAATTTTTATAGGTGGACTTTAGTCCGTCAAGAATGAGACTTGCCAGGTGGGCAGTGGTGGCACATGCCTTTAATCCCAGCACTTGGGAGGCAGAGACAGGCGGATTTTTGAGTTCGAGGCCAGCCTGGTCTACAGAGTGAGTTCCAGGACAGCCAGGGCTACACAGAGAAACCCTGTCTCGAAAACAAAACAAAACAAAACAAAACAAAAAAAGAATGAGACTTGCTCAGAGTTATATAATTAGAGAAAGCATGTATGTGTGGGTTTAAAGTCTGCATCGCCTGATGTTCAGTTAAGGGCTGTCGATACTTGAAGGTATTGATTCACAGTCACACATGGCCATAGCTCGCTGCCCAGTCTGATCGGGGTGCACTTGTTTGATCCTTAGTCATTTTCAGCTATCCAAACAAAGAACCTAAAGGGATGAGCCGAAACATAAGTGACCAGCATGTCTGTGTCTCTTCCTTCTCTGGCTCACCTCCACCGAGAAAGACGACAGCAGCTTATACTTGTTATGAGTTATCTGTCTTCTAGTCACTTAACCGCAGTGGTGGATCCAACTCGGCAAGCAAGATCAGAGTGAGAGCCAACTGCTAGTGCTTAGCCTTGGCTGCTCACACTGTGTGTGGAGAAGCATTTTCTGACCTGGAGTGGGAAAGAGCTATGATCAGCTAGTAATGGCAGCCGTCAAGGAGGCTGGGCTTGGTGAAGGGAGAGCCTCGGACTTGGCCTTTGGAGTTTCTGTGCACTTTGGTCCTGGCTGTGGCTTTTGAGAATCTTTTCTTTCTGCTATGACCCACACTTCCACACCAGTTGCCCGGGGAAGGCTCACTCTGAAGACTCCACCAGCTCCTATTCCTGGAAGCGATTTCTCCTCGTTTGATGTGAGGTTTAGCACGTAAGTGGCCATGGTGGCATTTTACCTTGTGACTGAGTGCAGCCTCAGAAGCCCAGCCAGTCCGAGGGCTGGATGCTTTTCTGGGCTCTGACCGCTTCCATTCTGGCTAAACCTATAAGTCACATCGCCAGCAGGCTGTCAGTTCGTTAAAAAACACACGGCACAGGAAGGTACAACTTTGCACATACTTACTGTTGTCTTTCGCCAAAACATTTCATTTTCTTAAGTTCCAGGGAGCCGTGAGGACAGACTTACACGTAGGTGTTAGTCTAGGGATAAAGGGACTACAGGTGATGTCAGCACTGTAGGTCAACAGCACAATTAACAGGAGCCTTGAAACCATGACAACGGGAGAAGCTGTGAGTCTGGGTGGATGGCTTCCTTGGGTGGTGGTCTCAGCAGGGCACTACTGTTGTTTGAGATTCAGACAACTGTGAAAGCTCATGCCCCTCTCCTGTATCCTTGTCTGTCTGTCTGTCTGTCCACATCCATCCAGCCTATGCTCTTTTGGACGGTCTAGGTTTTTCGTTTGTGTGTTTGCTTTTTGTTTTTGCTTTTTAGCATCGAGGTGTTGAAAATACCCATGATAACTTTTTTTACAACTGAGACTTTTTTGTTGCTCCAAATTTATCTTATGGAAGTAGCAAGAGAACCCTAACCACTCTCTCTACACCTAGAAGGGCTTTACCCACAAGCGGAAGGTACTAAACACCTCCTCTTCGAATTAGAAAGTGATAAAATCCCTGTGCAGCCTGAGGCTGTGAGACTGTGACCTTGTTATGCAAAGGTTAGGGGACACATTTGTAGAGTTTTCTCCCTCTTTCCATCTTCACTTGGTTTCAGGGGATCTAACTGGGATGTCAGGCAAATGTCTTCCCTACACAGCCATCTGTGCAGCCTGACCACAGGAGTCTACGTTCATTCTGTGTAGATGGCACTGCTTCTGTGTCTTTCTACAGATCCGATCGCGTAGCCGGCAGAGAGTGCTGCTTCCTCCTGATCACCTTCAATGGCAGCTGGAGTCTCCATAAACTCTTCTCTTTGTGTGTGTTTTCCAAGTCATTACTCTGTAGCTACACAGTTGTCTAAATAGAATGATAGGTGAATTCCCAAGTGTGAGTTTTTAGCCGCTTGGTTAAAAGACCATGAACTTTTTACCAGGGAATTGCTGGTGGTAGGAAACACAAGATGAAAGGCAAGAGGTTTCCCTGCAGAATCTCAGGCATCAGGTGCATTATGATGACAAAAGTGATGTTGATGATGATGATGACGATGATGATGGTGATGGTGATTGATGATGATGGTGATGACGACACAATAATGATAGCATGAATGCACAGACAATTTTTTAAAATAGGACCAGCATGACATTCCTTGGAAATAAAAGGTCAGGGAAGCTGGATAAGCTGGCAGTGGGTATTTATGGAGCATGAGGGAACTAATATGCAGATGAGGAAACAGTGTTTGCAAAGCACTTTGAAGAGAGAACTGGACTGATCTGGACCACAAATAGCTCCCTGTCGTTGGGGGTGTGCAAGGCAGGAGTCTGAGGCCGGTAGCAGATCTGGAGCCTGGGTTGAGCACTGTGAGCTGTCACCTGGGAAGCAAGTGGCCATGAGTTGAGATTATTCAGACATAATTGAATGCCAAGGGCTGAAGAAAACAGGAATGCCACCAGGAGGTGGTGGCACAGGCCTTTAATCCCAGTGTTTGAGGCAAAGGCAGGCAGATCTCAGAATTCAAGGCTAGTCTTAGGGTTTCTATTGTTGCAATGAAACACTATTGACCAAAAAGCAAGTTGGGGAGGAAAGGGTTTATTCAGCTTACACTTCCACCCATCATTGGAGAAAGTCAGGACAGAAACTCACACAGGGCAGGAACCTAGAGTCAGAAGCTGAATCAGAGACTATGGAGGAGTGCTGCTTACTGGCTTGCTCCCCATGGCTTGCTCGGCTTGCTTTCTTACAGAACCCAGGACTACCAGCCCAGGGATGGCACCACCCATAAGGTCTGGGCCCTGCCCCCGTGATCACTAATTGAGAAAATGTCTCACAGCTGGATCTCATGGAGGCATTTCCTCAACTGAGGCTCCTTGCTCTCTGATGACTCTAGCTGTGTCAAGATGACACACAAGACCAGCCAGTACATTGGTCTACAGAATGAGTTCAGAACAGCCAGGACTACACAGGGAAATCTTGTCTCAACAAGGAAACAAGGAAGAAGAAAAAGAAGGAGGAGGAGGAGGAGGAAGAGGAGGAGGAAGAAGAGGAAGAGGAAGAAGAAAGAAGAAGAAGAAGAAGAAGAAGAAGAACAACAACAACACAACAACAAACAACAACAAAGGAGACTCGTGGATGCACAGGGAGGATGCATTGTTCACATGTATAAAGTTTTCAAAGAATAAATGAAAATGACTTTAATGACTTTAAAGTAGAACAGTCTCTTTAATATAAACTCTTGTGACTATTACAAAACATCTAAGTTTGGGGTCAGTATTTTTGTATTTTGCTTTAGAAGAAACAAGAAGACCATCATGCCTTTTAAAAAAAAATCCATTTTTTCTTTTCTTTTTTAAATTTTTATTTATTTATTTATTTATTTTTATTATTTTATGTATTCACCTTTGCTGTCTTCAGACACACCAGAAGAGGACATCAGACCCATTACAGATGGTTGTGAGCCACCATGTGGTTGCTGGGAATTGAACTCAGGACCTCTGGAAGAGTAGTCAGTGCTCTTAACCACTGAGCCATCTCTCCAGCCTCATTTTTTTCTTAAAATGTTTCAAGTAGTTTTTTTGTCTTTTCTTTTCTTTTTTTCTTTTTTTAGATTTTTCAAGACAGGGTTTCTCTGTGTAGCCCTGGCTGTCCTTGTTAGCATTCTGTCAAACTCCACCTCCAGAGTTACCTGGCTGTTGCCAGGTAGCTGCGGGGAGGAGTATACCTGGCTGTTGCCAGGTAACTGTGGAGGTGGAGTTTGACAGAATGCTAACAGTCCTGGAACTTACTCTGTAGACCAGGCTGGCCTTGAACTCAGAAATCTGCCTGCCTCTGCCTCCCAAGTGCTGGGACCAAAGGCGTGCGCCACCACCGCCCTGCCTTTTTTTTTGTTTTTTTGTTTTTTTGTTTTTAAATCAAATGTCCCTTAATTAAGATTAGATGTATATATTTAAGGTAAATAACATGAGCATCTTATTTTTCTAATTTTTTTTTTTTTTTTTTTTTTTTTTTTTTTTTTTTTGTGAATTTGGGACCTTGTTTGCTTGTTTGTTTTTGTTTTCAAGACAGGGCTTCTCTGTGTAGACCTGGCCAACCTGGAACTTGCTCTGTAGACGAGACTGGCCTTAAACTCAAAGATTTGCCTACCTCTGCTTCTCAGGTGCTGGGATTAAAGGCATTTAATTTAATTGCTAGTAACTTGCAAATTTGAAGACTCAATGTACTTGTAGTTGTTTGTAAAAAAAAAAAAGTTTCAAGTGACTTTTTTGGAGATGAGACTTGACTCACTGAAGGATCTGTTTCCACAGTTTGAGTTTCAAGTGGGTTGAAAACCACTCTCTTCCTCAAGGGAAAGTTTAAAAAAAAAAAAAAAAAACCAGAAAAAAACATGTGCTCAGGAAAAGAAGTGTGGTTTCAAGTGTACTTCAGTTTTTGTGGAGAGCACATGGTTCCCTTGAATTCTTGTTATTTGCATTTTTACTTCATTTCAACGATGATATAAGAATATGTTCCTCTGATTGCTTTTCCAAAATGAAAGTAATACATCTATATGAATTAAACAATCCAAAAATAAAGCCTGAAGTACCTTCCGTCCACCCCCTGCTTTCTATAGGCAGCCACTTCTAACTTCTAGATTGGCTCTCTGTTCACTCATGTGCCTTTGAATAATAACGTGGTAAGACAGCTAACCCTTGCTCTTCAGAGAGCATTCGTCACAATTTATTGATGTCTCCTGAGGAGTGACTTATTTTTTGTAATAGCACGGATTCTTCACCCCTCTCCCACCCCTGGACGCTTCTTGGCACTCCAAACTTCTAGTCAAGCTCTAAACGTAATTTGGTGTAGATGGGTGATGTTCCTAGCGGCCACCATCATATGTGCAGGACACTGGCTGCAGCTCAGCTATGTTGCTTAGACCAAGAACTTTGACATTCCTGCAGAACAGCATGCTGCACTGGCCTCAATAATGGAGCTCATACACACCTCACGTTTGCTGTCAGTCGATGACACCAAAGCCTTCACCAGGTGTTTTAAATGCCTTTGGAAGCCCCTATACTTCAAGAACTCAATTTGATCCAGAAGACATCGAATCTTGAGCGTTGCGACCTATTCCTGATTAGGTTCTTGCACTGCTGTCTTCAACTGTTCCTTCACACCCTTGTGCTAGACCATTTGGATTCTGTATTCTGGTTTTTTTTTCTCTTATTCTCTTATTTGTGATGCTATGCAGTCTTTGTTTAGTAGCTACCTTAGAGTATATTGAAAATTCTATATTTACCAACCATATCTATCTATCTATCTATCTTATCTATCTATCTATCTATCTATCTATCTATCTATCTGTCATATCTATACATCCATACACTCATCCATCCATACACTCATCCATCCATACACTCATCCATCCATACACTCATCCATCCATCCATCCATCCTCCAATCCATCCATCCATCCATCATCCATCCATCCTCCATCCATCCTCCAATCCATCCATCCATCTACTCATCCATCCATCCATCCATCCATCCATCCATCCATCCATCCATCCATCCACTCATCCATCCATCCATCCATCCATCCACTCATCCATCCATCCATCCACTCATCCATCCATCCATCCATCCATCCACTCATCCATCCATCCAATCCATCCATCCATCCATCCATCCATCTACTCATCCATCCATCCATCCACTCATCCATCCATCCATCCATCCATCCACTCATCCATCCATCCATCCATCCACCCACCCATCCATAGTTCTCTTGTTTTAAGAATGAGATTTAGATTTGTGTTTCCTGGATAGTTTTGCATGTGAAATTATCTCCCACTAGGCATCGCTCCATTGCTTTCTAATTCCCGATGTATATATTTGATGAGACTCATATTTTCTTTATGTCTATACCCACGAAGCAGTGTGGACTTGGAGAAAATCTCAAGACAAGCATCCTGAAGCAATTAGAGATTGTGAGTATCCACGTGATTCGGATTGATCCAGGTCTGCCCAGCCTTTCACAGAAGCAAAGGCCATTTTAAAAAGTTTTTAAAGATCCATTGGTGAAGTACTTGCTGTACAAGCACAAGTACCCAAGTTCAATCCCCAGAAACTCACACATAAAATCCAGATGTGTTGTAATGTGCCTATAATCCCAGTTCTGGAGAAGCAGAGACAGGCAGACTGTCAGAGTCCTAGACTGTCTATGGCTCACTGGCCAGTCAGCTTAGCCTACTTGGCAGGCCACAGGCCAGTGAGGGATTGTGTCTCATAAAAACAATATGGAAGGTTCCGAGGAATGACTCTGGCTGTCATCTGGCTTCCACCCACATGTGCACACATGAGCACTTGCACACAAATCCCAACATTTTCTCCAAAGGCAAAACCACACCCTCTACTTTCCCCACTCCACTGAGAGCTCGTGTTTCTCCAGACTCTTAGCAGATTAGCTTGACACTATCTTAGGAAAAGAAAAGCCATGAGACATAGCTGTAGAGATGAAACCCAAGAGTTGCTCTGAGGGTCGACAGAGGAATGGTTTCTGTTTTGTAAGTCTTTTAATAATTTTACCCATGGCCTCAAAGCCCAGCGGTATTGAGATCGTTTTTTTGAATGGTTAGTTTCTCCCAACTGGATTTCCCTGGACATTTAAGATATTCAAACCTCAGAAATCATGAAGCCAATACTCCAGCACCAATCAATGGACCCCAATCTTTGCTCTCTGTCTCTTATTCTAGGGACTTCCTCTTCTGTTCTTAGTGAAACACCTCCCAAAGAGTCCTCCTCTCTTCTCATTTAATTATCTGTGCCTATTCTTGACCATTCCTCTCCCAGTTATTTTTAAAGTCTCAGCGACTTTTAGTAAAGAGTGCAACACCCTCCCCACACTGCACAGGCTGAGTTGAGTTCTCACTTGAGAAACCATCTTCTCCTGAGCTGAGATCACAAAACCCGGGCTAGCTTTCCCCTTTTTTCTTACTGCGGCTTCTGTCTTGCCCTGTGTTCTCTGTCCGATATGTGACCAACCCATGCTAGAATGCTTAATTAACTCTTTCCTAAACTTTACTTTTTTTCTTCTCTTTAACAAGCCAAGCCTTATTCCTGCATCTTGGTAGAATGATTGCACACAGACAAATATCATAGTCTCCTCCCAATCTACCACCCCAGAACTGAAGCCCAAAGCCTCATATCCAATTGTCTATCTGACATATTTTCAGAGTTCTTAATGACATCCCATCCCTACTAGGTTGAGGTTGACGTTGTGGTCATTCCTCTGGTACAACAATCTCCCAGTAATCCCTAATTCAGCTCACAGCACCAATCTCGGTGTGTCAGTCATAATCCTGTAGACACACATCCTTTCCCATCATCCTGTGTCTTACCCACCGCCAATGTAAGTGATGACACATGGGGAGGCTTCCCATAATCCTCTCCTGCCTCTCTCCACCGTCCTTGCCTTCGATGTCATCAGCATCATCGATGATGTAAGATTTCCATGTAGTCTATATTGGTCCAACTCTTCTCTCCTTGCCCTGCAATCTGTCCTCTGAAATGCACCAGCATCTCTTTAATGCTCATATTTAACCATGCCACCCTTTTACCTAAAACATTTGTGTTTTATTCTGAGAATAAACAAAATCCTTTTGTTCTGAGAATGAAGACAAGCCTCCCTTCCCTGCCCCACTGGACTGATTGGGGCGCGTCAAGCTTGAAACTCTCATCTTATAACTCACCTTTCACTTGAAACTCTCATCTTAGTTTACCCAGTTCCCCATTTTCCTGTCCTGCCCCTGCTGGCCTTCTTGTTGCAGGAACTGGAGAAAACATGCCACCACCTCCTCCTCCACAGAGTTCTTGTGTTAATCTGAGACTCAAGGCAGCTTTCTGCTCAGTGTCTAGCACCCACAGGGCTGGTTCCTTTACCTCTCGTGCCTCAGTTTCCTCTGTCATCAAAATGGTAAAAGCTACTCTCAGGGATGCCATTATGATTCTATCATACATCGCAGGAATGGCTCTTCTCTCTTCTCCCCTGTCTGGGTAATATTTGCTGGAGCAGGTGAATTCTTGAGTTAGTCTTTTGGTAAGCCTCGCCAACCTCTTTGGATCTGTTAGGGTGTTATAGGTTTTCTCGTGTCCTGAGTCCCCCCTTTTCAGTGGTTGCTATAGAGACTCCTTAATATACAATTATCTTGAGGCAGCACCCTTCCTTCCTTCCCAGGAGGCCAGTCTCGGGAGTGCAAGGATTGTGTCTTTCTTTGCTCATTATTCTTCAGGTTTGATGGAGCACCCAGGACACAGCATGATTCCCCTAATAATTCACTCCCAGGGGAAGAGGGTAAATGCCCTGGCTGTGGATGCTATGTTCTGCTGAGGAATCACTAGTGGTGATTGGAGGAATCAGAGGACTCGTGTTAGCAGGGAGGAGCTGAACAGGGCATCTGTTCTCAGGTCAGTGGAAGTTACACTGGGCAATAGCTGTATGGATAATAATATATCAGATATAAAACTCAGTTGGATTCTTGTTCCCTTCCCGACTTGTTCTTCATCAAGTCACTTTTTGGGGCAGGGGTTTGGTTTTTTCAAGACAAGGTTTCTCTGTGTATTTCTGACTGTCCTGGAACTCACTTTGTAGACCAGGCTGGCCTCAGACTCACAGAGATCCACCTGTCTTGGCCTCCTGGGTGCTGAGATTAAAGGTGTACCCCTCACCCCCAGGCTCAAGCCATTTCTACATGACTTTTCATCTGTAAATTACAGATGTTTCAGCTCAGCCAAGTAGGTACTGATCCTGGAAGAATTTAAAAATCATATTTATCTGTCCATCCATCCATCCATCCATCCATCCGTGTGTGTGTGTGTGTGTGTGTGTGTGTGTGTGTTGTACATGTCCTCAAGTGCAGGTGCCAGAAGAAGCCAGAAGAGGGCACCAGATAACACTGAGCTGGAGTGACAGGCAGTTGTGAGCCATGCAAGGTGGGTGCTGGGAATGGAACTCTGGTCCCCTGGAAAAGCACCAAGAACTCTTCTAAGGGCTGAACCATCTCTCCAGCTGGAGATTTTTAAAAATCCCATTTTATTATCTATTTGTGTATGTGTGTGAGAGTGTGTATTCCAAAGCGCTTTCTGGATGGGCAAAAAGGACAACGTGCCTGAGTTGGACCTCTCCTTCCACCACGTGGGGCCTGAGGGGCTAACTCAGTTTGTCCAGCTTAACAGCTTACCTTCCGAGTCACATCTCCAGCCCCCTGTAAGAGTTTTGATTTAAACACACACTGTATAATTATCTATGGTCCTCAGGTGAACCCTATGGCTTGCCCCACTTGTAAACCAACTACTTCCCTCGGTAGTACAGTGCTTCTCTGCCATATTTATCATCATCTTCCTCCCAAGAAGAACAGATATTCTTATGCTTTTGGTCATTCAGTGAAAGGCAGTATGAGTCTGTGTGGTTTGGGGCGAGTGTTCCAAGCTCACAGCAGGACCTCTTTCTCTGAGCTCCGTGCTCTGCTTTGAGGGTGGGCTGGCGGGAAGTCAGGATCAGAAGTTGCAAGGCAAGCCCTCTGCCTGTCCAGAGAATGAGCTAGCCATCTCTGTGATCTTGGATAGGGGTAGACGCTTCAGGTGGTGAAACTAGTGTCTTGTTGAATCAAGGCCAGAAATTAAAGTCAGAGAAGGGCACATTCGCCCATCTCTGTCTCTTCCTTGAAAGTCACAAAGACTCTGTAGAAGAGGCCTCCGTGTATTGCCCATCTTGGCGAGGTGAAGGTCACCTTTGGACTGGAATGGTTAGGTGCACACGAGTCAGGTCTACTCTGACATCTGCAAAAGTTGGTCAATCCTTTCTGCCCCCAGATCTCCTTTTATTACTGTCTATTCTCATCCAGACTTGTGGGATAGGCTTAGGGTGTCCTGAGGGGTTGTAAATAGAAGTGGACTTTGAGGCTTTGAGCACTTTGGGGCCACGCTGGGCTTGAACTTGGTCTAAGTTTGGAGGCTTCTGAGTATGGAGAGGGATAGAATCCGGGTGTAGGGACAGAAAAGTGATAGTAAGGGACGCGGGTGTGGATAAGCAAACTTGTTACGCCTGGCAGGCGTGAGTTTTTGATGGAGTCTCCATCAAAGTTTGTGAGTTTTGATGGAGTCTCCATCAAGGTACAGAAAAGTGGCAATAAGTGACAAGGGCGCCTGGCGGGCACCCTGGGAGCGCTGGGTTCGAACTGGGTGAGCACGTCCCAGAGCCCGAGGGGTCCACAGGATGGGTCAGGCGTTCCGGGCGGCGCCGCGCGGCGTGTGGACGTGGTGCGTGTGAGAGGGAGCGGGCTGGCCGCTCCCGCCCGCCGCTCCCCGTGGGCCGGGCCGGCCAATGAGCGCGCGAGGCGGCGGCGGGGCCGGCGGCGGCCGGAGGCGCGGGTTGCGCTGTGCGCTCGGAGCGGGCGCTGCGGGCGGGCGGGGGCCGGGGTGCAGCCGATCGGCTCGGCGGGGCGGGGGGCGGCGCCCGAGGCGGGGATGCGCAGGGCTTCCCGCGGCCACGGCGGCGGCGGGGGCACGAGCTAGCGCTGCGGCGCGCCGAGCCACATCGGCCGGGGCCGGGGCGGCGGCAGCCCGAGCGCCGCTCGCACCATGGCCGCGCAGGGCGAGCCGGGCTACCTGGCGGCGGCGCAGTCGGACCCCGGCTCCAATAGCGAGCGCAGCACCGACTCGCCGGTGGCCGGCTCCGAGGACGATCTGGTGGCCGCGGCGCCCCTCCTGCACAGCCCCGAGTGGAGCGAAGAGCGCTTCCGCGTGGACAGGAAGAAACTCGAGGCCATGCTCCAAGGTAGGCATGCCCTGCTCCCCGATCCTCTCGCAAGTCCGCCACGGGATCGTCACTCAGTCTGCTCACGGGACCCCCCACCCCCTCCCCCAACTTTGTCAGCTCTCCCGGATCGGAGTTGCTGGAGGCCTGAGTTTGTGCTGCCCCCGAAGTTGCCATTAGGACCGCGGCAGTGCCAACTGCAGCTGGGACATCTGGGCCGTGGCATCTACACAGCGGGACCCCGTGTGCGGGACTCTGCCCGGCTTCCCGCAGTCCGGAGTCCGGGCCACCCCTGCCGCGTCTTTTCCCTCCCCTCGTCAGTATCCGCTTCCTCCAGCTAGGGCCTGCTCTGGTCGCCTGGAAAAGCGCTGCAGATGTCAAGGCTTCAGCTGGGAGCCCCCGCCCCCACGCCAGAGTCTTGGGCTGGAGCAAGTCACCCAGGCGTGGGGCTCAGTGTCCTGGCAGTGCGAGGGTAGCATGTGTCAGGGCAGCCGAGCTCCTAAAAGACATCTTGAGATACATTCTGTTCATAAACTTCTCCCTTGCAGCTGTGGGAGTCTGACTTGACTTTCAAAATTTGAGGTGTTTTTTTTTTTTTTTTTTTTAAACACTTTATAGAGTTTCTGGGACTTTCCCAGGAAGAAAAACTCTCTCCACACTGGATCGGAAGCAAATTCTGATTTATTACGTTAGGATTAGAGCGAGTGGTAACAAGTCCAAGGTCATTCTGACCTTTAAAAAGGTTCATTATCAGCCTACCTGTGTGGCTCACCTCCCACATCCGAAGGCAGAGATGAAGGAGCTGGAATTAGCATTATTTTTAAGACTTGAGACCTGGTCCCCTGCTCCCAGGAAGGGATAGTTGGTAAGGATTCGGTAGCTCCCATTCATCATCTCGAAAAGCTTGGAGGTCTGCAGCCTCGCTTTTTATGGCTGTCTGTGTGACTTATTTTGACTTTATCTGTCAATGTATCGCAGTATGGGAGCGAGTTATTCCTCTCTGGAAATGCAGTGGCTTTTCAGAACAATTAAGAGGGTTATTTTAAGAGAGAACAACATGTTTTCCTAAACAATAACTTTGTGGAAATAAGTATCAGGATTGCTTGGCAAGCGTTTCTGGAAGGGCTGAGAACCTCTCTTCTTTGTTGCTTATTTGTATTGATAAGCATCCCAAATGCCATGTCTTGGGCTCGTTTTTTTTTTTTTTTTTTTTTTTTTTCTTTTCCCTGAAATTATGTAACTTGGTAGGAAAGTAATGGATCTGAAAATTGAAGCTGGATTATATTTCAGGAATTTTCATTTGTGACGGCTCTCTTATTAGTTCCAGGAGTCTGTCTAGTTTGGGGAGGTTACAAACAAAATGTTACAATTATGTTGCAGAAGCATTGTAAGATTGTAGCGAACCTTCAAATCCCTGGCCGATCTGTTTCAGCCACTTGCCAACTTCCCTATGTTGGAAACAGAATGAGCGATAACTCAGAAGAACATGGTGGTATCACCCTTAATGGATACTGTGGCGGGTGCCAGTTTCTGGGCAGTTCACTTGTGAAAATCTGAGTTCTCCTAGGGGATTTCTTTTTTTTCAGTGAGTTTTCATTTTGGAGTCAATGAAACACGGGTTGAACATTCAGAAAACATGAACATGAAAAAGGGGGTTGCTAACCCACTTTTCTAACATCTGAAGGCCTGAATCACTTTTCAGTGGTTAAATTTTTAGCAGCGAGCCTTTATGGATCTATGCATGATGAGTTAACCACTTAGTGGTTGGAAAGTTCTTTGAGTCATTTTCCAGAGTTACTTAACAAATACATTACCTTGTTGGTAAAGTAAGCCCTTGAAGTCATAGAGAATAGAACCCAGCAAGGGGACAGTTCACCGGGGCAACTTATTATTCTTACTCACCCACATAGACTCCACAGAATCACTGCATTTGTGAACCAAGGGTGATCTTGTGTTTATTTGCTGTCTGCTATAAGTGGGTATGAGCCCCAGAGTTGCTCAGACTTGCATTCAAATCACTGTGGGACCTTGGGCAAGCTCCAGGTTTCTCTCTGCCCTCAGTTTCTCCCTTGTAAAATAGAAATTGATTTTATTTTATTTTTTTAAAGAACCTCTGTAGTTTTTCTTTGTAAGAAGGGAACCATTTGATGCCCAAGGAACAAGATTTGCCGGAGTGTTGGTAAATACCAAGAGCTTCACATCTGGGTCCAGATAATTTCAAGTACATACCACAGTTTGTAACACCCGCGATATATTTGACAGATAGTTGAGGAACACAAATTGTTTTCAGTTCAGAGTTGCAAAAGCAAAAAAAAGATAAAAACCGATATCTGGCAAAAATATTAGGTATTTTTAGGTGGAAACTTTTCCCGTGGAAAGGGTCAAGGAGGGAGAAGCTACATTTGTTTGTATTTCTGGTTATTGTGAATTTGTGATTTTTTTCTTTTCACAATAGCCTTTAAAAGTATATGGGATTTTCCATTTTAAACCAGGGTAAGTAAGGTTGTTGGCCTTCAAGTCTTCAGAGTGTAAGTTGTCGATTATAATGCTTGGAATTTGTTTTTAGAGAGACTGTCCGGGGGCAAGTTAATCTTTAATAGGTCGCATTTTTATTAGTGGAGAGAGTCTTCTATGTAATGGACAAAAAATTCACTGAGGTTAAAATGGGCAGTAGGGTGGTAGTCAAAGAAATAAAATACCATTCTTGCATGATCACGGAGTCTAATTGATATACATAAAAACCACTAGACCAAAATATAGGGAAAATTACTAGTTTTTTTTTTCCTTCCTTAAAAAAAAAAAACACAACTACTTTGAAATTGCCATAAAGAATGTCTGGCATGTTTGTTGGTATTTTGATGATAATTATCGATCTTGTTGGTCAGTGACATTTTTTTTTTTTTTTTTTTTTGGCATGGGAATTTACTTTTGAGTTCAGATATTTCATGGGTCTGCTCAGCCTTGGGATGTATGCCATGTCCAGCATTTTTTAGTGGTAAGGAATCATCATGTTCTATTTCTTTCATAACTAGCCCTCAGCAGTTTGATAGGCTTCACTAAGGAGTCATGGTGTTGAGTCACGTCAATCAGTTAAAATGAATGACACTTTGTGAAAAGGAGGGCTTGCTATGAAAGAGATGGGGAGCGGTCCAGAGTGTCTAGGATACAGTGGTGGTGCTTGCCAGGGAACGGCGTCAAAGATGGGATCCCTGGATGAGTCAACACACAACAAGAATTCCCCATAGACAGTGTAGAAGCATAAACATTTGCAAGGTTGAGTCCTAAGAGAAGTAAAGGAGTGTGTGTGTGTGTGTGTGTGTGTGTGTGTGTGTGTATGTGTGTGTGTATGTGTGTGTGTGTGTGTGTGTGTGACTTACAAAGGAGACTGACATCCAATGAGCTTTACCTTTTGGATAGGGAAGACTTCAGAAGCCATGTAGGGTTTTTACAGTGCCGGGACAATTTGGGATCCCATTTTACCTGAACAGGAGAACTGGCTACTAGTGCAGGCTAGCTCTGCGAGCAGCCAATGTGCCATGACTCTAACTCAGCAAACATTACCCTATGGCTTTGTGACTGGTCACCCTTTCTTAGATATTGTTGTGGAGGTGGAAGAAATATGAAGCAAAAATACTAGAAGATGCGGAAGTTCCGGAAGTGAGGAAAAGCTTACATGAGCAGAGCTTTCTAGCTGGTGCTTCATCAAGGCTAATAAATATCAGGAAACCAAATAGGTTTATGAAGGACAGTGGGTACATACACCGGGCTTTGGGCAGGATCAAGATTTGTATGTTGGCATTAAGCTACCCGATGCTATCTTTTCTAAAAAGGAATATTAGTAGCAGTTTTGGAACCTTGAGGCTGTTGTAACAATTAGGGGGGAAAAAGGTGCATATAAAATATCACAGTGGAGGCTGGAGAGATTGCCCAGTGGTTAAGAGCAGTTGCTGCTCTTACACGGGAGCTCAATTCTGTATCCACTGTTTGCATCTGGCATCTCCCAATTGCCTGTAACTTCAGCTCCAAAGAACCAGAATCCTCTGGTCTTTGTAGATATGATGATCACAGTAGCATATGCTGACAAAGACATACACATAAATTAAAAAAAAAAATACATATCTTACTGTTGGCTGCATAGGAAATGCTGAATAATTCAGTTATAGCAACGATACTCATTCTTAAGCCAGAATGCATAGCACATGTATTCATATATTAAGAATGAAAGTCCAGTTTACTAAAGAATAAATATCATGAACCCACACAGCTGTTTGATGATTATTGTCGGCTCCCTGGTTGCTTAGCTCTCAGTAGGTGGCGTGTATGGCTGAGTAGATCTCTCATAGATGGGACTGGGGACGCAGAGGTCTTTCAAGCCTCTTGAGGTGTGTCATCCTTCTTGCCTTGTGTAGTTTCCATTCTGTGAAAGGCTCTCCCAAGCACCTGGTTCTTCCTAAAGGACTGTTAGCACTTAGAAACTCTCTGTTTTTCAGCTTCCCCCATCAGCATGTGGGAAGGACATTTTTTTTTTTTTTTTATACAAGAAATGACTGTGCCTGGGATGTATTTGCTCAGCAAAAAGACACCATTTGCTCATCTATGCAGAAGGGAAATGGGTGGTCTCATCTTAGGGGGCTGGAGAGAGGCAGAGACGGAGGAGGGAGAGAGGAAGTGCAGAGGTTAAGAGTTGCCCTTGTGGGGTAGCTCACAACCCTTTATAACTCCAGTTCTAGGGTTTCTGATGTGGCCTCCACAGTCATATACTTCTGCAGACCCACAAATAGAATTAAAACAAATCTTTTAAAAATTATCTCATCGTAGGGAGATGTAAGCACAGACTGAGTTCTGTGTAGAATGCTGTCCCAGGGCGGGACACATGGCACTTGGAGACGTCAGTGTAGTGACAGCAGCAGCAACATCCCTGTCCCTTGTGATTGAGAAAGTTCAAAACACACTCACAGAGATGGCTCATCAGTTAAGAGTGCTTGCTGCTCTTGCAGAGTACCTAGGTTCAGTTCCAAGCACCCACTGCTTGTGAACTTCCATCTCCATGGGATCTGATGCCCTCTTCTGGCCTCTATGGGTACTGTACTCATATATTGCATATCACCTATATGCAGGCAAAATTCAAAACACAAGACCCCAAGAATTGCTAGGTCTCTTTAAAAAAAAAAAGAAAGAAAAAGCAAGCAAGCAAGCAAGAAAAGCATATGAATCGTGTGTGTGTGTGTGTGTGTGTGTGTGTGTGTGTGTGTGTAGTATTTGATTTATTTTGTAGTGAAACTCTTTCTTGATTAAAATCAGGACATTAGATAGGATTATTGTAATCAGCCAGAGAGCAGAATGCAAAGCTGATGTTACCTAGTAGCCTAATGTTAAAATCACTTCAGAGGTCCTGTAGCTCTGCAGTGAAGCAACCAGGTCTATCTCTCAGACCATCCTGGACTGGGCTCTGTCTTAGCCACCTAGCCACCCGAAGAGGCCTGGGAAGATGCCCCCTTTACCAAAGGGCATACGATAAGTGCTTTCATTAATGTGTATACTCTCAGTAAGTCTTATCTCTGTGAAGCTGTGGGGAAGTTTCTGGTCAGGTTGATCATTAATAAATTCAAGCATGGTTGGAGAGTTCTTTATATCAATGACTTTTGTAGGTAGGAATGTATTTGGTGGTAGCCAAGAAAGGGGGAAAAACCCAAACATTGGTTTACACAAGGCAGAGTCATATGGTCCAAGCCCCAGCAGATGAACAAGAAACTTCTTGTGGTGCATCACTAGCTCAGCCTGGGACCTTTGCTTTGTTTTATGTGGTATGGTTGCAAGCATCAGCCTGTAACAGCTACATCTGAGATTTATGCAGGCAAAGTTCCACCTTTATGTGTGATGAGGAGTATAGTCTCCTGAAAGCTCACCCATGTGTCCTTTGGCCACCGTTTCTTCAGGAATCTTGGGAAATGTGGCTTCTTTTCCACCCTCTGTGAATAAAGTAGGCAAGCAAGCCTGGTTTCAGAGCAGACATTCACTGAGTCTTGATTCAAATTCCTGACTGTGGGCAAAGCACAGACCAAATGTTACCTGTGTTGAAGGGTTTGGAAGCAGTGTTTGTAACCCTGAGACTGGAGTAGTGGGCACTGTCCACAGAGCAATGCAGGTGTAAACAAGCACCGCACAGGGAGGATGCCTGTATCTCCTAGAGATGGCCTCCTCCTCCTGCTCCTTTGACTAGATGACCCAGTGCGCAGCTTTACCATAGAACTGTAGATCTAGCTTTTGAGATGCCGAGAACATAACCTCTCCACAAGTGTCCCTGTCCCTGAAACGCTCCTCTGTATGGCCACCATTTATCTTGTTTTTTTTTTCTCTTTATAATAAAAAAATGACAAGATATATTCAAATACTCATCTTGTACTACTATTTTGTGTCTTTTCCCCTTCCAGGAACACGCTTTCTTTTGGAGTATAGCTCCTTCTTCCCTTCCTTCCCTGTCTCATCTTCTTCGGTCTAGCAGAGTCTGGCTACAAAGCCTTGATCTTGAAATTGCTCTGAGGTAGTGTGATAGGGTGAGCACCCTGCGTGTGCCATCGTCTGCAGTTTGAAATTTCGCAGAATGTGCTAATACATGGTGCCAGTGGGCGCACCGATTTGCGGTGTTTATGATAATAGATTTCTCCTATAAGGATGCGTTGGATAGGAGGGAACATCTCTTTTTGTTAAATGCTTAGTGACGTGTAGGGGTGAGAGTTCTCAGACTGATTTTTGAAGGCCTTTGCAGTGGGTATGGATGCTTAGCAAGTGAGCTTAAGGTGAGTCTGTAAGTGCCAGCTCGTTTACTGCTTAGCCCTTTAGTGTTAGCATTTAGCACAAGATCCAAGATGTGCAAAGGCACCAGTAGAAACTCTCTGAGTATACTGCACACTTCCACATCTTTCAGTTTTCTGTCTTGAACTTTATTAACATTACATTTATTTATTACGTGCATGCATGTATATGTGTGTATGTGTGTGTATGTATTTGTATGTATGTGTGTGCATGTGTGTATGTGTATCTTTGTGTGTGTGTGTATGATGTAGTTGTATGATGTACATGCATGTGTGTATGTATATTTATTTGTTATGTATGTATTTATGTATGTATGTGTGTGTATGTGTGATGTGTATGTATGTGTGTGTGTATGTGTATGTATGTGTGTGTATTGTGTGTATATGTGTGCATGTGTGTGTGTATGTGTGTGTATGTGTGTGTATGTGTGTGTATGTTAGTCTGTGTATGTCTGTGCATATGTGTGTATGTGTGTGTGTATGTGTATGTATGTGTATGATGTGTGTGTATGTGTGCACTGTGTGTGTATGTGCATATGCATAGTAGGAATTCAAACTCTGCTCCTTATGGTTGTATAGCCACTCCTCAGCCCTGTTTACACAACCTTTCCCCTGCTAATGCACTGATACCTGTGAATTCTGATCCATTTATTTGTGGTAAGTATTAAATTCTGTTCCCATTTATGAGGCTGGCTCCTGGAGGGAAGCATTCACATTCTAACCAAATGGTGTAGGTTTGTGTGTGTGTGTCTTATGTGACCTGGAGAAGACACCTCACATAACTCTGTACACTGGGTTGATCTGGAGCCCAAAGCATTTCCTTTACGGGAAGGTACTAATTGACAGAATTTGAAAGCTACCCACTGTATTTATCCCTTGACTTAAAAAGCAAATACAAAGTTACAGAGTATTTGAAGATTATAGACCGATATGCAGAATGAACACACAAACTCCATCACTGGGTCTAAAATTTGTCAATCACTAGTGATTGTATTTTGGAAGCTTTTTTCCTAGGTCATGAAAACATATGTCTGTACATCATATATTTTAAAACCATATGTAGTTCCTGCTGTACCACTGGAAGCAGATGGACCTAAGCTAATTATGGCCCCTCTCTGTGTGAATTAAATTACAGTAAAACCATCTCTTCTCTAGTTTTTTCTTTGAATTTTACCATTGGTGTTTTTCCTTTTGAGATTCATCTCTCCTCCCCGCCTCTTTGGTTTTTCAAAACATGGTTTCTCTGTGTAGCATGGCTGTCCTGGAACTCACTCTATAGACCAGGCTAGCCTCAGACTCAAAGACAGCTGCCTGTCTCTGTCTCCCAAGTGCTGGGATTAAGGCGTACATCACTTTGAGATTCTTGAAGGACATACTTTCGAAGGTCTCTGATATTCCTTGACTGACTTTGTTGAAATGTTTCCATATAGAATGTCCTAGGTAGGCCCACAGTAGAACCTAGTTATGTTTCTATTCATTTACCAGGGCACAGCTCGTGGCTCTGTGCTGTGTGGCCTGGGACAAGTGAATTATTTCGTTCAGGTTTGGTGTCCTCATCTTTAAAATGGGGACAGAATCTTTTCTACTTTGTGAGAACTAGAGCTACTGTGTGTGAAAATCCATACAGTGTGAGGTGAGGCAGGGACAGGAGATGCAGTATCCATTGAGCTCCAGACACACTCTCCTAAAAACTTGCGTGAGTCCTCCGTTATTCCAATAGGGAAGGAAATCTTTTTTTTTCCCCCTTCCCTTCTCCCTTTTGCTTCCGAATCCTGCTTGCTTGGACCCAAAGTACACTGTAACTGTCTTCAGATACCTATATGAGGGCATCAGATCTCATTATGGATGGTTGTGAGCCACCATGTGGTTGCTGGGATTTGAACTTATGACCTCCTGAAGGGCAGTCAGTGCTCTTAACCGTGAGCCATCTCACCAGCCTGGTGAAGGAAATCTTATTAGTGGAATTAGTATGACAAGTCTTTTGGTCCCTCCCCCTCTCCCTCAGGCTCTCCCAAGCACCTGGTTCTTCCTAAAGGACTGTTAAGCACTTAGAAACTTTTTGTTTTTCAGCTTCCCCCATCAGCATGTGGGAAGGACATTTTTTTTTTTTTTTTAAACAAAATGACTGTGCCTGGGGAGGGATTTGCTCAGCAAAAAGACCCATTTGCCCCAACTAGCAGAAGGGAAATGGGTGGTCCCATCTTAGGGGGCTGGAGAGAGGCAGAGACGGAGGAGGGAGGAGGAATGCAGGGTTAAGAGTTGCCCTTGTGGGGTACTCACAACCCTTTAAAACTCCAGTTTTTAGGGTTTCTGATTGGCCCCACAGTCATATCTCTTTCCCGCAGACCCCCAAATAGAATTAAAACAAATCTTTTAAAATTATCTATCGTGGGGAGATGTAAGCACAGACTGAGTTCGTTAGAATGCTGTCCCAGGGCGGGACACATGGCACTTGGAGACGTCAGTGTAGTGACAGCAGCAGCAACTCCCTGTCCCTTGTGATTGAGAAAGTTCAAAAACACTTCGACAGAGATGGCTCATCAGTTAAGAGTGCTTGCTGCTCTTGCAGAGTACCTAGGTTCAGTTCCTAGCACCCACTGCTTGTGAACTTCCATCTCCATGGGATCTGATGCCCTCTTCTGGCCTCTATGGGTACTGTACTCATATATTGCATATACCTATATGCAGGCAAAAATTCAAAACACAAGACCCCAAGCATTGCTAGGTCTCTTTAAAAAAAAAAAAAAGAAAGAAAAGAAGCAAGCAAGCAAGCAGGCAAGCAAGCATATGAATGTGTGGTGTGTGTGTGTGTTGTGTGTGTGTGTGGTAGTATTTGATTTATTTTGTAGTGAAACTCTTTCTTGATTACAAATCAGGACATTAGATAGGATTATTGTAACTCAGCCAGAGAGCAATGCAAAGCTGATGTTACCTAGTAGCCTAATGTTAAAATCATTCAGAGGTCCTGTAGCTCGCAGTGAAGCAACCAGGTCTATCTCTCAGACCATCCTGGACTGGGCTCTGTCTTAGCCACCTAGCCACCTGAAAGAGGCCGGGAAGATGCCCCCTTTACCGAAGGCATAGGATAAGTGCTTTCATTAATGTGTACACTCTCAGTAAGTCTTATCTCTGTGAAGCTGTGGGGAGTTTCTGGTCAGGTTGATCATTATAAATTGAAGCATGGTTGGAAGTTCTTTATATCAATGACTTTTGTAGGTCAGGAATGTATTTGGTGGTAGCCAAGAAAGGGGGAAAAACCCAAACATTGGTTTACACAAGGCAGAGTCATATGGCCCAAGCCCCAGCAGATGAACAAGGACTTCAAGAGCTCATACCTTCTTGTGGTGCATCACTAGCTCAGCCTGGGACCTTTGCTTTGTTTTATGTGGTATGGTTGCAAGCATCAGCCTGTAACAGCTACATCTGAGATTTTGCAGGCAAAGTTCCCACCTTTATGTGTGATGAGGAGTATAGTCTCCTGAAAGCTCACCATGTGTCCTTTGGCCCCGTTTCTTCAGGAATCTTGGGAAATGTGGCTTCTTTTCCCACCCTCTGTGAATAAAGTAGGCAAGCAAGCCTGGTTTCAGAGCAGACATTCACTGAGTCTTATCAAATCCTGACTGTGGGCAAAGCACAGACCAAACCTGGCGGAGCCAAATGTTACCTGTGTTGAAGGGTTTGGAGCAGTGTTTGTAACCCTGAGACTGGAGTAGTGGGCACTGTCCACAGAGCAATGCAGGTGTAAACAAGCACCGCACACAGGGAGGATGCCTGTATCTCCTAGAATGGCCTCCTCCTCCTGTTCCTTTGACTAGATGACCCAGGCCCCCGAGTTCCAGATCAGCTTTACCATAGAACTAAGATCTAGCTTTTGCAGATGCGAGAACATAACCTCTCCACAAGTGCCCCTGTCCCTGAAACGCTCCTCTGTATGGCCACCATTTCATCTTGTTTTTTTTTTTCTCTTTATAATAAAAAAAAAGACAAGATATATTCAAATACTCATCTTGTACTATATTTTGTGTCTTTTCCCCTTCTAGGAACACGCTTTCTTTTGGAGTATAGCTCCTTCTTCCCTTCCTTCCCTGTCTCATCTTCTTTGGTCTAGCAGAGTCTGGCTACAAAGCCTTGATCTTGAAATCGCTCTGAGGTAGTGTGATAGGGGTGAGCACCTGCGTGTGCCATCGTCTGCAGTTTGAAATTTCGCAGAATGTGCTAATACACGGTGCCAGTGGGCGCCCAGATTTGCGGTGTTTATGATAATAGATTTCTCCTATAAGGATGCGTTGGATAGGAAGGAACATCTCTTTTTGTTTAAATGCTTAGTGACATGTAGAGGGTGAGAGTTCTCACACTGATTTTTGAGGCCTTTGCAGTGGGTCATGGATGCTTAGCAAGTGAGCTTAACGGTGAGTCTGTAAGTGCCAGCTTGTTTACTGCTTAGCCCTTTAGTGTTAGCATTTAGCACAAGATCCAAGATGTGCAAAGGCACCAGTAGAAACTCTCTGAGTATGCTGCACACTTCCACATCTTTGCAGTTTTCTGTCTTGAACTTTATTAACATTACATTTTTTATTACGTGCGTGCATGTATATGTGTGTATGTGTGTGTATGTATTTGTATGTATGTGTGTGCATGTGTGTATGTTATATATTTGTGTGTGTGTGTATGTGTATGTATGTGTACAAAGCATGTGTGTATGTGTATTTATTTGTATGTATGTATTTATGTATGTGTGTGTTATGTGTATGTATGTATGTGTGTATGTGTGTGTTGTGTGTGTATGTGTGTGTATGTATATGTCTGTGTATTGTGTGTATGTGTGTGTGTGTGTATGTGTATGTAGGTGTGTGTATGTGTGTGTATGTGTGTGTATGTGTGCACATGTGTGTGTATGTGTGTGTGTTATGTGCATATGCATAGTAGGAATTCAAACTCTGCTCCTTATGGTTGTGTAGCCACTCCTCAGCCCTGTTTACACAACCTTTCCCACCTGCTAATGCACTGATACCTGTGGATATTCTATTTGTGATAAGTATTAAATTCTTGTTCCCATTTATGAGGCTGGCTCCTGGAGGGACAACATTCACATTCTAACCAAATGGTAGGTTTGTGTGTGTGTGTGTGTGTGTGTGTGTGTGTGTGTCTTATGTGACCTGGAGAAGACACCTCACATAACTCTGTACACTGGGTTGATCTGGAGCCCAAAGCATTTCCTTTAGGGAAGGTACTAAATAACAGAATTTGAAAGCTACCCACTGTATTTATCCCTTGACTTAAAAAGCAAATACAAAGTTACAGGGGTATTTGAAGATTATAGACTGATATGCAGAATGAACACACAAACTCCATCACTGGGTCTAAAATTTGTCAATCACTAGTGATTGTATTTTGGAAGCTTTTTTCCTAGTCATGAAAACATATGTCTGTACTTTATATATTTTAAAACCAATATGAAGTTCCTGCTGTACCACTGGGAAGCAGATGGACCTAAGCTAATTATGGCCCCTACTCTGTGTGAATTAAATTACAGTAAAACCATCTCTTCTCTAGTTTTTTTCTTTGAATTTTACCATTGGTGTTTTTCCTTTTGAGATTCATCTCTCCTCCCCGCCTCTTTGGTTTTTCAAAACATGGTTTCTCTGTGTAGCCATGGCTGTCCTGGAACTCACTCTATAGACCAGGCTAGCCTCAGACTCAAAGACAGCTGCCTGTTCTCTGTCTCCCAAGTGCTGGGATTAAAGGCGTACATCACTTTGAGATTCTTGAAGGACATACTTTCGAAGGTCCCCTGATATTTCTCTTGACTGACTTTGTTGAAATGTTTCCATATAGAATGTCCTAGGGAGGCCCACAGTAGAACCTAGTTATGTTTCTATTCATTTACCAGGGCACAGCTCGTGGCTCTGTGCTGTGTGGCCTGGGACAAGTGAATTATTTCGTTCAGGTTTGGTGTCCTCATCTTTAAAATGGGGACAGAATTCTTCTACTTTGTGAGAACTAGAGCTACTGTGTGTGAAAACCATACAGTGTGAGGTGAGGCAGGGACGGAGATGCAGTATCCATTGAGCTCCAGACACACTCTCCTAAAAACCTTGCGTGAGTCCTCCGTTATTCCAATAGGGAAGGAAATCTTTTTTTTTTCCCCCTTCCCTTCTCCTTTTGCTTCCGAATCCTGCTTGCTTGGGCCCAAAGTACACTGTAACTGTCTTCAGATACCTATATGAGGGCATCAGATCTCATTATGGATGGTTGTGAGCACCATGTGGTTGCTGGGATTTGAACTTATGACCTCCTGAAGGGCAGTCAGTGCTCTTAACCCGTGAGCCATCTCACCAGCCTGGTGAAGGAAATCTTATTAGTGAAATTAGTAGACAAGTCTTTTGGTCCCTCCCCCCTCTCCCTCACCCCCCCCCCCCCATCTCCTCAGTCTCTCTTCTGTTTTTTTCTGATGGGCTCTCACTATGAATCCAGGTTGGCCTCACATCATCCTCACCATCCTCCTGCCCAGCCTCTCAAGGGCTGGGATTATAGGCACATGCTACCACACTTGGCTATTCTAAGACTTTTGATCAACGTTTCAAAAATCATTTTCCAGAAGACTTTTGAGGTTAGGAAGAAGAGCAGCAGGTTGGAGGACTACCTGCCTCTTGGACCCACGGTCCTGACAGCCTGGCTTGTTTTCAATGACAGCTGGGAGATATTGGAAGCAGTGGAGAGAGCCAGTGCAGGGTTAGGGTTGTTTGTCTTTTTATGACTGAAAAATTTAAGCAATGCCCGTCTTATCTGATTAGCATGTCTTGAATCAGGATTTCTTAAAATATGTATACGTCAGAATCCAGGGTTTGTTTTTAAAAAGCTAACTTTCATCCTCTCTGAATCCAGATTCTTCGTGTCGGAGCGGGGTGCAGTGGGGTGGGGGTGGGCAGAGAGATCTGTGTCTTGAAAGCATTGAGTCTGAGACTCATGTAGGTGGTCCCGGGACCTAATGTTGAGAAACAGGAGTTGGTCGTTAGAGATGGTTAAATACTTCCAGGGGCTTTAGAGTCTTGTCTTCCAGGGATCTCTGGTACCCCGGGAGCTAGCATTTCTGCCTCCTTTTGAGGACATCTCGAGATTTTGCATCTAGGAGTGTAGTGTCTATGGGTTTTGTACAGTGGCTTGTGGAATGGATTTGGCAGGGAGCACACAGCTGTTTATAGTCTAGTGAAGGGAAGAGCTTGTCTCTATTGCTGTACTGCATTCAGTTTTTAAATGCGTTTTTAGTGGGTTGATATAATAGCTACTAAGTACTTTAAAAAATAGTTTTAAAAACACATTTTTTCGGGGGGGCGTGAGTGGGTGGGTTGGGGAAATGGGTCCGTCATTGTTTGTAGGGCCTGAGTTTGGTTCTCCTAACCCGTCAAACTTAGATCTGGTGGCATGCATTTATAATCCTGGTGATTGGGAGGAGGGGACACGGGGATTATGGGGTTCATTGGCCAGCTAGCCTCATCCATTTTGTGAGTTCCAAGCCAGTGAAAGATCTCAAAAACTAAAGCAGATGGCGCCTGAGGGATGATAGTAGAGGCTGGATGGCTGCCATGTGCACACACATTAACACCTGTGCCCTGTCCCACACATGTACACACAGACAGACAGACAGACACACATACACACACACACACCCCACAACAAGCAAAACACTCTTCTTTTTTCCCACATGGATAATTTTATTAAAAAAACTAAACCAAACCAAAAGACCAAAACACCAAATAGAAGTTCACCCCTCAGAAGGGAGGTCCCTGGGGCCAAGCTACCCTCCACCAGCTGCTAAGTGTCTTGCTGCGGCACGAAGGGGTGGGGATGGCCTTCATGCTGTCCTGCGGACAGATGAGCATCACCAAGGTGCCATGGCATAGCAGAAGCCTCAGCTGCCCCGTGTCCCCTGTCAACTTGTACCGGTCATCAGGATCTCACATGGACTCAGTGGTTCCATCCAGCACCAGATCGAGCAGTGGGCCACCCTTTTTCAGGATGTCGCTGGCTTCCCAGCCACCCTGGACCTCTACTGGATGGTCTTATCATTCTTCTTAGACAGGTCCAAGATGCTTTCTTCTTTCTTTTCCAATTTGTCCGCTGTCTTGCTGCCACGCCCTCTCTGCCAACACTTTTCATTATAATAGAAATTTAGATGAAGAAAACATTTTTTTTTTTTGTTGTGTTGTTGTCTTGGTGGTGGGTGTTAGCCATAGGAATCAAATCCAGGGCCTTTGCATATGCCAAGAGACAGCATTAGATCTTATGACAGATGGTTGTGAGCCACCATGTCGGGGGCTGGGAACTCAGGTCCTCTGGAAGAGCAGTAGGTGCTCTTAACTGCTCAACCATCTTTTAAGCTCCTTGAAGAGAACTTTTAAAAGGGAAATATAATTACAAGTAATCTCTTCATCCTAAGAGCTGTCTCCACTTCCTGGCTTGAATTAGGGTTCCAGATCATTTGCATAGTTTTTGTGGCTGTTCTCAAAGTTGTGATTGCTACTTTTCATCCATCCTTTTTACCTAACTCACCAGCTACTCCTGTGTAGTATTTCTGAGCACGTGTTAGAAATACACTTTTATTATTTGTGACACATTTGGTCAAAAACATATTTTGACTATAGGCAGAGTTGTAGTGACCATGATTAATTATTACATCATTTGAGGGGGAGGGACTATATTTTTTGAAGTGCGTAGACTTTGAGGGAAGCATTGGCAGCTTTTATTGATTGCTCGCCGAGTCTGAGACACGGTTTCCAAGGTTCTAAGCCCCCAGGAACAAGCCCAGGAGATGTGAATGCTGCTGGGACATATGTTTCCATAAACAAACCAACCCTGTAAATTCTTTAAGTTGGAAACTCTTGTTTCTTTTTGGAATTCTGAATGACTCCAGACAACAGTATCCTCAAGGGTTGTTCTAGAGTCCAGTCTCTAATGTTGATGGGGTGGAGAGACATCACAATTGAGTTCAGCATGGTTTGCTGCCCTCCCCACAGGGCAAGAGACCTTTTGAGTCCTGAGAAAATTCAGAGGATCTTGGTAGTGGACTCTGGAATGGCTAAGACTCTCAGTGGGAACGTAGGCAAAAGGCTCTGCCTTCTGCTGCCTTTGGTTAAATTGTCTTTCCCTCCTTTGTGAACAGGAGATAATAATGGCCTCTCTTCGGGGCTGTGGTGAAGATTACACAACAATGTTTATAAAGCTGACTTACAATTGGTACCCTGTGGACGGTCTGTGTTTTTCATATTCATTTTCTTTCTTTGTCTGTAGCATCAAGCCCAGTGCTGTGAAATAGCTGAACTGTATATTCAGAGTAACTGATACATGGTGGATTTGAATTAAAAAAATTGTCCTGTTTTGGGCTAATGGAGCTAGCATAGCCTTATGGAATGGAACTATACATCCAGGGCTTGCACTTGGCCTCAAGAGATACTTGACAGCTGTGTTTTATAAGAAGACAGAGGTGTGGTCCATACACAGGGTGGTTTGCCATGCTCAGCTGAGGGAGTGCAGAGAGGACTCTAGATTTGAGAATTGCCTTTTGAATGGGGAAAATGCAAAATCAACTCAAGGAAGGGGAATGCTGGGTAATTCATACACATATCTCACCTGGGCTGGTGTTAAATTAAAATTCGTCAAGCTCGTTAGAAAATACCTAATTAATTATAAGTACTGGCCCAGGATTATCTCGTAGTTAGAGGAGTGTCTATCCATGGTTAAATAGGATTTAAATTGTATTTTATTTTCGTTGCTCTGGCTGCCTTTGGACCTTTGGTCTTTTTGCCTTCGTTTCTCAAGAGCTAGGATTACAGGCAGGCACCACTCTGGCTATCATAAACATAATTTTAAAACCTGTCAGATGACATAAGCCATCCACTCTGAAAAATGAGACGTCTTTCATGTTAACTAGCTGAGCCTTCCTCTTCTTTTAGTACAGTGCCTGCCGGCCAGCAGTTCGTGGCTAACTCTTGCCATTGAAACTTTGTTTCAAACAAATTCTCAGGGTTTTGGGTGGGAAACCCCTTCAAGACACCTTGAAGGCCCTTCATCCTGAGCTTTTGCACAGTGCAAGCTGCAGACCTACCCGTCCTTTGAATCTCGGTCTAGTTGGATGGTGAGTGGGTACTGCGGGCTCTCCATCAGTAATCTCCGAGGGTGGCAATGGTAGGATTTTGCCTCTGTGTGTACCTCTCCCAGAAGGATAGCTGGAGTGTCTTGGTGGTGGAGAATCCAGGTCTTGGAAGAGAGCAAACCACACACCCTCTTTCCTAGCCTCTGGGCAGGCAGGTTGGCAGGACTCGGTATCCTGTGGGTTGGACGGCAGCTCATTTCAGCCTTTCTATATTAATTGAATAAACCATCCTTGGCGCCTGTTAGTGTTGACACATTGTTACATGACAGCAGAGAGTGATCTCTCCCGTGTAGCAGGTCCCATCATAGTTTCCTTCTCTTCAGCCAGTGAGTCCAGTTATCAGGTTTCCCAGGATACAGTTTGTGCCTACTGGCTAATATTCTGGCTTTAAGTGTCATGAGGGACACCTGTATGGCCAGATCTCAGCCGCTTTCAGAATTGTTTCAATGAATTCTTGAGACCGGTTTCATGGTCTCCTCTGGTGTCCCAAAAGACCCTCTGATATGTGCTCTGCTCTGTTCTCAGATGGCCTTTTAAAATCATGTTCTGAGATTTTTTTTTTTGTTGTTGTTGTTCTTGTGGTTGTTGCTGACTTGTGTTAATGACTTAATTTCAAAAAGTTAGGGAATTTGTTTGGCCTGAGTGGTATGGAAACAGTCATGAAAAGAAATGTCGGTTTTCATACCGGTTTCTAAAAATCTATTTTTGCTTAGTACGTCTTAAGAGATTTACTTTGTTTTATACATATGGATATTTTGCCTGCATGTGTGCTTTGCCCATCGAAGGGAGAAGAGCGATTTGGATCACCTTGAACTGGAGTTATAGGTTAGCTATTGTGTGGGTGCTGGAGAGCAAACCCAGGTCCTCAAGAAGAGCAGTCAGTGCTCTTAACCACAGAACGATCTGTCTGTGTGTATGCGTCTTTGCCTTTAATATGTACATACGTATGTGTGCATTTGAAGACGTGCAGTGTATAGAGGCCATGGAGGTTTACACTGGGTATCTTCGTCAGCGACTCACTACCTTATTTTTTGAAATGGGTTCTCTGTGTGAACCTAGAGCACACTGAGAGCTGGCTGCTGAGCGCCAGAGATCTGTCCCTCAGCAACTTCCGCAAGTGTTGATACATGTGTGGGCTCCGGGGATCTAATCTCAGGCTCTCTTGTTGGTGTCCCATTCTGACTGATTGAGCTACCATCCCCCACCTCTCCCAGGGGGGGTTTAAGATTAAATTTTCTGAAATGGGAAAATGAAACACAGAATTGTTGCAGATCTGTAGAATTTTCATTGTGTTTCCAGGGGCTTACAATTCAGGAAAAGTATCATTTGCAGTCTCACGGTGGTTAACATAAAAAGATTACTGCAATAAGATGGTTGGTATCACAGAGTGAGCATGGGGGTTGCATTATCTACGTAAACCATATTTGATCACACCAGGAGTCTAGCACTTGGCGATAAAGCAGGATGGATATGGAAAAGCATCTTATGAGAAGCCACTCAAGGGAGATGGAGCAACTGCTCAGTGCTTAAGAGCACTTGCTGCTCTTGCAGGGGACCTGGGCTCTGTTCTTGGAAGCCACTCAGCAGAACCCACTTGGCAGCTCACAACCATCTGTAACTGCAGTCCCAGGGATCTCACACCCTCTTTTGGCCTTGATGGACAGTGTACTTTATATGTAAGTGGATATCCAGAGACTGAGAGTAGAAGGGTAGGAAAAAGAGATTTGTCAGTGGTGGTGACAGAAGAGAGCAAAGTGACCACCCAAACTGTCCAAAGTGACAAGTTAAACTGTCCAAAGTGACAACCCAAACTGTCTAAGATAAAGAATTGTACAATCCTTTTATATAGTATATATTATTATATTTATATTACCTTATATACATTATTGTATAATAAGAGGGCCTGTCTGTCTCTTTACAGTACATAGCTCCTATGAGTGTACATAAACCTAACACCAGATGCTGAACTATATCATGTAGACTCTTCTTACCCTATCAGGAAGGAAAGAGGGTCTTGACAGTAACAAATGTCATACTTCCCATTTGGTAACCAGGTTGAACAAAGAAATGGCACTCTTGAATGTAATCAATGAATTATACCAGATGGACTTGCAGGAGGCATTAGTCCTGTCAACACAACAGGGTTTTCTCAAGTACACAAGGAATGTTCTCCAGGATTGAGCATGCTACTGTATACCATGGAACTATTCTTAGCAGGGTAGAGCAGTTTATAGTCATAATGGCTGTCGTTTCTGACTGTAGTTGAATGAAATTAGAGATCAGTAGGTTGAAAAGGTCTATGGAAGATAATAACTCCCTCCCCCGAAGGACCAGTGGTCCAGATGAGAGACCAAGATGGGGATTGGAAGGTATCTTTAGGAAAATCGAAGTGAAAAATCAATAGTACCAGGAATGTCTGTGATCCAGGAAGGGCAGCAGGAGGGGGGTTTAGGGCAGGAATGCCAGACTGAGGAAGAATGTAGACCCTAGATCAGTAGAGTGACTGACAGACCCAGGAGCAAGAAGAGGAAGAAGAAAAACAAACAGTCAAAAGCCCCCTCCACCAAAAAAAACAACAACCAACACACACAAACACACATATACACACATACCCCCAAACCAAAAACAACAAAAAATCAAAAACCCACCCTGAATTGAAGCTGCTGAGAGAAACAAGGCAGACCAGAGCATAAACAAGTGAAACAGAATAGAAAACTAAAGATCAGAGCAAGCAACATGTTTTTCTTTGAAAACAATAAAATGAAAACTCTCAGTGAAAGATCTAAAGGTTTCCCTGCCAGGTTTAGCAGTGATGTAAGATTCTCTCTCCCACCTCTTTTACCTAATGTAGAACCAAAAAGAAAAGAAAAAAACCATGAGAAAAATCAGGTATGGGAAATGAGACATTATAACAGGTTCCACAGAAATCAAAAGGTCATAATGGCTTCGCTGAACAGTCATGTGCCTTGAAGACTGTAGAAATCCATAATCTGATGAGACGGAATTATGAAAAAAAAAAACAAAACAAAACAAAGCGTATTTGAACAGACCTAATATTAGTTGATTAAACTAAGATAAAAACAAGCAAAAACCTCCCATCAGAAAACTCCAAGATGGATTGGCTTCATTTCGTGAAGCTTCCAGAAATTTTAATTGGCACTGACCTCAAATTCTTCCACAAATCAATGAGAAAGTAAAGCTCCAAGCAACAGCACTTCGGGAAACCTGTGGACCTGGGACACCGTCTCTGGTATTTATTGCTACAAAATCTGGGCAGACGGAAAGTCAACAACACACGTTGTTGATCACAGGTGATGACCTCATGAGATTCATTCTCGAAATGCAGGAAGGAGACAGCATATGAAAATCACTATAATACCATTTGTTTATAATACACATCAAAAGACAATAAACACACAGCTCTCTAAGTTGATATAGGAAAATGTATTTGAGAAAACCAAGTTTTCTATCGAAAGAAAATATTCAAAAGACTAAGAAGTGGAAGGAACAGCCGGGCAGTGGTGGCAGCATGCCTTTAATCCCAGCACTTGGGAGGCAGAGGCAGGAGGATTTCTGAGTACAAGGCCAGCCTGGTCTACAGAGTGAGTTCCGGACAGCCAGGGCTATACAGAGAAACCTTGTCTCGAAAACCAAAAAAAAAGAAGTGGAAGGAAAAAACCAGATATAATAAAGACCACACATGAAATCCCGCAGTGGTGAGAGAGGAGGGGCAGGGAGAGGAGAATGTGAGAGAGAACAGCCTAGTCACACTCAATGGTGGAAAATGTAAAATTATCCCTTCCACTACGTTACATAATGAAGAACCAAAATTTTCTTTTTCTTTTTTCCCCTTCCCTTCTCCCTCTTGCTCCAGACCCCACTCACTCCCAGCCCTGCTCTCTCAGACCCTGCTTGCTCCAGCCCAAAGTACATTGTAGGTGTCTTCAGACACCCATATGAGGGCATTAGATCTCATTATAGATGGTTGTGAGCCACCATGTGGTTGCTGGGATTTGAACTCATGACCTCCTGAAGAGCAGTCGGTGCTCTTAACCACTGACACCTCACCAGCCCCTGAGAACCAACAAATTTACTTCATCAGAGCAACCAGACAAGAATAAGAAATGGATATGGGTATGGAAATGCCACATTGAAGACCATCACAGGCTTCAAAACTGGGAAGCATCTAGATAGGGAAGGAAGACAATCGGTTTTTCTCACCTTAGATAATTTTATATTTAGTGAACACAAATACACACATGCACACATACATGTACACACACATACACATATATACATAGACATGTATACACATACCTATACACATACGCTGAGGCAAGCAGTAGAGATGTTTAATAGATATACTTTTGAAGAATTTATGTTTGTGTCTGTTTACATATATGTGTCTGTGAATGTGGGTGCCATGGGTGTGGGTATCTCATGGAGGCCGGCAGAGGGTATTGGTTTTAGTGGTCCACTGTGAATGCTGGGATGTGAACTTGGATTTTCTGCAAGAGAAGTCCTGGAAGTGGAGTTTTAACGTTGCAAGATGAAGACACATCTGAGATCTGTTGAGCAGAACTGTGCCCATTCTAAGCACCTTTGGGTACACAGCAAGCATCACACACTTAAAATAGTTCACATGTAAAAGTTTGCATTACACGGTTTTCCCAATAAAACAAGATAACCTGATTAATTTTTTTTCAGACAAAACAGATTTGCCTTAGCATATTCTTTGTATACTTCCACGATCTTTGGGGGGGGATTAATATTATTTTTAAATTGGCGTTACAGAGTACCGGGCTTTTGTCTGTTGGTGTACACATGCCTAGTTTGGTTGATCCTCCTCTACCCATCTTCTTGTGCTTTTACGATGTGCATCTTGCATCTTCTGCTCTCTTTAAGCCCTTTTCTACTTTCCTGTGTTCTCTTACCCCATCCTTAAAGCTGCCTGTCTGTATCTTCTGGACCCGAATTCCAATTTTCTGATCTCTATCCAAACTCACACATGTAAACTTACATATATAGAAGTTAGAAAAAAAATATACATATATACATTGTATATATATATGTATTTGTATCTATATCTATTTAATTATCCAATCTATCTATCTGTCTGTCTGTCTATCTATCTATTGATATCTATCTGTCTGTCTGACTGTCTGAGTCCGCATGGGTATTTGTGTTTCCTGACCCTGATTTACTTCACTTAGTATAATATTTTCTAGTTCCATTCATTTTCCTGCAAATTCCACAATTTCATTTTTGTTCTTTACAGCCAAATAAGATCCCATCAGGTATACATAATCACATTTCATGATCTACTCATCTGTTGGATGGACATCTATGCCGATTCCATAAAAGCTGTTTAGAAAGTACAAGGTGCTTTGAAGAGAAAAAAAAAATTCTGTTTCATAAGGATGAAAGCGTGGTTGCCAAGAAACCTGAGCTCTGAGTATTTGCTCTGGAGACTTGTGGAAAGCCCACCTTCCTAAAGGCAGCCAGCCCCCTGTGGTAACAGCATTTTCGTTCAATGCTGAGGAGCCCACAGCAGGCAAGAGGATTCCGTTATTTTCAGACTCTCGAACCCAAATGTGCAGAGTAGACGTTTCTTTCAACAGTGAATGCATGAGACAGATTTGTGCTAACAATCGTAACAGAGCTACATTCTCGGATTTCCATATTTTTCAAGTAGACTATCATGGTTTGGCCCAACGACTCAGCTCAGTTTCTGCTGGCTTGCACATTCCTCCTGGTTACGCTCTGAGCTTTACCTCTGTTGGAAAGTATGCTCCATTTTCAGCATTTATTTTAGGCTGCTTGGCTTGAAGCAGCCCTCTTTCGTCTCAAAGCATGGACGTATGGATGTGTGGTCTTCGCTATGTGTCTAAAAAAGAAAGTAGAAAAAAAGTTTATGAACAGAGTAGGTAGAAAACATTAGGGACGTGACAGGCCTTGGGCATGGCGTGGGGACAGAACTCAATAAATCCTCCAGAATCGGAGAGGATGGTTCTGGTCACACATATATGTATCCATATGCACTTAGACATGACGTCAGTGACTGTGTGTGCACACATACAAGGCTACGTGCATCACAGATTGGATTGTGTATCTAACATTCAGATTGGCTCCTTGTGTCTCCAAATGTGACCTCACTGGGGATGGAGTCTTGCAGAGGTAACCAAGTTAAGGTATTAGGGTGGGCCCGTGAGACGTAGGGACCATGACTATTGAGATACCTATGGAGGGAAGGCAGTGTGTGAGACACAGGAAAAGTCAGCTGTCTGTAGCCAACTGGTCTGTGGAATTCACGCTTCTCCCTTGTGGCCCTCAGACAGAACACCTGTTGATGCATGGTTTGAGGTTTGTATCTTCTAGAATTGTCTCTGCACCTGGTTTTGGGGTCCTTACCAAATGACAGTTCTAGTGAACCGAAATAAGTGTATATTGCTATTATACTACAAACAAGGGGGGCTGGAGAGATGGCTTAGTGGTTAAGAGCACGGGCTGCTCTTCTAGAGTACCCGGGTTCAATTCCCAGCAACCACATGGCAGCTCACAGCTCTCAGTAACCCCTGTTCCAGGGGACCTGAGTCTCACACACTGGTGCATATTAAAAAATAGACGGTTAATTTACACAAACCAGGGTATGTATGCTTAGCAATATTGAATCATGCTTACATACTTTATTTTATTTATTTATTTTGGTCATCGTTGCCTGCCTTTCTATATAACTGATATTCGTTAATGTTTACAACTTTTCCCCTCCCCCTTCTCCCTCTCGCTCCAGCCCTACTCACTCTGGCCCAAAGGTTTTCATTTATTTATTATATGTAAGTACACTGTAGCTGTCTTCAGACACCCCATAAGAGGGCATCATTGTGAGCCACCATGTGGTTGCTGGGATTTGAACTCATGACCTCTGGAAGAGCAGTCAGTGTTCTTAACCGCTGAGCCATCTCACCAGCCCTAATGCTTATATACAACCTTAATCATTTTTTCCTTAGAAAAAGTTATTCAGGAAGTTTGGGAGAATTATTTTGCCCATAGTAATCAAAATGAATACTTCTTTACTCTCTCTTTGTATCTCTTAAGTGAATGTATGCAGTTGGAGAGATGGCTCAGTGAGTAAGAGGGCTTACTGTGTAACCATGGAGCTCTGGGTTGAAGTCTCTAGCACTCACATAAAAGGTGTGTGTGTGCCTTTAGCCCAGCATTGTCATGGAGCATGGGATGGAGACAGAAGAAGACTTTCAGGGCCTTGCTGGCCTCCTGCCTAGCTGACAGATCAGCTGTGTATTCAGTGAGAGATCCTGTCTTAAGGGAATTAGGTAGAGAGACACACAGGAAGATGCTAAACAACCTCTTCTGGCATGTGCGTGCGCACACACACACACACACACACACACACACACACAACTCTATCCCACTCCTCGCCCAATCCATTTCCTAATTTCTCAAGAGGGAAATTAAAATCACTCTAGGATGAAGCAGTTATGTGTAAAGTGGACTCTGGCCCTTTGACCCTACTTTGCATAACAATTCTCAGACTTCCCCATTGAGGAGTTTCCATGTTTGCACCAGCTGTAGCAGGAGCCGAGCCCACTGACAGATTGGAAAGGCCGAGTCAGAAACAACCCACCCACTCACTCGTATCCAGCACCAAAATGAAGAAGAAGAAGAAGAAAAAAAAAAAGTCACAAAAGTCCACATGTTGAAATTAAATTTTCTGAAGATTAGAAACAGATGCTGTGTTCAGATGATCAGTTTTTCCACTGCCCTTGGTTCTGTTGACTTGTGTTCATTTTGCCCTCAGTGGGAAAGACACGGAGTTCAGTGCCTGGTGAGGTTAGGTGCGGTGGTCTTCAGTCCCACCCCTCTGCCCCTCCTCCCCTCTACACAGCTTGGGGCATCTTCTGTGGGGCTTGGGGGATGAGGAGCGCTGGACGACCAGACCCTGGGTTGGGGAAGACACATCAGAGGCTAGTTTGGTAGGACATTGATTTATGTTATTCCTGAAAAATACTAATCTTGGGTGAAAATGGCCTTGTAGTTGCTTGAGTTTTCAGACATAAGAATGAACTTTGAGAAACAGGCCTGACAGATGGTTTCCAACTAAGAAAGGGAAAGCAGAGCTATGGAGATGTTGAGATGGTAACGTGCTTGTTTGAAAGCACTACGACCCGAGTTCAGATCTCTCCAACACCATCTAAAAGCCTAGCACGGTGGCATGCCTCGGTGACTATGGCGCTGGAGGAGAGGCAGAGAAAACCAGTTGGAATCTAGGGTCTCAGAGGCCAGCCAGTCTGGCCAGTTGCTGAGCTCCAGGTTCAGTGAGAGATCTTGCTTCAAAAGATTCAGTGGAGAACAAGAGAGAAAGTCACTGATGTCGACTTCCGGTCTCCACACACATGCATGGACAAGCGCTCACCCTCACAGCGGATGCATGCCTATGAACTCATACATACATGCAAACACTCCCCACTCACCCATATACACATACATGTGCGGACGCAAGAGCACACATACAAACACATGAGAGCAGGGTTGTTATGCTGCCGCTTGCATTTTCCGGTCACGCCGAGTTGTCTGATAGTCTAGGAATTCAAACATGCCAAGGTGAGTCATGTAAAAGTTTTTTCAAGTGTTCTTTAGTGTGAGACTTGATAAAGTGTTTGGTGTCATGCAGACCCCCCCAAACCATTCAGAAATGTCATCTTTAATATTTAGAGACAAACTTCATCCGTGAGTTCCGAAGCTGAATGTCAATGTTGACAAAGTAGCCCGCTGAGGGATAATCTGTGGTTTGTTGTGTCTATGAATGAAAGACTTTGATGACACTATTTTTTTTTCCCCCTGTGAGCAAGCACAGGTGGGATTCGACCTCGGGAGAGACGGCTGCCTCGGACTCCAAAGCGCAGCAAATTCAGGAGTGTGCCACCGCTGGTTGACTGATGACACTATTTTTTTTTTTTTTTTCGTTTTTCGAGACAGGGTTTCTCTGTGTAGCTCGGGCTGTCCTGGAACTCACTCTGTAGACCAGGCTGGCCTCGAACTCAGAGATCCACCTACCTCTGCCTCCCAAGTGCTGGGATTAAAGGCGTGCGCCACCACCGCCCGGCTTGATGACACTATTTTTGAGGGTCAGAATTATTCTGTGTATCACCATGAGTGGCCTTTGTGAATATGTATCTGTTTGTCTTACATCCATTTTCCCATCTGAGACTTCTAATACCCAGGTCTTTTTTAAAAAATTGTAAGATATTCCAATTCCTCAGTTCAAAGTTTTTGTTTGTAGCATTTAAATCACGAGGAATAAGATATAATAAAATATAGGCAGAAGGTATAGCTCAATAAATTGTCTTTTATTCAAAAGAAGAAAATATTGCCGAGACATCCTCCCTTCCTGCTCACTCCCTTGCCTCTGATGATTACGGCCGCCTTAGTTTTGAGGTAATATCCTTTTTAGATTTCAGGATGGCTTTACTATGTGCAGGGATATGGATCCCTAAGTACTCTGCCTGAATATTTTCTTCAGAAATAAAATGCCGCAATCCATGATTTGTTATGTCTGGCTTTGCTCATTCTGCATTTGAGATTCATGAAGGTTGTTGTGTGTAGCTGGCTTATTAACAGATTTCTCACAATCCTTACTTTTGTCCTGATAAACTGGCCTATGGCTTTTCTTGACCAACTCTGTGGAATTCTCTCCTGTCTGAACCGGCATGTGTACTGTGGCACGTTCGTTCCTCTGTGTTTGGGATATTCCGACATATAAACATGCCAGGGTTCATTTGTGGTCAGCTCTTTATGTCATATTTATCTTTGGCTGTTGGGACGAAGCAGCTGTGGGTGTTCCTGCACACAGCTGTTTTAGAGGCCGATTTCTCTTGAGTCCAAGAGGAATAAAACAAGGTATAAACCAAGGATATGTTTAACTTTAGTGAATACTACCTTCTAATTTCCCAAAGGGTTGTTTGTAGTGCCTTGTACCAGCTCTTTCAAATGAGGTGTGGTGGCTCACACCTGTGAAATCCCAGAATTGGAGGGCTGAGGCATGAGGATTGCTCCAAGTTTGAAGTCCTGATCCTGGGCTATGTAGAGAATTCTTGGGCTGTGGAGTGAGGTGCTTTCTCAAAAACAGCTTGCTCCAAAACAAAACAAGGATTTTTTTTCCATTTGCTTAGTAAACTGGCCAGTCCTAAAGAGTGACGTCATTCTTCTCCATTAGAGCCACTGGGCGAGTGCAGTGGTCCTTCCTTCATCAGGGATTGGCTTCTCTTCAAGTCTGTTGGCTGTTTGGATAGTCACCTTGGGAATTGCATTGCATTTATTTATGTAACAATGTTTTACATTGGGCCAGTGCGTAGATGCTCTTTGCATCTGGCTGAGAGTCTGTTAACCTGGTGACTTAGGCTCTCCTGTTACTCTTCCCAGAATTAGCATTTGTTCTCATGGATAATACTTTTGATGGATAGCTTCACCGGCTCAGCTCTCTGCTCCCTTAGTGGTTGCTGGCTTAGCGATTCTTCACTTTCTTGATAATTTTCTATTGTTTCTGAGCATGCATATGTGTGTGTATTTGTGTGTGTGTGTGCACGTGTGGGTGCAAGCACATATATGTGTGTGCATTTATGTACTTGTGTGTATGTGTGTGTTATTATGCCCAGGTTTTCCAGTCAGTTATCCACAATGAGAAGGTCCATATTGTTTGTTCTGTTATTAACTAAAAGTAGAATTTTTAGGTTTGAAAAATAAAATCAATCCCATTTTTCTTCTGGCTTTAAATATTTAGAGAAAAATGAGTCGTCAGATATTAATATTTAGCGAAAACAAGTTTTAAGGCGATTTATTTAAAACTTATCTGTGGTTTTGTTACAAAACAGCCCTTGACGTTTTAGGAAATTTCTTGTGTGAAGAAAGTACTTATATTTTGGCTTCTTTTTTTTTTTCCCCAATATTATTTCTTGATGTTTTAGAAAAATTAGAGCCAGTGTTTTAAAGTTAGAATTGAGCTTTCAGGAGGTCTGATAGAGGACTATGAACTGAATTAGTCTGTGCCTATAATTAAGACGGTAGGAACAAAAGCAGATTCCTTTACTGCAAAGTCCTAAATATCAAATGTCCTCGTTTTAGTTGATCTGGTATCAGTTTGTGTTCTGTTTACACAGATGTGGCCAGTGTTTACAAGACACTCCAAGAATGTGTTACAGTGTCAGACTGTATCTGAAATTTGGTGCATTTGAACATTATTCATTATTAAAGCTTATAAAAGACATGTTTATCCTGCTGGTAGCGGCACATGGCCTTTTCTTAAAGCATCGGAGGTAGGTTGATCTCTGAGTTCCCGGCCAGCCTGGACTTACGTAGTGAGTTCCGGCCTGGACCAAGCTTTTGTAGACAGGGAGACCTTGTCTCAAAACAAACAAAACAAAACAAACCAACAAAAACAAACAACCAATAACAAAACCATAGAAAAGCAAAACCAAAACTAAACCCCACCCATCACCACCAAAACAAAGTTTAAAAAAAAAAAAAAAAGACAAAACAGAAAATCCATGGAAATATTAAAATAGAGAATTTTGACTTTGCTGTGTCCTTATGACACCCATTGTCATGGCCATGAGCTGTTTGGGGGTGTTATCATAACTCCTTTATTAGATAGAAACACTTAAGATTGAGTATTTGTTTGGCTTAGTTGGATAATGTCCTTTGGGAAATACACTGTGTCCCAGGTGGCTTCTTTTAGGTTAGTCTCTTCTCTGATCTAGTTAGCACCGTCCTCCCTATGGTGAGAGGCCAGGAGTTTCTGTAGCTCACTGCTGCCCCGGAGCATTGTGGGTCTCCAGTGGACAGTTAACTATTGTTTAAACGAGGGAGTAGGATTTAAATGCTTACACACAGTCTCTCGACTTTTATTACTGGCAACAAGCTCAGATTATGGAAATGTTTGTTACGTAATGTCACACCACCAGTTGTTTTTGCTGATGTCTTTAAGACCCATCTCTGGGACTTTGAGATTTGAACAGCCCCTTCATTATGGAAAAAGCCAGACCCAGACACAGCCACAGTTTTTCCTGATGAAAGAAAGGCTCTCTTGCTATTGTAGTTTATCTACTGTCTCTCTCTCTCTTTCTCTCTCTCTTTCTCTTCTCTTTCTCTCTCTCTCTCTCTCTCTCTCTCCTCTCTCTCCTCTCTCTCTCAAATATTCATTTATTTTACTTATATGAGTATACTTTGGCTGTCTTCAGACACACCAGAAGAGGGCATCAGATCCCATTACAGATGGTTGTGAGCCACCACGTGGTTGCTGGGAGTTGAACTCAGGACCTCTAGAAGAGGAGTCAGAGCTCTTAACAGGTCAGCCATCTCTCCAGCCCTCTACTGACCTCTTATCAATAGTTTTAGAGGCTCAAAAAAAAAAAAAATCAATATTCCAGTTTTGCGACCTAGAGGGTATGTAGATTATTGAAAAGAAACGACTGACTCAAAAAATGTTGGCCTTCTGCCTTGTCAGAGTGACGGTTTAGGTTTCTTTTAATATTTATTTTAATATTTAAAGAGTAAGTTAAGCTTAGGTAAACGAGACTAGTTAAATCGCGTTTGGAGGTGTGATGAAGGCTTCTTCGTTCCTTCATTGGTGTGAACTTGTAATTCATTGAAGTCGATTTAAAATTGACTGGAGTCCTCACATACTGCGTACCCAGCTCTCCCTTGCTACTCACGATTTACATTAATCCATGAACCATAGTGGCACACGACTCTGATCCAAAGACCATGCTTCCGCCGGGTTTCCTTTATTTATCTTGTCTCACCCCTCCCTTCCCTTCCCCTCAGTCTTCCTCTTTTCTTCCCCATCTCCATCCTTTCCCTTCTGCATTCCAGAATTCTGCCCAGGACAACACCTTGCGCTGACATGAGTCCCAGACACTCCCCTAACCTCCCGAACTGTGACTGTCTCACACGTGCCTCGCTCTGATCGATCTGACACTTCTGAGGCTCGCTGGCCAGGTACTATGTGAGAGAGCCTTGGTTGCAATTTGTGTTATTCCCCACCCCCGCTTTGGTCGCCTTCCCATGGGTCATAAAATGACATCCTCACAGTACCAAGGATGCACATTGTGGACGTGCTCTTGTCTGCTGCTCTTGGGCTGCTCTGGGGTCATAGAGTCTGGACTGCCCTTCAGTCATAGGTATTTGGTAGGTTTACGTCATTGTTGTTCCCGTATTTACCTTCTTCTCCCTTTGCACACCCAGACCTTTATACATTTTTTTGTTTGTTTACTTTTGAACACGGTTCTTATTCTGTGCCATCAAATGATTGTCCAGGTTCCGTTGCTCAAAGGAGCCATAATGCCTTGATGGGAAAATGGCGTTAGAGCTAAGATCTGGCACTCTCATCCCTAATGGGATGTTCCTATAGGTCCTTCCAGCTGACACAGCACGGGGGATAGCTTGTATAATACATGTCTATAAACGGTTCTGTAAGGATTTGTGATAGTCTCCATCTGTAGCTATCGTAAGCCAAACACGACTTATAGGGAGGCGCCATCTCTAATCCCCACAGTAGAGGTCACTTGAGCTGTCTCCCTGGCTGCTAACAGGTTCCTGTGATCTGTGTTCATGTATTGTTTGACTCAGGATACAGTGTAGACCTGTCTTGGAATTCTTGGCCAATACCCCATGAAAGACAGTGAGATCAGCAGAGCCCAATGCATAGTTTTTTTTTTTTTCAAGCTACACGTCTTATTCCCGTCTGGTGATGTGTAGGTCAGCACCTCTGTCCTTCCTTGACTTTATTTCTCACATTGATCTGTTTCTTTCATCATTGCTCTTTCCCATCCCGGAGTTTACAACTCAGGGCACGATCTCTCACAGCATGCAGACAGTAAGGTCTGCCCTGTGCTCCTGGAGGTTTTGACGGAAGTGCACGGTGCATCGATACAAATAATTGTTTAGTATGTAGCCTTTTAGACTGGCCCTTTTTACTTAGCTCTGTGTATCCAAGAACCAGTTATTTGCATGAATTTATACAGTCTATTTCCACCCTGCTCTCATCTGAGTAACAGGATGGATGATGTGTGTGTGTGTGTGTGTGTGTGTGTGTGTTGCGCACATGTAGCCATCTCACACATGCTGAGGTCAGAGAGCAGCTTTATGGTTTTTTTTTTCTCCTTCCACCTTCATACGGATCCTGGGGATTGAACCCATGCCACCCAGGCTGTGTTGCAAGCTTCTGTATGCGCTGAGCCCTCTTGCTGGCCCCGATACTGCATTCCTGTTAGCTGTAGTCCGCACTGTGCACAGTAAATGTCTTCAGTTTATTTTTCCGAACTCAAATTTCAGATCCTTTGACCAATTTCTTGCTAATTCTCACTAGCTCCCCAAATCCAGGCCCAGGAAATAACCATTTTTTTTCCCTTTCATGAATGTGACACTTTTAGATTCCATAACTGAGATACTGCACACTTTGTCTTTCTGGGACATTAGGAACTTAATAATTGCACAGATAGCTGATATTTTCAAAGTACAATTAAACGTTGCCCTTATTTTTTGGCCAGAAACCAAGAAATTCATTAATCTCCTATTTCTGAAACTCCCTTCCCATGTGGCCTTAGGAAAGTTATAATTTCTCTAGAACTCAGCTGAGTGTCAATACCCTCAGCGGTATTGCGAAGGGACACACAGACCCTTCTTTGGGTTCTTGATCTCATAGATAAAAGAATTTTAAAAAATTGCCTCAGAGGGACCTCAGGGACAATTTTATTGGAGAAAACAACAGGAAGCTAGTTATCTAAGTGGGTGCTGGGAGGGGGGAGGGGGATGGGAAGGGATGGAGAGAGGGAGGGAGGGTGCTTACTTTCTGAATTGAAAGTCAGATTCTCTTTTCAGCAGTCAAGACTCTTTCTGAGTCAGAAGTTAAGGCAGGTTGGTTTTGTTTTTCCATTTGTTTGGTTTTTCGAGACAGGGTTTCTCTGTGTAGCCCTGGCTGTCCTGGAACTCAATCTGTAGAGCAGGCTGGCCTCAAACTCAGAAATCCACCTGCCTCTGCCTCCCAAGTGCTGGGATTAAAGGCATGCGCCACCACTGCCCGGCAACTGCCGGGCTATTAAGGCAGGTTGAGCAGCAGAAATCTCTGAGCATCTACTTGGGTGGGGCTGGGACTGGGAAATGCGTGGGATTGGGGTGCATGATGTGAAATTCACGATCAAAAAAAAAAGTCCTGCATTCAACTTCTCTTTGTTACATTATTTCGCATCTATCTGTTTACCCACTAGGCTGGGAAATTAAATTGTCTTCTCCAATTAAATTGACTCTGCTGGGCTGGCATAGCTATATTTTGTTAGTGCTTTTTCAACAAATGTATAAATGACACTGTGATCTTCTTGGGAGTGTTAACCCAAATTAAGACCTTACAGTAGAAGAAAACACTTTTGTCCCTGTTAATGTGATTACGTATATGGACTATTAAGTTCGGCTGTAATTAGTGGGTCTCTTTAGTTCTAACTTTAAAGGACTGACAGTAAAATTTCTAAGACATCGAGAAATCATACTGCCAAATAGAAAGCCAAAAATATAATTTATACTCATGTTATAAGAATCCCTGACTAGCCAAGGAACTACTTTGTAACAAAACCACAGATAAAGCTCTAAACAAATTCCTTTAAAGCTCGTTTTCGTTAAAAGTTAATATCTGATGACACTCTTGTATCTGAATATTTACGACTCACAGGGAAAAAACGGGAGTCACTTTTTCTTTCTTTTTTTTTTTTTAAATGGAGAGGTTCTACTTTTAGTATAGTGAACCAAGTAGTGTAGACTGTCTTATTGTGATTATCTGAAAACCCAGGCATGACATTAAATGGCTATCTGATCAGAAGAACTAGAAAAATCAGGAATGAAAATCAGAAGAACTAGTGAAGAATCAGCAGCAGCTGCTATGGAACAAAGGCGAGGCCAAGGGGAGGGTGGTAGCTCTGGTATTTCCCAAGAGAATATATGATATTTCAGCAGGCCTTGCTTCAGTTGTTCAATTCTGCTGCAATTTCTTTGACATATGTGTCTTTTTCCATCGTAAGTATTCATTAGGATTTTACTACTTAAATCAACAGGTTACATCTAACATATTTGTTTCTTTTCTGGCTTCGTGCTTGATTGGCTTCATGCTTGATTAAGAACGTAAGTAAATGTGTGACTGCAGAACTCATCATTTTCAACTTGAGAGGTTGTCCTGTTTGGGTGTGTGTGTGTGTTAAAAATTCCCTTCAAAAATAAAAGTGCTTAGTAAGGAGTAATTCACATAGTGGGGATGGAAAAATAAATTACTTTAGCTAGGATTGTGTCTATTTAGAATAATCATTTGGAAATAAAAGTGCGTTTCTAGCTTAAAAAAAAAGTCATATGTTCTTTTTAATTGTGTGTATATATTCCTGTATGTGTGTGTGTGCACGGGGTGCAGTGCTTTCAGAGACTAGGAGAGTCAGACCCTCCATGGAACTGGAGTCATAGAGTTGCCCAGTGTGGGTGCTGGAAACAAGATTCTGGTCTTCTGCAAGAGCTCTTAACCACTGAGCCATCTCTTTGACTCCCCTTCCCCCCAGATTCAGTTTCCCCAAATTTTAATTACGTTTCCATAGAGACTTCTGAGGCTTGATTCTGTTCTTGTGACGCCCTCGTGGATGTTGGTTCTGTTTGAGAACTAGAGAGGGGAGGCTGTTGGGCTCCTTTCTAGCAGCTGACCTAGGATGTAAGTAGCACACTCCAGGTGTGGCCTAGTATCTCTAAGCGCTAACTGGATTCATTGTTACTCCCTCAAATCCTTGACCACACAGCTAGTTAAAGAATACAGTTACTGCTAAGTCCAGCAGGAGTCTTCAAACATCAGGGTAGATAGGCAGTTTATCTTCTCATCATCAAGATTAAATACAGAAAAGCTGAGGTCTGATTAATGCCGTCTTCTGTTAATTCTCGATGAGCCAGTCAGAGCTCTCAGCTCAGTTCACTACGATGATTGGCAGCTTTGTGTCAGGGGAGTTCCAGTGAATGACGATTTGGGCCACTGGAGTCTCTCATGTGAAACCGCGTGTTGGCCTGGAATCTCTGGAACTCAGACAGTGGCCTAATGGGTTTTAATCATTATTGGAAATGGGCGAAACTGCCGAGGAGAGCGACTTCAAAGCCTTCAGCCCTGTTGGAGGCAAGCAAGAATGTGTAACCCCTGCATTATTACCAGAAGGAATCGCTTTTGTGGAGGGGACCCCTTTCTCAACCCCTCAAGTGCAGTCACACTGGAAGAAGGGATATTAAATTTTATGCTTTAAAATAAATGTTTATTTGGGTAATTACTATATTATAAGACGATCAAGCCTGTTTGTAAGACTTTGGAACTGCTGTTTAGAATTGGGCAATGGTTAATTTCGTGACAAATTATTAACTTGAGACGACTGTAAAAGTTATACCTCCTAGGTGGTGTTCAACATTCCAGTCTCTTCTGGCTGAATGGAGCCTCGCCTGTGTCTGGTATCTCACTGGTATTAGGTGGAGGTATGGAATCAGAAAGTGATAATTTTTTTTTTCTTGCACTTTTTCAGAAAATCTGATATCACATTGCTAGATATAAAAACAAACATAGCAGGTCAGTTTGTCATGCAGCGAAGCATTTTGTGCAAAGGAAAAAATGTCTGCTCAGTTTGATGAAAGATTTGATGGCTCATAAAGCCACTCAGCATAACTTTGCGACTTGGATCACGAAGGGTAGGGAAGCGAACTTTGGCCCAGAAAGATTACGAGACACGGAGACACAGATAGTAGAATCTTAACCTCCTAGTGGTGAATTTTCCCTTTAGAATGAGAAGGCTGGTTGGTGGGATGACTCTATGGGTTAAGGTGCTTGACTCCAAGCCTGATGACCCGAGTTCAATCCCAGTCCCACATGTAGAGGAGAGAACCAGTTCTTATAAGTTGTCCTCTGATATCCACACTTGTGCTACTCTGGCCCCAAGTCCACCATTATTGTAAACCAGGAAGGAATATGATAGATAACTTAATCGAGGCAGGCAGGCAGGCACGTTGGGAATTTTGTATTAAATCACTTTTCTTTTTGCTTAAGGTTTTTTTTTTTTAATGTTTTTAAAACTACACTGAAATATTATGTCAATATTATCTGCCAAATCAAATAGTATGCCTGCAGATATTATAAAAAAAAAAAAGAAAAAGAATAACAAAAACCCCAACCAACCAAACAGACAAGCAAAAAAACCCAAAACAGTCCTAGCTAGGACTACTTTTCTTTGTGACTGTTTCCTTGGAGTAATATATAAATATCGGTCGCTTCATTCTTGTTGTGTCCTGAGAGAAGGAATAAAGGAGAAAAGATTTATTTTGATTTATAGTTTTTGAGGAACTCCCAGCCCATCATCCTTGGCGTCTCTGATTCTGGATATGATGTTAGCTAGGCAGAGCTTAACCAGTGTGGGAGGAGCTTGCAGAGGAGAAGGCTTGTCTCAGGGAGGACAGGATAGAGAGGGAGAAGAAGGGACTGGGACCAGGTTAATACTTCAGAGATGTGCCCTACTGACCCACTTCCTCAGTTAAGCCCCAATTCCTAACATTTCCAGAACGTCTCAAAATAGTACCACCTGCTGGAGACTGGGCATCCAACACACGAAGTCTTGTTAGGGAAGAGTTCCTATTCAAGGTGTAAGGCTGCCTCTTTGTGCTGTCACCTGAAACTTGTACCCAGATCTGAGCTGGGTGATGCGTGTCTCCCTGTTTGTTTCCTGTCTTTGCTCTTACTGATTTGATAGGTAAAGCATTTAAGATGTATTGTCTGTTTTTAAGATGCTCAGATGTGAAACTAAGTCTGATCTGCTTCTTCCTGCCTGTTGTCTTGGAGATCTTAGCCCCCTCTTCCTCCAATAGCATTGCTAGCATCTTAGTATGTTGGGACTACAATAACAAAACCCCTAGAGCAGCAGAAATCTGTCTCTCCCTTTTGAGCAGTGGTTCTCAACCTTCCTAATGCTGCGACCCTTTGATACAGTTTCTTATGTTGTGGTGACCCCAACCATTAAATTATTTTTATTGCTACTTCATAACTGTCATCTTGCTACTGTTATGGATCATAATGTAAATGTCTGATATGCCAATCCCAAAGGGGTCACAACCCACAGGTTGAGAACCACAGCATTAGGGTCTGGAGGTCCAGATCAAGCTGCTGCATTCAGATGTCTGGTGAACGACCTCTACTTATGATGTCCTTATGTGATGGATAAGGCAAGGCAGCTCTTGGGCATCTTTGTATGAGAATGTGAACCCAATTCAGAAGGCTGTGGTCCCTTTTCATAAGTTCTTCAAAGACCCACCTCCTACTACCATCTCCGTGGGCTTAGGTATCAACAAATGAATTTTGGAATGATAAAAGTGTTTTAAGTTTGGGGACACAGCTCAGTGTTTGCCTAGCACACACAATGAACATGTTTGGTCCCCAGTACAAAAAATAAGGTGAAACAAGAAACCCATCCAAGAGCCAGATGGTGGTGGCCCACATCTTTAGTCCCAGCACTTGGAAGGCAGAGGCAGGGGGATTTCTGAGACCCTGGTCTATAGAGCAAGTTTCAGGATATCCAGGGCTAAACAGAGAAACCTGTTTTGAAACAAAACAAAACAAAAATCCAAACAAACAAACAACCCAAAACAACAACAAAATTCTCTTCAAACAATAGACTGAGGGATTACCCTGTCTGAGCTTTGTAGTGTGTCTTGTTAATACAGCAAACCCAGGTCCCCACTTTTCTGTTTAAGACCGAGATAGAGTATTTTCATGTGCTTACATCTGAGTTTCTGAAGGCTATGCAGCAGAGTTCAGTCTTGTCGGTTGAAAATGGCACCTTTTTCGTGCCTCACCAAATTATAAAAACGAGAGTGTACCTACTATCTTTGTGTCTAAAAGTTACCATTGAAGTGCAGCTGTTCTCCAGGTTGTTGTATCTATCTTGTGGAACACACAGGACTTAATATCCAGAAACAACAACTTTAAAGTCGTCTTTGTTATCTTTGGCAATGGCACACGAATAATTTTCTTGGGATTGCATATTTCATAAGTGATAAAAAGTTTTAATGCCTCGAAGCGGCTGTTGAAACTTATTGAAAAAAACGTTCTGAGAATTTTCCTAGTGTTTGTCCCGAGAAATGGATTTCAAATTTAGTAACTGAGGATGGGATCTGATTGCTTTTAGAATCCTCTTCCACATTTTATTAAATGTGACTCTCGATTTTTGAATTAAAAAAAAAAAAAAAAGCCTTGTGTATTTTGCGATGTATCTGATCAGGTGTGGGAGCGAAGCCATCTCGGCCCTTTCCCTTCTTTTGGGGACTGTATAAAGCTGTCTTTAAAAACTTCCCCTCTCAGCCACTGTTTATTTGCTATGGCTGGAAATCAAGTCCATAAACATGAGAAAATGGTCTTGGCCTCTTTAGCGAGACCACAGGGCCCAGCCGTGTCTGGACCAGTGTGGCTGGGCATGGCTGTGTAGAATTCTAGTGGTTCGTGTGTGTGTCATCCACCAAGCTAAGGCAGGGTCCCCGTAGCACAGATGAGCACTTAGGGGAGTCATAGTGAGCTTTCCTTTCCAAGTCAGTGAGTCCCAGGCAGCCCATAATAGTGGGCTCGCTCTCCACTTTCCCCATGGCTGTGCATACAGACCAGTCTGTCATCGTGATGGTTACTATACCCTTATTGCTGGAGAACCAGCTTTTCAATACTTTATCAAAGTTAGTCAGTGCTTTATAATAAAGAGACCAAGACCACTTTATATAATTTTCGTAAAGTGGCGATTTGAGAAAAAGCCTATGAAACGATAAACTTTTAGAAATAATCTGTTAGTTTGGTTTAGCACTTAATTGAACTTTTTAAACTTTAGCTATTTCTATGAGAAGTTCATAGCGTGAGTACAGAATTTATGTAATTTCCTCCCTGTCTGTCTCCCTTTCAGCTCCCTTCGTCTCCCCTGACTCCCTTTCAAATTCATAATGCATCATCTGTAATTATTATTGTTAAATGCAGTGCCCATGGACACCAGCAGGGGGCATTGGATGACGTGGAAGTGGAATTACGGTGATGACTATGGGTGCTGGGAACTCAGGTTCTGGAAGAACAGTCCAGTCTTTAACTACTGAGCAATCTCTCCAGCCTCTGTGCCCCCTGTCCCCTGAGAAACTTTTATTATAAACAAAGTCCCAATACTCCTGAGACCCCCGTTTACTTTCTGACCTACTGGGAATATTCTCTGCAGGACAGGGAATTAGAACGGCCAGTTGTTGAGGACCACAGGTCTGCATTTAGGATTTTATTGGCCCATGTACTTTACATGTGGTTTCTAAGGCAGCCTGTGTCGGTCATTAGGTATGTACGTCACATCTGTGCTGGGTGACATTGCAGATATAAGACAGGCTAAGGACTTCATCTCTGATTATCGGGTCCCAGGGTTTTGGAACCTTGATGAGGAGGAGAGCTCCTTTCTTCTTGTCCTCAAGGGAGCTGTCAGTTAAACTGGCTAGACACCTCGACTCTGTGTAGCTGGTCACTTGAGGGTTTGGGAAGGCAGGCAAGCCTGTGAGGCAGGGATGAGCATTCTCCAGCTGGTCCTGGCAGCTGGATTCATCACAGCTGGATCCTGTGTGCCATTTGCTGCCCCAGGAAAGGTGTCAGACGTGCAAAGGCAAGAGCGCTGTAGCTGGGACCTTTTGCTCTATCACATTTGGCTCTCTTTGTTTCAGGCTGTGAGACTGTTTAACATTCGGAAACTCCTGAGAGGTCTGTGTTAGCTTTGAGCAGGCTATGAAAGAAAGGGGAGATGCTACTTAAAAAGAAGAGTTAGTTGTCAGCTAAAGCAGGCTAGGTTAAGATTCTGATGCAAATTTCAAGTCTGTTCGTCTGTCCGTCTTTCTTTTTTTCTTTCTTCTTTTCTTTCTTTCTTCTTTCTTTCTTTTCTTTCTTTCTTTCTTTCTTTCTTTCTTTCTTTCTTTCTTTCTTAATTTCTCTCTCTCTCTCTCTCTCTCTCTCTCTCTCTCTCTCTCTCTCTCTTTCTTCTCTTATCCTTTTCCTAGTTTTGTTTTTCCTATAAACCCAGAGGTAAAATAAATGTGCAAATAACACATCTGTTTAGTAGTCCTCCCTGAATGGAGGACTGTCTACCTCTGAATGATATTACCATATGTGAAGTGTGAGGTGCCGATTTTATTCTTGTCTTTGAGGGGGCTGCACACAACCTGGATGAGCTTCCTGTGCCCTCTTCTGATGCTTTCTTAGCAATAATAGTTACCAGCTCCGGGGCCTGCTGGCAAATGTTCTCCCAGACCCTATGCTATCGGGTGAATATCTATACATTGTTTCTGTGATTTGCATAATCTAACTATTAAATACCGGATGCATATTTGTATCTGTTGATTCCTTGGAGGGGGTGGTATAGATGTCTTGTTTAAGGGCTGAGCAGTCAACAGTCATTTTTTCTTAGCACCCTGGCCTGTTACGAGTCTCTGCATTAACTGCCACTCATTGCAAAAGGATTCTCTGACCCGTGTGGAGGGCAACACTTAACCCAGGGATATGAAGGCAGTTTGACCCAATCCCACTTTTCTTACCCTGTCAGCCGAGGTATCCTCAGAGTCCAGAAGAGGACGTCTTATTGACATCGGACCCTTTCTGTCACCTGACTTTTAAGGTTCTTCCTTGGAACCCATGTGTGTGTGCTTCTCTTAGCATAGCAAGAGCATCTCACTTGCCTGGTATTGGAATCCACAGCTAACTAGACACGAGTCACTGGAAGGTTGGCGAAGGAATTCTGCCAGTTACTCACGGTATTGACACAAAGCACAGTTGAAGTTGAGAAGTATAAACATGCATAAGAAGAAAAAAATACTATCAGGATGGTGGAGGGCTCTGCGAAAATGGCAGCTGGTGCTTATATATTAGAGGCATCCAGCTTCAGAGGTGTGTGTGTGTGTGTGAGAGTGACTGTGACACCTCTCAGGTCTTATGGAGGACAGAGGAAGCTGTTCTGATACCTTGAGAGGACTTTTGTTTTCTGGGATTTCTCCCCTACACCGTGACAGCTCATAGAGCCTTATGCTTACCAACCTTAAATTTAATCATTTTGGTCACAGGTATAAAAATATAGTTTTTATATGAGAGCCCAGTCCCAAAGTTAAGGTTTTGATATATATGTATCTATATGTATCTCAGTAATCAACTTTCAATATTAGCCCTAAAGATTATTTCACCTCCGTGAAACAATTTGCTCTTTAAGAATTACATGGGAAAATGACAGTGATTTGTAATCTTTTGGAAATTGTGTGTGTTTGTGTGCGCACGTGCAAGTGTGCATGAGTGTGCATATGTGTCCACATGTGTGTCTGCATATGAGTGCATGTGTGCACATATGTATGTGTACACATGTATGTATCTGACTTGTTTGTATGGCTCTTGTATTAGTGTTACTTGCTGTGTCTTTTTGACCTCACGGTCTTATGCAGACAATGGCTTAGCCAGGTAAGATTCTAGACAGCTAGCGCTGGCCACTTGAAATTGGGATTTAAATACTTCTAGGTAGACAGTTACTTCTAATACCATTGTGAAAGTTCTTTGTGTCCAGGGTACCCCTTAGCCAGCTGTGCCTGGACAGTGGAAGGCAAGCCCAGAGGAGGTGGCTATACCATTCCATGCCAACTTCCTGACCACCAGGCAGAGAGGGCCCTCAGTGCAGAAGTGGAAAGAATTGTGCTTATAAGGTACTCAGAGTTTATGTGGTCTAGATGCTGGTGTGTGTGTGTGTATGTGTGTGTTTATATGTGTATTGTGTGTGTATCTCCATGTGCATATATATGTGTGTTTATGTGTATATATGTGTGTATGTGTGCCTATATATGTGTGTGTGTGTTTATGTGCATATATATATATGTGTAAATATATGTGTGTTTGTATATGTGTGTGAATATGAATGTGTCTATGGTAGTGTGTATGTGTGTATTTGTGTTTATGTGTGTATGTATGTCTGTTTATGAATGTATGTAAGTTTGTATGTGTTTATGTGTGTGCATGTATATTATATATACAGATATCTGCACATATATGTATTTGTGTGTATATGCATGCATATATGTATGCAGGTGTTGGCATATATGAATGTATGTTTATGCATGTGTTTGCATATACATGTGTATGCTTCTGTTTGTGTGTAGTCTGTATATATGTGTATGCATGCTTGTGACTATGTTCTCTGTGTGTATGTGTGTATATGTGTCTGTGTGTCTAAGCATGTGTGCACATTTGTATATATGTTCATATACTTGTGTGTGTTGTGTGTGTGTGTATGTTTAGAGCAGAGCAGAAGTTGGAGAAAACTTAGCCCCTCCTGGAGTGGAAAGTTTGCAGACTTTGTTTGCTGTCTTGCTTTGGTGAATGCTGTCCTGCCTCCCTGGCTTCCTTCTCTGTGTAATCAGCAATGTCAGTCTGGGTGAGCTTCTCAAAGGATGATGGGAAGACAGACAAGCATTGAGCACAGTCTGGAATGAAGTCCTCAGTCCTGTCTTCCTGTCCCTTGCTGTCCTCAGGGAATCTCTTGACTATCACTAGAACTCTCAGGGCAGCCCCTGGAGTTGCTGCTTTTAGGGCAGAGGTCGCACTAGAGTACTGCTCTGAAGTCTGGGTCCCTTCTGTTCCACATTGCTCTAAAGATAACTCCGTATAACGGAGCATTATTTTAACATTCCAATGTGTTGTTGCTTCACCTTTAAGATGAAGTCGAGGACTCTCCTGGCAACGATAGAGGGAAAGGAAGAGGGTTTTCTGGCCAGCCAGGGAATCATGGAAGAGAGGAATGTGTGCAGCCACCCACTTCAATGCTGAGATCTGAGCCAGGTTTTCCTGGGGAAGAGTCACTGTTCGTGTTAGCTGTTTTGGGTTAGATGTTTGTCTTGGGACATCACACACTCTTTTCCTTTGCTCAGGCCTCTGTCACCCGCCCCCACCTTCTCTCCACGCAGGATTTTCAGAAGAAGGGAACTAAGAATCACAAGTTAACCATTCCATTTGTACAAACGACAGGCAAATGTCAGGCTCTCTGAGGATGGAAGAGGTCTCCCCACAGCCACAGGCTGTGGAAGCTGGCTTGGAAGTGATGAGTATTGAGGCCACTCCACCCACCCCCCTCCACCACCTTCTGAGTTCTCAAGACAGACATCAGCTAGGTGCCAATCAAGATGTCCCACTTTTCCATTAGTTATGCATACGAGTACTCGGTTTGGGTTCTGGCTTTCTTTTTTTCTTTTCTTTCTCCAAATGGTTCAGGTTGGGAAACCACTCTGAGCTAGCCAAGTAAAACTCCAGCAGACATGTAGATTGTATGTTCATTAAAAGTGCATGACAGTGTGAGATACAAACGCAGACTGTGGCCTTATGCTTTCCCCCCATCAGATATGTACGCATACCTATTAAATCCTGTCTACTAACAAACCTCAACTTATTAATACAGTGCTCATGTACATAGCCCTTCCTTCGACCTTCAACGGACGTTTTAAAACATTGTCTCATAAGCAGTGTGTGTGCGTACACGTGTGTGCATTTCAGATTTCACATCCAGTCACACACGAAGAATACTGTATACTGTTCATACATCCAGTAATAGTTGCTTGAAGATGGCGTGACTCAACATCATCTGTCCAGTTTCCTGGAAGTTCCTTAGTCTAGAATGTCAGTAACTGTGCAGGGTTGTGTTTTCTTCTCGCTGTAATCCTCCCCTCACCACCAGGAACTTGTGTCCAAGTCCTGATATTTAAACACTTCAAACGCTCCAAGCTGGAATGGGGATGGAATGTCAGGAATGCTTGGGGGGAAATACTCATTTTTATGAGTAGTCTTCTAAACTATTGCTTGGGGAATTGTAACGTAAGATGTTTTCCCAAGGAAGCACAGCAAGCTGTAAACAGGCAAACATGGCCGCCTAGCAGGAAGCAGGGGTGAGGTGGGCCTCCCTTGTGTTTTTATTTAAAAGCACTTTTGTCAGTGAATTTGTTTTTACAAACAACATGTATGGTGTCCGGCTCTGATGCCAAGGGTAGGAGGAATTATCTTTGGCTAATGTTATCTTCTGTCTTGCTTCGTGGCAAAGGACGCACATGCAAGTCGCACGATGCCTACATGTGTTTCTACTCTCTAGTTGCTCTCTTGGGTTTGACTTCTTTAGGCTGGCCAGCCCTTTTAGTGCACTCTTGAGTGTGATAGGCTGGAGGCCAGGGCCGGAGCAGCCACAAGGACTGGAACCTGGTGTTGAAAGTGACAGACAGAAAAACAGACGGCCACAGACTCTTTCAATCTACCACACCCCTGGAGGTGGCTTTTCCTTCTTATAAATAGCTGTTGCCTACTTGGTTTGTATGTGTTTACCTTTCCTTTTAACTCTCTAGCCGTGAGATATTTGAGTCACCAGGGTTTAGAATTGGTGCCTGATTTGTACAAACACGGTTAGGGAACTTAAAGGTTAGGAAAAGTTATGTGCAAATAGGAAATCTAAACCAGAACTCTGTGTTGCCCGGACCTAAACCCATTTAACCTGGACTCACAAAAGCCAAATGCTAGCTTAGTATCGGCACAGCCTGAGCAGAAACAAATGCGTGTCGAGCCAGGTTTCAAGGCTCTCACTTTAGGTGAACCGTGAAATAGGGGCTTAGGCACCTGTGTTGGTGAACTGCTTCCTGACACTGTTTCTGTTTGAGGCTTACAGAAGGGTCTCTGTTTTTTGGGGCCCCCTTTTGTAACAGACATGCTCGCTGTATTCCAGTCTATTCTATGATACAGAAAAGGCCTTCCACCGCACTGTTCTGGGTATGAGATGTTCATTGGAAGGGGAAGGGGATTGCTCAAGCAGCTTGATCATCCATCCATTAGACTCAAAAGCCTAAGCTACGGGTCCTATCTAAAGGTCCTGGGGACATGGCTTTCCTTGGCTCAAAGGCCTCATCTCGTAAGAATAGAGCTGTTGGATAGTCTTTGCAACCAACCTATATTTTGATATCAGTATCCCATGTATTTATCTATCTTGCTGATTAAGAAGACTTGCAGCGTGGGCCTGCAGTATGGCTTAGTAGGTAAAAGTACTTGCGGCCAAGCCTTATAATAGGAGTTGGAACCCTGGCAACCCGTGTGGCAGAAAAAGAGATTCTTGATCCTGTGACCTTCACACACCACACACGCTGTGGCACAAGTGGTATGCACACACATATAAATTCCAAATAAATAAATAAATAAATAAAAGGAAAGAAAAGAAAACACGCAATGTTTTTCAGAGATAAAGAAGAATACAGACTTTTTATTAACTGGGCATAGCAAACAGGGTGGAGGGCTCTCAGTACTACGGAAGCCCTCTAGGGCCAGGTTCAGCTGAAGAACAAGCCTTTTCTGAGAGAGGTGAAGATTAACCCTGACCATCACGTGTGTGGGTCCCATGAGCCATGTTGAAATACTTGGAGAATAATTACAGGCACCACAACAGGGAGATGTTTGAAGATGTTTCTTGTGTGTGCCACTCAGATCGGGAGACGTCTTTGGACACAAAAATGTTGAAATATAGGGAACATTCTTGTGGTTGCCGGGGGAAAAAATTAGAAACAGATTCAATGTGAAGTTTGTCCCAGAAAACCTAGGGCCAATGGCTGCCAGGGAGCTGTTTGGATCTTGTTTCTTTTTGGAGCAGATATGACTGAGCAGCGAGATACAGGCGTAGAAGGCAGGCGTGTGCTTCCTTCTCGTCAGCTATGTGTAGCTATCGAATCCTGTCTGTTAACAAACACCAACTTAATAAGACATGCTTAGATACGTAGCCCTCCCCCTCCCCCTTCATCAAAAGTTTCAAAACGTTTTGGTATCAGAGCCTCCCTTCATTCAAAAAAAAAAAAAAAAAAAAAAACTATGAAAGACCCCAAGGTTTTACTGCTATGAGCTATAGCTGTTGCTATTGATTATAGACTCGATACAGTAAGTTTATTTAATGCCTTTTTTTTGTTGTTTGCTTTTTTTGTTTTTTGTTTTTTGGAGACAGGTTTCTCTGTGTAGCACTGGCTCTCCTGGAACTCACTCTGTAGACCAGGCTGGCCTCGAACTCAGAAATCCACCTGCCTGTGACTCCCAAGTGCTGGGATTAAAGGCGTGTGCCACCACCGCCCAGCATTTAATGCCATTATTAATATACTTCAATGTGAGTCTAAAATGGGTACACACAAATAAAATAACTTTGTTTAAAAGTTCTATTTTTTATTTATTTAAATGTGTGTGTGTTTGTGTATGTGTGTGTGTGTACGCGCGTGTGTGCATGTGCACACGCACGCGCGTCAGTGGAGTCCAGAAGAGGGTGTCAGATCCTCTGGAGCTGAAATTATAGGCAGTTGTGAATCATTTGGAGTGATGGAAACTGAACTCAGGAACCTCTGAAAGTGTTCTTCACTGCTGAGCTAGCTCTCCACTCTACAAGTTATCATGATTATTATTTTATATATTCTTTTTATTTGTATATTATTTTATACTATATATTATATTTATATATTAATTGTATATTATGTTATTCATATTATAGTAATCATTATTATGTTAATAAAACCCCCTCAGTTTTCAAATTAAATGATACTGGGCTATTCTTTTGCAATCCCGGGCAGATCCGGAGTATTAGGAGAGAAGCTGGATGTCCGTGATGTAAATGAACTTGACCTGCCTCTCTAATGATTTACTGATGCAGCTTCATAACAGGAGATGAATCACTTGCAGAGACAGCTTCGGGTGGTTTTAAAGTCATGGCGGTCGTGATTACTATCTTCCTGTATCGGTTTGGTGTATGGTTTAAGTCGGTTATGCAAGGGCAGTATTTTAATTTCTCATCCACACACAGGCGACTTTTCGCTTCCTAGAGGAACGTGTGGGGTTGGCAGGATGTCACCTGGCCCTAACTGGCTGTGTTTATTCTCTGCACAGGCTGGTGTCTGTCCTTGAGGTCAGGGCACGTCTGTCTTCTAAGCAGGAATACAGTTGCAGGCTTGCGGTTTTAACACTTTAATGTTGCTATGTGTGCGACTAATCTTTTAATATTTGATACAGTGAGTTGTGAGAAAAATGAAAGTCACTAGGAAAATGATAAACATTCAGATTATGGCTCTGGGCTTTTATTGATTTACCCTGAGACAAGCTAATGTCAGAAGAGCAGCACCTGTCTCCAAGTTCTATGCTCTGCCTTTCTCTTGTTGCTTGCTGGGAATGCACAGTTCACATGGTGGCAGTGGTCCAGTCCAGACTTTGACAGTGCCCCTTGCCCCCCCCCCCCTCTCTCTCTCTCTCAAAGTGATTTATTTATTTATGTATGTGAGTACACTATAGCTGTCTTCAGACACACCAGAAGAGGGCATCAAGATCCCATTATAGATGATTGTGAGCCGCCATGTGGTTGCTGGCAATTGAACTCAGGACCTCTGGAAGAGTAGTCAGTGCTCTTAACCCCTGAGCCATCTCTCCAGCCCCCTGTGCCCGTGTCTCTAATTGCTATCACGGTGCCTTCTGTAATTCAAAGCCGGATTTTATTTATTTATTTATCTTATATCCTGTCTCCTTCCTTCAGCCTCAGATTAGGTTGATAAGGACCCTCTTTGCGTCCTTAATAATATCAAGTGATGTTGGCACTGGAAACTGTTAGAAAAATCCAGGTGTTCACATTCAAAGTATATGATTAAAGAAGCAAGCTGTTTTCAAACCTCTTAGGCAGGGTTCTCAACCTGTGGGTCACAACCCCCACAGGATCTGGGTAATCAGACACTTACATCACGATTGGTAACAGTAGCTAAGTTACAGTTATGAAGTAGCCATGAAGTAATTTTGTGCTTGGAGGTCACCACAACCTGAGGAACTGTATTAAAGGGTCACGAGAAGGGTGAGAACCACTGTCCTAAGTAATGTATTGTCCCCTGCTTAACTTGTTTGGAAGGGACGAGATAATGAACAACTGAGTTTCCCCAGGTGTCTGGCATCAAGGGAAGAGCAGGGTAGCTTGTTTTGCCTCCGTGGGTTTCTTGGCTGTTTGATTGGAGGCTTGGGAAGGGGGAGGAAGCTACAGCTGGTCGGAAGGAGCAGCAGCTGAAACTATGAAGGCAAACAGACAAATAGGCTTGCTGGTCTAGATCAGGCACCAGGAAATAGTCTTTGAAAGGACGAAGTTCCATGCCCCGTCAGCTGGATGACACACCATGGCATGTCACACCTGGGTCTCTGACAGTTGTCACCAGCAGGAGTGGGTTCCTTTTCCTCGAACCTCAGCCTGGGTAACAGCATCCCTCAGGAGGAGAAAGAGAACATGGCCTGTGAGGTGAAAGACTGCATCAAGGCAGGCTGATAAGAGGAAGAGCTGGGGTGAAACCCACATCCATCTGATGCTGGGGGCTCCTGCTCCCTGCAGGTTGCAAAGGTATGGAGCTGGGACTGGGGGATGCCCATGGGCATGTTGCAGTACACGTGTTCCGGTTTCATGGCATTTCCTAGTAGCGACTCCCACTCTATTTCTCCAGATACAGAAATGAGCGACGGAGCGTATCCATTTGTAGAAACGTTTTAAAGGAAGTCAGAGAAAGGCCAACAGGGACTTAGGTTTCTCCAGAGAGGAAGTTGAGAAACTCAAGGAATACAAACCCCGTGGCCAGATGTTATTTATCCAAAAGTTTTCTTGGCGGTCTTTCCATACTTTCTGGATCTCTGCTCCTGCTCAACGATCTATCCAAAGCTGCTCTGAGCTTTTAAAATATACATATGTGAATTTGAAACCGTGCTCATGTAATCCAAAATATGCTCTTAAAATTCTACCTCCTCTGTAATAGCAATAGTGGGAGTGAGAAGGGGATCAGCCCAGATGGTTATTGCAAGTATTTCATTCCAAGTGGAAAAGATATTTCTGCACTGGCAATCCTTGTAGCTAGAGTGAGCCTTATTTTTCCTTAAAAAAAAAAAAAGTTCTTAGCTCTCTCTTACCACATATACATGGAATGTTTCCTACTTAAAATCTTAATTATCTGTAATGGACTTGGGGGGGGGTGGGCTAAAAGGAGATTTCATTGCGCTGTCTTTGTACCTAAAAGCACAAAGCTTTTCTGTTGTCCTGAGGGGAAGGTAATTACTGTTACCCACTGAAGGATTCACAGAGGTGATGAGGACAAGGCCATTTTTCTCTTATGAAAGGTCTGTTTTATTTGTAATCTCTGTTCCCTAATTATCCTTTTCCTGTGTGTTTGAGGTTGTGACTAAGGTAGGAGCTTGTGTGGCTTTGCTTTAGGTCAATATTTTTCCCCTTTTCAAGAGAGTGTTTTTACGTTACTCTGGTTTCAGCAATGTCCGCCCCTCCCCCTAATAATCATTGTTTATTTCATTTATTTCATGTTATTATTATCTTGTTTCTGAATCCTTTGTCAAGGAGTCTCTTCTGGTTGTAGCTTTCTTTTGTTTTTGTTTTGTTGTTTTTCTATTTCTTTTTTTTTTTTTTTTTTTTGAGACATGGGTTTCTCCATGTGTCCCTGGCTGGCCTGGAACTCTCTCTGTAGACCAGGCTGGTCTTGAACTCACAGAGATCGGCTTGCCTCTGCTTTCTGAGTGCTGGGATTAAAGGCATGACCTACCACTACACATTTGACTTTTATTGAATATTTTTTTTCCTTTGGTAGTGTTTTGAGACAGGTCTCTGTATCCTCAGGTTGGCTTGGTACTCACCATGTAGCCCAGACTGATCTTGAACTTGAGATAGTCCTTCTGCCCTCTCCTGCTGAATGCTGGGATGGTGGGTGAGAGCCACATACCCTGTGGGCCTTTCTTCCATCACTCTCTGTACTCTCCTTTCACTTTATCCTGATAAAACTGGCTACGAATTTCATCCCAATGCTCTTTAGTTTATAGGCGACTTAGAGGGCTGGCTTCAGTTAACCTGTGTTGGTGTTAATAAAGAGTCAGGGAGAAGTGTTTTCTCTATCCTACGATTGTTGGACCCAAACTAGTAGCCCTCATGGCTGTTCATGACCTCAGTTGTCTGATTGGTGACAGCGGTCCCTCTTGAATGAATGACTTTTGTGTGTAAGTACAGATTTGAAAGGAGTGAACATAGATAGCACTACAGGATTGTCAGGGAAGCTAGGACCTGGCTCTAGAAGCTGACCCTTCCCCACCCCCACTGAAGCTCACCTCCCTTCACCTGTGTGCAGTCCTCTCTACCTTGATGCTCTTCATGGAGTTCATCTTCCTCGCTTCATGCTCAGGAAGTGAGGAGGTTTTCTTTGGTGGGGCCTTTTAAGATACTAAGTGGCCAGGCAGTGGCTTGGCCATAGAATTATGGCTGATTCTCTTATCTACACTTAAGAATTGACTCTTCACCAAAGTCTAGTTCGTAATGTTTCAAACTTCAAATCCGTTGAAGAGTCCGGAGGTCTTCATGATGCCGTGGTGATCAACCACAGCCTCTGTTGCTGGTCACGCCACCCCAAGTCCCACACTTGGTACTGAGCTGAGCTCGGGCTGCCACTATGCCCTTTGAGCTAAGTCACCATTTTTCTTAGGACTGAATGTGTTCACTAGGAAGGGTCTCTACTGAGACAAGCCTTTGCCCCAACTCTGTCGTTCTCTTGCTTGTAGAAGTAAAAGACATGCAAGGAGATGGTCTTGCATTGATGATCAACCCAGAATCCTTTCCACTGGGGAGTCGCTATGTGATATGAGTATCATGTGTGATAAGCCCTTAACACTAATGCTACAGGGCAGATCCCAGAGCTGAGCAAGCATCATGAGGAAGAGCTCTCCCTAGCTGCTGAGCTCTGATTTTACAGGATCCTATTGATTGGTACCCTGTTCCCACCATCTTCTGGCTTCTGTCTTTCAGGAGGTGGCCAAGTGGGCACTGTGCATTCCTAAGCCATCCTTGGTTTTTGAGGCAATTAAGTATATATTTTTTCTGACCAAGTCACTGATGGAGCAATGTCCTGGCTCGTGTGTGCATCGAGCCTGCTATGGCCTGACTTGTCTTTCTCAGAGGGAGAAAGGGCTCAAAGGGAAGACTGATCATACAAGGTGAATTCACAGCTCCGTGAAAGCACTAACATTATTTCAGCGACTCTTTGAATCACCCAGTGTTTGGATAATAAAGGGAAGATATTACACCCTGCTCTCAATTGCTTCTGTTTTATGACTGGATGAGAGCTGACTAGGATATATTTTGTCCTGATTTCTTTTTCTAGGGTTAGAATACAGTCAGATTCACTCTGTTTACATGTTTCAAATCATCATAAAAATAAGTGGAGAACACAGCCTCCCACTTTTTAGGATCAAGAATTTCTGTTAAATTTGAATCCTCCTTATCAATGGAGGGTAATTGAAAGTTAATTCAGTGTATACCAGAGGGAGGGAGGTTTTTTTTTTTTAGTTTTTTTTTTTTTTCCAGACAGGGTTTCTCTGTGTAGCCCTGGCTGTCCTGGAACTCACTCTGTAGACCAAGCTGCCTCGAACTCAGAAATCCACCTGCCTCTGCCTCCCACAAGTGCTGGGAATTAAAGGCGTGTGGCCACTGCCGGACTAAGGGAGAGGTTTTAAAAGATCCTTTCAGTGGGGTGCCCAGAACTGGCTGATGTATTTCAAGTTTGGAAATCAATTGTGTCTAGAAAGTTGCTAGGTGGCCTAGAATTTCTTTTCTTTTCAGAAATATTTTTATTCTATTTTTATGTGTATGAGTATCCTCCCGTACATATGTGTGTGCATTGAGTGCATGCCTGGTGCCCATGGAGGTCAGAAGAGGGCATCAGATCCCCTGAAACTAGAATCTAAGGTGGTTTTGTGTGCCGTGGTTGCTGGCAACGGAATCAAGGCTCTGACAGAGCAGCCACGCTCTTAATGCTGGGGGCATCTCCTTCTCTCCAGGCCGCTACTACTTTCTTTTTAAACAATAAGTGGTACCTTCATTTTCCTTGTGTTTTGAATATGTAAAACCTTAAAGTCTTTTCCACGGAGGCAGTGAGAACCTCTACAAGAACTGATTTCCTAAGGATGGTTCAAGTCTCGGGCTATGTTTACAATAACACATGTCGAATCATCTTATTCAGAGGAAGCTAATGGAGCTGTCTTTAATAACTGTGCTTTTTCTCAATCTGGGTATGTCATAGAACCACAGAAATTAGTGGTATGCTGGTAATATTTACATTGAAAACGATTATTTATTTTGATACTTAGGTTATTCATGACAGTTTTTTTGTGAATATATATACTCTCTCTATACTGTATAGTCTGTGTATTTATATTATATATTAATATATTCTATATTCTATATTAATATATATTATAGAATATATATTCTATAAACATATTAATATAAAGACAATATAGACTATTGTAGACTATATATAGACAATATATGTAGACTATATTGTTAATATATATATGCATGTTTAATTGCAATTTTAACAATTTTTGAAGGATTCCCCCCTTTGTTAGTAACATGTCTCTTACTTTACATTTATAGTAGAGTGCTTGCATACAGAATTCCAGATGATAATGAGGTTCCTCTGTGTGAATTGCCCACTTTCTAGTCACAGCAACAAAATGTGACATCTCCGCTGTTTGTAATCTCAGCCAGAATTGTCTTTCTTATTCTCTGCTCTAAATAAATAGTATTTCATGATTGTTTAACGGACATTTCCTTGGAGTGAGGGTAAGCATGAAACAGTAGCTTCAGTTGTCAGGATATCGGACTGGATCATCAGCTTCTAGGGCCTATTTCTTCCAGGGTCTTCTCTGAGGATGCTGCACACGTATATTGGCTGGGGTGGCATAAGTCTCTGAAGGATACTCGTATGAGTTTTCTATTCCTGCTGTAATAAGTCACCATGACCTTGGTGGCACTAACTGGCATGCATTGATCACCTTACAGCTTTGGAGACTGGAAGTTTGTAGTGAACATCACTGGGCTGAAGTCAGGATGTTGGCAGAGCTGGGAATTCTCCAGGAGGCTGTGGTATAGAATCTGCCCATCTACTGTTTCCTGCCTCCCAAGGGCACTTCCCCAGGCTCATGGTCCCTTCCTCCACCTGTCAACCAGAACTTGAGTATTTCTGAGTCTCGTCTCTTCTGATGCTGTGGCTGTCTCATTGTGGTCGCTGCTGCCACCTCCGCTGCTCCTCCTCCTGCTCCTCCCCTCCTGCTGCTCTCCTCCTCCTGCTGCTGCTCCTCCTCCTGCTGCTGCTGCCACCTCCTGCTGCTGCTGCCACCTCCTGCTGCTGCTGCCACCTCCTGCTGCTGCTCCTCCTCCTGCTGCTGCTGCCACCATCCTGCTGCTGCTGCCATCCTCGCTGCTCTCCTCCTCCTGCTGCTCTCCTCCTCGCTGCTCCTCCTCCTGCTGCTGCTCCTCCTCCTGCTGCTGCTCTACCTCCTGCTGCTGCTCCTCCTCTTCCTGCTCCTCCTCCTGCTGCTGCTCTCCTCCCTCTTCCTCCTGCTGCTCCTCCTCCTGCTGGCTGCTCCTCCTCCTCTTCCCCTGCTGCTCCTCCTCCGTGCTGCTGCTCCTCCTCCTCTTCCTCCTGCTGCTCCCTCCTGCTCCTCCTGCTGCTGCTGCTGCGCCTCCTCCTGCTGCGTCCTCCTCCTCCTGCTGCGGCTGCTCCTCTCTGCGTGCTCCTCCTTCTGCTGCTGCTGCTTCTCCTCCTCCTGATGCTCCTCCTCCTCCTCCTGCTGCTCCTCCTCCTGCTGGCGGCTCCCCCTCCTGCTGCTGCTCCCCCTCCTGCTGCTGCTGCTCCTCCTTCTGCTGCTTCTGCTCTCCTCCTCCTGCTCTCCTCCTCCTCCTCCTGCTGCTCCTCCTCCTGCTGCTGCTCTTCCTCCTCCTGCTGCTGCTCCTCCTGCTGCCTCTGCTGCTGCTGCTCTCCTCCTCTGCTGCCACTGCTGCTCCTCCTCCTGCATGTGATTTGTGTTTGTGAGTGTGTGTATGTATGTATGTGTGTGTGTGCGCCTATGTATATGTCCACAGGGAGACCATAGAACAACATCAGGGATCTTCTTCTATTGCTCTGCACCTTAATTTTTGAGACAGGGTCTTTCACTGAACTGACTGGCCCGCAACCTCCAGAAGTCTACCTCTCTCCATGCTCTAGTGGTATACTTACGTCCATGTAAATGCTGAGTGTGGTCACCCTCAGGTTTTACATGGGTGTGGGATCATACTCTTCATGTGTCGTGTGACGAGGACTAGACCAACTGTGACATCTGCACAGTGCTTTCTCTCCAGGACCCTTTGCACTGTATGGAGCCCACCCAGAGAATCCAGTGCAGTCTTCTATTTTGGTCAGCTACTCAGTGACCTTACTTTACCTGTAACCTCTGTCTCTCTCATCAGGAAGCTAGATGAATTCTGTTCTCGGGAGTCAGGATGAGCACTGGTCTCCCTGCCTCATTGCCAAACCCAATGTATACCTCCACAAGAGTAAGCCTCGCGCTCTAACCTACACTCCCTCTACAGTTTCCTTAGACACGGACAATTGAGAACAGGCATACCTCAGTGTGATCAAGGAGAATTCTTAGTTTTCTGTCTATTAGACATGGCCTTCTGTAGACCAGACTTTTTTCCCCCTGAACTCTCTGCAGCCACCCTGGCCTTTGGATCTCCACACTTCCACTTCCTAAGTGCTGAGATGGTGGTGGGCGTGTACCACGATACTTAATTTATGTGGTCCTTGGGGCTTTATATACTGCCGAGCTAACACTTTACCACCTGAATTACACCCCTCTCCTTCATTTTTTTGGAACCAATTCATCATCTCTCTGTGTGGACCCTGTTGCCAATAATGATTTCTCTGTCCGTTGACAGCAAGGCACCTTTAGGTCCCCGATTGAGCCATTGCCAGAGACTTTGTTTTCCTCCTATGTTCTTTGACTTATCTTCCCTACACTTTGGTTGAAGTGGTCAGTTTGAATATGCAAATATGCAGGTTCTAATTCCCTTCTGCAAAGCTTTGGAAGAAAAAGTAAATATGGGTGTTGTCTCAAGAACTCCCCCTCCTTTGCCCTTAGTGCTAGCTACTTAGTTTATCCTGGTTTATGGGTCCAAAGGGCTAGTCTGTAATGGTGGGGAAGGCATGGCATGGTGGTGGGAGCAGAAGGCTCACATTTCATGGAGGGGGAGGCAGAGAGTGTATGCAGGATGTGTGGTAAGGCTATGGACCCTCAAATCCTGCTCCAGTGATGTACTCCCTGCCCCCCACCCCCAGCAAAGCTGTACCTCCAAAAGGGTTCCACCAAGTGCTCAAACACATGAGCCAGTTAAAGGGCCACAGCCCTTCTCCAGTTCGCTCTCCGCAAGCTCCGTGCTTCCCACTCTCTCTGCCATGAAGTTGCCTCACTCCATTCTTGCCATCTTTGCCCAGTGGACTCCGTGGATTCACACGCTTTGTTTTTAATTAATACCCTGCTTTAGGGAAAGGGTTTCTTGTACTTTGAATTTGTGTCGAAGACTCCAGTCGGATGCTCTCCGACTCTTTCTATCCATCCTTATAACTGCTATCAACATCTGTGATTGATTGTTACTGTCTTGTTGAGCTCAGATCTCTGTTATGAATGAAAACACGGAGCGCTACACATACACACACACACCACAGAATGTCTCAGAATAACTTATAGCTGTGCTGGGGTGACACTCTTATTTCTAGAAGATAAAAATACAGGATATTCATTACTGATATCCGAAAGAGACTTTGTAATTTCCGTTTCCCATTTCGTCTCATGTTTCCTGCCTTTAAGGGAGGAAAGAAATAGTTTCTCAACATGAAACACACTAATTTCAAAGACTGACCAGGCCTTGAATTGCCCGTCTGCTTGGGTTGGTTGAGTGGAATGCTGGGTAGTGGAGCTAGAGCCAGCCCTTACATCTTCTATAGACTGGGAGAAGGTTCTTCTACAAGGATCAGTTGCTGGTCCGGCTTTCAGTGGCTGTACATCGAGTGGCATTAACTCTAGAGCCAGACCTTTGGGTAGGACTGTCACGGTTTGATGGCATTAATGCCATCTGTCTTTGTGGCTATTAACTACTTTTCCCTTTCCTTATTGGCCAGGAAAGCTCACCAGGAAGGGGAGTATGCCTTGATATAGTTTCCTTTCCCTTGACTTCTCTCTGTTGTCAGATTTGTTCTACATAGTTCAGTACTTGAGTCTTCTAAGGACATGGAGCTTTCAGTGCCAAAGCCAGGAAACCATTGTATCATTGTTGTGGGCAGCTTAGTCTAAGTGTTTTCTTTGTGCTTTTTAAAAATGTATTTTTATGGAGGCAGAGGCTCAGGCTGCCCAGGCTAGTCTGGAATTTTACAGTGTAGCAGAAGATGACCTTGTATGTCTGATCCTCCCGCCCCTGTCTCCCAAATGTTGGAATTGGGTGTAAATACTCCTGTGTGCTAGTTTATGAACTGTTAGTGTTGGAAGGCAGGGTTTCATGGATGCACACATACACCCTGTCAAACTGAATGGCATTGCCAGCTCCCTGCCCTAGCCCAGCTCCCTTATATAGTCCAGTGATGAAGTAAAGCTAGATCAGTTTTAATGAGCGAGCATGGGAGAGTATGAGAGTAGGTGACAAGGTAGGTTATCCATTTTCTGATCTCCATCATTTCTGTTTGTCTCCATTAATAAAAATCCAGAACAAGTAAAGCCAGTCATGGTCCAATTCCATTTGTGCAGCGATTAATTTCTTTCGCCTTATGTGATGGATCCCTTTGATTTGGCACGATACGGAACCACCTGGGAAAGGGACATCATAGGGATTTTCTGAGTTGGATTGGCCTGTAGGCATGCCCCTGAGGGATTTTTCTTCATGGGTTAATTAAAAGTAGGAAGACCCACCCTGAGTGCGTTAGGCACCATCTCATAGACTGGACCCTGGACCGAATGTAAAGGAGAGAGCCATTTGAGCAATGGCATATATTAGTTAATTCATTGCATTCTGCTCTTGACTATGGATGGGATTGTGTGTGACTAGCTGCTTCAGGATCCTGCCACTTTGATTTTCTCCCCCGCAATGATGGACTGTCACCTGGAATTGTGAGCCAAATAAACCTATTTCCTGTTCTCCCTTTAAGTTTTTGTTGTTTGTCAGGGTGTTTATGTATTTATTTACTTATTTGTTTTTAATCATAGTGACGATGAGAAATTAAGGCAACTCAGACGTTTAGTTTACAGTTTCCCTTTGAAAGTATTGCAGAGGTAAAGTGTGATTTAATGCTTCTGGAGCCAGAAGAATGAATAATTAGGTTGTGGTTTTCGGTGTGAGGAGAGCTGGGTATTGAGGATAGATTGTGGCCCTGCTGTGGTTCCCTTTTTCCCCCAGTAGTGTTTTGCCTTTGCAGGAGAGGCTTAAGTAGTCCGTGTGGTCTCTTTCCATCCAGGAGAAGCGCACTCCTGATGTGATTGTTTGCCGTCTGTTAGGATGTGCTTGGTCTTAGTTTGTGAACAGTGTCTGAGAAGGACAAGTGCTGTCATTAAAGATCATGGACCTTTAATGAAGGTTAGACCTACTGCGCACCATAGCAGGACATGCAGTAGGTCTAAATCTCTTAATGATTTGTTTTCTGAACATCACAATATAAACGGGTAAATGGAAAAATGTCCATGTGTTGGTGAACTGACAGTTATTTTTCTTGCACCTTCTATCTGTGTTTTATGTTTTCTTATTGCGATCTTCATGAGTAATGTCCTAAGCTTACAGAGGAAACAAGTAGAGCTCATTATAAGATCTCAGACTTGCCTGTCTAGAAACAACAATACGTTATGCCCCCTGACCTCTCTTTCATATGAACAGAGGGCAAATTATGGTTTTTGGGTTTTTTTTTTGGTAGAGCATTCAGGAGAAAAATGGATTGTCCTATGTATTTATTTAACATTTGCTATATTTTAAAAATATTTAAAATTATTTTACAATATATTTATTATTAATATTATATGTATATAATATATAATTATAACAGCATAGTTATATAATATAAATTATAATATAATGTAATCTTGTTGTATTATGTATTATATATAATATCTAACATTTACAATAATGTTATATATAATATATGATATATTATAATTTATAATATACATATCATATATATTATACTAGTAATATTAATATTACAAAATATTTTTAAATATATTTAAAATAATTAAAACTATTATGCATGACTGTGGTTTACATGCCATAACACGTGTGTTGAAGTCTATTGACAGTTTTTAGGAGTTGGTTCTTCCAGTGGGAGGGGTCAAACTCAGGTCATGATGACAAGTGCCTTTACCTGCTGAGCCATTTGTCAGCCCTGGCTAATTTATTAATAATCATTACTCATTAGTTCACCTAATTAAAACACTGCACCTCGCAGTACAGGTTTTATTCTCTCCGCATGGGGCAGGCAAGCAAGGGCTGCTTAAGACAGTTCATGGTATGCAATATGATGATACAATTACAGACTCTCTTCCGAGGGAGGAAGATGCTTTACTGCACACACTACTCCGGGTTTGCTTTCAGGGTTGTACCAGTTATTTTTCTGTGGCTGTGATAGAATTCCATGACCAGGCAACTTGGAGAAAAGTGGTTGTTTGTTTGTTTGCTTGTTTTTTGGTTTTGTTTTTTTGCGGAGGCTGGGGTGGAGAGGACTTACTATTCCAGAGGGATGAAAGTCCATCATGGTGACAGCAGCAGTCAGCAGGCCGGTGACAGGAACAGAGATCTTAGGAATCTCATCTTTTACTGTAAGGATGGAGCAGAGAGATTGAACTGGAAACAGAGGAGGCTGTGGACTCTCCAAGCCTGCCCCTACTGACCCACTGGCTGCACCTCCCAATAACCTCTCCAAACAGCGTCCCCAACTGGGGACCAAGTGTTCAAATACCTGAGTTTATGGGGACATTTCTCCCTCAAAGCAGCACACGTTTTCTTCCATTTAAATCTTTTAAATGATACCTTCATGGTATACACACACATAGATACAGCACATTGGTATACACAGAATCATTTGCATGTGTGGGTTAGGAGACCCACACTCGGACATCTAGAAATGCATGTTCATGTATCTGTGTTTAAATCGGGATGCTCACTGGTGTGAGTGGGATTGGAGAGATGAGGGATTAGCCAGCAGGGTTAACCTGTAGCCATGTTTTTCTCTGACCTGGTTCTTAACTGTTCTCCTGAGACGGAGGGGGTCTACCTGTCAGTCTGATGAAATATCTCATAGCAGAATCTGTCCTAAGTATGCTCTTTCCACTCAGTAAACAACACAAACCAATTATTGATCTGTTTCACACAGCTATGGGTTCTTGAGGCCTCTTGTGCAGTGAACAAGAATGGATGTTAACATGGTACTTAAGGTCTCATGAATATTCAAAATCACCCAGGGCTCACATAATTTATGCATCATGAATATTCAGTGCCTCAGGAGCCTGGTGCTATTTGGTGCCTCAGACTCTCCTTTCCTCCTTCACATGTGGAGGTTCTTGTTCCTTCTAGAATGTCTTATTTCTTAACCTGTGCCTAAAATCTCCTGGGTTACTCCATTCCATTAATCTTCCTTTTTAATGAGAAGAATTGAATTTTCTCAAGCTATGTAAAAAATGTACCTCATAGCTACTTGATTATAAAGTTCTGTCAACCTAGTGCCTACAGTCTTCAGGGAAAACTATTTTTCATATTTGAAGTTTTAAGTCAGTACATACTCTATAAATATTCCATAGAATAAGGGTTTTTAGAAAAACTTGAGTTTATTAAACTAAAAATGAACAAATATTCTTTGGACGAGACTCTGTTCTTTGTTTTTTATATTCATTTAAATGTTTTACATTATTTGTGTGTGTTTTGTGTGTGTATGTGTATATTTTGTGGTTTTGTGTGTGTGTGTTCATGTGTGTGTTTTGTGTGTGCGTGCACGTGTTCCTGTTTGTGTGTGTGTGTGTGTGTGTGCAGAGAAAAGGAGAGAGAGAGATGAGAGTAGATGAGGAGAAAGAGAGAGAGAGAAGGAGAGAGAAGAGAGAGAAGAGAAGAGAAGAGAGAGAAAAGGAGAAGAGAGAGAGAGAGAGAAGAGAGAAGAGAAAGAAGAAAGAAGGAAGAGAGACAGAGGGAGAGAAGAGAGAGAGACAGAGAGACAACCTCTGAAGGTCAGAGGTGTTGACTCTAGCTGGAGCCATAGGCAGTTGTGAGCTGCCAGACATGGGTGCTGGATCGAACCCAGGTCATCTGCAAGGGCAGAATGTGCTTTTAACTGCCGAGCTGTCACAGAGTAGCTCAAACCTGTTTTCTCAAACAGTTTACCCATGGGATTATGGTTTGGCTTACAGTTTATACCGAAGCTTATGGAAGAGGAGTAGAAAGGGTATCCAGAATATTCCATCTCTCAGCTATGTGTGGAAGTGGTAGGATGTCACTGTTCACTCTGAGGAGGGCCCTCAGAATGGGTGCTATGGCTCTGGCAGAGCCTCTCACCCTTGCAGGCTGCTCCTCCTCCCTCCTGGCACCCCTCAAATTATTTTATTTTTATCAAAGGTCTTGATTCTAATACCTACGCAGGATTTGCTTCTGAGGGAATCGGCACAACCCAGTGTGTCACAATGTCACGGGTGTCATGTAAGAGCTAATGAAGGCGGGGTGGGGGGAAGGCTATATGGTTGCTAATGCAGTGTTGATAACAACCTCCCAGTCATTGTGATGGTCGTAACTCTTGTTCCTGTTCTCGTTGTTCATGATTCTTTCCAGAAAGTCTACAATTCCACTTATTTATATGGGATTAACACTAAGCAATCGGGAGACTGCGAGGATCAGTATGCTATTAGTGTGTGTCTGGTGTACTCTGTCAGAGGACCGAGTGTGCCACAAGAAGGCCTTGATGCTAATGGTTTTAGAGGTGTCTTTTTAACCCACATAGGAAATAATCTTTTATATATACGTCTAAACCAAGAGCAGTCGCTGAGTGAAACTACGCACTCAAGGCTTCATGGAGGGCAGCGACTTCTCTGACCAGAACTAGATATAAACTGCCTGGGTGGTGTCCCCTGGACTTCTGTGTGCCTGTTTAGATCCTGAACTGGAGTTCTGTATCTCGGTATCACCATTATGAGGACATTTCTTGGATCTGTAGTTTAATTAGATATCTCTGTGATTAAAGAGCACATATACTACTGTTTAGAGGACCTGAGTTTAGTGCTTGGCTCCCATGGTGGTTTACAGTCTCCTACAGCTTCAGCTCTGGGTATCTCATACTCTCTTCTCAACTCCTCTGGTAACTGTGCTCAATGTGCACATGGCTTCCCCCACTATATATACCATATATATACTATATATACTTTGTGTATTACTGTATATACTGTATAATATATTGTTATGCTTATACTATGTTATATATATACTTATATGTGTATGTGTATATGTGATATACATTATGTGTGTATGTATCTATGTTATGTATCTATTGTAGTATTACATAATGTGTATGTTTATGTATCTATATGTATATATACATATATATGTGTGTATGTATATGTAAATATATGTATATGTAAAATATGTATATTTATATACACATATATGTATAGAAATATATACTATATGTTATATATTATACAATTGTATATATTATACAATATGTAGTGTGCATAAATCTAAAAATAAATTTAAGTTGTTTTAAGATTTTCTCCTCCACGATTAAAGAATTTTAGGACCTTCTGTTCCCCTTACTGGCAAGAAATTTAATGCACAGAGAGGAAGGATGAGTGCTTATCTTTTTCTTGAAAAGGATACTTCCAGAAGTGAGTGTAGTTTCCTTTACTTGATAGAAAGACTCGGGAACCGGACCAGACTTGGAGAAGATGTTGGTAAACGCAGCTCCTAACGGAAATTGTTCCATGTTTCTCTAATAAAAGTGACTTCACTTACCTTAGCGTTTAAGATTCTCTTCCGCCGCCTCTAATCCCTCATTGTAGTTTTATTAGATTCTCAGATTAACTGTCAGGAAAAGGCAACGGCTTTTATGATCCACTGACATGCTGAGACGTTGCATGAGTGCAGATGACAAACACATGCCCGTGCTCTGGAATCCGCTGGACGTATTTCACTTCATCGAGGATGCTAAGATGGATTTGTTTCTGAGAAACTGATCTTGCTGTGGAGACTCTGCCAGGAACCAGGCTTGTCTTTCCCAGACTTCAGATCTTTTCTGCTAGCTCACATCTCCCTTCGTTCAAAGTTCTGGGAGGCATTCCTTAGCTGGAATTCTCAATGGTCCTCCCTTCCTCAGGCATACATGCTGCAGAGCAGTCTTGCTGAACATCCACTCAAGGTTAGTGCGTTCTACAGGGGCCATGTGCATCTCTCCCCTTAGTCTCGGTTTAGATGCCTCGGTTGAGAAGATTAGCAAGGCTAGGACACGTCCAGTCCTGTGTGGGGCTCTTCCCTCTAGGTCATTCTCATGACCAAGACTAGAGAGCAGATCCATCTTTCTAGTTGTTTGCAGGGGGAAAAAACCTCTATGGGAGATGTCTTCCAGGCAAGCCATCCTATGACCTGCAGGGACCCAGGAAGCCCAGGTAGTCACGAACAAGGTCTAACATGTTGCTAGGTGATAGATGATGTCATGTCACAATGTCAAATGATTGGAGACCCCCCATGAAGCCCTCAAGCTTATAAATGATAGGACATTATTCTCATCATCTGGAGACTGAGAGCAGCAAGGTCAAGGCCCATTGCATTCTGTCTCACTTTCTTGGCTCACGGATCAGCCTATGGCTGTCTGCCTCACATGATGACAGCTTCTGAGGAAAGGTCTCTTTACAAGGATAACCATTCTATTCCCAGGATGGCATTCCTATATGACTCAGCCACCCTGCAAATTCTCTACCTCCCAAAGCCACCACCTTCAAAGTTAGGTTTTCAGCGTAAGAATTTGGGCGTCAGAGACACTTAGAGAACAGCAAGAGGCAGAAGCTTCACTGTGAGGGACTTAGGCACAGTAAAGAGAAGGTGTCAAGGGTCTTAAGGCCTCAGCAGCGGTACTAGAAAACCCTTCATCTCCTCAGGGTGTAACTATGTGTTTGATAACCCAGAATACACCACCTTTTCCCTATGAAGAACATGAATTCCTCTGGACTGGTTTCTTTTTTAAAGAATTATTGATTTATTTTATGTATATGAAATACAAGGTTGCTGTCTTCAGACACACAAAAAGAGGGCATCAGATCCCATTACAGATGGTTGTGAGCCACCATGTGGGTACTGGGAATTGAACTCAGGACCTCTGGAAGAGCAGCCAGTACTCTTAACTGCTGAACCATTTCTCCAGCCATAAATTCTTTAACTATGATTATATTTTCAGCCCATGTCTCCAAATTTGGCTTACATACTACTTGCATCTGAAGGAGAATTTAGCAGTGTTTCACAAAGGGAAATGAAATAAGGTTTTTTTTCATAATAAGATAATAGAACTTTGTCTTCTCTCCGTATTGTGTGTGTGTGTGTTTGTGTGTGTATATATAAATGTAAGTATTTTATAGTTCTTTGGATGGCTCCCAGGGCTTCTTAATGCTGGGTAAGTGCTCTACCATTGAGCTTCCGCACCCCTAAAAATTGAGAGATGTTCTGACTGCATTATTTACTGAGACTCTAAACTCACTCTGCATCCCTAGCAGACCTTGAAGTCAGGACCTTCCTGCCTCAGCTAGAACTAAAGATATGTGTCAAAACACACACACACACACACACACACACACACACACACTATAAACACATACATACTCACACAATACACACATAGAACACACACACACACAACACACATACACATATACAAACATACACATATATACACACACACATACACACACATAAACACACATACACACACATAAACACACACATACACACACACACATATATACACACATACATACACACACCACACATATACACACACACTTTTGAGATGGAGTCTCATGTAGCCCAGGCAGGCATTGAATTCTCTGTGTAATTAATATAGATACCTTTGATATCAACTCCTGTTTTACTTCTGAAAATGTTTTTAATAATCTTTTTATGATTCTCTAAAAAGTAAGTGACATTTCTGCAAAACAGTTTAATAAGAAAACATTAACCTCATTCTTTATGCTAAGCACTCTCCCACGGACAGGGCCTTTTTCCTCATGTGTTATGATGAGATATACAGGCCATATGCCAAGAAAGGTAAATAGCAATGTTAAAATCAGGAATTTTTTTTTTTTAATGTTTTGGAAAGCGGTGGTAGAGAAATTTGCAGATGGTTTTTCAGTTAATTTCTTCAGAGAGTAATCTGAATCAACATTGATTTTTCTGACCTAACTATAAATCTTTTAAATTATTAAAGACTCAAAAGCAACCCTTCCTTTTTGAATTCTCTCTGTCTGTGTTCCTGTTTCTCTGTGTCTCTGTGTCTCTCTGTGTTGTTCGTCCGTCCCTCCCCTCCACTGTCTGTGTCTGTCTCTGTCTCTCTCTCTCTTGTCTCTGTCTCTCTCTCTCTGTTCCTTGCCTCACCTCATCCTTGGAGAGGTTTGGGTGTAGCACCAGGCAAGTGGCTGGTGGCCTGAGTTGGGAACATTTTCTTTTAAGTACTCCGAGACCAGTTCCGGGGTTCCTTTGATTTAAGCAGCAAGAGAGGGCCAAGGGAAGGGGATGGTTTTCTTACCCAGGGTGGGAGTGTTCTATGAACGGAAGCTACCAGATGTGTCCACGGAGGTGCTCTGTGAAATTTTGATCACCTTTCATAAAAACCTATTGAGAGGGACTACTGGTGTCTCTGTGTATTTTCTGATTCATTACATTCTTGGAACTTTTGACAAAGACTTTGAAACAGTTGCTGTAGCATGCTTGCCAGGAAGTTTATGGTTCTGCATCCCCATTGCTGATGGGCCGGACTTAGCTCCTCTTTATCTCCCATGATCCTCTGTAAGTCACGTTCTCAGAGTTCATTCAGAGGGTGCCGGAGGTCTACTCACAGCTCTTGCTGTAAGAACCAGAGCGCAAGTTGGCACCCTCTTTTTCAAAATCATTTTTTGCTGGCTGGTGATTATTCTCCCAAAGGTGGTTATTTGGAAGCCCGCAGCCGTGCAGTTCTGTTTATAGCCACTGAGTAGGTGCAATTAAGCTGAAGGCATTTAATGTGGTGAGGACAGCTTCAGGGATTGGAGAGTCAGACTGCTATAGACAGGGTTGGAAGGAGAGCCTACCAGAACATGAGGGTCTGGGGCCTGAAGAGAGAGCTGAAAAGCGCACGTTCATTTTGACTTCGTCAAGCTTTGAGCTAACCTTTCTGGAGAACTGCATTTAAAACAGGCACCTGGCTTTAATTAGATCTGTGAGTAATGACCGATTCACGGTATTTCATGTTTTTCACAAACACTCAACAGTATAATTACATTTAGGAAAACCCTTAATTGGTTTTACTTTTTTGTGTGTAAGTGTGTATACTGTTTGGAAGAACCTTTTCTTTTAACTTAAAAATTTTGTTTTCGTGTGTGTGTGTGTGTGTGTGTGTGTGTGTGTATGTGTGTGTACACGTGTGCGTGTGCATGTACATGCGCGCATACTTTTGCACAATGTATATGTGGATGTATGTGTGTAGGCGTGCATGTGAATGTGGAGGTCAGAGGACAGCTTTCAGAAGTTGGCTTTTTCCTTCTGGCATGTATAACATGTATTTTATCTGCTGAGCCATCTTGCCAGCACCCAGGAGTCATTTTCAATAGTATATCTATATTGTAAGAAAATTAAAGGCAATAAAATATAATCATAACCTAGAGCTTTCCATGAATGTCTCTAGTTTGTGTGTGTTTAAAAGGTAATTGTTAAAATCATATTTTAGTTTTATGAGCTCCAAAAATTATGCTTTTTTTTTTTTTTTTTAGTAGTTTAGTATATCATTTTCTTAAATTGCCATGACATGTTTGAATAAGTGCTTAAATCAGTGGTTCTTAACCTGTGGGTCGCAACCCCTTGAGAGCAAATGAACCTTGTACAGGGCTCTCCTAAGACCGTCTGTCTTTCAGATATTTACATTATGGTTCATAACAGTAGAAAGTTATAGTTATGAAGCAGCAACGAAAATAATTTTGTGGTTGGGGGGGTCACCACAACATGAGGAACTGTACTAAAGAGTTGCAGCTTGAGGAAGGTTGAGAACCATTGGCCTAAAACTAAATTTTCTTAATTCTCACATCATTTTTCTCTCTGCTTTTGCTGACTGTATGTTTGTCAGATGAACATTTTTGAGGCCCAGTTGCCTAGCAGTAGAATTATTGGGTCAAGTACAGAGAGTAAGTCATGCTTGTTATAGATCAAATTAGTCTACAAGATGCCTATGTATCACATGTATGGCATTATGCAGATACCACTTATTGCTGATTATGACATTATTAAATTTCAGAGCTGCATGTATCATAAAATAACCCCCCCTCTTAAAATTCCCTGGGAGATCATAACTAAAAAGTGTGAGTTCAAGAATGACTTTTCAGGGCTGGAGAGATAACTCATTGGTTAAGAGCACTGGCTGCTCTTCCAGAGGACCTGGGTTTAGTTCCCAGAACCCACAGGGCTACTGACAAATGCCTCTAACTCCAGTTCTTGGGATCTGTCACTCTCTTCTGGTGTTTGAGGGAATTGCATGCACATGTGCATTTAAAATATGCAGGCAAAACACCTACGCCCATAAAATGAAAAAGAAAAGGAAGAAATAGGAAAAGAAAAGAACCTAAGAAAGAATTTTGCTTTTTAAATATTTCCAAAATTAACAGATTGCATTAGGCAGCTCTCCAGCACTCCAGGGACAGATTGGTTTTGACAGCGGCTTCACTACACAGTCGTTCGGCCTCATTGCTTTGGGTCTGAGGCAGAGCATCATGGTGAAGAGAACATGGCTGAGGAAGGAAGGGAGATGGGAACATAGACTGTGCTTTGAAGGATATGTCTCTAAAGCCCTGATCTCATTTATCAGGCTCCACCCTTTAAAACCTTCACCTCAGCACTGTTTGCTAGGACCGAGGATTTTAACTCAAGAACCCCCAGACCCAGATGATAGGAGACTTCTCAAAAACAGAATGAGGATCTAGAAGAGTCATGATTTTTACTTCATTATTTTAATTATTATGTGTTTCAGAATGAGAACCTCAGAGTGGAGCATCCAGAATAGACTGTTGCCAACTGGCAGGAAATAAAGCTGCCATTAAGCTTCCAGGAAAGCCTGACTATCCCGGGGTAGTTGGATATTCTGTACCTTTGACATCTAAATTCCTTGAACTTAAGAAAAACAAGTTTCAATAGTGTTAACAGCAGTCGACAGAACCATCCGAATACAAACATACACTCTCCCACTCTGCAACTTCAGTGGATACATTTTAATCCAGATAGAGTCTGACTCTGTAACAATTCTGGGAATTGGAATGCATTTAAGGCTTAGGATATGACCACCAGGTTTGGGTCGTAGATGTACACACACATTCTTGTCAGGAAACGGAGGCAATGGTGTCCTGTTACAACTTTTATCTGAAGCCAAAGACTATTACCCTAAAATTACTCTCCAGGCTTTATTTGAGATGGAAACCACATTTAAAGGTGATTCTCCTACCTACCAAGGAAAAACAAATTCATGTTAACACAGCAAGGGCTTTAAATGGACTAAATTGTAATCAGATGTGAGCTCAGAGCTGGTTGAACCAAAGGAAACGATTTTTTTTTAGAGATATAAGTTGATGGCTTAGTCCTTCATACCTTCTTCTTCGTTTTCAACCTAAACATCTCAAGTGGAGGAGGCCTGTATAATTTTATATATAATAGGCTCATGATTTATCAGCCACAAAATGCTTAAGTTAGGAAATGAGATCCCTTGAATGTTTTCGTAGGGTTTCTGAGTGGGCTTGCCTTGCTTTCCGGTGAGTTGATTATGCAAAGCCACGGTTTTCAGAAGGTTGAAGCAGAACCTTTTGGGATGGTAGCCAGGTCCGTGAGGAGTGACTACCAGCCTGGCTTTTGATTTCAGTCATTTCATGTGACTGTGGTTCATGGACATGATCTTCCAGAGTGGAGAATGTCCCCAATTCTACTGGTCATCTACCCGGTCATCCCAGAACTGGCCCCTTCTTATGAGACAGAGCACGGGGCAGTCTTGGAGACACAAATAGAGGGGAGCAAATTTAGAGCTGGAAACAGTTCTGTGTTAAAGTAAAGAAAAAAAAATTTTTTTTTTTTTTTATTATTCCGTAGTCTCAAATGGCAGCTTTTTATGTTATAATATTTTATGCTGAGTGCCCTGTAGGCCTCATGGCCTTCCTGTGTAAAGTGACGGATGTTCTCAGGTTATCCCCTTCTTGGCATCTCAGTAACCATTTTTCTTTATGTCCTGAGGTGAAGACACAATGTAGATTCTGTGGCGAGGAACCACTTGCTGTGGTTATAGGAAGCTGACCTGAGTCTTAGTTGTTCTTGGTGATATTTAAACCACTGAACTTCATATTCTTTAAAAATACAACAGAAATACAAATAATACTTGGTCAAAAATGAAAAAGCATAATTTTTATAATCTACTAAGGCTCAAAAGATTCCACCTTAAACTTAGAATATGTAGTTGTGATGGTATGTTGGCTATTTTGAGTAGATACAATAGAGTATTATAGATTAGATAGCTTGTAGACATCAGAGATTTAGTCTTGGACTTCTGGAAACTAGAAAGCTCAAACTGAAGGGGCCTCCAGATTTGATTTCTTATGAGGTGCTACTTTGTTTCATAGGGGCTACCTTTGTGCTGGGCTTTCAAGGGTTGGAGGACTTGAGGGATTGTCCAAGGTTCTGTTTCATAAGGTCACTAATCTTTTTGATGACAGTGCCACATTCAGGATCCAACCATGCCCCCAAAGGTGCCAAATTCTAATCCTACATTTCAGGGAGAGGATTTCACATAACTTTTTCGAGAGGGCATTAGAGCCTACATATAGTTAGGACAGATAAGGTACTTTTAAAAATTTTCAAAATTTAAGCTAACCTAGGGTAGTATAGTAAAATCATCAGCAGTATGTAAATGATTTGAAAATGAGATGGTATAAAGTGATTTGTGGGGCAGTAATATCTTTTTCCTGCAATGTCTTATTTCTTAGTTCCAATCATGTTTTGTCTGTGCTGTTTCGGGCCTCATACCTGTCTATTTCCTGAATCATTTAGATGCATAGCGTCTGCCCATTCGTTAACATTAGATGTCCTCAATATATAGGAGAGATGTCGTCTTATATGTAGATGTCTTCTTATATAGGGGAAAGGTTCCAGTTCCCCTTCCCTATTTTTCTCATACAATGGAATATCAAATTTAGTTCAATCTGTATTCAGAATTTAGGCTTTCTGTTGTTACCTGAACATATCAGAGAATATACAAGTACTGTAGTTTTGTCAGAAGTTTGTTTTTCCTTGAATTGGTAAATTGCCTTACTGTTTTTCTGCATTTCTAACAATTTGTTCTTTTTTTTTTTTCCTAACAAAAATTCTTTCCACACCCTCTAAATCCTCTCTGATTTATCCTTTCCCACATAGTATGTCATCAGATAACAAATCAGTTACTTAAAAAACCCACCTTTCTGTGACACTGACAACTTGCCCTCTTGAAGCCTGCTGCTCTTCTTCATCTTTTACTTTAAAAAGTCTGTGACCTTATTTTCTCCCCACATCGGGACTGAACCTAAGGACTTATATTTGCTAGGCTAGAGATCTACCATTGAGCCAAGTCCCAAACCACCTTCCTTTACCCCTTCCTTCTGGGCTGGCATTTATAGCAGCGCCTTTGAGACTTGGAGATTTTGGCTTCTGTCTTTGAAAGCTCTCCCCATGGCCTTTCTTTATTCAGTTCCAAGTTTCCTGAGTCAAGGAAAGTGCTCCCCATTAGCATACAAACTCTACCAGTGAACGTTTCAGGAAGAGGGTTTCTGTTTTGTTTTGTTTCTTTGTCAACTTTGCAAGCCCAAAGACATTGTTACATCCTTCTGCTCTGCTGAGACTTCAGCCAAGTAAGGAATTTGGGGTTGAACATTGTCTCATCTTAGCACTTAGGCTTTTCTCCATCATCACGAAGCTTCCCAGGGCTTGAATGAAAGTTCTGATTCCATCCTAATTGGCTATGATTGGTTTTTTCGGGGGTGGGGGGGTTGGTTTTTTGGTTTTCCTGGAAGCTTTTAAGGCAATTTCTCTTTCAGATAATTGTGAAATTTCAGAACATATGTCTTTATTTGAGTGATTTTTTTTTTCATTCAATTGTAAATACATTAGTCTTGTAAATTGGGGAATACCATTTTATTCTGGAGGATGTCTAGTCTATCCTTCTGATTTTAAAAATAGTTACTATTTTATCTGTTTTCATAGAAATGTACAGTTGGTGGTAGACTCTTGGTTTGACATTTAACAAACATTTTTCTTCGTTTCATGTATGTTTTTCTTTTTTTTTTTTCCCAATCTTCTTTTATACCATTTTAATTACATGCAAGTATTAAGGTCAGTTCTAGGTTGAAGAACTAGCAATACAATAGATGCAAATAGTCAAGGAACAAGCAAGATAAAAACCATAAATAGTCAAAGAACAAGCAAGGCAATAAACAAAGTCATATGATCACTGTTTCTAAGGGCTTCTCAGGATGACCAAAATATCTGAGCCTACTTCCTTGTTTGTGTATTTTTCTTTTTGGAAAAATACACACCACACACACACACACACACACACACTCTCTCTCTCCAGTAGAACTGCACTGTTTCCATATTGTCTTAGTTAGGGTTTTACTGCTGTGAACAGACACCATGGCCCAGGCAATGCTTATAAGGACAACATTTAATTGGGGCCGACTTACAGGTTCAGAGGTTCAGTCCATTATCATCAAGGTAGGAACATGGTAGCATCTAGGCAGGCATGGTGCAGGAGGAGCTGAGAGTTCTACATCTTCATCTGAAGGCCTCTAAGAGAAGACTCCCCTCCAGGCAGCTAGGACTAGGTATTAAAGCCCACACCCACAGTGACACACCTACTCTAACAGGGCCACAGTTCCTAATAGTGCCACTCCCTAGCCCAAGCATATACAAACCATCACACTATTTGAACATAAAGAATTTCTCTCTTGTTCTTTAGATGTCCCCATTTAAAAATATCTTTCTTTCCAAAAATTTTTCTGTTGCAGTTGTTCATTATTATCTCCTTTCTGATAATATTAATTGGAAATTAAGAAAGACATTCTCCTCTCCCTTGTCTTCCCCAGTCCCTTCTCCTTCTTTTCTCCTTTTCCTCTCTGGTCTTATTTTCTCTCCTTCACTCCTTTTTGTCCCTGCCTCAGTCTCCTTCTCCACCCCTCCCCCTTTATGTTTTGCTTGTCTTCTTGCCTCTATGGCTAAGACCAGAAGAAGAAAGGGGATCAATTGTTAATCCATGGGAATTTAGGCCAAGGGCACAGGTAAGCAACAGAATGGCTACAGTAACTTCAGATACCCACTGACACTATTTTTAAAAAGCTCTTTCCCCAGAAACATGTTTTCTGGACACAAGAAGATTTAACACACATATGACCCACAGATACTATGGCATCACACACAGGGCCTGCACAGATTCAAGACAGGCCAGACAGGGTCCCAGTGCTGAGAAGATCGAAGTAGATACAAGTTCCCACCCCTAACCCAGAAGCTATCTCCACTGCTATCTGCTTTGAAAGGAAAAACTGATTTTCTCAAATGGAGTCTTAATGGGTATATAACCCACACTTAAGGGTAGGTCCGTGCTCAGCAGTACATGGCCAATACAGAATGAACTCGATGGTGTTTTTGTAGACTGTTTTTTCTCATATGGTTTTGTTTGGGATATTTTTGTCTTAAAGGCCTTTCGGTTTTGCTTTTGTGTTTTTAAATTGTTTCTTGAGCTTTTTGTGTGTGTTTGTTTTATTTATTTTTAAGTTTTACCCTGGTTCTTTTTGTTGGCTTGTTTGTTTTCTGAAGACAGAAGAAGAAAGGATGTGGAGTTGGGTGGGTGGGTGTGGGGGAGGATCTGGATTGGGGGAGGGTAACCTGTGATCTGAGTATGTTATATAAATTTTATTTTAATTATATACAACTAAATACACACACACACATACACACACACACACACAACACATATATATATATGTATAATTTGCATCTCCAAGTATTTTGACAAAACTAAGAGCAGTGACAAAGACTATGGAAGTCATTGGATGAGCCATGATCGACTTGAGCCACTGAGCACCACCCGGGCCTTCGTGAGCTGGCTGACTATACTGCTCAACACATGATAACACATCCAATTTCTTGGGGTGATGAAGTCTTGCTGATACCCTAGTTCTAGTCATCGTCTCAGTGACTGCTCCTCTATACTCAGAATCCAAAATTCTCTATTGTCTACAAGACTTTGTATCAGAAAACATCGATTGTTATAAATATAAGTTAATAGATATTCACAAAAATCTGAGCACTTAGTACCTGCACACATGTCAATAGTTTAACAATGAACCTTCCTAGTAATTGAGGAGTATCTGCTCAGACTCATTACCCAGTAGTTTGACTTGATGCCTTTCTTGTGGACTAGTGATGTCGACACACATTGATGGAATTTCAGTCCAACTGGTCAACCACAGCTCGGGTCATGGCAAAGTCTTATGTTGAGGTTCTGTTCTTAGCTACGTCATCCCTAAAGCATCACTGAGCCCAGCTAACACTGTTTTAGAACTCTGGGTGTTTGTATAGCATCAGTCTAGTTCAAACTATTCTGTCAACCATAGCTAAAGGATATTCATTGCCTTTGTGTAGTTTGATGGGATTCTGGACACCTAGCATCCCACAGTGAACTTAACACAACCTTCCAGTCAAGCCCCAGTGTCCAACCCAGCAGTCACTAGCTACATGTGGCCAAGAGCACATGGGACTCATAGTCTGAGAGTTCAGAAGCACAGGATGACCAGAGCAAACAGAGGACTTTAAAGACACAGTGCAAAACAAAAGCCAAAAGTCTCATTGACGTTGGAGTACCTGTGGGAATGATAAGACCTTTATCTGGAAGACTTAGCAGATGTACTATAGTAAAACTGATTTCACCTGCTTGATCCCAACCTTCTTAATATGGTTATATAAAACTTGGAGGTAAACATAGTCTTTCCACTCTACCGACAGCACTCTGGGGAATAATGATTCACTTTTGTGTTATCTAACAAGGACTGGAAAGACTCAAGTGGCAAGCACAGCCCCAGGCTCAAAAGGAATTAAGACAAGAAACATTTCCAAATGATGGGAATCAGCATCATGAAACCGAGGCTGTAGTTGTCTGAAACTCCTGGGGACATTTGAAAGAGGGAAGACAAGGGCTTGTCTTGGTATTGTGGGAAGGCAGGAAGACTCGGAGCAGTTTGAATGAAGCCTGCAACATTGATGTTCATTTCTTTAATGTCTAGTCCCACCTACAGCCATGAAACCATTTAAGAGTTTTATGAGGATGGCTGTTTAATGGGCTGAAGTTTATATTTCTTCTGGTTTGCAATAACACGACAATAGGGCAAGTCAACTTGTTCCAAATCAGAAACAAATGTGTTTCAGGCATATCTGAAGGTCTGTGCATAAGGGCCATCTGTTTTATTATCTTTCTCACAAAACCGGGACCTGGGGAGGGCATGCATGCTTTCCATCAGGGCTATATAAAACTTTTGTCATCTGAGATCTGAGTAATGTCAATGCTTCAGTCTTGAAAGTACCAGCAGGTCTGGGACCCAGGTCTGACAAGATGCTCTCTGCTCCCACTCTGCTCTTCTGATACGGTACTGTCTGTCCCACCTCCTCAATTAGTCTCTGTCTTATATATTTTTCCTGGCTGCCATCTATGCTGAAATGACATAGTCACAAGCAGAAATGGCAATAACTTGTTTCGCTCTTCAGTAGGAAGGTAGATTGGAAAATGATTTTATTCCAAACAGACAAACCAAAAAACCGATGCAAGCTATTTAAATGCCTTTTCTAAAAGATTCCAAGAACTGAGAATGTTTCTACCCCTCAGATAACAATAGTTTGCATGTTGAGCTTACTTGCTGTGCTTTCTAACATACCTACACACAGAAATACATGTGTATGTTTCTATTTCTGCTCATGTGCACATTCTTTAAATAATTATAAAATGATTTTTTCAAAATAACAAAACCGTGCAGCTATTGTAATGCCTTTTCTTAAATGATTCCAAGAATGAGAATGTTTCACCTCAAGAAAACAACAGATGTGCATGTGTGAGCCTTACTTGCTGTGCTATCTAACATACTACACACAGAAATACATGTGTAGTTTCTATTTGGTGCTCATGTGCACATCTGTATACAAGTATGGCACCATCTGTGATTTCTCTTTTTAACGTTTTTTAACATATGTCATATATATATATATAGTATATATATGTGTGTATGTATATGCCTCTATATGTGTATACACACATATATGTATATATAACATTATATCCACATACATGTGTATATATAAAATATTATTCACCACATACACGTGTATATACATATAGCCACATACATGTGTATATACACATATAGCCACATATATGCATATATGTATATACACACAGAAACAAATGTGTTTCAGGCATATCTGAAGGTCTGTGCATAAGGGCATCTGTTTTATTATCTTTCTCACAAAACCGGGGTCTGTATGTGGCTATATGTGTATATACACATGTGTGTATGTACATGCATATATGCATATATATATAATATTTTGATCATATTTTTTCCATCCCTCAGATTCCCATCCCTCTCAGAATCTCCTTACATTCCTAACCACCTGACTTCCTTCAAGGAAATTGATTTTACCTTTGTAAGTAAGTGGATGTCAGTTGGAAATAGCTTCTTGGTTAGGGATGGGTATGTCTGTCTTCCTGTGAAGACCCCATGCGTGGTGCCATGGAACCTGTGAGTTAACATGTATGTCACTTCTGTTGTATCTGGAAGACACTGGTTACTTGGAGTCTCCATCACCTCTCTGCCTTACAGTGTTTCCACTCCCTGTTCTGCATAGCTCCCTGAGCCTTGAGGGAGGCGTTTGATGAAGACCTCCCACTGAGAGCTGAATGCTTCTAAGTCTCTTATTCTCTGTACATTGTCTACTTGTGGGTTTGTGTGTTAATTACCATCCACTGTTGGAAGCTTTTCTGATATGGGCTGAGGAAGGACACCAGGAGTCAGTTTAGTGCTGGGTTTCTTTAGCAGAATAGTAAAGATTTTTCCTTAGGCCAATGACCTAGTTAGTCTAATGCTTTGGGCTATTTTAACAGTGTTAGCTATGAGTTCCATCTCATGAAGTGGACCTTAAGTCTTATCATTAGTTGGTTGGTTGCTCCTATAACTTTTACGCCACAGTTGAACCAGTATATCTGCAGTAGGTTACTGTTGTAGGTTGAAGGTTTTGTATAGCGTGGTTGGTGTTTACCTTCTCCTGTGGTAGAAGTTTCAACTACATCTCATTTCCCTTTCAGTAGAACTGGCCAGCTCTCAGGGAAGTTTTCCAGGAATGGTTAGTATGTGGAAACAATGTATGGTATGGCTTTTTCTCATAGCTATGTTAAAGTGATTTGTAATTAATCTTTAATGGCAACAGTGTTGTCTGTGTGGCAACCAGAAAACAACTTTTGTTTGCATGTATGCTCTAGGAGGTTGAGCTTGAAGTAAAAAAAAAAAAAAGCAATAAAACGAAAATTAATGAGATGGATTTCAAAACAGGGCTGGCTGGAGAGTTGTCTCAGTAGGTGAAGTGTTCGCTGTGCAGTCTATGGACCGGACTTCATATTCCCAGAACCCATGTAAACCAGGGCCAGGGTAGTGTGCATCTCTCATCTCAATTCTCCTCTGTGAGAGACAAAGGCTTCCCCAGAAGACCTCAGAGTAGTCAGTGTGGTGGACTCACAAAGACACTCTGAAATAAACTGACTGACACCAAGCTTGTCCTCTGACCTTCGTACATATGACGTGGTACGCATTCGCCCATAGTCAGGCGCACACTTGCACATACATCGCTCTCTTTCTTTCTCTCTCTCTCTCTCTCACATACATATACACGAAAAGGAAACAAAGAGGAACGTTAATGTATGTATTTTTTAAAGAAATTTATTACATGTATTTATTTGTGCACACACATGCATTCACATACAGACAGAGGTGTGTGTGTGTGAGTGTGTGTGTGTGTTGCATGCCACAGCATGCTTATAGAGGTGAAAGCACAATTTGTATTCTTTTTCTCTTTCAACCTTGTGCATCCCAGGATCAAACTCAGGTCATCAGACTTGGTGGCAAGTACTTCACCCACTGAGCCATCTTGCTGGACCAAAGTTATTGTTTTTAATTTATGCTATTTTTTTTTTTTGCTTCAGGAAAATCTCATTGTCTAGGAAATGTTGAAAGATACTTCATATTATATTTTAAATCTAAAATTCCTCATCCCTGTGTTTTTAGACTTAGGTCCACAAAGCATCAAATGCTATGAAAGAAAAACAGCTGGAAAGGAAAAGGATATTTAAACAGAAGTTTCCATGAGACCTAGGAAGACTTTAAAAAAAAAAAAAAAGAGCCCCCATCCCCCTTTAGTTTGGTAATTACCCAGGAGTGCTCTGGAGTTGGGGGCCCATTCTGGTAATAGTTTACACCTGTTTCAACCTCTCCCGTTTTTATTGGCAGGGACTGTACCGTCCCATATTTCTTGTGAGGCAAAAATATGAAATAAAACATGGCAGAGCCCCGGAGAAACTATAATAAACATAAAAATGAATTGTTCAGCTCAAAAACACGAAACTCATCGCCTGCACGTTTAGCCAGCCATATTTCAGTAGTATCGAAGGAATTTAATCCAGGAGTTGTGTGTTGGGAAGGAGGAGACAGCTGCTTTCATTGGCAGGAAAAAGCCGAGGTTTTAAAAATCCAAGAGAAAAAGAAGTAAGCCGTGGAATATCATGCCAGAGTCACATTGTAAAGATTGGTGAAAAAAAAAAATAAAAATAACATTAAACTGTGATGCACTTTCCAAATTATTGTGGGAGAAAGGGACAAAGAAGTCTAAGCGTGTAAGATTGCATGCTTAAGCTTAAGGGAGAATGGTTTCCCCACAGAATATAAGAGAACTTTAGTGGTCAAGCAATCCCCACAACATAGAACATAGGTCAGTTTATTTCATAGGCCACATTTTCCTGTCCAAACATACTGAAATGCTTTGGGTGAAGATAGTATTATGTTTCTTATTTTTCCCTTGGAATCCAGCACTCTCTGGTGGTCCTCCCAAGTCCTCTTTCCTCATCACGGGTAGCAGTAGCTTGGCTGTCCTGCTTCCCTGTGGGGGAAAGAACAGGATGTAGCTTCTATTACAAGAAGAGAAATCATCAAATTCATGTAAAGTTTAATCTGGACAGCGCTGGAGGTATGCAAAGGTCTCTGGGAAGGTTGGTGGTAGAGCTAAATTGTCATTCTGCTTTTTTTCCTCACTGGTTGGGTGGCTTTGGCTCTTAGCATGGTCAGGGGTGTAAGCTGAATAAGGGTCGGGACTTGGCTGTTTCTTTTCCTTGGCATAGGACCCAGATATTTGTGGACTGAGAGTAACCGTCTCTGTTTTATCACGGTCTATGGACTCGGCATGTCAAATGTCTTGAGTTTACATTGAGAAAAAAATATTCCATGTTGATCTCGCCTCTCTGTCCTCAAACTATAACTTCTTGGGAGGAATTTGGGGTTTTCATACTGAGAATGTAGGGTGCATTTGAGAGGAAGACTCTCCCATTAGAACTCTGAAGGATCCACGTTTGAGAGAAGAGAGGGCAGGGCATGTTCTCTCTTGACTTCCACAGCCTCGACAAACGTGTTTCACAGAGTTGGTAGAAATCCTCAAAGAGGTCCAGCAAACTCAGGCTGAAGTACAGATATTTATTAAAAACATATCAGTCATAGATGAGCCTGAAGTGGCGTCTGAGACCGTGATCCAACCAAGAATCCAACCAGGGTGTTTTTCTTTGACTATAGGAGCTTAGGAAACACACACTCATCAGAATTTAAGAAAAGCCAGGCTCATCTGTAGTTTCTTGCACAGCTGGCTTCCCTTGCACTAGTTTAGTTATTACTGATTAGCTATGATCTGAAAATACTACATGGACTATTTTAGAAAGAGATTACCTTTTAAGCGTGTCAGTCTGAGTGGCATAATCCTTCTTGGGATACAAATAACCCCTTTGTCTTGTATATCCACACTGTATACGCTACCTACCTGTTTGTGACCGCCATCTCTCAAGTTATCCTGTAGACTCACAGTTCCATGGAGCTTATGTTCAGGGACACTTCAACAGTAGCCTAAAGCTACTTGTCAAGGCCCATGGTATCCACCTGACTTTATCACCTCACACAGGCATGGCGGCTGTTCATATCATCACGAGAGGCTTGAGTACCATAGTAACATATTGCTGGATCCTATTTGCTGCAGTAAATTTAATTATAGCATATTTTTAATTGTTCATTTTATGATTACCTGTTAATTGTTTAATCTCTTACTGTGCTTAATTTACAAGTTAAGCTTTATGCCAGTGTGTATTTGGAGGGACAAGTTGGCGTAGCTAGGGTTTCTTAACTGAGGTTCAGTCCTCTGTGGCCTTAGACTGTACATCTTTATATAGACTTAGATGGAGGTGTGCTACAGAGACTTTTCAGAGTCAAAAAGGGCAGTGATCTTTCACACCAGTGAACATCCAGTTATTGGCTCCCAGGCCTGCTAAGGGAGAACATCCAGTCAAAGACACACACACACACACACACACACACACACACGTTTCTTTTTTGTTTTTTGTGTTTTTTTTACAGTATGGATTTTGGAAAATATTTGAGATGCTAAACCTTCTCTCCCTAAGGAAACCCCCTTGATGTTTCATCTAGTGATGAAACACTAGATTTCTTTCAAATCTTGTTGCACTTGCTACTTTCTTTCCGTGAAGATGTCAGTGAGTAAGCAACTCCCTTTTCAACTATTTTTGTTCTCAAGTAAGAACTTTGTTTCATGAGTTGCCTGGCCTGAAATTCTCTAAGATATTTGATGTTTGGTCAATATCCTTAGGTTTGGCTGTCAGTTTTATCCTGCTGGAGGAAACCCTTCGGATCCTTCAGATGGGGTCGACCAGTTCTGAATTGAGTTTTCCTTTTTTTTTTTTGGTGTGTGTGTATGCTTTAGTATTGATATATCTCCGAGTTAGGCAGTTGACCTCACAGAGTAAACCACAGAGGGTTCTCTGTGGCAGGGTCTGCTGAGTGTGCAATGACTGTACAGGATTGATGCAGAAAGGGAGTATAAAGGTATTGGCTTCAGGGAGTAGTGTCTATTGCTGATGCCACAAACTGCCGCCATGCTATTGGCCCAGCCCAGGTGACATTCATCACCTTACAGCTCTGAGGCTAGATGTCTGCAATAGATCTCTCTTGGGCTGAAGTCAAGGTTTTAGCAGGGCCATGTCACCTCAGAGGCTGTAGGAATCCTGCGTTTCTTTGACTTCCAGTTCTGGAAGCCATATGTATTCTTTCTCTTGTGGCCCCCCACCTCCTCTTTCAAACCTTTCTCCTTATTGACCTCTCTATTGTTTCTCCTCATTGCCTTTACTGTGTGATGTCATGTTGTATTCTGATCCTTGTGCTTCATTATTATAAGGATGAGGTGATATTGACCTGTTTGGATAACCCAGGGCAATCTTCCTCCCTCTATCACGTAATCCCAGGTCCCAGAGGACATGAGTGTCTTTATTATTTCACACATTAGATAAAATTATTGTATTTCTTTCTAGCTCCCATTTTCATTGATTTTATCTAGTTGTCTTTGGAAATCCCAGAAACGTGCTTTTCTGTCCTGTTGTTTTGATAAGAGAAATGTTGGTTAAAAAAAAAAAAAGCACTCACATATAAGTCGTTGTGAAATTTCAGTTGATGAAGGAAGAATTTAAGCTTTACCAGTTGTTTTCTTCCATTTGTGAGATTCACAGTAGGTGCTTGTTCCAACTTAATGACATGTGTCATTCTTAAGGGGACATATGCATGTGAACACACATGTGCATCTACAGAGGCACATAAACATATACACATATACACATATGAACACATACCCACATACACAAATACATGCACACACATGTCAGGAGCAACCTTGCTTATACACTGAAGGCCTAAGTCAGCCATACATGCCTACTAACACAAAGTCTTATGGAAAACACTAACCCTAGAACAGATAGCTATAGACCTGTAGACAAGTAGCTTTGGTGGAAAACTACCAGCCTGGATAAGAACAAGTAGTCATAGGTCTTGTGGATAGGTAGCCTTGGTAGAAAGTACCAGCTTAGATTAAAAACAAATGAATCATAGACAGAGTCGTAGTGACCTGTCCCCTGCTTCTTCACCCAGCCAAAACCCTGTTCTGAAAGATATCTGTACTCCCCCTGAGAACACCTATGCTCCTGCATCATCCCCTTCCCCACATCCTGCCTCTATGTGTATATAACCCTGTGTGAAAAAAATTAAAATGGTGGTTTGATCAGACTGTAGACAAGCCATGATTTTGATCGACTGTAGCAAGCGTTTGCCTGTTTCTCCGTTCTCTCTTTGAGGTGGTCCCCTGGACCCTGTTCACCGCCCTGTTGGACGGGACACATACACATATTCATGTCTATATACACATTACTCTTGTATACATATGGCCATGTGAACATACATACATACATGTATTCATATACACATGCCCACATGTGCACACACACAAACACACATGCTACACAGAGCATGGGTCACCATACCTTCTGGACTTTAATATCTAGGAGCTGGTTTCCCTGCTTCTGAGTCTTTGCCTGTCCAGTCACCACTACTACATCTTTGCATCTCTGTTAGAAAGATTCAGCTTGGGGCTGTGATAACCATGTGCTGATGGCTAAGTCTCCTCCATCCTCTCAAATTCTCCACTCATCACCGAAAGCCAATTAAAATGCCCACAGGTCACAGGGTGTTTCAGGCCACAGGTGGGGATTTAGGATTTCCTGTTTGTAGGCTGCTTATAGATAGACAGGGGTCTAGCTGTAATGACTTTATCTATCTTACAGGAAGTTCATAGAGAGGACTGTGTTCTAGCCATAACAAGCCACTCATCACACATGAAGTTTGCTGTTGATCTTGACCTTGACCGCCATAGGTTATTCTGTTTCCCCCTGTGGGAGCAAATGGAGGAAAGGATTGCACATGAGTGACTTGGCCTGGGGACATGGATTCCAGTTGGCCCCAGGAACATGTTCCTATAAGGAAATGGTTTCATGAAGAGCTCTTAACTGGCACATGGGTTGCATCGAAGTGGGAACCAGCTGTAGTCTCAGGTGCTGAGGGCCTTCTTTGGTTGGACTTGGTAGAAGCTAGTGGTTCGCTAAGTTAATATAATCACACAAGGTGTCACCCCAGTAATCACAAGGATGTTGCTTCAGACACAGATATGATCAGTGAATTAACAGGACCTAAAGATAACTCAGCTTTTGAAGTCTCTACATTGAATTAGTTCTAGCCAGATATCCAATATAGGCATACAATTTTCCTCCATGGAAACTTGAGTTCACATGAGCACAAAATTTAATCAGCTCAGAAGTGGGCTATGTAAGGATGCGCCTGGGATCTATTACAGGTGGGAAGTGTGAAGAACACAGACTGTAGCTTTGATTATGGTTCATTTGTACAGTTTTCGCTAGTGTGGAAGGGTAGGATGGCTTCAATCTCAGCATGGAGACAGAGACTCGTGGGTCTTCCACTTAATCAAGGATGTGTAATCGGTGAGATTTTGTATTTATGCTTAATAATTTGTCATCCCCAATGAAGCCAGGATGGGATTGTTTTTATCTTATGGGATACAGCCTTGGTCCTTGAGGGTTTTAAATATAAACACTGAAACATGAAGAATATCTTTTAAATGTGTACTTTTTTTATTTTTTTATTTACAGCTGCAGCTGAAGGAAAAGGCAGGAGTGGGGAAGACTTTTTCAAAAGGTGAGTGGCATTTTGCTCTTCTCTGGCTTGGGGATGTATGGGAAATCGCCTTGTGTCTGCTGGCTGCAGCCAGTGATGTCAGGCTGATTTCTCACACCCAGATCAACACAAACCAGTTCTGTTTATCTGCTCTTGGCATGCTCCCACTCAAACCATGTCTGGCCTAGAGGTGGGTGGGCATCTCTCACACTGTCCTTCTTCCTGGTGAGCAGAACATGGGTTGGGGTCTATAACAAGTACCAGATGTCTCTTCAGACCTGCTTACTCAAAGCCAGCACTATGTCCATTTCGTCTCCACTGTCCCCTGAATGTTCTGACCTTCAGTGAAGCCAGTTGAGCCTGCCATGCACATGGCGAGGAGACTATGGTCTGGTCCAGTTGTGAGGAGGATGTTGAGAAATTAGAATGTTGGCTGAGGAATTTGCGTTCTCTTCCTCCGAAAGTCTTTGATTTGGGAGGAGGCCTTCTTTCCTTTTGGAAAGATGGGCTGGAGTCCAGGCTTTTATTCCTTTTCTCCCTATGTCAGTGCGCTCAAACCCCTGTGCCTGGATTTGGAGAGCACATCGGGAGAGATAGCCACGGAAGAGGAATGGTGTATGGATGAGGTCAAATAATAATTGGGAGGATCACTGGGAAGTCGTCTTTCTTGTGTTTTCCATACAGTCTACATTTTGTGGTTTGGGGAGGGTTGTCAAGTTCATCATCCATCCATGTCTCTGTCCAAGAGTTTTAGAGCAGGCTTCCTCACATCCGGGCTCAAACTGTTTCTACATTTTGAAAGTATTTACATGTCATAGGCTGAATGCTGGGAGACAGAAACCAGGCAGGCAAGTGTGCTTGCTGCCTATTTGTTACCTGGTGTATATGTACATATATGTATGTATGTGTGTATGTGTGTGTGTGTGTGTGTGTATACATATATACATATAATATATGTGTATACACCTGTGTATGTGTATGTATATATGTATCATCATATATGTATCATATATCATATATGTATATGTCATATATGTATATATGTGTCATATGTATATGTATCATATATCAACACATATAAATATATATGTATCATATATGTATGTATGTGTATCATATATGCATGTAACATATATGTATATATATACATATGTGCACACAAATATATGTATATATCATTCATATATTTGTCTGTCTGTTTATCCATCTATTTGTCTGTGTCTGTCTATCTGTCTGTCTATGTATCTTCTACATACACAGCAGTGTAAATGAAACCATGTGTTTAAATGCCGGCACACATGTGTTGCTCGGGCTCTTACTTGGAAGTGCAGAAGTCACTCTTGTCTTTAGGTAAAAAGGTCTACAGCTTTGTTGTTGGAGGGACTGGTGCCCTCAAAGCCTTTGAAAGCTCATGGTGGAAAAATCAACGTAATTAAAAGGCAAACGTCTGAGGTTACAGGAGAGAACGTGCTAGTGTTTGGACCAGACAGAAACAGAACCATGATTCTTCTGCAGAGGAGTGAGACATGGAGGCGCTGTCACCCAACCACACACCCTCCTGTTTCCCATAGTGGCACGTCGGTGCTCCCGAGCATCTGTTTGTTTGAGACAGGATCTTGCTCTGTTAGCCCAGGCTAGACTTGAACTCAAGGCAGTTCTCTTGTCTCTGCATCGGTGCTGGGATTACAGGTGTGAGTGAGTACACCTGGTGTTCACTGTGTGTGTGTAAAGGGACACACACTCTCTCTCTTCTAACTGCTGGGTCATCTTTCACTCTTTGTGTGTGTTGTGTGTGTGTGCCAAACAAACATTTAAACTCTCTGTTTCCGAGATTCAAGTTCGATTCATCTGGAGATTTTCAGACATTTTCCAGGTCAGGCAGGGTTGAGTTTTCTCCTTTACTGTGACCCTTCTTATCAGGGGATTAAACATGTTTGTTCCAGTTTGCATTACGTGTCTGGAAATTTATGTACAAGTCATATTAAACACAAAAAATACTCGCTGCAGTGTGCTAAACTACTCTCTGTCATCTTTTTCGAATTAGAAAAATAGAATATATCATTTGGAATAAGGAAATCATAGAAGTCCACAGAGTTTAAACTAGAATTTAACAAGAGTAAAATTGTCAAGTACTGTGTCTTTCAAGCTCTCATGGTTACTGTCTCTCTGTTCCTTGAACTTCTCCCTCAGAATTTCAGTTACTGCTTCTATCAAAGATGTGCTTGGTTTTCTCTCTCTCTCTCTCTCTCTCTCTCTCTCTCTCTCTCTCTCTCTCTCTCTCTCTCTCTCTGTGTGTGTGTGTGTGTGTGCACGTGCATCGATATGTATGCTAATTTGTGTATATGCATGTGGAGGCCAGAGATCAGCCTGCAAAGTGTCTTCCTCAGTGGCCTGCTACCTTATTTTTTGCGACAGACTCTCTTAATTTGCCTGGAAGTCACAGAGTAACCTACACTGCTTAGCCAGCGAGTCTTCTGGTCTTGCTTGTCTCTGCCTTCCAGGAACAGGGATTACAAGTGTACAGCACTATGCCTGTTTTTTTGTTTTTGTTTTTTTTGTTTTTTGTTTTTTCTTCTTTAACTGTGGGTTGTGGAATTCAGCGTTACCAAATAAGCCATTTCCTAGCTCCGTGCCCATTATTTTCCCATACCAGGCTCGTTCTTTGAAATGCTTTTTATCCCCAGTGCTCTGCTGGGGTAAAAGACTGAATTTTCTGTCCCAGGGAAACCCAATAATACAGCAGCAAAGAATGGATTCAGTGAGTTTTGTGGGTCGGTGCAGACTTGGTTTTCCTCTGGCCTGTAATCGTTCTAGGGATGCGGTTCCAGGTTTCTGGTTGCTTTGTCCCATCTTACAATTTCCATTGCTGAGAAAGAGACACCACGACCAAGGGAAACATGGCAGTCTCCAGGCAGTCATGGCCTGGAGAAGGAGCTGAGAGTTCCACATCTTCATCCAACTGCAGCAGGAGAGACCATCTCCCTGACAGCTAGGAGGAGGTTCTCAAAGCCCACCCCCACAGTGACACACTTTCTCCAACAAGGCCACACCTCCTAGTAGTGGCACTTCCCTAGGCCAAGCACCACAGACAGACTACTGAAATAATCTTATGGGGCTTTTCTGCCCCCACTCTTTCCCATTTCACTCCCACATTAAATAGATATCAGAATTTATTAACAAGCTACAAACATAAACTGGGGAAGTTCATAGACTATTCTGACCTACATCCCAGGAATAGCCCCCAGGTTACTCAAAATCTGAATCTTGCCTGGCATGCTTTGTTTCATGTGTGACCTCAGGGTGAGCTTCTCTTTGCCAAGTGCTCATGGTCCCTCCAGCATCATGGCGACCTTCTTCTCTCCTCTCCCCCTCCCATTTTCTCCTTGTGGTCTCAGCCTGGGACTCCCCACAACTGATTTCAAGTGCCCCCTCTTCTGCCCAGTCACAGGTCTAGGGTTTATCCCCCAATCAGAGATTACTGGGGAGCATTCTTCCTATCACGTTGGTCATACAATGTCCATGTCCAGACTGCAACCTGATTCTTGGTTACAGCATGGAACTCAGCATCGGAATACGGGCACATAAGACCAATCCCAACAGGAGACCCAAGTTCTTGCCGTGCAGCTGGGTCGCTCCTGAAAACATGGGACAGTTGTGTCTCTGTTTGAATCTGGCTGCCACCACATACATGCATGAGCTCTGAGAGAGAGGATGGGTCTATCAAGGTATCACATGCTGTGACCGTGAGGCAAGGAGTGAGAGGAGACAGCTAGGGACAGTTCGAAAAAGAGAAACCAGATTCTGCGAGTGCTACCCAACAAAAGCAAATGGTTAGGAAGGCGTGGTTCACGTGCAGAGCGAGCCCGTGGCACACTTCTTGTGTGTCGTCTGCTATTGGGACACACCTAGGAAGCCCCAACCTCACGAAGTGTGTTTTCTCTCAGCTCTAGAGTCTAGCTTTCTAGAGTTGGGGCTGCAGACAGGGTCCATTCGAGAACCCCTGGGTAGGGTCTGATCCAGTCCGTCGTCTTGTTTGTTGAGGTGTCATCTGAGCAGCAGCTGATGTCTGCTGCATCTGCACAGGGCTTTCTGGTTTTGTACATCTGTGTCTAAACTTTCCTCCTTGGCTAAGGTCGCCATTTGTCTTGGTTGGGGTTACTGTTACTCCGATGAAACATTGTAACTTAAAGCAACCCCAGGGGGAAGGGTTTTTTTTTTTTCCCCTTACGTTTCGAAGTCACTGGTTCATCATTGACAACAGTCAACGCAGGCGCACATAGGGCAGGGACTTGGAGGCAGGGGCTGATGCAGAGGCCATGGAGGGATGCTTGCTTCCTGGCTTGACTTTTCTTCTTCCAAGACAAAAGAACCAGGGTGCAGTCACAATCAAGTCATAGCAAAACCAAACTCCAACAGGATAAATAATTCCGCATGCAGTGTCTGGATTCATTCATGATCTTCTGGGCTCCTTTTAAGGCTGGTCTTATAGGTTCAGGCTGGCGTCCCTCCATGGCTGCTGCTGTCCTTGGCCATTGTCCCATGGTACTGGTATCTTCCAAGTGCTGGGGGCTGTAGCTTCTCTAATCGCCTCTCTTGGGCTCTCTTCAGGGACTTTTCACCTGGTACCAAGCCTCAGCTTCTCTCCATGACTCCTATTCTGGGCTTCAGCTGCCACTGAGACTACACTTTGACTAGTGGCCTCTTCTGATCTCTCAGTGTTACGCCTCAGCTGCTTTCCACGATCCCTTCATGCCTTTAACACCGATACAACCTGGGGGAGACTTATTTGTACACATGACAGAGTTTAGCTACCAGCACTGTGTCCAACCCTGGCCACCTCTGGAACACAGCTTCGTGTGCTGACCCTGAGGAAGCACTTCCTAGAAGATTTCACCTCAGTGATGCTGGTCTCCTCTTAATCTCAGCGGATTCTTTAGCCACAGCTGACCAGCATTCATTGTCCCAGCAAAGTGAAGGCGTCCCTTCAGCAGTGTTGGTCTGTTGTTAATCGCAGCCGATTCTTCAGCCCAAGAATTCTGTATTCTTAATTCAAAATGTCAAGCAGTCCTGATAGTCCTTCCCTCTGTGAAGCCTCCCATGCCAGGCTCTCACTGTCTGCATTTCTCTCAACACTTCCAGGGTCCTCCAGAACAACTCCCAAGCATTGAATACTCAATGGCTTTTCTAGCCCTGGGTTCCAACGTCCTTCCACAATCCTCCCCCCAAACATGACCAAGTCTATCATAGCAAGCCCTATTATCCTGGTGCTAGTTTCTCTCCTAGTTGGGGTTACTGTTGTCTCTATGATCAAACACCATGGCCAAAGGCATCTTGGTAGGAAAAGATTTGTTTTGCTTGTGTTTCTACATCACAGCTTGTCATTGATGGCAGGAATTAATGCAGGGTAGGAACCTGGAGGCAGGAGCTGAGGCAAAGCCATGGAGGAGTGCTGCTTCCTGGCTTGCTCATCATGATTTGTTCAGCTTGCTGTTTTTAGTGTCTGGACCACCACCCCAGGGGTGTACCACCCTCTTCAATGGGCTGGGCCTCCCTTCTCAATCACTAATAGAATATAGACTTGTATATTCTACAGCCTGATATTAAGGAGGTAATTTCCCAATTGAGATACCCTTTTCTCAGATGACTCAACCTGGGTCAAGTTGATAGAAGACTAGCCAGCACATTTTTCATATGAGATTAGGAGCCCACCCTATTCTCTGTGGTCGCATTTTAACTTACTACATCTGTGGCCCTGTTTCTGAGTAGTACGGATTAGATTCAATGTATAACATTCTGGAAGAAAAACTTAAACCTCTTCACCTTTTAATGTAGGAAATGATTCTCTAGAAAACATTTACTGTCACAGAGAAATAGACCAAAACAGTAAAGTGTCATTTATTAAATGTATATGTTCAGTTTGATTGACATATTTCAATGGCCTGTCATTTATTATTTTTTCTATTACCATCATTGCAAGACATCTCTAAAAAATGTGATCAATCTGAGAAAGGAAAAGACTTAACCTGTGATCCCATACCTCATGTTGAAAGGGAACCGTAGATGCAATGTTCATCTTTTTGCACACGTAGATGAAAGTGACTTTCTGGGTAACAGGGTATGGATTAAACTATTTGCATAAGGTGCACTCTGTGTGTGTGTGTGTGTGTGTGTGTGTGTGTGTGTGTGTGTGTGAAACACAGGGGACAGAGACGGGAAAACAGGGGAGAGGGAGATGAGAGACAGAGACAGGGAGAGGGAGAGAGACAGAGACAGAGACAGGGAGAGACAAACAGAGACAGGAGAGAAGACAGAGACAGAGACAGAGACAACACAGAGAGACAACACAGACAGAGAGACACAGACAGAGACACAAGCAACAGAGAACAGGAAGAGAACAAGACAGGAGACACACAGACACAGAGAGAAAGAGACACACAGACACAGAGAAAGAGAGAGACACACATGCACAGAAAGAGACAGACAGAGACGGACAGAGACACACACAGAAACAGACACACACAGAGAGACACAGACACACAAGAGAAGACACACAGACAACAGAGAGACAAGACGACACACAGAGAGACACAGACACACAAAGAGAGACAGAGAGACATAGAGACACACACAGAGACAGAGAGCACAAAAGAGACACACAAAAGACAGAGACACACAGAGAGACAGAGATACACAGAGAGATACGACAGAGAGACACAGACACACAAGAGACAGGAGACAGAGAACAGAGACAGAGACACAAGAACAGAGAGACAGAGACACGAACAGAAGACAGAGACAACACAGAGAGACAGAGACACAGAGAGACAGAGAACACAGAGAGACAGAGACACACAGAGAGACAGAGACACACAGAGAGACAGAGACACAGAGAGACAGTTGCCTTACAACGCTCCCTAACAATTCTGTCTTTCGTTCTTTGGCTCTGTTATCCTCCACAAGGGAGGGAGCGGCTCCGGTTATCAGCGGTCTCTAGTTTGTTCTCCACGCCTAACAGCAACGTTCATCTCAACAACATGGAAGCGATCTTCCGGGTTGTTTTCTTCCTTGTGGGTTTTTCTTTTGGCAGTTGTTCATGGCTTACTCATTGTCTACCCTGTTTCCTCTTCATCTCCCCCCACCCCCACCCTGAAAACGATCCTAATAAGCTCTTTCTTGGCAGGAAAATGTGTTAAGTGTGTAAGGTGGGGATGGGTACAGGGATGACTTCCCAGTGTGACTCACCGAAGCCAAAGGGCCACTTAGCATCTCTGTGGCCTCTGATGGAAACCCCAGGACCCCCTTTGCCTGGGGCTTTACACAGCAACCCCCAGAGCACAATCACATGTTTTAAACAGAGTATTTTGTTTTTGTAATCAGATATTGAATGTTTCTTTGGAAGTCAACCAATAAGTCGTGCCTTGGCCCAGGGCTAATAGCATAACTAACTTAGAAGAGATACTCCTTGGTGGCTAATATTATATTTTTATCATCCCAAACTCCTGCCCTTTAGCCAAAAGATGGCTTTTGGCATTTTTTTTTTTTTTTTTTGAAACTAGAAAGTTAGGAAGTATGGATGTCTAGAGGAAAACTTGCTTCAAGAAAGCTTGATCCACTGTACTCCAGAATGGCTAGGTCTCAGATGGGACAACTTTGTCTTTAGACTAAGTGGGGGGAGGGGAGGTAGAAGTGATAAAATTCATGGTGTATTCTCCACTGGCTGTTTCTGTAAGTGTTGGAAGACACACCTCTATTTTTGTCTTACCATTTAAAAGTGTGTTCAGTTAACTGTCCCTTATAAAGACACCTTTTCAAATGCTGAGTCTTTATGCTTAATGTAGTCTTTTTAAAAAAAAAAAATTTAAATATGTATCTGTGTGTCTCTGTATGGCAATTTATGCATGTTGGGTGCAGTACCTGCACAATCCAGAAGAGGGCCTCAGATCCCCTGGAGCTGGAGTTCCAGGAGATTGTGAGCTGCCATGGGTACTGGGAACTGAACTGGGCTTCTCTGGGTGAGCAGCAAGTGTTCTAAACCGCTGTCTGATCTCTCCAGTGTGCATTGATACCATTTTTAATCTGCATGTGCTGACTGTGTGTGTGTGGTGTTGGTGTGTTGTGTTCAACACACAGAGAAGTCAGTACAGTATGTAAATATTTCCGTTTTCCTTAATAATGGTTGGGGGGGGAGGAACATCTTACTACTTTATGCTTCTCTAAGTAACTTGACCCTTGAATTAAGTGATCGAATATCCTGGATGTTATTGTCTGTTGTCAAATATGTAGCAGTTGTGGCTTTTCTAAACCGACTCTTTGGCAGTTTGAAATGAATCGATTTGGATGTAAATTCTTTCCTGAAAAAGAGTGGTCTGGGGCATTTTCGTGGTGGAAGAATGGATTTGGGCATGTTTCCTCTTCATTTCTTTGCCCCCCTCACTCCCCCCCCTTACCCAGTGAAATGAGAATGGTTAAGAACCATGTACGCATGCCTTCCTATCCTTTGCATTGAGGAGTTTTGTCATCGTAGGTGACCATTGATCACCCACAGTCTCTGTTGTTTGTTATCACCATGACAACAGACCAGACAGGTGTAATGTAGAGTCCGCCCCAACTCCCCCCGCCTATCGGACCCTGTATTCCTTTTGGCTTTCTTTCCTGAGTTTTCCATTACTTGTTTTGGAAGAAGATGAAAAACTGTATTTCCCATGAGCCTAGTCACTCTGGAATTACTGGGAACCTTAATCTCCCATGAATAAGAGAGCAAGAGACTTTGGGGGTTGGCGTTGTTTTTGTAGGTTAAGTAGGTCTTCTCTGGTGGTGGTGCTGTTGGGAAGCCATGCAGTGTGGCCTGCTCCCCAGCTCTGGAGGTTTGGAGAGGCCAGGTTCTTCTTGGCTCTAGTCAGCTCCTGAGAGGGAGGTATTGGCAAACTTGAGGCAGTGATGTTTCTTAGGGCTTGATGGGAGCATGGCTGTGAGTTTCTTCCTATTTGAACACTTCTCCATCTTATCCTCCTCATGATTCCTGTTCCCTCGTGAGTGGGGAATCCTAAATCCCTCCTGTCTGATGGGTCTCTTGAGAATGCTAAAGAAGAGGCAAACCTGGCTTCCAAAAAGCTTGATTCTGAGGGACCAGGCCCTTAGCTGGAGGCATTGGAGTAAAAGGGAGAGAGATAGTGGGTGTGTTGAGGGAAGGAAGGTCTTGTGGATGAGCTGCTGGGCAGGGTTTAATGGGGTTACAGTGTCTTCCAGACCCATAGCCTCATAGTCTCTAAAGGGGGCTCTGGGCTCTGTGGAAAGAGTTCTTTAAAACAAAACCAGTGGGAGCCTTTGCAGAGGCAGGGCAGAGCGGCAGGGATACCCCTTTCTGTATTTTTTTTTTTTTCCTTTTAGAAAACAGTTTAACTTTATATAATCATTTCATGTGGGCTAATGATGGTCTCTAGCTTGTCACTGGAAAGTCATACGGATGAGTGGAAGGATTTGAATCTGGAACTCAATTGATCATCTATCTGTTCTATGTGTTGTTTCCTCAGAAAGGGTAAAAAAATTGAGAACAGTTGCAAAGCTGTTGCGGCTCACCCCTGTAACCCCCACATTTGGTTGGTTAGAGAATTGCTGTTAAGTTCCAGGCTAGCCTGGGCTATATAGTGAACACTAGGCTAACCTGTACTATAATGTCAGTTAGACCTTGTCTCAGAAAACAACAACAACAAAACAAAAACAAAACCCAAAACAACACCCCCCAAGACCCTAGAAGAAACAAAACAAATCCACAAACCAAATCAAACCAATCTTCAAAATGACCAGATACTTGGCAATAAAGTTTGCTTTTCCAATACTGACGGCTGTTGGAGTTTGGGCCCAAGAACACAGGCCTGCTGGGAAGATCTTCTTCCCTGACTCTTTTATTAGCTTGGGGTTAGGGACATGTAAATACTACTCTCCTGAATAACCATGGCAGTCTCAGCAAAGATTATTTTTTAATGAGGTTTTGCAACATGGGTTCTCAGCTATTGTGATACCTTATTATATTTTAGATCATAAAATCACCAAGCTCGCAATGATGGCTGTAAAATAGTTATCACATTTAACTTACGTTCTGATCCCTGTGTGATATGTCATTTAAAAATGTATTTTCAGGGGGGGAAAGAAGTCAAAGTTTTGGCTGCTGCAGCTTCTTTCTGGCCCCGTTTTATGGAAAGGAAACAAAACTTTCTGAGAAATGGATACAAACGATTTAGATTTGGCAAGGCGTGGGAAATTGGGTCTGTTTGTCGGATTAAAGAACTGTTGGCTATCACTTTAGCATATGTTACGATTAGCATTAAACCACCAGGGTAATGATAAATGCGCACGAAGAGGCAAGGCCAAGAGGTCTGAGGTCTAGGAGCTCTTGCTGGGATGGATCTTCCAGCTCAGTCACTGACGGGAATCCATCTTGCTGCTTTTCCCACTTTTTCAATCCTGGTATTAAAAATTGGAGGGAACTTGAAACCTCCAATTCGTGTCTCCAAGTCTGCTTGTAAGATTTTAACCTGTTGAGACACCAAGGGCAGGTTCTGGCTCGGTTGTCCTGGTAGAAAGGCGTGGATGGCCATTGATTCTTTAAAAGGCAATCAGGTGACTGTAAGCCAGTGTTGGGAGGCACTGGGATGGATGTGGGTAATGGCAGGGACAGATTTTACCCTCATTCAATATCCATGTTGATCACTAGTGCCAATAAAAGTGATTTATGTAGTCACGTTCAGTATTAATTATGTATAACGATATACCTTACTTATTGCTCATGTGTCATTTACTCACGACTTAAACCCTGTGTTCAGCTTTAGTCCCCTAAAATTTAAAGTTGCAAGTCTGGGGAGATAGCATCGTGGGGGAAGCACACACTGTGAAATCTGAGGACTCTCCAGTCCTCACATGCCAAGAACCACTCAAAGCCTGGGCAGGTCTAGCGGCTCCCTGTCACCTGAGGAGGCTGAGACAGGTGCTTCCAGGAGCAATCTGGAGAGCCAGACTAGCTGACCAGAGAACTCTGGTTTCAACTGAGAGACCCTCTGCAGTAAATATAACTGGAGGGCCATTGAGTTAGACCCAGACATCAACTTTGGATTTCCACTTGTGCCTTCACGCTCATAAACACACACACACACACACACACACACACACACATACGCTCACACTATGTAATTACACACAAAAATTCGGTGTTGTGTGGTATGATTTCTCAGGAGGGTCTGCTGTGAAGCACTAGTTCTGTATGGTGTCAAAACTTATTGTATGGGAAAAAAAAATTGCCACAGGTAAATCTTAACGATGCTGCCCCGTACAGTTGAAAAATTCTGCTAAAAAGAACAGTTTCTTCCGTGTTAGTCGTTTACTGAGTCAGCATTCTTAGAAATTTGGTAAAGAAGCATAGTGATGCGTAGCATGTCCCGATATTATTTCATCAAATAGTTTATTGTTGTTGTAAAGAGCTGGAAACTAAACTCACAGAAAGACCAACAGAGTCAACTAACCTGGACTCTTGGGAGTTCTCAGAGACTGAGCCACCAACCAAAGAACATACAGGGGCTGGAAGGAGGGCCACAGCTCTCCCCTCTCCGCCCAACACATATGCACCTCAGTCCCCATGTGGGTCCCCCAACAACTGGAGCAGAGGCCTCCCTAATGCTGTAGCTTGACTGTGGTATCTGTTCCCCAAACGGGGCTGCCTTGTCTGGCCTCAGTGGGAGAGGATGTGCCTAATCAGCAGATGCTACAGGGCTGGGGGATACCGAGGGAGGGGTCTATTCTCTCAGAGGAGAAGGGGAGAGGGGGACTGGAAGAGGGGCACCATTTGGGATATAAATAAATAAATTTAAAAAGCTGGAACTTGAGGATTCGACAGTCAGTGAGTTGCTTGGAAACTCTTTTTCCTTTGCTATGTCATTGTGGGACTTCATGAAGCTCGTTCTGAACTTTGGGATGGGATGTTACTCACCGGTTTTCAAAGTACACACACAACACACACACACACACACACACACACACACACACACACGGCTTCTCCCTTAAAACACAGACCGTTACCACTTTGGATCACACTCAGACTTTTTTTTAAAGATTTATTATTTTGTATGTGAGTACACTGTTGCTGTCTTCAGACACACCAGAAGAGGGCATCAGATCCCATTACAGATGGTTGTGAGTCACCATGTGGTTTCTGGGAATTGAACTCAGGACCGCTGGAAGAGCAGTCAGTGCTCTTAACTACTGAGCCATCTCTCAAGCTACCCCACCTCCACCCTGCCAATGCACTCAGACTTTATCCATGTGTCTCTTTGGTCTCCCAGGTAAAGCAAAATTTCCAGTTAACCTGTTTCTGGAAGTCTGGTTCTTTCCTCTTTCCTGAACCCTGGCTCCTGTTGCTCCAGAGGGCCAGGTCTAAGCTGTGCTGCTTCTTGGCTCTACTGGCAAGAGAACAAACCAACTCAGGCCAAAAAATGCCCTTTCTTGTCTTTTGTCACTGTCATCTCTGCCTGTCCTCTGCCTGATGGCCAGCTCACAGTCAGCCGCCATGGGAGTTTCTGAGCTGAGCTAGCCTGTGTCAGCATCCGTCTTCCTCCTTTTTTATTCTGTGCTGTCTCCGTCTCTGAGTCAGTTTCTGTTTCATGCATGATAATTTTCTTACATTTCTCATTTTGTTTTTTAAGTTAATACAATCCATCACATTTCTGAACTCTTTAAGTGTTTGGGGACCGAGACATTGCTCTGTGTGTCTAGTTAGGACTAAGAGATGTTGGTGTTGTGTGGGACCTCAGAGTTCCTAGGTTACTGAATAGATGGGGAAAACAGGACAAGGGGAACTGAAGCCTTCAATTTGCTCAAGTTGTGAACAGATGGCTGTGTGCAGCTCTTCTGTATAAAACCTCTCCTAGGTCATTCATATCTTCCCCAAATCCACATGCTCTTTCAAGGACAAGGGTGATCTCACCTCTGTCTTCTTGTTAACTGGAACATGCAGCACTTAAAGATCGCTGCTAGAAGTACTACGAATGTGATCAGCTTTGAGCCGTTCCCCCCTTCCCCCAACACATACACAAAGATGCCAGGGGACCCTTGAGAGGCTGCGGTGGAAGTCAGGGTCTGCGAAGTCAGTTGTTCATAACTTGGATGGTCCAGAGGCAGGGAGGCTGCATTGAAGTAGAATCCACAAGATCTGGCCATCACATTAAAACAGCCAATGGATGCAGAGTATAGGACCAGCCACTTAGGAGCTAGGTGTCAGTTCTCTTGCCCGCTCCACCATCCCCCCTCCCCAAAATGTAATTTCTTATAGATCTGGGAGCAAAATGAGCTGACATAATTCTCTCATGCCAGGTTTATAAGCAGGAAGGCATGATAACAAACCTAAGTGGAGGTTCGATTGACAGAAGATACCCTGTAGAGTCTGCATTTTACAAAGGACAGTGATATAGCCATCGTCGTGGGATGAGGCCGCCTCTGAACATACATGCAGTTCTAGAATACACAGGGCAGCTTGTCTCAGTGTAGGTTGCGTCTTGTATTTGGTGAGATCCCCTTTTCTTGATTCTTCTGTCTCATTTGCTAGTCCGAATTTTTAAAATTTATTTTTCCTTTGCAATACTGGGGATTGGATCCAGGACCTTGTATAAGCCAGCATGTGCTCTACTGTAGGGTAATCCCTGGAGCCAATTTGTTTCTATTTAATGTCTATATCTTACATTTTGGAGTAGACAGGTTTTTATTACCTATAGATGTCCTTTTCCTTTTTGTTGATTCCCTCTCCCCTTTCTCCTCTCTCACCTCCCCCTTTTCCTACTAATGACATGGTAAAATGACATAAAACAGGCACCTTTTGTCTTTACTCTGTTGATCTTATATCATGAAGTATGGAATTCTCTTGACAGAAAGGCCATGACTTGATTAGGATGGCTTGAAGGTTATCAGGACAAACTGAGATCCATTTTTAATGCAAGAATAACTATGTTGCAGAATGGGCTAAACAGAAAGTATAAGCGACTTGCCCAGGTATGGCTATTTATCTCTGTAGCTCAGGTAATACTTTGCCTATTAGCTGCAGTATCTGTCACTCTGGTTCCTGTGTGTGGTGCATTCCATGTTTAGCTTGTTGGACTGGAGCCCTTGGCACTGGTAACAGGAGTCATCCATGAACTGCTCAGGAACGTCTGTGACCTACTAGGTTGGGTACTGGGCCATAATCCATTATCACTGTGCGGGTTCTTTGTTAGTACTGAATAAAGGCTGTCCCGTTAGACCGAGAAGGACTAACTGTGTGTGGAGTTGGTGGACCGTGTGGGTACCAGTGATGTCACAGACTGTATAGGCCTGGTGGACCAGGGACACCAGTAAGTCAGTATTGTGGTGATCTAAGGGAGCTGCCTAAACCATGGAGCAAGGGTGACTTGGGGACTTTGGGGAGGTATGCATGAAGATAAAGAGGCACAAGAATCTTTGGAAGATGTTATAGAATGAAGAGGAACAGTTGGAGAGAATTAGGGGTGATTTCTGTTTCTGGTAAAACATTTGCAGGCGTATGACAGCTACTAGAGAGCTATTTTAGAGGCCAAAGAAGTGTTGTATCTATCACGTGGACTTTGAAGTTAAGGTAAAAATGTTAGAGACAACATTCAGGGGAGAACCCGACGCTCGCTGGAAATAGTATCTTACCAGGAGTGAACGGATGCCCAGAGGTGGTAGAGGCCATGCATAGAGTTGCCTATGAAGATGGATTTTATTTTCTTAGCCATCTCTTTAACTGTACAGAAAATAACAAATGTGCTTTCAGGTAGATAAGGACAAGAGCTTCCATAAGGTCATTTGAAAAGCAAAAGCTAAAATTAGACTGTGCTTAGCGATAGGGTGCTTGCCTTGTTTGCATGAAGCCCTAAATTCAGTCTCTAGTCCCCCCCACAAAGGAGCAATGGTAGAAGGGAGCGGGAAGGAGGGGGGAGCTTGGTGTTGTCTATTCCTTACAAAGATGGAATCTGAGTTGATATCACTGAAGTCATAGTCACATGGAGAAAGCTTCATTTATTTGACTCGTGTTACTCCTCTCCATCTATCTTCCTGTCTCAGGATACCCCATCTTTCAGCTTCTCTTCCCTCTTTTGGTCTGGATGTTTCTGAGGTACTGATCATGTCTCACTGTGAATAAACACAACATGTGGGCCACCCAGAGTTCACAGACTAGAAAGTCGCCTCGTCCAAAGAGCCCGTGTGTCAGTCAGGGAACAGCAAGGGCTAGGGTTTGTGACAAAGGGGGATGAGAGTACCCAGTGACTCCACGGACCAAGGGAGCCATAGCTTACTGTTCTGAACGTGCAAAGGTTGGAGAAAGCCGAGGAAGGGTAGCCCAACAAGGTTCCTTCTCCCATGATGCATCAGCGTTGGCATGGAGTCACAGGTCTGCAGGAGTCCTGGAATCCTCCTCCTCTTCCCCTATCTCCTTCTTCCTCCCCATTCAGTTGACAAATACACAGATTTATGCTTTTCAGCATGATGCTCTGATTGGTATCTGTAGATGCTGAGATATGGCGAAATGAAGCTAGCCGATCCTTCCTATGATTATATTGTGGCAGAACATTTAAGATGTATTCTTGGCAATCATTGAGCTATGGTGAGTTAACTGGGGTGTCACCATGTTGCTCGGTGGATCTTACCATATTTCTCCTGACTAACTAAAACAACATTTTAGAACTAGAGATATGGCTCGTTATGCCTAGCATGTCTAAAGCTCCACGTCCAATCCCTAGCATCATTTAAGTTGGGCAGATTGGTGCACACATGTAATTCCAGCACTCAGGAGGCAAAGGCAAGGAGAATCAAGAGTTCGAAGCCATCCTCAGCTACTTGGCAAGTTTGAAACCAGCCTGTATTACTTAAGACCCTGTCTCAAAATAAATAAATTCTATTGTTTTTGTGTACAAAAGTTAGAGACAACAGTTCTTTTAAGTTTTGGGTTGAAGGTTCAGCTCACCGGGTGTTAGCTTCATTCGAGAGGCATACAAGTCCTTCTGTGTTTTCCAAGGCTCTGTTTCTCCTTGAACTTATTAGTGAGTTGGATGATGAGTGCCTGCCACCAAAATTAAATCCAATTAATCTTGTTGAACATGATACCGAGGAACAGGGTCAGACCTAGCAGGGGGCTTCTTTTTAGCCCCATACCTCACACCCAGTTCATGGCTAAGAAAGACCTGAACAGGAGTGATCATTTTTCATTAAATATAAGTGAGAATGATCTTCTATTTCCTTCTCTGCTGACATCAATGTCTCATGATCTAAGCAGCCTACATATCTTACAAAGGATTGAGTTGAAGAAAGACTTGAGCCTACACTATTGTGGTGGATTGAATATACTTGTCCCAGGGAGTGGCACTATTAAGAGGTATGGTCTTATTGGAGTAGGCATGGCCTTCTTGGAAGAAGTATGTCACTGTGGGCATGGGCTTTAGGAGCCTCTTCCTAGCTGCCTGGAAGGCAGTCTTCTCCTAGTGGCTGTCAGATGAAGATGTAGAACTCTCAGCTCCTCCTGCACCATGCCTGCCTGAATGCTGCCATGTTACTGCCTTGATGATAATGGACTGAACCTCTGAACTTGTAAGCCAGCCCTAATTAAATGTTGTTCTTTATAGGAGTCACTTTGGTGATGATATCTGTTCACAGCAATAAAAACCCTAACTAAGACATGTTGCTCTGGTTTTCTGTCCACTGTTGATGTCTGTGTAGTTACAGTGTGACACAGTTATCCTTCCTCTCAGCAACAACATCCATGTGGATACATTGACTCTTTGGAGACTAAGTGGTACCAGTTGTATAAAAAAGAAGCTGATGTTGCTATAGAGTGCTTATACCAAAATGTTTGCCTACAGACAAGCTGCCATGGGACAATCAACCATCCATAGTTCTCAAAGAAGGGTGTAGTTAAACTTCTTTATAGGCTGAAATGTTATAAGCCAAATTAGAATCCAAAGAAGCACATTCCTTTACTACTGAGGATCTTCTCTCTCTCTCTCTCTCTCTCCCCCCCCGCCCCCCGTTCAATCATAACTTTCTTATACCCATGAAATAAAAGGCACTCAGCAGTGCTTGCTGAATGAGTGAAGGAAATAATAAATTCACTCATTAAAAATGTTGAGTTAGAGGAGATGACTTAGTGGGTAAAATAGCTAGACACAAGCATGGGGACCAGAATCTGGGTTTCTAACATCCCTGTAAAATCCAGGTGTGGTGGTCCATGCCTGAAACCTTGGCACTTAAGGGGTCATGGTGCTGGGAGATGTGGAACTCTAATGTTTACAGGGACAGACTTAAAATTGAGCCCAGGTACAAAATTATTTAGCAGAAAAGGCAAATTGTAAAGTTGCAGGGGTGTCAGAAGTTTGTGCTAACATGGAACTAGCCAGGGCTCCGAAAGGCTGGCATTGCTTTGTGAATAAACCCCAGTTACCCTAAAGCTGGTGCTCAAAATTGTTAATTACCTAGTGAAACAACCCGCCTAGAAGAGTAGCTAAGGAGATCTGTGCTCTGGGATATGATCTGGGCTCTGAGCTTCCTGGGTAACTGGAGGCTTTTTAGCCCTGAGGCATTGAGGTTTCTAGGGTCAAGAGCTGAATTCTGCTCTGTGTAGATCCCAGCCCATCTTCCCTGCAATGTTTATTCAGTCCATGTGTGCTGTGTTCTAGAACATAAAACAATGATGCTTAGTCAGGGAGAGAGAGAAGGTCACAGAGATGATTTTGAGGCTGGCTGTCTTCCTGGAATGTTGTGGAACTTTTCCTGTAACAAGTTCCTGGTGATTTGAGGACATCCGCAGACGTTGTGTTCAGACTCTTGACTTGCAGTTCTTGGTTCAGGGCAGCCACTGCATGCATCCAGTGTCTGACAATACAAACTTCTATTATGGAGATCACTCAAGCCTCATGTGCTCTGGAAACATGGGTCTTTCCTCCTTATTTTTCTTACACCTTCATGCCTATAAGTATCATTTACTAATACGTGGGTTGACCAGTTGTCCCTTCCTAGATAGATGACAGTGAATAAAGTTTTGTGTCTTTTATCTCTTTAAGCTAACCATGACTTAAAAATAAGCTGATTTTCTCACTGTAAACTGGGAGATTGAGGTCCCTGTTGTTGGTTGACATTTCACAGACAAATTGGGACATGAACATTGAAGGGAAGAATGGTGTTCTTGACTGCATGGCAACTGCATACACCTTAGAGAGTTTGGCTATATGCAGTGATTGTGTAATCAGGTTTGGAGCTCTCTGATTGAAGTACTCCTTGCTGTCTTTTTGTGTCTCACATTTGCCAAGTAGCCTAGATATTTCCTGAAGCAACTCCCTCTTACGATTGCCAATCACCACCAGACCTTCAGAGGTGTCTTCAATTACATTCACATCTGAACAAAGTTAAGTGAAGTTGAACTGCATTATTCTGACATTCATAGAGTCAACTCTGAATGACAGAAATGAAGTTATTTATTTATTTTTTTGTTTTTGACTTTTTAAAATATTTTTTAAGGTTTATTTATTTTATGTATATGAGTATACTGTAGCTGTCTTCACACACACTAGAAGAGGGCATCGGATCCCATTACAATGGTTGTGAGCCACCGTGTGGTTGCTGGAAATTGACTCAGGACCTCTAGAAGAGCAGTCAGTGCTCCTAACCAATGAACCATCTTTCCAGCCCCAGAAATGGAATTTTATATGATACCATCATATCCCTTACTCCAGAAAGGGATTGGAAATGGTTTAGGAATTGATATCTCAAGACACAGACTGAAAAATCAGTGCAAAAGAGAGGGACAGCTAGACATACCTTGAGGTAAGGGACAGAAAGTTTGCACAAAGAACCCAAGTGTCAGTTGGAGCCCAAGCGGAAACCTACAGGTCTCTGAGGTACAGAATGTGGAAGACAGGGCCAGTGGCTTTGGAAGACCAGAGACTTGACATTACTCAAGCTTGGAAAAGCATCTGTTACCTTTCTTGAGGAGATGCTGGGGTGCATGTAGTAGAAGCCCTCCATAGCAGACACCCCACCAACCTAGACTTGTCTTTTATTGGGTCTTTGTTTTTCCATTTAGTTATATTTCTAAGACAGGGTCTTATGTAACTTAAAGTAGTCTCAAAATTGCTATGTACCCAAAGGTGAACTTGAACTGTGGATTTTTTTTTTTTTTTTTGGCTTCTGCCTTCCAAGTGATGGAATTATATAGGTCTTGTGTTATTACAGCCAGTTTACATGGTGCCATCCAGGGTTTCATGCATACTAAGCAAGCACTGAACCAGCTGAGCTACATTCCCCAGCCCATAATTCTTGTTCCATCTAAGTGTAGGATGTAATAGACTTGTTTCCTTGCATTTTCTGTGCTCCGATGCTTTGTGCTTATTAAAAGGGAAAAATAAAAACTCACAGTACTTCTCGCAACCCAGCCAGAACCACAAGACCACTAGAACCTGTACACCTGCCACAGTTGTATGGGAGAGTTTGTATGAGAGGGGGTGGGGGGCGAAGAGAGAGTGTTTAGCTCATGGAGCCCACAGTTCACCCTTTCTCATATTAGCGTGGTCAGAGTGCAGTGCCCGGACCCACCTACTCCCAGGCCTGGGAGCCTCTGGTTTTCATTAAAGACATGTGTGTTCCGGGCAAGCTGTGTTTGTGGCATTCCACAGCTCGTGCCTTTCAACCTCTGGGGAGGTTGTCTGTTCAGGGCCACCTGATCATGCTTGAAACAACTAGATAAGAACAGTATTTCCTTTCTTGAACTTCTAAACGTTGTTAGTTTTTGAAACCGTAATTGAATTGATCTCGTTAATGTTGTTCAGAAGGTCAGTCTTCTAAGAAGAAAAATGAAGCTTTCATCCACGTAAAGACTTTTTGAAACCCAAGACTACTTCTGCATCTCTTCCATATTAGGAATTTAAGTGAAGAGCAAGTGTGTAGATTACTGGCTTATACCACTGTAACACTTAGCATATGTTTAAAGCATTAATAAGGTTCTACATATGCTTTAACCCAGAGGCAAAAATTATTTGTAAACATTGATTTCATTTTTAATCATCTGTACTTGTGCGTGTTTCTGCGCGCCCAGAGGTATGTGCACATGAATGCAGGTGCCTTCAGAGGCCAGAAGAGGGCTCCAGATCCATTTGAACTGGAGTTACAGACAGTTGGGAGCCAGCTGGCCTGGGTGCTGGGGACCAAACTTAAGAGCTTCTGTAAGATGGGTCTCCACTTTTAACTGTGGAGCCATCTCTCCAGACTATGCAAAGTTATTTTTAGATGTCCATTCTTTTTCTTTCTCATTTTTAACATTGATTTTAAAGTGGGTGTACAAAGTCAAGAGTTTTGTTATGATGTCTTCATATATGTGTGTATGTACATACAAATGTATGTCGGTATACCAGGCTCTCCTTTAGCCCCTGCTGATCTTTGCTGCCCCCTCCCCCGATTCCCTTTGACTATATTCCCCTCTGCTTCGTGACATATAGAGGTCACTAACTCTCTCATTTTCTCCCCGTCACTTTAGACTCCACCTTGCTTTTCGTAACGCCCCTTCTAGGTTCATGTCAAACGTTCTATGCATTTAAGCTTAAGTGAGAGGAAACACGTCCCATAAGAAAACAGATGGATCTGAAGATGATTATATTAAATGAAATAAATGTCAATTCTTAACAATGAGAATTCTCCCAAGTATCATTAGATTTGCATTCTGAAGAGTCCCTCTGGTGTCTGGACCGGAAGTTTACTCTCCTCTCTGCCACCTCCATCCCCACCCTCATGCTCTCTCGGCTGCAGCCACTGTACCTCGGTCCACAGAAGGGAAGCTAACGGCAAGCTTTCTTCTCCAGGAGGGAAAGGCACACACTTCGAACCTCGCTGTTCCATTGGCAGGTGTTTATTTTTCCAGGATGACCGAAACGTGCTTTCAGAAATTGCCAGGGGTTGCTAGGCAGACTTCAACAAACACAGAGGCCATCGCTGGCCTGCCGCCTGGCAGGTTTCTCGAGCCAAGTGATTTTTGTGACCCTGGCTCGAGAGGCAGCATGCCCTCTTTCTGTTTGAACCTGGAACCCATGATGCCCTTTGCCAGCTATCCCGTGGGCATTCTGAGGCAGTTGTGAAGTTGAGGTTAGTTCCCAGGGGGCCAGTTGACTGATTTTAAGCAAGGGCACACTGTCATTGTCCAAGATTTCAGGCTAGTTCACTTGGCCCTCTCAAAGGTGACGAGAAACTGTCTAAAGTAAACATGTCTCTGAGCCAGCACTGGCTCTGTTTCCGTGCTGCCCTCCAGGGATCAGTGGCCTGTCACGCTGAGCATTCCCTCAGTCTATCTTCTTCTCTTGCCTCCCTCAGTCTATCTTCTTCTCTTGCCTCCCTCAGTCTATCTTCTTCTCTTGCCTCCCTCAGTCTATCTTCCTCTCTTGCCTCCCTCAGTCTATCTTCCTCTCTTGCCTCCCTCAGTCTATCTTCCTCTCTTGCCTGGCAAGGGAAAAAGATCCTTAGACATCCATATGCAGCCAATTTACCGCAGTGAATTTTCTAGATGAATTTGGAGAGATGCTTAAAATACCTAAGAAATACATTTTTTTCTTCCCTTCTGGATTAGCAATTAAATGTACGAGTGGTGTATCTACAAGTCTGCCCGTTGCTGACTTTGACTGTCTGTGGGTCCGTCTGTTTTGGTTTTACTGCCTCTGAAGCAAGTTCTCCTGAGAACGGCAGCATGCCATTTATTAATGGGTGACAAATGTACACTATTCCCGCAAGCTGGCTGTTTAAAAGATAGCACCGTAAATGTGTTAGTCAGTCCTGCTGAGGGCAGCTTGCTGATGGACAGAACCTGATGCTCATTCTCCCCAGGAGGCAGCCAGAGTGTGAAAGAGAAGGTCACCCTGATCTGTAAGAGGCAGGCTGGCCTATTAGTCTTTATGTGTGCGAGCTGGCGTACTCATTGCTCGGGTGTGGAGGCTAGAGGGAATCGCTGGGCATGTCCGGCTCTATCATTTGCTGACTTATCCCCAAACAGAACCTAGAGCTAGCCTGGCAGTCGGCAAGCCCCTCATCTTCTGGTTTGTGCCGCCCATACAGTGCTAGGTTATAGATGTGCATATAGCCCTTTTCGTTCCCCTCCCTCCCTCTAATCTAAAGGCCATCTACCCAGCCCCAGGGATACCCTTCATCTGAGTTAAGATTCTCCACAGTACAGCCCCAGAATTTGCTCCTCTGTGTTTCCTCCCAGGGAATGACTCTAACAGCTTCTAGTACGAAGGGCCGAAGGGTTTCGCAGCCGATGTTCCTTATCTGAGTAGTCATTGCACAGACACGAGGCCAGGACAATGGCAGCAAGGACAGATGACCTCTGTGTGAACTTAACATCCCTCCCTCTTTTTATTTAGTCTCTTGTGTCTGGAACATTCTGATGGAGAACAACAGACAAGCTAGGCATGTTTCCCTTCATGGAACTTCCCAGTCATCACAGCAAGTGTGACAGAAGCAGCCGGGGGAATCCCATACAGCAAGTGACATGTGACATGCGAGCTTGGGTGGCATATTTTAGGTTTTTCAAGACAGGGTTTCTGCTTGTAGCCCTGGCTGTCCTGGAACTCGCTCTCTAGACCAGGCTTGCTTTGAACTCAGATCTACCTGTCTTTGTCACTGGACTGCTGTCATGCTCTTCTGGTTTTCGGGTTTGTTTTTTAAAACAACTACCACAGTCCGTTTTAAGGATCTATGCGCTGCTTGTAAATGCAACTGAGAAACGTTTCTTTTCGCACGTTAATTTTTCTGTTTGGATAAGTAGCTCCATCTCCTTTTAGCGTTTATAATCATCAGGGGGAAGTGAAGTACAGGAAAAGTAGATGGTAGGAATAAAGGGCGGAGAAGGGAGAAACCCTCGCCACAGGGTTCTGTATGCCCCTTGAAGTCCTCTTTCTCATTGCCTGCCTGAGACTTGTGTGCGCAGGGATGCATCGTGTTAGTGGTTCACTCTGCCAGCTAGGCCGCTCTCTGCTTGGTTTTCCGTGACATCAGCCTTTCTTGCTTCTAGACACTTTCCTATCTCAGGATAGGATGCAAAGGGCTATCCTCCACTCTCAGATGGTTTCTCCCATTGTGCCCCTCATACTTTGGTTCCCGTGTCCTCAGAGAGAGGTAAGACTTGCATGCCAACAGTCAGCTGGGGATTCTCTGTAGCTCCCTTTGGTCCCACCTTTGAAGGGCTGATCCTGTTGTTGATGTGACTGATGTGACCTACTGATTTTTTTTAACGTGTTGTCAATTGTAATAAGCTGCATCTGGTAGTTTTATTCAGAACCCTCCAGCTTCCCCCAGCACTGTAGAATGCTGCTGTTTTCTCAAGCCCCGATCTTGCACATTCTCGAGCCTTATTTTAATTAGAACGTGTTTTGGGAAAAACACAAGATGCCGTCAACTGCTTTAAAAGACACAAAGCTGGGCATTATGATTCGCAAGTCTAATTCTAGTCCTTGGAAGGCAGGGACAAAAGTATTATCAGCCTGAGGTACATAAAGAGTTCTGGGGTCAGCCTGGTCTACAGAGTGTGAGATTGTGTGTTCAAGAAAAAAAACTAAGCAGGTCAACAGCTTTACTCTTCAGAGAAAACCACTGGCTCATTAGCAAGAATGCAGACAACTTGACAGAGACCCTCTCCTCTGGGAGAGGTAGAGCCCAGATGAGGTCCACTGCTGTGGGAGGGAGAGAGGGAGGGAGTCTATTTTCATATCTAATGAAATAGACTTTCAACCAAAAGTAATCAAAAGAGACAGGGAAGAACATGCCATACTCATCAAAGGAAAAAAATCCAAGAGTAAATCTCAATTCTGAACTTCTATGCCTAAATGCAAGGTCACCCACATTCATCAAAAGAAACATTACTAAAGCTTACATCACTCATCAAACCCCACACGTTAATAGTGGATGATCTCAGCACTACACTCTTACCAATGGACAGGTTGTCAAGATAGAAATTAAACAGAGAAATAATAAAACTAACAGGTTATGATTCAAATGGATCTAATAGTTATCTACAGAACATTTCACCCAAATACAAAAGAATATACTTTCTTCTCAGCAACTCATGGAAAGTTCTCCAAAATTGTCCATATCAATTGTCACAAATCAAACCTCAACAGATACAAAAAGATTGAAATAACCCCATGCTTCTTATCCGATCCCATGGATTAAAGCTGGACTTCAACAATAACAGAAACAACAGAAAGCCTACATACTCATGGAAACTGAATAACTCTCTACTCAATGATCACTGGGTCAGGGAAGAAATTAAAGACTTTCTAGAATTCGATGAAAATAAAGGCTCAACATATCCAAACTTCTGGGACACTATGAAAACAATGCTAAGCGGAAAAGTTCATACCACTAAGTGCCCTCATGAGGAAATTGGAGAGTTCTCATTCTAATGAATTTAAAGTACATCTGAAGGCCCTAGAAAAAAAAGAAGCAAACACACCCAGGGGGAGTAGAAAGCAGGAAATAATCAAACTCAGAGGTGAAGGCCATCAATTAGAAACAAAGGGAACAATACAAAGAATCAATGAAACAAAGAACTGGTTCTTTGAGAAAATCAACAATCTAGACATACCCTTAGCCAAACTAACTAAAAGGCAGAGAGACAGTATCCAAATAACAAAATAAGAAATGAAAAGGGAGATATAACAACGGAGACTGAGGAAACTCAAAGAATAGTTAGTTAGCTCTTATTTCAAAGTCTCGTACTCCACAAAATTGGAAAATCTAAATGAAATGGATGATTTTTCTAGACAGACACCACTTACCAAAGCAACATCACTCTCAGGTACACTATCCAGTCCTATTACTCCTAAGGAAATAGAAGAAGTCATTAAAAGTCTCCCAACCAAAAACCATCCTGGGCCAGATGATTTTAGCGCAGAATTCTAACAGATAATTCAAAGAAGAGCTGATGCCAATTCTCCTCAAACTTTTCCATAAAATAGAAACGGAAGAAACACTGTCAAACTCATCTTCTGAGACGATAGTCACCTTGGTATCTAAACCACAAAAAGACTCAGCAGAGAAAGAATTTCAGACGTATTTCCCTTGTGAACACTGATGCAAAAATACTCAATAAAATACTTGCAAACAGAATCCAGGAACACATCAAAGATATTATCCATCAAGATCAAGTAGGCTTCATACCAGGGATGTTGGGGTGGTTCAATATACAAAAATCTATCAAGGTAATCCACCATATAAAAAACTTAAAGAAAAAAAATCATGTAATTATCTCACTAGATGCTGAAAAACCCTTTGATACAATGTAACACCCCTTCGTATAAAGGTATTAGGGAACACAGAGATACAGGGCACATACCTAAACATAATGAAAGCAATATACATCAATCCAATAGCCAACATCATGCTAAATGGAGAGAAAGTTAAAGCATTTCCATTAAGATCAGGGATAAAATAAGGCTGTCTACTCTCTTCAGATCTCTTCAACATAGTACTTGAAGTTCTACTAGAGCAATAAGACAACTAAAGTTGATCAGGGAGTTACTAACTGGAAGGGAAGAAGTCAAGGTATTGCTATTTGCAGATGATATGATAGTATATATAAGTGACTATAACTGATGAACACCTTTAACATAGTTAAATTAATTCAACAAAATTAACTCAACAAAATCGGTAGCCCTCTTCCACACAATCAATAAACTGGCTTAGAAAGAAGTTAGGGAAAAACAGTACATTTTACAGTAGCCACAAATAATGAAATACCTTGGTATAACTCGAACCAAGCAAGTGAAAGACCTGTATAAGTACTTCAAGATTCTGCAGAAAGAAACTGGGGAAGATATAAAAGATCTCCCTTCCTCATGGATCAGCAAGATTAACATAGTGAAAATGGCCATCTTACCAAAAGCAATCTACAGATTCAGTGCAATCCCCATCCAAATTGCAATACAATTCTTCACAATTATCTTGAAAGACAATTCTCAAATTCACTGTCCCTGCCTTCAAGCTGTACTACAGAGCAATAGTAATGAAAACTGCATGATGTTGGTATAGAGACAGACAGGTAGTTCCATGGAATTGAATCAAAGGCCCAGAAATAAACCCACAGACACTTGATTTTTGACAAAGAACCCAAAACTATACAATGGAAAATGGAGAAGCATCTTTAACAATTGCTGCTGGTTAAACTCAATGTCTGCATGTAGAAGAATGCAAAGAGATCCATATTTATCATCCTGCACAAAACTTAAGTCCAAATGGATCAAATACCTCAACATAAAACGAGACACACTTAATCGAATAGAAAAGAAAGTGGGGAATAGTCTTGAACTCACTGGTACAGGAGACAACTTCCGGAACAGCACACCCATGGGGACCTTATGAAACTCAAAAGCTTCTGCAAGTCAGAGGACACCACCACAGGACAAAATGACAGATTTAGCAAAGATCTTCACTAATCCTACATCTGACAGAGGGCTAAAATCCAAAATATATAAAGAGCTCAGGAAGTTAGACACTGACAATCCAAATAACCCAGCTAAAAAATGGGGGTGGGGCAGAGCTAAACGGAGTTCTCAACAGAAGAATCTTGAATGACCGAGAAGAAATGTTTAATGCCCTTAGTCATCAGGGAAATACAAATCAAAATGATTGATTACACTGCTCAGAATGGCTAAGATTAAAAACTCAAGTGACAGCACATGCTGGTGAGGTTGTGGAGTAAAGGGAACCCTCTTCCATTGCTGGTGGGAATGCAAACTTGTACAACCACTCTGGAAATCAATTTGGCAGCTTCTCAGAAGATTGGGACTAGCTATACCACTCCTGGGCCTATATCCAAAAGATGCTCCACCATCCTACAAGGACACTTGCTTAACTATGTTCGTAGCTTTATTTGTAATAACCAGAAACTGGAAACAACCCAGATGTCTCTCAACTGAAGAATGGATACAGAAAATATGGTATATCTACACAATGGGATACTACTCAGCCATTAAAAACAAAGATTTCACAGGCAAATGGATGGAACTAGACATAACCTGAGAGAGGTAACCCAGACTCAAGAAGACATGCATGGAATATACTCACTTATAAGTGGATATTAGCCATAAAGTACAGGATAACCATGTTATAATCAACAGACCCCAAGAAACCAAATAACAAAGAGGGCACAAGGGAGGATGGTTGAATTTTTTTTCAGAAGGGAAAACAAAATAGATATTGGAGGCTGATGGAAGGAGAGAAGAGAGGATGGGGGAGAGAATCAGGGCGAGAGATAGAGATCGTATGTAGGGAGAGCAGGGGAGAGAGAAAGGAGATCATCTGGTGAGGGCCAATCTCTAGAACTTACCAGAGACCTGGGATGAGGAGAGGCCCCAGGGGGTCTAAGGGGACAACTCTAGCTGAGATTCCTAACAGTTGGGGATATGGATTCTGAAGTGGCCACTTCGTAGAGCCAAGCAGGACTCTTAGTGGGAGGATAAGGACAGCAACCCACCCACAAAGCCTTCCATCCAAAATGTGTCCTGTTTACAAGATGTGCAGGGACGAAGATAGAGCAAAGTCAGAGGGAATGACCAGCCATTGACTGCCCCAAGTTGAGATCCCACCCATGGGCAAGAACCAATCTCTGGCACTATTGATGATACTCCATTATGCTTGCAGACAGGAGTTTAGCATCATTGTCCTCTGACAGACTCCACCTAACAGCCAATGGAAAGTGATGCAGAGACTCACACCCCAAAACATTAGATGGAACTCGGAGAGTCTCACAGAATAGTTGAGAGAAAGACTCAGGGACCCAAACAGGAAAAGGACTCCACAGGAAGACTAACGGAGTCAACTAACCTAGACCTTTGGGTGCTTCCAGAGACGGAATCACCACCCCAAGAGTGAGCATGGGCTGGACCTAGGCCCCCTGCACATATGTAGCAGAGGAACAGCTTGGTCCTCATATAGATTTTCCAAGCAACTGGAGCAGAGGCTGTCTCTGAGCCTGTTGCCTACCTGCTTGCCTGTGGATCCAGCACCTCTAAATGGACAGCTTGTCTGGCCTCAGTGGGAGAAGATGTGCCTACTCCCATAGCAACTTGATGTACTGGGTGAGAGAGTATGGGGGATGTAGGAGTGGAAGGCATGGGGGATTTGACACCAAGGGGGGTGTCTTCCCATTCTAAGGGGAATGGGGGAAAGAGTTACATGAGGGGGTACTGGGAGGAGAGGAAAGGCTGATATTGGTTTGTAAAGTGAAAAAAAATAATTTAAAATTTTTAAAAAAGACTGAAGACTGAATATATATACACAAATACCTAGGCCATATAGCTAGGGTTGTTCCCTGACTAGCTACTAATTTTAAAACAACCCATTTATACTAACCTACATTCTGTCATGTGGCTGGTTACCTGGACTAACCAGGAGACTCCTCCTGCACCTGGCTCTATCCAGAATTCTACCTCTGGGACATCCCACCTTCTATTCTACACTTTCCTATAGGGCCATAGGCTTCTTTATTGAAAGGTGATACATCCATACAGTACACAGAGATTCTCTCTACATTTCTCTTTGCTCTCATCTTTACCTGTAGTTAGCTGCATCGTGAATATTTGTATCACAGGATTTCAGTAGGGCTTGACTTATGACCCCATAATTGGCAAGCAGGACTCCGAGTAGAAGGCTATATGGCCCTGGCCATGCTGAGGAGAGCTTTGGAAGATTTGCCAACACCAAAGGCCAAGTCTCTTTTCTTTAGGCTTAGTAAAATACTCTAGCCATACCAACCAGCCAGGCAAAGCATCCTGCTTCCACACACATCTCTTCAAGAGGATGAGAGACAAAAGAGAGGTCATCAGGCATGGCTAGTGAGGATGGAGAGGCCAGCATTTTATTCTTGTTTTATGCCCTCTGTGTGACAGCATGCTTCTGTAAAACTAGAGAGGAGGAGCTCTCCCGTGGTTTAGCAGAGGGTAGGAGGTGCCATCGATGGTGCTGGGCTGGAGCTCTTCTCCAGCCCTGGGTGAGTTGGGTACAACATCTGCTGATGTGTGATATCCAATGCTTCTGTCCTGAAAGACCTGGGACATTTTGGTTTTCCATGAAACAGGCAGTAGAAGCCTTCCTGGGTAGCTTTTCAAAGTGTGCACATGAGTCTCTATTACAGAGGAGCATCTGCAGACCTTCTCCAAGAGGCACCAGCGAGGCAGTGGGAAGCGCTTCCAAGTGAGTCTCCTGAAACCAATCTGGCTTTTTCACGTGTGAGCCCGTGAGCTCCTCTACCAGGCTGTAATGCCATTTCTCTTCTCATCTTGTATACACTGGAAAACCAGTACCAGGAGTCTTGGCACTTGAGGCTGGAGCCAGGTGATCTGGTTTCTGGGACTAAGCCATCACCCCCATATTAAGTACCCTGCCCCCTAACATTGCAAGGAGTCACTTTCAATATTTTTTTGAACGTATAAGTATGTGGTGTGTGCAGGTTACCATGTGTGGGGGACTGTGTTTGTGCGTGCATGCGTGTGCAAATCTCTGTGGATGTGTGGAGGTCTGAGGTTGACACCGGGCTTCTTCCTTGAGCACTTCCTATTTTAGATATGACCCAGGGTCTGGTCTGTCTCCGAGTCTGGAGCATTTTGGCTTGTCTGGCTAGGCAGCTTGCTTCAGGGATCCTCTTCCTGTACTTCCAACATGCTAGGATTACAAGCAGGCTATCCCACCCATCTGACTCTCACTGTGGGTTCTGGGGATCTGAACTAAGGTCCTCACATGCTGCCTGTGCCCTGGTCTACTCGCCGCCAGACCCTTGGAGGTTGGAGGTGAGGTAGTGTGGAATCAATGCCACAGACTCTGGGAGCAGTTGAGAAACGCAGCAGCAAGCTCCTTTAATACCCTCTACTTGTGCCCCATTGGTCCCAAGAAAGCATCTCTTCTAAACAGCAGTTCCTGATGGGCTGGCATTGTCTGCAACAGCAATCCCCGATCTCTCAGGCAGTCTGCAATTAGGTCCCTCTGCAGCAGATGTCATTGTGGCTGTGTGGTCCCCCCAGGGATTATATAGAGGTGGCACTGCCATTCCTCCTATGCTTACACTTGTGTGGAATTCTTTTTAAATACTTTTTGACTTTTAAAGTAACACACAGACACAGACACACACACACACACACAAATACTCTGCATCCCAATCTACTATATACCTACTCAAGAATATGAAATAAATTCATAAGATAATACAATGTATCAATCCAGTCCCTTTCTGTAAGTCTCCTATTTCACTAGTATGGTTGGCTAGTACCCACTCAATGGTCTGGAGGGGTTTGGAGGAATAAGAAGGCTACCTCTTCCCATCCCTTCCCACCATGCAGTATCTGTATCCATCCCATTCCATGGCACTGGAGTTTCCTAAGTTGTAAGTCCAGTTGGTTGTGGGATGTGCTGTTACTTTCCAGTTCCAATCAACTGCCTCTGAGATTCAGATGCTTTCCTTCATTAGAGTATATTTCCAACATGGGCAGTAACTAGAATTTTCTGGCTTCTTAGCTCAGCAAATATGTGGGAAAGAGATTCCAGAGGGCAGAGCTGGAAGCATCAGTGGCAGAGTCCATGTTTCCACGTGCCTGATGAGCCGGGCGACACTAGGGACTTCAGTCCCACAAGTACAGCCTTGTCTCGTCCCAGGGGTTAGCCACGGGTCATTGCCTTGTCTGGCTCTTAATGGCTGAAGTGGGCCCTAGTGAGGCTCTGAAGCTTTACTGAAATAGTTGCATATGGCTAAATGTGTCGTGTTTATTTCTGCTTCTACTACTATACGCCATATCCATTCTTCTCGATGCTTATAACTTCTGTTCGGCTAATTTCCACTTCTTCACGTGCCTTTTCCTTTTAAAATTAGCCTGGACCTCTTCTTGTTCAAAATAAATAAATGAGCCAAGAGATTCCCCAGCAGGAAGAGCTGAAGTCACCAGTTCCTGAAAATGCACAAGCCATAAAAATGTCCTCAAGACACGGCTTGGGCACTGGTGGAGTGTACCAGTTTTGAGAGGTCCCATCTTACTTACAGCAGCATACAAATTGCTTTCGTGAGGAATGCCTCCCTTGGATGTTTTCCAGGCTGGACTGACTGTGGTCAGGCTCTAAGCTTTGTCTGGGAGTTGGATTGAAGCCAGGCTTGGCTCTTAAAGGAGACTTTGGCTTTCTCTAGGGGAGGTGAGTTCTCTGTCTTGTCTCTGTTTTGGCACCAGACCATTTGTCTACACTGAGAGATGGAGCAGAGAAGACGCATCACACAATGGAGTTGCGGGTGGAGGTCATTGTCCCCAGCAGCACCGTGGGGACTTCGTTTGGGGAGCCCTGGGTAGATTGCTCACAACCCTGCCTCTGTTCGTCCTTCTGTCCTGCTTGAGTGACCTGCGGATAACTTGCTGGCCTGTGTGCTGTGTCCACGTGGGATCCTCTGTTTATTCTAGAGAGGCAGGAGTCCCGGTAACCATCCCAGCCCTGGGGTAGGAAATTCCACAGTCCGCTCCTGCTCCCAGCTTCTTTTTTTCTCTTTTTATTTTCCTCCCAAGACTCTGAGACTCTGTTTGAAGCTTTTGTTTTGTCCGTGCACTCACGTTGAACCACCGATCCAGGCAGCCTACACTTTGAAGACTCCAGTCTCCTTTTTTATCTGCTGACTGAAGTAGCAGAGGTTATCCCCCAGAGTAAGCAAAGGCCATGATGTGCAGGAGCTAGGATCCACAGCTTTCTATATACTCTGAAATCTTGTTCTAGGTTTGCCAAAGGTAGGCTTAACTAAGATAAGAGTGACTTTTCCTGGCCAGCAAGATGTGGGGGTGCACATGCCTGCAAACCTGCTGGCCCATGTTCGATCCCTTGCACCCACGTGGTAGACACAGAGAACCAACTCCCACAAGCTGCCCTCTGACTGCTACATAGGTGATGGGACTTAGCTCCCTCTCACAAAGGTGTCGGAAAAACATATAAGATTTTTCTGCTAGGCAGGGGTGGCGCACGCCTTTAGTCCCAGCACTTGGGAGACAGAGGCAGGTGGATCTCTGAGTTTGAGGCTATTGTGGCCTACGGAGTGAGTTCTAGGACAGCCAGGGCTACACAGAGAAACCCTGTATAGAAAAAAAAAAAATAATAAAACAAGAAATTTTTTCTTTTTTTTTCCAATGGATAACTCCATTTTATTTTTAGTTTCAGCTTTTTTCTTTGTTTGTTTGTTTATTGTATATTTTATTAATTTATAATACAGATGTCATCCCCTTTCCCCATTTGATCATCCCAATAAGCCCTTAGAAACAGTGATCACAGGAGTGTTCATGTAATTGAGTTTAGTGTCTTGTTTTTTCTTTGACTATTTGTGTTTATTGTCTTGCTTGTTCCTTGACTATTTGCATCTAGTGTATTGGTAGACCCTCAACCTAGAACTGACCTTAATACATGCATGTATTCAAATGGTATAAAAGACTTTTTTTCTTTGAAGCGACAGGATTAAGATGGTTCAAGCTAGTGGTCATTGCTCAGTAGGAACGACTGTTGTGGGTAGTTTAAAAACAAGCTACCTTATGCCCGTGACCACGCCCAAGCTCTGGCCCCTCCCAGCTCCTTTTTGTTTCTCCTGAGATTGCCACCGCCAGCCCTAACTTGAGACCTGAATCCAAGGATGGGTCACACACACTCAGCTTGTCGCTTTACAGCTTGCCTTCTGTGGCACAATTGCTGGGTGCAAATACCTCCCGCCTGGAGAAGCATACCCTTACCAATGGGTTATCTCCATTTCTCCCTGTGCCCTAACCTTAGTGGCTTGTATCAGCTAACCCTTGACAACATCCTTGGCCATCTGCCTGTAGCGGAGGCTGCAGGCCCTAGCTGCCCCAAGGTCTTAGATGATTGCAGCATCCTCTTTGCTCCAAAGCATGGCAGAAAAGCCCCTCTTTCTTTCCCTGAGTCTCCTTTTCCTCTTGGGACATGGGAGTCCCACCTGTACCTTCTTTCCAGCAATTGCCCACCCCTTCCTTCTTTATTGACAAGTCAAGAACCAATTGGGGAACAAGACCTTAGCACCTGACCGCATTAAAATGGAGGGAGCCACCAGGTGGTCGCCAAGTTCAGGAATTATGACAGAATGTGTATTTAAGACTCTATATTCGGTAGTTCAGAGGAGAGCAGTGTGGGGCTTGCCTTGTCCTACACTAGGGAGCTTTCATAGCTGTGGATACCCTCCTTGACCCTCTGAACTCGAGGTCTAACCTAGACAAGCAGACACCACTACCCTGTGAGCTCTGAGTGTGTCAATCTCTGAAAGCCACTGAAACAAACCTCAGGACGAGGATTTGTCATGAGCTTGGAGAAGTAGATGTTGGATCTCATGAGCCCGTAGCTATCTGCGGTGCTGCGTGAGTATAGGAACCCGCAGATTGTGAGTGTTATTCTGAGCTGGTAACCGGGGCTCCAAACCAGGAACCCCAGGTTTTCTTCTGTGTATGAGTGACTTAGAGCGAAGCAGAACAGAAAGTTCCTGTTTTCACACAGCACATAGGCGCACGACCACGTGGTAGCAGAAGGGTAGCCTGCATCCAGTCATCTTCATGGTGGATTTTAATGTGCCCATCGTAGGTATTCAGAGAATGACTTTTTTTTTTTTTTTTTTCCGGGCTTGGAATTTTAAGCATTAGCCGCCAAAATAAATAAATAATAAATAGCCAATTTAAAAATGTCTAGAGATTACTCTGTCTAGAGATAATTTGAAAAGAAATTTTATATAGGTATAAAATGTCAAAGTTTGGAAGGAACCTTAGAATACTGCTTTATTAGACATTTTTTGTTTCAGGGTTTGGAGGGAGAAGAGTGGATAAAATTGTTACTGTCTGGTGGCTTCTTGCTCTCTTTTTTTTTTTTAAACTTTATTTCAGATTTCTTAAGCACATCCTACTCATTGATGGGGACGATGGTTATGATGATGATACTGATGATGATGGTGTGATGGTGATTATGATGATGGTGATGCACCTTGCCTAAAACAGTGCACAGTGAGCTCTTCTTTTCTTAAATTTCTTTGTTGTTATTTCTAATTCAAAACCAAAAAGATAGAAATAAAAAATAAAAAAAAAAAAAAGTCTGTACACATTGCTGAATTGTTTCCTCCATACTGTGTTATGCTAGAATATTTTTGGCATGCAAAAGTAAGAGTTTTAACCTTGAAAGCGGAATCATTCAGAAAACAAATTTGTGCCTGGCCACTTTTGACTAACCATGGATTAAGTTTTATAAAGCCAATGGGACGGTGGCTTTTAAAAGCCGGCCTTCTGCAACATGTGTGGACTGTCTAGTTGACGTGAATCAAGGTTGATGGATGATGACGGCTGCCAGAGTGGCTTTCCTAGGAGGAGGTGTCCATCATCTCGAGCTGGGAGGAGACAACACTGCCCTGGGGTTGGCCAAGTAGGCAGAAATACTTCAGGGATTCATGGTGTTCTCTCCAAAATTCCAAGGCTGTTCCATCCTCTTAGCGACCTGGTTTGTTTTCAGTTCTTTCTGAAACTGTGCCCTGCTGATAGGACAATTATTCAATAATCACATCCACGTAGAGGCAGAACACTTAAGACCATCCCAGCCCCGTGGTGGGTGTCGGGCTGTAGACTTTTATTCTGAAGAGGAAGCTGATTTCTATGAGAATGTGACTCTGTGTCTTCAGAATATCCGAAGCCTGAGGTCTAAAGGGAGCATGGAAACTGGAGCCCGCTGGTCTGGTTTTTCTGTAGACGCCGCAACTACGGGTCTTATTTGCTGCAGTGTCCTGTGTGTCCGTTGACAAGGAAGCTGTTTTGCATTGTCTTAGCATGAGTATGTGTGCGAGCGTGTATGCTATTCGTACATACGGTTGCACACACACACACGTGTGTGTGTGTGTGTGTGTGTGTGTGTGTGTAGCTGGCGCACACTTTGCATTGGAGCATTACGTCAGCTTCGTCTTCCAGGACTTTCTGGTCCTCTCACTGATCTGAGAACGCATGGCTCTATCGCTTGCTTCATGTTTTCATGACCAGGGGAGGGAGGAAAGAAAACGTGCCTCCCCAGTCCTCGCCTCGTCCGTCGTCTACTGAGACGCCTTCAAAACTTAGTAAACTGCACACAATCCCAACGGCATGACTGTTGTGACTTCTAAGGTCAAACATCGATTGACCATGTATGTTGAGCTTTTATTTTTATTATTTTATTTTGGATACAGAGCCTTGTTAGGTAGTTCCAGCTAGCCTTGGACTGTGTAGGCCAGGTTGGCCTTGAACTCAAGATCATGCTGCATTGTTTTTTCTTTTTTCCAGTGCTGGTGTTACAGGTGTCTGCCAAGGTGACTGATCACTGTGCGAATGAGAGGTAGAGACCCACCTGGGGTTGGCAAAGCATTAGAGACTCCATTGCAGCCTTGTGTATCTTATTAGAGGTATTATTGTCAAGTTGGGCCGTTGGCTGTTCCTTGAATGTAACTTAGACTTTCTCATAAGCTTATAGGCTTCGTCTGATCCCAGTCTTGTCTACTGACAAACTCTTATTTTTAAAAATGATTCGCTTTGAATTTGAGGTGAGTCCCGTTATGCAGACCAGCCTGGCTCCGAACCCATGGATTAGCTCAGGCTGAGCTTGAACTCATGCTGTCTTCCTTCCTGGCCTCCTGATTGCTCCTTAGCAATGCACTTGGCACACTGCGTTGTTTTTGAATGCCCGCCTCAGCTGCCCTCATCCGGCAGGTCTGTGACTGGAGGGTCTGGAAACCCTCCTGGGATGTGCTCAGGGCCTCCAGTGTCACTTGGTAGAGCCCTGGGTCACGTGTGGCATTCTTGTATTATCAAATGTCCCTGGTCATTTTCTCTTCCGCTTTCTGGCTAGGATCCTATGCAAGAGCGCTCATTAAATTTCATCTCAAGATGGGTACATTTGGGTAACAGAGCTCTAAGCTCACACTTCAGGTCGTTGTTAGCAGGCCCTCTTCCGGGAAGATGGGAAATCAGGATTCCGTCATCCTTAGTGGATTAAGTGTATTTCCAGTTAATTTTGCTTAGTGTTACACAGAATCCAACAACACAGAAACCCCATGCCATCTTGGTATCACCCCCCTTCATCTGCACGGCACTCTCACCTGCTCACAACCCCCTTCACAGCTGGACAAAGAGTACAGTCCCCTTGTTAAGCTTTCAATCTGACATGTCCTTCAGAGGTTCACGTGGTGCCCCGGCTGACAGTGCTGTCCAGGAAGGTTCTGAAACACCTTGAGTGTCCTACTTAGTTGAAATAAGTCACTGGGGACCCTTCTGGAAAGCCCTGCTTCCTTTGTGACTCCCTGCTTCCTGGTTTCCCATAATATGAAGAATCCTGTCAGTTACTCCTGGTGCCATAACCGGGTTGTCCACTCTGCCTTTCCTTCCACCGTGGGCTGAGATCTTCTGAAACCATGAACCAAAGTCTTTCCTTGCTGCCATCATTTCTGGCAGGTCTTCACAGTGATTCTGGGTAACCATGGTAATCCACCAGGTAATCGAAGGTACCAGCATCCCAAATGACCTTTGTAACATGACAGTGTTCAGTATGTCTTTTTTGCTTTAATCTTTGTTGTTGACCTAGAGAGTCAGTTGGGGGTTCAGGTGTATTTGGGGCCAATGGTTTTGTTTCCTGCATGGGGTAGGACAGAGCCTAGGGCAAGGGAGGGGTTTGTTCGTTGGTCGTAGCCAGGTACTAGTGCTATATTTTAAGGGTGTGTGACTTCTTAAGGAATCCTATGTTGACTGTGTTCTGAGTCTCTTAAGCTCTCTCATGCCTGACCTAGCCTCTCCCTCCTCATTGGATTCAGAAGCCCAATCTACGTGCTTTCTACCCAGGTATTAGAAATAACATTTAAAGAGCGCAGGCATTCTCCCCTCTCCCAGGAGCATGACGGGAGATGTAATGGAGAGCTCTGGTCTTGTTGGTCACTGTCAAAGCCCCAGCCCTGACTACAGAAGTATAGCCCGATCTGAAGTGCAAGTCCAGGCTGCGCGGTTCATGACAGTCTGATCGTGTCCATCTGCTTTCCATTGTCTGGAGTCTGTTAAGTGAGTTGTCAGCACCCACAGTGTTTGGCTTCAGTCATCAAAATGGAAGTATAGAGTTACCTGCATATTCTGTGTTCACGTTTACTAAGTTGCTGGCAGACTTTCCTTCTGCAAAGACTATGACTCGAGTGAGTTTATGTTACATAATTTCTTTCATAGTGGAAAATAGCTGAAGTCATTGGAAGGTAACTAAGTACTTTAAAATACACTTAAAATTGGATTAAGTGTTATGGAATTTATACTGATTTAAAATCTGATGAAATTTCTAACTTGGAAATAAGTTTTAAGAATAACATTGTGATATTCAAATATAACTTTAGTCCTTGGGAGGGTGTGGAGACGAAGGATTGAGAGTTCAAAATCGTCCTCAGATACATAGCAAGAAGAGGGCTAGCCTTGGCTACATGAGACTCATATCAATCACTAATCAAGAGAGAGTTTTATAGTGTTGCTCATTTGACTAAAGATTGCTTGATAGATGTGTGTGCACGTGTGTGCCTCCTTCATTCAGTGTAGCTGAAGCAGACTTTAGTGAGTGTAGAATTAATCCAACCTGAAAAAAAGAAAACAAAAACAAACAAACAAAAAACCATCAACGTGCCCCAGAAATATTCTGTCAGAATAAGTGAAGCATTCAATAGCTGATATAAAAAATTAGGATTATGAGAGTTTGCAACATACACACACACACACACACACACACACACACATATACATATTATATATATGATTACCTATAGGAATTAAAAATCTTTCAAAGCTTCTTTTGTCTAAGGTAAAAGATAATTACCTATGGAAAACAAAGGACTGAGCACAGAGTCTCATATGTCCCAGACAAGTTCTTTTGAATTCTATCCTTGGCCCCTGGCATTCCATTCTTCAACCCATGAATGAGGCGAACTTTCAGAGGAGTTTAGCATGCCTTCCAGTGATGGAGAGTGAGTGTGTCCTCCGTCTCTTCTCACATTAGCAATCTGAAGCCTAAACTCCCACGGCATGCCTCTCTAGCTACACAACGAAGGGCACCTTTCAGTTTGAATGTGGAAAAGCCTCTTCTTGAAGAGTGAAGAAGATCCACCAGAAATGCTAATTGCCTCAGGTAGACTCTCGTTCTTGATTATCTTTTATTTCCTTTACAGATTTATATTTACTTTTATTCATGGGCGGGAGTGAATGCTGCATTTTGTGCAGGGACCATGGAGGCTGGAAGGAGGGCATCGGACTCCTTGGCGCTGGAGAAGAGTGGTTCTAAGTTTCCTGACACATGGGTGCTGGGAACTGAACTCTGGTCCTCTGAAAGAGCAACAAGTGCCCTCAACCACTGAGCCATCTCTGGGTCTTTGGTGTTAAATGTGAACAGGTGTGACATTGACATAGATTACATCACAGCTTTCCTGCCTCTCGGGCTTTGTCTTTGGAAATGTAGGAAATGCCCATTTTATTGAGTATATTATAATTTCATGTGGTTCACCTTACATGTGTATAAGTGGATTATTATGAGAAAAAATAGACTATTTTTTTTTAAACAATTTGATGAGCAGATGGGGCATAAAACGTTGAACTTCATGAATATGTAGTTGCAGGGTAGAAAACTCAAATGAGGTCGTTACCCATGGCTGAGTACCACAGATGGGAACTTGGGCAATGGCTGTTCGGATGTGTGTTGTCCAGAACAGAGTTGTCTACATCATCAGCCTTCAAGATTTGCTCAGTAAGTTAAGGGAGGAAAAACTCAATTAAAAGGTTTTATTGGAAAGAACAGTTTCTCTCCTACTAGCCACCAGCCCTTGACAGAAACCAGTCCCAGTTCCTTCCCTCCATCTACTTCGGATGACTATTTTATTTCCCTTTCTGAGTGAGGTTCACACATCCTCCCTTGGCTCCTCCTTGTTCCTTAGCTTCTTTGGATCTGTGGGTTGTAGGATGGTTATCCTGTACTTTTTGGCTAGTACACACTTATAAGTGAGTACTACCATACATGTCCTTTTGGGTTTGAGTTACCCCATTCAGGATGGTATTTTCTAGTTCCATCCATTTGCTTGAAATTTTCATGATGTTCTTGTTTTTAATAGCTCAGTAGTATTCCATTGTGTACACGAACCACATTTTCTTTATCCATTCTTCAGTTGAGGGACAGCGACTGGATTGTTTCCAGTTTCTGGTTATTTCAAATAAAGCTGCTACGAACATAGTTGAGCAAGTGTCCTTATGATCTGATTGAGCATCTCTTGGGTCCATGCTCAGGAGTGGTATAGCTGGGTCTTGAGGTAGAACTATTCCCAATTTTCTGAGAAGCTGCCAAATTGATTTTCAAAGTGGTTGTACGAGTTTGCAGTCCTACCAGCTGTGGAGAGGTGTTTCCCCTTGCTCCACATCCTCACCAACATGTTCTATCACTTGAGTTTTTGATCTTAGCCATTCTGATGGGTGTAAAGATGGAACCTCAGAGTCGTTTTGATTTGCATTTTGCAGGGCATTTTCTTAATTAGTGACTGATGGGGGAGGGCCCAGCCCATTGTGGGAGGGGTTAACCCTGGGCTATTGGTCTTGGGTTCTATAAGAAAGCAGGCTGAGCAAACTATGATGAGCAAGCCAGTAAGAAGCATCCCTCCATGGCCTCTGCATCATGACCAGCCTCCAGGGTCCTGCCCTGTGTGAGTTCCTGCCCTCACTGCCTTTGATGGTGATCTGTTATATGGAATTGTGAGTGAAATAAACCCTTTCCTCCCCAAGTTGCTTTTGGGTCACGGTGCTTCATCTCAGCAGTAGTAACTGTGACATACAATAGTCCTCAGTCACCACTTTTAAAAGATCTTCAGAGATTAATCTAGATTCTTAGGTATATATATCATCTGCTTATTTTTGTTCCTTCTAAAATAATGCCACTCCCTGGTGACTAAGCATTCAAACACATGAGCCTGTGGGAGCCATTCTCATTCAAGTCACCACAGAGATTTAAGTGCATCAAATCAATTCTAGTTGAAAGAAAAAAATCTCTAACCTGATAATCCAAAATCATAAATGCTACCAACCAAATATTTGTTGTTGTTTTTGGTGACAGATGCTGTCATGACTCATCTCGGTTGTCAGTCTGAGTCAAAATAAACCCTCTCCTCCTTAAGTTGCTTTTTGTTAAGGCAGTAAAAAAGTAAGAGAGATGCTAAGCTAGAAAATATATATACCAAACAAGCAGCTCTATTGAGGAACAGTCCACCTGTGCTCACAAACAGCTATTTCTCTTTTCCTTCAGGTCCTTAAGGTGGGGAACTTGTCAGTGTTGTTGCCGATGGAGCAGGCTTTGAAGTACGTTGCTATGGCTACCATGATTGCAGCCCAGAGGCCACGTTAAGCTGAGTGGCAGTGATTTGGGGGGTGGGAGGAGCATTTCTTGCCACTCTCAGACATTAGCAGCCCTACCCTACCCTCCTGTATTTTTTAGAGCCTTTATCCTCAGGTGCAGGATTCCCTCGTGGTAGGGATAGAGTTGGGAGTGGGGGATGGGAATCTTCCCTTTTAGGTTCCTGGGATTTAAGAAAGCAGCTTGGTTAGTTGGTTGCCTCTCATAAATATTTTTAAGATCATCTAAAGCAAGAGCAATTTTGATAGCATCTCACTGGCTCCAAGTGCATATGCGTGCATATATATATGATATATATCATATATCATATATATATATCACCTTTTGTGACTGCGAGCCTCACCAGAAGTGTCAAAGTCCCATTTCACTTTAGACTTTTTGGCTAGAGAAAAGGAAGCCCATGATTTTTGATCCATGTTCCCAGTTACAGAGGGATGGAGGGATAGACATAGGTGGTCTGAGAAGATCTCATATAAAACCTGTTTATGGCAGTAGGGTCAACTGGTGTTTTAGTGTTTCATTGCTATGGAGAGATGCCATGACCAAAGCAACTCTTATAAGGACAACATTTGACTGGGGCTGGCTTACAGGTTCAGAGGTTCAGTCCATTATCATCAAGGTGGGAGCATGGCAGCATCCAGGCAGGCATGTTGTAGGAGAAGCTGAAAGTTTTACATCTTGATCCACAGGCAGCAGAAGGAGACTGTGTACCACACTGGGGGTAGTTTGACCACATTAACAACCTCAAAGTCCTCCCCAACAGTGACGCACTGCCTCCAACAAGGCCATACCTCTAATAATGCACTCTCTATGGGCCAAGCAAACATATGATTCTATGGGGGACATACCTATTCAAACCACCACAACTGCATAACCAGATATATCTGTACTTAACATACTTAATAAGATAAAAAAAAATACTGTTAGAATGAACAGAAGTGGTAAGAAGAAAAGGAGTGAGCTGGCACTGGCACTTGCCTCAGAAATATCTGTGACGACCTGGTACTTACAGCCTGGTTTGAAGAGACCTCATCTTTGGAAAATATTGTTCAGATCAGAAATGCATGAAGTGGCAGAGGAAGAAAAGATAGACTTCTGCTTTAGTGACACTGTAGCAATGAGTGCAGAGCTTTGGCTTGATGGCAGTTGTGACATCCCCTCTGGATTATGACCACAGATTTGCAGCCAAGTACTAATGGTGACCAGATTTACAAATGACACAGTAGATATAAGGAGTCCTGGGTAAAGGCGGTGCTCCCCTGGGTAAGGCAGTGCTCCCCAGGGTAAAGGCGGTGCTCCCCAGGTAAGGCGGTGTTCCCAGGGTTAAGGCTATGCTCCCAGGGTAAAGGATGTGCTCCTCAGGCTGTTCACAATGATAGCATTTGTCAAAAGCAGAGTAACTTAAGTTCAGGCTTCATGATAAAATTAATATATGCTCCTCCTGTGATTCTAGGGGAGTCAACTTGAAAATTTTATTTTGATGGGTATGGTGACTCCTTCTTGGGGCATCTGTAGGAGCAAGGCTGGACGAAGGGAAGCAGAATTGAGACACATAAGATAAAGAAGTGTAGTTCTCCTCAGGGGGAGAGGAAGGACAGGTACTTCTAGCCAGACTCGGCCTGTTTGAGTTCGGTTAGGGTTAGGTCCTGCATAGTAGTTTTTCCTTCCTCCTTCTGTTCTTATATCTTTCATTATTTTACTTTTGAGATTATAATATAATTACATTATTTCTTCCCACCAAACCCTCTAGTACATCCCCTCCTTTCTTTTAAATTCATGGCCTCTTTTTCAGTAATTGTTGATATATATACATATATATGATGTATGTATATATATATGTATAAACACACATACGATGTATGCATATACATATATACATATATAATATACATTATTATTACATATATAATACATATGTATATTATATATGTAGTATATTTGAAAAATATTGACATGCTTAGAAGATCAGACATATATATATATCAACACATTAAAATAAATATACCACACATATATATATGCGTGTGTAAGTGTATGTTTTCAGAGCTGACCATTTCATACTGCATAAATAATTAGCATTGCTCTTCCCTAGGGAAGACTATTTCTCCCACTCTCTGCAATCCATAGTTGCCTGTAGTTCGTTGTCTGGGGCTGAGGACTCTCAGTCTTTCCCTTGCCCATGTCCGTGGTTGTCCTTCAGCTAACATTTGGGGGCTCATGTTGGTGAGACTTGATGGTATAGCTTCTGACATCCTAGGAGACACAATCTCACAGCACACTCCCTGGTCCTCTGGTCCTCTGGCCCTTACAGTTTTCTGCCCTCTCTTAGGAAGTAGTTTTGCCCTCTCTCTCCAGGATTTTTAAAAATGAGATGCATTCTCAAGGATAAAAACAACTTTCAAAGGTTTTTTTTTTTTTCTTTCCATCTCCCTCTCCCTCTATCCTTCCTCAATCCTTCCTCCCTCTACCTTTTTAAGACAAAGGTCGGGAGGAGATAGGAGTCTGAAAACTTACTGCACCTGGAAGATCAGATTTGCCTTTCAGTATAAGTTGGGTCTTTTAATTTAGCCTCTGAGGAGATGGCATGGCAGAGTTGACTTAGAGGCAAGCCGGGGCTGAGGAACATTCCTGACCCTTAGCTCCATGGGCCAGGATTAGAGGTCACTTTATGTACCTTTTCTCCCTCCTCCCCCTTCTCTTTGTGTGTGTGTGTGTGTGTGTGCGTGTGTCCATGCACACACATACCAGGTGTTCAGTAACTCCATCCCGGCTTAGTATAAATGACATTTTTAGAACATTATATATTGAACACTGCCAGCAGACAGTTTATACAGAGTCAAGCGTTTTATGGTCTTCCACTTTTTAAGAAAACATAGAAGCGTGCAGACTAGATGTATTTTTTTTATAAAAAAGTTCTCCTGGAAGATTCCCTCCATCTTTTTAGTTTAGTTTGGAAGAGGTCTCCCCTCACTAACAGGGCTCAGATGCCACGGTGTCTTGGGTCAGGTGTACCAACTTATGTAATCAGGAATTTTCAATCTCTCTGTGTCTCTGCCTCTTTGTCTCTCTCTCTCCCTCTCTCTCCCTCTCCCCCCCCCCCCTGTATGTGTGTGAGATCTTTGAACATCACTGAATGAGCTTCGAAGTTAGCTGAAAACATACATGTTCCACTCATTCCCCCAGCCCCAGATGAGTTCAGTGTTTTGAATGTCACCTTTAGGTTTGCCCATGAATGAAGAGTCTTGCAATTCACTGGTCCCACTGGGCTTCCCCACATCCTTTCTGTTCTATGGAAGGTACATTTCATGGAAGACCTTGGTGTAGATGGAGCTGCAATGAAAAGTCTCCCCAAGTAGGAAAACTCAGCTTTATTGATGCTGCTAATCCCTGAGACCAGTGGTCACTCTTATTCACACACATTGCTTGCGTTGGACTGGTTACAGTACCTAGGAATTATGAAAGTAGCTTCCCCCTCCCCACAATGGGTGTGTGCATCTTGTTCAGTATGTTTACGGGTCAGACTGAAGAAGAGTCTAGAAACTGAAGATGGGACTTACCCTGAGTTCTCTTAGCACCCCACGAACCATGGAGCTCTAAGGCAAGATAATGCCTACACATTTACGTGAAGGGTTAATAAACGCCATGTTAGAATTGTATAAATTTTAAAATAAATGAAAACACTTTAGAAAAAGCTGTATGTTATGGAGGGGATAGTTAACAGTGTGTATGATAAAGAAAATCACTTCAGCGCGGTAATGAGCTTGCTTCCGTACTGAGAATGAAACTGCACCTCTGAGAGTATGACAGTAGCTTCCCTAATGTGTATAAAGAAGTAGGTAACTGTTAGTCCAACTAAATGGAAGATTTTAAAATAGTATATAAGGATGTGCTTGCCCTGTGTAAAGTCCCTACAAGAGTTGGTTTTGTGAGAGTGGCGTTTTAGCTTGTAGTAAGTTCTAGAAATTCAGCTTATAAGTTTTAATTAGTAGAGTGACTTGGGTTTGTTCTCTGGAGATTAATATCTAGTCAAACTCGCTGATGCCTGTCATAACTTGTCACTGCTGGTGTTCGGAGAGAAGGATTGGGGGGGGGGGTTCTTGATTTAATTAAAAACTTTTGTGCTCGATAGTATAAATGAAAGCTGTCAACTGTCTTCCTAGGGAAATCCATAAAAATGTACCAAAGGCATGTGGTATGTGCTACAGTTATGTACTGCTTAGATTTCAGAGTCTATAGAACATGAAAAACAGCAGACAGAATCCCCTTTTATGTATGAAAAAAATTCCTTTCATAAAAGTCTTGTTTATTTCATGTGTGTGGTTCTTTTGCCTATAGTTATGTCTGGGTGCCATGTGTGCACAGTGCCCCACTAGGCCAGAGGAGGGTATTGAACCCCAGGAACTAAAGTAATGAGTCACCATGGGAGTGCTGGGAATCGAACCCAGGTCTTCTACATAAGCAGCCAGTGCTCTTATCCACTGAGCCATCTCTTGAGTTCCTTTAGCTGTCCACAGGGAGACTCTCAACAGTCCACACCCACTGCTTTCGTCTGTTCTTTGCCATTGATTGGCTTAGCTCTTGCCATCTGGATTATTGCTATTATATGGCCAGCCAGTTCCCCCTCCTGATGACGTATGCCTATAAAACCTCATTATATTTTAAAGGTGACAGACCAGGGATCATCATGCCTATACTAGGTCTTCTGGACTTGTGGATTCCACCAACTTTGAACTGAAAGATACTTGTAAAAATGACATCTGTTCTGAATAGGACTATTCTTGCTTGTTGTCAATCCATAAACAATACAGATGTTTATAGTACGTTAGGCATAATAAATGACGAATGACTTAATGTGGAAGGTAACTGTGTGTAGATTTTACACAAGTGATGTGCATTTCTGTATCAGAGTCTTGAACATCCGTGAGCTTGGGTGTCTGCGAGGACTCTGGTACCCATTCTTCATGGATACTGAGGGATGGCCAGCGTTTCTGTGTTTGTGGAGCTGCTGGACAGAGCTCTAGGTATAATCATGCCAGACTCAGAGGTTTCATGACTGGCCACGGGTTTTTCTGAACATTTTTATTTATGTAGTGATTTGCAACAGACGAGATTGGAGCTCAGTCTATAGCCATGCTGCTGGGAGTGTGTTGGGGATTGGTTTAGTCAGCTAACAAAACAAATGTGTATTAGATTTGTACACCACAGGGCTGTGCGTTGGTGTTCTGTATAGATTTGTGCTGTCCTTTGTTCAAAGTTTGGCAACTAAAGCCCTGGCCACCTGATGCTAATTTGCTTGCCATTGACAAATCAATTCTTCCCACTCTCTGCATGTGTATTGTTTGTTTGGAACTAGGGGTTGGAACTCTTTGTGGTGTGACAGTTATCCCCAGCCATCCGTGGGTTACTCCACTAATGGCAAATTGAGAAACTGTCTGTTAGCCCTCAGTTACTTCGGTGTTGGTGAGGGAAGGGTCTCAGAATTTGCGATTTCCGAATGGCCTCCTGGTCTGTGGTATCCTTCTCCTCCTTCAGCCTCCAAGCCAGGCAGGCAGGACCGCATGGTCTTGTTTCTGTCTCGACGCAGCCTCATACTCTGCCACACAAATTCTGAATCCTGTTTTCCTCAACTGCAGATAGGTTTCAAATATCATATATGTTTATGAGGTTATTTTATGGAACACATATAAGAAAGGGGTGTATGACAACTATGAATGCAAGAGACAGTGGTGGCTTTGAAGAGCTAGAAGGATGAAAGGAATTTCTTGGTTTAAAATAAAACTAGTAGGACCCACTATGTCCCATTATATATACATAGACATGTGTGTATGTATATGTATGTATATATATATCTGTGTATGTATGTATATATGTGTGTTATGTATTTATAAATATATGTATGTATATGTATGTGTGTATATGTATGTATATATGTGAGTGTATATGTATGTATGAATATATGTATGTATATCTATGTATGTATATATATGTATATGTATGTATATATGCATATGCATGCATGCATATGTATATATGTATATGTGCACATATGTATGTATGTACATATATATGCATATATATTACATTATACACATACATAATGTCCTAGCAAAATAAACATCTTAAGCTTTCAGACAACCCTCCGAAGAGAGTTTACTATTCTTTCCTCATCCCTTGCTTGGCTTCCTTCATGGCAGCGTGAGTAAAACTCTCATTTCCTATATGACACAACCAAGGACACACCCAGCCTCCTTCATGAGGGTAGATTGGTTTTCTATTGACACATGAGCTGTACATGGCAGATGAGCTGCTCTTTCCGAGAAGCAGGCTGTAGGTGGCCCCCATCTGGTAGCCATTGGTTGAGTGTTCAGTGGATTAGAGGAGAAGTTTCCAGTTAGGGAGTCCAGTGTTCCTTTCCTGGCCGGAGAATGCAGATTTCAAGTAAAGTCAGTGTAAACTTCACTTGCCTTGGGTTGATCTCAGGTGCTGATTACTCTGGCCTAGGAGACTCTGGTGAAATAAACATGTTAATAGACTGACTGTTTTGGGTCTGGCACGGGATCCCTTCACCTGCAACATATTATCCTGTAATTGCCGCAAACCTGCAACATATTATCCTGTAATTGCCGCAAACCTGCAAACTGTGTAGTTTTGGGATGCCTCTTCTCTTGTGGCGTACAAATCGGAACTTTGCTGGAGACACGAAATCTATGATGAACATTGCAGACAGGGCTGGGATTGTTTGTGTAGAACTTGATGAGATCGTACTTGCTCATTTTGGTTTAACTTTAGCAGTCTATTTTAGGCTGATAAAATTATGTAAACAGTTTGTTGTAAATCTCTGAAAAATGGTGGAAATTTTCCAAACAGGTGAAAAATTTCCAACGTAAATGGGTACCATCTCTTCCCATCTAGATCTCTCTTCACCCCCACATAAACTGCAGCCCAACAGAGACATGTAATTTCATATTTATTAAGGATCCTTAGCGTATAGAAAAAGGGAACGTTAGTCCTGGGGGATGGAATGTTAACCCTTGTTCATAAAAATTTGAACATGAGCATTTTTTTTATCTGCATTCCTGATACTGTGGACTGGGCCCAAACCCATGGCTGGCTAGGTCATGGGACCTAGGGGGGAGTTTGGCATTCTTATCTTGCCATTATCCTGCTAAGTGGATGTAGTTAGAAACTGCCTCTCTCCTTATCAGTCAGAGAACCTTTTTATTTATTTATTTATTTTGCAGTGAATAGTGATTAATACAGAGACCTACAACTTGCTAGCTTTTAGAGAACAAGAAACAATAGAGTGTACATCTTTACATGGAACTTCTACACCACACACCCTACCCCCAGGGCTCATCCATCATTGTGTAAGAGGAGGCAAAAAAGCTATAAGAGTCAGAAATATCAGGTGTCTGCACTGAAGCAGTATTTGCTGGTCATGGCAGGGCTATGGTCCACGTTAACTCATATAGCAGCTGTGACTGCATGCACACGATCTATACACGGTCAAGCCAGACAGCATCACACTGTCAATGCTGGAGGAGCTTATGAAGTCCCATCCCTAGCTGAGGAGCTCCTGGGAATTGCAGATGGGGAAGGGTGGCTCAGTTTCCTGTTTTCCTCGGGGATGCAGCCCCTGAAAGGCTGTCTAGGCTCTCATAGGTGATCCTCCATGCATACGTCGGCAGCACTAAGAGGACTCAGCGTTTAAACAAGAGAGCACATGAACTTGATAGGGAGGAGGTGATGGGGTAGAGAAGGAATTGGAGGGTTGCCCAAAACACACATGTATATATAAAATTCATAATCAATAGAAAAGTAAGGCCTGGAGAGATGGCTCAGGGGTTAAGAGCATAGACTGCTCTTCCAGAGGTCCTGAGTTCAGTTCCCAGCAACCACATGGTGGCTCACAACCATCTGTAACTGGGACCCAATACCCAGTTGTGGTGTGTCTGAAGATAGCTATAGCGTACTCAAATAAATAAAATAAATAAATCTTTAAAAAAAAATTAGAAAAGTAAAATAAAAAGTACACCTATGAATTAGGAAGTGAAGGCAGGTAGTTTTGTGTATTTGTCACATGCTCTCTCCATATTTTAGTTGCTTCCTAGTGAAAGTTGATAGTCTTAGCAACAATATTTTTTTTGCTGTAAATATTTGTTATCCACCAAATCTGATAGTAGCATCATCACTGAGTTGCGACTTGGTCATTCATACTCAGTAAGTCATGAACACAGTAGGTCTAATTAACAGAAACTTAAAAAGTTACTTATTCATATGGTTACGTTGCAATTCTGGGTGTCAATCTTTGAACATAGCAGAGGACACCAGCTATGGATGTGGTTCAGGACCATATCCATAGCTATCCTGTGATGTATGTGGCCAGTCAGAAACACGTTGGACTTGACTGCTATAGGTGGATTTTTCAAAATCTCTTCTGTTGTCATAACATAGAAGATATATACAGGAGCTAAAATGTATTAGAAAAAAATTCTTTTAAATCTTCATGGTGTGGCCAGGATGTTGCATACTTGTAATCCCAGGAGTCTACAACTTTGAGAGGCTGAGGCAGAAGGGTGGAGAATTTGAAGCCAGCCTGGGCTACATAGCGAAACATTGTCTCAAAAATATAACTTAAGGAATGATTGAATGTTTACAGGAAATTATTCACAATGTGATATTTTTTACTTTGAGTTTGGGTTTGAGGAAGATGGAAATTAACAATATTAAGATTTTAAGAACATAAGCTCTTAGGGGCTCCAGAGATGGCTCAGTTGGTAAAGTGCCTGCCACGCAAGTGTGAGGACCTGAGTTCGAATCCCCAGCACCCAGGTAGAAAGCTGACTATAGTGACCTACATCTGTAACCTCATCTGTAACTTTTTAAAAAAAGATTTATTTTAGTTACATGAGTACACTGTAGCTGTCTTCAGACACACCAGAAGAGGGCATCAAATCCCCATTACAAATGGTCGTGAGTCACCATGTAGTTGCTGGGAATTGAACTCAGGACCTCTGGAAGAGCAGCCTGTGCTCTTAACAGCTGAGCCATCTCTCCAGCTCTGGATCCTTGGACTTTATTGGCCAGAAATTCTTCATACATCGGTGAATTCCAGGCTCCATGAGAGATCCTGTCTCAAGAAATAAGGCAGAAGGGCCAGCAAGTTAGCTCAGCAGGCAGAGGCGCTTGCGGCCAAGTCTGATGACCTGAGTTCGGTCCCAGGATGCAGATGATAGAAACAAAGAGCAAGCTCCTAAAGTTGTCATCTGACCTCCAGACACTCACCACGACTTGCTCACCACCTTTCTCATCCTATGCACATGAGTAAAGTAAACAAAAATATGAAGATTGATGGACAACATTTATTGTTGACCTTTGGCCTCCACAAGCAAGTGGTATATGCCCAGAGTCTATCTTGAACTCACTTTCATTTCTGCCCCCTTCGGTGCAGAGAGCAGTCTTTTTCTTTTTGTCCAAGGTTTTTGTGGCTTGGCATACTTCTGCGTTCTGTAGCTTAGCTGACACAATGGTATTTATAGTTTTATTTCCATAAGAAGCAAGCGGCGTTTTTAGGCCATTTCCCAACTTTGAGGTCGCTTTTCACCCGGCTGAGGACATCAACATCCTCCTGGGGAGAGAGGTGGTCAGAATTAGCCACTTAATCCAATTAGTCCTTGGATGGAAATCGAACATTTTGGACAGGGTATTGACTTACATGTGAACCAAGGCTCACAGCAGGTTTCTGGGAAGTGACTTCCTGGTAATAACTAAATGACCTTAGGAAACACAGGAGACCCTCTTATTAAAGAGAAGTAGGTGCCTCCACCCACTATAAAGCCACACAATTTTCTTTCTTGTCCCATAATTTTAAAGGATACTTTTTTTTTTTTTTATGTTTATAGAAGGTGAGTTGAAGTCAGCAGTTTGTTCTCTGGGTTTTGGCCATGTGTCACGTAGAAACTGGCACAGCAGAAGTCACAGAAACAAACAAACAACCACAGAAGAAAATGTGGAACCATTTTTTTTTTCCTGAAAGTCACTTCAGAAATTGTCTTTTTTTTTCTTCTGAGACTAAGATGGTCATTTTCTTCCTGGGGGCTTCATATAGTAAATTTCTTTTCCCTATCTTCCTGACTTCCCCTCCTCCAGCCCCTCTTTGGTCCATTCCGGAAACCTTTTTGCATAGCTTGCTGTGTACATATCCTTTGAGCTGTTTCTTGTGTTGGAGTCAGTTCCATCTCTGTGGCTCTTCTATGCACTGTGCCTAAGGAGACTGCTTCCTGAACTCCTTCACCCTCCCCCTTCTCCTAGCTTTCCTGATTCCAATTCTATTGGAATACAACTGGCCCTGCCATCCTTGAAGAGACTGAATTAACTGATGAGTTCTTGAGGGGAAACTTCCAACTGTGGAGGCAAAATAAGTTGTTCCATCCTGCTGTAGCTTCTTACCTAATCATCAGTTATCAATACTGACGTGACACTCAGTCCCAGGAGCCTGAAGGTCTTGGTCTGTGCCACGTCTTCAAGTCTATTTGGGACTTATCCATACACGCAGATGGTAGGAGACCTGATCCTTCCTCATAGCACAAGTTGAGACTCAAAGCCTCTCATGTGTCATTTTGAGTCTCCCCTAAGCACTCCTTGCAAGTGAGAGCCAGTCTGCGCCCTTTCTCAGTTAGCTGTCCCCTTTACAGCCGTCAGCATCAGTAAGCATTTACTGGGTCAGGATTCCATCCATCTTCTCAAGTCCTTGCTCAAGCAGTAGATACCACAAATAATTTACATGGATGGCGAATGAGACTGTCTTGCCCCGTATGATGTAGTCAAACTTTGCTGAGAATGGTACCTCACTCCAGGTAGGTAACTAGGTAAGGGCATTATCAGAGTCATTTGCCTAAACCTACCTGGGTCTTGCTGTGTGCTCCTTCGAACTGTGAATGTGTGAACTGGGAAGGTAAGAGAATACTTGCTTGACATCAGGATAAGAGGGAAGGCAAGTATAGTAAAGGGTCGGGTGATTCGAACTGGGTGATGGAAGGATGGGAAGAATCTTTGAGCCAGGAGATGGCTGAAGGTTGAGTGTGAGAAAGTCCCTGGACTGGAACAGTTGGGAAGAGAGACCAGTAGGTTCCCAGGTCCTGAACTGGTGAGGAAGGTAGGGGATATCATCTTCTGGGCAGCTGGAGTAGAGGCAGTTGAAAAGGATAGTATTTTTTTATTTATTCATTTTTTTGAAAAGGTTTGCTGCGATTCTACTCAGGAATATATGTATGTACATAGCCGTATATGGACGTAACAGCAATTAATGGAAAAAAAAAGAGGCCATGAAGTTTGAAGAGAGCCAAGAGGCATATATAGGAGGGATGGGTTGGGAGAAAGGAATGGGATACATGATATAATTATATTACAATTGCAAAACCAAAATTTAAAAAGACAAAAGATTTGCTTTTCTGCTAGGTGGATAGATGTGCACCTTATGTGTGCAGTGCCAATAGAGAACAACAGAGGGCGACAAATCCCCTTCAATAGGAGTTACAGATGGCTGTGTGCTGCCACGTGGGTGCTGGGAACAGAACTCAGGCCCTCAGTAGGAGCAGCAAGTACTCTTAACCACTGAGACATACTTCCTTTTTCATTTTAATCTTCGAAAGACTCCTGTAGAGAGAATTGTTGGGCTTGGTTGACACACTCTGTAACCCCAGAAGTTGAGAGGCTGAGGCATGAAGACTGGAGATTTGAGGCCAGTGTAAGGGAGACCTTGTCTCAAAACAACAAACAAAGAAATAAAACAATCCTCAAAAATAAAATAAAATAAAATAAAATAGCCTCCCCCCACAAACAAACCCACCCAAACCAAAACAACACCAAACCCCAACACCCATAACATAGAATTAATCAAATTAATATTGATGTCAACTTGGTTAATTAACAAAGGTGAGGCAGGCAGGGACCAGGTCTTAGAGGGTGAAGGTGAGAGACTCCCATTTTTCTTCTGGATCAGATTAGTATATAGACCAAGCAAAGACAGTGGGGGCTTGGTTGTTGTTTTGTTGCTTTCAAGTAGAACTCTGTTTCCAAGAAAAACAGCAGTTGGGCCAAGTGACCAGGAAGCACTACAAACAAGTCAGCAGCAGCATACAAGTGACGTTTGACCTTAGCATCATGGACACCGTGGGGCGCTGGAGCATCTGAGAGCCCACTGGCCTAGTGCACAGCAGGCAACTGTTGTCGGTGCCAGCCAAATGCTGCCACAAATTCCTTATGCCGGATCCACTAACATTTCCGGAAAATCAGAGATCTGAATTGCGATGCCAGGTTCTTGGATCTTCAAATGTTGGCCCAATCCCTAACACCCCTGACAGCAGACAGAACCCATGGATAGGCTGCCAGCTTGAGACATTTGCTGAGAACTGTCTGGTGCCTGAATGAAGGAGACCTGCATTAACTCTAAATCCATACTAGTAAATAAGTCTCATCTTGCTCTGCCTGGTCTTTCTGTTGGGGGACCGGATGTCTTGCTCAGAGTAGTTCTTGCCTGTCGGTTTGCTCGGTGTTAGTTTGCTGCAGAGTTAGTTTTCTATTCATGTTACAAAGTGAACAGTCCTGTGGAATTGGCAAGGAAGGCAGGCTGTTTTGTCTCAGGGACTCTGATTCCTTTCGGATTACTTGTTGGCTTCGCTTGTGCTGTCGTCTGTGACTTCTGCCTCGTCATCGACACCTCCACTATTGATGCCTGCTGCCTGTCTTCCCTCACGCTATGTGCTAGGCTCCCTTTGGTTCCATTCCTTCTGCTGGTATTATCTGCATATATGAGTGGGTGGAGCTATAGTGTAAACACTATCGTGGCCCATGGGAAGGCTGACAGGAAATGGAGTGTTATAAAGGGATGCTGTGTTTAGAAGCATTTCATCAGTTTTAATGAAATACAAATGTGGGTGGGGGGGGGAGAGAGAGATGTGTTTCATTTTGGGGGATGGGAGGAAATCTTCATTTAGTATGGCTTAACTCGTAGTTTTGTATTACAAGAGACATGTCTGGTATATAGATGATGGTCTTGGGTGAATTTTATTCAGCGCGAGCATCTCTGATGGTCCTGGTAACAAGCTGGGTTAATTACTTGTTCCTGTACTTTTAGGTCTTGTTTCTGTTAAAATTCTGGAATCAGGGAGAGAACAACACAGACTTGGATACTCTCAATAGATTGAGGGCTTAGAAAAACACATCCCCTCTTCTCCCTCGAGCTTTAAAAAAGATGTTTGCATTGTTTTAAGCTGAGATCATCTGTTGTATCAACACAAAGCTAGAGACATGAAAATAAGACATTTTTTTTTTTTTTTGTACATGTGAAAACCTTATCTGTAAATACAAGTTCTTAATTGAGTCAATATTTTCTCTTGATTCCTGACTCAGATCATGGAGGAGACAAACACCCAGATTGCATGGCCGTCCAAACTGAAGATCGGGGCCAAGTCCAAGAAAGGTAAATTTGGGAGGGTGAGTAGGTACGTTTGAAAAGTGAGCTTCCGGAATTGCTGAAGAAATAAGCCTTGGTTCTGTTCACCTTTATCTTCAAGTGCTTGCGAAACAGCCGTATTTGAGGATGATTTTCATGATTAAAATAAATAAGTGGCTTTGGGGCAGCAGAAAAAGTTTAAAGAATAGTATTACAATAAAAATGTTACTGTAACAGTCTTCACAGTAACCTGTGATCTGAAGGCTGTCTGTCAGATCAGCAGCCATGAGGAGTGGCATAGTCTTGTTTCCCTTGATAGACTTTAAGATGTTTTTTGTTTTGTCTTTTGGTTGTTGTTGGTTTTTTATTTTTTATTTTTGTTCCTTTTATTTGTGCTTTTGTTTTGTCATGGCCTAGATTTAAAAGCTATTGTAAACTGTGCCCTTCTACCATGTGAATGAGCCACAGACTTCCTCCTTTCTCAAATGAATCTTTTCCATCTACATGACTGTATTAGAAAAACTGCACTTTAGATCAAACATTTCCCTGCCTACTGCCTACCCATCGATGGTCGGAGACGGGAGGGGACACTGACTTACTTATCTGGTTTTTTCTGAGATTCTATGGTATTCTCAAATGTGACTTTCCAGTATGCATTTTAAGAATATATATTTTATATGCTTGTATATTAATATTTATTTATATATTATGTATTTATATAAATATATTATAAATATATGAATATAATATAAATACATAGGAATATAATATATACTATATGCATATATATTATATATATGTATATATACATATATATGTATATATGTATATATGTATATATATGTATATACACTATATGTATATATAGTATATATATATAGTATATAAGTATATATTTTCAAATATACTGTAGTTTCAGCAATCCTGCTGTGCATATTTTATGAGGAATACCAAAGTCCATAGCCATCAGAAGAGTAATACAAATGCCACCAAAGAGTCTGACATACAGCATTCCTGCAAGCTGAGCCATGTCCTGTGGTCTGCCCTTTGTCATCTTGCTGCTGTTGAGTTTGTTTTCTTGCTCCATTTTCTGCTACGGTAATTCTAAATGATATTTTCACACGGCACAGGGTCTCAGTTTCCTTTCGTGTTTTAGTCTCAATTTCCTTCAGTTTCCCTTTGTGTTCCCATCTTGTACAATAGAAGTAATATTACAGAATGTTTGGTGTGTTAGTGTGTGTGTGTGTGTGTGTGTGTGTGTGAGAGAGAGAGAGAGAGAGAGAGAGAGAGAGAGAGAGAGAGTGTGTGTGTGTCTGAGTGTTTTCAACTAGACAAGGCATGCCTATAGAAACTTCAGTCTTATTCCTTTTTATTTAGCTCATGGTGACAAGGAATTGGGACCTCTAGTTTTAACGTGTCAAAATCAGACACGTTTCATGTTTAGGTTTAGGTTCATGTGTGGTTCCAAGTCTTTGTGGTAAGCTGTGTATGTGCTTGATTCTAAACAAGATGCTCCTAATTAATTGAGTCTTCTTGTCACATGTCCGGCTGTCTTGTCCTCACTGTGCAATAGAAGAAACCAGTGGGTCACCTGTCTTCTGTTTATTTGACTTAAAAAAAAAAAAAAATCCCCAGTTGACTAAGTGGGTAAATTGAAACTTAAGCATACCCTGGGGCCCCATTCTCTGATGTTGGGTGTTTTTACTTAAGTAATGAAATTAACTGCATTTCTGGCTTAATAAGAATGAAATTTATCCAGTCCCCAATGGAAACCCTGAGGAAGTATGAATGTTAGGGCAGTTTGGGATGACTGCAGATGTCTTGTTCTTGTAGACATGGTGATCTTTCCCCCCTATTCTCATGAGAAAATGTTGATAAATTTTGTTATTGGTATTATTATTGCTGCTGTTGTCGAAAATGTGGTTTGGGCTTTAGAGAGTTAGGGACTGTGGGGATGAGCAGGATCATGTCATGGTTTCGGAATGGCTTCTGTAACTGACACCCTTGGCTCTTGGGGGTGCTCAGCTGCGAGGCACATCCTGATTGATGTATCACGATTCGCAGGTGCCGACAACTTCAGCAGGGCGTCCAAGAGCATGTGGGTCAGTTTTCACCTGGCTGATGTTAACCTCTGGATTTTTGCTTAGGAGTTGGCCCCTGCAGGCTCAGGGCTAACCCACTTCATTTTACTTTTTGTTATTTATGAAGTACTCTGACTGTACACGGTGCTACACCAGGAGAGGAGCATGCCAAAAGAGATCAAGGAAGAGAGAGAGAGCGTCAAAGGTGCACCTCAGAAGGAATTACTGTTCAGTTGGCTTGACTGCTGTTATTATTTGCCGATGGATCCTTTCTTGGCCTAACATCCTACTAACTCCCTTCTTGATCCAGAATGGAATATACGTATACGTTCCTGTTCTTTTAAAATGTTTTAGTTTCGAGATGAAGTTCCAATATATTCTGTAGCTAATAAAAATCAAACAGCAGGAAGGGGTTGCAGTATTTGTTTGCTCATCTGGTGGGCTGCTGCCTTCTGGTCCTGTGTGGTGTGAGAAAGAGGGGGCTGTTCCATTTTAAGCTTCCCTCATTCCCAGCCCTCGTTATGAAGGAGACTAAAGTATGCGTGTGTGTTCCTGGGCCATGTACTAGATGATTTATTAAATCTAAACCCCACGGTGGTGTGAGGGTCAGAGATGTGGAGATACCCCGGACTGTGCTGAGGTTGGACCCCACTATGGGTTTGTTTTGTATGGTTTTCCAGTACTCTGCCTGAATATTTGAGTCCGCACAAACATTTTTTTTTCATGGCCTCCTTCATCTTAACCAGAATCCAGTTTTGTGCTTTCCAAATTTAGCTCCCAGTAGCTCTCTTCAAACTTTATCTTTTAAACCCTCATGTTTGCTTTATCAGAAGGGCTTCCCGGGGCCTCTGCAGCCACCTTGGCAGAGGCACTGGTGGTTACTGCCTGGCACATGGGCAGAAAGCCAGAGCCTGAGTTTGTTTAAGTTAGAAAATTTAGATTCTTCTCTAGAAAGTTCTCAATAGTTCTTAGGTGGTGACCCAGGTAGAGGCTGGCTGGGGATTTGTGTATTTGACAAGTTTCTATGGTGGTTGTTAAAGGGTCAGACAGAGTTTGGGAAATAAAAACTCATCACCTCAGAGAGAAGTATGATTGGTCACTAAGACGATGTGGGGTCAGGGGCATGGGTAGGGGCAGCCACAGCCGACGACCAGAGAAGCCCACCCTCAACCACCACGATGCTGTCTGTCCTGGCATGCTAAGAGCCACACTGCTGGAGAATATACCTCCATCATCTTCGTGGTCACAAGACATTTGCAGTGAAGACAACCCAGTGCTCCCTGCATGTTTCATGCGACTCTGAGCAAAAGAACATCTGGTGTTTTGTCTTCTCCTTTTCCTTCTCACACCTTCTCATTCTTCTTCCTCCTCCTTCTTTCTCTCCCCTCTGAGCAAAGGCTTGGTAGAACAGAGTAGGAAGAATATCAACAGAGTTGTTTTCTGCACGGTATTTTATAGAAGTACACACAGACAAGCAGACACACTCTGTGCCCTTGTGTGTGTGTGTGTGTGTTTCCCTGCATGCACATATGTGTGCACTCATGTACACTCACATGCATGCATGCCTGTAGACTGAGGAATAAAGAATTTTTATAACTATTCCCCAGAGTGTTTGGGTTATTGGAAGGCAGAAGGTTCATTTAAGACAGAAGGAATTGAGAACTTAAGATTCCAGCAACAGGCATCTGAATCTGTGGCTCCAAGATTCTCTCCAGGGGAGTCACAACTAAGACAAAGAAATACTTCATGTTTCTTTTCTCCTCTATGAATTTACTTTGTGTGCGAGAATAGAAAACTGGAACTCTTGAAGCCGAAGAGTTTACATAGAAAGAAGCTTGAGGTCTGTGCTAGCAAAAGCAGTATTTAAGGATTAAAGTGTTTAAAACTATAAAGTTTTACTAACCTGGAATAACTTCAGGCAGCCTTTTCAATCTCCGAGTGTGCTTTTTGGAGCTATGGCCTATTTTAAGTTAAAGGAAACTTCATTAAAATATGAATAGCATTTTGAACAAGTTTGCTTTTCCAAATGGAATTCTGACTAGAGCTGCCCTAACACAGAGAGATAAAAGCAGTTAGTAATGAGAACTTATCTCACAGGCATGACTGTCCTGCATACTCAAATTGGATGGGTCTGTCTCTTAAATTAGGTAAATATTTTTCTTACAGTCTTCTTTTTGCTTTTAATGGGTTCATCAATCTCTTTGTAGGCCGGTGAAGGCAAATGGGGGTCAATATTAAAGTTTTTTGGCGACCAAGTCCAAGTGACTGGGGGTCAGCATCGGTGGGACTTAGTTCCAGAGTCAGACAAAGTGATGGGCACTAGTTCCCCAGGGTCACTTCAGTGACAGTTTATGATTGGATGCCCCACAGGACCAGCAAGGACACCAGGCATTCTCTGGATTGCTGGGTCTGTGTCCTGGCTTGGAAGTGAATAGCATCACTATTAGTTCTTCTCTTCCTCCTAATAGCTCTTCTCTTTCTCCCAAAAGAAACAAGAGCATTGCCAACATTTCCGTGAGATGTTATTATTTTTGGTTGCATCCCCATAAGAGCAAATGGGTATCTGACAGGTCTTCTTTACATGAGGAAAAGCCACACACTTGTTACTATTCCCTGGAGAAAGTGTCTTAGGGGCTATACATGGCTCGCTAGCTAATGCTACAGTGTTCAGAGGAAAGAGAAACATGGCTCCGCTCCGCTGGGGACGAAAGTATTTCCATCAGCGAGTGTTTAACCTGCTCATGTGTCAAAAAGTTGTAATGTTGCCCGGATACATTAGAAAAGATTGTGAGGACACTGTTTAATGAAACTTTTTGCCCCATCTGTCACTGGGTGTATGCACATGTATATTATTAGATTACAACGTTGTGTGTGTGACAAGGGAAAGCTGTAGAACACTAGGCTCGGTGGGTAGTTCGTTCTCTAGAGGTCAAGAACACGTAGGTTGAGTTCTAGCGCACAGTCAGCCCTCATTATACTCCTTGTTTTGCTTCTGGTGTGTAGTCAGCCCTCAGCTCACATTTGATCATGCTTGACATGGGGACCCCTGATGTACGCAAGACGTGAACCATGGTTTAGAGTGATGTCTTTCCTGTTTGAGTGGCAGCCACTGTTCTCAGCAGCTTTGGTGAAGAGTCTCTCTCCCTCTCTCTTTCCGTCTCTCTCTTTCTTTCTTTCCTGTATGAGTGGCAGCCACTGCTCTGAGAAGCACTGGCTTTTTTTCCCCTCCCCTTCCCCTCCCCTCCCCTCCCCCTCCCCTCCCCCTCCTCTCTCTCTCTCTCTCTCTCTCTCTCTCTCTCTCTTCTCTTTCTCTCTCTCTCCTGTATGAGTGGCAGCCACTGTTGGGACAGAGGTGAGGATTTTCCTAATCTTCTAGATTCCTGTTAAATGTTATATTTTATATCTGGTAGATTTTTTTGTTTTGTTTTTATTATTGTTTTGAAAGGCATTTTTCCATTAACTTAGGAAGCACATTAATTGGCATTTGGATAGAGATATTATAAAATAATAGAAGCGGGAAAGCAGGGACAGGACAATCCAGAGATGGGGAGACATAACTACAAAAGGCGTACCTGGTAAAACTGTAGCAGTAATACACCATGAAATCTTAAACATCAACAGTAACCTGGCAAACAGCTTAGAATATGCTCAAAAGATCCAAATAGATACTTTACCAAGGGAGACAAGCAGATGGTGAGAGGCTGGCCGTCTATGTCTCTGAGGAATGGTATATTAAATGAAATCCCACTTCAAGCCTGTTAGAATGGCTTGTGTTCAGAGTGCTGCTGGGAGCAAATGATGCTGATACAGTGTAGCAACTGGAACTCTGACTCATAGGTGATTGGCTGCAGGATGCTAGGGATGCTTTGGAAGACCCTCTCATGCTAAACAGAGCCTTTCCAAAATGATTCAGAAATCACACTTCTTGGTGTGGCCAAGTGAGTAAAAAAAAAATCCTCATGTCCATGGAAAACCTGCACTACATATTTGTGGGACTTTGTTCATGGTTCTCAAAACTTAGCACTAAGATCTCCTCCAAGAGGCAACTGGATGGATATAGCCATGCACCATGGAGCTTGCAGCTAAAAGGACATGAGCTACTAAGCACCAAAGCAGCCGAGAGACTTCAAATGCACATGGCTAAATGAGGACCAGTCTTTAGAGACTTCCTTTTCTTGGTAATATACACTTATGTGCCCTCCGTGGGCTTTTGTGGCTTTTTTAAGTACTGAGGTATATCTGCCACTCATCCACTGCACTTGATTTCACTGATTGTCCCCCACTTAGCAGTGGTTCTATAGAAGTGTTCTCTTGGATTGAGAACTCAACTCCTTTTTAGCACTGTGCAATATTACCTTCAAAGGATATTTTGGTTTCTTTATAGAACCTGCTTGACAGAATATTACTAGTCCCACTGTGTGTGTGTATGGGAGGAGTGTGTGTGTGTGTGCATGCATGTGTGTGAGTATGGTTGTATATGTGCATGTGTGCATATATGTATGTATATGTGCATTCATGTTTGTGTGTGTGTGTACATGTGAGTGTATGATGGAGTGTGTATATGTATATTGTGTGTATATGTGTGTGTGCATGTTCTGTGTATGTGCATGTTTGTGTGCATGTGTGTATGGGTGTGCATGCATGTATATGTATGGTTGTATATGTGATGTGTGCATGTGAATATATGTATGTATATGTGTTCATGTTTGTGTATGTATGCATGTGTGTGTTCATGTGAGTATATGTGTATGAGTGTGTATGTGTATATTGTGTATATATGTGTGTGGCATGTCTGTGTGTATGTGCATGTTGTGTGCATGTATGCATGGGGTGTGTGCCTGCATGTGTGTATATGTATGGTTGTGTATGTGATGTGTGCATGTGAATATATGTGTGTATATGTATCTTCATGTTATGTGTATGCATATGTGTGAGTGTGTATGCATGTGAATATATGTGTATGATTTTGTATATGTATAATGTGTATGTTGTATGTATGAGTGTGTGCATGTTGTGTGTGTGCATGTTTGTGTGTATGTGTGTACTAATAACTGGTGTGAGAGAGGATGCAGCTTGCTCATGGTGAGAAGTTCTTGAAGTTTATATATTTATATTGCATGAACAGTCTATTTTAGAAGCCACCTCGTGATCAGGTTTGAATTACATGGGTAAGTGTGCAAAGACACTTGCGTCCTTTCTGTGTATTTCATACTTCATACTTTGGCTTCAGAGCTTTGGGATAGACTTTCCACCTTTGGTTTTATGCCTTCCATTCCTTACTGCCACGTGTCTCTCTGATAACTGACAAGCCATAGGTCTCTGACCATCATTGTACGCTGTCATAGGGGTGCTGCTGCTGGTTGTCATGGACCGGAAAAGGGCATCCAGCTTCAATGGCTTTCCAAATCCTCTGTGGACTTTTCCACAGCTCCCTCAGTCATAGCACTGCTGGGACGGATCCTAGTGACATCTATTAGGCCTGTCAGTAGCAATTAAATTATTCCCATGAAGGGCTTTTGCAGTCGCTGACAGTACTGAGCTGTTATGTGGCATTGCTCATTAGCCGAAGATCATAAATCATGGTGGCGTCTACTTTCTACCCAGTGGCCCCTCTGGGGCCATTACAGAATGACTAGTGGTTCATTGCTGCAGTTTCTATACAGGCCTGGATAGGAAGAGACGTTCTTATCAAAAGATATTAAAGAGATTTCAGGGATGAGGAGGTATGTTCCCTTTCTATCCTTGTTGCCAGAAATTACTCTCAGAGCAAAATAAGTCCTGCCTAAAATAAAAAATAAAACTGAAAATCACAGCCTCATATGTGTGGCTTTGATTACTTGATTTACACAGACATTGCGTCTTTCTGGTGTTTGATGATAGGCTCATTCTACACATAGTTTTGCAATCAGATTTTCTCAGAAGAGTAACACGTGGAGATCTTCCTGGTCAGAATACAAATAACCTTTTATTTTTGTAGATGTTTGAAATGTCACTCTATGCGTGTAAGGGACAGCTAGGTAATAATGCAACTCAGTGAATCTGTCTCATGGCTGAGTTTTGTTTCTTCTGCAGTCAGAGTGATCTGTCTGTGTATGAATGTTTTCAGGTTCCCTGAAGTTTCACAAGTAGAATTCCTAGGCCACAGGATGTGAGCAACTCCAATGTTTTCCAGATTTTTCATCCTGTCTTCCAAGTGCCTGCTCTACCATGTGGAACTGAGTTCTAAAAGAGAGAGACAGCTCCTCAGCTCTTGGCCAGCATCTGATACCCATTGAAAAGTGCTGTTATTCTTGTATTCTCCCCCTTTGTCAGAGTTAGGGTTCTCTAGAGTCACAGAACTGAAATATATTAAGGGAATTTATTTTAATGACTCGCAGTCTGTAGTCCAACTAACCCAACAGTGGGCAGCTGTGAATGGGAAGTCAAGAGTCTAGTAGTTGTTCAGTTCACGAAGCTTTAAGCTGGTCTTCTATAGACGTAGGTTCCAACAAGTAAGTGTAAGCAGTCGAAGAGTGAATCTTCCATCTTCCAATGTTCCTCTATAGGTCTCCAGCAGAAGGTGTGGCCCAGATTAAAGGTGTGTACCATCACACCTGGATCTGGGACTTATTTGTGCCAGGCTGACCTTGAACTCAGAGATCTGTTTGCCTCTGTCTCCTGGAATTAAAGGCGTGTACTACCTTGCCTGGGCCTAAGCTTTTCATCGCTACTGTGCCTCAAGATCCCCATGTCAAGATCCAGGTCAGGACCTTATGTCTTCCAGTCTCAAGATCTGGATCACAGGTATGCCCTCCATTTCTGGTTGTAGTTCATTCCAGATGTGGTCGAGGTGACAACCAGGAATAGCCATGACACCCTTAATGAGTAGAATGACCAAGCACTTTCCATGTGTTCATGGAATATTCTGTTCTACTGAGAGCTGTCCATCCTTCCTTCTGGCCCGTTGCTCACACCCTTCCCTAGGATAGTGATTTGTTTCCTTGGCCTCTAGTGTTCTTTCTAAATGGTCTTTCTATTCAGATGAAGCTTCCTTAGCATTTCTGTCTCTTGTTTCTTCCTGTTGATAGTACAAGTAATTCACGGAGTCCATTCCAAACTGCAAAGAAGTGGGTTGATTTTAAATAGCAGTATGTTGATTTTTTTTTTTTTAAGCTTTAAAAATAAGTTTATGTTAACATGTAGAACTTTGGAATGCTAATGTAAATTACCCAAAGGTTAGACCTTCAATTTTAATAGCATGAAAATGTGTTTCTGTGTTTATTTTGTCAGGACATGAGAAGTCCTTACAAATATTGTACGAGAGTCATCAAATTCCAGAGTTTTCTTGGCAGGGTAGAAACGATACCCAATAAATTGCTTGGCTTTATTTCTGCGCGTTGGGCTTTGATTCCCTATTCTAATGGCAAAAGTTTCCCAATTGTTTCCAATTTCTTATATTCCAGTGAAGAATGAGTAACTTCAGTATGTTATTTGGGGTTGGCTCGCATTCCAATTCTGGCCCGTCTTTATTTCTAGAGAGATTCGTAACTAAGTGCATTCACGATTGGGAGTGATTTTCCTTGTCTTGACACTCAGCTTCTTAGGAGGATAGACACCAATTTCTGACCTTCACCACTTTCAAGGTGCCACATGCCTTCTCTGTGTGGTCTAAACTGTCTCAGGTGTGACCCAGTACTAGGGAGCCCTGGTTTGTCCTACTGAGTTTGGAATTGTGTAAACTAAGGAAGGAGGAGAAAAGAAAGGCAGTTTCTTTTTTTTTTTTTTTTTTTTGTTTTTGTTTTTTCTTTTTTTTGGTTTTTCGAGACAGGGTTTCTCTGTGTAGCCAGGCTGTCCTGGAACAACGGCTCGGTAGACCAGCTGGCTCGAACTCAGAAATCCGCCTGCCTCTGCTCCCAATGCTGGGATTAAAGGCTGCGCCACCACCGCCGGCTAGAAAGCAGTTTTCATTCACAAAGATGTTAATATTTGAAGTCAAATACCCTGTCCTGATTTTCTTTGTTTTATAACCCAGTGAGTGTATTCCACCCAACCCTCCAAGCTCTCTCTTGGGTAAATATCTCATAGGATTATATCATTGCAATTTACAACACAAAAAGTAAAAATTACTTTTAAAAATATTTATTTTAATATTTTAAATTGTGTATGTCTGTGCACGAGTGCGTGCTCATGCGAATGCGAGCTAGTGAGTGCTGGTGTCCTCAGAGCCCAAAGATCACAAAGCTTCCTGCCATGCATGCTGGGAATTGAACTCTTGTCCTCTGTAGGAGCAGTATGTAAATGGTAAGCTTTAAGCCATCTCTCTAACCCCTGTAAGAACTCTTTATCTTAGAGATGGAAAGCTGCACTTCATTAAAAACACTTTTTTTTTTTTTTGAGTGTTTGAGTTTTGTGTGTCCCTAAACATTGATTCCTGCCTTATTTCCCAAGATTGGCATGGCTATTTGCTCACTTGTCTAGCCTGCATCTGAAGAGGGAGGCCCTCCTCTACCTTCCCTTTTTGTTCTCTCTCTCTCTCTCTCTCTCTCTCTCTCTCTCTCTCTCTCTCTCTCTCTCTCTGTGTGTGTGTGTTGTGTGTGTATGACCAGAGGTTGAATTTGGGGCCTGGAGATTGCTCATCAACACTGTGTCATGAAACAACATCCAGCTCCCACCCTATTTTCCCAGCAGCCTCTACTGACATTCTATCACAGGTGGCTTTTCTCAAGACTGCAAACTGACAGAGTTAATACTTTGTCTCCACACTAATTCAGCTCCTCCTGGGCTGACACTGGTGTGTGCACTGATCACCCTTGAGTCTCCTGGATTCTTACCTTTCCTTCTGGGTATAGAGTGACAAGTTAGGTCTTAAGCTATTCGCATAATCACCAGATTTAGGATAGACTAGAAGCTAATGCATCAGTGACTTAGGGTTTTCTGTTGTCTTTTGGATAACTTTTTGTCTTAGAGTTTCCAATTGCTGTGAAGAGACACCATGACCAAGGCAACTCTTATAAAGGATAACACTTAATTGGGCTGGCTTCCAGGTTCAGAGGTTCAGTCCATTATCATCAAGGCTGGAGCATGTCAGCATCCAGGCAGGCATGGTGCGAGGACTGAGAGTACTACATCTTTATCTAAAGGGAGCCAAGAGCAGACTGTTTTCAGGCAGCTAGAAGAAGAGTCTCAAAGCCAGTAAAACAATTCCTCCAATGAGGCCACACCTCCTAATAGTGCTACTCCCTGGGCCAAGCGTATTCACACCACCACACTTTTGAAGAAGGTAAGAAATAGTCTCAGGATCTAGACGCCAGTGTTCCTCCACTGAAAATACTTACCTCAGCAGATGAGCAACCAAATAATGTGCTCGAGTTGCAGAAGCAAGACTAAGGTGACGATACATCTTTCAATTAAAAGTCAACCTCTGTCTCATGACTGTCATGAGTAACTATTGCTTCCTTGCCTGTTCTGACTTCAGCTCAGTTTTCTTTTCCATCCTAGATTAAATCTGCTAACATCATTAATGAACTGCCTATATTTCCTTGGGTGCTTCCAACCTAAACTTGTCCACTGCTTACCCCTGTCAGAATCACCCACAGCAAACACAAGTGACCCCTGTCTGTTGGTACAGAGACAGGAAGAACCTGAGGCTCATTTTTCTCCAGTTGCCGTGGGTGTGCTTTGCTAGGTGGGTACTCTAGTGAGACTGAGGGAGTTTACCAAAACATTCATCTTAGTGTCTGTCCTTGAGGCTGAGGATTCCTGCTCTTCTCACTTAAACGAAAATGCTTTAAAATGTCCAAATTCACCATTGACACTAGAATAGCTTTGGAGAAGAAAGTGGGGGTCACAGCCAAGGGAGGTATTTTCAGAGTTTTTATACTACTTAGTATCGATCTGCAAAAGTGGTGTGAATTTGAATAATGGAAGCAATAGCAGAGGCTTAACCTTGGGAAAGATCATATGTTTCTTGAAGAAGAGAGAGGCTGGGAAAGAGGAAACCTTGATTAAGCCTGGAGGGCAATGAGCCCTTGAGAAGCTCCTGTACCCTGTAGGCTTTGGAGAGCCTGAGACTCAAGACACAACTTTATAGAGTTAGCTGACCGTGTCAGTTCCATTGAGCCAGGAGATGGCTGCTTGCCTACACTGGTGATGTTGTTGCTTTGCCCTGGGGCCAGCTTCTGAGTACTGCTAACTCCAAGATAGCTATTTCCTGTGTATACTGATACCTCTTATCTAGTGTTGGTCTCTGCAGACCTGCCTGAGCTTCTCTAGTGGCCCCGTGGGAGTGTTTTCTGACCCACAACAGCCTGGAGTGGGCATGAAGATTCTGGATAATTCAGTATCCAAGGGTAGCCTTCACAAGGGAAAGATTGGAGCCAGAAAACAAATGCCCTGTCCACTCCCTCCGTAGGGCAATTGAAGATACACTGTTCACAACTCAGTGTGCTCTGGGGGAATTGAATCCCAGCACTGACTGCTGCATGCTCTGAACACCATTAGCATTTCATTGGCCTCAGAGACATTCCCAGTCTGACCTTGTGCTCCTATGGCTGCCTTCTGAATTAACTATTCTATGTTACACAAGCCAACCAAGGCTCTTGTCTTAAGGTCTTCTGGAGGTGAAACCAAACTAATATGGGCGTCCTGGATACTTCCTTGTGCTAATGAACTCAGAATCCTTGCCCAGGTTCATTGACAGCTCTGTTGTCTTGAGAAAAATGAGTGCGGTTACCTCCAGTGCATTTTCTATAGCAGCGCAGAAATATGGCAAGATGATTTAGAGCTCATGGCTTGTTTTTAAAAAAAATGAAGGGCTCCAAGCCATCTGCAAAAGTACTAAGGTGTTCCCAAGTGGAACATAGGCGCGCAGAGTGGTTTCCAGGCACATTAGATTGTTGTCAACAAGAAGAAAAATATACGCTATGGCGAGAATCAAGAGAGAAAGGGTCTAAAACCCCTGACTTCAGCATTCCAGGAAAAACCTCATCAGCTGCGAGCAGAGTTCCTGAGCCCTTGTCCCTGGGTGTCGCCCAGGTGGCTCACAGTTCCCAGGCCCTTGGCAATTCGGACATGGCTCCTGCCAGAATAGAAATCACTGGTGATCAGTTACAGAGGCTGGGGAATGGGGGTGGGGTTGGGACCAGCCATCAGATCACGCCTGTCAACTTCTCCTGAATGTCACAACGAACGATCTGAGCCAAGTTAGGGAAATATTTCCGTTTCTAGCGATCTAGTTCGTAAGTGTGCTCCACGGGGGATCCGGAGAAGTTAACCTGATGATAATAAACACTTGATTTCCCTTATTTTACTGTTCTGGCCTGGTGGTGACATTAACATCCTGGTCTTTGGAAACCCATTTTTGGACGTGAGTTCTAGAGATAATGGCAAGAAGACTGTTTTTTAACTGAAGGCTGCAGTGAATCTATCCAGTTTCCATGAGCAATCCTACCTCAGGTCCTCAGCCTTGAGAACTGACATCCGGCTGGGAAAGGCAGCCATGTCAGGGTGGTCCTGTCTACCCCATCATCCTAGGAGGTGAAGCCTTAGTTTTTGTTTGTCTGGCATCCTATATTGGACCCCATTTTAGACAAGAGCCCCCTATCCCCTACCCTCTGCCTCCAAATTCTGTTAGACTCTTCTTAATTCAACTGAAATGAGTTTACACTTCAATACATTTCGGTTAAAGAGTTCATGTATGCTGTCACAATCAATTGCATGAATTGAATGATAAAAATATTTAACTGTTTTTAGAAACTTTTTTTTTTTTTTTTTTTTTTGTCAGAAAGCATCTGTCTCCATTGTTCATAGGAACATTGTAGGGACGTAAAATTAAAGTTTCGTGAGCCTTGGAGAAAGGCTTCAAGAGAACAGGATCTCGGAGGGTCCACATGGCAAAGGAAACCGTACAGTTCAGCTAGTGCTCAGTGACTCCTGTGACAAACATGGTAGGTGGGACAGCGTTGACATAGGGTGTTGATGTGAGGTGGCTGTACTTTTATGATCTTGTTCTGCTTTTCCTGAAGAAGGGAGAGTCACCTGACGGTGCTTCTAGGCTGAGAGACTACATTGTGGACATAGATTTTGAAAGAATTCCTTAACACCGAGCTTTTCTTTATAGGTGTGAAGCTAAGGTAACTGCTGTTAAGGCAGAGACGCGGCACATTGAGCCCTTCAACTGACATATGACCTCTGACATAGAGTAACTTCAGTAACCCCTCTGTTAGGTATGGTCACACATCTCATGACTGAAGCTACCGATTCTGCCAGATGTGAGCCCGAATGAAACGTTTGTTCAGTATCAGGTCCTTGTCTGTTGGATGGGTGTGACTTAGTCCCCTGAGTTTGAAAAGGAGGGGAGGGTAGAAAAAACATATTAGATTTGAGGTAGAGAGGAGAGACTTCAATCTACTTAAGAAGTGACAGGCATCTAGTAGAGGATGTTTGGGTACTTGAAGGAACTGCAGAGGGCCGTTTCCGTAAAGCACAGTGAATACAATCCTCACCAAATGGAGTCGAGTGGCCAGCTGAAGCCGTGTGACTTCATAGCTACATTTCTGAGGACAAGTGGGCTCTTTCCGACTTCTCTGATCACTCAGTGAGCAAGGTAAACCCTTTGCCTTGGTGGCCTAAGGGCATCCAGGTCACCAGTGGTGTGGAGGAGAGGTGTACTTGTGTTAAGATCCAAGCAGATGGCTATGACTGTGGGTCCCTGGCGCGTACTTAGTCTACAATTGAGCAACATTCAGTATCATCAGGAGAGCTTGACCAAATCAAACCATACTCCTTTGAACAGGTAAAGCAAAACTCGACAATGGTTTAAGATGTCGTATGTGACTTTAAGACGGGAGCAGGCAAGCTCCCGTTTCTGGAGTAACAGTCCCATGAATGGAAGGATGTCTTATATAACCGCCCGCCGGTGCTTAGTCAGCCAGTTTCCAGATGTTCCAAGGGCAAACACCTCATAACTTATGCATGTTTCCCAGGGGGGACTTAACATTATCAGTTGAAGACAACGAACGTGGCCATGGTTCTGAAGGATTGCATAATCTAGGAACTTCATAACTTACTACTTATGTAATGTGTGTAGTCACACCGTCTTATAGTTCTTTACAAAGGGGAAAACAAGATGTTTCTTAAAACGGAAAAAAAAAAGAGAGAGAATTTTTGTGTGCCTTGGGCACCTGTGTTGTTGTTGGTTTGTTCAGTTAGGTGTGATCTGACCCATCTCTCTGGCTCCTCCTCCCTGCCTGCAGCAGAGAACATCTAGGTTATTTTTTTTTCAGCCCTAGGACATCAAAGGCTATGGGCTGGGCCACTGCATAGCCATGCACAAGATGCTGGAGTCACAGTGAGTGTTCTTTATCTGTCCCCAGATGTCCCTCTATTCCAAGATGGTGGCTTAGCTTGAGTAGTCATTTACACTTAGTTTTATATAACAACCCCCCAATACAACGCTTTACATAACAGAGCCCCCTTCCCCTCATTTTTATAAGATAGAAGTAATAGCTTGCCTCATTATTTTTCTGCTACTGCTAACTTCATGGGGAATTTGATACATTGAGATGCCCTTTATTCTTAGATGGTGGCAAAACCCACTTTCATACGGATTTTTTTTAAAGTGGTTAGTTTATTTATTTAATTTCAAATGTTGTCTCCCTTCTTGGGAACCCTCCTATTCCATCCTCCCTCCCCCTGCCTCTATGAGGGTGCTCCCCCACCCTCCCACCCACTCCCACCTCACCACTCTACCATCCTCCTACATTGAAGCATCGAGCCTTCACAGGACCAAGGGCCTCTCCTTCCATTGATGCCCAACAAGGCCATCCTCTGCTACATATGCAGCTGGAGCCATGGGTCCCTCCATGTGTACTCTTTGGTTGGTGGTTTAGTCCCTGGGAGCTCTGGGTGGTCCTGTTAGTTGGTATTGTTGTTCTTCCTATGGGGTTGCAAACATCTTCAGCTCCTTCAGTCCTTCCCTAACTCTTCCATTTGCTAATGCCATTTTTTAAAACGTTTCTGTGTTATCTTTCTTCTATCCCAGAGAGATTAGAATGTGTTTCTTGTGTAATGCCAGTTTTAATTAGGAGAACTTTCAATGCCATGCATACGTTTTCCTTCCCCAGAAAATTGAATGCTTTGCAGTTTTGAATGATAAATGTTAAAAATAAAAATTATGAGGGGTTGGAGCAGTTTAGTCCACTGAATGCTTTACATGGGGATGCAGGTTCAATTCCCAGCATGCACAGGGTGGCTCACAACCATTTACAAATCTAGTCTTAGGGGATCTAACACCCTCTTCTGACCTCCATAGACATGGTGCATGCATGAGGTGTATGCAGGCCAAACACTCATACACATAAAATTAATCTAATTTTTTTTTTTTTTAAAGAAAAGAAATGAGTATTTGTGTCTCTGCACTCCAGGCTGGCTTCAGCTATCCTCCTTTCTTTGCTTCTAACCGTATCACATTGGTCCTGGCACTGAGTTTATAGATCACTGTGTATGGCTTTACATGTGTTCTAGGGTTCCAACACAGGTCTTCAAGTATGCACCGAGAGTGCTTTACCCATGAGCCATTGCTCCAGCCCCCTGTTGAACGTCTTAATCACGGTATCTTTCTGATATCCTCAGATAATGTTTCTCATTACACTTTGTAAGCACCAGTCAGTGTCAGCTCTTCAGCTTTATCACTGTATGCTACTAATATCACTTAGTTGCTTTCTGCCTTTTGGGTGGATGTAATTGGCCTTCTTGGTATGAAGGCGTTAAAGATATATCTGTCGATGTGGAATGCTCCACAGCTGCCTTCTTGAGGTTGAGTAACTCAGACCATGGGAACTAGCTCAAGGACCATGGTTTCTCTAGAGGAGTGCCGACCTCAGAAGGTTATTGTGCAAGATGAAATGGTAGCCTCCTAGAACTTGGCAGACTCCTGAGGCCGGGAGGAGGAGGACTGTGTGGGTAGGAGAAGAAGCCCCAGGGGGAAGTAGCTTGAGAAAGGTAAGCATCTGATAAAAACATCAGCAGCCCTGACCTCTCTGACTCCATCTTAAAGATGCTGGATTTCAGTTCAAGACCAACTGAATTTTACTGAGAAAATTAGATTTTGAGTAGGAGAGTAAGAATCTAATATATATGTGATTGAAGTTCTCCCCTCCCCTCCCCCTCCCCTCCCCTCCCCTCCCCCTCCCCCTCCCCCTCCCCCTCCCCCTCCCCTCCCCCCTCCCCCTCCCCCTCCCCTCCCTCCCTCCTGGCTCAGTTTTTGTGTGTTTGCCTCTCTTTGAAAATGCTGAATGTCTACATACCTAAAATTTGTTTTTCATTTTTCAATGATTTGCTTTCTATATGAGTTATTTTTTGTTTGTTTTGGCTTTGCATACACATCTGTGTACCGTGTGCATGCTTGATGCCTGTGGAGGCCAGAAGAAGGCATCAGATCCCCTGGAACTGGAGTTAATAGGCCGTTGTGAGCTCCCCTGTGGGTGCTGGGAAGAGAAGCCAGGTCCTCTGGAAGGGAAGCCAGTACTCTTAGCTACTGAGAAATCTCTCTAGCCCTATAGATGTAAAGTTCTTAAACAGGTAAGTTCAGAAATGATTTTCAGACTCCAAGACTCCAAAAAGATTCTCAGCAAAATTCCTAAGAAAAGGAACCACAATTTGCATTAAAAATGCCTTTAGAACTAGATAAAATTAGTTTAGCAGCAGACTGGGCGATATTAGTTAATAGCTACTTAAAAATGATTTTTTAAACATATTTTATGTGTGTGTGTTTTTGTGTGTGTGTGTGTGGGGGGGGGAAGATTGTGTGTGTATGTGTGTGTTTGTATGTATATGCAAATGCACCACATCAGTGCAGCTGCCTCCAACGGCACTAAGAGGTCACTGGAGCTAGTTACTGATGGTTCTGAGCTGGGCAGTGTGAATGGTAGGATCTGAACTCAGGTCATCTGGAAGAGCAGCAAGTACTCTTAACTACTGAGCCATCTCTCTAGTCTCACTAATGAGACTAATGGTTTGTTAATCAATACTACTACTACTACTAAATATGCCAGAAGATTGACTAAAGTCTGTCATTGGGAAAAAAATGAGTCCCTGTGGTTCCTTTTTTAAAATAAAGTTCTGAGAAGGGAAGGTTTTGAAACAGTTATGAGTCCTAGGGCAACGTCCTGTGCATGGGGGGTTCTGGGAAAGGTCTGTGAGCCTATGAATAAGGGTAGCAACCGTGACCACGCCCCTGCATGAACAAAGTGATGTCGTAACTTCCGTCCGCCATCTTTCTTTCTCTGCCAGGGCTGCACCATGTGATCGTCACATTAAAAATGTTGCTTTCTTTAATGATGACTTCTTCCTCAGCATTCCAGAAGCTACTGGCAGAACTGTAGATGCCCACAGTGCATTCAGAGGGAGATTGCTGTTGGAGGTGACATGGGTAGGAAACAGCCCTCTTCTGGAAGTCTCTCTCACCTCCAGGCATCATCACTGACACCGTAGGCCGAACCTGTCCCTGAGGAGACAGTTAGAATGGCTGTTCTCTTGTTGGCCTGTGTTCCTACCTTCCGATATCCACCTAAAATCACGAGCTAACAGCCCAGCTGTTGTGGACAGGCTGTTGCGAACGTCAGTGCCACTTGCCACATTTATGTATGGCTGGCCTTGGTTGTCCAGAGCATTTGTCTTTCCTTTCAAGAGACGCTTTACTCCAGTCAGTGTCATGAGGATGCCCCTCCAGGGCAGCTATGGAAGGCTCCCTTTGTCAAGTCAAGCCTTAGTACAGTAGCTGCCACAGCGTAGGAGACAGTTATTATTGATGGCCCTAGATTGTGCAGCCTTCATCACGGGAAAAGCCTGTGACTGTTGACACTAATCCATACCGGACTCTGAATAAACAGGAAGATGGTAACAGGCAAGCCTGGGCCATGCTTAATTATACCTCTGCCTCCCCGACTCTGACCCTCAGCCACTAATGGGTAGTGACTGCTCTCTTGTGACCTGCTAGCCTGGTAGGGCTTTCTAGGTCACTGTTTCTCCTCAGGTTCCAGAGGCTACTTAAATTGGAGCCTATGATCATTATGATAAAAATGTTCATTCTGGGAACGTTTGAAAGCCCTTTCTGGTTAGCATAAGATTTTTGGCGTGTCTTAGCTGTGGTCTTTGGCTCTAAATTCCTGCAGTGCTGACCTAGTTGAGTTTATTTTTGTTTTAAATACAACCCCTCATGTATCCAGGCATACATATAGCCCCATAACCATTTTGCCTCTCCCTACCCAACGTGAGAATTGGCCAAAGGAGGAGTCTTGGTCTGGGAGTCTTGATATAATATTTTTCTCACTTTATCTTGAAGTGAGCTGGTAATATTTCTTTGTCAATGTAATTTCAGGGTTTCAAAATCATGTTTGGATTTTCAGGAAATTGGTGGTAACTTTATATTAGCTGGAAAAAAAAAAACCCACCGAATTTAAAAATTCTCAACGAAGAGGCAAATGGCCCATTTTTTCCCCCACTAAGAAAAACTTCTTTTCTGAGGGAATTTGTCGCCAAGTTTGCTGCGGTGTTGGGTACAACTTGACCCTTTGGCACATGAAGAAACCATTTTCTTTGTCTATGTATTAAATCAGCATTTTGGGAAGGGAGAGTCCTCTGTGGTCTATGAGAGGGCAGCCGACCCAGACATGTGTCTTTTCCACATCTGCCAGTGGGTCTGGTTTCTCTGTCTGTCAAGCAGAACTGGGGAAGACTGCATTCCCTCCCTAGGGCCATGTGAATTCCAGTTCTCTGGGGGGAATAAATAGAAGTGGCCTTTCTAGAAAAGGTAAGTATGGGACTGGAGAGATGGCTCAGCAGTTAAGAGTGCTGACTACTCTTCCAGAGGTCCTGAGTTCAATTCCCAGCAACCACATGGTGACTCACAACCATGTGTAATGAGGTCTGGTGCCCTCTTCTGGTGTGTCTGAAGAGAGCAATGGTGGTGTACTCATATGCATAAAATAAATAAATCTTAAAAAAAAAAAAAGAAAAGGTAAATATGTAAACAACTGTGTAAGGCTGACTGGTCCAAGTGCAGGGGACGGTATCTCTGGAGTCTTCAGCCACAAATAGGACGTTGGTATCATACCCTTCCTCCCAAGGCTCAGAGAACATTCCAGAAGAGATGGGTTGAAAAGTTGTAATAGCCAGAGGTCAGAAATTGGTAATTGATAGCTTCTGGAATGGGTGGAGCCAACTTTCTTTAAGGGCGTGGCTTCTGGCAGGTAAACCATGTTCCAGTGGATGGCGCCATACCCATGAGTGTATGAACAGTGAACAGCACAGATTGGTCATACATATCTATATCTCTGTCTGTCTCTATCTCTATATCTATATATCATGAAATTGGAAGGGGGCCTGGGTTGAATTTGAGAGAAGTAGTAAGAGGAGTCAGGGGTGACTGTAATCAAAATATATTACATGATTTTTCAAGGAATTAATAAAGATATTATGTTTTAAAAAATAGTGATAGGCTGAAGTATACCTACCTTAATTTGAGGTAAGTTGCTCCCCAACTTAAAATCTCCTTCCTTCTTTTCTTCCTTTCTTCCTTCCTCCCTCCCTCCCTTCCTCTTCCCTTCCTCTTCCTCTTCCTCCTCTTCTTCTACCCCCACATCTCTCTCTTTCTCATGTGCAGCATATGTGCTAAGGTACACATGGAGAGAGACCAGACAACCACTCTGTGGAGTCAATTCTCTCTCCTCTCATCTTTACGTGGGTCCCGGGTGGTAACATTTCTATACCTGCCTTCCAGAAACAGTTTCTCTCATGCAGTGTTTTGCTCCTCTTTTGAGTTTTTGATATATTGATATCAACATTGATACATTGTAGCTGAAGAGACTGTAGTTAGAGCTGATCTAACAGGCATTTGGAGTTTTGTTTATTAAAAATGTATATTTCTATTTGGACTCTGTTTCAATACATATGTTTTATGTCTTTGTAAAGAAGATGTATAATTTCTATCTTAATTAGAATACTTATATGTTTGTCGACACTGTGGGGGATTGGGGGTAAATCTCAGGTGAGTGGCTGACATTAGTTCCCCCTGGGCAGAGCAGATCACTTCTTAGACTCCGGTAGTCTGAGCAGGCTTGTCATTCTCTCTGTGGAGAGAAGTGTCCTGTCTGGCTTTCTGGTGATGCATTCTAACTTGTAGGGTGCCTGTGGGGTTGGCAGAAGCAGGAGACCCGGCTTGGAGTCCTGGCCTGATGATGTCTAGCTGCAATTGCTTTTTATCTCTTTAATCAGCTTCCTTATCTGAAAACTGGGAGCCAGGAAAGACTCCCTCCCTAGGTTGGCTGCGGGATTGCAGAGAAGGTTTCCAGGGAGAGAGTGCCCGGCACAGTTCTGGCAGCAGATTCTCAAGGAATGGTAGCTATTATTAAGATGACCACTGCCTGGGAAACAGCGTGTGTTTTTATTTCCCAATTTCCAAGTTCATTTTTTTTTTGAGATGAAGGCTTATTTCCCCATTGAATTCTAAAAGTTTTGCGCATGTATAAAGAAGAGGACTTATAAATTTATAATTATATTTTGGAAACTTATAAGAGTCTTAAAATGTTTTTGGCTGCTCTCTGAAATTCGTTTGACATTTAAAAGTGGTCAAGGCACCATCAGGTATTTCAAAATAAGGCCGTGTCTGATTCATCCGGGTAAGCTGGTTATTTCTGAGTTTATTTGGAGTAAACTAAAGGGTTTTTTTTTTTTCGTTCCCACATTTTCCTGGATCTGATTTGTGCGTGTGTGTGTGTGTGTGTGTGTGTGTGCACATGTGCAAGTGTATAGTGTGTTTACTCAAAAGAATACATAGAATGGCTAGGATTTGGCTTATGAGTGTGTTTTAGGAATTAATACTTTTTAAATTTTTGACCTCTCTACCATTTTTGTTCCCAAGTTTCTTTTAAGTTCTTTTAGGTTATACACACATACACACACATACATACATATATATATATATATATATATATATATATATATATATATATATATAATATAGACACACACATACACACACACACACATATATATAAATATATACATATATATAAAATATAGACACCACACACACACACACACACACACACGTCCTCTTTAAGAACAACAAATGCTAGTTAACCATGAAGCCATCTCTCCAGCCCTTGTTTCCAAATTTCAATATCTTACCAGGATAGAACTGAGAACAAGTACCCTGGGCGTCTGCTCAAAGAGTTGACCCACTCAGTCTGGAAGGGCTTACAGAGGAATGAGACTTGAGTTGACTTTGAGGCATAAACTATTTTCCAGACGGATAAAGGGGTGAGTGTGGGGTGGCTTTTACAGACCAGGGGAGTAACACAAGAAAAGCTGGACCCCAGAAAGCCCACGTACCTTATTAATGCTCAACTTTTAGTGACCAAGGCCCTAAGAAATTGCAATGTGAAAACCATCCCCAAATTCTGCAGGAGTAGCTTCAAATTGAGGGGCATAGTGTAGACTCTGGAAAAGCATCGCGGACAAATGAGAAGGCCGTGGATCTTGAAAGAATTTGTACTTTGCCTGGAGGGCGGGGCTTGCCTGCGTATATAGGAAGATTTCTCAGTAAATGATCAGAGAGCAGATGGATTGAACCATGTCTGATTCAGGTCAGGTGAGAGGTGGACTGGAGGGAGTAGGTGTTTACCTGGCAAGATTAACGTGCTATACAAGAGATCTGAATTAATATTCATGGAGTTGTATATAATACAGCATGAAATGCCCCCCTTCTGATAGTCACTGAAATACCATTTCTGTTTTGTAACAGGTGTTGGCTTTTGAAAGAAATTTTCACTTACTGCTTTTTAAAAGAAACTTGCCATCAGCTACATTTGATGAAGTGGTTAAGACAAGAAGAGATTTTTGCTCTAGCTATGTATTTTTGTGACCCTTAATTTGCTCAAGTATTTTATCAATCCCCAAAAGAGTAATAGAGAAGTATTTCTTATTTGTGTGTAAGTAGGTGTATCTATATAATCCACGTGTGTGTGTGCGAGCGTACTTCTTGGAGGCCTAAAGAAACCATCAGATCTTCTGGAGCAGAGGTTACAGGCAGTTGTGGGCCTGTAGCCTTTAGCTGTTGGAATTGATCGGCTGAGAGCCTGGGGCTAAAGACCAGGCAGATTTAGTGATCCTGGCTTCTGGTGACCAACTTCGGTTCTTCTCCAGGAGCAGCAAGTGCTCTTAACTACTGAGCTATCTGTCCAGCGTCAGAGGGTATTTCAAACTGTATTAATTGAAGTGTCTATATATGTATGTGCAAGCATGTGTGTAGACACATGCATGAATGCATGCATGCACGCATGCACACACTCTGACAGCCTCTCTTTCTCAGCCTCACAGTTACTGGGATTACAGGCACGTACCACCACGCTGGCTTTGAAACTTGGTTTAATATTAATAACATTTCTTCTAAGACTCCTGTTGAGAACAGTATTTTATTCCTGCCATAAGAACTGGTGAAGAGAGACTTAAACACGTTGACTACATTGCCCAAGAATTACAAAGCCTTTAAGATGACTCATGTATTTTACACCCATACTCTCCAGTTTCCACGATGCCCTTTAGCTATCAGAATTGATCAGTTTAGCACCTGAGGTGTGAGTTTTGAATTAATTCTGGCTGCTGCTTGCCGTTAAACCGAAATGGAAGGCGCAGTGAGGGCGAGATAGTCTTACTTGGTTACTTAGTTCATGTGGGAGTGGATGGATGCCTATGAGGTACGAGTATTTAACTATCCACTGGGCAGTTAAGTACTGCAAGTGAGAGATACATTTTGGGATTTGACATAAAACTTTAACTTCTTTCCTTAAAAAGGGACCGTTAAAGGTTGGGCATTCATGTTTATTATGGCTTTTTAAAAGGAATTGATTTCCACTACAACTCGAAAAAAATTTCTTTGAACATTTTGGGAATTTTTATCCCCTAGATTCAATTATCCTTCATACCCAGGTCAGATCATATTTAATACATATGACAGAAATCTGGGGGCAAATTCTAGGGAAACATTTTTTAATCCTTTTTCTATAGAGAGTATCATACTCTCTGGCTCTTGTAGAGTATATAAGGGTTTCTTGTATCCATGAGAAGTAATGTATTGTCGGACACTCAAGAGCTGTTTGCTTCTTTAAAAACTATCTAGTTTGCTTCAATCATATGTTCACACGTGTGTGGGGACAAAAGTTGATGTCAGATGTCTTCCTCTAACCACATGCTTCTTACCTTTTTTTTTTTTTAGTTATTTATTTTTATTTTATATATATGAGTACACTGTCACTGTCTTCAGACACACCAGAAGAGGGCATCTGATCCTATTACAGATGGTTGTGAGCCACTATGTGGTTGCTGGGAATTGAACTCAGGACCTCTGGAAGAGCAGTCAGTGCTCTTAACCACTGAGCCATCTCTCCAGCCCCACATCGTACCTTTTGAGGCAGGGTCTCTCACTGAATTCACAGCTCACTGACTGGGCTAGGCTAGCTACACGGGCACTCCGGACATCTGCTTATCTGTACCCCCAAGTTCTAGTGTTACAGACACGTGTCCTGGAAATCAGAACTCAGGTCCCTATGCTTTACAAATTAATTCATCTCTGCTGCTACTGCTGAGTTGTTTAACTTCTCGCACAAGCTTGTGGGTGACTTAAATAAACATTTTTTTAATTGCCATAATAATATGCCTTATGTAGTCTGGCTTGATCTTCTTAAGGTTTGTAGTTAGTATTATTAAATATTGATGGATTGTGATCATGTTCCTTTTTTTAAAAAAAAATTCTTTCTTCTATTATTTTCATCCCAGTTGAGGGGGGGGGTCTCTTGCCAGACAAAATTGAGAAGCTTAAAGCAATGTCAATGCACTTGTGAGAAACAATGGTCTATTAGTGCAGAAGGTACCTGTCGTAGAAGGTTTGAAGTCTAGTCTTTACAAAGAATTCATTTCTCTGAGGCCGACCAGGGTGACAGGCACTTGGGAGAGGTGAGTGTTGGCTGGGTCCACGGGCAGGAGCAGCTACAAGTACTTTTACCATAAAGTGGTTTGAGGTCAAATCAGGTAGGACGTTTTCTATCAGAGTTCGATCTCCAGGTCTCTCAGTGAATCTGCTGTAGTCATTCTTGAAGAGACCATGAAGACTCAGACTGGTTAGGTGTGCACAGGTTTCCCACTGACTGGGAATCTCGGCTTCCTCTCATTGCTCTGCTTCAAATTTGTATATTTCAAGCACTATGTGGCTTACTATGTGCTGGAATTTTATATATATTTTATATTTATTATATTTATATATTTATATATTATTTATTTTATATGGAGAGAGAGAGAGAGAGGTGGAGATAGATAGACAGATAGTCCGTCCACAGGTAAGGCTAAAGGAAAAGACAAAATTAACTTTCTTCTCAAAGGTAGATTTTCTAAAGCATCTGTAACAGTGTATTCCTGAGTTCTCAGCTATGGTCTTGTCACATTTAGCTCGAGAGCCAGCACAGTGTGTATTCCTGTTTCCATGGCTACCTGCTAGGCAGCCGAATCCCCCAGGTTGTATCAGAATTTTTCGGGGAAAAGCAATTCAAGGCTTTTCAAAAAGTCAAGTCAATACTATTATTTTTAAAGCAGATGGGTTATACATTGCTGTAAAAAAAAATGTTTTACTACAGACTTGATTTCAAGTTATAAATGAAACCAGAGTTGAAGGCAAGTGTTTTAATGGATTTGAAGTTCTGGCATTTAAAATGGTTTCTCCTAGATGGTCTCCATGGCAACAAAACTTAGCACAAGTACCAAGTATCAGATCTACTGTGAAATATTCATGCCACAAAAATTCCTTTCATCCTCGTGTTACCCCAATAAACGAAGGCAAAATGCAGCTTATTCAAAGTATTATGTGGGCAGATACTGTAAAAAAAATCATTTTAAGGGCTTACTAAAATTACAATTATAAGTGAACTCTTAAATTGAGTAACGATATCGGGCTGTGTCATATTCTCAAAATGTTAAAAATGTTTTCTTCCTTAAATTATTATTTCAATTGTTTTGCTGGCAGACTTTTTTTTTTTTTTTTTTTTTTAACCATAGAAAAACTGTACACATTGGTGTCAGCAAAGATGGTGTCACAGACCACTCGTAATCTTAGGTAGAGTTTGGGCTTTGGTACTCCCTCAGGTTCCTGCTCTCGGTCATTTTTTTTAGCAAATAACAAAGTGCTATTTAATGGTTTCAAAATAATGGCTCTTTTTTAGAATAGGTATTATAAAACAAATCCCTTTTTTTTTTTTCTTAGCACAATGGCCAAGTAAATATGCTTTTTAAAATTTTTTTTAAAAATCAGACAGCTATCCAGGCGATAATGGAAACCTCTTCTGGGGTCGAGGGGGGAGAAAAAATTCTTGCTATGGAATTCAGTATGATCATATGTTTTTTTTTTTCTTAAAAAAACAGCATGATTATTTATTTCTTATGTTTGCTTCTGTTGGTCAGTGGGTGGGGGAAAATCACCTTACTGTTATTTTTTGTGATTCACATTTTCAGTTCTTGGGTAAAAGCCGTTAGCCATTTAGACTCGTCAAAATCAATGCCTCTCCTTGGGCTCCTTGGGGTTGATACAAGCTACACTTTATGCTGTTTGAGGGACAAGATTGTATGCCTCGCCCCTAGTATATGCACGGGGTGGGACACATGGAGGTGAGAGGATCATGTTGAGAGATCACTCTTAAGCTAAACTGTAGAAGGGGGCTGATGGACCTGGCAACCGTCTAGATGAATGAATATGATGTACTGCTTATTCCTGGAGCTGCATTAGAGTTTTATATTTGTTGTGACTAGATTCAGTCTTGGCAAATAGCTTTATTCCCTTCGGGCAATATGATGGCTCCTCTTTAGTGGTTCTGGAAGCTTTTGGTTTTAATGTAAGATGTGATGTCTTCACCGTGTAGCATCTTTATAATTTCAAGTCGTCTTTACAGGCTGGAGAGATGGCTCAGCAGTTAAGAGAGCGCCCTGCTCTTGCAGAGAACCCATATTCGATGGGTATTTCTCACACCTTACTCCAGCCTCTGGGATCTATGCTCTGGGATCACATGAACACAGTATTCACATGTGCATATTCACATAGTTGTAATAAAACTTTAAAGTCTTGGTTTTAAGGGTTGGGACCACGGAGGGGACACATGGCCTGGCATACCTTGGTAATGTGCCTTGTTGTAGATCTTTCCTGTGAGTGGCAGACAGGATTGTCTTTGGTTCAAGGCTGTAGGGCCATAATCATATTAGAACTAGTTAGTGGGTCATTTTCTGTTACACTGATGCGCTACGGACTTGGTGCCCTTAAGACAAGCAAATGTGTTTAAAGACACTAACCATGTTTTGAGGATAGGAATGCAGTATAGGTGTCATTCAAGTTCCCTCCTGGAAGAAACAATCTTTACTTACCAACTGAAACGTCACTACATCACGCTTGTGACTCGTTGGCTTCTCCCATCCCCCCCCTTACCCAGCCCCCCTTGTCCATGGTTAATGACTCATGCTTCTTCTTCAGGTACCTGGATGCTCTTGGTTTACAAGCCACATGCTCTCAGGCACCCGAGGTTAAGGATATCTTCAGCTAGGTCATTATTTTTTCTCCTTCCTACATGGTATTAATATCCTTTACTATTGCTGAACAGATAGCAAACCACAGGTAGGCAAAATGGGCTTAAGAGATGGAAGCTGGGACGTAAGCTAGAAAAATAATTCCTTAGTGGTTAATGGTGGTAGTGGTATATGCACATGTATGGGATGAGAGATGGACACAGAGGCGTGATGGAAAGTGTGTAGCCAGGCTAGCCTAAAACTCACTGTGCAGTCCAAGTTGACGTAGAACCTGAGGTCCTCTGCCTCAACCTCTTATGTGCTTAGGTTATGGTGTGCACTACTAGCTAAAGATCTCTTTTCTCTTGCCATGTTGAGAATCAAGCCAGGACTTGGTGCCACTAAGTATTATGCACCACCAAGCCCCAGCCCAGTCTTCTGTCAGATCTTTGTAGCAGTCCAAACTGTCCACTTCTCCTTGGTGATCCTTTGAAGGGTTGTTAAGAAGCAATGAGCCTTGGGTAGTATTTAATGCCTTAATCTTGGAAGGGCTTGTTCTTAGAGATACTTTTCCATTTTTTTCCTTAATCCATAAAAACACAATCCAACTCTGTCAAATATTCTGATTTATAATAGTTGAGGCCTCAAAACAGTGTGTATGTGGGGGAATAAACATTTGTAAGATGTCAAATGCTTTCATGACTATTACTTCATTGACTGTCAGCATGTGGAGAAGTAAATTTAGTTCAAACTTTTAGCATCAGTCCCTCTATATAACTGTGTGTTCTTCTTCTACCACAGAGACCTAGAGTACCTTTCTCTCCCATGTTATAATCTGGTAGGCTGGAGATGTCTTAGTGGCTAGAGTGCTTGGCTAGTACACACAGACCTCTGCGTTTTGTCCCTGCACCTTGTAACCCTTAGTGATGCTACACGTCTGGAATCCCGCATCCCGGATGTGGAAGTAGAAGAGTCATAAGTTGAAGGTCATCCTGAGCTTCCATAGCCAGTTTGAGATCAGCCTGGGATACGTGAGCCCTGTCTCCAAAATAAATAAGGAGATAAATTAATTAAAAGCAAATAAATGGCAGGGTTGCGATTGATGAGAAGAAGCCAATGGATGTTCAGGCTAGTTTTTAGTTTAGAAAAAAACAAACAAACAAATCATATGGGCTGACCATGAACGCAGGTGAAGTGTCTCTTTGGGGTTGTCGTGTGTGTGGGTCGTTTGCAGGGATGGTCTGCAGAGAGGGGAGTTTCGTTCTGGAGTTAGCCTACATCTCGAGTGCTCATTGTGATCTCGTAATAAAAGGCGGTGGCCAGAAACAGAATCTGTTCTGAGTTCATAAAAGTCACTAATGAAAGAAAGAAAGGAAAAAAAAAAAGTAAAGTCAGCTGAGACACCAACGGTGAAGGAATATTTCATTCTCTGTTGGAAAAATGAGTGCCAATAACAATAGCCAGAATCCAGGAACAGAAGAATTTCAGAGGTGACATTCAGTTCCTGGCTTCCTGTTCTCCTCCATGTCCAAAGGACCAAATGATTTATCCTTGCTCCCGGAAGCTGCCAAGGTCCATGGGACCACACAACATGGTTCGTGGCTAGGAAGTCTTTCCCTGGCTATGATCTCAAAGGAAGTACTCTTTCTTAAAAATGGGAATATAAAGTCATATGTTCGTTTGTGTGTTAAAACCTCCTCAGGAGGTGCCAAAGTCAATTGGATTTGATAAAGAAAGTCAATAACTGTCTGCATCACCCTCAGCTATTAGGGTGTAAAAGAAAAAGGGAGGGTGGACTTTCCTTAGCACCCATCTTGAGTAGGTCTAGCATCTCAAGAAAAGAAAAGATAGAAATGTACTTGATGTTGACCAACTCAGAGACGAAAGAAAGGAAGACTTGCCTGAGCAGCCAAGGGTACCTACCAGAGTGGGATCCCTTTTCTGGACGAGGATAGTTTAAGTAGCATATGTTCAACGGGCTCTCTGTAGGCTGGATCATCTGTCCCATCAAACAAATCTGTTTTCTAATGGAAGCCATTATAGTTGTATGCTTTTTTGATTTTGATCAGGAGATTCTAACCAGGCCTAATCTGACTTAGTCGACAGTTTATGTAAATAAAGTTGTGTTTGAATCAATATCATTATTCACCCCCTGTGTTTCTGGATTCTTTTGTGTTCAAGAGGCAAAGTTGAGCACCTGAAGCTCAAAATATGTACCATGGACTTTCTCAGGAAAAAAACAAACAAACAACAACACACACACACACACACACACACACACACAATAGAAGGCAAGGAGCATACTATCTGCTGAGTTGGACTGAGAATGAAGTCTACGTTTTTTCCGTAGCTTATGATATAGATGAATATAGACATTACCAAGAGTTTAAGAATAAAACTCTGGGATGTTTAAATAAACAAAATATATAATTGTCCCGAGGAGCACACATTCTAGTGGAGCTGTAGATGGTAAAGACTGCAGTGTGAGCTAGAACAACATTATATGTGCACAATTGATAGGAATCAAGTATTAGGGACTCCTCATCCAATGGTATTGTTATCTTAGCAACAAATTAGTTCTGTCTCCTGAAAGTCTCGACTTCCAATGGGATTCAGATTAGTACACAAAGAGATGGGGGAAAAAAGAAAATGGGACAACCCAATAATCCCATCCAGTGAGCTATGTATGACCCAAAATTCTATTATGTACACCCTTCTGACTTCGTTTAGGAATATTTGATTGAGAAACAGGAAGCAGATGTTTGATGCCCAGTGGTTTGGTCTCCCTTGGACTGAATGGCCTTATGAAGGTTCTTAGTATCTCTGGAATGTTGGAGAGTTTGCTTTCCCCAGCACAGCAGAATCGCCAGGGGGTTCCTACAAGGATTGCTGGGCCCTCCCTTGAGTTCTGGTTCAGTGAGTTTACAGTAGAGGTTGAAGCTGTTCATGTCCATCAGTTTCCCGGGAAGCTACTGCTGCTTTCTGGGGCCCCACTCAGGAACGGGGTGGGGGGTGTGTGTGGTTGAAGCATGCCTTAGGACTCCATGATCTGAGAACCCCCCAAAATATTGTATGAGGCTGTGCTACACCAGAGAGCATTCACCAAGTACGTGTGAGTTAAGGTGACTGGCCTATGAAAGGAGATATTCGAAGTAGTATTCATGAACTGTCCCGGATGGATATCCATCTGTTGGTTTAATTTAATCTACGTGGCTTCTATCTGGAAAATGCATGTGAGCTGACAGACAAGGGTAGAGGCCAATTGGGGAGCAATTTTTTGTATGCTGAGTCCTCAGTGAACTCTGGGTCTTTAAGATGACTGTGAGCTTACAGACGGAGTTATGTCTTAAGCTCACCCTTCTGAGCTCCGTAGGTTCCTATCACCCTCTGTTGGAAATTAAGCATGATCACTGCTAACTGCATTTGTCACATGACTGACTATACCTCTGCAAAGCATATGTTGCAAATTTCGGTTAGACAATTTAGTGTAGATATCAGTGATCTTCATCCTGTCCCCTCCACGGAGTCTAAATGCGCAACCCAAACTAAATCATCCATGTAACAACGTTCACGACATTTCATTGTTGTGAACTAGGGTGTACATCTCAGTCACACTGTAGAGAACCAACGCCCTGATCAGGAATTGCTTCAGACAGCAGACAGGAGGTTCCTTCCCACTGGAGGCTGGCTGTCCGTCGAGGGCTGGTTTCTCTAGCTAATGCACATGGCCACAGACACAGCTGCTTGCTCTGGGGTGCCCTGCCAGCCTTCTCTGTGCTTGGCGCTGGTGGTCATAGATGGTGGCTACATCTCTGAGCATCAGGAAAGATGGGAAGGCTAGAGGGCTGTGTGGTACCCAGTGCTCTCCCCCACTGAGTTACACGGCCTCTGATGGGTTCTGTGGAGCTACCATCTCCAGATTACCTTACTGCTTGCTTCTGCTTGATTTTACCCTTCTAAGATCCACCTGCAGTGTGGTTTTGTGTTGACAGTTGGCGATCTAATACTTTCCTAGGGAGAGCATCAGTTCCTACATATGTTTGCTGCTCACAGATTTATGACGGAAATTCTTTGTCAACACATTGTTTTGAGTGTTGAGCACAAACACACCTAGGCACACACATGCACATATATATACACACACGTATTTGAATATGTACATAGATCCACATACACACTTATATATAAACATATGCATATATGCATAAGGAAACACATTCGTGTGCACACACATGTGGACATATACATACATGTGCACGCACATACATATGCAGCTGTATGTGTGCATATACATACAAGTGCATACACATGCACACAAACACACACATACATGTTATGCATCGCATCATACACATGCACACATTCATATACATATATACATGTGAACATGATTCATTATGCATATACATGCATACTCATATGTATGCCATAGTCATGTACGCATATACATACATACACATCGGGCACTATACACATAAACATATGCATACGCACACACGACATAAACAGGCTACATATTCTACTTATGTTATCCCCTCTGTTTTTATAAAGGTTCTGTTCTTGTCATTGGTCTCTTAGACTCTGTAATGCTAACATATGCTAAGCCAAGACGAATGAACATACCTTTTTTTTTTTTTCCTGTTTTCTTCCTTTCTCTTTCCTTACTCAGCTTAAAATGACAGGATGTGTCTGTGCTCACTGTGGAATAAGACCTGAATCTGTATTTCCAGTACCGGGTTTGAAAGAAGACTGGATTCAGCAGTCACAGTCTGAAAGGGCAACGTGAGGTTATCCCATACTCACGAACTTGTTGATTTTAATTTATTTTGCCCTTTGTTTGTTTGCTTTGCTTTTTTTTTTTTTTTTTTTTCCCACCCGTGCCAGGTTGGAGAAATGTTTCCTTCGGCTGTGGCGTAGTTCTGTGTCACGTGGCCTTTACTTTCTCCACCCCTAAGCATCTTCTCAGCCCGCTTGTCTCGTCATAAAACTTCATTCACTGGGACATTAGAGTGACTGTCTTTGAGAGGGTGTTTATTTTTATCGTACACAAGAGGACTGTTTGGAAAAGTCAGGTTAACGGTACTTGAAAGACTGAATACCTCTAGAGGATTTCAGGAAATGTACAGATCACTCATGTCAGTCACAGGGTTTGGAGCGTCGGTGGCTAAGAAAATGCACAGCTGCTTCGGGGTTGGCGTCTCCTCCAGCTCTTTACTCAATCTCGAGAGTTGCCAAGGGTTTGAATCCTCTCCTCTATCCTCACAAGACATTGAGCAGGGAGGGTAGTCTTCACCTGGAGTCCAGGGCCACCTCCGAATGCTGAGATCCTCCAATCTGTGGTCCTACTATGTATGGGCTCCTGACTCTGTGTGTACGGGCGGGGAGTGTGATAAAATACTTGTGCATGCGTGCGAGTATGTGTGTGAATGTACACAGATGTGTTGGGGCGAGTGGGTATGAGTTGGGGGACTTCACAGGTGTGATTGTCAACATGTGGATGTGTGTATGGGAGAGTCTGAGTATGTGTGTGTAAGGGTGTGAGTGTGTAAGTATGTTTTTGGAAGGCCCTACACAAGCTGCAGCTTCCAAACTGGAATTGTTAACCTCCAGATAAACTCTTTGTGTCATGGGGAGTCTACGAAGGGCCTGGACCCTGGAGATGTTTGTCCTCCAGCATCCTTCTTGCCTTCCATACTTGGCCTCCAGCAGACTGAGAAGAGCAAATCTCCCCTGAAGATGCACGTGTCACGTTTCAAATACCGGATGAAATTACGGTGTGGGTTGCAGGCACTGTGTTTACATCTGCTTCCTCTTAAAAGTTTCTTGGTAAATCAAAAGCTCTCATTGAGGAAAGCGGGCTCCAAAACTTTTGAAAAAGCCAGCCACTGTACCTAGCTCGTGGCTTTGTCAGGTTTTGTTTTCGTGGCGTTGTTCTGGGATTTGGCAACTATTTAGACCAGGTGCAAACTGGCAGAGGTAACAGACACCCTTGTTCCAGCCGGCGTGAACTTTGGTTTCTTTGCTCCTTGGGTCACCTGCCAGGGACACCCTGTTAGCATTAGCCTGCTCTTGGTTGCCTGGAGGGCATGTTTTTGCTGTTTGCTTAGGTTTGGAGAAAGTCTCCACAGATTCCATCATTTCCCCAATTACAAATGGTTCCTTGGTGGACAGCCAGGGTTCCCCGCCTTCGCTGTCTTCTCATTTCACATTGAGTTTAGTTTCTCATTACACTACCTTTGCTAAATGGTTTCGGAGTGAAAATTCCAGGCACCACATCCTCTGCATCTGGGATCTCTTCCCTAAGGCTGTCAGGGGAAAAATCATGTAGTAATGGAACACCAAGTTCTACACGCACAGTTGAAGACACACATCTCTGATCTCAGCACTGCTGGGGCAGACTCACACCCTCAAAGGCCTGAGGAGTTCCCCAAGACATTTTTTTTTTTGGATATTTTATTTATTTCATTTCAGATGTTATTCCCTTTCCCCATTTCCCCTGCCCCCACCATACCCTCATCCCACCTTCCCACCTCGAATTCCCCCACACTGGGGCATCCAGCCTTACGGAGACCAAGGTCCTCCTCTCCCACCTATGCCCAACAAGGCCATCCTTCCCTACATATACAGCTGGAGCCATGGGTCCCTCCTATGTGCTCCCAGGCTGGTGATTTAGACCTGGGAGCTCTGGTTGGTTGGTATTTTTGCTCTCCCATGGGCCACAAACCCCTTCAGCTCCTTCAGTCTTCTCTCTAACTCCTCCATTGGGAACTCCTTGATCACAGATGCTCTGTGAGCATCCAGCTCTGTATATGTCAGGCTCTGGCAGACCTCTAGGAGACAGCTCTATCAGGTCCTGTCAGCATGCACTTCCTGGCATCCACAACAGCATCTGCCTTTGGTGACTACTGCACATGGGTTGGATACCCAGGTGGAGCAGTCTCCCGACGCCCTCTTTCAGTTTCTGTTCCCCATTCAAGCTGAACCCAAAAAAGGGTTTCAGCATGGAAAAGAGTTTCAGGGACCAACCAATACTTACGAAGAAGAGTGGGAGACATTGTCAAATTTATTTTACTAAAAACATCAGGGTTAAGACAAAGCGGGGTGCTCAGAAGGACAGATATCTCAGCGGGGGCATGTGCTTCCCAGCGGAGAGTAAAGGAAATGAAGACTCACACAAATGTGGGTATCGGAGTCACCAAGACAGAATATTAGTCATTAAATTCTTTTGACTCTCAAGTTGCATCCATCTCTAAAGGTTACTAAGAAAACTTTTTCATCTTCTCTCTACTGATAAGAAAGATAGGTTAGGTGACCCCAGAGGTGCCCTGGATGGAGTATAATCTGATAAAGTAAAACCAGGAGCCAGTAAGATTGCCCAAGGTGGTCAGTGCGTGTCCTTTCCCTAGGTCTCAGGCAGTTTACTCCTGGAATTCTTGCTTCCTGATGGTAAAGGCTTCAACCGGAATCCACGTCCCCACTATATGCCCACCCCCATTCATCTCAATTGAAAAGAAGGATGTTGTAATGTGTGTCCCTGAAAACAAGTTTTCCTTTATACTTACTTTGGGCTGAGTGTCAAATGGTATTCTAGAAGTGACTTTAAGTTGGGTATTGCTAGTCTGGGTGAGGCACATGGCGTCGGCTGTTGGAGCTTTTCCTCCCCCCCACATCTGCCTTCTCCTGCATCTGGAGAGGCAGGTGCTGCCTGCGGCCCCTTTCCATGACTTGGTAACTAGTCACCTTGGAGATGTGGGTTTTCACTGCAAAATTAACTCTGTGCAGCCCTTCGGTGCTCACAAGCTATGCGCGCCAGGTCCCGCCCACTGTTGCCAAGTCCCGCCCACTGTTGCTTTCTCCATCGCCCCCTGGGATTCTTCCTCCCTTGATGCTTTACGCCCGTGCCTCACCTATAACCTTGGAGTACCACGCCTCCTCTGCTTGCTCCATTTTGTCTCCTTTCTTCTCTTTTCTTTTGAAAGGCGTTTCCTTTCCTGACAAAGCCGTTTCTGCCTGAAGGATGACCTTTGAAAATTCCCTTTGCCTCCTAAAACCTGGTTTCTCTCTTTCATAGACATCAAATAGAGAGGCTTAGCCCAAGCACTGTGGATTTCTACAAACTGGAGAAGGCACAGCATTCCCGTATGATATTAAGCTTACTGTTTGATGACCATGTGTAGGGGTGAGGGTAGCTGTTGCTGAAAATATTTAATCCCCGTCTAGGGTTTCTATCCCATCTTGACCATTCAGTTCCCAGATAAAAGACACACACACACACACCTTATAATTAAGCCTTAATCAGTACTAGAGCAAGGCAGATATTTACTCTCAATGCTTTAAGAATCTACTTCCCTATAAATAACCCCAAGTTCTTACTGACTATGTTTCAGCTGGGCTGGTTTTACCATTAGCCAGTCCGTATGGCCATGCTTTCTTGACTCCTAACCCATGGTGTCTCTCTCCTCTCTTTACCTTCTTTCTCTCCTAGTCTCCTCTGACTCCAAGGCTAAGAACACCAAGCCCCATCTGTCTCAATTCTGTCCAGCTTTAGGCTGTTGGCATTTTTATTTACCAATCAAAAATAACTTCGGGGCAAGGTCACATAGCATCACTTGGGTCTACATGTGGATTCTCTCGTCTCTGGGGCAACCAGGTCTTGGGGCCTGCACTTAGCATTAAAATACATAGTGACAGCCCACTGTTACTTTTATCCCCTGTCACACTGTCATGTCTGTTCTCAAAACTACACTGGGGGATTCAATGATGATTTTATTTTGCCCTAGTGAGTCACCGCCAGGCAGGACCAACTTCACAAATATTTTACCAGAGTCTTTCCTCTCACTATCTCTGGGTACAAATCAATGGGGAAAACCAAACCAAAATCACAATCAATCAATCAATCAATCAATCAATAAAATGGCACTGACTACCTTTATTTCAAGGTTAAACCATGTTGCTCTTTGGAATAAAAGTGGTTAAGTTCTATAAAGCCAGAAAGGAAACCAACCATAGTTAACAAGAATAGAGAATTTTTTTTCCCTTGGAAAAAATTTTAAACATGGCCATTTGCTCAAAGCTCAACATAGATTCCGAGATACTGGTTTTACTTGTTAAAATTCTTTTGGAAAGATTTATGTATTTCACTCGTAGGAACATTTTGCCAGCATGTGTCCTGTGTGTCCCACATGTGAGCCTGTCGCCTGTGAAATTCAGACGAAGGCATCGGATCTCCTGGACATGGAGTTACAGGTGATTGTGAGCCATCATACAGGTTCTGGGAACTGAACCCAGGTCCTCTGGAAGAGCAGCTCTTAACCACTGAGCCACCTCCTCAGACACATCTAATATCTTAATTATGGAATTTGAACCCATATTTTAGTGTAAACAAAAAATTCTGGAAAATCCCAAAATCTTTGAAATTTTTCTAGAGAAAGACTACCAGGTCACATTTCTGGGAAGGGGACATTTAACCCTTTACTGACATGTGGAAAGGGTTGACTCAGTAGTATCTACAGCATTATGTGTCTGTCATATGTGTTTATTTGTACATGTATGCTAACCCATGATTTGCCTTGTCACAGACTAAAGCCATTACAGAAAGTAACCTATGAAGCTTTTCTGTGGCTAAAACTGTATTTATACATTTCCTTATATTTATATTATAAATATATTTTGTAGTTTATATATTATTTAAAATAAAATATAATATAAATATTTAAATAAATAATAATATATAATATTATATATTATATAATAAATAATATAAATACTTAAAATAAAATAATATATTTTATATATTATTTATTATCATTAAATTATGCATATAAATATATTTATATTTATTCTAGCTCAGTTTGTTGTTCTCGACCTGTGGGTCGTGATCACTTTGAGATTATATATCAGATATCCTGCCTATAATTAGATATTTACATTACAATTCACAACAGTAGCAATATTACAGTGATGAAGTAGCAATGAAATAATTTTATGGTTGGGGGGTGTCCCCACAATCTGAGGAGCTATATTAAAGAGGCACAGCATTAGGAAGGGTAAGAACTGCTGTTCTAGATTGTGGGGAGACTGTGTTTTGACCTTTGTGGATGTACATGTGGAATCCAGATGTTAATTTTGAATGGCTTCTCTTGCTTTCCAGTCTATATTTTGCGATGGAGTCTTTCACTGAGCCTAGGACTTGCAATTTAGCTTACATTAGCTGCTGAATGAGTCCCCGAGGCCCCGCCTGTCCTCTCCCTGTCCCTCCCTGGATTTATGGACATGTGCCACCATGCCAGCTTTTTCTGTGGATGCTGGGGATCCAAACACGTCCCTCATTCTGCACAGCAAGCCCGGTCCTGTCAGCGCTGTCTCTCTCACACTCCCGACCTTCTGTTTTGAAAAACATAGTAATTGAGTTTTATATTAAGTAGAACAAAGGAGCAAGAAAAGACAGAAGTTTGTCCCCTTTTGGAGAGAATTGTGATCATTTTGTGTAATGTGACATTATGTGCTTGCCACAGATCACTGGTTCTTAACCTGTGGGTTGTTTCCCTTTGGGGGTGCCCAAGACCCTTTACATGGGTAGTCTGAGACCATCCATCGGAAAACACACATATTTATATTATGATTCATAACAGTAGCAAAAATTACAGTTATGAAGTAGCAAAGAAAATAATTGTACGGTTGGGGGAGGGATGTCACCACAACATGAGGAACTGTGTTAAAGGGTCGCAGCCTTTGGAAGGGGGAGGCCCACTGCTGTAAGCATTAATGCAGACGTACTCCACCTCAGTCTCTGGGTGTGGTAGGAACCCCATTGTCAGTTGCCATACTTTGGAGAGAATGGTGTTAAAAGAAGCCTGCTGCCACCAGCTTTAAAGATAGGCCTGTGGTGCTCAGGGACCTTCATTCTACCTAGAGCTTTGCATTTCTGGGAGTTACTTCAGGTAGGGACACAGTGAGTCCTTGGTGGCCATTCCTTTTCCCATTTCCCTTGCTGAGTTTTCCTTAATCCCTTGGATTCTCTTTAAAACTGCGGACTCAGAAGCTGGGTCTCCTTCCACAGAGAGGCCCTGGGTTCCTTCCAGGTGACGTCCCACCCCAGTAAATCCATCACCACAAACCACTGCAAACAGATTACTTAGGCCATTTATTTAGCTGATAACACAGAGAAGTATTTTTAGCCCGTAACTCCCAAAACAAATGACTTTTGGAATCTGTTGTAATGGGATTTAAATTGTCCTTATTAATAGCTCTGGGGACCATTTGTCTTAGTACTAAATGATTCTTTTTTTTTTTTTTTTTAAGAATGTGACAAATAATGCCTTTTGTATAAACATAATGTGAACATGTGTTAAAGATTGTATTTATCTCATTGGTCATATCTCATGAGAGAATGAAGCAGAGGTGACCAATCAAAAGGGGCCAAACTTAAGCAGGAAACTGATTATAACATACATTTACAGTTCATCCGAAGTTGAACTTAGTGCAATTGGGAGGCAGGGGCAGTTGGCTTCCCCCAGCGGATGGTTTGTTGTCTTTCTGTAGACACCATTTAATATGCTTAGATCTCCGCTATTTAAAACGTAGAATTATCAGGTTATTTCGAAGGCAGTGAAAAGAACCCAGGACTGTGGGCCAGGCGTGTGCACCTCTCCAACGTGATGCCTGGGGGCCACACATGTGCTTGCATGAGTTATAAATGACCCGTGTGAGCATTTGATGACAGCATTGAAGTCCCTTCTGCCTTCTGTGTTGTCTGAAAGGTCACAGGTCATGGGTTCCAGGTCACAGGTCACTGTATTCCCTTAGAAAGATTTCTCCCTTGTTAGAATAGATACAAAGACAATGGTTTTGATTTTTGAGTCAGGGTCTCTCTATGTCTTAATATTCAGCCCAGGCTAGCTTTGAACTTGACATCTTCCTGCTTCAGGGTCCTGAGGGCTGGGGTGTGCCCTATCATATCCCATTATAAATGGCATCCTGGTCTGATTTGAGATTTTTGTCAAGTAAGGAGTGAGGAACACTGGAGATACAGAGGCAGAGAGGTATACCTCCTCTCTCCTTCTGTCTAATTAAGATTAGGGCTGAGAGCAAAGCTGATTTCATTCCTGTTGAAAGAGAAAGTCTGAAAACCCAGGAGAGCATCCAGCCACGTGGTCACAGGTCTTCCTGAGAATCACATCCCTGAACTTCGGTGCCCACTCAGCCACCATGAGTTTCCCTTTAAGAGAGATGGCAGAGATGCCCTGAATGAAGGCTTTTAAGGATAGGTTATTGTGATGTCCTATGGACACTAATGAGTTCTGTGTGTCCCCCCTTATGCCTTTTGATGAAATCACTTATGAAGATGTGCAAGCATTTATGTGTATCGGAATCGTAATGGGTAGATTCGTTATGTCCCGGAAGACTGAAGACTTGTTGAGACTGGATGTCTGCAAGATAAATGGCCAGCTGAAGTTGCTGATTCTTGGATCAGCGTGAGGAAAAACAGTTGAATGGTGAGGTAACTGCTCTGCTGGAGCCTGCAGAGAAAGTATTGGTTTGGTAATCTGATTTTTTAGTTTTAATGTTTTTAATCATTGGACCGTTGTCTTCATAGGTCTAGACAAAGTAACTACACCTCCCTGCTCAAGAGCTAAAGCATCTTCAAGTTCCTCTTAGTCATGAGGAAAGGAAGCCAGGTTCATAATGGATTTTCTAGAAACAATGTTTCCACTCGGAGAGAACAGCAAGCGAGCCCGCTGGTTGTGGAGTTGAGTTCTGTGCATTCTGGTTTCCATTTGAAACTCCTGGGCAAACTGTTGCTTTGGCGTTCCAGCCATTTCCTTCTGGTGTCAGCTGGCCACACACCTCTGCCGTGGACTCAGAATGGAGAGAGAGAGAGTCGACAGGTGTTGTGTGTCAGCAGCCTGTTGCTAGCACCAGACACCACCCCACATCCCCCCACCCCTCTCCCATTCCACCGCCCTTGCCCTTCCTTTACTGTAAACTTTTGTCAGGGAAACTCAGTAAATGCTCAAGTAGGAAAATCAAAGCCATGGCAGTCTCAAGAGAAGGAGAACATCAAAGGTTGCCTCTAAGATGTGGCTTGTAGCCAGACGTTGGGAACTGGGGTCAGGCTTGACGGAATGCCTATAAACTATAGGAGAATGTAGTGGGTCAGATTTGCTGAACAAGGGAAAATAATTTCCCTTGGCCAAAATCAAGACTCTTAAGGCTCTGGGTGATTTAGCGTATGGCGGCCACTGACTAAGAATGTAGTCGGCTTTCTGTCTTCTTTTTTCTCCCACACCTTACGGTAAAGGGAAGAAGGATGGACTGGAAGATGGCCAGGACTCGCAGTAAACTGGCTACCAAGATGACCACAGGGACTTTTTCATTCACCTGTGGTGGTTGGTGGCAGTTCTTCTTGTGATGTTGGAATTGATAGGTGTCAGCTAACCTTGCAGTTGTTTCTTGACAACTTTTATTTATTTTCTTCTCCAACATAATATTTTTATTAATTATTTGGGAACTTCATACAATGTACCCTGTGATGGTTTGATATGCTTGGCCCAGGGAGTGGCACTATTAGAAGGTGTGACCCTGTTGGAGAAGGTGTGGCCTTGTTGGAGTGGGTGTGGCCTGGTTGGAGTAGGTGTGTCACTGTGGGTGTGGGCTCTAAGACCCTCATCCTAGCTGCCTGGAAGCCATTATTCTGCTAGCAGCCTTCAGATGAAGATGTAGAACTCTCAGCTCCTCCTGCGCCATGCCTGCCTGGATGCTACCATGTTCCCACCTTGATGATAATGGATGGAACCTCTGAGCCTGTAAGCCAGCCCCGATTAAATGTTGTCCTTTATAAGACTTGCTTTGGTCATGGTGTCTATTCACAAAAGTAAAACCCTAACTAAGACACATCCAATCACACTTGCTTCCCATTCCTTACAGATCTACCCTCCACTCCGTATCCCTCAACAACCCCCCAAAACAGAAACAAAAGAGAAAAATATATGAAATTCAATGTGTTACCTATGTATTCATTGGAGCATGGTCACATTCCCAGTGGCCAGGCCCTTAAAGAAAACTGAGTTGTTCCTCTGCCACTCTGCCCCACCCTCACTGCACCCCACCCCTTCCACACCCCACCACCCCACCACCCCACCCCTGTCAAGATCTTTTACATCAAGGAATAATCACCAGCCCTTGTAACCATACCACAGTATTGAGGTGTTTTTCTCCCTCAGTCGTTGCCAGAGGAAGTCTGGCGAGTGTGAACTCAAAACGGGATGGCTGTTCTGTTGGGTCCATTGTTTTGAGCTCTGTCTTGGTTACTGTTAGCATCAGGGAGACGGGAAAGCCATTGCAGGATTTTGTTGTGGTCGTTACTCTGAGTCGTCGATCTCCTGCAGCCCAGGATGACCTCAAGGAATCACTGATGTACCTGAGAGCAAGCCTGATCTACAGATTTTCCTCCCTCTGTCTTGTAAGTGCTAGGATCACGGGTGTGTGCCAGCATGCCCAGGTTTACCCTTGCTGAAGATCAAATCCAGGTCTTCCTGAATCTTCTTAGGCATCCTTTTAGACAAGCACTGTGTTACCTGAGCCATGCTTCTAGCTCTACATTTTGATTTGGCCTTGACTTTCCTCCTAACAGGTGTAGGCCTGTCAAGTTTTCAAAACTTGTGCTAGCTTGACCATCTCTATTAGGAAAAAGGGGTGTATTTCTCTAACGCTAAATAAACTTCAAAAATAGGTAATTCTTGAAAATATTGGAGACTCTAAGGGAAATTATTATTCAGTGTATATTTTGTCTTTTTTTGTTTTTGTTTGTTTGTTTTTGTTTTGTTTTTCGAGACAGCGTTTCTCTGTGTAGTCCTGGCTATTCTGGAACTCACTCTGTAGACCAGGCTGGCCTCGAACTCAGAAATCCGCCTGCCTCTGCCTCCCAAGTGCTGGGATTAAAGTAGTCCTTGGAGCTGATAAGTGTGGGTTAGTTGACCTTTTAAAGGTGCTTTAAAATGATGAGAGTTTATCACTGAGTTTTTCTCAAGCAAACAAGTTAAATATATCTAAGATAAAGGACAGTGATAGCTTCAGACATAAATGGACCCAATGAAATCTGGAATTATTCAGAGACAATAAAGTAGGTAATTACTCATCCGGAAGGAGACCAGTTCTGAACTCAGACAAGTGTCTGTGTGGCAGATAGGATAGCATCACACACACAGCTGTGGTAACCATTAAGTTGCTTTCCATCGGGATCTTGTATGTTGATGTCCAGTTGGGTGCCACTGGCTCTGGGAAGCTCAGAACGGAGGCAGAAGCTGGAAATCTAGAATCAGTAAGTAGTGGGATGTTGGGTGAAAGCTGACGTGACTGGAATAGAGATTCTCCAGGTCAGAGACATCTGAGAGGAAAAGTGGGCCCACAGAGTTCTCCCAAGAGTGAAGCCGAGAAGACAGGGTATCTGTGGGGAATGCAAGTGGAGACTCCAGCCACCAGTACAGGGAATCAGAGGATGCAGGAGCAATACACATCCATCCTCTACTGACAGCTCACTGTGAAGTGGACATCACTGTCAGAACCATTTCATGGGAGAAAAATAAGTTCAGATCAGTTACCAGGTCTGCGACCTGGATGCTTCCTAACTAGTTTCTATAGTAGGCTTTAGCTGTTTAGAAAATCAAGAGCTGGTAATGGCAGGAAAGTGCAGAAACCTAGTTCTCTCTGGGTCCCACAATACTGGAGAATTGGCTCAACAGTTAAGAGTGCTTCCTGTTCTCCCAGATGACCGGAGTTTGGTGTCTAGCACTTACATTGGGCAGCTCAAATCCACCTTGTACTTCAGTTCTAGGGGAGCTAACTTTTGTCTCCTCATACAAATAAAAATCGTGAAAAGTAAATAAATAAATCAGAGGTCTTGGGCTGAGCCACTGATGGGAGAGAGAAAACCTGGTTCGTGTAAAGGAGCCATCCTGTACTTGGATTGCTGGCTCTTATGCCTGATAGCTTATTGGTAGAAGACTCCTACATGGAAAGGAATCAAAATTCTCTTGAGGTTGAAGAAGACATAAGAAATGTGTGTGTCCTGAATAAAGCAGGCTTAGAATAAAGAACAGAGCATGCGCAGACAGTGCTGAAGAGAATCGGGTCTGAGCAAGCTTACAACCCAGTCTGAAGTCAGGAGAACACACATAGCTTTGAAGCTCCATTACTTCAGATTTCATTTCGGCTCCAGGATGGACATCCCTACTCTCTCCCCTGGGACAGAAGAGGCGTTGGCCTGAGGTTTCATGTTCATTTTCTAATCCTTGCCTTATAAAGATGTAAAATAGCGGGCTGCACTTGGAATACTGAAAGAAAGAAAATGGAACCAGAAACCCAAGCGTGTCTTGTGAGCTGAGGACCAAATGTACCTAGACAGGCCAGTACAGTAATCAGTGTGGTTCACATGTATGCAGATTTGGCTCCCCAGATCTGATGATCCTCGGATGGGGTCTCTTTGTCCACTGTGCATTTACTCAACAAATTCCCCCTTCATAGGGAAAGGAAAGTTGAATCCATGCCTAGCTTTTCTATGATGAACTGTTGTCACCTTCTCTGCTTTAGAGGCTGTACCTGATCCAGCTTGGTCATTTGGTGAACCCTTACAAGGACACTGAAAAGTAGGCTTTTGTGTTCTATTCCAGGTCTAGAGACCTGCATATATATGTGAAATTCTAGGGATTAATGGGAGTTGAAAAATTAGATTTCATGTAAAAGAACTGATTTCTGCCAAGTAGAAGAAAGGATAAAAGTTGAAGAATTTCTACTCCAAGGAAGTGTATGAGGTTTTTTCTTTTTTTTCATTTTATTTTTTTATTGATTATTTTATTTATTTAGAGGTTTTTAATAAAGACGTTTCCATTACATTTCAACTTGACTCAGCTGCGGCTTCTCATGTAAATCTTCAAACCTTGGTGTTTGCCCTTTTCTCTTATGCCTCTACTGGTAATTGAAAAGAAGTAACAGTTTGCTCAAATTTTGTGTTAGCATACTGAAATGGGTAATATTCAGAAAAGTCACAGCACGGGCCAGCTATCTAACTGGCCCTACTAACATGACTGGTACTCATGTTTTGGATATAACTGCGAAGTGGACCTGCTTGTGCAATAGTGGCATCCCTGTTACAGAGTTACCAATGACTTTTTGGTTGGATCTGAGGCCTGCTTCCCCAGGAGAGAGTTTCATGCCTGGTAATTCTTGTCGAAAGCCAATGACCCTGGAGGTTATAATTTGCTGTTATTTTGTTGCTAAGTGTTCATCTATCAAATTGTCTTCTTAATATTTATGTTATACCTGTAGACCTGGGATGCTCTCAATTCACAGAAGCTCCTTTTTTTTTTTTCTTTCAGTAGACAACAGTTACCAGAGAGTTGCATAATTGATCACAGTGCTGAAGATATGAGACTCAGTGCTCAGCCCTAAACTAGACATCTATATCAATCCCACAACCCACCACCATGTCTCAGGGACTGTAATGGAAGGGGTGTGTGTGTGGAGATAATGTAAGGGACAGAGAATGGGATGGGGGAGAAATATTGTCTTCAGGAAATAACATGGCTGTTGTGTGCATGAGCTCACAACAGCCACACAAGATGTCTACACAAGATGTCTACACAAGCTAAAGCCAGCCCAAAATGTTAGCACCATTGGGGTAGATGATTTCTAGGCCCCACCCTTACTGAGGAGGTAGGTAGTGGCAGCTGAAAGTTACTGGGAAGGAAGAATCACTCTGTATTGTCTGTTGCCCACTGGTAGGGTACCCATGCTCCAGTGAATGGTCCTATGTACCATACATACATGGGCAGTACTACTTGGACTTAGTGTATTATTAAAAAGGAGAAGGAGGAAGAGAAGGAAGAGGAGGAGAAGAAAAAGGAAGAGGAGGAGAAGGAAGAGGAAGAAGAGGAGGAGGAGAAGGAAGAGGAGGAAGAACTCATGAAGCTGGGAAGAGACATGTTAGGAAGATATAGAGGAAGTTTGAGGGAGAGAAATAGGGAGGAATTATGGTCATATTTCCTTATATAAATGCATGTTCATTCACAAAACAATTATTTAAAAATATTTGTTTTATAAAAGAGCAAAAATGACAGTAAAGGTTAATACATTTGCTGTTATTATATTTAAAATATACTTGTAATATTTGAAATAAAAGACACCTATATGTATAAAAAGCAACACCAGGCCAAACCTGCATCCTTGAGAGACTTCAGATCCTGTTTTCACACAGGTGTTAGACAGTTCCATTGCATGGACTGAGACACAGCCTTCTTAGGTGATTGACAGGTAGCTCTACTCAGGAAAATGTACTAGCCCATGTGTCCCATCTTAAGTGTGATTATAGGCGAGTTTGCAGGCTTCCCGGAGGAACCCATCAGCCTCTCCATATGAAACCGGCTGACTCAGTAGTTATACCCATCTCCCTTGAATAAATTTGAAGTTGGCTCATAAAACAATGTTTATGTATTTAATACACAGTGAGAGTCTACTGGAGGGAGGATACCAGTCGGTGCCTTCAGAGGTTAAAGTTGTAGGAGGCCAAGAAACGATTAGAGATTTCAAAATGCCGTTGAATCCAGACATATTTTTCAGAGCTCTTATACACTTGCCACACACTTATCAAGGAACCTCTGACGGTGCCAAGATGTTTCTAGTAATAAGCAGATGAAGAAAATGCACCTGCAGCATGTTGGAGGTATTGCAAAGACAGGCAATAAGCTGATTGGTGTTTCAGCTCTGCAGTGAGGTGAAGTCCTGTGGAATGATAAGGTTGGAAGGAATCAGTCTTTGTGAAGGAGCGTCTACTAAGATCCAAAGGATAAAATTGTTATTTTTTTTTTCATTTTGAACATTACATTTATGTCTTGACTTAGTGTGGGTGGGCAAATGCCACGCACTTGGGCCACGGTGTGTGTTTGGAGGTCAGAGGACAACTTTCAGGATTCATATTTTCTCCTCTTACCATGTTAATCAGAACCAGATCATCAATCTTGGTGGTAAGCATCTTTACCCTCAGAGCCATCTTGATGGCCCTGGGAATATACATCTTAACCTATGTAGAGCCTAGAATCCACCTCCCAAATGTTGTGTTGGAAAGACCAAGGCGAATAGAGAACGCCATCCTTCGCCAGAGGACAAGCCCTGAGCTCTCTGAAGGAGGACACGGACGGTAATGTCATCTTTTCCGCGGTGAGGAGTGCCGTTCGTAGGATGTTAATAAGCTGGGAATGCTCAGCAGAAGCATGGTCCAACTCCTGAGTGCCTGAGGCTGGAACCATCTATAGGGGAATCTGATGCCCTCTTCAAGCAGGTGGATATATAGGCAGCGGAATACTCAGACATTAAGATGAATGATTTTTTTTTTTTTTAAAGAGAGCAAATGGATATGGATAGATAATGGCACACGTTGGGAGACAGGAGGAAGGCATGGACTTGGGAGAGACCATCACAGGGGAGCCCATGGCAAGGGACTTCTCAGTGGAACTGTGGTCATGTGTGCATGCCTGCAGCTCCAGGAAAGCAAACCAGAAACCCAAGAAGTCAGAACATTGCAAAGGCCAGAGCACCTGTACTGGCTGGTTTTGTGTGTCAAGTTGACACAAGCTGGAGTTATCACAGAGAAAGGAGCCTCCCTTGAGGAAATGCCTCCATGAGATCCAGCTGTAAGGCATTTTCTCAATTAGTGATCAAGGGTGGGAGGGCCCATTGTGGTGGTTGCCATCCCTGGGCTAGTAGTCTTGGGTTCTAAAAGAAAGCAAGTTGATCAAGGCAGAGGAAGCAAGCCAGTAACATCCCTCCATGACCTCTGCATCAGCTCCTGCTTCCAGACCTGCTTGAGTTCCAGTCCTGACTTCCTTTGGTGATGAACAGCCATGTAGAAGCTGAATAAACCCTTTCCTCTCCAACTTGCTTCTTGGTCATGATGTTGGTGCAGGAATGGAAACCCTGACTTAGATAGTACCCCAGTACATCATTTAGATGTACTGCATTTAGATGCATTTAGAGCATCACCAGGTGCCACTGCCAACTGTAGGACATCTCTGTGAAGAAGACAAACCATTGAACTTTTCAGAGGCCATCACCGAGACTCCTCCATTAGAAAAGTACCATCCTTTCAGGCTCTTACTAACACACATATTCATAGGTGGCTCTCAGACAGAGAGAGCAACAGTAAGGTGCAACTTTCTGAATGTTCTTGGGTGGGGTCATGACGGGGGGAGAGCAGGAGAAAGATTGGAACATGTTTCACAGAAAGGGTACTATAGGCACCCTCTCTTCATCCTGCTCTTGCTCTCAAGGAGTTCAGAAACTGTACTAAAGACAAAGAGATGTGGTTGCGGACGTTTGAAAGAGTCCCAGGTACAGTTCCTAGTGGCCATAAGCCACAGAGCCTTCACCATCCGTCTTTACTTTGTTCAAATCTAGTTCTTGAGTGGCGCTAACCCTGCCCTTAAATATTCTTGTTCAGTTTCACTGGGGGACTCTGTTTCCAGGAAATGAGTATGTTTGAAAGTTATCGAGAGCAACTGCACAGCAAACGCCAGACGATAACATTGACAACGTACAAGGCGAAAAGCCCCTTGCCAGGTTGTGCTGCCGAGAAAGCTGTCCGGTCTCATCCTTAATATTTAAAGGTCTTGGTTTTGAAAGGGATCCTGGCAAGAGTGTACCTGGCAAAATCAAAGGCTCTGAATTAAGTGCATTTTCTTCTACATTATGAGCTTGATCGAAGTGAATGGCACTCTCTCTGAAGTCTCATGTTTTAGTTTCTGATGGAAAATACACAAGAGGTCGGAGCGTAAGATAAATTATACCCATGATTCTGACACTTAGAAGTAATCACTATTATATGGCAGTTTTCTTCTCAATGCGATGTGTGTCCTTAAAAAGAAAGAACACTCTAAATTCTTTTGTATGTTTCCAAATTACTTCCAGGTATTTTATATCAATATGCAACTTCATGAAGAATGTAAAAGAGAGTTTGCTGTCTGTAAAATTATTTAAAGCATATTTTTTCTTGATCTTTATCAGTACAATGATTAAGGTTGAATTTTATTTGTACTTTTATAATTACCATCTTTCCACTGAATTATTTATTCATATCCCTTACTCATGCCCTCGTGGAATTTTTACCGCCTTTTGAATTGACTTATCAAAGTTCTGTGAATAGAAAAATCGACTATCTTTCCTTTCAGAAGCGAGAGGGGGACTTCTTGTTCATTTTCTGGGGGCTTTTTGTGGAGTGCTGTTTGTTGTTACAGAAAAGCAACATGTTAAAGACAGAGCTCATACACAGTTGCCGTTACTTGCAATATGTAAACAGAGTATTGCTTTTTTTGACAAGTGCTTGGTGCATCTTGATTTAGAGATGTTTGTGCTTGAAGAATTGCCCTCCATCACCGAAGACACACATCTCCCTTACATCTCAAAACTAAGGGAGATGTGTGTCTTCTAAGACCCGATTTCCCTTTGGCAGAGTGGGGGACCACAAGGCACAGAGAAACAGGCAGGCCCATGGGGAGGGATGTAAGGACCGTTTTCAGAATGTGCATCTTTGGGGCTGGGGGAGAAAATGAAACAGCTATTTAACTAGTTTGTAGAAAGTGGGACTAGGGAGAGAAGGAGGGAGGGAAGGAGGGAAGGAAAGAAGGAAGGGAAGGAAGGGGGGAGGGAAGGGAGGAGGGAGAAAAAAACCTAGACATTTTCTCAAGTGATAGTTTTCCTGAAAGCCCAGTTCCCTAATTTTAGGCTTTCTAAAATTTCATGCACATCTTCAAGTTTCTTGAGATCGTGTGAAGAAGCTTGAAAACACATTCTATAACATACAGTCAGGGGACCCGTTCTTAGCTGCCATTCACGATAACAAAGGGAACTTTCTCACTAGAACACAGAAGTGACCTTCAAGGTCAAGGCCAGTGCCTGGCTGCTTGTCTCCTGTTGTCCTTGACTGGGACTTGAGTGTGTGCAGAACACACCAGTTCTGTGTTCAGGTTTCTTCTTTCAGTAGACCAGACGGGAAGAAGTCGCATGTTCGTGTGTGTGTGTGTGTGTGTGTGTGTGTGTGTGTGTGTGTGTCTGGTATCACATGTCCATTCACGGGACTTGCTGGCTTCCTGCGTGTGCCCCCTGTGTTCTGTAAGGACAGCCAGCAGTTGTGTGTCAGATGTTTTGTGAACCGCCCCAGATGTTGTTAAACGACATACCGCTCTTCCTTGGCTGTGGATTACAGTGCCTTGCTGTGCTCAGACCACAGGCAGGGCCCCTGGGGCCTGCCATGCACATGGTGACCTGTATTCCTTGGAGAGAGTGGTCACTGGTCATTTCTGGCTCTTAGATCTGTCCTCATAACTTGCTGTAATCTCAGTAGTTTCCTGGGGAGGCTCTTTCTTGGCTTGTGTCTGTGTCCTCCCCCCATTCATTGGGGGGGGGCAGGGCTATGAGGTCAGACCAGGATTCCGTTGCATTCCGGATGGTCAGTATTCCGTCTGTCTGGCTCTCTTCGCCATACCCCTCCTGGGTCCTAGGTCATTGCGACACTTTTTAAAACATCATGTTGCATGTCTTGGGCATTGCCCCCCTCACTAAAGCAGCCTGTCCAATGTTCCCTGTACACCTCATTGTGACCTCTGTGCAGACTCCCCTGTTCTGATGTTTCCAGATTTCCCCCTGACTCTTGGCTTTCTCACCTCCTTCTTCCCAGAATCCTCTTCTTTATCTCTGGAACAGAGACAGCCAAAGCCGAGTCCAATTACATTTCTAACTCCGTCTCTTCTGGCTCTGCAGCTCTGAACTTGTTAAACACCTGTCTCCCACCTGCATGGCACCTCTGAGGTTACCAGTGAGGTGAGTTTGTGTCACCTTGAATAGAATGGTTTGTACAATAAAGTCCTTTCCTCTGATTCCGTTCTCACGCTTCATGAGGACATCTGTTGCTGATTACTCCTGCTGGGGTGCCCTGATTCTGCTTCATATTTGGTTTGCGTTCTGTTGTTCTTTTCTGAGGTTGTTTCTAGGTTTCCCCAAGTCTCCGTAACTCTGCTGTGGCTCAAACAGCTTTGGGAAGTCCCTCCAGACTCCTGGCAGAGAAGACGCATGTGTGACCTTGGGTCACCCCTCCTTCTCCTGATCTCTTTTCCCTGAAGTCTTGAGGCTGGTTGAGAAAATGATTATGGACTGGTATCTTTATATTTCAAAATCTTAGTCACCATATCGAGAAATTAGTGTTTCATCCACAGAAGGCCCGACTCTCTCTCTCTCTCTCTCTCTCTCTCTCTCTCTCTCTCTCTCTCTCTCTCTCTCTCCCTACCTACCTTTGGGTCTCCCTAGGCTCATAGCTCCTCCTATTCAATTGAAGAAGGACCTATGGGCACCATCTTGGTGCATAGATGAATCTCTCATCCTTTTTTTTTTTTAAGCTAAAACCTTCTCAAAGTTCTGGTGCTAGGGATACCTGTTTCTAAGCAGAGCTGAACAATTGAGTTAAAATGTCTCAAGGCCATTTCCTGGTGCTTTCTCTTTCGACTTCCCGGTGTCACCGAGTGTCACCAATGTTCTTTCTCAGAGTCTGAGCATCATTCTTCCAAACACAACCTTGATAGGAGCTTGGCGTGGGGCTTTGTTGGGTCAGGCAGATGGATGCCAGTGGAACTTTATTCCCATGCAAACTAGAGTTTTGAATTTAAAGTATATCTGGTTCTAGACTGCATTTGCTGTCCTGTTGGCTATTAAGGTGGTAATATTTCTTTTCCATTTTAAACCAAGGTAGGCAAGGAGCGCCACGGCTTACCCTGAAAATCATGTTAAGAGGTCACTTATCCTCTCAGTTTATTGGGTTCCTGTTGGGAAAGAACATTCCGTGACCGACTCTAGGCTCAATACTCCTGCGTGCCTGTTCTACTCTAAATCTGTAGTCTGGGCTCATCAGTCAGCTCAGGTTTTCTATCTTTTTGATAAATATGAGATGTTGCTAAGTTTCTCAGTCCATGTAAAGCTTTTGTTTTAAAAAGCAAACGTCCTACCTGGTTGGTTGTCAGCTTGATACAAGCTGGAGCGATCTGAGAGAGGAACTTCAAATTGAGAAAAAGCCTCTATAAAAATGAGCCTATAGGCTATTCTGTAGTGCGTTTTCTTGATAATGACTGACATGGGAGGAGCCAGCTCACTGTGGGCGGTGCCATCCCCGGAGTGGGAGGAGATAGCTCACTGTGGGCGGTGCCACCACTGGACTGGGAGGAGCCATCTTACTGTGGGCCATGCCACCCAGGCTGGTGGTACTAGATGCTATAAGAAAGCAGGCGGAGCAAACTATAAGGAACAAGCCTGTAAGCAGCACCTCTCCATGGCCTCTGCATCAGCTCCTGCCTCAGGTTCCTGCCCCAACTTCCCTCAGGGATAAGCTAAAATGAATATCTCTGGTTGCTGTTGGTTCTGGCGATTTTATCCCAGCAATAGAAACTCTAACTAAAGCTCAAGTCTATCTCTGAGGAGGACAGAGAGAAACTTACTTGTTCCACAGTAAATTTGAGCAGCCGCTGGTCGTCCTCACATTGAATTCACCTCTGCTGCTCACCAGAATGGCTTGCCAACCCAAAGGAAAAGCAATCAAATCCAGAGACAGGGGGTCAGTGATATCTCAGCTGTGACTCGGTTCAAGGAAAGTTTGAAGCCAAATCCCGTCAGCACATGAGACGTAATACGTTTGTTTTGTGCCTTACAAAGCACATTATTCGGGAAATACCAGCAGGGCGAGCTCTGTTTTCCATCTACTTTGATACAAAATCACACATTAGTGAATAAGGCAGAAGAGGAGGCCAAGCCTGGCCTGGGAAGCCAGCTGTTGATCCACACCAGCTGTTGATCCATGCCAAATCTCCAGGCTGCTCCTCTCCCTCAGCTGGGGCAGAGGGCACGGTGCCAGCACATTAGCATTAGGGTTCTTGGAAATAGCTTAGAGGTTAGATAAACTACATATAACAAGACAGCGCAAAAGTGCAAAATAAAGATATCGGGTTAGTTTAGGTTAGTTTAAGAACATTATATGGTTCAGAGGCAAAAAGCAAGTGTGGCCCCTGCTGAGGACCCTAGGCCAGTTTTCTGCACTTGTGTGTCAGTGACTCCAAACTGTTCTTGTAAGTCCAGCTGCAGGGGGATGCTGTCCCTCCTCCATACCAGGAAAGCACCATATACATGTAATTAAAAGTAATAAAATTAACTTTTAATATGGGTCTTAAAAATATTATAGTATTACTCTACTGTAAAGCAATGTAGTTTTGTCAGGAAACTTAGCAGTCTGACCCAGACTCTTTGCTGTTGCTGTCACCAAAGCTCCTGACAGCAACTTAATGAGAGAGAGAGAGACAGAGACAGAGACAGAGACAGAGACAGAGAGAGAGACTGTGTTGAGGTTTGGTTTGTTGCTATGTATTATAAGGCTAAATTCTATACCCCAAGGCCTAATTGCTTCAAGAGGAAGAAATCCTCACACATATTCCAGCTTTTCTTGTGTAAGCCTTTCCCCCTAAGTTATCTGTGATTGGTTAGTAAAGATGCTTCCAGCATGTAGCCAGGCAGAAGAGAGGTAGACAGGGCTTCGGTTCTTGGGCTTGGGGTCTGAGGCAGAGACCAGGAGGAGGGAGGAGAAGGAAGAAGGTATCATGGGGTAGGTGGATCTCAAGAACATGACCACGAAGGCTGGCCAGTTGGAGTAGGAGGGGCCCAGGCAGAACATGGCAAGTGATATCTCAGGGTTATTGACAGGGAAGTGGACAAAATAACTTAGAGGGTTGATATCTGCCCAGCTCTAGTGCTGTAAGACTTATTATAAATATAAAGGTTTTGTGTCTCTTATTTGGGAACTGAATGATCAAAGATGGGGTAGAAACCCCCAAATAATATTTACCTCAATGTGTGTGTGGGCGTGTGTGTGTTTTGTGGAGGGAAGCTGTTCATATCCCTGTGGATCAGAAGCAGGAAAAAGATTGGAACACAGTGCTTACAGGTCAGGATGTGGGCTCTACAAAGATGACCTTTATTTGGGATGTTGTGAGTGCAAGGGGTGGGCTCAGTCAGACAAACTGTTGTCTGTCTGTCTCTAACAGACCAGATTGAATAATAGACTGAATTTTGGGGGCTGGAGAGATGGCTCAGTGGTTAAGAGCACTGACTGCTCTTGCAGAGGTCCTGAGTTCAATTCCCAGCAACCACATGGTGGCTCACAACCATCTGTAAGGGGATCTGATGCCCTCTTCTGGTGTTCATGAAGAGAGCTATCGTGTACTCGCATACATAAAATGAAATTTAAAAACTGTTTTTAAAAACAGACTGAATTTTGGAGTATGGTGGGGTACTGCTCGTGCTCAACAGTGCCCAGTCACAAAGACAGGACTCAGCTATCGTCTGTGGGGGGAAGAGCAACAGCCTAAGCTAAAATATCAATCGCGCATAACCGTCTGCAGCACGATGAAGGGGCGTGTCCAGTGAAGTGTTTTCTTTGGGGTTTTCTGTGGAAAGGAATGAAGAGAAGGTAGTTCAGGATTACATCATGCTTCCAGGGATGTCTGTGGGGATAGCAGCCCAGGGGTGGAAGCAGAGCCCGAGAGACCATCTTCCTAAAAGCCCGATGAAGCTGAAGGTTAGGGCCAGGAAGATCTCAACTTTAAAATGTTTACCGAAAATGCGTTTTTGAAGTGTACTCATAAGAACCCTCAAGGGCGTCTACGAACTCACAGATGGAAGCCATAAGAGCATTCCTGTGGAAGGTATTTAGCTACGCAGACCAGGGCCCGTTTTCTTTTTTCCTTCTGTGGTATACACAGACCAGCACAGCTGTATTTCTCTAATGAGATGGTTGCTATCCAGTCTCCTCTCTTCCATGGGAAGTGACACACCTGAAAGGCTGGAGCAGACGGGTGTGGTCTCTAAATCTGAAAACCAACACTCTTGCGAGCCTCTGATACTAGGCTCAGAATAGTTGAAATTTAGAATTTTGGTGGGAAGCCCCAGGTACATGGTCACCCCGGAAAACAAAGGGACCTGAGTCTAGAGTCTCCTCCATATAGACAGTTTTTGATAGTATAGAGCCTCTTTCTGTTCAGTAGCACTGTGGGTGTGGATAGCTCGCTTGGTTTATAACATCCTTGGTCTTATTCAGGTGGTCCGAACCCATAGTGCCATTGAGCGGACTGATAGCTCTCTGTCACAGGACATGTCTACACAGGGGAAGCCATAGGCTGGGGGCACTTCATTTCTAAGGTGACCAAGCCGAGAATAACATGAGATGGGAGGCTGAGGTGTGGTTGGAGAGTAAGGAGTGCCATTAGGATTTGACCTCAGGTAATTAAATTTGAGGAGGGGAGAGCTATGCACTTGGTTCCTTTATCTGGCTTTTGATGCTTTTTGGCTGATGATCCATTCATTTTGTGCTTATCGTTGGGGTCAAGACGACTCACCGTTGAGTGTTTCTAGGGTGGATTGGAATGCAACATTTATCCCCTGTGATTTTACGTGATCTTAAACTGAAATCTCACCAGACACTGGCTCTCAGGCATGGCAAGAAATGAATGAGGTTATGTTCAAAATAGAAGCAGGCAGTCTGCACATGTCTTCTATGTCAAGGCAAGAGAGGACCAGGAAAGGGTAGTGTGCATGCCCCGAGCATCTCAGCCCTGTAACCCGATGTAGCAGTGTTTGTTATTCTCTGTTTCTATTAAGCTTGGCTAATCAAAGAGCCACTTTCCAACAAGAGCTGGGCCTGAGGGTTGGGGTTAGGGGTTTGAAGACATTGCACAGGCACAGCTGTGTTAAGTAATAATTCACTTTCTGACCACTAGGTGGTGCTCATTCACTTCCAAATTTGCTGTTGGGTTTTGTTTTTGTTTTTTTCTTTTTTCTTTTGTTATTGTTCTGTTGTTGGAAAGAAGGTTGATAACCAAATTATCCTTAAACTGAGCATGCCTGCACCTGTAGAGGAGCAGGTGTATAGGAATTTTAATGTGGTTATCCAGCCTGGGAAGTAATTGGTTTACAAGTTAACATACCTTGCACTCAGGTGTGTCTGTGTGTTGTGTGTGTGTGTGTGTGTATGTGTGTTGTGTGTTGTGTGTATGTAAATAATACTGATTTATATTCTTCAGAATCATTTTGTCACTTCTGTCAGACCAGTGTATAGCGATTGCCAGCAAACATTCTCATGGGTTGATGTGGTTTTCTTTGTGTATTTAAGAGTCCTCTGGATTAGCCATTGAAATGCCTGTATTGTGAATGATCGTGGCATGTACGTGTTGTGAAGCATACCAGGAGGCTGATGGTCATAGGGGGCTCAGAGTGGCAGCAGAAGCTAGAAGCAAAGTGGAGGACACTTGAGACTGGGATATGAATGTGGGTACCGTTCTGGAGGAGTCGACTCCTGTAGACATCTTAAGGGGAGCATGGTGAGAGTTAGCTAGCAGATACAGAGAAAAACACCAAGCTGGGCCTGGCAGGAGGCATTGGAAAACAAGCGGTCAGGATCTCTGGAGATAAAAACAGGTTCTCTCCTAGACTGTGATGGGTGAGCGTCCGCGTGCCTTGCTTTTAGGTTCCCTGAACTTAGAGCCTGTGAAAGAATTTTTTAGAAAGTCTTGAGCAAACTTAAAGTCTTTGCAAATGTCAGAGACAGGGCTACAAAGATAAGGGGATAAAGAGAGACTCGGCAGGGGTAACAGAGTGGACAGGGCAGAGAAGGGCAGGGCTTGGTGAAGGGGTGATTAAGTGCAGGTTCACCCCATATTCCATATTCTAAAGCCATAGGGAGTTGTCAGCTGTCTCATATCCTGGTCAGAGGAACTGAGTAGTCTTAAGAGCATAGGTTTCTCTTCTTCCTTCCCTGGTCTCTCCCCAATTGAGCAGTTGCACCTCAAAGTGTGTGATGTGTTCAGCATGGCATTGATTTTGACCTGTGGGGTACTCTGGCAGTGGAGGGATCCCGACATGGGAAGACATATGTAGTCTAGGTATAACCCCTACCCAGTGGTTTTGGGTCTTTAACCTGGGTAATTTGTGCTTTGGAGAAAAAAGGTTTGGTGGTTGTGGAAGGTAACTGGATATTTACAGAACTCTATCCTGTACCGGACAGAAAGGACTCAGGGAATTCATTGGCCATGATCATGACATATTGATGATCATAACTAACGTATCTATTTCTTGACTTTACCACTAATGCAACTGGGCAAAAGACTCTCCGCTTACCCCAGAATGGTCTTCATCTGAACCAGGCTGGCCAATACAGTGTCAGAACAACCTAGACTGCTCAATTCTGGGAACCCAGTGAAGGAGAAATGGGAACACACACCCTTGTGGTTCCGAGTCCTTGATTTCTTGCCTCGAAGTGTCTAGATGCTACGGCACATGGACTGGAAGGATGAAGCAAAGTCCAGATCGAACAGGATCCCCATTCACCTGAGAGCGAGTGCCTTGGTGGAGGGGAGAGAGTGAGAAAGCCTTCTCCAAGGATCTTAGTTTTAGGCGAAGGACTTCTCTAAAACAGCTCTCTGGTTTTAGCTTGTGCATATACTTTTATTCGAGTGGCTTGTACACATACACTTTATTCAAGGTAAACCAATGGTTATCTAGTTTTGAGGAAGGGGGTGAGAATACCTGGGGATGGGGTGGGGGACAAAGGTCATTGGCTGACAGTTAAGGCTACTGAGATGCCCCGTTAGCACAGGGAGACATTCCAGGAATCTACATGATATTCGTCAAGTAGTCAGCATGGAATCCAGATCGCTTGGAGAAGAGAAAGCTCCAGCTGACAAAAAGAGTCGCCCTTTTTCACCAAGGTCAGGGCTCCATCAGCATCAGACTTCAACCATCATCAGATCAGACTTCAACCATCATCAGCATCAGACTTCAACCATCATCAGCATCAGACTTCAACCTTAGCATCAGGGTAACACAGCTTGACCAGAAGACGTGTGCAGAACCGTCCCTGTGCTGGAAGAGTCCAGCTGTGTCTGGCCTTCGCTCAGTTCCTCTTCGTGAGACTGACAGGCCTTTTCCCCTACTGCGGCTGGCTCTCCAATCCTTATGTCTTGTATCTTACTCTCCTTCAGATGATAATCAGTTATAACATGTAAAAATAATTTACGAAATGTTGTTTAGCCTCCTTGTATACTCAAGCTCTGTGTGTGTTGGAATCGTCTTTACTAATACATTCATTCGCCAGGCCTTGGTGCACTACCTAGTCTAGTGAAGGCAGTCAGTAATCCCTCTTGAATAACTGGTCACTCACCTATTTACAGTCCAGTTCAATAAACAAATCACGCTGTGTATTAGTCACTCAAAATGAACTCTGGATAAATATGAAATATTCCCGCGTGGGCTTTCTTGTTCTGTGAATGTTGTTGGCCCATGAGAATGTTTTCTGTAATAATCATCATGGTTTAAATTATGGACAGAGTTGGAAGAGATTGCTTACAGGGCCAGGTCTGAGTCTTATAAAATCCACCTTCACAAAGGTATAGCTTGGATTAAACAAATTACTCTATTATCTTTAGAATGGGGCCAAGAATATAGCGGGAACGCAATTCACGAATTCATAAATACCTTGTTTGATTGTGCAGTGTTGTGATTTGCTCATTTTGCAAAGGTTGAAGGTAAATTGCTAATCCAGTTTTCAGAAGAGGGGAAAAAAAAAACGTTGATAAATGTGCAGCTGGTCGCTTTCCTATGCTTGTGATTATGGTGATCACGCTGACACGTGTGGTGACCACGGGGTGTATTGTGCAGTGCTTCAGACTGTGGAATCGTCTCAGAGTGGGCAGTTGAGGGAGGCGTGTGACTCTCATGTACGCTTTTCTTCTCATTCTTTCCAGATCCCCACATCAAGGTTTCTGGGAGGAAAGAGGATGTGAAGGAAGCCAAAGAAATGATCATGTCTGTCTTAGACACAAAAGTAAGTGAACACTCCAAGCTGGTACCCAAGAGCCACATGGAGAAGAGAAAACCAGGGAGAAGACATGGGGAATGTTTGAAAGGTGTACAGATTCTGCTGCGAGAGGGGAATGGAGAAAGTGCCTAGTATGAATAGTTTCTATCATATCAAGTAATCATGTGTACACACACATGTGTCTCCATGTACATACGTATGTTTGCACATATATGCCATCTTCAGAAACATCCGTTGGCCCTCAGTTAGCGCTACATAAGTAACAAAGATGACAAAATGAGCATGTTTGCTTCTCTGAGGTCATGGAGCCCTGTGTCCCTGTGTGAGTATCTGTGTGTGTGCTCACCTGTGTGTGCTCATGCTTGCCCTGGAATGAATGGGATGCTCATCCACTTGCAAGTATACGTATACAGAAGAATAATGACAGAAGCTTGGATCCATGTAGCCTGAATGATGGATGCATACTAGTATACTTTAAGAAAACATGAAGCCCTGCTGTAGCCAGCACTTGATCTTTTTTTAATAATGAGTGTATACAGATAATACGCAGAATTTTAATTTATCTCAAAGGTAACCGGGAAATGTTAAATTATTGGCTTCCAGCTTAATCCGAAGCGTTCAATATTATTGGATATTTTTATCTTCCTCTGACTTAATATTTTATTGTATTTATCTTGTTGTCTTTCATTTTTTTTTTTTCTTTTTTTAATTTTAAAATTTTACCTTGTAATTTTTAAGTAGCTTAGGGTTTTTTTCCTCCCTAAATTTTGGTGATACTTTCTTATATTTCAAGGGTTAAAGTGAAAGAAGTTAAGCTTTAAAATAAAAATAGTTTTGGGTGCAAGTCAAAAATTGGTGATTTCAGAAGGTTTTTAAATTACTGATATTTTAATGTCTAGAGTCTTACTGTCCAGAATGCCATTAACAGTCTCGCACGTTCAAAAAGTTTTACAGTCAGTCCTCATAACATTAGATTAAATTCCTCAGGATTAAATATTGGGATGCCAGTTTGACCCCCACCTTTTTACTCCCCATGACGTGGGATTTTTTTACACTTTCTTTAAGGTAACTGAGCCTCTGATTGGGGTTTATTTATTCGTGCCTTCATCAGCCAGGGTGGAAGTTCTTATGAGTTCTCCACTTCTCCCATCCGCTGGAATAAGGGATGGACGTAAGGTTGGGCAGGTAGCCATGTTAGGAGCTCCTGTGTGCAGGAACTCTGATAACGTGTTGTGGGTGGCATGTGTGATCTCAGTAGGGGCTTTTCTCCTCATAGAACCGCTGACCAACTCGGCATCTTTAGTCATGTGATCACACTTTCATCTGTCTTCTAGGAATTTGAACCATTTCATGATGAATGCCTTTAAAAGAAAAGAAAAACCTGAATAATTTATTTACCATCGCAACTGACTGTCTTTAAGAGAGGATCTCCTGCCAAAGCATTGCGGTTAAAAAATAAATTGTCACCACCTTCTGAAAAATTTATCAAAAAAAAGACTTCTTCTTAATGAAGAAACGAATAGAAATTTGTTAGGTTGAGAGCACCCTGTTGAGAAATCTGTAGTTTCCCATGGAGTGGGGTCCGTTACTATTAATGCTGAAGTGCCGTAAGGGCAGAGTGTTTGGTGGTGTTGACGCATTGGGACATAACCCTGCTTCCGCGCAGAGCAACCGTGTCACGTTGAAGATGGATGTCTCGCACACAGAGCACTCCCATGTCATCGGCAAGGGGGGTAACAACATTAAAAAGGTGATGGAAGACACGGGCTGCCACATCCACTTCCCGGACTCCAACAGGAACAACCAGGCGGAAAAAAGTAACCAGGTGACTGGTCCCTCTGCACCTGGAGTCTCAGTAGGCAAATCCCTTCTGAGAGATGAGGGCAAAAAGCACCCAGAGGGACCTACAGATGGCAGATGTTGTGGGAGGTGGGTTCCCTGCTCCCTAGGAGGCTGAGGTACCTCTGTTGGACCAAGCAGGTTGTCAATCTGTGGTTCTCTGCTTCATCTCTAAATAGTAGCTATCAAGGGATGGGGTAGTCTCAAAGACCATTATGAAGAACTGAGAGAGTGTATCAGGGTTGTCTTGCCCGGGGGGCCTTGTTCAGTTTGTGGGTTCTGGTGACACAGTTGTAGAAGTGGCCGCTGAGGTCACTATCTAAGAGGCAGTGTACAGATAGGCACCCTCTTCCTCACACTGCCGGGAGCACAGCTGCGGTTGCTTAGGTACACCTGCTGCCGCTGCTGCTGACTTCGGCAGTCACGGGCCCACACACAAGCACTTTCAATCCTTGAAGAGTGCATACTGCTGCTGTTACTTAGATATGTTCTGTCTTCTCAGCTGGTCCCGTAATGGGGTTCTGTCAGTCCTGAGGGGTGAATCGGGGAGTGTTTATACATGGCATGTATGGGTGGCCTAGGTTGAAATCCTTGATTGAAGGCACAGGCGTTATTCAGAATACCGGTAGGTCGGAGGTCGCTGTGGCAAGATGGTTCTGTCACCCAGCTAAGACTAGTGCTTTAGTTGATGAGTCTTGGTGAGGCCCAGGGATCTACGGAGAAAGCTGGAGAGGCGGCGGGTACCAGGGCTGTGATTATCTGCCTGCTAGTGCAGAGGATGAAGGCTTGTAGCTAAAGAGTCGATACATCCACATCATCATTGTTAATATGTAACTCACATACTGACACAGAGAGACTTTAAACAAAAGGGGAAATGCAGTGGATAGAAGTATTGACAGAGGGGCCAGAATGACTTCCTGGAAGCTACTGGCTGTGGCTAAGTCCAAGGATGAGGTAGATCAGTGGCCAGATATCACTGAAGGAGGTCTCATTAAAATCCAATTCTGGTTCGATGGGTTTGGCTGAGGCTTATTGGTCAGGAGAACCTAAGCTCAAGGGTTCAGCAGCAGCAGGGGTGTGGCTCCCAGGAAGGCAGATGGAGGCATGAGTGATGGAGTAAAGGAGGTATGAGTGTTGAAATAAGCCTTGCTCTCTTATTTTGCAGGTGTCTATAGCAGGACAGCCAGCGGGAGTAGAATCAGCCCGATCGAGGATTCGGGTAACTGCGCTAATCTTTGGGGATCATGTGTGCATGCTCACCATATTTACATAATGAGGGGGCTGAAATGGCATCGTTCGCCATTTGGTAATCAAGTCCCATTTCAGGAAGCAGGAGACAGTAAAGCAGGGTGACTCTGGAGCGTTCCGACCTCTGTCTTCTGGCCTCTGGTGGAGGCTTTTTTTTTTTTCTTTTTTTGTCGGTATTTAGACCACAGCACTCTAGGTTTGCTTGTAAATGCTTCTCTGTTGGAAACATTGTGGAAACATTCTTACTTTTGCCTAACTCAGGCAAAAGCTCCCTCCATTAGGAAATGTTACACACTACACTGAAGCTCAGGGTCTCCGGTGAAGGCAGTTCATGTCTCAAAACCCATCTTTAGAGGAAAACAGTTGAGCAACGGCCTCTCTGCAGATGTCACCCTTCACCGTTGCTTTGGCCTCTCCTAGGAGCTGCTTCCTTTGGTGCTGATGTTTGAGTTACCGATTGCCGGGATTCTCCAGCCAGTCCCGGATCCCAACACTGCCCCCATCCAGCACATCTCACAGACTACAGCGTTTCTGTGTCGTTTAAGCAGAGGTCTCGAATGTATGGTGCTACCGTCATAGTACGAGGTTCTCAGAATAACACTAATGCTGTGAAGGTTGGTGACTTCAAATGACCTCAAAACACAGATCATGAAAGCTTTCTTTTTTATTATTTTATTTTTGTGTGTGTGGGGGGGATCCTTATGCTGACCTTAAATTCACGATTCTCTCAGGGCTGGAGAGATAGCTCAGTAATTAAGAACACTGGCTGCTCTCCCAAAGGACCCAAGTTCAATTCCCAGCATCCACATGACAGCTCACAACTGTCTGTAACTCCAGTTCCTGGGGATCTGACACCTTCAAACATATATACAAGCAGGCAGAAATCAATGAACATTAAATAAATAAATATTAATTAATTAAAAAAAAATAAAAACTAGATCATGGTTCTCCTCAGCTTTCCAGATGCTAGGGATCATAGATAGACCTATGCCACCACACATATGTTTATGGGTAGTAGACTAATTGGTTTCCAGCAGTTTCCTTTGTGCTACTTCTGGGCTCATAGAACAGGCTACTGATGTTTCCATAGCTGTTGGAGGTACAATAGAAACTTTGCCTGTGTGGCGACAGTTGTATTTGATGGGATTACTGCTCTCTCTCTCTCCACTCTGCTTTTCTCTTTCCAGGAAGGGACGGCCATGCTATTGGAACACCTCGCAGGGAGTTTGGCATCCGCCATCCCCGTGAGCACACAACTGGACATTGCAGCCCAGCATCACCTCTTCATGATGGGCCGGAACGGGAGCAACGTCAAACACATCATGCAGAGGACAGGGGCACAGATCCACTTTCCCGACCCTAGCAATCCACAGAAGAAATCCACCGTCTACCTCCAGGGCACCATCGAGTCTGTTTGCCTGGCAAGGCAGTATCTCATGGTAAGGCTGCTCGGGTCAGCTTTGTGGTCTCTTTCTTTAGCTTCTTTGAATACACTGCTTTCCACTCTGATCTGGGTACCTACTGTTTGAGAAAGCCATTTGGAAGTCCAGCAAACAGGAAAATTTCCTGGTAAAAGGAAAATAAACTGGATAATAAGGGTCATTGTGCCACCGTAGGTTATGTTTTATTGTGTAGGGAAGCAATTTTTAAAAATATTTTTCTTAACTTAGACTAAAGACAGATGAGATTGCAGATAAATGCATTTTGTGGTGTGGATGAAAGGTGATCCGCCTGACATGGGGTTGCTGATACACAGTTGGAACTTTAAACAGAAAACTAAGAAGGTCACCATGTAAAGGTCACCTTCACAGGCTGAGGGGATGGCTCCGTTTCCGTACAAACCTGAAGGTCTGAGTCTGGATCCCAAGTATTCATGTAGGAAGGCAAGGGTGGCAATGCGTGTCTTCAATCCAGGGCTGGAAAGGCAGAGACAAATAGATTCCTACAGATTGCTGGTCAGCCAAGAAGCTAATCTGTGAGCTCCAGGTTCATGAAAGAAAACTGTTAAAAAAAAAAAAATGGAGAAAAAATAGTCAAGGAAACTGCCTGCTGTTGGCCTCTGGCTGGCTCAGGTTATCCTCACACATCTAAAAAAAACTTGACTCTTGGTAATCTAAAATATTTGTACATTTAATAAATTTATTATATAAATAAAAATACTATGTCACTCATTAATTTCGAATGGTCTGGAAAAAAAAAAGAGCATTTGTTGTGTCATCCAAAAGTATCGATGTAAGGCCTTTCTCTCCTTCACAAGTTTATTTGAAACCCCAGTGTGCATAGGTTGGTGTGTAGTGACAGCCATATTGCTGGGCCAGCAGAGATTCTTATTAAAAACTGATTACACCATTTCGTTCAGGGCCAGCCTTTCGTGACATTGGAGTCAGTAGGCATCAGGTGTGGTCTTCCACTATGAACTTGTTGAATCTATTTAAAAACAAAAACAACTCAGAAAACCCAGATTAGTACTGCCGAGTCCATTCCACTGAGAGATCAAGCTTCTTAGAGTTAATTAATTATAAGTTAATTAACTATAAGATAATTCTTATAGTTTATCAGGGCCATGGGAGATTTAAAAATTCACTTTCTGTGAATAATTTTTTGTTAGCCACGTTTATTTTGCTGTGTTGCTTTAGCAATGGGGCATAGTTACATATAGGAACTGCCAAATTACTCTTCATAGTGCCTTCCTTTCCAAGGTCTTTAGATGTTATTTTTAGACATCAGTGTTATGTTTTTCAAGCTTAAAATGCTTGAAAAGGTTCACAGATTCACGTTCTACTCTGACCACACCTGCCAAAAATGGAGATGTTTTTCAAAAGACATGATTACGCAGTACTGAAAGAGGGGAGAGAGAAATTCAGAGGTTTTAACAACTTTTTTTTTTTTTTTTAACTATCCATACATGAAGGAAACTCACTTTTATTCATGAGTGAGAAAGGCAGTTTGTCATTTTGATCACATTGTCCCCAGCATTGTCTAATACATGTAAAAAAAAAAAAAAAAATCCAGCATCTGGGCTGGAGAGAGATGGCTCAGCGGTTAAGAGTACTGACTGCTCTTCCAGAGGTCCTGAGTTCAATTCCCAACCACCACATGGTGGCTCACAACCATCTGTAATGGGATCCGATGCCGTCTTCTGATGTGCCTGAAGACAGCAATAGTGTACTCAAATATATAAGATAAATAAATCTTAAAAAATAAAATTAAATAAAAATCCAGTGACCAAGGACTTGAACTGAACAGCATTTTATACAAGAGGAAGAGAAGCTGAGTGGTTGTAGGCATTGGGGGGTCAGAAAGAAATGAACAGAGAAGAGAGCCAAAGGTAGCCCCTGTAGTGACCCCCACAGCTCCCAAAAATGCACTGAGGGTTGGCCCAGTGGTTCACTGCTTATGCCCAGGAGGAAGTGGTTACAGCTTTAAGCCACCTTCAAAGGACCAATTAAGAAAGCTCTGAGTAATGTATAGACTTCACCTATAGGACATTGAGAGTTGGGCGTGGCCTGGTGGAAGAGAACGATCCCCAGCATGGGAATCTGTGGTGGGATAGGCTGGGCTGGGCCAAAGCGGAAGTTATTAAACAGCAGTTGAGTTCTCCTTCAGGATACAGTGATGTGCCTTCCAGGAGGTCATCGAGCAAGGGCATATGACCTGAACCTCAGAGTGCTGAAGAGTCTCTTAGTACAATCGCTAAAGGAACTGAAGCCAGAAAAGACAGTGAAGGATTCTTCCATACTAAAGAGTAGACTTTAAAAAAGGGGGGGGAGTGTCACACCAAAGCCACAAGCTTAACAGTTTCAGTTCCCGGATAGCCTCCTGCCCCTCACCTTGGTCCCACACTTTCCTTGTTATGAAGATGTGAATGGTATTTAGTTTAAATACTCCTACTGTATTGTTTGGAGAGATGCTCAGGTCCCAAGTGCCGCGATGCCTAACTCCTGACACCCCTGCTGTCTCATCTAGGGGTGTCTTCCTCTGGTGTTGATGTTTGATATGAAAGAAGACATTGAAGTGGACCCACAGGTCATTGCGCAGCTGATGGAACAGCTGGACGTCTTTATCAGTATTAAACCAAAGCCCAAACAGCCGAGCAAGGTTGGTTCAGAGTCTGCGCCCGACGAAGCAGCTGGAATAGCCTTCTCTACCCACTCTGGTTGTTCATTCACCTGGGACTAATTTCTGATATGTATATTTGGTTTATAACAGTTATGTTTGTAACGTTGCCCTCCGTTATCCGCCTCTATTTTTTTCATACAGTTTTCGATTTTCCTTCTGGTTCATTTTCCATAACCATTGTTTCTCTATAAATACATGAGAAAGAAGTCTATTTCTCTGACTTAGTAATTTTGACAAGAGATCAACCAACCCAATCAATAAACAGGCTAATGAAGCGAACAGACTGTTCTAAAACAAAACAAAACAAAACCACGATGTGCAAATGGCTAGCGAACATAAAAATGTTCAGCCTCCCTAGTCATCAAACAAAAGCAAATTTAAATTCCATAAAGACCCCATGTCACCCCAGTCAGGGTGGCATTTAGCCACATACTGGTGAAGGGGTGGAGCAAAGGAAGCACTCACACACTAATGGTGGCAAGCGAAACCAGTCAAGCCGTTAATGGAAATCAATACTGAACTCTGTCAGAAAGCCAAAGCAGATCTATTGGGTGAACAACACTTCTGAGTATTTATCAGAAGGACTCTTAATTTGCAATCCGCTGACTACAGGCTTTACTTGGTTGCTAGGGAGTAGCTAAGGAGACTTATATGTTATGTGTATGTGTGTGTGTGCATGTTCAAATCAATTTGCAGAACTTGCGGTATCCTGCACTGCGCTGGCCTAGCAGAACGGCTTCCTTTTCTGCTCTCTTCTTCCCTTTAATAAAGCCTGTGGGTAATGAAAGCTCTCGGCCCTCTTAGCACCTTCTCTGTCCGATGCTATCTGGTAAATTACGCGGGCGGTAGATGCACAATGGGAGGAATCTGGTCTGAAGTGCCCATGAGAAGGCTAGGTAGGAAGAATGTGCATGCATTAACATCGTGAAAGTTGCTGCAGCCCCTTTAAAGCCTGCGACCCTGGGACCTCACCAGTGGTTGTCACCACTGGTGGCCCTTGAGCTGCTGCCATGTAGGCTGAGCAGAAGTGAGAAGAGGAAGGCTCCCAAGGCTGGACCGACAAGCTATGCAGCAGTCCTTACATTCTTATATTTTCCAAATCACAAAGCATCAGCTGGCAGGGGGTCAGGGGGACATCCTGAGGTCACCACTAGGAAGGAAAGCATGACTAGGAAATAATCTGGGGGAGGGGGGTTAACGAAAGTCCCAAACAAAATTGTCTTTGTTCCAGGTATGAAGTATGACAATGCTATATTAATCCTCTTTTTTTCTGAATGTTTTAAAACTTAAAAGATTGATAAACTGTAATTGAGTTTTGAAGTTTGTGGAATGTTTTGAAGCAAGAATCCAAACAACTGAGTTTTTCTAACGTTTTATTATTATTATTATTATTATTATTTTATTATTAAATGCTGGTTTCAAATTGCTTTATAAAGTCTGGTGAACGTAATTTGACACTGCACAGTAATACAGTGATACAGAGTTACTGCTTCAGTGCAGGGGAGTGTATCGTTGAGTAAAAAACATACCAGTAAACATCCTAATTTGTTTGGGCTCCTATAACAATGCTACAGAGCAGGCAGCCATGGATAAGGGAGTCTGTAATCACAGACGCCAGCAAGCACAAGATTCAGGCTGGACCAGATTTGGTGTCAGGTTAGGACCTGGGTCAACATTCACAGATGCTACTCTCTCATGTAGAAAGGCAATAAGGCAATATCTCTCTCTCCCTCTCCCCTCTCCCTCTCCCTCTCCCTCTCCCTCTCCCTCTCCCTCTCCCTCTCCCTCTCTCTTCCTCTCCCTCTCCCTCTCCCTCTCCCTCTCCCTCTCCCTCCCTCCCCTCTCCCTCCCCCTCCCTCTCCTCTCCCTCTCCCTCTCCCTCTCCCTCTCCCTCCCCTCTCTCTCCCTCTTCTCTCCCCTCCTCTTCTTCTACCTCTCCCTCTCCTCTCCCTTCCCTCTCTTCTCCTCTCCATCTCTCTCCCCCCACCTCTCTTTTCTTTCTAATTCTATTCAGTTTTTTGTGTGTGCACATGTAAGTGCATGTGTGTGGTTGCATGTATAATGTATGTTATGTATGTATGTATATGTGCAAGTACATGTGTATATGGAGTGGTGTGTGTGTGTGTGTGTATTGTGTGTATCCATGTGTTCACATCCACAAGTGGAAGCCACTGAAGGATGTGCAGATGGATTCTGGGGTCAGAAAGTCCTAACTTACTAAGGTAGATAAATCTGCCATACTTTATTAAAATTTCTAAACCATAGATGTCATCTTGTGTATAGAATGGTTTATGTGTATCTGTTTCCCATATGATTTCTACTCGAGTAAATGTGACATTTCTGTCCACCTGGAGGAAACATCCACACTTTTTTTTTTTTTTTTTTAGAGAAAACTTTAAAGTTCCCCAAGACTTGGAGGAGCAAGGTGGAGAGAGTTCAGAGTTTGAGAACAGGCCATGGGTTTTAAACATCATAAAGCCCCTGTTTGTAACCACAACTATCATCAGTATCAGACTCCGAGAAGGGCTTGGCCAAACAAAGATAGAAACAAAAAGAATTCCAAGAGTTCAGGGGAAAAAAAAAGAGCATATGTGGGACTGGAAGAAACTGTGCTTTGATGGCTGGATTCTAACTACTGAACATATATACATATACACACACATACATGTGTATGTATATACATGTATGTGTATGTATATACATATATATGCTTAGAAATTTAGTAAAATATGAATTATATAATTCTGTATGTGTATATAGTAATACATATAGGAAATAAGGAAAATTTATATGCAATTATATTATAATATAAATATAATATAATATAATATAATATAATAAATATGTATATATAAAATATCTCACAAGATGTGGTTCCACTGAGGGTTGGTGGTGCCTGGAATTATGTCAGCTAACCCTTAGACAATGTATGTTAAAATCAAGCGTGACTGTCCCTGTGCAATCTATATGTGATGGTGGTGGGTTTGATTTGGCTTCTGCAGGTAATAAGGCGGAGGAGGAGGGTGCTTTCGGTATGAAGCCCAGAGGCTGTGTAGTGGCCACTGGACTTTGGCACCCAGAATTTGCTAAATTTCTAAGCATGTCTGGATAGGAATCCATGCCTCAAAAGGTTGAATGGGGATTGGGACCTGCGTGCTGGCTGCCCACAGCAGCGTGTGCAAACACACACACACACACACACACACACACACACACACACACACACACACGCTTTACAGGGAGTGTCAGGAGCAGAGGCTAACGGAGGGTGGTATCCAGCCTCCTGTGCCTCTTCATTTACATGTTCATTACTCCTCGGTCCATTGTATACCTACCTCAGTGTCATCTTTTTTTTCCCATTATGTGTTTTCATAGTCTGTGATTGTGAAAAGTGTTGAGCGAAATGCCTTAAATATGTATGAAGCAAGGAAGTGTCTCCTCGGACTTGAAAGCAGTGGGGTTTCCATAGCAACCAGTCTCTCCCAGCATCGTGCCCTGCCGGCCTGGCATGTCCCAGCCTGGATATCTTAGCTTCGGCAGGCCTTGGACTCACTGGACTAGGTATAAAGTTTATTATTATCACTGGGGAACTGCTTATCGGGTCCCCTGCCTTTCTACCGTTGTGCTGTGTCTAAATGCTATTTTCTTCTTTGAGCCCCAATGCCCCGGTGAAGAGCAACAGAACCGGGGGACCTGATTCATCTGGTCTGAGTTTTTCCGTTCCTTAGCCTCTGTGGATTTGGGTTGCCCAGATTCCCCCTATGTTGGCTTAAATAATTGCAGCCTGACTGTTCTTACTTTCGGTGGCTTGTGTTTGCTCTGCTAAATTAAGGATGCCGTCGGGATGGAAGGGAGCCGCTGACTGTGATGTATGTGTTTTGTGCTCTCTCGCTTTTGCTGTTCTGCCCTCCCTCCCTAGAGATAAAGATTATCCAGTTTGTTCCAGAAAGTAATTGCAAATCTAGAGGGCAGTTAGAGAAGGGGAGGGGAGAGTCCCTGAACCCATCCCCGCCCCCCCATAGCCACCCCTACCCTATGGCTAGGCCTGATTAGCCCAAGGCCACCGAGGAGAGCCAAGCATAGCTCATATCACTCACAGTGTTTAGGTTTTTAGGAAAGCACAGTGAGTCCTTGCTAGTCCTAAAAACAGTGTCCTCATTTAGAAATTGCCTTCCTCACAGGCTGGCCAAGGACTCTGTTACCATTAGAGGAGGCTTACCATTTTTCTCGTTGTTTCCCAGATGCCTTCATATAAAGAGGGAGCACAGTAGGCCAGCCAATCTCTCTAGTTTTGTTTTTCCTTCCTTTTGGCTTTAAGATACATAGTAGGACAGGCTGTGTTAGGGCTCACTGGTAGGATGCACGCATGAGGACCTAGGTTCGATCCCCAACACTGAAAGAAGCAATGTGTGTAGAATTTGTTTGGGTTCCACATTGCCACACTCAAACACAACTATGGTAATTCAGGGTCTTCCTCAACCAAAGCCGTCTCTTTCACACAGATGCAAACAGCCGCAGCAACACAGCAGTGCTGTAGACCGGGCCATACTGGTGAACTTACAACAGTTCTCAACCTGTGGGTTGCAGCCCCTTTGGGGGTCACATGACCCTTTTGTAGGGGTCGCCTATCAGATATCCTGCAGGACAGATAGTTACACCAAGATTTGGAGCAGTAGCAAAATTATAGCTATGAAGTGGCAGCAAACTAGTTTTATGCTTGGGGAGGTCACCATAACAGGAAGTTTATTAAAGGATCGTGGCATTAGGAAGGGGTTGAGAACCACTGACTTAGAAGGAGCCAGATTTATTGTGTCCTGGTTGAGAAAGTGGTTGGAGAAGCCGAGTTCCCTGAGTGGAGGGGAGGTTTCCTTGGCCACCCATCTCCTCTAACTGACCCCTGTGCACTTCCGGAAACACATAGAAATGAACATTTTCTTTTAGATCCCAAATTCCCAGAGGAGAATCTCCCTAGTTACAGCAGGCACTTGGATATTTGTGACAAAAATCAAAGCCAGCGTAATCCCTAGGCAAGTTTTAGTCATTGGATTGGAGCCCAAAGAAGTCAGTGTGTGTTCAGACACGCATAGAACCATCTGGTCGACCGTTGTCTCTACTAAGTATCAGCCAGCTAGTCTACCACAGGGAAGGCGCTCCGAGGCGCTGCCAGGTGTGAACGGATGGCTTGGAAAGGGATTTGTTGGGAAGCTGATAACGAGAGGGAGTCAGAGAAGTAAAAAAACAAGCTTCCTCTTGAGCAGAGGTTTGTCCATCCTAGGTTGTTAGCAGGCTTGCGTCTAGTAATTCTCAGTGTGCCTGGTTGTTGTGCTAGATTGGGCACAGGTATCTTCCAATCCTATGGCATCTATTGTCCATTTGAGGGTGAGCAAATTCCATTGTTGGAGTTGCGAAAAGAGACATTTCACAGGAATATCTGAGATGACATTAAAAAAAAAAAAAAAAAAAAAAAAACCTGTCACCCGTATTCGACAGATTAGAAAGTGTCAGATTCTACTGGTGCTTGTTCCAAAAGGCAATATGAACGGTGTCCCTGTCTCCAAATCTTGAACTTAAGTGCACTGACTTGACTCCTGTTTCCTACAGGTCTATTGGGGCCCACCACCTTGTCGCTCAACACATCAACCACCCCAAACTCACTCCTGAATGCTCTCAACACCTCCGTCAGTCCTTTGCAAAGTTCAAGTTCTGGTACCCCAAGCCCTACCTTGTGGGCTCCCTCAATCGCTAACACTGCAAGCGCCACAGGTCAGTGCCCCTTAAGTATCATCAAGAAGTGAGAATTCACAGATATTCCTTGTTTTCTTTCTTTATTCCTTTTAGTAGAATTTACAAGGGATTCCAGTTCTTTAAGTGAAAAAAAAAAATCACTATTCAAAAAGAACATCCTCTAGCCCAAAGAAAAGCACCCCTGCTGTGTAAATTAGTTAAAATGAAGCTCAGAAAAGCTGAGAGCTTTTCAAGCAAACAGAACATCATCCGCGCATGGGTGATAAACAGATTAGGAAAGGCAGCCGGCCAGATGCTCAGGGAACAATGGCCAAGGCCCATGAAGGTTACAGGTGAACCTTTGGGGACACAGCTTCCTGGAGGAGCTACTTCATAGTCACGTACCTAGGCTTAGCCTGTCTGCTCTCCCCAACTATGTGGGAGCAACCTGGTAGACATGGCTATCTCATTTTAACATTGTTTCATTTAAGGAAAACATGTTCTTTATTTGTGTGTGTGGAGGTCAAAGGGCAACTTGCAGCCGTTGAGTTCTTTTCCAGCCCATGAGTCCCAGGTATCAAACTCAGGGCATCAGACTTGGAAGCAGGAGCCCTTACCCCACCCTAGAGGCTATCTCAAAAACCTCTGTTTATGATTTCTATAGTAATGATCAATCTGTTTACAGAGAGGTCAAATTATTCTGAACTAGCAGGAAAAAAAAAGTTTCTTATTGTTATTAAACGCAACAGTTACTTCTAGGCTGTTACCTTCTAACATCTGTCTTCATGGACCATTTCAGGTTTCTCTACCATACCACACCTTATGATCCCGTCTACCGCCCAGGCTACGTTAACCAATATCTTGCTGTCTGGAGTGCCCACGTATGGGCACACGGCCCCGTCTCCCCCACCTGGCTTGACTCCTGTTGATGTCCACATCAACAGCATGCAGACAGAAGGCAAAACCATCTCTGCTTCTATAAATGGGCATGTGCAGGTAACACCCTCTTGTGAGATTGAGGGGGGTGAACGGTTGTGGAGGAGGGTTTGTGCTTTTGGCAAGAGAGAAGCCACTTGAAACCCGTTTGGGTGTTCACTGGACTTCTTTCTCAGTTGTATTTTTATTTTATTCATGATTTCAGTCTCCAAACATGAAATACGGTCCGCTGTCTACTTCATCGCTTGGGGAAAAAGTGCTGAGTTCGAATCATGGCGATCCATCCATGCAGACGGCTGGGCCCGAACAGGCTTCAACTAAATCAAACTCGGTGGAAGGTAAGGGATTGGAACTTTCCTTCTCAGACTGGCTTGTAGCTTGGGTAAAGCCCCACCCCGAGCTCCCTGAGACTGCAGGGATTCTGAGTTGGTTTCTACTCACCCCTGATGACTCCGCCTCCCTCAGCCATGCAGAGTCAAGGTCTTGCATGAAATTCCCAAGAACGTGGTGAACAATGAACGGAAGGGCACTTTCGGCAGAAGTACCACTGTTCCATTATTGTGTGATGGGAAGACATCAGCTCAATGACTGCTTGCATAGAAGTTTGGCCCCAAATCTTGAAGAAACTTGAGTGGGGCTGGGAGCGTAGTTCACTAGAATAGCATGTGCCTAGCATGTGTAAGGAAGGCCTTGGGCTTAGTCCCAAGCACTGGGGAGAAAATAAAAGACTACATTTAGGGGTGAGGCTATAGTTCATGATAGACATTCTGGTCTAGTGTGCCCGAAGCCCTGCATAAACCTTTGTACTGTGAGAGGGTAAGGGGAAAACAAGGAGAGGTAATGGAAGCCAAGAAAACAAGGGCCCCACTAATGTTCCTATGTAAATATATAATCCCCTAGTGCCAACAGTATTCAGGGAAAAGATGGGCCCCACTAATGTGTATGTGTGTATACATATGCATATACATATATATGGGTGTGTACATATGCATATATGCATATATGTATATATGTATATATCCATTCCTTATACCAAATAATCTTCAGGAAACAGCAGGTCTTCCCTTGAGGTTGCATTCTGGAGACAGCCTGTGCTTGCTAAGGTGTGCCCTCTTTGTAGCTGACAATATTGTCAGGACTCTGTAGAACTGGGTCTCTACAGAGATAGGTTTTGTTTTGTTTTTCTCTATGGTGTGTAAAAGGCAACAGTTACATTTTGCTTCTCTCCCCCACAACCCCCCAACCAGGCTGCAATGATGCCTTTGTTGAAGTGGGCATGCCTCGAAGTCCCTCCCATTCCGGAAATGCTGGCGACTTGAAGCAGATGCTGGGTCCCTCCAAGGTCTCCTGTGCCAAGCGGCAGACGGTTGAGTTGCTGCAGGGCACGAAGAACTCACATCTCCAGTACGTGTGCTCCTCCCGCTGGCACGAAACGATGGGAGGGGAATTTGCTTTGAGCTCAGTGGTTGAGACCCTAACTCAAGTCAGGCTGGAGCTCGTCGTAGGCTTGGCAATTCCCACTCGCAATTAATCTTTCAAAAACTCAAGGAACAACTTCTGTTTCCACCCTTGCCCATCTTTATAAATGTCCCCCGACTTATCATTCTGAAGCTTACACATTCTCTCTGCGATTCAGCAACGGGTATGGGTGAGTTTTAGCCTCTGGCTCTTGTTAGATGGTTCCCAGTGGCGAATCCACCTTAGCTGGTGTTGAGGTGGATTCTTAAACTTTAGCTTCCTTCCCTTCAGCTCAGGCAGCTGCAGACTTGTAAACGTTTGGACCAACCCTTGAGTTTTATTAGGTAGCACTCCTCTCTGCACAACAGTTTCCACTGTGCTATCCTGAGATTGCCTTGATTAATTAATTTATGTACTTATTATTTTTGTCCTCTTTACAGAGGAAAGGGTCTCCCACCTGCCGACTACTCTACTTCCTTCTTCTGTCTTCCTAGCTCCAAGGCTGTCTCAAAGGAGTGTCTTTATGCAAACATTACCATGTATATCTTTACGTCCTCCATTTCTTACTAAAGCCACTGTATTTTCATAAACCCCAGACTCATCCCACCAGTTCTGCCTCACCCGTGTGTCCACTGACTCCCCCCACAAGGCCAGTCTTCAGCGTATGATCCTGAAGTGATGTGCTTCCCGCTGCCTCTTGAATCCCTTAACGCCTATGCCCGCCATTTTGGTTTCCCTGCCTTCTGAATCTTTTTCCTTTTCTCTCACCTGGATGGAGCCTGGGGCCTCCTGCCCCGGCTTCTTGACCTTTCTCTCACCAGTGTGGCCTGCCCTTTCTTTGGCTCTAATGATTCTCTTAGCTGGACCAGCCCTGCCTCACTGGGGTTTAAACAGCCCCAGTGATTTGATCCTGTACCCCTTCCTTTGTGTTCTGCCCCCTGAGTAGCTGCTCTCCTGGCCTTTGGTCCTTGGGAACTTGAAAAGCTCCTTCATTTCCAGGTCACATGTTTTCTGTCTACATCTGTCAGGCAAAGCTTATTGCTCATGTCTTGTCTTCTGATGTAGAAACAGAACAGGTGATTGGTTATAATTGAACAAATCAGCCCCCCACCCCTTTTTTTTGGCTTGAAGTGCATCCTGATTCATCATGAGCTCGCTGTTTTTCCTCTTAACCAGTGTCACATGCACCCCACACATGCAATATCTGTCATCTGTCTACCTTCTGGCTTGCTCAGGCTGTGCTCAAATTTTGCATAAAGGCTTGATGTCTGGTTGATGTACAAACATCAGAAATCTTATCCATGTATCTATTTCCCCATGTACCACAAGCAGAATACCATGTGGACTGCCTATAATGTAGGTGCCTTCATATTGAATAGCAATTTTAACCTATAGTTTGAGACCCAGAGTCGCCCTAGAGCAATGACCATGGATAAGGTCCTTTCTCACGCATCCAGTGGGGAGATAGCAACACCTTTGTCTCAGTGTTGCCATGCCTTGGCATTGCTCTGCCGACTGAATGACACGTGAAGGCAGGTGATGGCTGAAGCACACACAATGAACACGCACACGGGAACTACACAGTCTTGTCAGTATGTGAGGTGGAACAGTGAATTCCCAACTCTCTTTCACAGCACCACTGACAGATTCCTCTCAGACCCCGAACTGAGTGCCACAGAAAGTCCTCTGGCTGACAAGAAGGCCCCGGGGAGCGAGCGTGCCGCTGAGAGGGCAGCAGCTGCTCAGCAGAACTCGGAAAGGGCCCGCCTGGCCTCACAGCCAACATATGTCCACATGCAGGTAACGTAGGTGCATCTGCAGTCATCTGAGGGCAGGCGCTGGACTGGGCATGGAGGAAGCAGAGAGTGTTCATGAGCCGTGGAGAAGCTAGCCTGTCCCCCGATGTCCTGGTCAGTGTGATCCTCAAACAGATACGCAAGAGTTTGGATTGGGTTTTACTGTGAGCATTAAGAATGAAATGCAGGATTTAGATTGAGGAAAAGTGATGCTTCGATTCTTTGTACTAGTAAAAAAAAAAAATGGCGATTTGTGTTGTTACATTTGAAGCAAACAATGCTGGTCAGTTACATGAAGCATTAGAGATGTGTAAGAGGTGGTGTTTCTCCTGGATAAGCAGATCTGATGTTCTTCTGTAGTCTTGGAAGGAGAGATAGTAGACTTCATGCCGTTTCAAAATGGTTATGAGAAGAGCGAGTATGGAATTGGAGTTCTGCGGAAGAGGATGACAACTGTGTGGTTTAAATGTTCGTGGTGGCTCCAGACAGCTTCCTCACCCAGCCCTGCCTGATCACCATCTTCATAGCGTGACTCAGAGCACCTTACTCAGCAGGAGATTCAGTATCTTGCCCCATCCAGCAGGGCAGTGAACAGGGAGGGGAGGGCACCTGAAAGAGAGAATGAGGGAACAGGCGAATGCAAAGGATGACAGCTTGTCTATAGTCTGATCAAACTGCCATTTTAATTTTTTCACACAGGGGTTATATACACACAGAGGCAAGATGTGGGGAAGGGGATGACGCAAGAGCATAGGTGTTCTCAGGGAGTACAGATATCTTCCAGAACAGAATGTTGGCTGGCTGAAGAAGCAGGGAACAGGTCACTATGACTCTGGCTATGATTCATTTGTTCTTATCCAAGCTGGCACTTTCCACCAAGGCTACCTATCCACAAGACGATGACTATTTGTTCTTATCCAGGCTGGTATTTTCCACTAAGGTTGTCTGTTTACAAGATCTATAGCTATCTGTTCTAGGGTCAGTGTTTTCCCACAGAGACCAAGACTTTGTGTTAGTAGGCAGGTATGGCTGACTTAGGCCTATGGCTGATTTTAGGCCGTCAGTGTATAAGTAAAGTTGCTCCTGACAGTATCTCATCTTCATATGGATCATGTGTGAGAGGCAAAGATTTAGTGCTTTTGGGGATAACACACACATAAACATTTTGCTTTCTGCACATTACCTGGAAGGAGCACCTGCCTTGAAATGAATTCTCTCTCTTCATCCCTGCCCCCTCTGAAACCTTCATAAAACCCTAGAAATACAAACAAATAACCAACCTGCTGTGTTAAATTAACTCACAGAATTTTGCTACACTAATTTCATTCCAGTGTGAATGAATCTTCCTGGTTGTTTTTTTTTTTTTTTTTTTTTTTAATCCTTTTCATGACTCTTGAGGTGGATAGAATACAAAGCTTTCATAATACATCAATGTTTTAAAAATAAAAGTTCACTTTATGACCCCAGTGCCATCTTGTGGTTGTTGTCTTCTTTGCTCTCATCTTTGGATCCCTGTGAGTAAGTTCTATGGTCCTTTCTTGTGAGTTGGATGCCAGTATTCTCACGGTGACTCTCTAACTAGATGTGTTTATGCCATTAGTGAAAATCTGTGAGAGTCGCTAGTGAGCTTTGGCACAAGACACTCTGAAGATCCGCCTCTTTCTATGGCTGAAGACAGTAGCCATCTCTCCATCAGCCTAGGGCAATGGCCTCTCTAGCACTCTTTTCACACATCTCTCTTCCCCAGTCCTCCAGAAGCTGTCGGTTGTTTAGGCTCTAGATGAGTTCTGATACATTATATCCTTCACAGAGTTCATCACTGTACTTTAAACAGTAGTTCCTCAGTATTTTCCCACACCTTGCCCCTAAGAATTAAACTTGATCTTTAACTTCCAGTTCAATTTTAAGTTGCCCCCCTTCCTGGAAAATGTCATAAAATGATGTCATCTAAAAACAGGCTCTCTGAGTTAGCACCATGTTCACAGAGCTACTCTGTGTGCTGGGCCGCCACTGATTCTCATCTGGCCCAAGGTTATTCTTAGCTTCTTGCACCCTCTTCCGTGTTCCAGTCTGCGATTCCCTGGGAAGGTTATATATGCTGGTACAGCCTTCTGGGAGAGGAGCCAAAGAACTCTTGCCTATAGGTTCTTGATCTTCATGGTAGGTCTTTAAACCAAGTCTTATCTTTTCTCTAGACTGGGGAGGTGGGACTGGGTTAGCATCTGGATTGTAGCTATGCAGGCATAGCTTTCTTCAGAAAGGTCTGTCCTGGCTTCTGCCTAGTTAGCTGTTGAGTGTTCTTAACATGGACATGTGGTCCTCTTGTCTGTGCAGTACCAGGGTGTGTAGGTTTAATCTTATTCCATCATTAGTATCCAAAGCTAGATCGTTGAAGTTATCTAACTTCAAAAGCTAGCTAAGGCTTTAGCAGTGTGGTTGATAACCTTCCTGTGTGGTATTAGTATCATCCCAGTAACCATCTTGCTTACCTATGTAAAAGAAGGATTCTGAGACAGGAGAGACAACCATTGCTTGAAGCTATTTTGAGACATATTCCTTTGATGCTTGTGCAACTATTAGACTCTTCACGTTTGCATACAGTCCCAATGTGGAAGATACTCTTGATAAAGAGAATTTACTTTAATTGTGTAGGGAAATTCCCTTCTCTTGCCACTGACTTTAAGTTAGATAAAAGTAGTAGATTATTTCAGTTGGTGTTGAAGACGCGTTTAAGTTCATTACATGTGTGTTCTATGTTTGTGGTCCCCTGATGCAGAGCTTAGCTGATGGTCCATGAAGAGTCAGGAGTTATTGGTGGGGTGCTCGGGAAAACGATGACAAAGCCATTCATTCTCTCTGTATGTCTTTTTCAGGCATTTGACTATGAGCAGAAGAAACTATTAGCCACCAAAGGTAAGTGACCAAGGAGTGTTTCCTACCTCCGTCTTTCAGTACACTTTCATTTTAAAGTTCTCCGGGTGATTTAGGGGGGAGGGAAGGTGCTTATTAAAAGAAACCCAAAATATATGAGTTCATGATGCATGGATTCTGCTGGAAATAAAATGTATCTTGTGAGATACATGAGCATAATCAAGGAGACCTGCAGCCTTTCCACATTTATTTTTCATTGGATAAAATGTTTTACTCGTAGGCCTTTCACGTTAAGAAATAATATTGAGCTATAACTTTTTCATAGATTGAAGAAAGCTTGCTCCCCCGTCAGAATTACATTAAACACACACCTGCTTTCTATTCCATTTTCCAAAGCCATGTTAAAGAAGCCAGTGGTGACTGAGGTCAGAACGCCTACGAATACATGGAGTGGCCTGGGGTTCTCAAAGTCCATGCCAGCAGAAACCATCAAGGAGCTGAGGAGAGCCAACCACGTGTCCTATAAGCCCACGATGACAACCGCCTATGAGGTACATAGTTAGCCGCCGCCGGCCCATCTTTCCCCAGAACAGCTAGCTCCCTCCTGTCCCTGGCTCTTTACAGTCATAGGGACAGAGTGGCTTGGCTCTCTCTTTGTTTCTGTGAACTTGTGTCAAATGGATGTAATCTCACATTGTAGACTTTTCTCTCCCTTCCAAGTTGTTAATCTATATGTTTGATGGAAATTTAAACGTGGGAGTAAGTTTTTGTTGGATGGAGGGTATCCTACATGAGAGAGCGGGGCTAAGAGCAAGCAAAGAGAAGCTGCAGTGTTTCATAAAAGCTCACAAAGAGTCCTTTTTTCCCCGAGAGTATCACTATCAAGCCACCATAGGGGGAAAGGCAAGTAGTCAATAAAAACAGATTTTCAACTCTGAGTTAACTTCAGTACGTTGAGATATGCCAGGAGCGCAACAGGAAGCATCTCAAGCAGCGGTTCCAACCTTCTTATGTTTCCCAGATGTTGGCTGTGCAGCTCCATGGTGAGGCTGGAATCTGGCGTTCTTTGCGTGCGGAGGAAGGTCCCGAACTCCATCCTCCTGGCCAGGCTTCACGTGACTCTAAGCAGACCCTGTCCTTCTGAGAATGTCAGACTTTGGCCTTAGGGAGTAGGGGTCTGGCCAGCTTGCACACAGACAAGCTGGGAGATTGCAGCCGGTGGGTGGGTAAGAATGATTAAACCAAGCATCATCAGTCTCTGTCAGCCCTGCTGGCTTCAGAAATTATTAGTCTAAATAGTAGGATTTGCAGATGGAGTTCCTTTCTCAACCTGTCTTCACTGTAGTAAGATTGTTGCCGGATACAAGGCAAAAGCAAATACTTTTAAATTATTTTCTTTATCTCACTTGAGCAAGGGAAGAAGAAAGCATTATTGAATAGTCTCCCCCAGGGAATTCCATTGTCAGGGTTACAGTAGCCACCTGACAGGCTATATTTAAGATTAAAGTAGCCTTTAGCAGCAGGAATATGGGGACCATTATGTGGCACTTTGGGGCTGTAGGTGTCCACTCCCCCATCAGGCTGCTGGAGCTCTGAGAGGAAATAGCATCCTCTTTTGTTAGCAGAAGAATTAAGCTAACGCTGAGACTTGGCCCTGCACCCTGCAGTCAGTGGTCTGCCTCCCTTGCCTCTGCTTTCCACAGAGTAGAGCATGAGGTTGTCACCCGCCATTCTGTAGGTTCTGAGTGAAACATTTAACTTCAGAAATGCCCTTCCCTTCCCTGCTTGGAGCCTGACATTCTAGCAAGTGGGAATTATGCATAATACAGAGGTGAGGTGTAGAGCTTTTGAGAGCTGATAAATTCCACCTGTTGTGTGTATAGATTTGGTGAGGCTTCGTTCTTTTCATCAGCTTGCGTTTTCTATGGTGTTATATTGTCGGGTGCCTAGTCATACTAGGAAGCTGCTATTAGTTCTGCTGGTGGACTGTGGCCACAGGAAAAGCCAGGCTTCTGAAGGTTGAAGCTGTCTTCCTCATTGGAAGAAGTAAACAGCCATTCAAGTCAGTCATGCTTTTTGTGTCCAAAGTGATAGTTTCAGGGTGTTACGTGGACACATAAGATATTAGTGATAGTGGTTTTGAACTGGATTCACTTCTTTGGTGTTTTCCATGGTGCATGGTCATGGATAAGTTCATCCAGTCCCCACAAACTTCTAGTTTGAAAAGAGGCTCCCAGAGTGAGTGTGTCTTCACCAAAATACCAGGAAATGTGAGAGAAGGACTTGACTTCATTTTCATAGAATGGACTAGAATATCCTCCTTAATGAGTTAACTCATGGAGTACATAGGGAAAGATGAATTGATGTAGAGTCATGTGACATGGATCACACACACACACACACACACATACAGAGAGACAGACAGACATACATAATTTTAATCACTTGGAAGGAGACGCTTTTTGTCAAGCTCTCCAAGATCTCATATGGTCATAGGGACAGAGTGGCTTGGATATGTTTTGGATATGAGCCACAGTTGGATGCCAGAGATCCAAGAAAACACTGCTGTAAGGAATCTTCAATGCTGAAACACTAATGACATTTTTGGCCAAAACAAACACAGGACCTTGAAATGCCTTCTACTCTTGTACTTACCCAGGGTCAGACAGATGACTTTCTGGGGAGTGGAAATGTACAGGGCCTCTGTCTAGTAGCCAACCTTCTCCTGTGTCTTTGTTGTTGTTTTTGACTGACTTGGGCTAGCCTGCTCTACTTCCTTGACTGATTTTGTCAGCCCACTTGTGCAAGCAGCGACAGGGAGCCTGGAGCACAGGGAAGCTCCACGGCTTTTGCTTCTTACCATCGTCTCTCTGAATGCCAGCAGAGGTAGACTCTGGCTTTCCTTAGAAGGGATGCTCTGTGCTTGCCTCAGGACCAGGTTATTCTTCATAAAGAGAGAGGGCCCACATGCAGCATCGCTGAGTTGTCTGTGGCAGCAGCTCCCTGGGCAGGCAAGCCTCTCTACTTTTCTCTGTAATAGCTCAAAAGGATTAAAACAGGAAGGATTGAAGCTGGCTTCCGTGGATGAAGGCTGTGGGGAAGGATCTAAGAAACAATAGTGGGCAGCTCCTATTGAGAGAATGAGAGATTGAAGGAATGAATGGATAGATAGATAGACAGACAGACAGATAGATAGATAAGAGAGTGAGGGAGAAGGGATGGGGAGAGATGAGTGGATGGATGGATGGATAGATAGACAGATAGATGGATGGATGAATGGATGGATGGATGGATGGATGGATGGATGGATGGATGGACAGACAGGCAGGCAGATAGATAGGAGAGTGAGGGAGAAGGGATGGGGAGAGATGAGTGGGTGGGTGAATGGAAGGAAGGATGGATGGATGGATGGATACGCAGGCAGATGGGAGATGGGGAGAAATGGATGGGTGGGTAGATAGACAGGCAGACAGATAAAGATAGGGAAAGATGGGGAGAGATGGATGGAGCTAGATGATTGATAGATAGATAGATAGATAGATAGATAGATAGATAGATAGAATATCCAGATGTCTGCCATGTTTAAATTGTAGGGTGACTAGAAATGCCCTCACCTTCTTTATTTTTTACTCTAACTAAAAAGAAAAGCAAAGAGAGCATGTTGTCGAGTGTGAGCTGCAAGCAGCCCTGGCTGCCGCTGTCCCGGTGGCCGAGTGTTCCCCCCCCACCCCCCCCACTGTGTGGCAGGTGCTTGGTGCCTCCGCTTCCTACTGTAGGTCGCTTGCTTGGCACAAGAACTAGATACTGTGAGTTCTGTACTCAGAGTTATTGAGAAGCTGGAGTTGAGCAATCCTTTCAAGTAATTACCCTGCCCTTCCTAAAAGTTCTTTAGATAAGAGGCAGGCACTTTCCATCTTTTATTTTCCTGCTTGCTTGGTGTTATAGTGGATCATCAAAAAACAAACAAAGTGGCTTTGAACTCACCCTCAAAGGCATTTGGGATTTTTTTTCCATTTTCTTTCTGCGGTCTACATCTTAAAAGCACAGGAGTCACCTATTCTCCCAAGGAAATCAAAGCATGATTTAGGAAACACGGGTGGTTTTCAACTTCCCCAACACTTAGTAAGGAAGGGGGCCTGATAATGTTTAATCTCACACACCTCAATGTGCAGGCAAACTGCCCAGTGGATATTTAGATCTGCTAGTGGAAGAGCAGGAATCACCATCTTTGGAGGTCTGCCATTTGCATGTGACTTGGATCAGCCTGCTAAGGGAGTGGTGAGGGACACTCAGATGTCGAGTTGTAGGATGCTAGCAACTCCTCAGGGCTGCAGCCTCTGCCGGAATTCAGTGGTTGTTGGTCCTTGCTACTCTGGATTTATCTTGGTTTAGGATACGAAAGATATTTTCACTGGAAAATCTAGGGATTTTTTTTTTCTATCTTAGAAGCCATAATTTCCCAGTAGGATTGCCCCAAACAAGCAAAGGCATCCTAAAGGAAAGGGACTCTTTGAGTGTGACTCAGCATCTCTGAGACCAGCCCATGGTGTTCTGCTCTAGACAGTGCTACCTTCTGGTGGGAAAGAAATGACATGAGCAAGAAGGAAGTGGGCAGTCAGATTCCTAGTCCATACCCAGAAGAGGCTGATTGGACCTTCGGAACAGATGACAGGCATGTTGGAAAATGTACGTGACAAAATAGGGCCAATCTCACAGGATCTTGGGAAAGAGCATCTAGTCCAAGGAGTGATTGACCTGGCCATTCTAACATCAGAACTCACTGGAGAGGTCTCAGAGCAGAAGGTGGGGTGGGTGATGGGGCATCGGAGATGAGGTTTCAGCAAGGACAATCTAGGCACACACTTGAAGAACCTCCTCTGCCTCCAGTTAAGCACAGCAGAAGTTCAAGAATTTACATGGAAGTATAGATTGTTTCTGATCTGGTGGTTTAAACTACTAGCTGTCATGGTTTGAATATGTTTGGCCTAGGAAGTAGCACTCTTTGGAGGTGTGGCCTTGTTGGAGTAGGTATGGCCTTATTGGAGGAAGTGTGTCACTGTGGGCATGGGCTTTAAGACCCTCATCCTAGCTGCCTGGAAGTCAGTCTCTTCATTGCAGCCTCCAGATGAAGATGTATAACTCTCAGCTTCTCCTGCACCATGCCTGCCTGGATGCTGCCATGTTCCCACATTGATCATAATGAACTGAACCTCTGAACCTGTAAGATAGCCTCAATTAAATGTTGTTCTTATAAGAGTTGCCTTGGTCATAGTATCTGTTCACAGCAGTAAAACCCTAAGATACTAGTCTTGTTTTATGTGCTGGATTACAGAGGGAGGCAATAAGACTAGCAATGTAAAGAGACACCATGACCAAGGCAACTCTTATAATGGACAACATTTCATTGGGGCTGGCTTACTGGTTCTGAGGTTCAGTCCATTATTATCATGGTAGGAAGCATGGCAGCATCCAGGTAGACCTGGTGCTAGAGAGGGAGCTGAGAGTTCTACATCCTGTTCTGAAGGCAAACAAGAGAAGACTGGCTTCCAGGCAGCTAGGAGGAAGGTCTCTCAAAGCCCACCCCCACAGTGACACACTTCCCACAAGGCCACACCTCCTCCAACAAGTCCACACCTTCTAATAGTACCACTCCCTGGGCCAAGTCTATTCAAACCACCACACTCAACCATGACAGTTTGAAACTATAAGGATTCTTTTCACTGGGGACTCTGTGGGCATCTGTAGAGTCAGGTCTCATTGGTGAGAACATTACTCTATATGCATTTGTCCTTGGTACCTTCCTGAGAATGGGTGTGCCCCAGCTGCTTACAAAAAAGACATTGTGTTGGTATCATTTGCATTTATTTTATCCATTTCTCCCTCCCACTCTGAGAAGTCCACTTTGTTGAACTCTTCCTTCCCTTGGCTTGGACTCTTCACAGGGCTCCTCATTGTCCCTCTCAAGGTCCAGCAGTCGTGAGCACCTAGCAAGTGGAAGCGAGTCCGACAACTGGAGAGACCGAAATGGAATAGGCCCCATGAGTCACGGCGAATTCTCAGCACCAATCGGCAGCCCCAAGCGCAAGCAGAACAAATCAAGTGAGCTTGACTTCCAGTTACACTTTTAGGTGTCAGCCTAGATGCCTTTCCTAAGAGGATGAGGTGTAAGCAGCTCGCTCCTGAGGTGTGAAGTGAGGGAGGCAGTAAGACTAGCAATGTGAAGAGACATCATGATCAAGGCACCTCTTATAAAGGACAACATTTAATTCGGGGTGGCTTATAGGTTCTGAGATTCAGTCCATTATCATCATGGTAGGAAGCATGGTAGCATCCAGGCAGACGTGGTACTGGAGAAGGAGCAGAGAGTTGAGTCATGGTTGAGTGTGGTGGTTTGAATAGGCTTGGCCCAGGGAGTGTGGTACTATTAGGAGGTGTGGCCTTGTCGGAGGAGGTGTGGCCTTGTTGGAAGTGTGTCACTGTGGGGGTAGGCTTTGAGAGATCTTCTTCCTAGCTGCCTGGAAGCCAGTCTTCTCTTGTTTGCCTTGATCTGAGTCATGTGTGGCCTCTTTCCAAAGACTTCTTGCTTCCTCCCTGTGAAGGACACTCAGTTCCCCCACTCAGTGGGTTTTGTACCTGGCGTATACTCTAACGCTTCCCATCCCAAAAATGCCTTTATTTACTGACACGACCTACCCTGTAGGATTTGAGTCCTGCGAGTCATAAGCATACCTAATTCATGCTTATTGAGTACCGTGCATCAGGCCGTGTCTCACACCTAGCAGGAGCACGTTCTGTAGACAATAACCCAAGAGTGCGCACACTCACACACCTCCATATAGCGAGGAAGAGACAGGAACCTATCTATGAAAGCACTTGAGTAAGGTATGATCAAAGTAGCACACTGGACAACCGAAAAAAAAGCTAGCTATTAAAGGTGAAAATAGGGCTCTTAAATCTTAAATTTTGGAATGTCATATGTGAGTGCTGTCGCTATATCATTTTCTCCCCTCCCTCCCATGCCTTCCTGACTCCCTCTCTCAGCAGTTATGGGTTGCCTGCAGCTCTTCAGCTAGGGGGTGGGACCTTGTGAGATTTCCCCAATTGACATGGGCCTGTCAACTGGTTTGGTCATTATGCAGATCCTGTTTGGGCAGGATGGATTAGCATGAACAGAAAAATTACTCCAGACAAAAGATAGCACAATGGCCATGAAGTGGATTGATAATGCCTGTTTATTCAGAGTTCTTGAAGAATTGGGAATTCAAAAAAGGTAGCATCGGGATATCTGAAGGCATTGTAGATGAGTGCAGTGGACATTGTAGCCTATCGTTGTGGTTAATCAAGGTGGCTATGTTGTCAGGTGTATCCAGCTTGAAGACGAGCCATGGTCTTTACCAAGTCTTAAATCAGAAAGAGAGGTCAGGTCAACCATTCTCCTCGATGAACTATTTGTAGCTGGAGACTACGTCAGCTACTATCTGATTCTCTAAACACCCACAGTGGAGTCAGCTGAGAGGCAGGCTGCTGTTCCACAAAGGGCTTGGGATGTAGGTGTATTTGCCTTGTAGCCAAGTGTAAGTTGGCTTTGAATTTCTCCTTTCCTTCAGCGAACATTAGATACTTACACTGACTGTACTAAGTTGTTGAATTAAAAGTTAGGTTAAGATGAGCTTGTGGAGAAAAAGGGCCATGGCGGGGGGGGGGGGGGGGCGATTAATGGAGCCCAATTGTCTGACTTTCCCCAGGCAATTGTAAAAGTGGGGGTGGGGTTTAAAAGAAGGCATAGGAACTATCAACAGGTAACACAAACGTACCAATGATCCACACCAAGTTATGGTCCATTATAAATATTTCTGTTTTTCAGATATCTGTTTAAATTTTTATGAATATGTTTTACTTGGCCCAGATCTACCTTGTGTATATAATACTGGTCCAGCATTTTAATTCGCACAAGAATGGGCTTGGCCACTTTTTCTTTATACCCTGGGTCTTAGCCTCAAAGTTTCTTCCTTCTTAGCATCCTCTGTTTATACCAGTTACTCAACTGTAGATTTTGGTAGCACCCCTTTGCTCTCCCGGAAGGTAAGTTCATCACTTGGACGGCAATTTATATGATCACCCTGTGGTTTACTCAAAGGCAGTGGTCCCTGAGGGGCTCCCAGGACGTGGCTTTGTAGCACCCTTGAAATACCCTTTGGGGTGGGGGGATCTTCTGCCTTACCTCCAAATGATGGCCCAAGGATCTTATTTTAGATGCTAGTTTGACATCCCTTCATAGTCTTCCCATAAGAAAACACTTGTTTTCCAAAGGAAATGTTCATGAATGACTGACCATTGAGATGTTGGAGAGAGCTGCTTAGTTTGCATGGGGGAATGGGAGGTTGTGATCTGTGACTTGAGAAACCCAGGCAAAGTAAGCTCTGAGGTTTCCCTGCTACAGAGAGAGCTTCAGAGTGACCTACACAGATCTGCCTGGCCTGGAGGAGCATCATCTCTCTCTCTCATGAACTCTCTCAAAATCCCTCTTAGGGACACATCCTTGCTGTGAGAGGATGTGGATCTTCAACAACACAGGCAGGAGACAAGCATGGCCACACACCTCCGCTATGACCCTCTGAAGTAGTATGCTTGGGTGTTGGGTAAGGTTCTGTGGTCCTTCCGCTGGCCCAGATTGTCCGTTGGTCTGGGAACCAACAGTCAAATCATTTGCAGAGCCAAGACAGTTTTCCATATTGCTCTGTTAGCAGTCTTCCCAGGAAACGCATTTGCTCTGTCGTAAATTAAATCCAGGCACCTCCGCCTCACCGTTGCAGACGGTATTCACTCAGGAGATGCCCAATTTGATGGACTCGATGCCCAGATGCATTCTTCAAGGCAATGGGGTGTGTGTACTGTAGTGTTACACAATTCCTCTGAGTGAGGAGGAGGAGGAGGCACAGGTTGGGGACAGGGAGCCACCCTGCTCTCTCTCCAAAGGGAGCCTGGACCTCTGATCACTTCCTGTTCCTTTACCATGTCCCAGAGTTCCCTTCCGGCTCTTCATTGGAGTCTCATCAAACCTCTAAAGAGCAAACGCTCAGGAAAAACACAGCACGTGGTTATAAGAGCAGAGGCGCCGGTACTGACTTTCTGCCTCACGGCAAGAGCTTCCCAACAGCAGTGAATGGCTTTCCTTGAACAGCCCATCCTGTGGTGACAGATTACCACCATGCTACCCCAGCCTGCGCTCAGCTTGGCTGCACAATGAAATCGAAATCTTAGTGATAAGACTTTAATTAAACCGCCTTCTCCTGTGGCCTTGACTGCCTCTCCTTTGCCTTCCAGGAGAGCATTACCTAAGCAGCAGCAACTACATGGACTGCATTTCCTCGCTGACAGGAAGCAACGGTTGCAACCTAAACAGCTGCTTCAAGGGTTCTGATCTCCCCGAGCTTTTCAGCAAGTTGGGCCTGGGCAAATACACAGATGTCTTCCAGCAGCAAGAGGTCGGCCAGCCCGAGTCTTCCTGGGTGTCTTTGTTTGGGTTGTGGGTGCGGTGACCTTCAGAAGGAAGTTGCTCGTTGACCTGTGGTTGTTCTTTTGTTTTAGGTCAGGTCTTAGCTTTGTCCAAGCTGCTGAGGAAAATGTGGTTTCATTTGTTATTTGGTATAGCGTGGAAAGGCAGAGAAGTAGAGTGGGGTTTGCAGAAAAGCACCCCAACCATCCTAGCTGAGCGAGCGCACTTGGGGTATGGATGCAGGGGGGTTGGGGTCACAGCTCCCTTGAGGTCAGCATGGAGCCTTATCATTCCCATCTGCAGTCATAAGGAACCCGTACCAGAGCCTGCAGGGTACATCCCTGCTGGTTGCCAGAGCTGGATGTTAGTAACGGGGCAGATGGGATCTGAATTCACTGCAGTTATCTTTCTATTGCTACAGGCTCCCTTCAAACTAAGAGCCCTGCTCTTGAGCTGTTCTCTCTTACATTTTGTTGTTGAAGCCACAGGACACAGCTGTGCTATTATACAGCAGTTTATGTACCGTTCTTGAGATAGTCTTCTGTGTTCGGTGACTGAGGATTTGATTCTTATGCACAGTTGTGTACAGCACAATGGGAGATACCATCTTGTGTACACTTTAACTTCTTCCTTCAACCGAAGGCTAACAAACATTCTTCCATGGGTATCTTCCTATAATCGAAAGCTAACAAACATTCTGTCCCCTGGACAGATCCATATCCTTCGTTCTTATCAGGTCACAAATGTGGTACAGTATTTGTATTGTTTTGTTTGATGCATGGCTGCCCAGAGGCTCAGGGCTCAGTTTATCTTGGTGATGTCAAGTTGTGGACTTTGTCTCCTGTTAACAATTACTTTCAGCTCATCGGCTCACCAATGTGTGTTTGTTTATGGGTTGCTTTCTTTTCTTTTCTTTTTTTTTTTTTTTTGAGATGTTATTGGCTGGGTATGAGTGTTTTCCTGAATGTATATATGTCTGTGTACCATGTGTGTGAGGTACCCACAGAAGACAGAGTTGGACATCAGCTATCCTAGGACTGCAGTTACAGACAGTTGTGAGCCACCACGCAGGAGCTGGGAATTGAACCAAGTTCTTTTGGGAGAGCACAACCTGTGCTCTTAACTTCCAAGCCGTCTCTCCAGCCCCAACCACCCATTTCCTAATTTTTTTGGCCCTCAGGTTGGTGCCACCACCATTGGTATTAGGAAGTAGATGGGGTTAACAAACTGCTATAATAACGGGTTGATTCCACGGTGGTCAAGAGACGCGTACTTAACCGACTGGCCATAGCTTGTTTCTGTCTTCCACAGATTGATCTTCAGACATTCCTCACCCTCACAGACCAGGATCTGAAGGAACTGGGAATCACAACCTTTGGTGCCCGGAGGAAGATGCTACTGGCAATTTCAGGTGAATATATGTTGAACTCGTATTTTAAAATCTGAAAAGCCCTCTGCCAGGGTTCTCAGCATGCAGGGTAGGTTCTATCCATCAGCTACTCAGGCCTCTGATATCTCAGTGGATATGATGCAGTCGGGGCGGGTTCCTCCTGCCAACACTTAACCAATGCTGAGAACACCCTCCTACCTACACAAGGCCCCTGCCTGAAGTCTGCCTTGGCAATACTGTTTCTCATAATAGAATTCCTCAAACAAATGTAGCCAAGATTGACCCAGGGTGAGCAATTGGGATTTTTTAGCTGTTGTGATGAACAAGATGCTCAGTTTGTGAGTAATTATTCTTGATTGGATGCCGTGTTCAAATGCGTATGCCCTTGAACGCCAGGGTCATCAACCTGAGAGGAAATGAGCCCTCACGGTGTTTCTTGGCTGGATGATCAGACTTAACGCCTTATGATTTTTTTTTTTCTAATGTTTTAGCAGAATTTGAGTCATAGGTGGAAGAAAACTACTATCACCATCCTAATCTGCCCTGTGGGTGGGTGTTGCATATTCATTTAGCAAGTGCTTTGTACTTACTCAGTGGGTGCCATGCAGGTGATGGTGACGTCAGGACGGTGCACACATATGTCAGTGCGCCTCAAAAGTGTTCATAGGAGAGTAACAAGTCTTTCTAGCAGTGCTCTTGAATGCCAAGTTCATGTGTGCCTGCCCCTTGAAAAGACCAGGTCACTAAATAAAGGCAGAAGCCAAGCTATCTTTGCTGGGGGGACTGTGACTTTGCAGGGCTGGGCCAGTGTGAGGGGAACAGTTGCATCTGGCTGCTGAATAGCCTTTCCAGACAGTGTCTGCTAATCAAATTGGAAATACAATTCAAAAATACCTTTAGTGATTGGCCATTTCATTTAGCAGCATTACCAGACCCACATGCTCCTAGTAAATCTTTGTCTCCTCCACAGTAGCGTCTGCGCATATAAGCTCCAGGTCTCTACATTTCCTGGGTGGGGTGGGGGTGGGGCACCAGCCTGTTTTAACAATGTTCAGGTGCATGTGTAATTCCTGATTGGTCACGAGTTCATCACAGTATGTGTGAGGGAACAGTGAATTCAGACAGGACGCTTCGGCTCTCACAGCCCAGTCATTGATCCTTGAGTCTGGGCCAGTGTCCAAATCTCTCTTGGTTTTGGCTTGTCGTGAGTGTGGACTGTGGTGGAGATCATGTGGCTCACCTTCCATTACCCAGACTTGTCCCTTTGTGACATCCATCACCAGGCTTGATGAAAACAGAAAGTTGGAGAATCAGGGGCTACTCATAGCCGCTGTTCCAAACCCTTGTCTGTTCCTTTGGCCATCTTAGTAAAAAGATTGCTCTGTTCATTGTGATTTCATAGAACCTAACCATGGAGTGGTTATTCTTAAGACTCTCACGTCAGATACTCCCACAGTCTTTTGTTGACTTTCAAGCGAAACTGAGGTGCTGCTTGGTGTTTGCCTAAGTCACATGCTTATGGGTACAGGCCAGCCCTTCTATACCGAGAACTATCTACCCCAGATCCCACCACAGAGGACAGCTCCCCAACATTTTCACAGGTGGTAGGTGGATCATCAGGAGCTTTCCTCTGGAATATGGCAACGCCCCTAAGTCTAGGTTTGGGAGAATGTGGAGTAAGACAGATGGAGTTTGGATCCTCTATTGCTCTGATTGTCCACTGTCTTAGCTAGGGTTTCCAGTGTTGTGAGCAGACACCATGACCAAGGCAACTCTTATAAATGAAAACATTTAATTGGGGCTGGCTTACAGGTTCAAAGGTTTAGTCCATTATTATCAACATGGCAGCATCCAGGCAGACATGGGGCTGGAAGTTCTACATCTTAATCCAACGGCAGACAGGAGAAGACTGTCTCCCATGTGAAGGGTCTCAAATCCCACTCCCGCTGTGACATACTTCCTCCAACAAGGCCACACCTCTAATAGTGCCACCTCTTGGACCAAGCACATACAAACCACCACATCCACTTTAGTGTATTCCTCTGAGGTCAGTGTGTGTGTGTTTTGGAGACCACCTCTCCTGATGGGCTCACAGGTTCTCTTGCCTCTAAAAAAGGGAATTAGGTGCCAAGGGACTGTTCCACACATCACGGGGTCTTTGATCATACTCGAGAATGGTTTGCCTTTCCTATGCTGAGTGCATTTGCTGGAACCAAATAAATCACTTTCTTTGCAAGTCGTAATGTTGTCATGAGGAAATGCTTCATCAAAAAGATGCTTCTCCCAGTCAGAACCCCTAAGCATTCTACCCCAGATGGATGTAGGTTGACTGGGCAACCCAGACTCATGCTTGTCTTCCGGTTAGATGACTCACACAAGACTCCTTGGCAGAACTGTGAAGATTGTTTAATTTGTTCTTGGAGTACAAGGTTTTATCTTGGGGCAGAAAGCCTGCGTTCTAAAACCGTAGGGAATGAACTTGAGATGTAGAGATGCATCCAAGAATAGATCTGACTTTTTTTTTTTTCCTTTTAAATCAGAAGACTCTAAGACTAGCTTAATAACTGGTTAGCTAGCTGGACAGACTCAGTGAGAGGCATGTTAGCATCCTGTTGACAAGCCTCCCGCCACAGCCTCAGGTAGATCTAACATCTCCCGACCTATTCTTTTAGTTTGTGACTCTGTTCAGATCCGCACCAAGATCCTGAGAGCTGCCAGGATTGTGTGAACCTTGGAATTTCAAAGAAAAAAGGTTGGTATTTTCCAGAAAAAAAACAAAACAAAACAAAAAAAAACAACAACTATCCCCTTAGGGTTTCTGAGACAAAAATAATTGACTAGAGAGAGGAGCTTTTGTTTTAATCTTAAAAATATCTAAGACCCTAAAATATCTCAGTAGGACTTGCCCTGACAACCTGTCTCAGGCAGGTTTGCTTTTTTTGTTTGGTTTGGTTTTCTGAGTCTCACGTGTTTACTCTTTTAGAAATACACCTTTGTGGATGGCCTGATAGCCCTTCCAATGATCATTGGAATCTTTTGGGTGGCTAGCTGATGGGACCTTTTAAAAAACAGCAGAAAATTGCTTCATCAGTCCCTATTATTTTTATGTGCTCCTGGCGCATGCTCCTCTGCCAGGGAAGAATATTCAGCCCCTTTCCATACTTTTTCATCCCTGGTAATATGGGAACAAACTGCCAAGTTCCTGCCTTAGCCCTGTGAGAAAAGAATGGGGAGACCAAAAGATGGTCTTCTCTTAGTTTGCCTTTAAGTCCCATCTTGAATCTGCATTTTGAAGTTCTGTGTTTGCGGGCTTTTAAAAATAAGACACAAATCATTCAGCTTCTTAGAAGGAATGCCAGATTCTGTAGCGACGGAAACAACAGCCATGTCACATGTGCCAGTGTGTGCCCTGTTCCTAGAGACCCTTATCTCTTCACAGATTCAAACTGTTCTTACAGTTCATGAATGGAGTGGGTATACTGCTGCACAAACTAAGACTCTGTCACGGGTCACACCTTAAGTGGTGATGTCTCTGGTGGCATTTCCCACTACCACGGGGCCTTAGGTATTTATGGTCATGAAACCCGGCGTTCACTGGACCCTTGCATCAGGCAGATGGGAATTCTGCTCTGCCCTGCATCGGTGTGCCAGCAAGGGACATCAACTTTTGAAAATCCAGTTTTCTTATCTATAAAGTAGAGCATGCTCGAGTTAATCTGCTCCTTAGGGAAGACTTGATCAAAGTGAAGTAATTCTAAGGTTATCTGTCATCACGTCTAATGCAACAATATTATCTATTCCTCTAAGAACAGTGTGTTAACAAAGGGAGGTATATCCAAGGTTGACTTGAGCCTTACAGGGCAGACATTTACAATCTGAAAACAGGGGAACTGTTAGGGTGTGCGGAGTACCTTCCAGTACTCAGCAGACAGGAGTATGGCTGAATATCTGGTGGTCCTTACCCACCCATGGGAGACCCAATTTTTTCTCATCCTAAGACTCCCCGGAGCTCCCAGGGCTCACGGTGTGACTGCAGAATTCCAAAGATGATGTATATAGAAGGATGGTACAAACTGAGCTCTGTACAGATATGAGGTGTTGAATCTCCTGCCCAAGTCCACTGTAACACAGACATCTTCAAGCAAGTCAGTTTTATGCCCTCCTGATTATTCAAAGTTGAGCAAATTAGGGAGACTGACATTTGGTGCTTATGAGAAACCCTAAGTTCCTGTCTTAGAATTCCCCTGGCATGTCTTCCTAAAGTGCTCTCTGGTAATGCCAGGGTCTATCAAACAGGGTGGATGCCTAGTCACATATTGCTTGCAACAATTAGCTGTTTGCCTTCCTGTTTGGTTCCGTACCGCCAAGTGAAAAAAATCATCAGATATATTTCCTAAGTACTCGAGATCCTTTGAGATCAAAGAAGGATGTTTTATTTTTCCCTGACAATTTAGATTTCGGTATTGCTTTTTAAGTATTCACTTTCTAAGCGGGTAAGATCTTTACTAAGTTGATGTTTTTGTTCAAAGCTTTCCTTTGTGGATAACTGGCTGCTATTTGGAAAGCCCAGGCTTGGTGTGTTGGTGTGATTGTTGGGTGGTGGTTTAATTCTCTCCTGGGCAGGGCAGCCTTCAGGCACGGGAGTCCCTCTCCATGTCTTATTTACCAGCCTTCATGTTTTCTGTTTGATATGGACTCTCTCTCTCTCTCTCTCTCTCTCTCTCTCTCTCTCTCTCTCTCTCTCTGTGTGTGTGTGTGATTTATCTTCTCATGCTAAAATTATTCATGTGCCTCTGTGCCTATGACATTTGGCCTAACAAAACTGTCTAAGATGGCAGAGATTTCTGAGCATGACACTTCCCTGGGTTTTACAAACCATAACAAACACCATTCGCCCTGGTTTCCTAGGCACACTGAGCAGTCAGTGCCTCTCGGCCGTGTGATGTTCAGAAATGCTTTTAACCAGAATGTCTACCTTCTGCCACCGACAGGGCTTTCCCCACAAAACCCACTACCACCATCCTCTGAGCTCTGATAAGCGCTCCCTTACACAGAGCACCTCTCCAATGAATGACCAGCTAACAGCCGGCTCTTTCTCTCTTTCATTCTTTTCCTTAGAGCTGAGTAAGAACCGGAGAAAACTTTTTGAACCACCAAATGCATCCTGCACCTCCTTCCTGGAGGGCGGAGCCAGTGGGAGGCTGCCCCGTCAGTACCACTCAGACATTGCCAGCATTAGTGGCCGCTGGTAGCGTTACCTTCTGGACACACACCCGCTGTATCTGCAAAGGTGGACACGATCTGTTGGACAGTCTTCGCTGCACTCGTCCGTCCTTGGCACTCTGGTATCAGGACCAAAGTGTTGAATTCTCATACTTCATGGCAAAAAGAAAAAAAAAAAGAAGAAGAAGAAGAAGAGAAGTGTCTCATGTTCTCATGTTGCTGCAAAAGCACCAAAGGGGGAAATGCTTTTTAAAAAACCAAAAACTGGCAATTGGACAGAATTTGCGAAGTGAGAGTAGGGCGTTTCTTTCTATTTACTTATATTACATATGCACTGATTTTTTTTTTCTTGGTACCTAAAATGAAGGAGAATTTTGACATCTGGGATGCCAGAAAAACTTAGAAGTTATTTTGTTGGCTTGAACTGTCTTGGTGTTTGGGGATTTGAGAAAAAAAAAATAATAATCAAAGTATAATTTTCTGCTTTCGAATAACGACCGAGGCCTTCCAGCACTTTATACGGTCTAGTTTCTCCTCCTGTGGAGTCTGTCTCTCATCTCCGTGTTTCTGGTATTGGTACACTTTCTTTTCTTCCTGGCTCCATCACAGGTTTATTTGAAATGGTACTGGACCTTACGTAGTTCCCATGCAGAATTTTCTGTGCTGTTGGGAAAATGTGGTCACTTGGCTCTGGACCAAATTCAGTTCATTTGTGTCAATATCTTAGGAACCCTGGGCCGTGACTGCCGTCCACTGGCCAGGTACAAAAGACAGACCAAATGGACTTTGCAATTCTAACTCTTTGCAGTTGGCATAGTCAGCTGCTGTCTGTATTGCTCAATTTCAATGACTGTCTGAAGGCCAAGGGGCTGGTCTTTTAGTATACTACCACTAAAGGACATTTATTTATATCAAACTTTTATTTTTAGATATTATAAGCATACAGTAGATAACTGATGAGATTGATATTTTCTAGAGATTTATGGTAGAGATTGAGCTGCATTCATAACTGGAGCCCTAGGTTGTCACTTTATTTAAAAAGACAAGCAACCATTTGACGAGACAGCATTGCTGCCATTATGGAGAGAAGAGGCCCCGCCTCCTTGCCCAGTAGCTCCACCCCCTGTGGGGTCATGGTACTTTCCCCAAAGTGCCTTTGTCTGCTTGGAGTCAACTTGGATCAGTTGGAAACATAGAAAGGGTCCAGGGGGACAGCTTATCCAAGAGCTAAATTCTGAAGGGGAGGGAAAAAAAAAAGGCTTTCTAAATGGCCAGATTTATTGTTACAATCTTATACTGTGAAAGTCCAAGAGATTAGCGATCGTTATCTCCTGTCTTTGCAGACAATAAGAAGGTTTTCGGTCCAATGAAGAAAACCACTCAAGTGCCTTAATCTCTCAGAGCTATATTCTTACCAAATGTATACAGTTTTTTTTTGGGGGGAGGGGACTTTTCCCATAGGACATGTTGTCAGTTACTTTAGTGATGTGTTTATGTTAATACGTTAAGGCTTTCTGTGTGAAATAAACCCCTCCCCTCCTGTTCTTGATAGAGAAGAGTTGGAGGAGTGTGCGCACAGCTGGGTGCCTGTACAAATTCAAGGTACGAAACACTTGCCTAGCGTTTTCTTCCGAGGCTAACTCTGGTCACTAAAGAACTGAAGCCATTTTCACACGGAGAAAAGTTTTCGCTTTGAAAACGTTGGCTACCTGGAAGCATAGCCGATGACAACGAGCTTGCCACAGTGGTAATATCTACCTGGTATCAATCTCAGCCTGACCGCATAAGGATACAGAATTGAATCGCTCCCTGTGCAAGCATGGTGTGGCCATCCCGTGCCCATGTGCTCAGATGGCCGCCCGAGGCTCATCCCATATGCAGTTGACCACCTCAAAGGAGTACTCAGTTCTCCAAATTTTGTTGTTTCTTTCATTAAAGAAAAAGTCACTGGGAGCTCATGGTGGACTCTGCCATGCAGTTGCTAAAGGGAGGAGAGGAACCAAATATTCAATAGTAAGCCGGTTTAGGTTGTATACACAGTGCTTTAATTTCACACCAAAGGGAAACTGTATACTCCAACTTGATTAAATAGGGAGGCTAAGAAATAATTAAAAACACTGGAAGGTTTTTCTCCCTTTCTTTTGATGCAGCAAAGGGAATATGACACCAGGGCCTACAGAGTTGTTGGCGTTCTTGCCATGCACAGGATATTTGGGTTGTTTGAAGTGATGTTAACTTTTAGCCAACCTGTCTGTTCTCATGATTGGTGATCTGTAAATACAGAGCACACCCGGATTGTATTTCGTGGGGGGAGGGGGGCTCCTTGTCTTTTTCATCACTTTTTAAAAACCCGTGAGATGGGATCAGCATTGAAAGTGGGGATTTTTTTTTCTAAAGTAATCATTACATGAGAAATAAATTTATATAACCCCTTTGTATTGCTTTCTACACGGAATATGTCTCTTTTGTTCTTTCTTTAAAATCTTTCCACATACGCTCTGTCTCTGTGTCCTTAGCAGAGTTGAGTCTCCGTCCCCTCTCCTCCCACCGTCAACAGGAAGCTAATGGACTTTATTTTAGGACAGTGAATTCGAGAGTAGCGATTGGTCCTTTTCCCTGTCACCAGCCATCAGTAGGTACAGGAAGAGTAACAGTAGATTAGGTTTGTTGTTTTTTCTTTTGTTCTTTAATAAAGACTCAAGTGGGTTCCAGGCTCAGCTGGGCTGAGTCTGACCCTGGTTTCCTTACAAAGACTGTTGGTCTGTCCAATAGATGGTCTATGAGATTGGAACCATGTGACTAATCCTGAGATGTGGCTTAATATTTAAGAAACCCTAGTCTTCCACGCCCTTACAGTCTTGGGAGCATCTCCACATGAATTGTTTATGTGGACCATTCTTGGTAATTGTTTTGAGGAAAAAAGTTCTTTGTATGACTGAAACCTTACGAGTATCTCAATGAACAAATCACCACCCATTCATTGTTGATGCATATAGAATTTCTTATGTAGGCTATATATGTGGCATCCCATAGTTGAGGCCCAGTAATGAACAAAATAGAACACCTTGGGCTGGCAAGATGGCATGGCACAGTGGATAAAGGTGCCTGCTACCAAGACTTATGACCTGAGTTCAATTCCCTAGTTGACTCCTACAGGTTATTATTTGACCACTACATACAAGTGCTATGGCATGTGTGCTCTCCCTACACTAAATAAATAGGTGGGTGGATGGGTGGGTTGATGGATGGGTGGGTGGATTGATGGATGAATAGATGGATATGTTAAAAAGAGAGAGAATGAAGCACACCCCCATGTCCTCCATAAGCTGGCATTCTGAATGGAGAAATGGAGCTGATGGTCATAGTTTGATCATTGTATCACATGACATTGTCTGGAGAAATCCAAATGCCTCTTTATTCCAGATAATGACGGTGCCTACAGGCCAAAAAGGACTGCAGCTAAGTCTAGCTTGTTGAACCAGTGAGGTCACTAGGGCTACTGACAGGAACACGGGTGACTCAAGGACAGCTTCATCACTAGTGAGCACCGCCCACAGGACAGTTAGCTCATGGGGCAGCTACACCCCGCACAGGTCTCGGCCCCAGACAATGTTTATCTCTCGTATGCTTTAACTGCCCTAAGACGATGCACAGCAGAGCAGAATGGAATGGTGATTAGAGACTCTGTTGAGGGGTTTTGAATCCCTGTCAGGGCAAGATTGTCCAAGACTCCATTACCATAGACATCAGCTGTCAACTATGCCGCTCTCTTTCTTTTGCCAAGTCTTCTGTGGGACAGCATAGCCAGTCTGCTTCATGATGGAAGATGGCCGTATCACCCCAGAGCAAACCCCTCCTTTACAACCCTGTGGACCTTCTCCGTCTTTCCACATGAGCCTCTGTAAGTGCCCTGGGGGAGAGCTATCTGGAGCTGTCTAGAGGTCCAGTTTTTAATAAAACTGCTGAGGGTGTCCATTGCATCCGAACAGGCCCATGCTTTCAGATGTCAATGATCTGCTCTCAATTCCCCTCTCCCTCTTCCCAGTTGGGCAGTTTTAATAATATTCACAAAAGTGGAGTGTGACTGAGGAGCTGTGACACCCTCAGAGTTATGTTGTGACAACGTTAGGGACCCTGATTTTTTTCTCAGACCATGCTCTAGGTTACGTCATGGTGTATAGAAGTCAAGTTTACCATAACATGACTTTGCTATCACAGTGGACGCTCAAGACCTGCTGTGAAACTAGGGACTTAATTCCAGATCTGTAGATGATAGAGAGTGGGCTATTCAGATCTCTCTAGATGAAGCTGTTCTCCGAGAAATTTATCCCAACTTGAGTGCTTATTACAAATATTCTGATGTGTTGGAATGCATTTAACCTAATAAGATGGTATTTATGCAATATGCTGTTCGATTTTAGGCCTCAATTCTCCTACCAACCTGCTCCAGGTAAGCCAGCTTCCTTTCTGAGATCAGTCTTTAGGATGACACCAGGTAACCTAGCCATGAGGTGAAGACACTGGGTGTCAAGTCTAAGAAGGATGAAATTAAATGTTATCTCTAGAGCATGAGAACATTCCTACCAGAGAGACCTCATATATAAAGCCAAAATACATGTCAGTCTAGGGACAGGGCATATAGCAAACAGCAAGTCCACAGTAGCCCATCATTGTTACTAAGTAGTCTTTCTTTTTTAGTAAATGTATGTTTCTTTCCTTTCATGGAAACTTGCTGTGATCACCTGCTTCCTTCATAAGAAGAAGACTGCTTCTGCCTCAATGTTGGGGGAGAAACTGAAACTCAGTCAAGTACTGAGAGGGTTAACTTTATCTGCCTCATTGGATAAAGAAACACTCAGAGCATTTGTGAGAGACACTGTCCTATGTATCTCTGGGGGCATTTTCAGAGTAGACAAACTGAGGCAAAAAGACCCGCTCTGACTGTAAATGGTGCTATCCCATGAGCTGGAAGCCCAAGGTAAATTAAGCTAAAAGCCAGTGGAAGGGTCTCGCCCCTTTCCCTGCTTCCTGGCCCACTGAGCTATGAGCTGCCAAGTGCTATCACCCACATCTGTGGTCTTCATGCTTTCCTGCCATCCTGGATTGTATCCTTTCAATCCATGAGGCAATTTGTAACCTTCTCCTGTCCCACTTGCCTCTTGTTGGAGAGCTGGCTACAGAAATGAGACACAGTATCTGCTGTTAGCATTTCTTCTAGGCTCTGCCCAACAGTTACCTAGCAACAGGCAGGTAGGAGCCTAGCTTGCTATAAAAGGATTGTTTGGCACGCTCTCTCTCTCTCTTTCTCTCTCTCTTCCTCACTCTCTCCCCCTTTTCTCTACAAGTGTTCCCAGCCAGCCTCTTCTCTCCTCTCTCTCTTTCTGTCTCCTCTCTTTCTCTGCCTCTACTCCTTCTCAACACCCCCTCCTCATGCCCCAAATAAACTTCATTTTATACTAGACCATGTATGGCTGGTACCTGGGGAGGGGGATGCCACAACATGGGCCAGCTAAGGCATGCCCTCCCACCACATCATGCCATGCCATTACAAAATATATTACCCACTTCCTGGGGTGGGTCCGGGGCCTGATGCTGTATTGAAATGATGTCATTGTTGTACCAGGATCCTAGAGTTAGATCCATCCATCTGAGTCACCAGTGTGTTCATGACTGGCTTTCCAGTCACTGGCTACATCTCATTCTCTGATTACTCCTCCTACTTCCTGGCTTCTGACTGTGTCTGTCGTCCACTCCATCCAGCCCATCCCTGATTTTCTTCAGCTGTATAAATGAGCCTTGCTTTTAGGAGGAGCCATTAGCTTGGGCTTTCTCGGGTTAATTTTAGTTGTTTCCCTCTTTAAAAAGCAAACAGGGTCTGGCCCCTTCTGAAAAGAGGGAGGCAGATGGAGGTTAGCATCCCTGCTTGGCTTAGCTGTGAATTTGGTGTGGAATAGATTTTGGGGAGCGGGGAGTCTGAACCTGACTTTGGAAGGAGAATCTGTGTGGGAGCAAGAACCTCAAGGGAAAAGCCACAGCAGCTGCACGTTTCAGACTGGGAGGGCCACAGAAGCACAGAGACTAGAACTCAGTAACTGGGTGTGCACAGCCCTTCAATCATGGGCAGTAAGTAAGTGGTTCTAACTTGTCTCTGTGAGCCGTCATCCCTCTCAGTAGCCCTGGGACTCAGACTTTAGCAGAACATCAAAGAAACAATCTATGTGCAGGCAAAAGCACAATTGTGTCTTGGTCCAAGCTACTGATACAGTCAGATTTAGCATCCCTGTGAAATGTTATTTCTTTTTTCCATTTGAAGATCTGTTTCTCTCTCTCTCTCTCTCTCTCTCTCTCTCTCTCTCTCTCTCTCTCTCTGTATGTGTGTGTGTGTGTATGCGTGTGGTATGTTGGCATGGCTTCCCTCCCACTTGAGTCTGTCCCCTAACAAGAGCTACATGAAGTCATGTCCTCCATGTAAATTCTTCCTATGACTTGAGAACTAGCCACTAAGCACAGTGCTTGTGCATTTGTAACTAGTAACTGGGAAGGGAACATTCCATCCTGCAACTTTGTGTATATTTTAAAATGTTTTTAAAGACACATGAAACTACCTTCTAGAAAACTAAAAATAAGGCAGGAGAGGTTAAGGGAAGTTAAATTTAGCCGGTTTCACACAATACATACATTCGGACATTGTAATTTATCATGAGGATCATTGACTTTAAATATATATATATATATATATATATATATATATATATATATATATATATATATATCTCCTAGAACTCAGAGAATTAAACACCAGACAAATCACCCCTTCAATAAATGCCCAAAGCAGCACAGTTCTCAAATGACCAAAGAATGTGAGAAATAATGTTGAATATTCCTGGTTGTCAGGGAAATACAAATGCATCTTACTCTAGTCAGAATGATCATTCCCATCCCCCACCCCAGCCCCCAAGGGACAATAAATGCTGGTGAGAGCTTGGGCAAGTGAACCTTATTCACTGCTAGGAGGAGTGTAAAGTAGTGTAGCCACTTGACAATCAGTGTAGAGGTTACCGTGTGATAGAATTACCATGTGATAGACCTCCACCCCTCCTAGGTCTATCCTCCAAGGAATATGACCCATCACAGGGCTATTTGAACAAACAATTTTGTTGCTTGTTCGCTATAGCCAGGATACAGAACCAGCCTAGATGCCTGTCAATAGATAAATGGATAGAATACGGCAGAGATATACCAGGGAGTTCCATTCCACCATAAAAAGAATACTGAGATGATGTTATTTGCCAAAAGCATGGTTGGAACTCGAGATCACCATGTTAGTGGGTAAGCTAGACTCAAATATCACATTCTCTCCTATGTGGAGTCTAGATTTTAAATATACACATATCTGTGAGTGTCAGCAAAAGGAAATCGGAAGGTTGCATTTGGTGGAGAGAAAGATGTAATGGGAAGGAAAAGGTTGATAAGAGGGTATTGAAGTAAAAGGTCAAAGAATACATTTCTTGGTGCAGAACCTGGATTGTAAAACACAACGGGGAGAGAAACTCAGCCAGGAGGATAGGAGATGCTGATGGGGTGAATGGAAGCAGAGTACAGTGAGATCCAGCCCTGAAGAGATCATGAAAATCCACTTTATATTTGATTTAAAAATATCAATGGGACTGGAGAGCTTCCTCTGTGTTTAAGAGCACTTCTGGCTCAGTTCAGTTCCCAGCACCCCTAGTCAGGTGGCTCACAACTCCCAGTCAGTCCAGCTTCACGGGATCTGATGCCCTCTTCTGGCCTCCATCGGTACTGCACTTACATGCACGAACACATGCGGGTAAATTAAAAAAAAAAAAAAGGAATAAAATATGTCTTAACAATATTAGTAAAAAGAAAAGTTAGAAGCCCTAGAATTTAGAATTGAGTTAGAATGGAGTTTTAAGGATGGGAATCATCTTTATGTCTAAATAAATTGCTGAGAATAAATGCAAGCTTTTGGCAGGATCCATACAAAGTAAAAACTGGAGCCATGATTTTCAGCTCACATTTCTTCCACAACCCTGGCTAATCAAGAGAGACAAGTCAATCCACTCTAATGCACATAACTTTCTGTATTGGTCACATGGAGTGGGTGTGGTGTTTCACATATAAAGTTCTGACTCTGCTAGCTTGTTAATAATGATGAAGGCATGTGATTCCGATATAGTGTCTAGTCTGTCAGGGTTTCCCAAACGATGTGTGGTCCAAGCCATATCTGTCTAATAGACAAATGGGTGTGTAGGACAGGGTCAGGCCTTGTGTTGTCTACAGTCATCAGTTTCTAAATATTTGCTCCCACTTTTCCATTCTGCCTCAGTGCAGATGCATACAGCTCTTGAGCTCACCCCTCTGTGTCACCCACTCTTAAAGGAGCGTTGAGTTATAAGCAGCAGCTTTAACTATTCAGAAAGTGTCTGTGGTGTTATCAGGTGTAGCTGGACTTTTAATGGGATGCACCAGCACAGAGAGAAAGGGGGCATACTTTCCGCTGTCCGTGCCTTTGTGGGCTGGAGAACGCTCCTGGACACTCAGCTGAACAGGGTCTATGAGACTGATGTGAGCATGGTTTTCTTTTGATTCCCCACCAGAACAAAGGCCGTGTGTGGCAAACCCACAGCCAGCATCATAGGGACTAGGAAGCATGGAAAGGGTGCTTTAAGATACAAAAGTGTGTTTTCTACCATGGATCCTGTTCTGTATAGCACTGGTAGGGTTAGCCAGGGCAGTGAGGCAGTGAGGCAGCGACAGGAGAAAAAAAAAAGGGTATGTAAATAAGAAGTCACATTAATCCCATTCGCAGGTTATGTGATTTTGCATATAAAAAAATTGAAAGACCTCACCAAAGTCTGTTTGAATTAATAAATGAATTCAGGAAAGTAGCAAGATGCAAAAATCGACATAGAAATATTAGCTTTTCTCTGCCAATAATTAATCTGCTGAGAAAGGAAATCTAGAAGGCAGTTCTATTCCTAATAGCTTTAAAAGGGGAACTAGATATACTTGACTGGGGGCTAGAGAGATGGTTCAGTGGTTAAGAGCGCTGACTACTCTTCCAGAGGTCCTGAGTTCAATTCCCAGCCACCACATGGTGGCTCACAACCATCTGTAATGGCATCCGATGCCCTCTTCTGGTATGTCTGAAGACAGCTACAGTGTACATCTAAATAAATAAATCTTAAAAAAAAGAGAGAGAGAGAGAGAGAGGAAAACTTGACTGAGGAAGCAAAGGCTTCTACAATGAGATATTCAAAATATTAAAGAAACTGAGCATACAAAATGAAAATGGCATCCTTGTTTCCTAGCAGAACACCGTGAACATTTCCATACTACCCAAAGCAACATACAGAGTCAACACAACCTCCGTCAAAACATCATTTATAGTCTTCATCTATCTAGAAAAAAAATTCTAAAATTCATAAAAAAGCAAGGCATACACCAAATAGCCAAATTCCATGAGAAAGAACAAAGGTGGATGCATTTCAATACCTCAGTCTCTAGCCTATTATTGAGTTGTAGTGACCAGAAGATAGTAACAGAGTAATGGGACAAAATCGGCATGTCAGAAAAATCCCCACGAATCTATGGCCAGCTGATTCTCACCAATATCTTGCAGACTTTGGAGAAATGAGAGCCCCTTCAGTAAGCAATGCTGGGAGGCTGGGTGTCTACATGCAGGAGAGTAAAACTCAAAATGGACCGAAGACCTGTATTCTTAAACTACTAGAAGAGAATATGGAAGAGACAATTCTAGGACCCCAAAGGCATGGGAAGCAAAAGCAAAAATTGATGACTGAGATCAACATCACATTAAAAGCTTCCAAAAACAGCATAGGAAGCTGTCTTAGTTAGGGTTTTACTGCTGTGAACAGACATCATGACCAAGGCAACTCTTATAAGGACAACATTTAATTGGGGCTGGCTTACAGGTTCAGAGGTTCAGTCCATTGTCATCAAGGTGGGAACATGGCAGCATCCAGGCATGTAGGGTGCAGGAGGAGCTGAGAGTTCTGCATCTTCATCTGAAGGTTGCTAGCAGAATACTGGCTTCCAGGCAGCTAGGATGAGGGTCTTAAAGCCCACGCCCACAGTGACACATCTACTCCAACAAGGCCACACCCACTCCAACAAGACCACACCCACTCCAACAGGGCCAAACCTTCTAATAGTGCCTTTCCTTGGTCTAAGCATATACAAACCATCACAGAAGCCGTCAACAAAGAGATCACTCCAAAACAGGAGAAAAAAATGTTTTCGGACTATTCATCTGATGAAGGGTTAATACGGAAAATACATTAGGAACTTGAGAAACGTAGCAACAAGAAAACTAATAATCCGATTACAAATGGACAAATTATCTGAAAGACATCTGTCAAAAGAAGAAACTAACTCAAAAATATATGAAAAATTACTATTCACTGCCAGGCTACACAAATCATAGTCGCAGCAAAGTGGTTTCTTTTTTCTTTCAGAGTGTGTAGTGTAGACAACAGTAAAATTATGTTGTCATGGATACGAAGACAAAAGAACTCATACACTATTAGCAGGAGGGTGAATTAATAATTATGTAGAAGTGTATGGGCTTCTCAATAAACTGAAAAGAAAGAACAATTCTGCCAGATGATCTATTTTCCTACTTCTAATCATATGTCTAAAGGTAATGAGAGAACGAACGGCAAAGAGAATCCTGCATAATTACAGTAAATATGCTTCTATTGATGGCTAAATTACTCTGCACCAAATGAATAGATTAAAAAGGTATACATATGTGTTACACACACATGCACATACATATGCCCACATATATATACACCCACATATATATATACATATATACATATATAATATATATATAGTTATGTAGATGTGCATATCTCCAACAGGCTATGATATTGTCATTTGTAACAAAACAGATGCAACTGGAATAGTGACACGAGCTGGCCTAGAAAGGAAGGTACCATGTGTTTTCTCTCATATGTGGAAACAAACGTAAAGTCAACCTTCAAAGAATAACGATTACTAAAGAAAGGCAGCATGGGAGGAAATGTCTGGACTTGGGCAGAGCATACAGTCTGCATAAGGAAATAGCACATGAACCCACTTACTATGTACAATGAATCTGTATTAATGAAGATTTCCAATCTGCTTTTGTCACACCTTTGCGTCGCACCCGGTAATGGATGCCTGTTGAGTCACCATCGTGGCATCCTCTCCGAAGAACTGATCATGTCTGGTTTCAGTGATGCATGTATGAAGCACTTATCACAACGTGTCATGTGTTTAGAGCTTGCTAGAAGGAAGCTGTAATCTGACTAGGTATAGGTCTAAGCTTTTCTTCTGCTTCTGTGACCAACCATTGCCACCTGTAATTGCTTTTTTATTAGTATGTGACACTACTACACGCGTGTTTTAACAAGTGGAAACCAAATGTCCTGTCAGCTCCCGCTAGAACAAAAGTACAGTGTTTTGTGGGAATTCACAGTGGACATACAGCAACGATGTCTAGAATCAAATGGAAGGAGCCGCATGGATTCAAGCCACACTGGGTCTGGCTCTGAAGTTACCAAATTAAGTGGCTATTGATTGACTTAGGTGGAATAAAGGCCCCTCCCAGCCCATTCATGAGATGGCATATTGGTGCTGAGCAGAACTCTGTGGCCACTCTAGTGACAAGGCTAGATGGATGTAGCATGTATATAATAGGTTTTCTTAGACTGTCCTGCTGTACAAACTCTGTTTCTATAGAACGTTTTTACTACCCTGGGAGGAATGCCTCCACCTGCCCAAGATGTTTCCTGTCTCCTCCTCAACAATGAAACTTAGTATGCTCAAGGATGTTACAGAAACAACTCCATCCAGCCTTGACATCTCCTGTCTCCTGAGCACATCTGCTGGCAGTCCTCTATGATCATAATGAACTAAGAAGTCCTCGATATGTTTTCCATTGTTTCTCTGTCCTTGCTTTGAACTTGGAGCTACCCTAAGAAAAGTGCCCCTTATGCCAGTAACGGGCACTTTTGTTCAGAGTGACATCGAGTCCCCTAGTGCTTTGGAATTCCAAGTTTGACCACAATTTTTTGGCATCAGTAACTGGTAGTTTGCAGTAGATGGGTTTACCTCAGCCATAGGAACTCCTAAGTAAGAAGTTCAGAATTGGCCTTTGGGCATCTGTGGTCCTCGCTGGACCTCTTACTCGAAGGGAGATAGATTATCAAGGTTCTATGGGAAAGCTCCTCAGGAATGTAGCAGAAAGCTAATTTCACAATACAGTCCCCTCTATGGTTATAACGATGCAAATGTAAAAAAAAAAAATGTCACCTTCTACCAGACAGATTCATCATGTCCCTTCCTCCAACATTTGCTTGTGCTCTAAACACAGTAGAATACTCTGATACTACCAGCTACCACCTTCCTCTCTACATTTTCTTTGATGACAAGGGTACCATTCTTGCATTCTTGTTTTGAATTCCTGTTGCCAAGTTTAACTTTAGCACAGCGGGTCTCAACTTTCCTAACACTGTGACTTTTTAAATACATTTCCTCAGGTTGTGGTGACCCCCAACCGCAAAATTATGGGGTTTTTTTGTTTGTTTGTTTTTTGCTACTTTGTAACTGTAATTTTGCTACTGTTATGAACTGTAATGAAAGCATCTCCAAAGGAGTCACGACCCAGAGGTTGAGAACCACTGCTCTAGCACAGGGCCGATCATTTTGCCTTGTGCTAACCGGCTTCTTATTTCTAGGCTTCTGTTGGTGCCTCTAAGATGGCTTATGATGAGGTAATGGCTATGTGTTGGCCCAATGTGAGCTGAGTCCGATGTGACTGATTGACATCGATGACACAGAAGCAGGGGGAAGAATTAGAAGTGACCAACTATTCTCATTTCCTGAACTTACTCTCTAATAAACGTCACTGCATATCTGGCTGTAGTGACGGGGTCCCGGAGGTGACTAAACGGAGTCAAGGGGTGGAAGGATGAGAGATGTGAAATCCAATTAATTTTTCCCCTCCAGATACAGAATGTGTTACATTTGAAATTGGCTTTAAAAAAAAAAATAAAAAGGCACGCTCCTCTGCAGTTTGGTGTCACCTCACAGCGTGACCTATCTGCCATAATTGCTCTGAGTGCATTTGCCCTGATATTTGGTCTGATGTGTGTGTCAGAGCTGGGCTGATGAAAGTGGTTATGAACTAGAAAAAAAAGCCTCAACCTGAGAGGAGGGAGTGGCTCTGAGTAGAAAATGAACAAGGTTCAGCCAGTGTGGGTGTGGCCTTGTTGGAGTGGGTGTGCCTTTGTTGGAGTGGGTGTGGCCTTGTTGGAGTAGGCGTGGCCCTGTTAGAATGGGTGTGTCATTGTAGGCGTGAGCTTTAAGGCCCTCCTTCTAGCTGACTGGAAGCCAGTATTCTGCTACCTACCTTCAGACGGAGATGTAGAACTCTCAGCTCTGCCTGCACCCTGCCTGCCTGGATGCTGCCATACTCCTGCCTTAATCATAATGAACGGAACCTCTGAACCTGTCAGGCAGCCCCAATTAAATGCTGTCCTCAGAAGAGTTGCCTTGGTCATGGTGTCTGTTCACAGCAGTAAAACCCTAAGACAGCCAGAGACAGAGCAGATTGGGATTTAGATCTGTTAGACAACACATTAGCACTGAGGACCCTGCCCCCCCCCCCCGGCCTAGAAGTTGTGACCAGAAACTCAGAAGTCCAAACTCTTTTCAGAGCTATCTATGATTTCCTCAAACACATATCTCTCAGTGGCCTCGGTTTTTCCCATCTATAAAACTGGGCCGAGAAACATCAACTGTCTCCAGGGCAGTATGGAGCGTGTGACACTCCTTCCTCTAACTTCTGTCTAAAATGTTCCCAAGTTTGCTTCAAGATGAGCGATGACTCACCCAGGACAACGTAATTTGTGTCTTTCTATTTTCACGGGCGTCTGCCGTGTACCAGGCTCTGCAGTACGTTCTGTGAATCAATAAATAAAACGGACAACTGAGGCCAAGCAGCAATAGGCATGGTTCCTGCCAGGTTGGCCTTAGGTGTTAGGCCCTTGTGCAAGCAGCCATCAATCTTGAGATCGTGATTTCCTTAAAAAATGAGAGAACACTAGAACTCAACTCAAAGGACTGTTTTGAGGGCCATTAACATAAAGGTGCTGTGCTGGTTTGGATATAGTTGGCCTAGGGAGTGGCAATATTAGGAGGTGTGGCCCTGTTGGAGTGGGCGTAGCTTTGTTAGAGTGGGTGTGGCTTTGTTGGAGTGGGTGTGGCCTTTGAGACCTTCTTAGCTGCCTGGAAGACAGTTTTCTCCTCTTTGCCTTTGCAACAAAATGTAGAACTCTTTTTTTTTTCTTTTTGATTTTGGGTTTTTTTTTTTCTCTGTGTAGCCCTGGCTGTCCTGGCACTGACTCTGTAGACCAGGCTGGCCTCAAACTCAGAAATCCGCCTGCCTCTGCCTCCCAAGTGCTGGGGTTAAAGGCGTGCGCCACTACCGCCCGGCAAAATGTAGAACTCTTAGCTCATTCTCCAGTACCGTTCCTGCCTGGATGCTGTCATGCTTCCTGCTAGGATGATAATGGACTGAACCTCTCAACCTGTAAGCTAGCCCCAATTAAATGTTGTCCCTTGGTCATGGTGTTGCCCTAGTCATGGTATCTTTTCACAGTAATGGAAATGTAACTAAGACAGGAATAGAGCAACATCTGGGACATAGGAGGATGTTAGCGGAGAGACCACCTGGGCATATCCATGAAACAGCAGAGCATTTGACAGGGACAATCATATGACAGCTTACAAAAGAAACCCCTCATCCTGAACAGAGTTCTTCTCTTAGGTTTGGTGGTTTAGAATGTTTATTTGGATTGTATATGTGTGTTTGTGTGTGTGTGTGTGTGTGTGTGTGTGTGTATTGAGAGCAAACCCAGAACCTCACATGTGTCAGATCAAAGTTCCAACCCCAGACCCACATGCTTCACATAGAAGAGGACAGGAACCCTTTCCTACTTCCCCCAGCTCTTGGTCTCTTGGCTGACCTCAGAAATTTGGCTCAGTAATATGAAGACTGGGTACAAGCCAAACCCAAAGGAACTGCTATTCCAGTGGTCCATGAGGCTGACCAACAACACCTCTGTGGTCTCCAGGCAACTAAATGTGACGGAGGTGAGGAGGAGGTTCTGCCTATCAGGGATGCCGTTGCCAGCTCAGCCCCATCAGCGTTCCCTGGGGAACGAATGTCCTGCTCGGTAGGATAGCTTCTAGCTCCCAAGGGATTTTTCTGAAGCTGCCACAGCATGGGTAAGAGAGAGAAAGACTGCGTGATCTGTGCAGGAATTCCCTAGAGATAGCCCTCAGGATGCATAAATAACAGCAAGGAACACTGAGCAGATAACCCTGTTTCAGAGGCAGCTACCCAGTCTAGAATGACAGTTATCAGACGTCCAGTGGCTCTGTGGGTTCCCAGGCAAATGGGATTTTCTCAGCCTTGGCTCTGCTGTTGATTATCGCTCTGGGACAGAGAATGCTGGCCTGGGGACACTGTCCCAGTGACCTTGGTTGTTTATCAGCTTTCCTGGCTCTGCACAGTGAAATGCGAGAATCAAACCAAGTTTCAAACAAGCCCTTGAGCTCTTATAACCAAAACCCTCTTAGCAATTGCTTGCCCGGAAAACCAATACCCTAGAGTAGTGGTCCTCAACTTTCCTAATGCTGTGACCCTTTAACACAGTTCCTCATGCTGTGGTGACCCACAACCATTAACTAACTTATTTTTGTTGCTACTTTGTAGCTTTACTATTGCTACTGTTATGAATTGTGATGTAAATATCTGACATGTAGGAGACATGATAAACGGATCCCTGAAGGGGTCGCGACCCACAGGTTGAGAACTGCTGGCCTAGCGTGTCATGGAAGAGCATGTGTGCTATGTACTGTAATTACATCCGTGGATCATTTATATCTCTATCTTTTCACTTAAAAATATTCAGTGGCTGTGTGCTAGACATTATTGGCATCTTTAGTCCATTCATTTCTGTTTAATTTTTTTAAAAAGATTATTATTGTTATCAGTCTCTCTGTGTGTCTATATGGGTACTTTGTATATGGGGGCCTGTGGAGGATCAGAGAGGATGCTGGATCCCCTGGGGTTGGAATGAGCTACCCAAAGTGGGTGCTGTGAATCTAATTTGGATCCTCTGCAGAGCAGTGAGCCATTTCCCCAACCCCACGTTCATTCATTTCTCACAATAAATTCCTACACACGGAGCTGTCTAAGAAACAGTGGCGTGATGCACATGATTTACTTTTGTTTTATTGTGATAGAGTTTTACTACCTTCAAGAAAGATTTTCCTAAATTTTTAATCATCTCAAATAGGACAGTTAGAGTCTTTATCATTAAGTACATGATGTGATATGTTAAAGTCTTTACAGTCTGGTTGTGTTCGTGCTGGCTGTTCAGTAAAATGCTTTTTAGGAATTGGCTGTGGATGTGGCTTAGCGACAGAGCACGAGAGACCCTGGGTTCAATCCACGGCATCTTAGCTGACAAACTTGCTGGTTATTTAAATGACTGTTGCTTGTGAGTTTCTGTCCTGAGTTCTTCTACTAAATATCTGGGCGTGCTGGCACATGAGACTTCACAGCGATATCTGGGGTCTGGAGATATAGCTCACTGGTAGAATGTTTGTAGAGCATGCCTGCCACCCAGCTTCAGTCTCTAGCATCAAAACCCCAAAATCAGTTTCTGTGTGAGTGAGGTCTAGGGGAGGAGCTGGCACTATGGCAATATTTTTTTTTCTCACCCATGTTTTTCTAGATGTGAATCTAGAAACTATTGCATCAGCATCTGTCAGAAACATACACTCTCAGTCCCCAACTGGTGCTACCCTGCGCATTGAAAGATTTCTGAATGATGTTCTGAACACCAACCTTTGAGAAATCCAGCAGTAGGCCTTACCCATGAACTCAGCAGCTTAGATGTTGACTAGATTCTGCATATAATGTCCCCAAGGCATGGCGCTAACGCACACACTGTTCAAGGGACGCTTCCACCATCTAGATACCTATAACCTAATTCCATTTTGTGTCTCAGTCAGTTTGAGAGGCCCCTTCTATGCCCACACCTTATACTAAGGCCCAATCTACTTGCTTGCCAGCCTCCAGCCTGGGAGCCAAAAGCGGCGTGTTTAAATGAAGAAGGATGCTTGCCCGCTTGACCTCATTTGCAAGCTCCCTCATTACATACACAATGCGCTGTCATAGCTGGACTTGACGTCTACTGTGAGTCATGAGACCTCTGTCAGAAAGAAGAACAGCAAGGTCCCCGGGGCTAATCCATATGGGTGACTGTGTGTGAGGAACAGACAGTGGGAGACATCTGGCAAGGCTAAGAGAGCCATATAAGGGACAACCTCAGGGCAGCCTTGTTATTTCTGGGGTCAGACATTACTGTCCAAGGGAGCAGCTGCAGCCAGCAGGAGCCCTGATACTTAACCTCATACCTGGTTCCTCACATGCCCTGCAGGTCAAAAATAAGTTTCCAATGCTAACTGCTGCCCATGTTTGTAACCCCTGGAGCTTACAGAATTCTATATTTGTGCACATGTATGTAGCTCCACAGTGAGGCCATGACATCTCTTAAAGATGGGGCTAGGAGACTGTGGAGCCCAGTCCCAATAGATACATGTATAAAACACCCTAGTACCTAAGGCTCAGGGATTGCTGGGAAGAGGGGGAGCCAGAGGATCAGGGAGCTTGCTGCAAGATTGTGTCTCTTATTAATGTCAGAAGCTATGCCCAATAAACCCACAGAATCTTACCAGTATGACTGTCTATAGGAGAGCTGAACAGGGCAACACCAATGGACATGCCAAAGAGGATGGTGAGAAGCCCAAGAGGCCTCAACCCTACATAAAGAACTATAGGTGACTGAGGAAAGCTAGGGGCAAGACAGGTGCTCCTCCCCAGGGAAGAGCACACCAATTGGTTGTCCAGTACTGAATGGCCAGCTCTGAAAACATGTACACAAGTAACAAACAGACGACTAAGCAGGTTATATCTAGGAATATATATACACACACATATATAATCTGAGCAGGGTATATGTGTGTGTGTGTATATGTATATGTGTGTGTTATATATATGTGTATATGTATATATATATGTGTATATGTGTATATATATATGTATATATATGTATATATTATAATCTGAGCAGGCTATATCTAGGAATATACAGAAATAATCTGAGCAGACTAGATCTAGGAAAAAAAAATATATATAATCTGAATGGGGTACGTCTAGAAACATATATATATGTGTGTGTGTGTGTGTATATATATATATATATATATATATATATAAATATAAGCAAGCGATATATATATATATATATATATACACACACACACACACACACACATATATACATATACATATATACTAAGCAGGCTATATCTCTATCTCTATATCATCTATATCTATCTATAGTCTGCTCAGTTTGTTTAATGTTACTTGTATTCTTATGTGTGTGTGTGTAATAATATTTAATTCAAAGAGTCCATGAATTTGAAGGAAAGCAGGGAATGATATATGGGAATGTTTGGCGGGAAGAAATGGAGTGGAGTAATATAATCTTAAAAACAAAATGTTAAAATTTTTAAAAATCAATGAATTTTAATTTCATTTTTTTAATTCATCATGTGTGTGTATTATGTTGTGTGTGTGTGTGTGTGTGTATGTATGTGTACATATGCATATGTACGTGAGTGCAGGTGACCAAGGAGATCAGAAAGAGGTGGATCCCCTGGAGCTATATATAAGGAAACTGTGACTCACAGTCACAGGTGCTGAAACTCAAATCTGAGTCCTGTGGAAGAGTAGCAAGGACTCTTAACCACCGAGTCATCTCTCCAGCCTCTTGGACTGATGTCTAAGTGGAGATCACTGCATTTTAAATGTTTATCTACTATTATGTCTCATCATTAGGGTGCTTAGCAAAAACTGGGCAGCCCTGCCCATTGATACATACTCCCAAGGAGATAATGTTAACCTGAGGACTGGTACAATCAGCAAACATTCTTCACCAGACACAATTATTGGCAGTGCTTTGTCACAGAATTATCTGAGACTGAATGGATCGGCTGAGTGTTGGTTTAAGCATTGAAAGGTCTACATGCTGGGGAGCTCCTGTTGTCTGGACTGTCCCCATGGTAACCTATGCTTTAGAGATGGAGGAAGAGTCCATGAGTATCCCTTCTTGGGCGAGCTCAATCAGCCTGTGGTTCTGAACTGCTTTTCTTCCCAGGAAGTGTATGCTTACCATGGGAAGACCTTGTGCTTCGTCCATCTTCCAGGCCTGCGGATGGGAAATGGGAGGGATTCAAGCCTTCAAATGGGCTAGAGATAGAGACTCTCCAGTACTGAGGCCAGGCTGCCCCAGGATCCTCTAAGATAGTACCTGATACTTGCTGTTCATGTTCCAGCAGGTGTTGATTGAGGACAGGTATCATGGTGGTGTGACCTTTGCCATAAGACCATCCCTAGTCAGCCTTGTGGTTGAATCATCTCTCCTAGGCCTAACGGGTTGAATCATTTCCCTTAGAAGTTTCCTGATGACATTCTAGATGTTTGCAATACTTTCTGTACATAATATCTGAAGCTTTTTAAAAAAACAATATTTACTTCCTGAACACTGAAAAGGAGCCCACAGAATGCGAGAAGCATAGACTGGAGAATTAGAGGTGCATCCTTGATTTAAGGGCAACTAGTCCTGCTGGTGTGTGCGATCACAGCAGGTTACCAAAACACCTTGCCTTTAGTTTTCTTACTTATAAACAGGTATAGTGTGGTGGTTTGAATATGCTTGACCCAGTGAATGGCACTATTAGGGGGTGTGGCCTGGTTGGAGTGGGTGTGGCTTTGTTGGAGTGGGCGTGGCTTTGTTGGAGGAAGTGTGTCACTATGGGCATAGGCTTTGAGAGACCTTCCCTCCTAGCTGCCTGGAAGACAGTCTTCTCCTGTCTCCCTTTGGATCAACATGTAGAGCTCTCAGCTCCTCCTGCCCCATGCCTGCCTGCACACTGCCATGCTCCCCCACCTTGATCATAATGGACCTAACCTCTAAAGCCAGCCCCAATTAAATGTTGTCCTTATAAGAGTTGCCTTGGTCGTAGTGTCTCTTCCCAGGAATGCCAACTCTAACTAAGACAGATGGCAAGAATAGTTACTCTATGACTCCCCTGTGAGAACAAGTTAATACAAAAATAGTAATATATGAATGCCTGATCATAGTCCAGTCAACAGTAGTAAAAAGACTGCTATTTTCACTATTATTGCTGTGAGTGGGAGAACCTTTTTTAAAAAAAGCACCAAGACAATACATTCATTATTTGACAGCTGCATGGTCACTTCACCTATTGGACACTCAATTCCCCCTTGCCTGTCAAGCCATTCCTCAGGTGTTATGAGAATTAAAGGAGATAACTAGACAAGTTTTCCCAATGAGACGCCAAGCTTTGCTTATCTGATGTGTGCTGACACTTGCCCATCCATGGCACATTGATACAGATGTGGCTTTGAAACTAACAATCCTCACCAGACACCTGTGCACAGGACATAACAGCGATGTCCACATCTGTACTTGGAGCTGCCATTGCTCACTGTTAATGCTTAACATATGCTAGTCTTTAAATTTGATTTATATAGACACCTGAAGACTGGCACACCCTCTCTCCCTCCCTTTCTCTTCTTCCTCCCCTCCCTTCTCTCTCCTTCTCCCTCTCCTCCCTCCCCACCCTGCCATTCCCTGTCCGAACAGGGTCTTACTGTGACCTCCCAAGTGCTAGGATTCTAGGCGTGTGTCACTATGCCTGGGTACTGGGAACTCTTTGGAACTTGGGTGACAAGAATGGCCGTATCAAATTTCCAATACCTTACAGCTTCTGCACAGACAGACATAGCCTTGCTTCTAAGAAGACATATTTTCCTGAGAGTCACAGGAACTTTGCCTCTGGGGCAAAGGATTTAGTTAGATCCTCGAGAGCCCTGTCACCTATCTGGAGCTAGCTTGGCAACAGTGAACATGAAGAAGAGCCACCTGGGGCACGCACATGGGTTTGGCACTGCTTGCCTGGTTCAAAGGGGTCCCTTGTGTCTTTTTTTTTTTTTTTTTTGAAAGATTTATTTATTTTCTGTATATGAGAACATTGTAGTCGTCGTCAGACACACTAGAAGAGGGCATCAGATCCCATTACAGATGGTTGTGAGCCACCATGTGGTTGCTGGGAATTGAACTCAAAACCTCTGGAAGAGCAGTCAGTGTTCTTAACCGCTGAGCCATCTCTCCAGCCCTCCCTTGTGTCTTTTGTCCTTTCCTTCCTCTGCTAGGATGCTACACATGGTTTCATACAATGGATTTTTTTTAGGGAAGGTTTTTTGAAACAGGATTTCTCTGTGTAGCCCTTGATGTCCTGGAACTCCATTTGTAGTCCAGGCTGACCTTGAATTCAGAGACCTACCTGCCTCTGCCTCCCAAGTGCTAAGATAAAAGGCACGTGCCACTTCAAGGCAGCTATAACATTTTTTAAAAAATGATCCTTTCCCTGGTTTGACTCTCATATACTCACAAGCAAGCTTCTGCATAGCATCATATGGTCCTTATTTCCTGTTGTAGTAGCATTTGGGAAATACTCTTAGACTTGATGTCTTAGTCCCTGACTAGCCAAGCAATGAACTCTCCTAACCCACAAAAGGAGCTCCTGGCTCCAGGGGAAAGCCAAGATGGTCTGGGAGCACCTAGAAACATAAGGGGTCCATCCAGTGCTGGGGATATTTGCTAATGGAAAATTCCATTCATCTTAAAAAACATTTATTCTTCTCACTGTTCTCTGTTTTCTCAAGATGTCACATAACATGATAAAGCATCCCAGGCAGTTTGCTCTAAGCCACATCCTGGAGTTTGAAACACAAGCTATGGGAAGGTGATGGTGATGATTATCTCTGTATTACCCAAGTTAGGCTGGCCGCCAACACATGATCCTCCTGCCTCAGCATCCCAAGCAGTGAGGATCACAGGGATGCAGGTGGTTTACCTAAATGTTCTGTGTCCATTCTGTGCCCTCTCAAGATTCTCGTCTCATCTGTTATGAGAAGCAAGCTCAGTAAAGAACACAGTTGTACTGTAGTGATAACGTTTCTCACTGCCATGATAGACACTTGAGAGAGTAACTTAAGGAGACAAGAATTGGCTTTGGCCCATGATTTGCACCGATACAGTGCATTATAAGAAGGAAGGCACAATAGAGTCTGCAGCAGTAGAAGCAGTGTCTTTCTGTGGTAGTAGGACTATGATCTACATCTCGGTAGATCAGGAAGGAGAAAACTTGGGTCAAAAGTAGTCATTAACTCTCAAGCCCCACCTCCAAGACTCTATTTCTGCCAGCTAGATCCCCTGTCCAAAAGGCTCTACAATCTCCCCCAAATAGTGCCATCAACTGGTGATGAAGTGTTCCGACAGATGAACCTGTCCATGGGAGACATTTTGCATTCAAACCATAATACTTATTATGGGTGTGAATGACATTTTCACCTCAATGTCTGAACATTAACTAGTTACAGCAATATGTCCTGTTTGTAGAAAACCCTGGGCTAATGCTTGCCCTATGTTGAGAAAGAAGGATTTACTGTCTGTGTGGTTTGAATAGGTGTAGCAACATAGACTCATGCATTTGAATGCTTGGACCATTAGCACTTTTAGGAGGTGTGGCCTTGTTGGAAAAAGTGAGTCATTTGGAAGAAGGTCTCCTTTGCTCAAGCTCTGTCTGGTGTGACACAGTCTCCTGCTGCCTTCTGATCAAGATGTAGAACTCTCAGCTCCTTCTCCAGCACCATGTCTGCCTGGATGCTGCCATGCATCCCACAGTGATAATAATGGACAACCTCAGAACCTGTAAGCCATCTTCAATTCGATGTTTGCCTCTGTAAGCGTTGCCTTGGTCATGGTGTCTCTTCACAGCAACAAACCCTAAGACACTGTACATTTGATCTGTGAAAGAGGCGCACTGAAGGAATGGAGTCCTGCGGTGGTGGGCTGAGGTGGGAGGGAAGGAATGGGCTCTGGGAATGTACACAGACTGTGATGACTGTGGCTCTATGGGTAGAAAGCAGAGAGGATGTAGGGAGCAGGAAATCCTCATCTCCTGCCCATCAACCCCTTCTGACTTTGTCACTAGAGATTCCATCCTGCTTCCCTCATGCATCTTGGACTCTGATATTTCCTGTTTTGCACAGTTCTATTAAAAAAAATAATCCATTCTTTAGAACACATAGAGAATGGGTTTTAGGGTCTGGTTATCAGAATACAGGAAGAGGGCAGGAAGGATCAATAGAGGATCAATAGAGCTTTGCCAGATGTAAACCTGGCCTTGCTGGGGTTATCTGCATGGGGCTCAGAGCGCTCCATTAACTAAGCTGTTTTGAATGGTAGGAAATGACATCATCAAAGGTTCCATGGAGGCAGGAAGACCTTGGCAGCATACAGCAGGTGGACTTGTAGGTGGACTTCCTCCCAAACCTTACCTCTTCCTTAAGAAAGTACTCTGTTTCCTGGAAATATCTTTTATACACTCTGTTTCCTGGAAATATTTATTGCGATCAGAATATCTATTGACACAGGCACTTACAATCAGATTTCCAGTTTCAGGCTGTACACCCTGGAGGTGGGGTGCGGGGATAATTTCATTTAAAGTCGTTTAACACCAGCTTCTGGCCAGAGCCTCACTGGCTATTTGTAATTATGTTTAACCATTACCTGGGCCTGAGTACTCACATAACCTTACCGGTAATTTGTAAGTGGGATGGACTTCTGAGTCCAACATCAGAATCTCAAATGACAGCCAATTAGAGAGGATGGTGCATCATACTTCACAGGCCACACCCCATGAAACTTCCAAAACAAGCCCACAGACTGTGATTATTTGATATCATTCTGGTACGTGGTCTGCTCAAATGTATTTATTTGAGCGATTTATTCCAGCACAACAAGAAATAAAGCATATTATTACGGAAAGCAGACACGCTGGGAAAAATATTCAAGAAGTTTGTTTTCTTTGAATCAAAGTCATCCCTTCCCCCCATGTGTGCTACGAGCTTGTGTGACTGAGGCTGACTTTCTTTTAAGTGATGTATGGATGATCCAGTACACTTAGAAAGCCTCTTGAAGAATAGTCATTCAAGAGGAAGTTATACGTCACCCTGGTGCCCTTGAATCATTTGGATTGACACATGTAAGATGCTGTCATGAATGATGGTAAGATGACACAACGGGAAGACAGTAATGCAACAAGGGGTCGTATATTTCCAAGAGATTTCCAAAGGGCGTTTCAATAATAGACCTTGATCCTCAACATGAGCACACCTTTACAGCTCGTCTTGTCAGAACCTGTTCTGCCTTGATTTCGCCCTTCAGGGTTAATCAAGATCCTATTCCTTCTCCAGCTATTTATTTATTTAGAGAGATCAGGAAGGCAGCTGGACATCACAAAGAGAGACTGACCTCTGGAGGAAGAGATAAAATGGGGCCACCATCGATCACAACAAAGATGTGCTGACCGGAATGACGGCAGACATTCCTGCTCAGCCAGTGAGAACAAGAACTTGTCCTTCACCATTTCCCAGACATGCCCATGGGTCTGAGAAAACAAAGTTGGCCCTTTCCTTCCTTTACATACACCATAAAGTTCCCGTCCCTTCTTAAGGTCTGGCACGTACATGACCTTCAGTGTGATTTGGCTGTGGATCCATATGTCTGAGGTCCCTGTGGTGTGATGAGTCTGTCTGGTTTGATGTCTGATTTCTCAGTTACTGAATCTCTCCCAAAAGTCTGTGCTGGACAGCGCAGACAATGTTGTCACTGAGAGAGATAGCCTTTCATCAGGAGCAAGTTATCACACCAGGTAAAGTAGTGTGGCTGTCTTAGAGGCACCCAACACCTGTGCCTCACAGAGTTAAACCCCTGTGTTTGGATTAGAGGGTCAAAGAGCAGAGTGGGAGAGAGCTATGGGACAAGGAAGACAATGGTAGCTGCAGAAGGGAGGGAGAAAAAGAGAGAGAGACCGAGAGAGAGACAGAGAGACAGAGACAGAGAGACACAGAGAGACAGAAAAAGACAGAGAGACAGACAGAGAGACAGGGACAGAGAGACATAGAGAGACAGAGACAGAGTCTCTGCTCTTGCTACCACAGCTTCATAATCTGGATCACCAGGGCACAAAAAGGAATTTCCCCCTCAACAGAACTGGCAGACAAGAAGCCACCCCAGGAGCCCTCCCTAGTGTAGACATCTACAGCTTTGGTGGATGGAAAGTCTTGTTTACCCCAGCAAACCCAAGCCCAATGCACAGAGCTTTCTGGAACTTGATGACTACGATGTCCCCGAAAAGGAGTCTACTGAGTGCTTCCCCCATTTCTAACACAGCAAGCTGCAGCTTTAAGGGGCCATCTTACAAACGGGCTGCAGTCTGTACTGGAAGCCAGGAGCCATGCTGTCTCACAGATCTTTGAGTCTGTGTTGCTATGTCACCAGAGTCATGCACAAGGGTATGACTTACAGAAGAAAGGGGTTATTTTGGCTGCTGGTTCCAGAGGGAGAGAGTCTGTCATGGTGGAAAAGGCATGGCAACAGTCAGAGAAAGCAAGGGCAGCAGAAGCAGGAAGCCAGTCTGCTGCCTGTGCACTGGTCTACTCTCTGCCCGACCCTACTTGCCTTTGGGGGTTGGAGACGAAGGGGCATGGAGTCAATGACAGACTCCAGGAGTAAGTTAGAAACGCCACAGCAAGCTCATCTGAACGCTGCTGTAAGCTCCTTTAATACCCTCTACCCGCGCCCCATTGGTCCCAAGAAAGCATCTCTTCTAAACAGCAGTTCCCGATTGGCCGGCATTGTCTGCAACAGCAATCCTTGGCCTCTCATGCAGTCCTCAATTAGGTCCTCTGCAGGAGCTATCTTTGTGGCTGTGCCCTGCCCCCGCCCCTGCATTTACATAGAGGCGGCTACCGCCATACCTCCCACACCAGCAGATCATATTTTATCCACACAGAGGAAGCAGAAGAGAGAAATAACAGGAAGGAAGGCGAGGCTATAAATCCTCAAAGCCCCGACTCTCCCAGTGATGCCCTTCCTCCAGCAAGGGGACTCCTCTCAAAACTTCCGTTACCGCCCCAAACAGCACCACTAATTGAGGACCAGTGTTCAGATACATGAGCCTACGAGGGACATCTCTCAATCAAATTACCACAACTATTGGATAGGCTGCTTCAGTTTGCTGTCCCCAGCAAGCACTTAAGCATTTGCCTGGCCCCCGCTTCTAGGACTCTGTGCTAATCAAGAATTTACTACAACCATGAAGACACAAACCACAAGTGAAGAGATGGGAAAAGATATTCCCCTGTAAATGGAAACAAGAAGCTAATGGGAAGGCTGACATCCGATAAAAGAGAATTTCAATCAAAGATGGCGAACGCAATGCTGTCATATAATACTGAAAGACTGTTTCCACAAAACGTTCTAATAATTATAAATATGCGTGTGCCCAACATTGGCACTCCCAGCCATATAAATGCAGCACTCATTGTTAGCTGCAGATAGAGTTAAAACCTCAAACACAGCACTAGTCTATGTTGTGGGTTGGTCTGGTGCTGCTATGTACTCAACTGCTAAACTCTGTACCTCAAGTTCAGGCTGCCCCAGGATGAGTGAATCCCCATGGAAACCAGCCTGTGTTGTGTAAACCTTGGTTCCCCCAATTTAAAACTATTGGTGAAATAACTGGTGACAGCCAATTACTGGGGAGAACAGATGTAGTCATGGCTTGGGTGACTGAACTGGTGGTCGTAGGGAGAGGGCACAAGGTGGAGGGGAAAGGAAAGGAGAGAGGAGGAGGGAGAAGATGGAAGGAACAGGAGATCTTCATTAGATGTGATGGACCAGCAGCATGTGCCCGAGTGAAATGGACCCCAGGACAGACTGATGGGGCAGAGATAATCCAAAAACACACAAACAGCACATATTTGGAGAGTACAAGTAGCCAGTATGGCGTTAGAAAGTTAGACTAGGGGTAATCCCTCAATGACTTCGTAGAAGCTAAATGAAAAAAAAAAAAAAAAAAAACATAGTCTGAATCTCATTCACTGAAAAGCCAGACAGGGATAGGTATAATTAATTCATCTACAAGTCTAACATATTTAAAAGGCATCTTACCTGACATAGGCAAGATGCACACTTTTACCATCATATGAAACATTCTACAGACCGAATTTTAGACCTTAATAAAAATGTTTAAAAACCAGATACATCTTCAGTGAATTGCAATAAATAAAAATATATCCTTTATCCACTCTGATGATAACTAGGACTCAACAACAGGAGGAAACTTTCCAGTTATGAACTAAGCAGGCTCCTGAGTGACCACAGTCAACCAAGAAATCAAGAGAGAACAATTTGAAGTGAGTGACAACAGAAATAGACACATCAAATGACTGACACACAGCGAACTCGGCACTAAGAATAGATAGAGTAAGATGGAGGTCTGTATTGTAAAAGGTAGAAAGATTTCAAATGAACCAACAGTAGACCTCAAAGATATACTTGAGGTATTATTATTAATTTCTTGGGACAACTTGACAGAGAAAAATGGGCATATCTAAGCCACAGTTTAGAGACTCGAGGGTATGTAAGGGGGCCAGTGTAGCTCACCGAGGGCCCTGTGGTAGATGATGTCAGGGTAGAGGGGGAGGGGTTAGAGAAACGGAGAGAAGCATGCTGGGAAGGGCAGGCCCACTCTGTCTGGAGTTAGCTCTTCCAGAAACTAGCCCAGGTGTTCTACAAGAGCAACAACAGACGCTCCTAAGAGACATCCTTTTAATCTCCACCTCTGAAAGTCCTCCTCCTCCTCAGGAGCCCTTTAGAGAGACTCACAAATCCCATCAAGGCCGTGGCGCCTTCATGCTGTATTTTGTTGTCGCTAAATGTTCTGACGTCAGTTTTTGGTTGTTCAAGACAGTTGGACTATTGGCCAAAACAGAAGCTAAAGCCCAAGTGAGAGGGAATGGATTATATGATGAAGGTATAAACAGGGGAAAAAAAAAAAGGAAAAGTATTCCATACGAGCAAACAAGTTAGTTTATTAGTTAAGAACTCTTTTTGCACAAGAACAGAAATACCTAAATATTGAAATTAAGGGTGAGAAAAGGACATATACAATAACATACACTTACAAGGAGTCATAAAAGACCACTGTGAGAAAGCACCAACTAGTGCAGGGAACAGCTGAATTCCCAGACATACATCCACCAAGGTCAGAGAAACAGAAATGAAATCTGGACTGATTAGCAATACCCAGTGCTAAAACCTAAGTGACCAAGTGTCCCCATGTGTCCCCTCTGCACTAGCGAGTTCACATCACATTCCAACATGTGCCTAAAGGCTGTTTCCCAGCCACTGATGAGATTGGGTGACATCTTCTAAACACTTCATAGACTGTGAAAAGTAAGGGATACTTCCGAACTCTTTTTCCTTCCCTAATTGGTCTATCTGGTCTCATCCTGTTCAGGCTAGCCTCAAACTCACTACTTCATAGAGGGTGACCTTAAAATCCTCATCCTCCTGCCTCCACTTTCTGAATACTGTGATTACAGATGTGTACCACACCCCCCCCCATTCCCAATCCAGATTCATTTTAGTTGAGTTTTACCCTAACTCTTGACACCAGACAAGAAAGCACACAAAATACAGCTGGAGATCAGCATCTCTGATGAGTAAAATCGCACCTCTCCATGTAAGATCCTTGTAAACAGAATTTGACAGTGTTTAAAAAGATTGCTCACTCCAGCCAAATGGGATTCAGGCCAGGAATGCAAAGGCAGCTCAACACAAGTAATAACTCCGTAAACGGGATATGTCACACTAAGAAGAAAGAGAAAGAGGACCAGCCCCTAGAGACAGAAAACTATTTGGCAAAATTCAACATCCCCTTGCAATAAAAATTTCCAAAGGTTATGGTAGAGAAGATATATGCCTTGCATGATAAACCCAAACTGGCACTATACTGAATGTTAAAAGTCTAAATATTAAATATCTTTCCCTGGATATCTGAAATAAAACAGTCACATGCACTTGTGCAACTTCCATTCAACATGATTTAAGAAGTCTTAGCCAGAGAAGAAAGAAGAAGGAGGCAGAGGAGGAGGAGAAGGATGGGAAAGAGGGGAAGGAGGAGAGGGAGAAGAGAGGTGGAGAAGAAGAGAGGAGGAGGGAGAGGAGGAGGAAGGAAAGGAAGAGGGGAGGAGGAAGGAGAGAGGGGGAGGAGGAGGAGAAGAAGAGAGGAAAAGGGGAAAGAGGAAGAGAGAAGAAAGAGGAAGAGGAAGAAGAAGGAGAAGAAGAAGAAGAAGAAATCCCAAAGGTTCTGTACATACAATCCCCTTTATATGTGTGTACAGTGATATTTACATGTATGTGTGATCCCCGTACCCCTGCATCCCCGCATCCCTACATCTCCCCATCCCGTATTCCTGAATCCCCTAATCCCCACTCCACATCCCTCACCATCCCAGGGGATCTGACTCATCACTGCGCTCCTGGTGATTTCCTCAGCTGCCGTTTTCTACCTTCACACTGCCTGTCCCTTGCAATTCCTCTTATCAAGCGTCTTACTCTTCATCTGCTTAATCCAGAGCTATTTCTATTCTTTTGCAGCCAAATTACCTAACCTTCCAGAAAGCCAGTCTAAGCACTGAAAATAACCAGCCTAGCTCTCCCATCACACGTGGGAGTCCAACTGCGTTTGAAGAAAAGTAACAAAGTAACGAACAGACAGCACCGGACCAGAGTTAACAGGACCACCACAGACTGACAGTGATTAGGAAACAGACATTTCAAAGCTTGATGGAGGGAAAACAGAACCGACAGATAAGAGCTGGAGAGGTAGAAGTTCTTAAAGTTTCCATGGTTTCGGTTTTTTAACTTTCATGTTGGGAAATAGTCCCACTCAGAGACACAGGGATACAACATTCAAACTTAAAACAGCCAGCACTAAACGAGCAAACCCTAAAGCCCGCAAGCCACTTAAAACAATAATTTCATGAATCTTTGGAATTTGGAAGTGGGAGGGGGGGAAAAAGTGAATTTCAAATTTCAGGTTCTTCTGTAAAATATTAAAAACAACACCTAAAAAGTTTGCCTAATACAGATGACATGTACCATTAGTTAATGTCACAAGCTCACAACTACATTTGCTCCTAAAGGATGCTGTAGCAACACAGGTGAAGGTCTCCAGGAAACTTCGAACTTGTTCTCGACTCTCAGTTCTTCATGCTGAGACAACTCTCCAGCCTCCAGGTTGGTGTGTGTGTGTGTTTGTGTGTGTATATACACACACAACATATATATAAATATGTATTATATATAAATATATAAATACATACATATGCGTTCATATATTGTATATATTATATAATATATATTATATATAAATATATATTTATATAAGTATGTATATTTTATGGTTCTTTCTGAAACTTTTCTATAAATATAGGTTTAAAAAGTTAGAAATTTAAACACCACCACAAACAGCGTTAGTACAGATGTGGGAAGTAATTTTATAAGACAAGCCTGACAGCATGAGAAAAGTTTTCTTAAGTGATCCAGTTGCAACTACACTTGAGGCATCTGTTTTAACTGCATTGAAATGTATGCTCTTTGAACAAGTGACTAAAAGTCAGATCTTTGCCTTAAACCTTGTAAACAACGTCTTGTCTTTGTCTGTTCCCCCACAGAGAACAGCGGAGCATATCAGAATTGGAGAGGAAGCTGAGGATGATGGGAGTTTGGTTGTCTTTAGCTTTTGCTTTATGGGTCCTTCCTGTCAGGATGGCATAGACCTCAGGATTCGAGCAGCATTGTCTGACAAGTGGAAAACATGCTAGGAGATGTCCATTTCAGCAAATGAAATAGATTCCTGGGGCTACCGCACCTGCTTACACGTCAGTGTCTCATGTCCATGGCACCTAGTAGGCATTTGATATGTATTATTATGAAAATGAACACATGGCTTTTAGAGTCCTGTGGCCCATACCAGAGATTAGAAAACATGTGTTTCTTTAAGCTTTTTTGCTTTGGTTTTTCACTTTATGCACATGGGTGGGTTGCCTGCATGTATGTCTGTGCACTATCTATGTGCAGTACCTGTGGAGACCAGAAGAGGGTGTCTGATTCCCTGGGTTGGAGACAGAGAGTTGTGAGCCACCATGTGGGTAGTAGGAATTGATCCTGGAGCCTCTAGAAGAGCAGCTAGTGATCTTAACTGCTCAGCCATCTCTCTAGCCCTCCAAATTTTCTCATGTCCCCAATAAAGACACACACACACACACACACACAGACACACACACACACACACACACACGCACACCTATTGTATAGCAATGCCCTATGTACACACTGATCATTAAGTACTGTACTATTACACAAGGAAGCTGTGCTCCTGAGCGAAGCTTGCTCTTTAACTTTCAAGGGTTCGTTGAACTTAACTTCCTGGGGGTACGGAGCCATTTGCAGTGTGTCTTAGTTAGGGTTTTATTGCTGTGAACAGATACCATGACCAAAGCAACTCTTCTAAGAATAACATTAAATTGGGGCTGGCTCACAGGCTCAGAGGTTTAGTCCATTATCATCAAGGTGGGAACATGGCAGCATTCAGGCAGGCATGGTGCAGGAGGAGCTGAGAGTTCTACATCTTCATCTGAAGGCTGCTAGCAGAAGACTGGTTTCCAGGCAGCTAGGATGAGGGTCTTAAAGCCCACACCCACAGTGACACACCTATTCCAATAAGGCCACATTTCCTAATAGTGCAACTCCCTGTGCCAAGCATATTCAGACCACTACATAGTGTGGCTTTCTGTGTCAGTGACAGGAAGTCCCCTGAAGCTCAGCAGTTGCCCTCATTGCCCTGGAACTGTGGTGGGACACTTAAACCGTTATCTTGGTGACCAAACCCACCTTGGCAGATAACACTATAGTTCTTGTTTCCTGGGCAAGGAAAAAGATGGGAATTTTATCAGAGAACAGAGGGAGTGGTCCGGAACAAACAGTGGCCCTTGGTGCAGGAAGAACCCTGCGGCTTTGGCCAAGTTAGTTCTGGCTTTGGAAAATTCCTGGAATGGATCAGAAGAAGGAAATGCCCCAGAAGACTTGGTTGAACGCCTCTTCAAGGAAAATACTTTAGAAAAGTTAAGTAAGAAAAAGACTAGTTAAGATTTTCCATTCCTCAGGGCCTTTCTGTTAGACTGAGCCAAGAGAAATAGGACAGAGAGGACATAGGGCCCTCACAGATGCAAGTGCCCGTGGGCCACCATGCCTCAAGTTCCAGAGGGCAAAGGAGAATGTGTGAGCAGCCATGATGGGAAATATAACTAGGGGATAAAACAAGAAGCAGAGGGTGTGTCCTGGGACCGCAGACTGTGTGTTCGTCTTCCAAATCTTGACCACAATGGAAAAACCTGTCATTATCTGAAGAAAAAAAAAATCCCCAATAAATATTTTTATAGGCTAGAAGAAATCTAAATGAAAAACGAAAGGCCGAGGGCCAGCGGATCTGATGGCAAAGAGGGCGGGACCTGGATGACATAGTTCATAGCAGCCCGTTAGATTCCAGATGGCTCCCATTCAAACCAAGGCAATCTGGCAGGTAGGACTCAGATCTCAACGGCTTGCTCACAAAATCTCCTCTAGCCTTTATTTTGATGAGAATTCGCTATATTTAGGGATCCAGCAAAACAGTGGTTTTCAACCTTCCTAATGCCGAGACCCTTTAATACAGCTGTGACCCCCAACCATAAAATTATTTTTGTTGCTACTTAATGACTGTGATTTTGCTACTGTGATAAATCGTAATATAAATATCTGTGGTTTCCGGGCGGTGATGGCGCACGCCTTTAAACCCAGCACTTGGGAGGCAGAGGCAGGCGGATTTCTGAGTTCGAGGCCAGCCTGGTCTACAGAGTGAGTTCCAGGACAGCCAGGGCTACACAGAGAAACCCTGTCTCAAAAACAAAAAACAAACAAACAAACAAACAAAAATATCTGTGGTTTTCCGTGATCTTAGGTGACCCCGGTGAAAGGGTTGTTTGATCCTCAGGGATCATGACCCATGGGTTGAGAACCACTACAGTACAAGATTATATGACTGAAAGCCACTCTGAACCTAGGGATCTTTATTAACCATCAATGAACTTCCAAGTACCCAGGATGCTCCAGGAGCCCTGGGAGGTACCAAGGAGAGAGGAGGAGGCAGGAAAGAGCATTGTCACCTTTGCGAGGTGATATCCTTAACTCCCATGTGGCAGCGGTGTCTTTGCCAATGACCTGGGCTGTGCTTTCATTTCAGCCCATAGAAAGCACAGCCACACTTTTGCAGTGGTATTGAGGGTAGGGGTGGCTATTGGCGCTACTCATGAGGGACAGAAATGAGACCGGTGTGTTTCTGTCATCTTCACAAAGAACGCAGGATGTTGGAGTTGGGCAAATGGTCAGAGCAGGCCTGTTCAACAGAGTCATGTGATCAGGGCAGCAGGAAGCTGGAGTTTGATTGGCTGTTGCCATGGAGCATCCCATTCCTCCTTCTTAATAAGCAAGTCTGTATGCGTAGGCTGCAGGGGAGTCTCTGACGTGCCTCACAGCAAAAGCACTAGGCATGGCAGGCACAGGGGCGGTGCCTCCAGGATGCTACCACGGGTAATCCCATAACAGCTTTATCAGAGAAGGATTTCTTTTTTTTTTTGGTTTTTCGAGACAGGGTTTCTCTGTGTAGCCCTGGCTGTCCTGGAACTCACTCTGTAAACCAGGCTAGCCTTGAACTCAGAAATCCGCCTGTCTCTGCCTCTCAAATGCTGGGATTAAAGGCGTGCACCACCACCGCCTGGCAGAGAAGGATTTCAACATTAGAACAAAGCCCGGGCCATTGAAATTCAAGCAAGTTCAACAGAGTAGTATACAATGTAAAATATAACATCTACCCAGGCATGAACGTTCAACACTTTCCTCTAATGCAAACCCACGTTTCCTCTAAAAGCTTAGGCCGTGATGATGTAGTCAACTGGAACTTAAGAACTTATCTGGCAGAAGGGATTGTGGGTAACAGTTTATTTTTACTTTAGACCCTCTGTAACCTAAGCCTCTCGGCTGACCTTCCGGCTTCAGCAGGAGCTGTTCACATGTCTCTCCTGCAGGAGGCGCTTGGATGGAGTTTTACCCTTTGGCTCATGGGAACCCAGGTGTGGGATCTAGATTAGTATAATCTCCGAAGGGCAGTGATGCCAAACTCCCGAAGTCCTCAGCTGCCTGACGCGGTGGGACAGACCCAGGGGCAGATGGCTCATGGTCCCTTTCTTTTTCTTTTTAGGTTTTAGGGCATAGGGACTTCTTGTAAGCCATGATTTTTTTTTCCCCTAAGTCTTTGGAGTATTAAGAAATGCCGTTAAAATATTTAGTCACAGCCGGTTGGACGTGGACTATGAACTGCCTTTAAATGTTCCCATTAAGCTTGAAGACGGCTCTGTCCTAAGGCATCCACGTGTGAGTCCAGCAAACCACATGTCAGCGGGGTTCATAACAGGCTGGAGAGACATCCTAGTAGACAAAGGCTCTGGCAGCAGAACCCCCTTTCATTAGACCAACCGTGGACAGTAAAAATTCCTCTTCAGCTATGAACTCACGCAGGCAAAGCAGGCACAAGTTGTTTGTTCTATAGCTAGGCCTTTTGGAGCATGCGCTCTGGTGGAGGTTTTGAGGCCAGCCTGGGCTACAGAAACAACGTTTCTTGAGTGGCCAACAGTGCCGGACTTAAAAACAGAGGAGTCGGGCCTGTTTTCAGAGTCTGCTAGTCTCTGTTTGGAGCATCAAATACCTAGGCCATTGTTTAGACACGGTTTTGCATCCTGGATTCAAACCTTCCATTAAATATTTGCATCCGATTGGAGAAGACAAACCCACACGTCAAAAACCACTCAGCTGTCATCCGAGAAGGAGTCCTGCTCCAGTGTGTGCTGGGTTAGTGTTGTTGAGATCTTGGCTGTTACTATGGAAACGGCAGGTCTCAATAAACAAACAAACAAACAAACAAACAAATAAAACAACTGTAATTTCCGTCAGTGCCCAATGTGATCCCCCACCCCCCAGCATCATGGACAGCAGACGTGGTGGGAGGCACAGAGGTGGCCCCTCCGCTCTTATGAATGCCATTAGCTCAGATAGCTTCTGTGGGAGAAACTGCAGAAAGCAGTAGTTTAGCTAAAAGCCCAAGTGTGGTTGACACACTTCTGCATGCCTCCCAAGACTCAAAACAGTTGCCCGGTTATTATCTAGAATACAATTTGCCAGGTTCACTTCTGTGAGGAGCGTGAGGAAAATAGCATTTATTACTTTGTGTATAATTCTGCGTGTGAGGAAAGATAAGCTGCAGGGTCATTTCGGGCGACAGTGCTAATATGTCATCTGTAGTTTTGTTGGTAAGAAACAACTAGTTCTATGAGGAGTCCAACAGCTTGTTATCACTCACCGATAAAAATAAACAATCAGTAACGGGACTCAGACATAGCAGACTATTTCTGCTCAAGTCGCTAGCAGAAAGTCACATGCAAGGTGTGAATTATCCTACAGGGGCGCTATCCTGACTGGCTCTGACAATTGATTTCTCCTGAGACACTCAGTATTCTGCTGGGCAGTCCTAGTTGTGGGAGTCACATAATTCAACCTGAGTAGGAAATGAACTCCAATTCTTCGTGGGTTTGAGAGTCCTACTACCCACCCAAGAGCCCAACAAGAAAGATACAGTCTCAAGTCTGGGGGTGCGTGGACCCTGACGCCTCCTTTTCCTGATCCAATGGTAAAACTCCGGGAATATCTGTTCCTCCATTATTACTGGAAGTTTTGAAAATATTGCCTGGTCTCAAACCTGATCAATATGCTTGTTAAAATAATTCTTCACTTTGTATCCCATTTAGGTTTCTGTTGCGGCATGACAGGAAACTACTAATTCCTGGTCAGTGTCCTACTCAGTGCAACCTCTGGCCATGGACAGTAGTCCCCCTCATTGCTGGCCATCCATACAGAGATGGGTGCCATTGCAGGTGACTTATAAGAGCTCAATAAATGAGTGCAGACAAATGCCAAAGGAGGAGGTCCACTCCTAGGAGGTAGTCTGAGGGCAAGTCCTGTGTCTCCAGTTTCTTTATCAAAGGAGAGTGTAGGCCTCAAACTTCAAATGCCGCAGATCAAGGCTGAGCCTCCTCTGCCTCTGGAAAATGGCGTCCGATGCCTTTCTGGTTGACTTTCTTCCTCTGGAAAGCAAGGTTGACAATGCAGACTCCGAGGGGCTGGGTGTTCTTGTTATTAATAAGATGACAAAGGATCTAGCAGAGCTGATTCCCTGTGTCTCCAGGAAGAGTTAGTCAATTACCAATTGTTTATTGTGGCCATTCTCAAACAGAGACTATGACAGAGAAGACAGACATAGAACGGGGAGGAACCTTGATGTTTTTCTTTCTCTCTCTCACCCCAGGGACCAAACATGCTCAAAGATCATCTTACTACTGAGCTGAAGTTCCCATATCCTCAGCATCCCTTGGCAATCTTCTTTTTGAGAGCTATCTCATGCAGTTACACAGGCTAACTCGGAATGGATTACATAGCTCAGGCTGACTTTGAAATCTTCATCCCCCTGCCTCAGACTCTTGAGTGGCTGTGGTTACAAGTGTGTGCCACCCTGCCCACTGGACCCCGATTTTTTTTTTTATCCCCACTCTGCTTGAGAAGCATGGAGGAGTTTAGAAAGAAAATTGTTGTCTCAGATCTTCATTGTTGGAGTAGGTGTGTCACTGTGGGCGTGGGCTTTAAGACCCTCATCCTAGTTGCCTGGAAGTTAGAAGCCTTCAGATGAAGATGTAGAATGCTCAGCTCCTCTTGCACCATGTCTGCCTGGATGCTGCCATGCTCCCACCTTGATGATAATGGATTGAACCTCTGAACCTGTAAGGCAGCTCCAATTAAATGTTATTCTTAGAAGAGTTGCCTTGGTCATGGTGTCTGTTCACACTAGTAAAACCCTAACTAAGACTCAATCAATCTGTCTGTCTGTCTGTCTGTCTGCCTGCCTACCTACCTACTTATCTTCCTTTCTTTCTAAACAAAACCAGGCTAGTAGCACACACATACCTTCCAGGCATCTAAAGGTCCTGTTATCAGAAGAGTCACAAACAAGAAAGCACACTTGACCCCAGTTTTTTTTTTTTCCTGTGTCCTCTATCCCAGCTCCATTTTGGTCAAGCCAGAAGCTGCCACAATTTAAATGCCTCTGCCTTGCCCATGATGAAGTGTAACAGAGCATCCTTTCTGACATCTCTGTGACAGACACTCTGGCCATGGGTTCCAGGCATCATGTTCTTTGTGGGAAGCTGCCGGACACTTTTCAGTCTGTCACATATCAGTCCAGCGGTGATGCTGTTACAAATGTAACCATGAGCCGGGCGGTGGTGGGCGCACGCCTTTAATCCCAGCACTTGGGAGGCAGAGGCAGGCGGATTTCTGAGTTCGAGGCCAGCCTGGTCTACAGAGTGAGTTCCAGGACAGCCCGGGCTACACAGAGAAACCCTGTCTCGAAAAACAAAAAAAACAAAAAAACAAACAAATGTAACCATGAGAAGTGGAGCTTTATTTGAGAGTTATTCTTAGCTCGTCCAAGGTTTGGTAGCCACATCTGTGGGTCCAGATCAGTCAGCAACTGCACCTATAGGAATCTTCCTCTCAGTTCATCAAGAGTGCAGCTCGGTCTTTCAAGTGGTTTTCTTAGCCTTCTTGGGTACCAGTTAGGACTGAGAGATCTATACCCTCTTTTGACGGGATAATGGTTATTCATTTAAAACGTATTCAGCGCCCGCACAAAATTAAAGTCTATTAAATTTGAGTAATGACTACAGCATTCACAACAGCACCACAGAAAAGGTGCTTTCCTACTCAGATGCCTGAAGAACATCACTGGCTTCACAGATGAAGCATGCTTAGCCCAAACCTACACTTGGGATTTCTTCCTAGGAGGTCCATCCTTGCTGCTTATGTCTTTAGAAAGCGTGCCATGCAGGGCTGAGTGCTAGCCTCCTGGTGCTCAAAGAGGTAGACAGGGAGGGCATTAGCAAAAAATTAAGGGGAGTTTATTATTTACTGTGCTAGGGGTGTGCCTCTCCACTCTGCTGGCTCTCTTTATTGTTGCTGTTTGGGGGTGACTGGTGTTTGTCTGCATTAAGCATTCCCCTTCCACCCCACCCCACCTCTGGCTATTGTTCCTCTCCCAAGTAACATTTCTACAGAAGACAGAGGGGAAGGAATGCACCTGGGGGATCCTGTATGATTACTGTAATTTGCAGAAGGAGTATAGGGGATAGGGCCCCTGTTTTCTACCAAATTAACATTTAGGTTTGTAGGTAATTAGTTGGGAACTCCTGTCATTTCCACTGTGACAGAATGAAGCCCTTGCATGGTAACAGACACTTTATAGGAGACTCTGCCAGCTCTGTCTGGTGCTCAAAAGAGAAAGTAGTACATTTGGCTGCTTTGGGTTTTGTTTCTTTCTTGCTTTCTTCTTTCTGCTTTGCCTTTTGTTTTAAAAATATTTTTTGTGTATGAGCATTTGTCTGCATTTACGACTGTGCGCCATGTGCCTGCCTGGTACCACAGAGGCCAGCCGAGGGGGACAATGAATCCCCAGGGGTTATACAGGCAGCTGTAGACTGTACAGTGTGGGTGCTGGGATCCAAACCTGGGTCCTCTGCAGAAGTAGCAGGTGTTCTTAACCACTAAGTCACAACCCTAGCTCCTGCTCTGTCTCTTTCTCCCTGGCAGTTCTTCTAACTTCTCTAAGACCTCCCCCTAAAAGACACCAACCTTGGGTACTTAACCCTCATGGGATTGAGAACACCTTGCTAATGTTTGTGAGTACTTTGAAGCCCACTTCCTATATTGTACCAAAGACGGTTCTCTCAGATAGCACTTAGGAAAGACTGCAAGGCATGAATCAGGTCAGAAATGGTGAAAGAGGACTGACTGTTGAGCTGCTGCATCTGTGAAGGTGTCATTTTCCAATTTCACTCTCAAAGCTAATAATTTTAGGGTGAATGATAGTGCCTAAGAAAGGGTAATTTGGGAAGTTTACCCAGTTGGGGAAAAAGCAGATTTGGGAGGGCATGAGGACCAGGTTTGGAGGCATGGGTGGAGAAAGGTTTTGAGAAACAGAGTTCTAAATGATGTCAGCAGAGACTGTGGAATGTTTGATTGTTCTTGGTTGCTACGTCGTTTTTCTTTGAATACAATGTAGCAATAAGAGAGCCAATGTAGATCCTCTCAAATACAATCTGAGCTCTGCAGACAACTGCGGTCTATTCCGTATTCATCTCATCTGCTATTGATGCTCTCAAGATGTATCATTATTTCATACACCTGCCTTTAAGTAAGAGGAAAACACCCCAAATTAATGTTTTAACAAGTCATCGGTATAAGACAGATCAGTTTCTGAGCTGTCAAAAGGCAGAAACCTGTGTTTCAGTTCAGACCACAGAAAGTGCTAGAATCAAATGAACCGGAACTGAAAATGGCTCCCGCTAGCCAACGGGCCGTAAGTTGCTTTTGTCAGCTCTGTACACTACTATATACTTTCAAGTGTTTTATTTCCTCCAGGTCATGAGTTGCTCCTCTAATTAAAATGAAAGCATGGTTCTGATGCGAAAGCATGGTTCTGATGCCTTGTGTGGAAATTCACCAGGAACAAAAGTCTGTGATTCTGAGAACAGCTTCTTTTGTTGGCCAGAATCCTGTGACTGCCTTGGCTCCCAGAAACCTGAAGACCAGCAAGAAGGTCTCTGAAGTCACTACAGGGTGTGTTCTTTCAGATTTCTGAGCATCTAGTGAGTGCCCTTGCTCAGAAAAAGAACTTAACTTTATTGGGCGTACATTTCTTTTGCATACAAAAGCAGGCTTGCCCAACCATGAAAGGTGATGAGGCCAGAACTTCCAAACAGTACAGCGTATACTTCACCTTGAAGAATGACTGAGGTCATTGGTGCTTCTCAGACCTCCGAATCTCTTACATTTTCCTTGATTCCTTAGCTCATCTACTGGACTCCAAGTTTGAAGAGTCTGTATCGCCTGAGGCTTAACTCCAGCCCCATTCACACAGATGGAAGGAGACGATGAAAGAGTTCAAGTGTCATCTACCACCTTCAGCTGTGAATGGACCAATGTAAGAGAGAAGTTTAACCGGGAAAAGTTTAATAGTTCTTTAGGCCGGGTGTCTCGTTTAAGCCAAGTTCTATCGCTCAATTCAGATGAATTTTCATAAGAAGCATTAGCTAAGGCTAGACCAGCTTAGGGAGAGTGAGGACTTCCAAAGATGTCTCCTCTAAAGAAACAGCTTTTAATGATTTTTAAGACTATAATATTTCAGAAGCATTAGAGAGGGTGGGGAGGTGAGGTACGGGGGAGGGTGGGTGGGGGTACACCAACGTGGAGGCAGGAGGAGGGGGGAAGGGATAGTGAGTTCCTGGGAGGGAGGGGGGAAATGGGGTAAGGAGAGAACATCTGAAATGTAAAAAAATTTCCAATAAAAAAAAAAAAAGCTTTGTGAAATATCAACCAAACATCCATGGTCAGAGAGTAAGATGTAAAGTCAAAGGTCATCAGTCATGTGTGTACTCTTCCTGACTGGAAAGTTTCTAGGGCCAGGCCCTTAAAACCTAACTCTGACGATGAGCTGGATTTGTATGGGGCCTTGAGGGCTGATTAACGAAGCCCTGGGCAGGAAAGACTCATGTAGCCAGAAGAGGGAGCTTGGTTCTCAAGCCAAGCCACATAGTTGAAATCAGAGGCCAGAGGTAATTTTGATTATGGCAGTATTTGCTTCTCCATATGTCCTCCAGATGTTCCTTGCAGAGTTGTTTCTAGAAAGACATGACTTAAGGAAGGAAGACATTTTAAAAATTATATGAGGTTTACAATAAAGTCTTAATAAAATCAGGACAGTAGAGATGAGGCCATGCAGCACAGAGTATCATCAATATGGAGATGGAGGGGACATTTTAACTTAAGAATGCCATTGGATCATGTGATGGCCAGGCTCACAGTTGGACCACAGTGAGAAGCCAGGGAGTCAGAATTGACATTTGGATCACATAAATAGCTTCATGTAGGGGGGAAAAATTCTGCCTCAGTAACTTGATCCAGAGTAGAGAATGTTGATGGGGCTCCGAATAGAACCCAGAACAGGTTGCGGGGCATGCCATGCATTCCGCAAAGTACAGCTGGGTAGCAAGAGGGGTGGTTGGTAGGTAGTTAGTATTCCTTCAGGACCAAGGAGGGAAGACCTAGAGAAATACGCATTGTTACACTTTAGTGATGCACGATGACTTTAGAATTTGGGTGGTCACTTTAAGCTACCCCCTTAAACCCGGCACAAACTGATCCTTGGTTTTATTCCTAGTCATTGAGGATACAGACTGTGTCCACCCTGAAGATGATGCTCCCTCAGGTTCATTCCTGGTCACTGCCCCTGATCTCGTAAATGGAGGCTGAAGGACATCAAGACCTCAATTTAGCATCTTATACAGAATCCAGGGTGTCCATATTTGCATGCATCCTCTAGCCTTCGGAAGTTCTGAGACTCCATCTGGTGAACCCCGAAGAGTCCTCGTGACTTAACGATGAAGTTCTCTTTCCGGGCATCGCCGGGCAATGTGCAGGACACTGAAACACTTGATAATTGGCTCTGGTTATATGTTACCTGTCCTCAGATGATAAAGGAAGCCTGGAAATAGATACAAACATCACCCTTGGTGAACCTTCCTGTCGATATGACCCACGTATGTGCGTATGTGGATATTACCCCTCAGTGACCTGTCAGCGTGTTCCAGAGAACAGAGAAGGCTTCTTCTCTCAGAAAAGATGACTTGGCCCCAAAACCAGCACCAGACGCGGACCCAACAGTCATGACAAGAATATAGAGCAATGTCCCCGATGAGCACAGGTGGGAAAGAAAACCCTTCACAGATTACTCGCAAAGCAGATTCCAGAACACATTAAGGTAATACAATACTTCATGGCCAAGTGGGTTTCATTTCAGAGGTTAAGGAAGGTTCAACATACACAAATCAATGATTGTAACACAGCCATAAACAGTCCTGAAGACAGAAATCATAGGACCATATCCATATGGAAAAGGTCATTAACAAGTTCACCAAGGTCTTATGGTTAAAGCTTCTTAAAAAAAAAAAAACAGAAGTAGGGCTGGAGAGATGGCTCAAGAGTTAAGAGCACTGGCTGCTTGCTCTTTCAGAGGTCCTGAGTTCAATTCCCAGCCACCCCATCGTGACTCACAACCATCTGTAATGGGATCCAATGCCCTCTTCTGGTGTGTCTGAAGACAGCTACAGTGTACTCATATACATAAGATAAATAAATCTTGGCCGGGCGGTGGTGGCGCACGCCTTTGATCCCAGCACTTGGGAGGCAGAGGCAGGTGGATTTCTGAGTTCGAGGCCAGCCTGGTCTACAAAGTGAGTTCCAGGACAGCCAGGGCTACACAGAGAAACCCTGTCTCGAAAAACCTAAAAAAAAAAAAAAAAAAAAAAAAAAATCTTAAAAAAAAAAAAAAACAGAAGCAGAGGAAACACACCTCAAGACAGCAAAGGCTATATAAGACTAATCTATAGCCAACATTATTCCGACTGTGGAAATGTTTAGAGGAAACCCTGGAGCAAGGAAACCTACTCTCTCCATTCTCATTCAATATAGTACTGGATGTTGTAAGAAATAGTAAGGCAGAAGAAAATAATGAGTACACACAAATAGAGAAAGCCAAAACAGTCTTATGCCCATGTCATGTTCCTATACTTAAATGATCCTGAAGAATCCGCCAGAAAACTCTCGGGTCTGGCAAACTCTTTCAGCGAAGTTGCAGGATACAGAGCAAACACACGGGGGCTGGGAACGTGGGTTGGATGGTGGAGTGGCGGCATGCTGTACAAGAAGCCCTGAGTTTGATCCTCAACCTGCATAACCAGGTACATTAGCACGTCTGTAATCGCAGCAGTGAAGAAGCAGAGGCAGAGGGATCAGTAGTTCAAGGTCACCCTTGTCACACGGCAAGTTTGTGGCCAGCTTGAGCTACCCAAGACCCTGTCTCAAAGAACGAAACCAATCAAAAAAGAAAAAGAAAATCGGTATGCGAAAATTAATAGCTGAATACGTCAGACTCATAATTACAACTAACAACTACCCTAAATACCATATGCGGACTCTGATTTAAATAGGATTTTATAGGAATGAGAGAAAAGTATAATGAATGATGGTGAAAAAATGCCATCCTGAAACCCAGTATTTTGCATGCTAACTTAAAATTTATTTATAAATCTGAAGAAAAAAAAAAAAACCAACCAAATACGACAGACATGGACCATGATGGGGAAGGATTAAGTTTAAAAGAGAAGGAAAGGAGAGCTCTCCTGTTCAGAGGGTGATGCAGGAAGAGAGACAAGATATTACATTCACTGTTAAAGTCTAGATTGAAACACGTGACACTAAAGCAGAAGGGAGACTGTGGTTCGGTGGGTTGGCCTGATGCTGCTTGTATTCTAATGCTAACACCGGTTCCTCAAGATGTGCTTGCCCTTGCCCCACCATGAGAAGACCATCCCTTACTCAAAGTGATACCACGTGAACCTTCTCCCCATTTTAACTGGCAATAAACGGCTAGAGCCTGTGATAGATTCATGTAAGGGAAAGGTGGGACTGGAGGCTAGAGAGGTGGGGCAAAGAGAGAGGGGACAGGGGGTGGGGGGAGGAAGGGAGGGGACAAGGGAGAGGGAGATGAGGGAGGAGGAAACCACCAAGAACCAGAATCACATGGCCAGGAGAAACTGCAAGTAACAAGGGGCCTCATAGCTAGGGAATAAGTTAGTATAGCCCTAGATCTGTTCAACGAGGCATATGGCTTATAATTAAAATATCTGGATTCCTGTCTTTTATATGGGCTTATTAGGATTGTAAAATCTAGCAACATGGTGGAGGGAAAGAGAAGGAGAGGCAATGTATGCAATGTGAGTGGCACCCATGTATGAAACATCACAGCAAAGCCCAGGATTCTGTATGCTACCCTAAAGCATACACACGTTTTTCTATAAGGTACAATCCCTCTGCTGTTTACAGAAAGCAATGTAACCCCAAGGCACTGTGAAACATTAAAGACCAAGAGCAATAGGGTCAGTAGGGAGCCGTGGTTCTCAGCCTTCCTAACGCTGTAAAACTTGAAAGCTGTTCCTCGTGCTGTGGTGACCCCCAACCATCAAATTATTTCATTGCTACTTCGTAACTGTACTTTTGCTACTGTTATGAATTGTAATGTAAATATCTGATATGCAACTCCCAAAGAGGTCATGGCCCATAAGTTGAGGTTAAGCATAGCTTAGCCTGTGTCACAGTCAGCCAGGCTAAGTGGGGACAGGCTAGATCAGGCAACTCATGGTTCTGCACTTCAATGGTCTCACCTTACAATATTTACAGGTTGTTCTTTAACATAACACACATGCACACACAAATATCTCACAAGAATACTATAATACTGTTTCAAATAAGGTCATGTAGGTAAAAAAATAAAAAAAAAGTAGGTCAATCTATAGAGATAAATCATATTGCTTGTAACATGGACCTTGGTATCAACTGGCATGCAAGTGACATGTCCACTTGTCAGCATTACGTGTGTGAAGGAATGTATGCACAAACCATCTCTCCACATACAAACTCGGAGTGGAAAACCTTGCTAATATCAAAGAGCAGCTTCCAGCTTTGAGAATTTAGATGTTCCTTTTCATTTTTACAAAAACCAGTTATCACTCACAATTAAATAGAGCCTTGAGTGATCCCAGTTAAACAATCTCAGCTAAGATAAATATTTGAATAGAATCGATGCCCTTTTGGCCCAGTTTCAATTCCAGGATGGTTTCAATTCCAGGATATTCAGAGAATTATGAGAGCCAAGAGAATAAGGACTTGGATTGCTCTCTGGAATAAGTTTCTTACAAGCCAGAAGAATTCTGCAAGCAATCAATATCCACAGACACCTCCTCCACTTTAGAAAGGGCTTTCTGTCACGCCTTTAAACACGACTTTGGAAAAGCATTTTAAGTCCTCCGAGTCTTTCAGGATCCCAGTGCTTGGCCTAAACTTTTCCATCACTACTTTCTGAGGCTGTGTTTTTCCTGACTAATCATCTACAGTTCCAACCTAGTAAAAGACAAGCTTCCCAGATGAACGTAGATCTCTGGAGGGGCCACTTAGTCAGGGCTTGTCTACGTTCCTCATCTGGGCAGGAAAAGGCCCGTCTGAGGTTATGTAATTCAGACCCTCTGTCCTTAGAGATAAAACCTACCAGTGACAACTGCTTGGCTCTTCATTCTGTCTCTTCTAGATTTCTATCTCATTCACCCTGTGTCTGGTGTCCATGACTAATAGTCTAAAATGGATAGAACTGTATGACAGAAAGACGCAGTTATATGCTTTCTACAACACAATCTTCCCTTTTTGCTCTTGTTTATTTTTTTTCCTTTTTCTAGCAGAAGCTCATGAGAGACAAAGGAGCCAGGCATATGGCTATCTCGTACAAAGAATTTACAGATGGGAAAACAACAAATTTAGAAGCCCAAAGAACATCACACCATGGCTGTGGTGGCAGACATGCATCAGACATGTTGGGGGCTTCTGGAAACTTCAGTGGGGGCTGGGACCTGTATAGAGGAAGCATGTCACTGGGGACAGCTCGTTTTCTGTCATGAGATGAGTTGTGCTTGGCCGCATATCCCTGTCACCATGATGGTGTGAAGAGCCACACATCCATGGATCACACTGTCTGAAACCAGGATCCCCAATAAATTTTTTTTTCTCTTTACGTTGTTCCTATCAGGCATTTTGTCACAGCAATTAAGAAGCAACTAACACAAGAACAAAAGGGTAGCAAAGACTCCATTAGAATGTGAGCCCCATTAGACTTCCACAATCCACACAAAGGCTTTGGCTTTGACAGAGACAGAAATCCACCAGAGCGTTCTTTGAGCTGGGTTAGTCTTTACCTTTATGGATTATAACTAGCAGATTTGTATTGCATTATGAGACAGAGAATGAATTAATGAATGAATGAATGAATGAATGAATGAAAGAAAGAAACATTTTCAGGGAAGCATGGCTGTGATTGTCCCAGGTTAAGGAAGGTTAGTTGGCTGTCTGGATTCTGAATATATTTTGAAAATCGAGCCGGCAGAAATTTAAGTCAATTGGGAGCACAAGGATGTGAAAGAAAATTTAAAATGGACTAAGCATTTTTATATGGAAAACTGGAAGAAGTTTATCATGGTAACAGAAATAGGAATGGCTAGATAGGATAAGATTGTGGGCAAGACAGGAGCTTGATTTTACTGGACAAATCCGCACTAGACCGCCTGAAGAGTATCGTGTATAGATGTCAAAAGACAAACCATTGAATTTGGGTCTAAAATTCAAGAGTGTGAATGAGAGACCAGATCTTTTGGGTTCAGACTCCATCTGAGAGAACCTGACCTGAGGTTGATCTCGAGTTAACTAACAAGCCACCACTTTCCCAAATTATTCCCTCAACAAATCTGCACTCTAGGTTACAAGCCTTCCTAACAACCACCAACCAGGAGAAAAGCAGAAGTTAAGTTTATGGTTTGGCTCCCAGCACCAGGCCAATTATGTTACCTTTAATAAAATTCCGTAACACCCTCCCCCCCAATCAAATGTGTGCCAGATTAGAACCCTCTTGTGTGTTTGCTTGCCCCTATAGATACCTGCCTAAAACCGGGCTTGGGGCTGCTCCACTTTCGTCCTGTTTTGTCAGGGTCGGTCGGCAGGGAGCCAGTTCAAGCTTAAATAAGAGATCCTACTGAGATTGTATTAGGTAGGCTCCTGGTTGGTTGGTTGGGGCTTTGGACGAGGCACAACATGTTTTACTCAAATATGGAAATTCTTTACATCACAGGGCATAAGGATGATTGACTTGATGAAATCCGTCAAGAGATGAAAGGGTATTAAAGTAGCTCTTGTTTTTGTTTTATAAAAATAAAGAGGAGAGAGAGAAAGGAATATGTTTGGTGGGACGTGTGGGAGAAGGGGGCGCCTCTGTGGAACCACGCCCGAGGCATCCCTTCCCTTGAGGGACCAGACACAGACTTTGTCTAGTATAGAGTAGAGTTTATTCAGGGCACAGAGAAGGGAGTTGAGGAGTAGAGGCAAGAGAAAGGCCAGGGGGGGGGTGCAGGGGAAAGCAGCAGCAGCAGCAGAGGGGTACAGGCAGGCCATGAGCACATGGAGAGAGGACGGGAGTGGGGGTGGGGTGAGGGAGGGGTGGAGATGAGGAGAGGGGGGGAGCAGGAGAAAGAGGATAGAGCAGACCAAGGGAAAACAAGAAAGAGAGGAGGGGGCAACCATCCCTTTTATAGTGAGTCAGGCACACCTGGCTGTTGCCAGGTAACTGTGGGGCGGAGCCTAGACTACCTGCCAACAGCCCTGCCCATCTGGAACTTCTGCAACTTATATTCCATTACTAAAACTGTGCAATTAGAATGTCTGTCTGTCTGTCAGTCATTGGGAAAGCCCAGAGAAATAAACAACCGTCAGGGTTTTTTAGCTCTTGTGTTCCCTCACAGGGCACACACACACACACACAACACTGGCAGGGATCCATGAACAGGTGTGTTTGTGCGAATCCTATGTTTTATAAGCTTTTGGGTTTTTTTTAATGATGATTTTGAACTGTCACAGATTGACTGGAAGGTTAATTAGCAGGGAAGAAAACAAGTCGGGCTTCACAAGCGGAAATAATTGACTGGCAAATCTGAGAATAAATGTCATCCCTGAGACACAGACCACGGAGGGAGGGAGGGAGGGAGGGAGGGAGGGAGGGAGGAGGGAGGGAGGGGGGGGAGGGGTCTGGTGTTTGTCCCTGCCAGAGTAAAGCAAAGCAAGACCGCTGCCACTTGGCCAGATGGAGAAATCAAAATGTGCCCCCGACAATCAGCCTGGGTCCTGTTGCCTTGGTGACAGGGAACATAACAGCAAATGAGGGGAACAGATTAGGGGGAAACAGGCCAGCTAACTCACTTGGACAAAGGAGGAGGGAGACAAGAGGGGACAGAGCCAGAGCTATTTAAGGTGGGAGGCTGGGACTGCTCTTCGAAAATCTGGCAAGGCCATTTCTACATTTCTTTTTACTCCTTGCCTCAATTTAGATAACCACAATGGCATCTAGGCCGGTTGAACTGAGGGAGGACACAGTGGGTGGATGAGCAAAGACATTTAAGATCATCTTCTCACACGAAGGAAGAATTTGAAGTGCACCTGGTCAGCACCAATTGACCAATTTGGCCTCTGTAGACTCTGATGAGCCTTAGTTACCGGAACCCCTGAGTGAAAACCAGAGTGGGGATCGATGCGAAAAGCAAGAGACTTTTATGTTCCGGCATGCTGGGGCTCTTGATCCAAAGGAGAAGCGACAACCTCCGCGCAGTCATCCAGTGGCTTTTAACAGTTTTTAGAGAACATCAACGGCACAAATGTTGCAGAACAGTGTGAAAACTTTTAACTGATGGTCTTTGGAAATGAGGTGGAGGGTTCCTTGCCGTGGGGTGCCAATGGTCTCCTGGGAAAAGTCCCCCCCGACCTGCAGGTTGGTTCCCCACTGTTGGCGAGGAAATTGTTGATTACCTCTCTTCATCCCCTCTGAGGGACAAGTATTCCCAAAAGTCCTGGAGTTGCCCCCTTCTAACCCCCCATCCCCTGGTGTGTAGCTATGCAACCATTTTTAACTGAAAAAAAACTGTAAAACAAGATAGTTAGGGTAAATCTGGTACATGGTTTTTGTCTGTCAAACCAAACCCGATAAATCCAGGTCCCACAGACACGGGGTAAAGGGTTTAAGGAAATTTAACATTTTATCTTTCATTATAGGAAGGCTAAACACGAAAAGATTCCTTTTCTTCCTGTCCTGGAAAGGCAGCAAGGTGTTGGGAAACCCAAAAGAGGGTCCCTGTGCAGTGGAAGGAACACTGTTCCCTCCTGGGGGTTTGGAGCCATGGGATTCCCGGTTTTACAGCTCTTTTAAAATCTGATTCATTTCACATCCTGGAACGGAGTATTGGTAACTGTAAATTTGGACATTTCAGTTTGTTTCCAAATCTCTTTAAAATGTTTCAAAAGGGAGTGGAAGGTAAGATTGGAGGAAGGGAGAAAAACATCTGTTTTTAGTGCTGCCTTTAGGATACACTGGAGAGAGGGTTGGAAAGAAGGAAACATGCAAATTTGGACCACTAATGTCAGGAAGCCAATGCTTTTGTTCTGTGGTTTCTGTTAGGAGGATTGAAGGTGCGGTGCCTAGGAGAACAGGAAAGAATGCAGTCCAGAAAGGTGTGCCCAAAAGGACACTAGCCTTGTATTCAAGCAAAAGTGGAAGGGCCAGGCCCTGAGCCCGGGAATATCAGAGCTGTTCCGAAAAACAGCACCACTCACCTTCAAAGCGTGGTTTTGCTTTTCCAATTCCTTAAGGGATCCTGGGTCCCTTCCCCAAATGGCAATTGCCCTGTTTTATGTTTGTTTCCCTAGGAAGGACAAGGAGCCAAAGGATGGCCCGTGGACATGCAGTCACAAAAAACATAGATGCCCGATGGTGCACCCTTAAGAAAAGGATGTCTTCATTTAACTTTGGTACCTGGTATCTGTTTGAAAATTGTCCATTTCCCTCCAGAATTTTTCCCATTTTGTTGAGTAAAGGCCCTTTTTTATTTGGATTGATGATTTTTTGAATTTTTCCCCAGTTTTTTGTTTTTTCCCCCCCTCTTCAGATCTATTTTATTAATTTGGGTAAGTTCTGTGCCCTTTTGGTTAATCTGGGTAAGGGTTTATTTTCTTGTTTTATTTTTTCAAAAAAACCAACTCCGGTTTTTTTTGATTTTTGTATAGTTCTTTCTGTTTTACCGGTTTTATTTTTAGCCCTGGGTTTGGGTTATTTCCTGACCCTACCCTCTTGGTGTATTTGCTTCTTTTTGTTCTACAAACTTTCAGGTTGTGCCGTCAAATTGTTAATGTGGTGCTCTTCCAATTTCTTTTTGTAGGCAAATTAACCTATGATTTTCCCCCTAGCACGCTTTATGGAGTCCCCAAGTTCTGGTAGATGTTTTCCTCATTTTCATTAAATTCTAGAAAGTCTTTAATTTCTTATTTCTTCCTTGACAAAGTCATCATTGAGTAACATTGTTCAAGTTTCCACATGGATTGGGTTTTCCCTTGGTTCTTTTTCATTATTAAAGACCACCCTTAGTCCGTGGTGATTGATAGGTGCAGGGGATTATTTCAATCTTTTTGTATCTGTTGAGGACTGTTTTGTGACCAATTATTTTGGTCTTTTTGGAGAAGGTACAAAAGGTGCTGAAAAAAAAGGTATATTCTTTTACTTTAGGATGAAATGTTCTATAGAATCTGTTAAATCCATTTGGTCCAAAAACTTCTGCTAATTTCAATGTTCTTTGTTTAGTTTCTGTTTCCCATCTGTCCATTGGAGAGAGCTGGGTGTTAAAATCCCCCACTATTATTGTGTGAGGTGCAATGTGTGCTTTGAGCTTTAGTAAAGTTTCTTTTATTATGTAGGTCCCCTTTCTTTGGAGCATAGATTTCGAATTGAGAGTTCCCCACTATATAAAAAAACTCAAAGAAAAAAACCACATGATCATCTCATTAATGCTGAGAAGCATTTGACAAAAATTTAACAAACCCTTTATGGTAAAAGTCTTGGAAAGAACAGGAATTCAAGGACCATACCTAAAAATAGTAAAAGCAAATACAGCAAAAACCAGTAGCTAACATCAAATAAATGGAGAGAAACTTGAAGCATTCCCACTAAAATCAGGGACTAGACAAGGCTGCTCACTCTCTCCCTACCTATTCAATATAGTACTGAAGTCCTAGCCAGAGCAATTAGACAACAAAAAAGAAATCAAAGAATACAAATAGGAAAGGAAGAAGTCAAAATACACTATTTGCAGATGATATGATAGTATACTTAAGTGACCCCAAAAAAACCCCCCAAGAACTCCTAAACCTGATAAAACTTCAGCAAGGTGGCAGGTTATAAAATCAACTCGAAACAAAACAGTAGCCTTCCTCACATGAAAATAAAACAGGCTGAAAAAGAAATTAGGGAAATGACACCCTTCACAATAGTCCCCCATAATAAAAAAACCCGGGGGTCAAAAGGTGAAAATCTTATACAAGAATTACTTTGAAGAAAGAAAAGAAAAGATCTGGAAAGAAAATTTCCCCCTGCCATTTTGGGGTTAATATAGTAAAAATGGGGATTTGCCAAAAGCCCCAACCGTTCTCAACCCCAAAAAACCAACTCAATTCTTTTAAATGGAGAAAATTTAAAAAATTTTTTGGAACACAAAAAACCCAATAAAAAAACCATTCTCAAAAAAAAAAAAATTCGAAATTATCCCCCCCAATTTTCCAGGGTAGGAAAAAACCCATTTCAAACAAAAATCTGGAAAAGGTTTGAAACCCTGAAACCCCCAAAAGGTTTAACTTTTCAAAAAACAAAATATGAAAAACGCCCTGGTTGGTCAACGGAGGAAAGATCAAAAGAAATGA